>OX336391.1:115129258-116379258 GCA_946902985.2 Meconema thalassinum
CAGGGTGTGGAGAAATTCTACCGGTGTCTGAGATCCGGTTCCTGTGTACTTATGAGGGCGTTCGTCTTGACTCTTCAAGAAGACTATATTCGAATTCGGTGTTTGAATAATATTCGGTGTCCTACTGAATGTGGGAATGTCAAATCTGACAGGTGTTTCGCTAGTATCCGGTTGTGTTTCCCTCGTTGATGTTGGTGTTGTATTAGCATTTTCCTGCTCAAAATACTTCTTCCCTGTTTCGATAGGATCCGTTCGGGTATCCTCTCTCGATGGTTGAGTTGTGTCAGCTCCTATTTGTTCAAAGTAACGCTTTAGAATAGGTTTTTCCAGTTCAGGTGTCACTCGAGTTGACGTCTGTTGTTGTCTATCACGGAAGGTGTTCATTTGGATTCCCAGCCTTTCGATTTTACCTCTGACAATTCCATCAAAATCATGGTATTTCACCTCCATCTCTTCTCCAAGTTCATCGATTGCTTTGCTCACATATTCGCGTATCGTATCATTGGAATTTGTGGTTTAGATAGTAAGATCACCCAACTTCTTCTCTAAGTTGGTAATATTCATTCTATTCTCGTTCAAGTCACCCTTTAGGATGTCGAAATCAACCCTAAATTCAGCTGCGTTAACACACATTTCTTCCAGCTTCCGAATGTTTTCAGTTTGGTTAATACGGATTTCTGTCTTAACAGTTTCGAGAATAACTTCAGAGTTACGACGATCCGTCTCGATTTCTGACCTAACGTTATCCATTGCCTTGGTGATGTGAGTTTTAATTTCCTTCGCGAAATCAGCCCTAAGATTAATCGAAGTAGCTTGAATATCGCCCCTGACTCTGTTTAAATCTGCCTGCATATCGTTAATGTCTGTTCGCTGATCTTCTACATCGTTTCTGACTTCTGTGCGCAAATTGCTGATGTTAGTGTTCATGTTATCACAATTAATTTGCATATCCGCCCTTACATTGTTTAAGTTTGTATTCATGTTATCTGTGTTAGTCTGCATATCTGATCTTATTTCGGTTCTAACATTGTTTATGCTTGCATTTAAATTGCCCGTATTGGCCTGTATTTCGGCTCTAACGTTGTCACTGTTAGTCTGTATTTCGGCTCTGATGTTGACTCCCATGTCATTCAAGTTTGTTTGCATACCAGCTACGTTCACTTGAACATTGTTTATGGAGACTCGCAGAGTCCTTAGCAACTTTGGCAAAGTTGCGATAAAGTCCAGTTCTCTTTCGCTTGCCATCAAAATAAATTTCAATTGGAGAATTAGGCGGGGAAAAGTTTGGATGAAACTTACTTTCTACGGTGTATCCTAAAGATCAGGCTTTGGGGAAAGTCTGCACTTTTCATAAACTAAGGCCGGTATTACACTATCAAAGAAGTTTGTGAAAGATCTTTGATAAAAGATCTTTTATAAAAGATATGACAGTGTAATGGGGAAATCTTTTATAAAAGGTGGTTTTATAAAATTTCTTTTATAAATTGTATGAGCATCATGGTATCTTTGATAAAAGATTTAAACCAAAATGGCGGATCATAACAGCTGGGATTTTACCACAACAAAGATGCTCATATCAGAGCGTGAAATGCATTAAATGTTACATAATATGTTACATAATGAATGGTATACAATTTAAGACATAAATAACAGATAGAAAGTGTAGGTAAAAATAGCCAATACTATAAGCGCTGCACATAGAGGGCGCACATTTCAGGACATAATGAGGAAGTAAATAGTTAAATAGGCTGAAATAAGCCGTGAATAGTAGTGTGTTTTATGTTTTAATACAATTTGTTTATTTCACTTTTGGTATTACAGGTGAATGTAAATATGCACTTTATTTTTACCAGTACGTAATGCATGTAACCAACCTTCGTGAGCATGTGCCTAGTTGGCCGAACGAGAAGAGTGCTCGACTCCGGACGGAAAGGACCTGGGATCGAATCTCACCTAATCCACAGCTTTTTACTTCGTATGTTTCAATTTTATTCGCTAGAGCAGTGGTTGTTCCGAACGTCACCATAATTAATTTCATCATAATTATTAATAACTAGCAGAAGTACCCGTTCTTCGAACGGTGTTCATTGATAGCACCGGACATTATCAATTGAGCTACTGTTGCAATGGTTAGCGGTTTGTCATTCCTTCAAGTTTATCAGAACGAAGTTAGTTTTCTGGGAATATCACCCGCACGGTTACTTTAATGCCCTTAAAATGTAGTTATCGGAGACCCTTTGGTGTATTCTTGGAATATACGGTAAGATAGAGTATTCTTTTTAATGCTCTTTGCTTGTTCATTTCATCCTTTTTCTCAAACACCAACAGTGATCTCCTAGTTTCTCTTTGGTGGTCATGTCTCTTATGTCATTGTGAGTCTGTTCTAGATATATATCTTCCATGACCCACCTAGCGTCATCTAGCAGCGAATCTCTGAAGCTCCTCAATTCTTCCTGGTGCAAGAGGACTTACTTTTCCATCTGGCCATCAGATCTCGTCACCATCGCCTGCTATCAACTCTTTGAAGACCATTTCCTCAAGAGAATTTAAGTTTACAATATTGGTCATGCTTATATGTTCTCCTTTTGTCTCCTACCCCCACTCTTCTCCCTTCCTTGGACCCTCCGCGCTTCGCTGAGTGGGTCTCACTTGCACGTCGGCAGTTGACTCAGTCAGTCAAGGCTCAACTAGAGCCAGTCTCCTCAAACCAAGAGACACTCTCTACATTCTACGCCATGTTGGCACATTAGGTATCCGTCAAAGGGAACTTCACCTTCGACATGCAACCAAGATAAGTACAGACTTAAGGTTTTAACCTCATCTTCATCAGTTTTATTATCTACATGCTTTTATTGATCATTTTATAGACAGTGTAAGATTACTATTTGGGGCAAAAATCATCCTTCGCGGGATTTGCTATGTTGGGCTTTTGTCTGTTTAAGCCAACCTTAATAGAAAGTAGCTTTTCTTAAGCTATTTAAATGAGAAATCTTCTCACCACGTGGGATATTATCTAATACCCGCTGTCTATAAAATACCAAGCTAGTTCCTCCGCTGGATTAACTTTGGCCCCATTCTTCTATTAAGATCGTTCTGGAACCTTCCAGATCCTGTACTTTATCTACAAGTCCTGCCGTCATGTATTTTTCACTCACTTGTGAGAATACTATTTAAAATTGAAGAATCTCTCTTCTAAATTAAAGCTCAATAGCGAATTTTCTTCCACCGTTGGAATATTCTATGGCGCATTTAATTGTAATCCACAACTTTCTCAAGTAATAGACTTTCGCCTATCTAGTGCAACCAGTCCTTTTTCATTATTGCAATAACTTTCTTTGCCATAATCTTTCGTGTTACTACAGTGAATTTTTCATCTATTCAACAAACTATAGTGAGAACTAGTGCTTGTTCAACTTCTCTACCGCGTCGCGATCGTCCGTTTACTTTAAATAAGGCCATGAACATTTATCCTAAATCCCAATTGATCTTTCCTAAACCTTCTACTAACAAACCATATTAATAAAGTTATTTCTAGGTCTCACGAAAGAGAAACTGCCCCATTTGTCACGTGATTCCTATTTAAACATAGGAAGTCTAGAACCTTCTTTTTGACTTTCTCTTCAGGTTTCACAGTAAGTGACCTGCTCTATTTTGCATAGCTATCATAAAAGTAATCCAGTATAAATATACGAAGTTATAGGAACTTCTCTTTCATTCTGCCTGTTCTCCTTCTTTGTTATTTTGAAGTTCTAACTTTTTCTAAGATAGGTACGCAGAGATTTCTTATAGTACACTCCTTGTACTCAATTTAATGTTTAAACTTTAATCACTTCATTTGTGTTTTTTAAATCTTACAAAGATTTTAGTACATATATAAGGTTTGAAACCTAAAGAATTGTTAATTGCCTGGAGCAAACTTTAAATGTTAGGAGGTCTGCGACCCCAAAGTGTTACCAAAAAGTGAAACTATATATTTGTTAAAGTTATCAACTTCTTTTGCGTTGTTAAATAAATTAAATATTTGTTTTTGGATTTATCATTTCGCAAATACAACGGTTAGGCAAGATCCTGTCTTCCTTGGCTCTCCCTACTCAATGCCATTAAATCTATTGATAGGGCTTTCACCACTCGTTGCATTTGAGCAAGAACTCTTAGTGGTAATCTCGTTCAAGTTTCTCTTAGCTTTAATAGCTAATTCTAACTGGTCAGTAAGGCAAGTACAGCTCGCTACGCCAGCTACCTGCTTGTGGAGATCCTCTCCGAAAACTTATGGTTGGTTTTCCAAAAGATAATTGTTTATCTTTGTCTAAACTTTTAGACGGCTCCTTGCTGAGTAAAAGCTTAGCCATTTCCAAATGCAACCATTGGTTCACTTACCAAAATTACTCCCCAAGGTATAATTTTTTATCACTATCCTTCTTGGAAGCACTCGGTCGCTTTTTCAGGAACTCTATAACTTCGAAAACTGGAAATACCAAACCTGATTCAAATTATTGGCATTTTTCGAATTACTTTGCAAAAACGAATTTCTTTGAACAGACATACAATAAATCTGTTACTCTCAGTCTTGCCAGACCATCACCCTTCCCCATAGTAAGCAGATGCATGCTTGAGAGAGAATATACTAAAGCCACTCTCTTGCAAACCGCCCAAGTCCTATCTGCGTTTCCCGTCAGCTTGGACCAAGTCCTTACCCACTTTAGGTATCAGAGAACGAATTTGCAGTGGCAACAGCCTCTAAGTGCATTTAAAGTTAAATTCGTAACTTTTGTGGGACTCTCCTCCTATTTTTCTATCCTTTTTCTCCAGTCCGAAACCTACCTCCTTTTCTTAATCATCTTCCCTTGGTGGTTAGGTTATTCCTCAGCCAATAATCTACCCAAAATTTGGTGCCGAAACCCGGGAGAGTCCACTTGTATTTTTTTCTGTTTAAAAGATTATTTGACAATACCTTGCAAATTATTAATATCTGCTTTGAATCTTTCAGCTATAACTACATCATGCAAAGCCTGTGAAGGGGAAAGAGGCCGCTCCTGTCTCCCGTGGTGTGTCCCTTCTTTCAACTTATTTGCTGCTGCCAGCTTGACAGCATTTCCAAGGTTCCCCAGTTTCGTGAGTTACATTTCAATTTATTTTCTTTGACATGGCTCCTACTGAAAAGGATAAGGATGAAAAACTTACTTCTAAACGAGCATCCTATAAAGGGCAAATTACCCGATTCAGAAAGTACATAAAAGAGTTAGATCCCTCAGAAGCTCAATTAGACTTGTTGAAACATCGTGTAAGGGATTTTGAACGTTCTTATGAAAATTATTGCAACATCCAAACTGAAATAGAAACTTGTATGCTCAATCAAACCGAAGATCGAGTCGAAGTTGAAAACCAATATTACGAAGGCATAGGTTCTGCTTTCAAAATAATACGCCAACTCGAAGAGGAGCAGAAAAAGGACGCTTCTGTTCTTGGTTCCCTTCACGAACCACAAACTTCTTTCCGTGATGGTACTTACAAGCCCAAACCAATTTTACCTAAAATTGTTTTACCCCATTTCTCTGGAGATGAATCTACTTGGGATTCTTTCTATGAATTATTTTGCTCCCTTGTTCATGACAATGAAGACATTCAAGTCATTTACAAGTTTCATTACTTGAGATCTATCCTCCGAGGTCAAGCTCTGCAGTTAGTTGAAGCACTCCCTTTAAGCGCCGAAAATTACCCCATTGCCTTTAACTTATTAAAAGAAAGATATGGAAATTTACGGTTACGTATTCAACGCCATATGAAGGCTCTATTCAACCTACCTGCGTCACAGCACAATGACGTCACTAGTTTGCGTACTCTAGTTGACACTACACAACTTCACGTTAAGGCTCTGTCCCAATTAGATCAACCTACTGAACACTGGGATACTTTCCTAATACATTTAGTGGTTTCTAAAGTTGATGCTGCTACCCTCAAAGCTTGGGAAATTGAACTTTCTAAAGAAGACGACTACTCTTACGAGCATTTAATCACTTTCATAAACGCTAGATGCCAACTCTTAACCGCTCTAGCTAATCAAAGTGAACCCTCTTCCCCGAGTTCCAAATTTGAATTAATGTCTATCAAACCTAAAAGAGAACGCTTAGCTTCTAATACCCAAAAACCCGGGTCCAGTTCATCTAAATTTAAATCAAACACTACTGTTTACCCAACTAGGTCTAGTGAACGTCGTGTTGCTAGCTCTATTGTTTTAAACACTCAAAGCGAACCTCGCAAGAGTTTAAACGAACCTTTAAAGTGCATACTTTGTAAAGATCCCCATGCCCTATACCTCTGTAAATCCTTTAAAGAAATGTCAGTCGACGACAGAAGAAAATTAGTTTCCCAGAACAAACATTGCTTCAATTGCCTAGCGCCTACTCATTCTGCTTCTAATTGCAAGTCCACAAGACTTTGCTACCATTGTGAAAAGGCTCATCACACTTTGCTACATCGTCATGATCAGGCAAGGTCATCGACAGCATCTACTTCTCCGAAAAATGATAGTGCTAACAGTTCTAATGCTTCATCGTATATTCAAAATGCCAAGTCCATTCGCAGTGCTCAAGTATTGTTGTCTACTGTCCAAATCGAAGTTCAGGATAACTTTGGCAACTGGGTCCGTGCACGCGGTCTTCTAGATTCAGCGGCAACTCATGATTTCGTGTCTAATTCCTTGATTAGAAAACTAGGCCTACCCTTGAACCCGACTTCTATTAACGTGTCGGGCAACAACAGCTCAAAATCGCAAGCTTTACAATTCTCAGAGCTAACCATAAGAGACATTTGTCATAGAAACAACTTTCTTAAACTTAATTGTCTAATTCTCAATAGCATTGGAGAAGACACTCCAAGTCACTCTGTGGATATTTAAGGGTTAAACATTCCCTCGCATTTAAGGCTAGCCGATCCTTTGTTCAACATGCAAAACCCTATTGACATACTCTTTAGTGCCAATGTTTTCTGGAATTGCCTTCGTAAACAGGTTCGCAAGTTATCCTCAAACGTGGTCGCCAGAGATACTAATTTTGGATGGATCGTCTCAGGTCAACTTCCCCATTATTCTCCCCAAACCGCATCGCAATGTTACTTCTCCAATACTGACCTGGAACAGTTCTGGAGGCTTGAAAGCGTTGATCCTCCTAATGTAACCTCTTCAGAAAATGAATTCTGTGAGCAACGTTTTTTGAACACCACCACTCGTTCTTCTGATGGCCGGTTCGTTGTTCAAATGCCAAGATTACATAATCCTCCAAAACTTATTAAGTCTCAGCCCAAAGCTCGAAAAGCTCTCTTTGCTATCGAGAGCAAATTCAAGAAAGAACCTCTTGTTAAATGGCAGTACACTGATTTCATGGATGAGTATGAAAGCTTAGATCATATGGAAGTTGTTAACAAATCTGATGATGAATTGCACCCCCCAATTGAAACGGTTTATTTAAATCATCATCCCGTGTGGAAAAACCCTCTTGTAAAAGATAAAATCCGAGTTGTTTTCAATGGTTCATCACCCGACGTTAATGGCAACAGCCTTAACCACACCCTTTACTCTGGTCCTGCTATTCAATCAGATCTATCTGCTATACTCTTAAACTTTCGATTATTTCCCATAGCTGTCATAGCTGATATAAAACAGATGTACCGCCAAGTTTTAATTCAACCGGAACAACGAGATCTCCAAAGAATATTGTGGCGTGATGAAATCAGTAAACCCATTAAGGTATTTCGCTTAAAAACGGTTACTTATGGCTTAAAACCCTCTGCTTTCCTGGCTATCCGATCCCTACACTTGCTAGCCTCACAAGATGGTCATTTATTTAATTCCAAAGCCTCTGAAGCACTAACTACGTCATTCTATGTTGACGATTATTTGCAGTCCTTCCCCACTTTGGAGGAAGCTTCTTTTGTGTCTTTAGAACTTCAGGCATTGCTAAGGAATGGAGGTTTCCCACTTCATAAGTGGAATTCCAACTCCCCTGAGTTTCTCGCCCAGTTTCCCATCGAAGACATAGATCCTTCTTCTGTCGAAATTTGTGGAAACTCCGAATCCATAAAAACTCTAGGAGTTCATTGGTGCACTAGTACTGACACTCTCATCTATAAAGTTTCGCTCGCAGAAGAGCTTCCTAACACAAAAAGACAAATTCTCTCTGAAATTGCAAAAATTTTTGATCCACTTCAATTCCTTGCCCCCAGTTATCGTTATAGCCAAACTCTTCATGCAAGAGCTGTGGTCGCTCAAATGTGAATGGGATGACACTGTTCCTCTTTCTTTTCTTAATCGTTGGCTCTCGTTTCGCAGCAATTTGCTGGATCTTTCCCTTATTGAAATTCCTAGGAATTTAATTAACGCTCATTCTAATGCATCCTTTTTCCTTCATGTGTTCGAGGACAGTTCCGAAAAAGCTTACGGTTGCTGCGCATATTTAGTTTATCACGGTTCATTATATGGATCTTCAGTTTCCAACCTTGTTTGTGCCAAATCGATGGTCGCTCCTCTTAAAACTATCACTTTGCCTAGGCTTGAATTGTGCGCTGCACTCATGGCTGCAGAACTTGTTAAGAAATTACGGGAAGCATTAAAAGTCAAATTCTCGCAAATCTATCTCTGGAGCGATTCCATGATCACCCTTTCTTGGATCGCCAAGAACCCCTCTCACTGGCAAACTTTTGTTGCAAACAGGGTTTCCAAAATTCAAACTCTTTCTTCTGGATGTCAATGGAGGCATGTGCCCAGTGCTGATAACCCAGCCGATATTATCTCTCGTGGTTGTTTACCCTCTCAATTGGCAGCTTCCCAGTTGTACTGGCATGGGCCCTCGTGGTTAATCAAAGACTCTTTTTCATGGCCTTCTAAACCTCCAGCTACAAACTCCAACTTGCCTGACGCTAAAGTACCTCTATCTATTGCTTCGTGTCTTGTTTCCAACGCTTCTCATCCCTTGTTGTCCCGCTATTCTTCTTTTCATAAATTAATACGAATTGTCGCCTATCTCCTTAGATGGAAATATTTTGTGGTTGACCAACCTCTTCTCCCCAAACCACACCTTACCAATCATGAATTGAATCTCGCTACCATTAAGGTTTTACAACTGACACAGCAAGAAGCCTTTTCTTCTGAATTGTCTTTACTTTCTTCTAAAAGGGATCTTCCCAAATCCAGTCGTCTTCGTGCTTTAGCCCCGTTCCTTGATGACCATGGGTTACTCAGGGTAGGTGGTAGGCTCTCGCAATCTTTGCTCTCTGAGGACTAAAAGCATCCCGTTATTTTGCCTTCTAAACATCACGTAACTTCATTAATTATACGGGACTTTCATTATCGTAATCTGCATGTTGGCACACGCACTCTGCTTTGCCTCTTAAGGGAAAAGTACTGGATTATAAATGGAATTCATGAAGTTTCTTCTGTAATTCACAAGTGCATTCCTTGCTTCAAAGCGAAACCTAAAATCAATACTCAATTAATGAGCGATCTGCCCTCTTTTCGCTCCTCTCCTATACGCCCATTTGCTCTAACTGGTGTGGACTACATGGGTCCGTTCCAATATCAACGAAATTCCCCAGAAGCTAAACGCAAATTGTTTGGTAAGCTTTATGTTTCTCTCTTTGTTTGCATGGTTACTGGCGCAATCCACTTGGAACTCGTAACGAATGCTTCTACTTCTTACTTTTTATCAGCTGTCTCTCGCTTCACTGCTAGGCGTGGTGTTCCTTCAGAGATGTTCTCTGATAACGCTTCCACTTTTCAGGGCGCAGCTTCCCTGTGGAAGAAAGCTCTCACTTCCTCTCCTGCCATGGAACAAATTTCTAATTTTTCCTACTCAAAGGGTTTCAAATGGCGCTTTATACTTCCCTACGCTCCTCATCACGGTGGTAGGTGGGAATCTTGCGTAAAGCTCACTAAACGTCATTTAAGAAAGTTCTTAGGTAATCGAATTCTGACTTATTGAAGAATTCAATTCACTGTCCGTTCTGATTGATGGTGTTGTTAATTCTCGCCCTTTAACTCCGCTTTCCAATGACCCCGATGACTTGCTTCCACTCACACCTGGACACTTCCTTATCGGCACTTCTCTTTCTGCCCCTCCTCCTCTTCCCAATTCTTACAGGGATTCTAATCTACCTATCGTTTGGCGTAAACTTGAAGCCCTCCGTAATTCTTTTTGGAAGAGGTGAAACTTGGAATATTTAACTTCCTTGCAACGGAGACAGAAGTGGTTTCTTTCCAGTCCCGACATTTAAGTGGGGGACTTGGTCTTGGTTAGGGATGTCTCCCCCCCCCCCCTGGTTTGGACTTCTGGTAGAGTGACCGAGTGTTATCCTGGAAGGGATGGGAGAGTCAGGGTGGCCAAAATCTTGACCATTAATGGTCATATCACAAGACCACTGTCTCTAATTTCTGCAGTACCTTTAAATGTTTAACTGTTTATTTTGTTCTCTATTGGTGTTTTTCCCTCCCAGTATGATGTATTCTTGGAATACACGGTAAGATAGAGTATTCTTTTTAATGCTCTTTGCTTGTTCATTTCATCCTTTTTCTCAAACACCAACAGTGATCTCCTAGTTTCTCTTTGGTGGTCATGTCTCTTATGTCATTGTGAGTCTGTTCTAGATATATATCTTCCATGACCCACCTAGCGTCATCTAGCAGCGAATCTCTGAAGCTCCTCAATTCTTCCTGGTGCAAGAGGACTTACTTTTCTATCTGGCCATCAGATCTCGTCACCACCGCCTGCTATCAACTCTTTGAAGACCATTTCCTCAAGAGAATTTAAGTTTACAATATTGGTCATGCTTATATGTTCTCCTTTTGTCTCCTACCCCCACTCTTCTCCCTTCCTTGGACCCTCCGCGCTTCGCTGAGTGGGTCTCACTTGCACGTCGGCAGTTGACTCAGTCAGTCAAGGCTCAACTAGAGCCAGTCTCCTCAAACCAAGAGACACTCTCTACATTCTACGCCATGTTGGCACATTAGGTATCCGTCAAAGGGAACTTCACCTTCGACATGCAACCAAGATAAGTACAGACTTAAGGTTTTAACCTCATCTTCATCAGTTTTATTATCTACATGCTTTTATTGATCATTTTATAGACAGTGTGCGATTACTATTTGGGGCAAAAATCATCCTTCGCGGGATTTGCTATGTTGGACTTTTGTCTGTTTAAGCCAACCTTAATAGAAAGTAGCTTTTCTTAAGCTATTTAAATGAGAAATCTTCTCACCACGTGGGATATTATCTAATACCCGCTGTCTATAAAATACCAAGCTAGTTCCTCCGCTGGATTAACTTTGGCCCCATTCTTCTATTAAGATCGTTCTGGAACCTTCCAGATCCTGTACTTTATCTACAAGTCCTGCCGTCATGTATTTTTAACTCACTTGTGAGAATACTATTTAAAATTGAAGAATCTCTCTTCTGAATTAAAGCTCAATAGCGAATTTTCTTCCACCGTTGGAATATTCTATGGCGCATTTAATTGTAATCCACAACTTTCTCAAGTAATAGACTTTCACCTATCTAGTGCAACCAGTCCTTTTTCATTATTGCAATAACTTTCTTTTCCATAAACTTTCGTGTTACTACAGTGAATTTTTCATCTATTCAACAAACTATAGTGAGAACTAGTGCTTGTTCAACTTCTCTACCGCGTCGCGATCGTCCGTTTACTTTAAATAAGGCCATGAACATTTATCCTAAATCCCAATTGATCTTTCCTAAACCTTCTACAAACAAACCATATTAATAAAGTTATTTCTAGGTCTCACGAAAGAGAAACTGCCCCATTTGTCACGTGATTCCTATTTAAACATAGGAAGTCTAGAACCTTCTTTTTGACTTTCTCTTCAGGTTTCACAGTAAGTGACCTGCTCTATTTTGCATAGCTATCATAAAAGTAATCCAGTATAAATATACGAAGTTGTAGGAACTTCTCTTTCATTCTGCCTGTTCTCTTTCTTTGTTATTTTGAAGTTGTAACTTTTTCTAAGGTAAGTACGCAGAGATTTCTTATAGTACACTCCTTGTACTCAATTTAATGTTTAAACTTTAATCACTTCATTTGTGTTTTTTAAATCTTACAAAGATTTTAGTACATATATAAGGTTTGAAACCTAAAGAATTGTTAATTGCCTGGAGCAAACTTTAAATGTTAGGAGGTCTGCGACCCCAAATTGTTACCAAAAATTGAAACTATATATTTGTTAAAGTTATCAACTTCTTTTGCGTTGTTAAATAAATTAAATATTTGTTTTTGGATTTATCATTTCGCAAATACAACGGTTAGGCAAGATCCTGTCTTCCTTGGCTCTCCCTACTCAATGCCATTAAATCTATTGATAGGGCTTTCACCACTCGTTGCATTTGAGCAAGAACTCTTAGTGGTAATCTCGTTCAAGTTTCTCTTAGCTTTAATAGCTAATTCTAACTGGTCAGTAAGGCAAGTACAGCTCGCTACGCCAGCTACCTGCTTGTGGAGATCCTCTCCGAAAACTTATGGTTGGTTTTCCAAAAGATAATTGTTTATCTTTGTCTAAACTTTTAGCCGGCTCCTTGCTGAGTAAAAGCTTAGCCATTTCCAAATGCAACCATTGGTTCACTTACCAAAATTACTCCCCAAGGTATATTTTTTTATCACTATCCTTCTTGGAAGCACTCGGTCGCTTTTTCAGGAACTCTATAACTTCGAAAACTGGAAATACCAAACCTGATTCAAATTATTGGCATTCTTCGAATTACTTTGCAAAAACGAATTTCTTTGAACGGACATACAATAAATCTGTTACTCTCAGTCTTGCCAGACCATCACCCTTCCCCATAGTAAGCAGATGCATGCTTGAGTGGGAATATACTAAAGCCACTCTCTTGCAAACCGCCCAAGTCCTATCTGCGTTTCCCGTCAGCTTGGACCAAGTCCTTACACACTTTAGGTATCAAAGAACGAATTTGCAGTGGCAACAGCCTCTATGTGCATTTAAAGTTAAATTCATAACTTTTGTGGGACTCTCCTCCTAGTTTTATATCCTTTTTCTCCAGTCCAAAACCTACCTCTTTTCTTAATCATCATCCCTTGGTGGTTAGGTTATTCCTCAGCCAATAATCTACCCACCCTTTATAGATTCCCGAATTTGGTGTCCTCACATTGAGAAGCGCAACATATGCTTCGGTCGTCCTTCTGGGATAATTTTTACATTTCGCATAATTTAGCATGTATTGAGAAGTTTTTCTCTATATCCACCCTTCTATAGTATGAAAAGTGCGGTGAAGAGTTTTATAAATGATTGGTGTATTGACTCTCATGGATAACATACCTAATTTTACGATGCTCCAAGCATCCGAACACAAGTTATAGGCGTAGGCTACATAAAGATACAAAGAAAGACAGACAATTCTATTGTCTACAACATATTACCGAGATATCCAAATATGGGTATATCTACCACACAGTACCAAACAAAATCATCCTTACGATGAACCCGTTTGTCGACAAAAAAATAATAATTAAAATGTGCTCTCAGACTAAATTCACCTAACGTGTACTTCCTGACGTGAAATAGAATTGAAAGCCTTGTAGACGAAACGCAATTCACGTCACATAAAATCTGACCCTCTACGTTGTGCTAGGTGCCCATACAGAGGAAGACCCCTTTCATAAATTATAAAGGCTTGTGGTGCATGAAAATTCAGGTTCTTTAGCCTCAAATTGCCCAAATTCCTAAAAGCCGCAAAAAATGCTGGTTCAATTCAAGAATTTTTTAAAATAATGTTGCTGTTTGGAGATATAATAGACCTTCTGTACTATATGTCGAACGTGAAAATTGCATGAAAAAATTCTAGGTTACCCCTTGACCCCCTTAATTACATTGATGAATTGTACAGTCTACGTTAGTTCCGTGATAACCTTATAGCCATTTGCAAACTTTCACAGAAATGTAATAAATGGAGTGACATTGCTTCTTACAGAAATAGAAGGAAAGTTGTAAACCACCCCTTGATATAATGTTCTCATGGTTACCGATTTGCATTCCTTCATTAGTTTGTTAAATTAAATTAAATTAGTTTTCTGGGAATATTTCAGAAACTGTTGGATTTAGAGCCTTATAATGTAGTTTTAGGAGGACCCTTTAGGGCCCCCGAGTTTTGTTTCTGGCACCGAGGTGATTTGTCTCGTCGTTGTACGCCATAATATAAAAATAATTATATAATATAGGGAGAAATTAAATGCAGCCAATGGCCATGTACTTTTCTTTTCAGGACGGGTCAGGGAAGGGATATTATCAGAGAAAGGAGCATTCAATTACGCATGAGCAAAATGGAAATGGCCTACCATTTAACTAAGGATATCTATAAGAAAAGGTCAATATCCTTCAACGCAAAACTAAAACATTACTGCAGTGTCATCCGTCCGGAGGTCTTGCATGCTTCTGAATGCCTCACGATGAACAAAAAAGGCTTGGTCGAGAAACTGGAGGCCAAAGAAAGAAAAATTTTGAGAAAGATATTGGGTTCCATCAAAGACAATGGGGAATACAGAAGACGGCGTAACCATGAACTATATACTTATGTGGAGAAGATAAGTAACGTCATCCGGAAGAGAAGGATACCATAATTTGGGCATGTGAAACGAATGAGCCCAGCGAGACTGACCAACCGCAACATAACTTACTTTCAGGAGAGGAAAACAAAATGGGCCTGGTTCATAGAACTGGATAAAGATCTGAAAGAAGTGGGGATTACACCAATAGACATTCAGGAGCGCGCCCCACTCAAAAGGAAACTTCAAGCTTGCAAAGGTTTCCAAGAAAAACCGTAGCTGAAAATGCGAAAGATTTCGACCCAGGAACGGAAGGAAGTCCACCGAGAACGAATGCGGGCGTACTGGGCAAACATCAAAGCCAGTAGGAGACAGTGGGAATGTCGCGGTCCATAGATGGCCTATACCAAATGAATGAATGAATAATATGGGGATAGGAATATAATAGACCTGCCGTACCACACCCGCAGGTGTAAATCGCGTGAAAAAATTCTAGAGTACCCCTTGATCCCCTTAAGCGCGTTAAACGTATTGATGAATTTCACGGCTTAATTTGGTTCCGTGATAACCTTCTAGCCGTTTGCAAACTTTCACACTAAAGTAGTTAATGGAATTGCATTGCGTCTTACAGCAATAGATGGACCTCTGAGAATCTGTTACCATGGTTACTGGCTTGCATTTGTTCATTAGTTTATGAAATGAAATTAGTTTTCTGGGAATATCTCAAAAACGGTTGGTCTTAGGGCCTTAAAATGTGATTTTCGGGTACCCGAGTTTTGTCTCTCACATTGAGGGGCAGAAAATAAGCTTTGTCTCGTCCTTCTACGCCTATTTCAGCATGTATTTTAAGGGGGCTAGGCCCCCTTTTATGAAGGGTACGGAGAAGGGTTATATCAATGATAAGTGTCGTGCTTCTGATGGATATCTGTACCAAATTTTACGTTGATACACCCAGCCGTTCTCGAGTTATAAGGGAACAAAGTTGTCCACAGACGAACAAACAAACTAACAGCCAGACGAAAAAAAATTACGCCCGCATCCATCAAAAACAGTCTGAAACGCATAAACAACTCAATTTCCCGTAGAAATTCAGAGAAAAACATACAAACTTTCATTTTTATATAGAGAGATATACTGCACCGGTCGGTGTTGACCGTGTTTTATTGCACAAATTTAGGCTTCGCTCGCTAACCGTAGGAGATATACGAAAAGTGATAAGGACCTTTCGGATAGAAAATTAAATGTTAAAGGTCATGTATGCCATCAAAAGTTTGCTATTTCTTAGCGTTCTCTTTTTATTTGAAATGGAATTATGAAATTTTGAAACCATAGGGTGTAGTGACGTCACAAATGTCAGTTTTACTCGCTAACCGTTCGAGATACACGAAAAGTGATAAGGACCTTTTGGATAGGAAATTAAATTTCAAAGCTCGAATGTGCCATCAAATGTTTGCTATTTCCTACCGTTCTCTTTTTATTTGACATGGAAATATGAAATTTTGAAACCAAAGGGTGTAGTGACGTCACTAAAATGATCGCCATTTTTAATAGTGCAAAATTTCGAAATCAAAAGTATCCTATATGTAAACCTGGTAAATCAGCTACATCCATGCAAAATTTCATTTAAATCGGACCAGTAGTCCTTGCGTTATTGAGTAACACACAGACAGACAGACACACACCATCTCATTTTTATATATTAGGATGATTAAATAATAATGCAATTTTTCAAGTCTTCGTACTGTACCCGATACCTAGTTGAGGCTATCGGCTACGCCAGTTGTGATCGAGCCATAGTTGAGATTTGTGGGCTAGAAGAAAAGATAGCGCTCAGATCGAGTCAAGAAGAATGGTAGGAAATGACGCAGGAGGCCGAGGGAGAAGGAGGCACTACCCCTCAAGCATATGGAATTAAGGGAGAAATACTGGATTATTATAAAGATCAATATGGAATAAAACATTATCCAACCTCAGAAGAGAAGGAAATATCAAGAAATCTTATTAGTGATAACTTGAAAAAAGGCAGACAACTCCTTAAGTTATGTTATAACTTAATTGCCGATATAATAGTGGTCGAGGTTATAGCTGTGACGTCAGACGGCGGAAGGAAGGGGAAAGTCACGTGCTAGAGCCGGGCGAGGCAGCCGAACGCAGTGACACTATCAGAACGAAAGAAGTATTCCTGCAGTCAAGCTAAGCGGATCACATCGTGCAGTAAGAGGACAGTTTTACAAGGCAGTGCGATACATAAAGTTACGTGCGGGGAGAGATAGTCGCTGCGAGGCGAGGCCTGCAACGCAGTAGTAGGAGTTCGTTGTTGGAGCGCACGCTATCCGCAAGGCAGGTTATACAAGCCGTGAACTTGAGTGCATGCCTTTTCAACATCGCAGTAATAGTTACATGAAACAGCAATGCTTTTCCAAACTTAAAGTTTATCGAAGCAATACGCAGCATTATGATAGGATTGAGAACATTATTTGAGCTACATTCTCAATGCAGAAAAGCACAGCGAAGCAGTATAATGAGGCCAGTATTCAACCTCGCATTATACAAGGACAGTGAGACGGAACGTGTCGTGCTGTGGCCGACATTTTACAATCAGGCGATAGTCAAGCAGCTGAACATTACTTTGACATTTTGTCAAGCTTAAAATGTTTGGACTTATGTTTCGACAGTCCAATTGTGCAGTCCAATTACAATTATACATTTCTTTTATGGACATTTAAATGGACTTGAACATATTTCAGCGGTATTACGGCATATTTTATGATGCATTTTAGACCGAAATATTTAAGGCGACCATGGGGTCAGTCCAACATTACTGCTTTTGGCAAGTGAAAATTTACAAGCGTATGCACTTTATGAACAGTGGCACGTGCAGCAAAATAGTTGCATATCATGAACAGTTATGAAATATCTCAGTTACGAACACAGATACAGGGTGTTTGACAAATCAGTACACTTTTCAAGATAATTTATTTTTTTACCAGTGAAATTCAGCCGCTGTGGAGATTAACATTTTTGTCGTATGCCAACCGAATAGTTTATGGGACAGTGGCGTGACATATTCGAAGAGTATGGGGTACTCTACATTTATGAACTTTTGTGGAAGAGTTTGGACAATAACCGTGATGGATAATCTTCAGTTCATCATGTCGGGCTAGGCGGATACGGAGACGTGATGGCACCACAGAGCGATGGATACGGTTCCTGACGAAGAGGATATACAACATTAGATTCACTTGGATGAAGTCAAGCGTTAGTTCAGTGGGTGATACAGCGTTTTCGTCGATCTATCGAGAAATCTGTGACAAACACGCGGATTATCGGCGAGCTTTGAATTATATTAACATCTGGAATATGAAGGTATTGTAAGAGTTATGGCATTCCTGATATGATTTTTCATGAACACTGGGCATACTTGTATATATTTCTAGTAGGAGTTCTACTATTATTTTTCGACATGGCTTAGATACTTTATTGCTCCATTTGCTAAAATATGGTGTTACCATATGATATGGCAGGCACAGTTATACGACGTTCTCACCATTGGTTGACTTTATTAGACAGAATTTTGTTCTTTGTATTTTTCTGTGAGGATAGCATTTCTTGATTATGGATATTTTTAGCGAGTGTTTCGAACTCGTGATCTGCAATTGGATAATTTAAATTATTTCGTCAGTTCATTCCATACTAGCAAGTATGTATAATTCATCAGTAGGGATTTTTGTTGTTGGATTGTTTGGTGATATTAACGTTTTATTCACTCAAGTGAATGCATATCGCTTTTATGTGACAAATAGAGTCTTGTTGATTCCAATCATGTACACTCACTCATTAGTCTACGAGATGGGGCCTGTTGCATTAAGCAATTGTGTGGTGGCACTCACCTTACCCATCGTTTAGGGCATTATAATGTTAGTCTACGAGGCGGGGCCTGTCGCTTTAGGCGATTGTGTGGTGGCACTCACCTTACCTGCCAGTCGAGGGTCTCATTTTATCATCCGAGAGTACTTGTGATCGTAAGAGGATTAAACAATAAACTACCAGTCACATGTTAGTCGAATTTTGTTAAATAAATTAAAAATAAATGTCAGCAGGGTTACATTTTGTAATTCTTGTTTTGCCAATCCAATATTTTGTTGCAATACTCTTTTGAGAGTGTATTCATTTAACAGCTGATACTTTTGATACTCTTTGTGAGCGATTTGATACCTTTGAGAAGGATTTCAAGTAATTGAATCTTGTAAGATGAATCATTTATGGTCAGAATTTATTTTGAGGCAGATCAGTATTAGATATTTTTGATGTGAGGTATTATAACACATGGGTGTTTTCTTTGAAGTAAATCTTGAGAATCTTAAGAGAATTTATGCTCTAATTGAAACCAGATCTTGAATTGGATTACGATTCCTAAGGTAATTTTCCTTATTGTTTAAGAAGTTGTCTAGATATGATCAGATTAATTACAGTTCTTGGAGATTGTGTGCGTTAATCATTTGAAGCCAGTTATATATTTTTGTGGATCATGCAACGTGATTATGTGAAGTATTTTCGATAGGTATCTTTGAGGTTGCCAAGTGGAAGTTTGCAATGTTGCCAATGAGTATTTTGAGGCAGACATGAGGTTGTTGAACCCAGTCTAGCATATTTTTGAGATTCATGCTGTGCGCTGAATAGTTATGGTGTTATGTGGAATAATTATGATGTTATATGGAATAATTATGGTGTTATATGGAATAATTATGGTATTCAAATACGGTATTTGACAAGGTGAGATTAAATGGTGAAGTTTTGGATAGTGAGATCCAACGTGATTTTTTGAAGGCAACATATTATTTTGGCATGATAATTAAATACGAGATATAACTTGGAAGTGATAAAACTGTAAGACAACGTTCTATAACCTATATTAAACAATTTTTTAGGAAATTAAATAAATAAATAATTTTGATAATCCAAGATTTTCTGATAATAATAATTTATAAAATAATAATCTGAAATTTAAGCATATTAATGATCTGACCCGATGAATAAGATTTAAATAAACGGATGAATTAAAATTTGAATAAATTGATAAATTAAAATTTGAATAAATCGATGAATTAAATAAATTGATGAATTAAATGTTGAATAAATTAACTGAATTAAATAAATTAATAGGTGATTAAACAGCTGATGAATAACTGAATTGAAAGGTGATAATTAATTAAAGAAGCTGATGACTAATAAAATATAAATGAACTTAAATAACTTTAAATAAGGGATATGATTTAAATAAATTGATGAATTGCAACTTGAATTAATGAATTAAACAATTTAAATGGATGAAGTGAGATGATTTAATCTTAATGAGATAATGAAATGAGAGTGTGTGGATAATTGAAGAATATAATGAATTGGTGAATATAATACTCATTTAGAAGATTTGATGGTAATAAATTAATTATTCTGACTTGAATATAACGAATATTAGGATGAGAACTAATGTGAGAGATATTTAATTTTGATATGATAATGATGATGATAACCAATGAATAGTGAAGTTTTCTTTGACTAACAACCCAGCAATAATCAGTGACAGTGTAAATATGGTGTATAAATTAATTGTTAGATTTTTAGGAGCAATTGTTAGGGATTTCCAGCATTTGATTAGTGCCATTTAAGCCATGGAAATAAGTTAATATTAGAATATATGTGTTTTTTAGTATATTTTGTTAGACAGATTCATATTTATTGACATCCACATTCCTGATGTTAAATTAAAGAAAGGTTAGGTCTCAGGGATCACGAAATGTCAGTGACGCAAAAACATAGTGCTACGGTGGCCCTGAGAACCCAAGCGAACTTTAGTAAATTTTTATACTTTATGTGGATGAAGAATACTTTGAAATAGCACAGAGATGGTTCGATTTTGAGGACATTGACAACCTAACGTTTGCATTCGACCATACTCTTAGGTAGGGTTTGTGTTTATTTTCTCTGTATGACTATTTAAGTTTAAATAAATTTGGTTTCATCTTAGTTGTGATCTGATGATGATGTTGTTTTCCCAATCCTTTCCTTTGTCTTAATTAAGGCTTAACCAGAAAGGATGTGGTTTGCTAGGGGTTCAGTTGATGGCGCCCATTTCTATTTGTTATTTTGATTAAATTTAAGCCCGTAACGACCCTGGAGATACTTTATCTCGTGTTACCCTCTGCTTTTGTGATATTTCAACTGAATTTCCGACACATTCCTTATTTGACTTCATGTTCATTTAACTCCACTCTGGCCTGGGAAGCCAGGTATGCGATGTAATGGCAGATGGGTCATCGCATCCCTCGGATGAACGGGTGCAGTACTGCAGCTCGTTTACCAAGATTTTACTCGTATAAATATCTTTCCTGTCACATGTCGTCCCACGGTTTAACCCATAGGCTTTTAGTTTATCTTTCCGTTTCTTTTACATACCGGTAACGTATTGCCACTACAGAATTTCAACTACCGTAAAACAGTCAAGTGAACAAGGAACTGTCCTTCATCCATTTTGCTGAACTATGTTAAAATATTGGATGTAGTGTAATGGTATGATTATTACTTTGTATAACTTTTATAAAAGTTCAGTTTTATAAAATATTTTATAAAATTTCTTTGACAAACTTCTTTGATAGTGTAATACCGGCCTAAGGGACCATTGTTGTGCGTCTGTCCTAACGAAAGTTAAACTCAAAAACTAGCAATTACATTTACTAAAGATCAGTTTTGGCTGCAAATGAAAATATCTATACTTACAAAATTTAATTAATGCCAACTGACCTCATGGTCCTATCTAAACATGAGTGCCATGCAGCTACTACTCAGCAGTACGAATCGTCACTGACCTGGCAGATGCTACCATACCCTAAAAAATCATGACCTCTCGACCTCTCAAATTCGAGCTTTCCCGTTCGTACACCAATCAACGTAACCTCTCAAAATCGAGCCGATCACGTTGTGGCGCCAATTAAGGATTATCCTTTATGTGCCCATTTGACGAGAATTTCGAGGAGCCATAGAACTTAAATAACCCTTTCGAAACCCCCATATCCCAGGAAGACATATAGGACGGGAAGGAATGCATTCTTGGACTGGGAAAGCACTAAAGAATCGGTACTCGGGGGTGTCGGGTGTAATGAGAGGTGAAACAACCAGTCTAGAGGAATACAAACTCAAAAATTCAACAAAGAGGCTAGGCTTACATTTAAATCGCACTCAGTTTATTCAAAAAAGTGGCAGACCCCTAACTACTTCAGAGAGGTAAGAACGGCTAATCCGTGCTAAACAATGGTGATAATAATTTAACTCGTCTCCATGCGAAAATCCTAATAACTTAAGCCTCTAGAAGTCCTAAGCAAAAATGGAAAAAACAAAATGCAATCTAAGAGAATGACACGTAGTTCTTCCCTATACAATTACTTCGGAGATTCAATAATAATGATAATACAAGCATGACTCGACAGCAAAGAAAGTTATTTACTTGTTTACAATGCAAGGTATTCGTTACATTTACAGCACAATAAGTTTAAAGCTACGCTATGATGGTGTCATCTCCAACATTTATCGTTATTGTCATGTAATCTAATACCTATCGTACGTTCATAGTAACAATGATGTAAACGAGAAGCGTTTCATCCAAAATGTATTTCCAAGCAAAATCTATGCACATTCTGAACCTAACAGAACGCATGAAAATCTATTCTAATTTACAACACAAATAAGTAACATGTAACCCTTTTAATACAGCGCAATGGACGCCACTGTTCCTGCCTACCTACATCGCAGCTTCACTGTTTGTGAAGTTGGGTCATGATTTGTGTGGGGAGATAAAAATTAGGTCGGCGACTGCATGAGTAAAACATGTCCAATGTCGCATTATCAGGTTAGCTACCGTGTTTAAACTCGTAACTAACTGATTGTCGTCTCACAATAGGAATAGCTATATTTTTATGTAGATGTGTCGAAGAATCAAGTCTAAGTACTGGTCATCAAGGTTCCTTTAAGTTTATTGGTTTATTTACGTTTTATTAGACTTCCTAATTCTTTGTTTATGTTCATTATTAAATAGAAAATCCTGATATTTGATTATTACTTTCTTATTTATCAGATTAGTTCAGTCCTATCAGTTTCATTGTATTGTTTAGTTCACATGTTAACTTCGTAAAGTGTGAAAAATTGGAGTAAAAAGCATCCAATATCAAACTCATCATTGGAAGAAAAATCAATTCCAAACTTCAACTAGCACCTCTGTGTGCTGATCAATATCACTGATCCATCGATCATCTGCTGCAATAACGAGACAAAAGTCGTTCACGTCATCAGCTCATATAGTACCTAAACTTGTACTGGGCAACTAAGGGTAAGCATATCCTACCTCTCTAGTGCATTCTAACATAACAATAGTTTTATTAATTTATACAGTTCCAGCCTGTGGACAAGATTTTTATTCTGCTGTAATGACAGCTGTGAATTCTGAACATATAGATAGTGTGCATTATGTGCTCATATATCAGACATCTACAGTCTGGGAAAATTTGTATTAATAAACCTGGGTATTTCGTTTACAGCCCTAAAATGATCCCTCACTTCGAACTCAAGATAGTCTGCTTGGCTCATCTTACAAAAATATACAGTTCATAGCTTGTATCATAGTCGTCTGAATGTCGAATTTAATCAAGTTACACTCCCACTTCTTCACCTATCGTAAACAGGTTTTCTGCAGTATTGGCTAGTGTTCACTCCACTCACAGCCTTCTAAACAATATCTCAAGATAAGAGTGCGCTGTAGTCGCGTTTATAAGGTCAATAATAAAAAATATGACATTGGCTTGTTTCACGGCCGACAGCTGATTGCTGGGATTACTGTCCCAGGAAGGTTGGAGTTATTCAGACATGATTGTGTAACAAAAATACCTACACGTTAAAGAGTGTGGGTTCGATGCACTGTCGAACTAGAAAATGTTTATTTACAAGATTGTTGGCAAAAGCGTTTGTCCATGCTTTTACAAATGATACAACAAAGATTGTGGTTACCTCACCACTAGGAAAACATGTTAATTAAAGGCCCTACCTAAGAATGTGCGGCGTAAGGTCTTAATAAAACTACTCCCCATTACAAGATCGTGCATAAAATGGTGTTTTGGCTTCTAGCCGGACTCACGTGCGTACTTCACATTTCCTCAGTGAAACGGCTTGCATGGTTTAGGCTGCAAGTAATGCATGGTGGTAAATTGCCTAGGATACTCGGTCCTTCCTTCATAGTATTATCCAGCCATCACTGAACCCCGCCATCATGAGGTTTTTATTCCATTTACAACTCCATCATAAAGGGAATAATTAGCATTTCTTTGGCATGTAGAATGTGTATAATTAATGCCATGGTGATGTCGTGTTTGTAGGTTTGCACTGAATCTAGTTTTAAGTTATTAGTTGCAATTTCTCACTGAAGCTACACTGGCATTAGCGGGTAAGCAATAATGGCCATGGATTTTTCTCCGCTCACAGATTTTAATTTTAGCAGCCTTTGCTACTATGCTCACTCAAAACTAGGTGAATTAAATCACACGTGATTCGTTTATCAACATTTTTCACTGTAACTTTTACCTGATAATATCGCAACACTATAGCTACACTTTGGAAAAACGTGCTAGGCGGCGTGTTCGATGTCAGCGTGGTCCAAAAATACTATAACACCGCAAATATCCAGAATTTGCCTTAACGAATAATTTCAGATTCACTCATCAGCTTTGCAGCGTGCTAAAAAAAAGTACATCACTGTTCGTTGGATTAAGCTTATTTCACTAGATATTCGTCGATTTTGACCATCACAAACTCTCACGTTATGTCAGGACCATGCCTGAAGTAAGAGTGGTACTTTATGTCAAGATCATGCTTGCAGTAAGAGTGGTGATTAGCAAGATGCCGGATGCGCTATCTAGCTATCAGTCAAATGTGCGACTGTGAAATGTCTATGGCATTCTCTGCGGGTTTTAATCTTCATGTTTCCTTCACATTATAAATCAAATCTTCCTCCGGTGCATCGAAAATATGTACAATAATGGTTAATAAATACAGTCTCATGAAATACAAAAATAATTATGTACATCATCGGCGTGGCAACTCATACTAAATGAAATGAGCGCTACTCGTGCCTTCTCCTTGGAAGTCTTCGCTTCTCTCCTGGATGGTAAATTCCTCATGAGCCATAGAGGTCACATGGCAGATGTGATATCAGGCTCAATACACACTGAGTGTGGGCCAGTGTGCTGTGCCGTTGAAATCTGTTTGTACAATATGTTATCCGAGGCTAACTTAGCTGCGTTTAATTACGAATGTGCATGTGTCCCTCTGTCTGCCATTTTGTGTCTGTATGTTACTTCGGATTCATGTTCTCTGTATCTATACGTTCCCTTTCTTCCCTTTTGATAATATTTTGCATGTATTCTATTCTGTCTGTGCAGATGTCCCCGTGAACTTGGGTGTGAATTGTTAGTTAGTGCTGTTTTCTGTACGTACATAGCTCATGATGTTTACCCCTTATTAGTTATAGTACAAATATACGCATTTAGTATGCATAATGCCATATCATATACACTATAATATTATAAATTAGCGCCTTCCGACAATCTCTCTAGCTATCTAGAGGATTTTTCGTTTGGTGCCAATTCTAAACGTACATACATGTATGTTATTGCTATTCGTTAAGGGTGGCGTGTTGTTCTTTAAACTCGTGTAAATATGTTGTCTAACAGTAGTGTTTGGGGCTGTTGTATTGTGCAAGCTAATTAGTTTTGTTTGTTAGCACAGTTACAATGTTTCTCTCTTTGTATATGGTACCCAATAAAAATACCAAATACAGTCATTTACAACGTATAACACACATATTACAAGTTACATACTTATTATATCACTGTAAATTAATGCTTAGCAGTGAACTCTCTTTACTTCGATAATAGGGTCTGCTGTTTGGCGCTAATTCAATATATAAGGACTTGTATTATATGTTCAGGGTTGTTTGTTGTCCTTGAAATTCGTGTAAATGTTTGTGTGGGCTGAGTGGGAAGTATGAATTTAGTGCCGATCCGTACCTGTATGGCCTTCGGTTCGATTATTGGCGTTTGTGCCTAATATGGCCACCTGAGACCAGTTTTCTGATTGGTGGCCGTGTATGTCAATTTGTTTTAGGCTGAATTTTGCTGTCTGTAACCTAAATGTAGCTTGCCGTGTTCTGTATTTATGAGTGCAAGCGTTGTATTAGTCTGCAACTGCTCGTGTATCGTGTTCAATCGTTCGTATACCGTGTTAGCCTACATGTGTTCGATATGCAGTTTCATATGTATTGACTTTAATTGCATGTGTGCCTTCTTTAATCGTATATATGTCACTATAGATCCGTATACTTTTTGCATTTAATCTAGCATGTGTCGCGCCTAATCGCGTGTGCATGGCATGCAATCGTGCGTGTGCTTCTCGCACCCGTGTATGTTGTACATGTAACTGCGTGTATAATATGTCGGGTTGCCAAATTTCTGTAGTGTAAGTGTGCGCCTTTATGTTATTGGCGGCTAACCCTGTTAACTCTGCGTGTGGTCCCATGGTTTTTGTATGCAATGAGGTATGGGGGGGGGGGGGAGCTTTAATTTCCTTTGCCTTATCTAGGTGCAAGAGGGAAATATTTCCGGAGTCGGTTGAACCTTTAAATGGTTCGGCTCCGTTTCAAGTCAAGCTTTTATGTGCTAGACAAAGAATAGGGACGACTGAAGGCCCTTTTACCTAATGGTATTTGGTTGTCCCCTTTCTAGCTTTAATGGGAGGGTTGGGGAGGGGGGAGTTAATTATTGTTTTGGGGCTAGAATTTACTTGCTTTACTGTTTCGTTGCTACTCGCAAAATATTTCTCATATTTGGGGTTGCTTGGCTGCTTAGAAATAGTACCGGACCGTAGCTACTGGACTTGTTGTCTAAGCCCTTTTAATGTAGTTACTCAGCGCACCACCAATTGTTAGGGGTTGGGGTTTATTTGGTGCCCTAACTGTGTGTTTTAATAATGGGGTAAGTGGTGAAATTATACTAACGGCTTGATCAATTATTGTTGGGCTGAGCTCTCTGAGTGTTTGGCGATCTTAGTACTTGTCGGGGGTTGAAAGGATCCCTAAGCGTTAATTGTTAATGAATCCGGTTTTTTAAATAAGTGTAGTAGCTAGTGAACTGGAAGTGAAGAGCGGCAGTGCAGGCTGCATAGAAAAGTGCTGACCAGCCGACCTTGTTGATGTACGTGAGGATAACCCTGCTTGCGATATTATGACGGCAAGCAGTTTGTCAATAAACTTGACTTAGCGGAATCTAAAGGTTGATTAGCAAGCGGTAAATGGTTATAGGCGTTTAAAAAAGTAGACAGAAAGCAATTTTAATAAAATGTGGAAGGTTTAATTATATTACTGTAGAGAGGTGAGCAGGCTTCACTGATTATGTATGGTGAAGGGCAGTGTACAATAAATGTTGAAGATGATTACAAAGTTCTGAAGGTGTGGTCTACGGGAAGGAAATAGTTATGGGATTACCCTTGCACACACTAACCTGAATCAGTTGGTCGACGCCTGGAGCCTCTGGCAGGCACGTGTGGCGTAAATGGGTTTTTATAGGATTTGTTACTGCTGACCAACAGAGTTGGCAAATAGCTGCTCTACTTACCACTCGTTGCTGGTGTTTAGTTAGTGTGGCAATAATGTGGTAATAATTGCTAAATGCTGTAGGTAACTTGCCAGGTCTGTTATGGAAGTTTTGTAATGAGATGGTTGTGGCTGTTGCTTTCTTCATGCTTTGGGTATGAAATTTGGGTTGAAGCGTGCTAAGTAGGGGGTAGATAGGGAGTAGTTGTATTTGTACCCTGTGGGGACCTCAGGGTATAACAATATTATACAAAACGCGTTGAAAAGGAAACGTACGAAAATCTCTCATAAGCAAATATAAATGCTGATAACAAAAGGAAAGCATAGTCACATCGCTCCTTACTGCAGTAGTTGATGGCTGTTCTACTGCCGGTAAACAACGTTAAAAGATAACAAAATTACGCAAATTTAAGGTAATAATATGCTACGTTATGTTAATACAATTTCATAATTTAAATTCAATTTTAATATTTTAGCTAATGTTTGCCATAAACCAAGTATTTTCGTAGGAATAAAGTCTGACCTTTACTACCAACAAGGAATATTAACAGACACAAGAAATAAACAAATGTTATTATAATGCACTAGTTGTGCAACACTGCCTACACAAGGATCGTACTATTACTTACCTGCCATGTGCGGTATTAATAGTCAATCGTTAAATCGCCACTAATGATTTACCATCATTTCCAAACGTATTCTCGAAGAGGATTAGTTTCATCATAAATAAATAGCAAAATTAATTTATTATTAAGAGGTGGAATTTATGTTGTATTTAATGTTAATTAAGATTCAGTCATTTTTGCATTTAATATTGGTCATGTTGGATTTATTTAATACTTGGATTAACGGAAAACCTATATTTCATTCTCATTTAAATGTTTTATTAGATTTTATTTGTCCCTCGACTAACCATCGATTTATGTTGGAGGTTATGAATCCCTACCCATGCGGTGTAGTAGATTCAATCTCACCATCATCCAATATTACCATGGCATTCTTCCTCCTCTTCCTTCGTTACAGCCAACTAAGGACCACGTTATGTCAACTGTTTCTTCTGCATTTTAATGTTGGCCCAGTACTCCTTCATTCGAAATCGATGTTGCGCCTTTCTCTCAGTCGTCCACGCCTTCTCAGATTTTAGTTTCGGCTTAAGTTGAAAACTCCGATGTTTTTTAAGTTTTTTTTTTCCCCAAGTTGGGCTCCTGGATATCTTCACATGTTATCCCAGTCTCCAACTGATCTTTCTCTACTTCACTGAACCAGGCCCCCTTTGTCTTTTTCTCATGGAGAAAAGCAAAAATTTGGTTGGAAAGCCGTGTTGATTTCAGTCTTGTTATATGTCCATAAAAAGAAATCCTCCTTTTCCTCATCACGTCAGTTATTTTCTCTACGTGTGTGTACAACTCTTGGTTGAGGTGTCTTCGGAACTCGTCGTGTTCTTTGACTGGACCCAGGATTTTCTTCAGTATCTTCCTTTCCTTGGTCTCCAGGTTTCCCATTATGCCTTTTATATTCATGGAGAGACATTCCGCTGCATACTAAGCTTCTGGCCGGATGACTGTGCAGTAGTGCTTCAGTTTTACATTCAGGGATATAGATCTTTTGTTGTACACATTCTTAGTTAGATGGTAAGCTATTTCAATTTTATTCAACCGTGACGCATTATTATTATTATTATTATTATTATTATTAATGGTTCAGCCTCGGAAAATGCTAGGGCGTTCCCTGCAGGCGACGCGCAGGTCTTCAGATGCTGGGGGAGCCGTGAGAAATGGGCGACCAGATCACAATATATCCGAATAGGGACAGTTAACATCTTAACCCAGACGGACATGACTGAGGAGCTAGTGGACTTCATGATGGAGAAGGATATAGCCATCCTCGGTCTCAGTGAAACAAAATGGAAAGGAAAAGGGGAAAGAAAACTAATGGAAGGGTACAGGCTGTTTTACAGTAAAGGACAAGAGGCAAAAAATGGGGAAGGAATGGTTATGAGAAAGGATGTCCTAGAGTATGTGGAAGAGGTGAAGGAGATAAGTGGCAGGATAATCATAGGAAGGATACAGTTCCAGACCGGGACAAAAGATCTGTTTCAAGTATATGCCCCACAAACGGGGAATAAAGAAGAGAACTTCGAAGAATTCCTAGAAGATGTGGACAAATATATAGAGGATAAGGAAATAATAGTAATGGGAGATTTGAATGCACGAGTGGGAAGAGACAGACAAGGAAGAGATGAGATTTTGGGACCATATGGTTATGGTAGTAAAAATCCAGATGGGGATTTCTTAATGGACTTCTGTCAGCGGAACCAATTAATTATAGGGAATACGTGGTTCAGAAAGAAAAATAGTCAGAAGATAACGAGGTATGGCAGGGGAGATAGAAGAACGAAAACTCTGAGAGACTATGTATTAGTCGAAAAAGGACATCGGAAAGAGCTAATGGATGTCACAGCCATGCCAGAGGAAGCCTTTGGAGGAGACCATAGGTCAGTGGTAGCAAAATTAAAAGTAGGAAAGGTCATGAAATTATCAGGAAAAAGGGAAAGAAAGATTAAGGTCTGGAGACCAAAGGAAAAGGAGGCTGCAGAAGAGTTTAAGAGGGAACTGCAAGATCAGATACCAAGGACGGATATTACCCATGCGGAACAAGATTGGGAAAAGTTTAAGAGTGCATTTGTAAATAGTGCAGAGATGATGATGATGATGATGATAATTGTTGTTTTAAGGGGCCTAACATCGAGGTTATCGGCCCCTAGTGCAGAGAAAACATGCGGTAGAACATCAGGAAAGGTACGGGAAAAGGTGACAAAATGGTGGAATGATAGAGTGAAAGAAAAGGTAAGAGAGAAGAAGAAAGCTTGGAAGGAATGGAAAACAAAAAAGACTGAAAAAAGTAGAGCAAAATATATAGAAGCAAACAGAGATTGCAAGAAAGTAAGTGCAGAGGAAAAGAACAAAAGCTGGGAAGAATTCACTCAGGAAATAAGGGAGGATGTACATTGCGGGAAGAAATTGCTGTTTGGAATTATAAAAACCAGAAGGAATGAAAAGGTGAACACAGGATTCGTGAAAAACAAAGAAGGTGAAATATTGACAAAACCAGAAGAGATGGAAAGAATATTTCAGCGAGTTGTTGAAGGTGAGACGCCAGGCATGCGGAAAAGTTATGCAAACAGCCAAAACGGTGGAGGAAAAAATAGAAGAAGAACCAGACATTACTATGGCAGAAGTGGAGTGGGCAGTTAGGAAGATGAAGATGGGGAAAGCTGTGGTATTCGAAGAAGTGGCATTAGAAATGATCAAGGCGGCAGGACCAGTTGGACTGCAGTGGACATACAGACTTCTCAGGTGTGTATGGAGAGAGAAGAAAGTACCTGATGCCTGGAAAAAGGGAATAATATTGCCAATATTCGAGAAAGGAGACAGGAAGGTGTGTGCTAACTACCGAGGAATCACTATCATCTCGCATGTTGCCAAAGTAATGGAAAGAATCCTAGAAAGAAGAATTAGAGTAAAAGTAGAAAGCCAAATAGAGGAGGAGCAGTTTGGATTTAGAGGGGGCAGGTCAACAGTGGAACCCATTTTCATTCTGAGACAGAACATTGAAAAGAGTTGGGAATATGGGAAGGATATGGTAATGACTTTTATTGATCTAGAAAAGGCCTATGATAGCATCCCTAGAACAAAAGTTTGGGAAAGCTTAACAAATAAGGGAGATAGGCAAGGAACTGAGAGACATGATAAAAGGAATGCGTATGGGGTGCTACAGTAGTGTGAAGACTAGAGTCGGGACATCGGAATGGTTTAAAATTGACACTGGACTAAAGCAAGGAAGTGTGTTGTCACCATTATTGTTCGTAATGGTGATGGATGACATCATGAAGGCAGCAATGAAAGAATATAGTAGGGCAAAGATGAAGGTAATGTTATTTGCAGACGACGTTGTGATCTGGGGCGAGGATGAGACGGAGGTACAAGAACAGTTAGACGTGATAAATGAAAATATTGAGCAATGGGGATTGAAGATAAATGTGGAGAAGAGTAAACCAGTGGCGATGAGTAGAGATAAGAAAGAAGGAAAAGGAGTAATCAAAGTTGGAGATAAGGAATTGGAAGTTGTGAAACACTTCAAATACTTGGGAAGTGAACTGACTGAAGATGGAAGACTAGATTTGGAAATTAGCAGAAGAATACAATTCGGGAGTGCTCTCTACCAACAGGTACGGGGACTAGGTTGGAACAAGGATATACCAATTAAGAATAAAAAAAGGTATGTACAAAGCATATTATGTTCTTATAATGACATATGCAGCGGAAACTTGGACAATGACTAAGAGGGATGAGAGCAGAGTACAAGCAGCTGAGATGAGATTCCTGAGAAGTATGGTCCAGAAAACGAGGAGGGACAGAGTGAGAAATGAATATATACGGAAAGAACTGAGAGTAAAGAAACTAAATGACAAACTGGAGCAAAACAGATTGAGATGGTTTGGACATGTAAAACGGATGAATGAAGTAAGGCTACCAAGACGAGCACTGGAACGACGGATGACTGGGAAGAGAGGACGAGGAAGACCAAGAATGCGTAGGATGGACTCGGAGGAGAATACTATTAGAAAACGGAACCTGGATTGGAACACTGTGTCGGAGGAGGAATGGTGGAACGACAGAGCAAAGTGGAGAGGAACCATATTTGTCCCCTCCCAGTTCAACTGGAAAAAGGGAAATGAAGATGATTATGATGATTATTATGTATAATATTTGCAATTGGGGGTAATTACCCAGTGGCAAATTGAACAAATACAGAACATTACCAATAATAACATCAAATACACAATTCGCAATATAGGGGCTGTAGGAATCCTAGAAAAACTAGCATGTCGCCGGCCACGGTGTCTGTGCCCACTCGGTATCTCGCGAACCACTAATCGTAGAAAGTCGTGCTAGGGCTTAAACGAAAGGTCTCTACTCCCTCTATTCCTAGGACACATCATTTCCTCCCCAAAATCAAAACTACCCCTTTATAGGGATAAACTAAGGGGTTTTCGCTTCAACTACCCTTAATCCTGATATACGTAAGAAAAAAGCTATAGTCTGTTCGTGTGCTGGTAATTGTACTCTTCTGATAGTTGGCACACAGCCCAACGATACCATAAATCAATCTCAATCATTAAAGTGACTCTCCAGCCGTCTTTTTTTAAATAGTTCCTGTCGGACAATATACTCTCCAATACGTTTCAACATTATAGCCTCTTATTCAATGGCTCTCTTATTGCGTGTACAGACACAATTGAAAAATCAAGCTTCTCATATGACATTTCTATAATACTACAGTTCCCATCACATTAGGTGTTGTTATTCCATCATAGCATTGCGGTCATCGTAACAAAAAAAAACTCGCTCTTTCTTATAATGTATAAAGCTATTATTCTGTAATCTTCGTCGTCTGAATATCATTACAATGTGGTCTCATTTACAGGTATTCAGTAACCTCGACATAGAATTCCTGTAGCCTATAACCTACACAAACTGGTTTTATTTAAAATCATCTGTCTTTCAGAACCCACTATGCTGCTTATATTCACTGCCGGATGAACTTGCAACTCTCCTCTCTCTTTACAAGCTAGCGTACATTTCGCCTAGCAGAATAAACTTTAATTTCGTTCGTAACATATCACAGTATTTACAATGGTATTAAATAACTCCATGGCCTACCTAACTACTGTGCTCAGTATACAGCATAATTTACAACTATCCAGACAGTTGATTTCCTCGACTCTTCCTTCGATACCTAAGTTTGCTATTCTCGGATGCCTCCGTATGTCTTACCTGTCTACCTCTTCTCTTCATTAGCATTCACCAGAAACATATTTTCTCTTCCACTCGTCTTTAATATCTGTTCATTTGTTACTCTATACACCTATCTGAACTTCATCATTCTCCAGTAACACCACATTTCAAAAGCTCTTGTTCTCCTCTTTTCTTCTGCACCAAATGTCCAATTTCCCTCCCATAGAGCACCACGCTCCAGACAATGGCATTCAAAAATAACTTCCTAATACCTAAATCTGTATTTGACGTCAACAGATATATTTTCTGCATGAATGCTATCCTCGCCTGAGCCAACCTACTTTCTATGTCCTCTTTGCTTCGTCAATCACTGGTTGTTTTGCTTCCTAAGTCGCAGAAGCCTCCTTCTTCCCTTCGCTATTCAAGTGCTATTTTGACGTCAATATGGGTTTCTTAATTTATTCAGCTTTAGGCTATTCCATTATCACTCAATCAATCAATACTTGTAAATAAAACTTTAACGTTAATTGGCATTACTATATCAAAACACCATAAAAATTGTAATAAACTGTATGTCGGCACTAACAGTAACCCTTGTACATATTTTCTTTTTATAAAGCTGCAGTCATTTACATTCCCCTTTAACCAATACATAAACAAAAAATAATAACGTCATGTCATTCTGTTCAGATTATCATGTTCAAACCTGTGAATATTCGTTGAGTTCATAGGGTAGAAAGTTCCTCATTTTTCTACTAGAAAGCGCTATAGAGTTTAAAGAGATTAGATATCTAACATCTAACCTCCTTGACTTTTATAGGCAAGGAACAACTAAATTCGACATGCAAGCTACCCTCTGTGTGTTAAATAACAAAGCTTGAACCCGGCACCCGAGACCATACGATATTAATATTATTATTCATATTATATTATTGTTATTATTATTATAGGGAACGACATGTCAGTTAAATTAAAATTTTTGTTTTTTACAAAATCCAATATGGCTTTGTTTTTTCCCGGTAAACAGCCAATATGGTCTTGTACCGGTTGCCAATACATAGTCATTAATCAAGAAAGCAATCATCGTCCTAATCATGTACAGGTAATGAATTTTTTTGTCTACGAGTTTTCAGTAGTGGTAAAATGGAATCGCATTTTATGTAAGGCTTATCTGAGTTTTAAATAGTTCACTGCCTGGAAACAATTGTTGCACATTATTGCTTCTCGGGTTTTCAGCGACTGCTACGGCAGTAAGGCTTTTCTTTCCAAGTTTCTAAAAATAAATAAAATAAAACGTTATAAATACTTAAATTCAGGTTAGTACATGCATTTCATAAAATAAAATATGAAACAAAAACATGAAACAACTTAGTTTTAAACAAGATGTTCAGTAAAGAACATATAGCCTACTTTCTCCTAAACGTATGAGTATAGTTATAACTCGTTGTTATTATCAAAGAGTATAATAGAACTATTCTTTGTTGAAGACCTTAGAAACGATTTACCTCTACCAAACGCCACAACCTAGATAAAAACTGCTACCATCATTGAAGAAAGAAAGATAAGAAGTATATCAAGAATGTTATGGATCTGGAGACATAATCGACCGGACTGGCTGCGTGGCTCAGCGATAACGTTCTCGCTTGCTGGGCCCTAGGTTGCAGGTTCGTATCCTGGCGCAGTCAGCTGGCATTTGAGGGTGCACAAATGCGAGGGAGCCGTGTCAGTACATTTACTGGCACGTTAAAGATCCCCTTCGGGCCAAAATTCCGGCACCCCGGTGTCTCTAAAAGCAGCAGTAGTTAAAAGGGATGTAAAACCAATAACATTATTATTATTATTATTATTATTATTATTATTATTATTATTATTATTATTATTACATATACGACCTGCCGTGGGCAACATCCAACTTTGAGTTGAGGCATGTCTTTACACGTCTGGTTGTGCATGGCTTTCACAACCCTAATTGAAAAAAAAGGAAGGAAGATTGTAGTTTTACGTGACCGTGAATCTTGTGATTATGAGCCACGGGACCTCCTATTTACGTGGAATCCGAACCACAGGACATGGCATTTCACTTCGAAAATCTCACATGCATTGACCGGGAATCGAAAACCCTAATTGAATTAACAAATCTTTCCATGACCCTACAGAGACGTGTGTATACAAACTATGTGGATATTTTCGATTGCTATTTGCCTGAAATAAAAGTAGTAATTAATAACCTGAACTAACACCAACGGCTTGAATTCAGTTACTATGTGAAATCGTTTTGTTCTTTACTTCAAATAACATTTTCAAGTAACTCAAAATAGACTGTTACAAACCCTTTAAAATAAAAAGTAAAAATGTATCGTAGTATCATCTTGTCATTCTTAAAATTCGATGCGCATAGAATTCCAATGGTATAGTAATCAATGGAGCCCCACGTAGACTAGTCGTGACATCTAGTGGTGAAATATCGAACAATATAATCCTAACAGAGCGAGTGCATTCTAGCGGCCAGAAGAAGAAACTTTTCAATAAAATCTGGAAGTTAATAAGTAGGTCAGCGTGCAGTTACCTTTTTGGCAGCTAGATGTCTCGAGTAAATCTGCTGGCGAATTATGTTTTAATTAAATATATATTTTACACCATAATATGCACAATATAACGCTTAATTTTAAAACATCTGAGTCATTACAAAACAATAAACATATAACATTTCAAGCAAAAAACCTAGCTCTGAACGGGTTTGAACCATAGGCATTTGAGCGATAGGCTAACGCTCTACCACTGAGCTAATTGTGTCAACGAATATCGTTCTATATAAAATGACTTACATAGAACTTGTTAGCAAATAATGATTTATACTAAACGATTTCATCACTGGAGTATATTATTTATATATAAAGCATTTCATACAAAGTTTATTTATTTTGTATCAGTACGCTATAGTGCATGCAATACTCAAATTAGTGAAATATAAGTCAGGCACAAGATATCCGCTGCCATCATGTCTTATTACTGAATCAGCTCAGCTTTTTAAAATCACGTCTGCACTATAGTATTACAAAATAAACTTTTAATTTCGAACGTGCCTCTTCCTTTAGAACAGTTAAAACGATTCTCGGCTCGATAATCGGAACTGGTGGGTCCCATGATATGGATTATAAAGTTTGCATAATTCGCACGGCCGCCATCCTGAAATGGTATGGCGGACGACCTTGTAGATTGGTCACAAGACGCATCCTATACGAAGGTATGTTGTTACCAAATTTGGTAGAGATCGGATGATTTGGTTAGTCGTTATTTGATTTTACGTTTTGAACGTTTGAGTGGCCGCCATTCAGTTTTAGTAAAGATGGCGGCGATATAAAACATGACACTGAGGTGTCCTTTGCTAGTGCTACCTTTGTACCAAATTTCGTTCAATTCGCATTCACCGTGTTCGAATTGATAGGGGGGACAGACATTCAGAGTACACACACTCACACACACACAGACAAATACACACACACAGACTCACACACACACATACACACACACACAGACTCACACACACACATACACACACACAGACAGACACACTTTTTTTGCCCTGTGTTGATCTCATAAGTCTACTTTCATTTTTTGCAAAAATCGAAAGTAGGCTAAAAATAATCCCACCTTCACTTGCAGTGGCTTGTTGCTGTTTCCTTCTAGTGGGCTCAAAAGTAAACTGGTTTCTTGTATCTCTGACATGTAAGGTATACCGGTTATCTGCAAACAAATAAATTTAAAAAAATCAATAATTACCTAATCAATAACTACAAATTTAAGGTTCATTAGCATGACATGATTAAAATAATCATTCATAGGTACTTACCAAAAAAATAAAAGGATTTTTCTTCCTCAGCTCTACTGTATACGTCCGTGTGCTAAAATGGCAAGTGCATGACTAACGCAATCGTTATCAGTTAGCCTAGCAACAGAAAAAGTTGTATTTTCTCAGCGTTTTGACCTTGAATGGTTCTCTGTCTCTCTCTCTCGCACGTGTTCCCACGCCTCTTCACATTCCTCAATCTGAATAAGATTCGTGTTCCTTATACTAGTTTCATGCCACACACAAGGCCTTGCCTTACGTGGTATAGTTTACATGTATTCTTCCCTAACTCGGCTGAATTTAATATTCATCACATAGATCTCAGAATGTACATTTTTAGACTAATACGTTTACTTAGATAATAATCAAAAATAGACTAAAATTATGATGTGATGAAGATTGTACATGTTTAATATAACGGGACTCCAGTGATCAAGAGAACAAGTGAATTATACACTGTTGTAGTGCAAAGGACAATGTGTATATAGCACACGCGATTTCTTGAACAATGTACGGACGTATGTCCTAATACTTAAAAAGCTATGTGAGTATATATTTTCTTGTATTGCTGGATGTAATATTGATTATTCATAATAATAATAATAATAATAATAATAATAATAATAATGTTTTTAATAAGGAACCAAAATGGCTACCTCTTATACATCGGTAGTCCTACTGTCTCAGAACCAAAATGGCGGTCTCTGCTTAAACAGCACACCTGATAGCCACCACGAGGCTAGTAAACTGATATCACACTTCCTGCTGACGTAGACATTCCTGCCTCGTCTGCACCAGCAACAGCTCTCACGAGTCCTCTGGCTAGGTACAATATTCAGTCACCAGTGAGCTGGACTGTGTGCGTGTTAGCATTCAAAACATGTGTGTGTCTTATTATTATTATTATTATTATTATTATCAAACATTTTACTGTAATAATAATTACTAGCAAGCGGCCATCCTCAATACATGATCATGTTAACCACATACTTTCATCCTAAAACACATGACTTTACCCAGTTCAATATTTAGTTTATAACATTTCAGGCCAATGACCTTACAGTTTTGGCTCTTTGCATACATGCACATGACTTGGTCGGGCAAATGTTATAGGTTTCCAGATTCTAAAACCATTTACTGTGCCAGACAGCAGTCTCGCTTATCGCCGTTTACTAGCATGTTAAAGATCCCCTTCAGGGATAAAAAAATCCTAGCACACTTAACACATTTTCAAATATTCGCCTCTATCCGTCATAGGAAATGTCACAAAACCAACCGTCATAAGCTGCCCCCGCCATCCCACCAAAATAGCAATTCATTTCTTCCGGGCACGGTCACCGAGATCGCCAACGTCTAAGAATCACTTGGTCATATCCTACAACCGTCTGTTGTGTCAGAGAGCGATCTCGCTCATCACTGTTAACTAAAACGTTAAAGATCCCCTTCAGAGGTAAAAAAAATCTTAGCATGCTTGTCACATTTCAAAATATTCACCTTCATTCATTCGTCATAGGAAAAAATATCGAAAAGCAATCCCTCGTTTTGCCATACATCGCCCCCGTCGAAATAGCCATTTCCAGTATTCACCATGCTCAGTCATAGCCTCGTTGGAACATGTGTCAAGCGCTACCGGCTCTCTGTCTACAAACACGCTTTTATTTAAAAAAATAAAAATGCCTAGTTTTTTGTCATAGAGACTTGACATTTATTTTCGTGGTAGAGGGGATAGGGACTTTTCATTTATGTCAAACAAAATTTTTGTCAACGTGTTAGTTTCCAAAATAGTAAAAATTCAAAATTTAAGGGTTTTCAACAAATCTCAAAATATAAATCGTTATATTATAAAAAATAAAAGTCATAGAGACCATTGGTTTGAACTATGACACAACATTCTATCATGTTTGGTTTTTAAATTATCGCCTAGTGGTCTATAGGAAAGAGGACGTCAGCTCGAGTCCAACAACACCTCATTTGTTAAAATCCGACCATCCGTTCGCCAATGATCACCAATGTTCGCGAGAAAGTAGGCTATCATTTTGTTTTTCCTCTTACACCCTTGAAACTTGCTGCCGTCCTAGAGGGCATACCCACCTTTCATTAACGTCAAACAATTTTCCCCCAAAATTCACCGTTTCCAAAATAGCGCCAATCCAAAAAACAAGAATTTTCAAAAATGTTCTTAAAAATACCAGAACACATGCTTAGCCAAGAGAACGTCATCTCAACGCCAACAATACCTCGTTCGTTAAAATCCGACCACGCGTTCGGGAGATATTGCCCAATGTTTATATGAAAGTCCAGGGTGAGGCAACACCTACAACCTCCCACTACTGCACGGTTTTAGTCCTAGAGGCTTGAAAAAAAAATTTCGGGTAGAGGGGATCAGGGCCATTCATTTATTTCAAACAATTGTTTTTGTAAACTCTTTAGTTTCCAAAATATAAAAATTTCAAAATTGAACTTTTCCAAAAAAAAAAAAAAACGTTTTATTATAAAGAATAAAGGACATAGAGACCGTTCGTTTAAGCTATTGCACAACATTCTCTCATGTTTGGTTTTCAAACTATCACCTACTTTCGAAAACAAAAAAATTTCATTTTTTTTTTAAAATATAATGTGTGGTCCATAGGAAAGCTCCCGTCAGCTCGAGTCCAACGACACCTCATTCGTGAATCTCCGACCACGGGTTCGGGAGTTATCGGCTAGCATTGGTAGTAGTAGTGGGGGAGGGGCAGAACCCCTTGCACTCCCCTACTATTTTCGATATTTTATATTATTTTTGTTAATTCATTTAATGGTTTTTGTACCTATTGGTCATCATCATCAGCCCTGTTTTGTTTAGTGTGTGTTGAACTTGTCTGATGAAGTGTATTTGGGCGATGACATTAGTCGAGCGTGTGTTATCGACGCCTAAAGAAATGAGTCGATCTAGGATATTTTCAGCGGCTTCGGTGGCGTAGTGGGTAGCATGCTGACTTCTATGCCCAATATAGCGGATTCAAACCAGGTCGTAGTCATCAGATTTTTTAAGTGCGTTAAAAATCCACCAGTATGCCTTCCTTCGGAGGGGAAATAAAACTGGCGGGCCCATGTCTTTGATTTATGGCATGTATACGAACTTTCCACTAACTATAATTGTGTGTTAGATTTGATTAACGCTCTATTAGTTACAACGTTTACCACCAGGTGCTGGTCTTGCTCACATCTAGTAGCTTATTTCGCTACTAGGTGTCGTGGCCGGTACATATGGTAACAAAAGTAGGAACTGATTGTTAAAAATGGCGGATATCATAGAAAGCAGATTGGAAAGTGCTCTTACATACATAGTGAATATCACGGAAGTAGGAGGCTACTTGAAGAAGGAAATGAAGGATGGCATGCTGAAAGCGGTAAGTGAGATAAGAAACTGCTGCAAAATGTTGAAATCGAATGTATTAGAAATAAATCCAGAAAAGGAAGGATCGCAACATGAGGTTACGGTTGACAACCAGAGAGATGTAAACAAGGGAGAAGATAGTCACATCATTGAACAACTAACGACATCTACTGATGCAGAGAATGAAGCTACGAGTGGCAATGACAAACGGCGCTGCCAGAGGACGACATGTAACGGAGAGGAAGAAAGTTTAAATAACAACCAGCAGATAGTGTCGCCTATCAGAGAGAAAGCGAACAAGACACCCACTGAGGTAGGGCAGGATGTCACCAATAATAGTCATAGACAGCGCCAGAAGTTGGTGGGATATAAAGGAATAGACGCAGTGGAAGAAACAGACCGACACCAGCAAGGAGCGCCTTCTACTAGCGGTGTACATGAACCAAATAGTAATAAGCAAAGAGTTTTAAGCAGTACCATACCACTACAGACACGTACTGGAGGAAAGTATAACGAACAAAGCGCAGAGATAGGTCGAGCGCTAGAAGACAAACTTACAGAAACAATAGCACATCAAATGCAGACAATGATGGAGAACATCACTAGTAATATCAAAAAAATGATAAGAGATGAAATTGAAATTAAAGATAAACTTGAAATAGGATGCCATCTAGGAAATAAAAAATCAAAACAATCAATTCCGTATCGCTTCGATAGGAACATAGGAACTCAATCAGAATTGACTCCCACAGAAAATAACGTGGAAAACAATGTAAAAACAATTAGTTTCCCACCAATAACTGGCAACCCTTCACAAGTTCATAATCAAGAAACACCAAAGAACATTACAGCTGAAGAGAAATGGACGGAAGTCATAGGCAGGAAACAAAGACAACTACCACGACATCAAGCATCTATAACAGGCACTGGAACGGAAGACGTAAACCTACAAGCAGTAGAAAAGATGGCCTGGATATTTATAGGAAGAGTGCAACAGGAAACCACAGCCGAGTCCATAAAGAACTTCCTCATCAAAAAGGAAATTATAGGAGAAATTATATGCGAAGAATTCTTAACGAAATTTGATACAAAGTATTTCAAAGTGGGAATTCCCTTTAAATACCTGGAAAGAATAAATAAAGAAGACTTTTGGCCAGCAAACATCACCGTAAGACGTTTTCGGCCTTTTCGGAGGAATGCAAGGATACAACCAGAATAAAACAGATGAGTGGTGTATGAGTAACTCAAAAAATGGAGAATATGTGAGAAAAGACAACTTACAAATAATGTTATGGAACATTGAAGGTTTGAAGAACGCACTAAGCTCAGCACCCAAAGATTGCCTGAGTGGATACGACGCAGTATTATTAACAGAAACATTTCCCACAGATCATTGGCAACACGCAGAATATTACTGTATACATCTTCAAGCGCAACAAGGAGAAAGGGGAAGACCTGCAGGAGGAATTACTATCCTATTAAAGCCATGGTTGACGCCAATAATCTCAGAAATTAAATTAGATCACTCTCTGCTAATTGAAACACAATACATCACCATTATTACCTGTTACTTTCAACCGTATACAACGGCCATGGAGATAATAGATGAAGTAGGGCAACTAATATCATTGAGTAGGCACGACATCCCTCTAATCCTAGCCGGAGACTTAAATTGTAGGCTGGATGTACAAAACTATAAAACAACATTAGTAATGGAAAAAATGCAGGAAGATGGCTTACACCTTCTGAATAACCACAACATACCTACATATATATGCCATAATGGGAAAAGTGCGATAGACGTTGCGCTTATAAGAGGTCACATAAAAGGAGAAATAGCTCCACTATGGGCAGCAGATCATACACCTTTAAGAAAGCATATTCCTTTGAAAATAGTATTAGAGGGAGACTGGTGTACAACAAAGAGGCAAAGTAAACAGCTTTTATCAAGGAAGATAGACTGTGGGAAAGTAGAAGGTAGACCCGACCTTATAATGAAAATAGAAACACTAACAGAAGATTCATGACTAGATGAAGCAGTACAAGCCCTTGAAGAACTCCTAATACAAGCCACAACCCCTAGGAAACATCGAAAGGCAAAACAATGGTTCGACCAGGAATGCTACCTATCAAAAAAAGACGTATTGGGGGCCTTACACCAGCTAAGGACGAATTGCGAGAGTCTTCTTTTCCTTCAAGAATATAACAAGAAAAGAAGTAACTACAAGACACTGATACGTGAAAAGAAAAGGACATTCTGGGACGCGGAAGGAAAAAGAATCGTGGAAGAGGCCAAGAATGACCCATACATCGCACTACGCCCTAGGAAACAGGCACAGACACACTATATCAATATGCAAGAATGGACGACACACTTTAACGATCTGCTCAACAGGGCAGGAATAACATACATACCGGAAAACATAAAAGGAACTGACCAAACAACGACATTGGAATGGACTCCACTAACAACAAAAGAAGTTCAAAATATAATCGCAAGCATAAAGAAAAGCAAAGCTGCTGGACCAGACAACATATTCGGTGAATACATAAAAGACACGGCACACCTTCTATTACCAATATGGACGAAATTATATAATAAATGCATCGAGACGGCATCAATACCAGAGAGATGGAGACAGTCTACCATAAAAGTTCTCTATAAAGGCAAAGGTGACCCATATGATACAAATATGTACAGAGGCATCGCACTGGAGAACATTCCATTCAAGATATTCACTAAATTAATAACAGAAAGAATCACAGAAGAAATAGATGTACAACTACCAGAAACACAATTTGGATTCAGAAAAGGAAGGTCAACTCTTACTGCAATAAAACTATTATTAAATAACATTTGGCAAGTCATGGAAAGAAAAGAAAAATTTTACGCAGTATTTATAGACTTCACAAAAGCATTTGATCGCATAAACCGTGATCTTGTGAAAATGAAGCTGGAAAAAACTCTAGATAGAGATAATGTATGGACAAGAATTATACATACGGTACTACAGTACATTGGAACAACATAAGAATCTCGGATAATATATCACTCTCTGATCCGATAATTCAAACGAATGGAGTACTACAGGGTGACCCAATCAGCCCTTTGCTCTTCATCCTAGCAGCGGAAGACATAATGAGAATAACTCAAAAGACAGATATTGTATCATATGCGTACGCTGATGACATTGTGATCGGATCACATTTATTCGTATCAGAAGCAATACATCATGTAAAATTAGCATAGATAACTTTTTTTTAAATAAAAACACACTAAAGGTACTTTCAAAATAACAATTAAATTACATCGCACCAAAATTTGGCAAGATCTCGTCCATTTGGTGTGGCCTGAACTACATCCTGCATAGTGCAAATGAGAGGGCAGGAGTTGCAATGGAGAAGGTGCGCCATGGTTTGTTCTTCTCCGCAGGCGCAAAAGGTTGACTCATCGGAAAGGCCCCACTTCTTCATATTGGTCTTAGATCGACCGACCCCAGACCGCAGCCTGTTCAGACTCTTCCATGTAGGCCACGACTCTTCATAACCGGCAGGAAGAGTTTCAGATGGAACCATCCATCCGTTGAGATTATTGTTTCTGGATCTCCAGGAAGTTAGCCTTGATGATTGAGGTGAATCCGACAGGAACTCAGTAGAGTGTAGGAAACTTCGCCTAGATTTCAATCGTTGTTGAGCAGGTTGATAATTATGTAGAGGATGTGTCTGGGAAACTTCTACTTTAGATTTTTCATGTTTGGCAGCTACTTCACGTCTAATATCTGGGGGAGCAATGCCAGCCAAGCAATATAACTTGTCACAAGGTGTAGATCTTAGGCAACCAGTTATAAGCCGACAAGTTTCATTTAAAGCAATATCTACCTGTTTGGCATGACATGATCTATACCAAACAGGGCATGCATATTCTGCTGCTGAGTAGCTCAGTGCTAAAGCAGTAGTTCTCATTGTTTGAGCTTGCATTCCCCAGTTGGTACCACATAACTTGCGAAGAATGGAATTTCGCGTAGATACTTTGTGCTTCGTGTTACCACAATGTTGTTCATACGTGAGTGCACGATCCAGAGTTACCCCTAGATATTTAGGTGTAGATCGGATCACATAACATCATAAAACTACAAAACATTCTAAAAGACATGGAGGAATGGTGCACTGAATATAATTTTGACATCAACACATCTAAGACACAAATGATGGTGTTTCGACAAGGAGGAAAGGTACCGACCGGAACAGAAATTTTCATACAGGAAAAAAGAATAAATATAGTAAAAGAATTCAAATACCTAGGCATCACTCTACAAACAAGTGCAAAATGCTTTACAAAACATGTGACAGAAAAAATTACACAAGCGGTTCGGGCGATGCACGATATAAGATATATAAGAACACTCAACCTCGAGACAGCAATGGCATTATTTAAAAATAAAATAATGCCAATATTGACATACGGAATAGAAATCATATGGCCTTTCCTCACTGAAAAGAATCTATCATCTCTTGAAAGTGTTAAAGCATTGTACATTAAAAAAGCTATTGGAGTTTCCAAGACGACCAAATCTCGGCTAGTCTACCTACTCGCGCGAGAAACATTCCTAATTGAAGACTTTAGAACGCTTCTAGTATTACCTAGCACAATAGGTGCGGAAAACCTATTAACGACTCTCAGAAGGAAGAGAGAAGAAATCCCACTGGAATTTTATGGAACGGGGGCCATGGTTGACCGGGCCTGGACATCTGCTAGCTTTGAGATGAGGCACATGTTCACACGCCTGGCAGTTCATGGTTTTCACCATTTGATTTGTACAAACAAAGCATACCATGATCCGGATGACACATGTGTATGTCAACTATGCGGACACACATGTGAACGCTACCATATTGAAAAATGCAGCAAAAGAATAAAGTCCATAAAAGACTATGCTACCCAAGGCGCAGGTGCGCAAACATAGTATATTTAAATGTATTTAATGGCTGTTTAGCTGCAATAAAAGTATTATTAAAAGTAGGAACTACTTGAAATAGATCGTCTGCAGTCCTTACCTGAATTACTGATAACACACACTAATACAGTCATCACAATTAACACCGGGTATCAGACAGATTCTACACACACCCAAACTACACGGGGTTACGTGACCGCGTTGTCGCAGCCCCTATACTGAGGAACCAACCAACTTGGTTATTTTCTATTTCGAAAATACATCGGAAGTAAGTATGGCATCTAAATAGGCCTAATGAATTGTTTAACGTCAGGCAATTCTTCTCAGGGTTAGGGCATAACACCGACACAATTAGGAACTATGTCGTGGGTGGGTTGGAGGGCTGACTGCTTGCTCGTCAGATGAATCTTCCATAAAGTACGGTAACGTGATACGTACGGCAGCTTGTTCAAACAGTAAGGGTAAGCCGTCGAGCTGTAAAGCTTCCTGGCGATTTTCGTCACGGGAGGGGGATGATAATCTCATCGCCGAGGCCTGTGACAATCCTTTCGGAACGCTGTTCATTTACAGAAGTCTGTGCAGTTTCCCGGGTGCTCGAGAAAGGTCTTACGACAACTGAGAACAATAGGATTGAAACGCCAGCGAGCGCCTGTGACCGGATGCTGACGCTCGAGATGCGGCTCAATCGCCTAGCGACTGCAGTGCTGAATTCACGTCCCAGTTGGAATAAATGTAATTTTCTGTGACGAATGCATTTTCTATTTTGCGAACGATGAGCTGGTTTACGTATATCAACCAATCAATACCCGAAACGATCCGGAGTACGTGCAGTCCTCTGAGATCAGGACATTTTTCAATTTGGTGTTGCATCACCGTTCGTGGCGGAGGAATGTAGTTCAGGGTGGAGTCTGACCGTAATGGTCGAAGGAGTCTCGATGCGGGCCAGTATGCGGTTATACTTCTAAATTATATGGTCCCTTCCGTGCGGAAGATTTACCCTGATGTAGTAATTGAAATTCAACAAGGCTGCTCTCCAGTTCACACGTCTCAATTAGTGCAACAGTGGTTCACAGACGAGAGTGTAGACTCTCTATTGAATGGCATTCACTCTTGACCAATCTGAATCCAATACAGCATATTTAGGCCGTGGAAATCTTGGTCAGATCCACCTCCAAGTACGAAAGAATCTTTGAGAACTGTCGTCTTAGAAGCACAGAAAAATTGAGCAGTCGGGAGCCCCCCCCCCCCCTCCACCTTATCAGTTCCATGACTAACTGCTTCCGGAAGGTGATTGCACACGAGGGAATATGGACCTCATACTGACCCCCGATGAACGATGGCCCTTTTCAGGGAAAAAATTAATTGAAAAGATTAAATTTGTCCGAAGGCCGGTGACAAGAGACTATCTGTAACTTACCTCAACAACAAATCACATTTCTTGACTAGTTGTACTAGATTAATTACTACTGCAAGAATATGTGTGAGTATATTGTAAATATCATAACCCGTAGACTACCTGTAGACATAGATTTAATAGCTGAACTGTAAAGGATCTGTTGATGGTCGTCCAAGTTTATTTATTTATCTTATGTATTTCCTTTCAGGATTACAGCACAATCCATTACAATTGGGTATAATCGTGTTGACCGATTGATTAAAAAATCGATGTCAGTGGAAATTTACAGCTACCTACATAAATCTCATTAATCAGAGCAATAATAGAAACAATGAAGAATTCAAGTAAGTGAATTACCTATGGGGGCCGATAACCTAGATGTTAGGCCCCTTAAAACAACAATCATCATCATCATCATCATCATCATCGAATTACCTATGTATTTCACATTATTATGATTTAAAAGCGTTTTGTAAGTCTACAAATGCCATGCATGGTCTCTTTTTCTTCCTTCCAAGATCTAAACGCAAAAAACATATTATAGGTTATAAATTTGCATTTGCATTACTACGGGAAGACTATATATGACGCTTACATTCATGAAGATATATAAAAACCATACACCATTTGACAAAAAGAGAAGATATTAATGGCGTTATTCAACTACAAGAGTCTTGTTTTCATTGTATTCATAACGTTTGTATAAATATTAAAATTGTTACCCATTCCACATGAAGCATTTCTCTTGTACAAATCACACCGAATTCTCCATCCTATACATGATGGTTATTTTCATGTTGGCATATTAACTGGTTGGCACCTATTCAAACATTTTAAACTCCGTATTGGAGAAAGATTTATCTTATAAATTACAAGTACTGAACTAATTAATTATTGATTTTAGAACATAATTTTCTAAATTATTTTAAGTATATTATTTTTTGATAAAATGTTTATATTGTAGCTTAACATTTATTTACAATCACCAGCAATATTTCTCGCTATATAACTACAGTACATTTTGAAAATTATTGTAAAAGGACCAGTATTAAATTATATTTTATTTAATTCTGAATTGTAAGGATATCCAATTTAAGTTAGTATTTTTTTATTTCATTACAATTTTATCATTAACATTTCATTTCTTATTTAGATTTAAGTACTGTGCCCACTGGCCGAAGGTTTCGGGAAGCCACTGGTTTCAAATGACCCTTCCGAGACCCTCCTCCAGTTAACACATATGTATAGGGGACGACACATTCATAGGCTGGTTTTGCACAAAGTCTGCACTCGGGGGTATTGGGAATTGGTGAAGTTCGATTCTTAATCAGCTCAGAGGAATGCATCGATATCAAAACTAAGCAAGAAAGAGAAGCCAGTCTTATGTTAAAATCACAAATACATTTTATTCAGAATAGATCCCTAGCCTAGCATGAGAGTTGCAAACGGCTAGTCCGATACTATTCTGCCCTGAAAGAAAATATAAAAGAGTCCTAACCAAGATCTAAGTTACTCTCATGGTCTTAATACAAACTTTAAACGAAAACGAACAAGCTAAGAGTGTGGCACGTAAGAACAGCACTAAGCAATTACATCAAAAATGACTACGGGAGGATCAAACATTAAAAGAATTTACTTCAAAGCAGACATTTACTTGTTTACAAATACTAGGAATATTTACATTTAATAGCAAAGGGAAAATTTGTCCTAAGCTAGGATGGTGCCATCTCCAACATTTATCTTTGAATTTACGTGTTTATCTAGTCCTAACTATCATTAATTAATAAACGAGACGCGTTTATTACAGGGAAAACTCCAAATATGTGCACAACGTTGCTGAATAAAAAAAGATTAATCTAATACGACACAAATGCATACAACAATTCAGCACTCCTAAGGTTGTGCAATTGGCACTGCCAGCTTACAAGATTGTTACTGTTTGTAACAAATGGCCATAGTTTAAAGTGTAAAGGAAAGTTAGAAAAATAGGAAAGCCTGAAAATGCGCTGGGAATTGTACAATTACATCGACTCATATTGCTGCCAATCCGATGTGTGTGCTCCAGTTGTCACATCATCAATTGGTTGTTGACTAATATTGTGAAAATGTAACAAAGTGTATCCAAGATAAATCAACAATAACTAAATGTCGAACCTTTGGTCCTGAAAATATTTTATTTTTAGTATTTATTCATATTTATTTAGGCTCAGGGGGGAATTTTTGAGATTTGTTTAATTTCACAAAATCCTCTCTTTGATTATTAAGATTGTTACACAATTATTTATTCCTCACAGTGTAGTTGTGCAGTTTATGGACCTTTTAACTGCGTTTAGTGTAATCAGGTATCGTGTGTATCCAACTAATGCTCAATAATTTCATCACATTCCACTTAGGAATACTTCAACAATAATAATAGACACCCTGTGTCCTCACCATTACTCTCATTCTTGACACCCTGTGTCTCTCTTTTAGACTATGGATTGCTCAATCCTTACTCCATCGGCTTGGTACGACTGCAATAGCTCGTTACCAACGGCATAAATTACCATAATCACAATAACACGTCGGAGGTATTAATCCTCCTTCTACGACTTACCTCGATAATACTATAATAACGTTAGTTACAATTAGTGTGGATCCCTGAATTATACACTTTCAAATATCGATCACAAAGATTAAGTGTGTAGAAAATACATTCTGAAAATGCTCTCCATTAGCATAAAGGATTCTGATAAAAACTAGCGTGTGAGATTGTGTATTTATCAAAGTGCCCCTTCCCTGAATAAAGTCGAACCTACGATCACTGGTTACAAAATACTGTTTATTTCCACTGCCTGTCTGGCTCTCGTAATAAAATAAACTTGTTTTCAGATGCTCATTTGTCAAATACGCGAATAACGGATTCTGCATTCAGATTATACAATGCTAGGAATGTCACCACCTTCTCGATTATTTAATGCACTGCCTGAGATCCAACGTGCTGTGTAGCTGTCTCGCACATACACATGCGACCTTGGTTGGCCTCGATTTATCATCTGGCAAGAACTAGTTTCTTTTGTCACGAGCTTGACAAAATAAAAAATGTCTGTAACTGTTTTGAAATGATACGAAATGGACATTATAACTTTGTCTTCTTGGCGTGAATAAATTAATAACAAAACTAAAACTTTCCACACGTGAGCTTATGATAACTACCTGCGTTGTGCACTTTCAATGAAAACATTTATAACTAATCTACCGTTCCAACCCATTACATGTAGCTACTTAAACATGATCTGACTTACAGATTGCAGCGACACCAGTTCGAGACCCGCCAATGAGGTGTCATAGCGGTCTCCTCAGTGGTCTTGGATCATCTCGTCATTGCTTCCGTCATCTTCCGTTATTAATTCCCCACACATGGTTTAGTGATTCTTCTCCATAACGTTGTCGTTGTTGTACTTCAAATGTAGACAATCGATTGGTTCCATTATGTAGTTGTTGATTACATTATCACACATGTTAAAGAAAATTACATCGAGGTCGTAACACTCACTGACTCTAATGTGCAGTAAACTAAAATTGCCCATTTACACACCGCCACTGGCGTTATCATCGCTTTTGCGACGCTCACTCGCAAACTTTGCACAAAATTATTTACAATAATTAAATAAATGAAAATATCTGCACTTTGGCGAAACATAAAGTAATTCCTGTATCACAGTTTTTATACCATTCACAGTTTATGATACACTGCTGCATGTGACCATGCTGACTCGTGGCTTGCATTCCATGCTTCCGCAGTTTGTTAATCCTTGATCAAAAATATAGCACTATTTAGGTATAAATAATTATCCACTATTACTCTGCTTGCATATTTCGCACTGATGGCTATCCGTGTCTCTAATATAAATGGATCTCTCCATTCCACAAAGTTTTCCAATACTCGGAACGTGTTTTATACTGATGCGTCAATCACACATCGGTCCTGCCTGGACGCACGACAACTAGGTACTGTCTTCTTCACGCATGGCGTTCACTCAAGACATGAGCTAGCCGCGCAAATTCACGGTTTCGTTTTCTGCGATGTAGACCGTAATTTAAATATGCAGAATTACATTACTTAAATCTTTGATGATTTATGGAGTGTCCAAGTTGTGTAAAAGTATTATTATAACTAATATTGCTCCATATTCTTCCCGCCTCTTGCAGGGTATGTTCAGTTACTATTCAGCATGGATATTGGTGATCAATTACCAATTCAAACATGCGTCAACGGGCGCAGTACATATATACTATTTTGGTTTAATTCTTAATTGATTTTTATTTTTTTAGCTGAAGATGACCTCATTGAAGGTCCACACATTTCCTATATATATATATATATGTTAAGTATTGATTTGGCGTATACTTTTAAACATTTATTATTATGTATTTATCGCATAGCATATATACACTAAAGCAGGAAAGTAAGTACATTATATTTTTTGTCCAATATTCTTATCCAATCCAGAGCCTCTGTAGTGGCCTCTAGAAAATCAAACCAATCTCCAGGATAGGCTCTTCTACTACATTCCCTTACAATGTGCTCGATGGTTTGAAGAGGGCACCACAGTCACACTTGGGGGATTGTATCGTTCCCCATTTGTAGAGAGACGCAGTGAGATCAAGCCGTGAATTAGATGTGAACAAAGGCCAGAGATGTTCATCTGTTTTTAAGATCCATTCTTTCTTCCATTGGGCATAGAGGTCGAAATTATCTTCTGTGAGCTTCTGAGCGAACTTAACTGGCGGATGTCGAGATTTCAACCTGTTCCTCTGAAGGTCAGAAATTTTGGAGTGGATGGGCAAGTGAGAGTTCTCACGTATCTTGGAATATTCTCTTAGCAGTGCTTGTGCTCTACGGTATGAAGGAGGCATGATGTTGCTCTGGACAGGAAGCCAGTGGATAGGGGCGATCTTATTACTCCTGAAATAATCCGCATTGTGTTGTTGAGCTGAGTGTCCACAAGTTTCACATGACAGCTGTTGATCCATGCAGGAGCACAATACTCTGCCGCAGAGAAAACTAAACCAAGGGCAGAACATCTCAAGGTAGTTGCAGAAGCACCCTAGGTTGTACCACACAACTTTTGAAGAATGTTGTTACGACTCCTAATCTTTGCTGCTGTACTTACTAGATGTTGCCTGAAAGAGTGTGTCCGATCTAATGTTATACCTAAGTACTTCGGGTGATAATTGTGTCTGAGGACCTTACCATTAAAAGAAACTTGGAGAATACAGCTTGCCATTTTGTTTTCCAGGTTTCAATATGGCCAGTACTCGGAAGAAGTTGGAGAGGTACGTTTAAGCATCCTTAGGTTTTTTCACTGTTTTTTTATGAGGTTTATCTTCAGTAACCCTTGAAGTTGAAACAATATGGGAGACTATTTTGTTTGGTGAGATAGTTGGCTGTTCTCTAACTCCTGTTAAGTTCCTCCTAGTTTTCTCAGTAGTCTCCAGGCATCTCTACTGGAATGAGAGAAATCCAAGTTACTAACTGTTTCTGTCAATTTCTGTCTACGATTGTCATCTAAACTCCGTAGTAGTACCTCACCAGTCGTATGGGCACACGTTTCAAGAAAATCTTTGTATAGGGCATCGCTTTGTTCACTCCATCCAGGAACATATTCTTTCATGTAGCCTCTTGGGATGTACTTTTTGGCTACAGATTTCACATGCCCTTCAAATCTCTGATAAGTACCGCTGATTGCAGGAATACACCTGATGCATTTGTCAAGTTCTTCAGAGAATTTCGTCCAGTTTGCCTTTTTAAAGTTCCATCGTGGGCGTGGGAAAGATGTAATTAAGGGAACAGAGATGCCCATCTCAAGGAAGATTGGTCTGTGTTGACTATTTGGGAAGTCCCCCATAACTTTTCTCATCATGGGTAGCAGGTTGCCTACAGAGTCACATGTGATATAACAGAGGTCTGGGTTGGACTGTATTTCACATACATATTCAGTATTTTGGATACATCTCATGTTATTAATTACAGTTAAAATGTTGAATTCAATTATGCATGTAAGTTATTGAGTTTCTTAAATGGTCGTTACATAAAAACATCTGATTATAATTTGTATGATAAGTAATCAAAACAATCTATAATCGGCCGACACTTGATTGATGGTGCTCGCAGGCCGGTGTTGGTCAGCGAGCGTAGTTTGTAGACCCCTGGTCTAAAGTAAAGACGTCTTGTGGCCACGAGACAAAAGAAATACTGTTATCTGAACCATATCACTCAGAAGACCGAAACTGGACATATAATAACAAACAGCATTAAATGCCAACTTCCATATGATGACCGAATTTAATGACAAAAATATGTAGCCTATACGTAACAAATATGCTCTCAAATTGAATTCCACTAAAATCTACGCCTTTGGGTTGAAAAAATCTTTTATGTGAACCCCACCGTGGAACAAAGTCCCCAACCGCAGGAAGACCACTGTAATAAAGGCTTGGTGGACATGAAAATTCAGTTTTTAGCCTACGAAGGCAACAATTAGCAAAATTCGAAAAACAAAAACTCTTTCAATGTAGGAATATTTGACAGTAGGCCCTAATGTTGTTGTTTGGAGATACCGTATGAAAGATGTTCTTCTGTATGACACCCAGGGGCGGTTCGAGTATCTTCTCAGTCGGCAAATACATAAGTCGGCAGTCGGAAAATCCTGAAGAAGTCGTAACATTTCCCAAAACAGCATTTATAAAGCAAAATGACGCATGGCCATCTGCGTTTCGGTTCGATTAAAAAAAAAATATACTGACAGTCGGCTTTTTTTTACCGACAGTCGGCACAAACGGACGCTGCAATAGTTTCGTACAGCCAGGCAATAGCCCGGTGCGGCAAGAGGAAGAGTCGGCAAAATAACCATTTTAAAAGTTTCACTTCCAGTCCTTTGTGGACCGGCTGCCACTAGCCATTTGGTTTCTTTGTAAGAAAACTGAGGAAAGAATGACAGATGAGCAATATGGGACCAAGGACAAGGGATGAACTCATCAGCACGTTCCTGGATGGGTGTAACATCCTGCGTTCATTATGCTGAGCAACTCAGCTTGACAGCGAAGCGAGCCCAGCATCTGTGCAATGTGCCTAGACAAAAGGTGTTGGTGAGCGCATTGATAACTTCAGGTCAAACCAACTCATTGAGGTGTTGTCGAAGGAAAGTTATGACCTACTACCGCTTGTCTTGGTTCGTCCTCAGATATCCACGCTATTGTGACAAAATTGACAGGTTTATGGTTCCAAGGCTCATCAAGGGGTGGGGTGCTCACTATCATCAGTGCAGTGGACACCGAGAATAAGCGAAAGCAGTCGTTCCTGAACCGACAACTTTTACAGTGATAACTAGGGGAAATTCAGTAGCCGTGGGAAGTGAGTTTTCGCCGGCATGGAACATTTTCACGGAGCATCGCGTACCCATCAAACTTAAGTAGTAATAATACAATAAATACATGCGTATTTTCAGCCATGTTTGTGTTTAATAGTGTTAAAAAGAAAGAATGCCCGATAAATCCAACCCATAAAAGTCGACCTTTGTGTTTGTGGGGGGGGGGGGGATTGTTCGCTTTTAATCCATCTTTTTTATTTAAATAAAACTTACAGAGTGTTTTAAAACTCAGTGGCAAGAAAGCCGGGATGGGGTGGAGGAGATAACACTAAGTAACGTTGTCGAAGGAACGAATATCCGAAAAAGCACCCCTGCGAAGCTCGACGTCTTCAAAGGGTTGATCTTAATGCCCAACGGGTAGTTAAGGCACAATTAAAATCAAATTAAATCTAGCGGAATGGATAGAGTATCATGGGTAAATTTCGTTATGGCGAATTTTCCTGTAGCTCGTTAGGTTTAGGTACTTAATATCTCTAAAGAAAATGCCTTTACCCTGTATAGTAGGCAATAATTCACACCCATCATTTTTGGTGACTAGCGCATAAACGTTACCCGTTCCCAGAAAATCTCTCCATGTGAAGTTTACTCATAATTATATACTCTATCCATTCCGCTAAGATTTAATCTGATCTGATGAGTAATTAAGCTATCCGACAGATACCAAATTAAGCCATCTGCCCACTTTGACAAAGTCCAGCGGCGTAGGGGAGCATTTCTGGACCTTCGTTTTTAGACAAAGTGGCTTAGAATTGTCTCTTCCACCCCGACCCGGTTTTCTTGTCACTGTGTTTTGGAACTCCCTGAATACGGTACTCTCCCAAACGATTCGGCCAAACTCGGGCGTGCTCGTTGCTGATTTTGTTAATGAATTGTAGATTATACATCCGTATACACCCTACATCATTAGTAGGCGGGTAGTGGGCAACTAAACACAGGGGCAACTGAGCAGGCCACCCGAAATACATGTAGTCAACAATAAATAATATCTGGCGAACCCATGGTCGGAAATTGACATGTAACATGTCGTTGGACTCGGGATGTTGATTCTTTTCCTATGAATGAATCATAATATTTTTTAACAAATTTGAAAATCTTTGTTTTTGTAAGTAGGCGATATTTTTTAAACGAAACATTCTAGAACGTAGTGCAATGGTTCAAACAAAAGGTGTTTATGTCTTTTGTGGTTAGAACAAAACTTTTGATTTTTTACATTTTTAACAAAAACGTTCAATTTTGAAAGAGGCGTATATTTCAGAAGCTAGGAATTTTAAAAAACGTTTGTTTGATGTAAATGGAAGGTCCCTACCCCCTCTGCCCAGAAACCAAGTTTCAAGTCTCTGGGACATAAACTGTGCAGTAGTGTGGTAAGGAGAGAGCTGCTACACTTAGGAAGTTGTGAAGCCCTGGCGGCCTTGTGAAGGAAGGAATAATTATGTTGGGGAAGGAATTGGTGGAGTTTGCCCTAAAAAAAACTCCAACTCATAGAGGGAGAACAGCATCAAGCATTAGCTTGGATTTTATAGCATTGTGGGGTAGCATTAGGCTGAATTAATATTAGGGCTGAATGGATTTCACACTTGAACATATGCTGTAAAAATATACATTTTATTTCAATATGGTGCAATAAACAATCTGAATGAATAATAACAATAAAACACATTAGAATAGGAGTTCATTAAACGTATCCACTTTGGATTTAAAATTCGAATTAAAATGTCTTAAAAATAGATAATAAAACACTTAACTTTAGTGTACATCTGTTGCAAATATATCCTTCGAGGACCCTTTCTCATAAGCAGGAATGGGGTGGAAACGAATTAAAGTGGTTAGCCTCCATAGGCAACCCACTCAACACTTGAAGGTGTAATTACTTTGCTTTGAACTCTAAGCAGATGGATCTTGTTGATAAACAAGATATGCAGTGACTGACAGCGGTGCTTGATAACCTTTGTTGACATACCCTTTCTTGAAGTTTATCTGCGGCGAAGTATTTCTGCGGTTAATACGATGTCTCTTGCGGTGATTTGTGGAAGAAAATAGTAGTGGCCTCAAGATATCTGCAGAACGGTGGCTTTGACATCTTGGCAGAAGTGTAGACGCAGAGCGGCCATGACAAGAGAATTCTGTTCTGCGAAGAATACTCAAAGTATTATAGGCCCAGCTTGGCCCGTACTGTAGTGGCAGCAGACTGGACACAGAATGTCCTGGACGCAGAAAGTATGCAGAATGTATGAAGAATGGACTGGAATGGACATCACCATGAAGATGAGTCGGGGTTATATAGGGCTGAGATCCCGCCGAGTCGACAGGTGACCAGGAACACCGCTGTTAATTGGCTGTCCAAGAAAAGTGACGTCACGAACTCGAGGCGACAGCAAGCACGGAGCAGACAAGCCCAGTGTAGATAATGCAGTGATGTGTTGCGGTAGCCTTAAACACTTAGATGAGTAACTTTAATATCTTATAAATGGGTGGTTAATAACAAGGTTATGCATATTGATTAAACAATTAATACATTTCCAATGAAATAATTATCATTCGAGGATCTCGGTAACAAGAAACAAATTTGACCGACAAGTGGGCTATGCTAAACATTGAAAATATCACGAAAAGTGGTCATATTCTGAGAACTCCGAATGAAAACAAACAAAGGAATCAGTCAAAACAAACGTAGACAACAGACGACGAGTAAACTAAGACTCGAAAGGCAAAGCAGAGATAGCAGAAATAGGTCTGGTGTAAATACCTTTATTAGTTAAAACATCAACAACTCTGACGTGTTTATCACGGCGAAAGTGGCAGTGAATAACTCTGCCTAGGTTCCACACGAGAGGCAGAGATGGGTCTCGAAGAAGAACCATGTCCCGCACTCTTACATCTGGTTGAGAAAGCCGCCACTTCTCACGCCTATTAAGCAAGCTGAGTAAATCTAGTTTCCATCGGCGCCAAAAAGAACAGCGCAAAGATTCTACTTTTCTCCAAAAAAATAGGTAAGCCAGGATCATAGCGTCGAACCAGCAAAGGCGGAGTAGCAGCTAAAGATCAGCCAATCAAAGAATGACTGGGTGTTAAAGGTAAAAGATCCTTAGGATCGTTAGAAATAGGAGTCAGAAGTCTGCAATTTACGATACCTTCAACTTGAATAATTAAAGAATTAAATTCCTCATATGAAAGTATGGTAGGACCAAGAGTTTTCTTGAGCTGTCTCTTAGTAAGTTTTATGCAAGACTCCCATCGGCCCCCATGATGTGGAGCATAAGGCGTGGTGAAATGCCATTTGAACCCTTTAGAATAGGAAAAGTTGGAAATTTTTTCTTTAGCAAAAGGGGAGCATAACATTTTTTTCCAGAGAGAGAAGCACTTACAACAATTTTTGCATTATCTGAAAAGACTTCAGATGGAACACCCCTTCTTGCAGCAAATCTAGAAAAGGCAGCCAAAAAATAAGATACAGAAGCATTCGTAACCAGCTCGAGGTGGATAGCTCCCGTCACCATACATACGAATAACGAGATGTAAAGTTTACCTAAGATTTTGCGCTTAAGAGGGATTGGTCTGATATACGTAAGGACCAGCGTAATCAATCCCAGTAAGAGCGAAGGGCTTACTAGGTTCATACTAAGAATCTTAGTATATTTCAGTCAATACGGAAAAAATGTGCGACTCTCAGAGTCAAAAAGAGAAACCTTACTAGGTTCTGCACGAAATGTAGGTAAATTACCCATAATCTGTGTAGCGGGGCGTGGTTTAACCTTAAAGCAAGGTATACACTTTTTGACAACAGAGGAAACCTCATGAACGCCATTAATGACCCAATAGAGTTCACGAATTGGACAGAGCAAGGTGCGAGTGCCCGCATGAAGGTGTTGATAATGAAACTTTTTTATTATAAGGGTAGTGATAGGATGCTTTGAAGGAAGGATGATGGGATGTTTTTTCCCATCCCCACAACTAGACATATCCAATCTTCCGCCCACCCGTATTATAACATCCTGGTCTAGAAAAGGAGTGAGTGGTGAAAGCCTGCTAGACTTGGGTAAATACTTACCACTTATGAGAGCTTGCTTTTCAGGAGCAAATACTTCCTGCTGTACGAGCAACAAAGTCTTGCGAGTAGCAAATCCTAACTCTACTCTGGTGAGAAAGGGTTGAGGCTTCAAAGGTTGATCAATTACCAAATATTTCCACCGAAATATATAAGACATTACACGAATCAACTTATCAAATGAAGAGTACCTCTGAAAAAGGCTAGTAGAAGTAGAAGTAAGATGCGACGTGACCGGGTCAGCGCGGGCATCAGGTACTTCATCTGCAAATTGATTAGCTAAGCGAGGCCAGCAAGATGATTCCTGACTAAGCCAAGGAGGACCATTCCAGTACAGGTCTGAAGAAATCAATTTTTTAGGCGTGCAACCAGTGATATTATGTCCGCGGGGTTTTCATGGCTAGGAACATGTCTCCATTGTTCAGAATGGGAAACTTCATGAATCTTAGAAACGCGATTTGCCACAAAGGTATTCCAATCAGAAGAAGGCTTGGAAATCCAAGCTAGTACAATAGAAGAATCGCTCCAAAAAACATGCGGGAAAATTTTAATTTTAAACTGACATTAAGTTTAGTAGCTAATTCTGTTGCCATTAAAGCAGAGCATAATTCTAATCTAGTCAACGATACAGTTTTAAGTGGAGCAACTTTTGATTTTGCGCACATTGAATTAGAAAATCCAGGAAAAATAGCTGAGGAACGTCCTATTATGAATGCACAGGAGCCATAAGCCCCTTCTGAACTATCAGAAAATGCATGCAGGTCATACTGCTGGCATAAGGGATTAGAAATTGAAAGGCGGGGTATAGAAATGTTGGAGAGATCCAGAAAACTACTGCGATACAACCATTCTTCTAAAAGAGGGAAGGGGAGTTTTTCATCTCAGTCAGATTTTAATGACCAAAGCTTTTGCAGGAAAATTTTTGCAACAATAACTGTAGGAGCAATATATTGCAAAGGGTCAAAGATTTTTGCGATTTCTGACAAGACTTGTCTCTTAGTTACAGCGGGAGATTCTGTCAAATGTACCCGATAAGAGAAGGTATCAGAAGAAGGGCACCTAAACACCCAATGCTTTTACGGCTGCTTCATCAGTAGGAATAGCAACAAATTTATTAACCGGGACCTATGAAGAAAATGTTGATATAAATTCAGTAGAATTTGAAGGCCATTTATGGAGCGGAAAACCACCTCTCAGGAGTATGGATTTCAAATCTTCGCACACAAGGAGTGCTTCATAAATATTAGGGAAAGAATACATTAAATCGTCAACATAAAATGCCGTTTTTAATGCCTCAGAGGCCAAAGGATGATACAGATGACCATCTTGTTCAGCTAACATGTGGAGAGACCGAATCGCAAGAAAGGCTGAAGGCTTCAGGCCATATGTCACAGTCTTCAATCTAAATATCTTTATGGGTTTGGAACTCTCATCGCGCCACAATATTCTTTGCAGATCTTGCTGCTCAGAATGTACGAGAATCTGCCGGTACTTCGGCTTAATATCGGAGATTACAGCAATAGGAAACCGTCGAAAATTAAGCAAGACAGAGGTGAGATCTGTTTGAATAGCGGGACCACATTGCAAGGTATCATTTAAAGAGATTCCTTTGGAATCTGGTGATGAGCCATTAAAAACTACTCTTATATTGTCTTGTGTTAAAGAATTTTTCAAAACCATGTGATGATTTAGATTAACTATCTCCTTAAAAGCATGGCCAATTTCTTCTGATTTAGAAATTACCTCCATGTGATTAGATGATTCGTATTCCTCCATAAAGGAAGCATACTGCGTTTTAACAGAAGCATCTTGTTTGAACCGATTTTCAATAGCAAATAGCGTCTTGAGTGCTCTGGAATGTGAGCCCGTAATGGCGGGAGGATTAGGAATATGTGGAAGAGTTACTGTAAATCTGCCTTCAGCAGTACGAACAGTGGTTTCCTTGAATAACTTTTCACAAATTTCGTTAGAAGAAGAAAAAGTAGCCTGAACATTCTCAAGATCCCAGAACTTGGTCAGCTCTTGACTTAAATCGGCACCAGCAAAATAACAATTTGATACAGTTTGAATAGGATTACGATATATTTGACCAGTAGCGATCCAACCAAAATCAGTTTCGCGGAAGAAAACATTAGGAGCAATTTTTACTTTATTGGAATGAAGACATTGCCAAAACACGCTTGAGCTGAAAAGTAGCTCTACGAGCGAAGCTCTGTTGAAATGAGGGTCAGCGAGCTGGAAAAAATTCGGGATATTCCAACTTTGAATAGGATAAAAAGTGCCGGGAATATTGTTGCCTATAGCCTTGATAATCAAACAATCTAATTGCAACTGCGTACCAAGATTATTAGAGTCCTTCAGATCTACTTTAGCAAAGCTTAAGGATTGAGATTTAGAGCCGTTTATTCCTGTAACCTCTATTGAGGTGGGATGTTTTGGGAGGCCTAACTTTTGTACCAAAGATTCACTAATAAAATTGTTAGTAGCGGCATTGTGTAATAATCCCCTGACAGGTATCCATTTTCCGTAAGCGTTTTTCAATAGAACCTGCACGGTAGATAATAAAACCTGAATTTAGCCAAGCGAGGTTGAACTTTGAGCGTACGACTGCTCACTATTTTGAGAAGTCTCAGAATTAGACTTGGTATTGGAACTGCTTGGTCCTAATAACCGTGATCTATCATGTCTGTGAAAAAGAGAATGGTGTCTAGCCTTGCAATGAAAGCATAAACGTTGTGAACGGCAATTGTTTAACATATGCGTTCCTGACAAACAGTTGATACAATGTTTTTTATTCGTAATTAACTTTCGTCTTTCATCTACTGATAATGATTTAAATTCATCACATATTATTCGATTGCTGGCACAGACCACACGTTCGCATTTGGTTAGGTGACCAAGCATCAACAGAAAGAGCATGTGATCTTAAAATTCTTTGATTACAACTGTTAACCTTGTCTTTTGAGAAGGCTTTTGAATCTGAAATACTAGTTTTTTGAATAGCTATGGCGGAAAAGACTTGGCTTCTGGCCTTCAAAATTTAATAAAAATCTAATAATTTAATAAATTTAAATTTAATAATTCAATAATTGCAAATGTTGGGAAAGTTCTGTTTCCCAGGCTTTTAATGTACTTGCATCTAATCTTGCAGAAATAAGGTGAACTAGTAATAAATCCCAGTGATTTAATGGTTGGTTTAAATTGGAAAATGCTCTGACGTGAAGTTCTGCAATGTCAATCAACTTACGAAGCGTTAAGCTGTTGTCTGCTTGCACGTTAAGTAACTCGAATAAGCTTTGTATATGGCGTTGAATGGATAAACGAATGTTCCCATATCTATCCTTAAGGAGATCCAGAGCGACTTCATAATTATCACTGGTTAAAGAAAGTGCTTGAATCAGGTAAAGTGCGTGCGAGGCCTTGAACTGCCAGAAGCATGTAGTGAAATTTTTGAATTACCGGGATAGAAGTATTCTCGTGTACTAAAGAATAAAATAATTCAAAAAATGGCTCCCATTCTATGTCCTTACCAGTGAATTTGGATATTTCTAATTTGGATAATATGATGCGTTAGGAAGATGTAGAAGATGCTGCAGAAATTTGATCTTCTTGTTTCTCTTTTAAAATTAAAGCCCTAATAAGCTGCTTAGCTTCAGCAAATCCTTGATAGTATAATTTTTCAACTTCTAACCTATCACTTTGCTGGTCCGGGTACTGAGTTTCTATACTGCATTGTATCTCATCATATTTCTCAAAGGCTTGTTCATAACTCTTAAGCCATGCGAAATTATGTCAAGATTACGCTCTTGGGGTTCAAGCTCCGTTAAAAAGTACGAAACCATGTGAGCTTACCCTTACAAGAGGCTCTGGCGTTGCTGATTTTTTCATCAGGGTTAGGCATGTTAAAAGTTGTTTGTTACTCACGTCAATATTGTGACTTCGAGTGCTGGAAGCCAGAGGTTGACAGCTTGCTAGGTAGTAAGGTTTAGTCTGATGCGGAAAAAAACTGGCTTTTCTTACGTTTCTCTCCTCCTCCGCTGAACATGCGCGATCAAGCTGAAACTTACAATCTGAATTAGTGTTGAAATACAATAATACAAAATTCTTAATATTTAGTGTGAAATCCACGATGTGAAATTTATGATATTCCCAGGGTGCAACAAATATCTTTCCTGGGTTTCGGCACCAAAAAGTATGATGGAGTTTGCCCTATAAAACTCCAACTCATAGAGGGAGAACAGCATTGTGGGGAAGCATTAGACTGAATTAATATTAGGGCTGAATGGATTTCGCACTTGAACATATGCTGTATCAATATATATTTTATTTCAATACTAGCAGAAGTACCCATTCTTCGAACGGTCTTCGGTATTAACAACCAGATGTTATCAATTGAGCTACTGTTGCAATGTTTAGGGGCTTGGAACCAGTTTGTTGGCAAAGAAAAATGATTAGTTAAAATGTGTTCTCAAACTAAATTTACCTAACGTGTTCTTCCTGGCGTGAAAATAAAATTGAAAACCTCGTAGACGAATCGCAATACACGTCACATACGAACTGACCCTAACTATAGTGTCAAGTGCCCAACTACAGGAAGACCCCTTTTATAAATTATAAAGGCTTGTGGTGCATGAAAGTTCAATTTTTTAGCCTCCAATGGCCCAAATTCCTAAAATCAGCAAAAAACAGTCTACTATTTCAAATCAGGAATTTTTGAAAATAATGTTGCTGTTTGGAGATATAATACACTTTCACTACGACATATCGCACGTGTAAGTCGTGTGAAAAAATCTAGGGTACTCCTTGAACCCCTTAAGTGCATTGATGAATTTTACAGTTTTAGTTGGTTCCGTGATAACCTTATAGCCATTTGCAACCTATCACAGAAATGTAATTAATGGAGTGGCATTACTTATTCCAGAAATAGATGGAAAGTTGGATGCCACCTCTTGAGATACTGTTGTCATGGTTAGTGGCTTGCATTCCTTCTTTAGTTTATTAAATGAAATTAGTTTTCTGGGAATATCTAAGAAACTGTTGGGTTTAGAGCCTTAAAATATAGTTTTCGGGGACCCTTTACGGCTCTTGAGGGGCCCCGAGTTTTGTTTCTGACACCAAGGGTTTGAAAATGAGCTTTGTCTCGTCGTTGTACGCCATAATAATAATAGTAATTAAAAGAATAATAATATAACAATATAAAGATAGGGATATAAGAGACCTTCCGTACCATACCCGCACTTGTAAATCGCGTTAAAAAATTCTAGGCTACCCCTTGGCCCCTTAAGCGCATTATATGTATTGATGAATATTTCAGCTTAATTTGGATCCGTTATAACCTTATTGCCGTTTGCAAACCTTCACAGTAATGTAATAAATGGAATTGCATTGCGTCTTACAGAAATAGATGGACCTCTGAGATTCTGTTGCCATTGTTACCGGCATGTATTACCTTCATTAATTTATTAAGTGAAATTAGTTTTTTACGAATATCTCAAAAACTGTTGGTTTTAGGGCATTAATATGTGGTTTTCGGGGTCCTTTTAGGGCCCCCGAGTTTCGTTTCTCACATTGAGGGGCTGAAAATGAGCTTTGTCTCACCCTTCTACGCTTATTTCAGCATGTATTTTAAGGGGGTAGGCCCCCTGTTATGAGAGGTACGGAGAAGAGTTACATCAATGATTAGTGTCTTGCCTCTGATGAAAATCTGTATCAAATTTTACGTTAATCCACCCATCCGTTCTCGAGTTATAAGGACACAAAAAATTGTCCACAGACAAACGGACAGACAACAAATATTTTTGCCTGCATCTGTCACAAAACAGTCTGAAACGGGCAAATATGTCAAATTTCCGTGGAAATGCAGAAAAAACAGACATTCATTTTTATATAATAGAGAAGGGATACAATAGACCTTCCGTACACACCCGCACGTGTAAATCGCGTGAAAAAATCTAGAGTACCCCTTTACCCCTTAAGCGCATTGTATGTATTGATGAATATTTCAGCTTAATTTGGATCCGTTATAACCTTATAGCCGTTTGCAAACCTTCACAGTAATGTAATAAATGGAATTGCATTGCGTCTTACAGAAATAGATGGACCTCTGAGATTCAGTTGCCATGGTTACCGGCATGCATTCTTTCATTAATTTATTAAGTGCAATTAGCTTTCTGGGAATATCGCAAAAAAAACTGTTGGTTTTAGGGCTTTAAAATGTGGTTTTCGTCGCTTCTCACATTGAGGGGCTGAAAATGAGCTTTGTTTCACCCTTCTACGCCTATTTCAGCATGTCTTTTAAGGGGGTAGGGCCTCTTTTATGAGAGGTACGGAGAAGAGTTACATCAATGATTGGTGTCGTGCCTCTGAAGGATATCTGTATCAAATTTTACGTTGATCCACTCAGCCGTTCTCGAGTTATAAGGACACAAAAAATTGTCCACAGACAAACAAACAGACATACAGACAGACAAAAAAATTATTTTTGCGCGCATCCATCATAAAACAGTCTGAAACGCGCAAATATCGCAAATTTCCGTGGAAATTCAGAAAAAACAGACAAACTTTCATATATATATATATATATATATATATATAAAGATGGTGCAATAAACAATCTGAATGAATAACAACAATAAATGATTAATAACCATCAGACACTTTAGAAAAAGAGTACTTTAAACTTATCCATTTTGGATTTAAAATTGTAATTAAAATGTGTTAGAAAATTAATAATGAAACACTTAACTTTGGTGTACATCTGTTGCAAATATATCCTTAGAGGATCCTTTCTCATAAGAAGGAATGCGGTGGAAAAGAAGTAATGTGGTTATAAGGCGCAACCTCCATAGGCAAACCACTCAACACTTGAAGGTGAAATTACTTTGCTTTGAACTTTAAGCAGATGGATCTTGTTGATAAACAAGATAAGCAGTGACTGACAGCGGTGCGTGATAACCTTTGTTGACATACCCTTTCTTGAAGTTTATCTACGGCGAAGTATTTCTGCGGTTAATACGATGTCTCTTGTGGTGATTTGTGGAAGAAAATAGTAGTGGCCTCAAGATATCTGCAGAACGGTGGCTTTGACACCTTGGCAGAAGTGTAGACGCAGAGCGGCCATGACAAGAGAATTCTGTTCTGCGAAGAATACTCAAAGTATTATAGGCCCAGCGTGGCCCGTACTGTAGTGGCAGCAGACTGGACGCAGAATGTCCTGGACGCAGAATGTATGCAGAATGTATGAAGAATGGACTGGAATGGACATCACCATGAAGATGAGTCGGGGTTATATAGGGCTGGGATCCCGCCGAGTCGACAGGTGACCAGGAACACCGCTGTTAATTGGCTGTCCAAGAAAAGTGACGTCACGAACTCGAGGCGACAGCAAGCACGGAGCAGACAAGCCCAGTGTAGATAATGCAGTGATGTGTTGCGGTAGCCTTAAACACTTAGGTGAGTAACTTTAATATCTTATAAATGGGTGGTTAATAACAAGGTTATGCATATTGATTAAACAATTAATACATTTCCAAAGAAATAATTATCATTCGAGGATCTCGGTAACAAGAAACAAATTTGACCGACAAGTGGGCCATGCTAAACATTGAAAATATCACGAAAAGTGATCAGGAATAGTCGTACAGAGGCCTGCGTGGTATCGTTTGAATGGTGTTCTTCCTGCTCTATCTGATAGTGAGGTTATTTTTTTAATCGGTGGATTATTGGAATTGGTTTTTGGGGTAAACATGTGTTTTTTGAAATTTTTGTTGATATTTGGCGAACCCCTAAGGCTAGAACAAAGTTCGACATGTCATTATTTTTGTTGCGCTGCCATCTTGACGATGATGCCTGTGTTGAAAAGGTGTGAAACCTATTTTGGGTAGAACACGTGAATTTATACTTTTTGTAATTCAGAGTCCTTATATTTGCTTGGCAAGGGCATTCTCGCTCACGCGCTCCGCCAGTGATGGCTCAGTTGCCGGCTGCCGCGCGCGCATATGTACGGCAGAATACGGTGCTTAAAATCAGTATCATGCACTTTTACTCACCATGTTTACAGTAGATGGTGAAAATGTTCCCCATCCGGTTTCAAACATAATCGGCATCTCCTTATGAAGTTTCCGGTTACTTCGGTGAATTTAGCTTCAGTAAGGAAATAATGATCTTTGCGTCTATTTTCCTTTTATATTTAGCCAGTTGTTTTATTGCCCGATTTATAGGAATGGGTCACCCTGGAAATTTCACTCTTGTTCTAGGACACGATTTCCTGCACTTTTGCGTATTGTGCAGATATACACGTTCAGGTAACGAATATTTCACATAAGGCATTACAGCACTATACACTATCACAATAAAACAACTGGCTAAGAGATTCAAACATACAGGTTCAGTAAAAGATAAAAATAGACGTAAAGTCGTTATTTCCTTACTAAAGCTAAATTAACTGGAGTAACCAGAAACTGTGTAAGTTGATGCCGATTATGTTTGGCAGAGGATGGGGAATATTTTCAGCCTCTACTGTAAACATGGTGAGTAAAAATGATACCGGTACTGATTTTGAGCACCGTATTCTGCCATACATATGCGCGCGCGGCAGCCGGCAACGGAGTCATCACGGGCGGGGCAAGAGAGCGAGAATGTCCGTGCCAAGCAAATATAAAGACCCTGTATTTCGTAAAGCAATAAATTTTAATTTTTTACCTGTTTAGAATTTTAATAAGGAGTGGTCGTAGACAGAGAGATGGTACCGCTGGCTGTGTGTTTCAACGAGCCTGTCGCCGGCCACGGTGGGGTTATTCCAATAGAACAATTGCTATTTCTAGGGGACGGCAGGGCGGCCTACGACGGTTCGTTTCTCTGATATTTCCTATGATGGGCCGATGGAGCCTAATATCCCAAAATGTGTGAAGTGTGCTTTTTTTTTTACCTCTGAAGGGGATATTTAACGTGTAAACGGTTATGAGTGGCATGTCAAATTATAATTCTGTGATGCAAATGAAACTGGTTTTATATAGGACAACAGTACTTGGCTGTGTGTGTCGCTTGAAAGCAGAACAGAAAAAATGTAACTGGGCAGGATGTGAAATGTTATCGAAGCTTATAGGAAGTGCGCGGACCACACTTGACAACAAGGCTAGCTTGCGACAGAGGGCAGATCCAGGTCAAACAAGCTGGCAATTGTGTGAGACAGATAACAGAGTGAGCGACGAACAGCTGCGCAGAGAAGGATAGAAGTGTGGGGAGGGGGACCCAGAGAGAACTCTGAATTCCACAACTACCAATAGCCCTAGCAAGAGCGGTGTCAACAGGTAGTGGAGGGGGAGGGGAGGGGCAAGAGAGTCTTGAGGATGTCATGGCGCATAGCCTATCATTACTGTTTTGAACTTTGCAGTGCAAACATAGGCTCTGAATTAAACAGTGTTAAAGGTGATCGGATTTGTGTGCCGGACCCAATCAGTGACGATATTTGGATAGATTATATATTTGAGAGGTAAGTGTATTATTAATGCTGTTAAGTTTTTTTAACCCGTTGAGCGGGGCTTGTGGCTACTTTCGCAATTCGAGCTTTGCGCTTGGATGGGTGACCCGGCTACAGACGCACGACAGGTTTTATTTTTTTTCTTGCCTTTAAAATTACGCGCGAGTCTTGAAACTTTCCTCACAACCACTGTAAAGTGCTGCCATCTCTACGATTTTTTTGAACTACGTAGCTACTATGGTTTTATGATAGGAAATCCCCTTGCTATTTGGTACGTATTTGCTCAATGCAATAACCGCTCAAACGCCGTATCACACTCATCCCGCGCGCCATGCGTCATTAGTAGCCCGCATGGTTCGTTCACGGAACTAAGTTCGCGAGATACAGAAGCTTCGATGTGTTCCTATTGTGTTTTATAGAATGTATTAGAGATTTATTTTGTTTTATATTGTACAACAGTATGTCTAAACGTTCGAGAGATATTCCAAGTGAATGTGCGATTCGTGATATGCTCGAACATAGCGATGATGATAGTTGTAGTGAGTTCAGTTCAGAAAGTGACGACGAATCTCCGTTATTAGTAAAAACTCCGGGGACCAGTTTTTATAGTGGGGTTCTAAGACACAGTGCATCGGTACGGAGTTCGAGTTCTAGTGACAGCAGTGACACTGAAATCGCGAATGATGGTAATCCTCCTGCTGTACACGGTGAATGGGACGTGCGGGGTTGTAGGCGGGGAAGATTTCCAGCTAATTACAATGCTGGAATACAGGATGAACTTTTATATAAGAAGGACCCGGAAGAAATTTTCGATTTTTTTTACAGACGGTGGATTTTGTGAGCTTATTGCACAGCAAACAAATCTGTATGCTCAGCAAACAATTACTTCCAATTCGTTGATGGCGAAAGTGAAAAGAAAGAGTCGTGAGAGAGACTGGGTACCCATTAACAAATAAAATAAAACTATTTTTAGGAATTTTATTACTGCAGGGTATTGTTCAGAAGCCGAAACTAACCCATTACTTTTCTCGAAATAAACTGCTAGCTACTCCAGTATTTTATGATATTATGTCTGAGAAACGATTTTTCCTTTTGCTCAAATTTTTACATTTTGCAGACAATGAAGCTTATTACAGGCAGGTCCACCCAAAATTGTACAAAGTGAAGCCAGTTCTAGACATCCTTGTATCAAAATTCAGAACTGCATATATTACAGACGATAGCTTATCTATCGATGAGAGCCTCTTACTGTGGAAAGGTAGACTGGGATGGAAAGTATACATACCAAAGAAAATGTCGCACTTTGGTACGGAGTCATATAAGTTATGTGAAGCTAAGACTGGGTATGTGTGGAACATCTTATGGTATACGGGGAAGGAAACTAATCTCGTAGACGAAGTTTGCGAAATTGATATTTCTGAGTACACTAAGCCTTCCAAAGTTGTTTTTACACTGGCCGAAGATCTCCTGAATAAGGGTTACCTAATAGCTGTGGATAATTACTACAGTTGTCCGGAGCTGTTTGACCTGCTCAATGACCTACAAACAGATGCTGTGGGCACCGTAAGATCTAGCAGAAAAATCTCACAAAAGATGTTATGGCAAAATAAAAGGGTGAAATTGTATTTGCTTATCGTAACAAACTCATTGCCCTCAAGTGGAGAGACAAGAGGGATGTGTGTGTGCTAACTAGCATACACGATGCCGAAATGCGCATTGGGAAAAACAGAAAAGGGGACACAATAGTAAAGTCTGTCATGTGTATAGATTACAATGATTCAATGGGTGGGGTCGACTTATCTGATCAGTGCATTGTTCCGTACAGTACAGCCAGAAAGCGAATAAAGAAGTTTTACCATAAGATTTTCAGGCACTTGTTGGACATAACAATGTTCAATTCCTTCGTGATTTATCAGAATCATGGAGGAAAATTCACTCACTTACAATTTCGTTTGCAAATTATTCAGAAGCTTTTTGACAAGTATGGTAAATCAACCCCCACTGATGCCCAGCCAGTCAGATCAGTGCTGTCACTATCAAATACTCCTTCAGATCGATTCTCGAGAAGGCATTTTCCGGATGTCAATGCTCCCTCAAAGACGAAACCCATTGCAAGCAAGAGATGTATTGTCTGCAAAGCAAACAATAAAAGAAAGGAGACACAGCACTGCTGCAAAATGTGCGATGTAGCACTGTGCCCAGCTTCTTGCTTTGGAATGTATCACACCGCAAAAAATTGAACTGAGAGGCGTCCATTCCTCGTGTGTTGTAAATAGTGATCCCCATTGTTGTGTAAATTCGTGTGGGTGTGTAAATAATACATATAGAAAACCTCAGAATGGAATAATTAGTGGCTCGGTAGTTGCATATCCACAACAAGAGAAGAAAGTACATATTTGGTGAGTACATTGTTATCTGGTCATTATCGTATTCTTCAAGAGTGTAATTATAGTGTATTATAGTGTAACATATATTTATAGCACTTGTGGGACTACTACTATCTTTTTTATCGACAGCAGTGTCTGCGCTCGCTAAACTGTAGCGTTATGTCATGGGGCCCAGCTATCTGCTGACTCGATAGACGCGTGGGTTCGAGCCCCTCCGTCGGCCGTCCTTGAAATGCTTTTCCGTGGTTTCCCCATTTTCAACACCAGGCAAATGCTGGGACAGTACCTACTGACAGACCACGGCCTCTTCCTACCACATCCATACCCATATCGACGCGTAGGTCGCTTACGGGCGTCGACTAGAAAGACCTGCACCAGGCCAATCAGGAGGTCATTCGAAAAAAACTATTTTATTTGATACGTAAATACTTATTGCTAACGTACAAGTTTCGGAAAGTAACGATTACAATACTCATCAGAGAAAAAAATAGAAATATGAGACTTATGCGTTTGTTGCACAAAAATATGATACGCATAAAATAATTCTATTTCGTAAATAACCGTTGCAGTATTGAAATTAATGTGTCTTATTGTCACAATATACATGCAATACTATACAGATACATTGCGAGCTGTGTAAATCCAATTATTTAAACATTTTAAAAAATATGAAAATATCTCCCCACCATAGTGGTTACGTGAAAGAATTCGCTACCCACTTAACGGGTTAATGCTAATGGATGTTTAAATTATTATTTGTTTACAATTTTATTGATGGATTGTTTTATTTTGTTTTAGATAATCTGTATACCTGTTGTGGGATAGAGAAATACGGACAGCCAGAGACGGAAACCATTCCACCCCAGCCCACGAAAATGCAGAAGCAAGACTTTTATAAAAGCAAGGTAAGATTATTTTCTTATATATAACACGTTTGATTTTTTTAATGAAATGTACTATTTGGAATTGATAAACTTATGGTGGTTTATTTTATTTCGTATTGAGAGTGTTGAAAAAAAAAACGCTTTACTGCTGTAGCCATTGCTGCTGAAAACCAAGAGGCTCTAGAGTGGGACCATTGCTGTGGCAGTCTACGGCAGAAAACTTAGGTGAGAGTGTTTTATATTAATAATGTCTAAATTTACCGCTGCCGATACTTTAACTTGGCAACCCCATTAATCGTGTTTTAAGTCGCGTGTGTGCTCAGGTCGCGTGGTCAATGTTAGGGAAAGTTTAATCCTTAAAGATTTTTTGGAATCTTGTTTTGAAATTTTTAAATATTACATTTGTACAGCGCAAGGGTTGCATGAGGCTTCAAAGGTCAATACAGAACTCGTGTGCGGTTATATAAAAAGAAGGACGTTGAGCATAAATAAACATTTTATATTTGCAGTCGAATGCAAGAGCTTTTCACAGTCCATAATTTGAAAGAGTGTTATGAATCCCATGTGGTCAATGCCTTGCTGACTAAATTTGATTAACTGCAAGAAAGACCCAGTGGCCTTGCCCTAGACCAAATCCTTCACCTGCAAATTAACATGTGTCAATTCAACCCGATCAATGCTGGGTCTAGCTTTATCCCCACACCACATGCAACAGCATTGAAAAAGGCTGTGGTTAACATTGAAAATGTTGATGATGATTGCTTTCTGTGGTGTATGGCTGCGTATTTACAGCCAGCACAGCGACACTGTGAAAGACCTGTAAAGTACAAGGCGATGTTTTAGCAATTGAAACAAATAACAGAATAAATTTAGATTATTCGTTTATGGTTTATGGCCTTGATGGTGATGAAATTGTGGGTCCTCTTTATGCCACGAAAGATCCAAAACGACACCACATTCATGTTTATATCTGTCTTACGGAGAGGTAAATCACTATTGCCTGGTTAAGAAGTTGAGTAGATTGGTTAGCAGTCAAGTGTCCAAGAGAAAGTGTGCATAACATATGTGTGATCGTTGCCTGCAATATTTTATAACTCCTACGCTTTTGGAACGATATAGGGTAGATTGTGTTTCTCAGGAAGCGGTGAGACAAGTCTTGCCGCAAGGGGACAATGCTGTGTTAAAGTTTAAGGATATCCATAAGCGTGACACAGTTCCCTTTGTGGTCTATGCGGATTTTGAAGCTCTTACTACACCCATGGCGGGATGTGAACCAGATCCCGCCATCAGCTCAACCACACCCATTCAAAAACATGAACCTTTGCTATAGGATTTAACGTGGTTTGTTCCTATGATCCCTCAAAATCCTATTACAAATCCTGTGAGGGACCAGATTGAACCAAATTGTCGAGTTGGCTGATCATGTACAACAGTTACTGGACAACCCAGTACCCATGAGCCTAACTCGAGAACAGCAGCAGCAGTAAGAGCATGCAACCACATGCCATATTTGTGAAAAGCCTATTTTAGGCGGAGAGGTAAAAGTGAGAGACCACTCACACTTTACGGGAGAGTTTCGGGGAGCCACCCATAGCGAATGCAATTTGAAGTATCCAGCTCCTCGATTTATCTGAATATTTTTCCACAATCTGCACATTATGATATTAAGTTTCTGATTCGTGAATTGGGACATGTCGGCAAGGGGTCGTTTTCAATTATCCTCCACAACACCATGAACGTTTTACAGCCTTGACATGGCGGTTGGGCAAATATTGCATTCGATTTCTAGATTCCTTTTGATGTAGCTTTGAAATACACACAAGTGGAATTGGATTTACTCACGGATGTAGACATGGTCGTATCCTTTGGAAAGGGCATTCGCGGCGGCTTTGTGTCGCTTAACCAGCGCCTTGCCGAAGCGAATAATCCATACATGCCCTCTTATTCACAAGACAAACCAGAATCGTACTTAATGTACTACGATGTGCATAATTTGTATGACTATGCCATGAGGCAGCCTTTACCCTATGGGGATTTTGCTCGGTTGACAGAGAAACAAGTATCTCAATTTGATGTGAACATGGCTAGCCGAGAAACATGCCGCGGATATGTTTTAGAAGTGGGTGTTGAATATCCCTCATCCTTGTATGATGAACATGCCGATTTTCCATTCTGCCTAGTGTGAATGGTTCCCCCTAACAGTAAAGTGAAAATTGAAAAACTCACGGGCACCCTTTACAACAAAAATCGGTATGTGCTACATATCCAAGTGTTGGTGCAATGCCTAGCCCAAGGCTTGGTGTTGAAGAAAATCCACAGGCGTATTTCCTTTGCACCAAAAGTATGGCTCAAGCCAATCATGCAACTCAACACTGAGAACCGACAAATGGCAACACAGGAGTTTGAAATATATTTGTTGTAAATTGATGAACAACTGCATCTATGGCAAGTCAATGGAAAATGTCCGCAAATACCGCGACATTATTTTTGGTCAATGTCTGAGAGGGGCGGTGAAGTGCCCGGTGGTACATTGCCAAGCCAAATTTCAAATCCATTAAAATTATCAATGAGAATTTGGCTACCATTGAAATGAGTATGACCAGTGTGACCATGAATAAGACCATTTACTTGGGCCAAGTCATTTTTGACTTTTCTAAATCAGTCATGTATCGATTCACTACGAGTTTGTCAAACAACATTTTTAGGACGTATCTCTTTTGTATATGGATACGGACTCATTCATTTATCACATTCGCCACTGCAATCCCTATGTCGTGATGAGGCAACATAGTGACTGGTTTTACACCTCTTCCAATAGCGCTGACAACGTGTTTCAGCTGCCCATAAAAACAAAAAGGAAATGGGTGTTTAAAAGATGAAAGCGGTGATTCCATCATGACTGAATTGGTTGGTTTGGCTTCCAAAATGTATGTCCATCGCACGCTAAACTGTAAGGAAGCCAAAAGAGCAAAAGGCGTAGGTAGGACAGTTGTAAAATCGCTACGTGTAGACGACTACCTAGCGGTTTTACAAACTGGCAATGCTAAGTCGCATATACAGTGCAGGATACAATCCAGCAACCATAATTTGTATCTTGTGGAACAGAGAATACGCACCCTCGCCTCAATGGATAACAAACGTGTGTGGGTGGACGACCTGCTCACCGACCTGCCATGGGGTTATGACCACGAGGAGGAGGTGTGATTTCTGTATTTTATTTTTAGAGACATAGCGTTTTGTAACTAGTAGTTGTAGTAGTAGTAGATTTTGTATTTTATAAATATTTGTTTTTTGTAATTGTACATAGTGAATTATTTTTGTAAATAGTGGAAACCACCTAGCCCTTTGCTCTTTAAAGCCCCATGCAACCCTTTTTTTTTAAATTTTGACTGAGTTGGGAATTTGAAAATGGGTAATGATAACTATTTTTTTAAAGGCTTCTAGACTTTGATTTTATCTGCGACATGTACTTTACCAAAAACATCATGTTTAAAATTAAGAACGTAACGGAGCTTTTTAGAAGCGGAGGAGCTGAATGTAGTAGACGCGATGCAGCTGATTCAGAGCGCTTTTGAAGATATCAACGACGACGGCAAGATGAACTCTTTAATAAAGAGTGCATCGTCATTTACGAAAAGTATGCAAGTAAATGCGGAGGAAGACTTCTTAAAGCACCACAGGACCCGGCGTCTTACAAAGAAGTATGACGCGTACGCTGAAACGACAGCAGAAATTTCTTTCCTTACATTCTACAGAAAGGTGTTCCGAATACTTGTGGATGTATTTACTACAAGCGTGCAAGACAATCTCGCAAATTAATTTCTTTGCTACAGCCATTCCACATAATTTTCAAGATACCCGCTGAATGAAAAAACTGCACCATCGAGCGCGTCCGATCTATAAAGCAATCACACCCGAAAAGCATCCTTCAAGATGAAGAGCTTGTGCTGGCCGAGCTTGAAATTCTGCTTGATGCAAGTAAACAGTGCTCATCTTTTAAAGAAATCGCAAAAGTTGCGGTTAAATTAAATAGGATTCTCGTGTGGTTATCAAGTAGTTCATCTGATTTTAACATCCCCTGTGTCTTCTACTTCTTCCGAACGGTCCTTCAGCAAGTTGAAGCTCATTTTTAATAATTTGCGGACATCGATGGGTGACGACCGCTTAGACTCCCTCATTATGTTGTTTTCGACTAGAGATACCGTAAGGTCGACAACATGGAAATTACGGAGATACTGGAGAAGTGGCCCTTGTTAAAACATCATAGAGTAGGGATTTAGCAATAATAACTAGAATTTTTTTCATTCTTTTCATATTTAAACACTTATTTTGTTCATTTATCAAATTTTCCTCCGATTCAAATTCTGGAACTAATAAAATACATTTTAAATGTGGCCGTTAATTAAGTAGACTCTATTTGTCATGTGTAACGCTTGCCGCCGCAAGCCCTCTCCCCTCGTCTTTCCCTCCCGTTTCTCAGGTTTTAAGCGTACAGTCGGTAATGTTAAACAGCCAGTCAGCATTTTAAAATTCTCACCCCCCCCCCCCCCTACCCCCTAGATGTACAAGGTCGAACCGCTCCTGACGACAACCCTTGAAATTAAAACACTACTGTTGGAACGTTACCACTATACTAAGTGTTGTTATATACGGTACGTAATGTAAGATGCTAGTAACTAGACATATTTTATTTTTGGTAGATAATAATCATGCCTAGCCTGGTCTAAGTGCGACTATAAGCGAACAATATTGTTTAATATTAAATAACTAGGGGACCTGTGCGAGAAATCTCGCATGGTCATTAACCACCCGCCCGGCCTTACTGTTATGCGGTCTTCTATCATTATTTTTATTTGTTTAAACGCAATTTTTAAACAAATTGTCGTTATTTATGAAATCAGAGTGCGATTCATCACTGCTGCGGGTAATAATTCTGTTTGAATATTCTTGTCAATGCACAATTGGGTTATGTGCGCCCCATGTGTACAGACTACCCGCTCGGCACTAGTGTTATGCGGGCTGGACGCACCACAATTTTGCCAATGGCTATCGTCTTTCTAATTTGTATAAACACAGTTTTTTAAACAAATAAATTTATTTCCGTTGACTTTTCAAGAAATGCAAGATTTTCCATGTACTATTGAGACGATTTGGAAGATTATGGCACAAAACGTACCTTCTGATTCAGGAGCTTGAGATTTTTGTCGAATAAACTTATCGTATTATATACAGTTATATAAATTTAAGAAGCGTTTTAGGAATAATAGTTTTAATATTAATATAACAGTTACCGTATTAATAATGTAAAAAAAAATGTGTTATAGCCTCTATAATATGAGATCTCGCACCACCTTAAAATATTGGTGCGGCCGTCTCTGCCTTACACCTCGCTTTGTGTGGATAAATATGTCTCCTGTCATTTCCGTTCAATGTTGGTTTTATGATGGGGATTTGAATTTGAATTGGGTTTCTTGTAATACGAAACAGAAATATTGTTCTGTGTTCCTTTAAACTCACTCTATTCATTTACTGCTAATTTCTAAATAACCAGGCATAAATTTGAGTTAACTTTCCCGTTGCCTAATTAAACGTGTTGTTAGGTTTGTAATATACGGTAATTTAACGTCTGACAATTATAATGCTCCGACTCCCCCTTCATAATAAATTGTGATCAGGGTTGTATGTAGACAACGTGGGAATTCAGAAACCGAATATACTGTAGGTATTGTATCGCAATGTTAGACATTAGTCAAGTTACTCAATATTACCGCATATACATGAAGTCGAAGGTCATAGTCAAATGAGTTATACCGTTCCCCTTGTCACTGTGCGCCTGGAGGGTTATATTGGGATTAGCAGTAGCCTATTAATTTCCATTCGGAGATCTAAAAATACCTCATTTGATTTATTATATATGTAAATGAATCGCCGTATCGGTGAAAGTACCGGTACCGTACGGGTTTTGTCTAATTCTTAAGGTCACTTTCTGTGTTCTAGTTTCTTGGACAATATGGAGAAACAAACATTCTTCAAGAATGAGCCAGAATGGCTGTCTCATACAGACGAGTTCCCGGACATTGTGAGTTGTATTTTAATTCTATTTCAAGTCGCATTCCAATCTCAATCATGTGCTCGATTAGTAAGGTTGAATGATATAAAACTTGCTTACCAAATAGTAGGCTAACCGGGATTTGTTAACTTTTTCCTTTTACGTTACATGTTACTGGACTTAGTAGGCTACCGTACCGGTACTCTAATTCTCTGTGCAATACTTTTCAGGATTCAAATGAGCAGTTGCCTCCTGATGATCTGCGGGATGATGCTAGTAATATTTTTGGAGATGAAAGCATGACTGTTAAAGAGGAACATAAAATAAAGGTGATTATGGGTCCCACATTTACTCTCTTTTAATAATCTAAATTATTTTCACATGAAACATTATTTGGAAATAGTACTAACACTGAATGAGTCATAATCGTGCAGATAAAATTTCTGAAAGTACTGAAATTAGCCAATATACCTTTTCAAATGACGAAAAATGAATCAGGAAAGGATGTAGAAATAGATTTCACACCTCCGCTGACCATAACCCACCCTTCCTATGGCGCGTCAGCCAATCTTCGGGTTATGGCCTCCCAAGTTGCTCTCCTCCAGCCTTGCCGATCGTTTGCTGAAACATTCCAATTCCAGATCTTGAGGTTATGCGCATCATCCTGCTGAACTCCCTGTAGGCTTCCTCCTCCAAAATCTCTGGTGAAAACCTATTTTGGGACTCTATGTTCTTCCATCCAAATTAAATGACCTGCCCAGTTAAGTCTCTTAAAACGAATGACTTGACAAAGGTGCTGGATGTTATATCTTATTCTCCATTAACCTTGTGCACATGTAGGTCCATAAATTCTCCTCAGGATTTTCCTTTCATTGGAATAGATCTTTTCCACGACTTACTTGGATAGGGTCCACGCTTCACTTCCATACACCATGATTCTGCGTATGAGATTTGTGTAGGACAATATCTTTAATCCCTGATTTATGTCTTTGCTTCGAAAGTAGGCAAGTAGGCTCTAATGGCTGCCAGTATTTCAACGATATCCTAGATTTTCTACGTTAGATGTATTCCATGGTATTTAAACTCTTTAACTATCACCACATTAGATCCTTCAAGGACAAGCTGTTCATCTGTGTAATTCTATGAGCTTCTATGTTTACTTTTGTCTATTGTTCATTGACTTCAAGACCAATCTCCTTACCTTCTCTTCTCAGATCTTAAAACGCTCCTTTAACTGTTCTTGTTGTTTTGCCCAACTAATTAATATCATTAGCATATCCAACCAATTCAGCTATTTTATGTAGCAGTGGTCCACTTCCCTTAAAAGAAGCTACCGGTACCTACTTCTGCCTCTATTTTTATTCTTGCCATTGTGTTAATCCTGGTTAACTCCACAGGCCATACCAACTTTCCTGGTATCTTGAATTCTCTTGGGCCCTGTACCCGCTTATCCCTGGAATCATAAGCTGTTGGAAGTCTATAAACAATCGTATCACGTCTATGTTTCGTTCCCAGCGTTTCTGCAACACTTGTTTCATGGTGAATATCTGATGTATAGTGGACCTGCTTGTCCTAAAGCCTGCCTGATATTCGACTAAGATTTCTTCTGCCAGGGGTCCAAGCTCTACTTCAAAATTGAAGTAAACAGCTTGTATACAGATCACAACAGTGAGATACGACAATAATTACTGCACTTCAGTTCATCCCTTTGTTATGAATAGGATAAATGATGCTCTTTTGCCAATCTTCAAACATTTCTTGGGCACTCCACATACTCATGATTAATTCATACACTGCTACCTGTGGTAAGGTCCCACCATGTTTCCAGGACATTTCTAGAGTTTTTTTTTCGAAGCAGTATTAAAAAAAACAATTATGCGTAAATTGAGGCTGCTGATCACGAATATTCCGGTACTATTAATTTTGCACTTTCATGACTTAGATGTATCCTGTATTTGTAAATTATGTGGTAAACAATGTAGTCGGTACCACGTAATCACATGTAAGAACTGGGGACCTTCCATTGTGATATTTTGTGAAAGAGGAAGGTGGAAACACCAATGTATATTAATTTATTAACCCTATGCACAATTTGTTCGCTGTATTTTCAATAATAATATTTCTTACCTCAAGGTGCAAAAATTGAAAAAAGTAAAAAATGTCCACGATACTCATTGTCAGTAGCAGGTTCAGGCTAAATTAATCAAACATATTCGATAAGATGGTGAAACGCATTTAGACCAAAACACTGTCGTAAGAGGATTTTTGCCAAATAGTTTGTGTGCATTGCACGGAGTGAACCAAATCGTAGCTTGTTTCTTTCCCTTGCTTTTGCCATACTGATTCTACGTGATTTAGAGTAGCGTGTGTAACAGGGTTCCATAATTAATTGAATGATTGACAGTTGAGTGCCGGTAGGCTAGTTTGATAAGGGCATTAGAGGCCCCCCACATATCAGTCATTAAGGTAATACAAGGAAGATAACTGTAGCGTAGCACTGAAACTTCAAGTCGGAAGTGCCGATGGCTCTACTATTATAGTATATTCGTGATCAGTGCCCTCGATAGGATAGTATATTCATGATCAGCACCCTCAATTCTTCATTACTCATTGACAACAGCACATATTACACACACACATGCATTAGATGCAAAAAAACATCCTATTTCGAAATTTTCTTGTTTACTTTGTCACTTTTGGCTCTTTAAAGTAAGAAATATAAACATGGGTGTAAAACTAATACCGTAGTGTATACGTGATCAGCACTCTTGATTTAACCATAATTGATTTTATAAGATCTTGTTTCAAAAAGAAATTCTGTACCACCTAAACTCCGGAAGTGCCGTTTCCAGAGCTCCGCTGGGTTTCTATCTTAAGCTGTCGTAGATCTTGTTTCACTTCATGTGCAGATGGCGGTTCGACGTTTATTCCATTTATTCCTATGTTGTTCCTTGGGATGCTCTGTACTTCTCCTTCCATCTCTACTGGGTTCAGTAGTTTGAAATATTCCTTCCATCTATCCTAAATCTCTCCTTTATCTCCAACGCTATGTCCATCCTTATTCTTACATAAAGAAGATCTTATCTTTAAGCTTTCCAGTCGGTCAGTCGGTGTTGACCTACGGTACTGGAAAGATATCTTTACTAGAATTAGGCAATACTGAAAAATGGCTTCTATCACTTCAATTTAAGCCTCCTTTAACTTCCTTACCTTCTTTCTAAACCATGTAAGAATTTTTCCTTAAATACCCCCACTTTTTAGCCATTTTCTCATTTTGGTGCTTTCACTCCTTTCTTCGGCATATAATCCTTACTTCTCTGTTCAGATTATCAATCTCTTGCTTCTTCATTCTTGTTGGTCTCTTCAAGTATGCTTAGTGTGGCTTATCTCTTTCTTCAACTGATGTTTGACCTCATGAAACTATTCCTTTGTTTTCTTCTTAGGCACTGTTCTAAGTGTGTCCGTGGCCATTTTTTGACACATTTTTTCAACACATTCAATTTTGCTTCGACCGTTGTAACTTAGTCCATGCTATACTCCTTTGCCAATGCTTCTCTATCCCTTTTCCATATCTTTCTGATGCATCTGTTTCAGTTCACTGATGTTATACTTTTCTGTCTTATTAACACTGTCTTCCAGGCTTTCATAATGCGACTCCTTAGAATTTTCTTAACGAACAAGTGGTCTGGTCCACAACTGGCTCCTGTATATGGTCTGAGATCCATGATGTTCGATGCCCATCTTCTTTATAACATCACGAGGTCAAGTTCATTACATGTCAGTCCAATTGGTGAGATCCAAGTTTGTTTGTGCACATCCTTGAGGGGGAAGCATGTTGACATCACTTTCATAATTATTTCTGCTAGTAGCAAGGTCTATCAATCTCTGTGCATTTTCATTTGTCTCTTTGTGCAGATTATGTCTTCCAGTTATGCTTGATATTGATGGAGGAAAGACAAAACATCTTAACCACCAATTTTGTCTAATTGTACTTTTTAACATGAATTGAATAGCATCACTAAATACTTCGTCCCAGCAAAACATCTTATAGGAATTCCTACTCTGTTTACTATTTAAAGCTGGTGTATTTTATCTTAAGAACCAAAATAGTAAACTTCTCTGGAAAACAGGGAATACTCAGGGAATTTTTAAATCCTGGAAATCTCAGGGAATTATCAGGGTATTTTAATGACACTCAGGGAATTTTAGTTTTACAAGGCCCAAGCTTGAATAATTGGTAATTAAGAATTTAAATTCTGATGGGGGGGGGGAAGTATATTCTGGTGATGATCGTTGTAGATGTATGTTCGTACTGATGTTAAATCAGTAAGCTCTCATTTCTTACACAAATTACATGTTTAGACTATGTATTAGTATACAAATGTGAAACTGTATAATTTTTGAGAGCATTACTATTGACGAACTACTTTGAATATTCACAAGTACAATAGTTTTTCTGGATGAAAAGTTTAGAAATTGGCAAAATATAGATAAAATATATTTTCTGGTTTTTTTTTTTTTTGCCTTTTCAACTTTACCATTCTACCCTTTATTGTTCAAGCACTTTTTGAAATGGTCAAATACAAACTCTGTTTTATATGTTTATTATGGCCGCTACTGTAACTCAAGGAATTTTCTGATTTATCCTGGAAAAATCAAGGAATTGTCAGGGAAATCTGTTAGTTAGTTTAGATAGACATCCTGTAAACTAACTCCCAACAAAACATCTTAAAAAGAAATAGTTCCTGCAACTTTATCTTAACCATCCCAATGTGGCGCATAAGATAATAAATGTGGATTTTAAGATAATCTTTTTTGGGACTAATTTTGCATGCAGTAGGTTAAGATTACAGAAAAATCTTTATAATTATTATGAATCGAGGTGTATAAATATACTAACATACACAACGGATGAGCTGCATGAACTGCAAAACAAGCACCCACAGAGAGTTCATGTGCTATTCCAAAAGTGTAAGAAAATGTGTGCCTTCAGTCAGTGTGGCGTCATGGTACTTGTCAATTTCGACAGCTCACAGACAACTGAAACAAGGCAGATAAGCATTCGCTTTACTTGAATGCTAGCTGTGATTAATGAACATAGCATACCTGGCTCTCAAGGCGGGTTAATTTAAGAGAGTGAGAAGACTCAGAACAGTGATTTATAATGAACAATTATAGTAGAGGAAGCTACAGTTCTTAGTTTCTTTGTGCAGAGATATTAAGAAAAACACAATACAAACTCCAGTATTCTGCCACCTTCTAATGGTAAGTTATTCAGCTTTACTTTGAAAAATTGTGCAGATTGTGTTAGAATCAAAACCGTGATACAGTGTAGCGTGGTGTAGGCTTTCATTTACCGAAGAAAGATATACAAGCTCAATGTGAGTTGTTAAAGAAGAAAGAGGAAAGTTCCATTTCCATGCTGGAACACAAACACCAAGAAACAAATCTTAAAGAAAAGCAATTGGCCTGAGACATTTTTTGATCAACTAAAATCAAAATTGACAAATGACTTTGTTTGTGCCAGTTTTGGTTTGCAAAAGTTTTTAAACATTCCCCCGTGGAGACAGAATGTTCTTTTAATATTCTAGAAAGTACACAGTTTACAATGAAACTGTGTACGAGAGTGGAAGTGGGAATGCATTTTGTTCCATTTGGGGTCAAGCTGATGGACAAAGAAGGAGCAATGAAATATGTACAGTCATTCACAAATATTTGACAAAGGTAGATCAGAGAGGGGATGTTAAGGAAGTATCTCGGTATTCAGATTGTTGTACTGGCCAATCTCGCCAAGACAGTATGAAGTTATGAATAATCATGTCTTCTTTATATGGAAAGAATTTTCCTCAAAAGTAATTCCTCGGAATGCAAGGATATTGATAGGTAGCCCATTGAACATAACATACATTGAAACTGTCTTTGTCAACAAAGATACGCATACAATCGAAATCAACTTTACCTATGAAACCATTGGAGAGGATAATTTGGGTATTGGCATCAAAAAAGGTCTCAGAAATTGTGTGAAATGGATTTGAACCCAGCTTGTTAAACTCAACTGCCAATTCCTCCTTTGCTATGCAAAGACTTGCAACGACTGTGCTTGAAAGGTGTTGTACCGAGAGTAACTATTATCAAGAAAATCTTTAACTACCAAACACTCAATTCAAGAATGCTTGCCAGAAATTGACAAAGAAGATGAAATTGAAATAAACTTTTGATTAATTTATTCCATTTAAACCCAAAATGTGGTATTTTACATTTTTTGTACTATTTTCTTTAGATTGTTCTACCTCAATATTTAAAAGTATTTAATTACACATTGCAACCATCAATATTAATTAATGAACTTTACTTGAGAATCTCATTGTGTTATTAGGTTTAAACGTTAGGATCCACAATTACTGTTACGCATCCACAGGCTGGAAAATCAGATATTTATTTGGTAAATAGGGTAAATACTGCTTTTAATGACAGTTTGGCTGAATATCTTATGCACACATCTTAAGAAAAAATATCTGCCATAACATATTATGCACCCTTAAGATGATATGAACAAACAAAATAATATCCTTCAAAACATCTTTAGAACCATATCTATTATTAATAATCTACTTCAGGAAAAGGCAATGTACTGTATACACATAAAACTGTGCTAAACTAGGATGCACAATAATATATTTTTATGAAATTTAATTCAACAGGATATGTATAAATGATGGGGTTTTTTTCCAAAAAAAAATATATTAATTGGTCGTTAAGATGTTCTTTCTTCCTTTCACCCATCGATATATCTCCTCTTTCCCTATATGTGAATTTAGGTCATTCAAAGGTATCGCATCTAGTACCTATTCCAGTTCAAATTAAAATTGATCCTTCACCATCTGGCCCTTATCTTCTGTTGGCGCATATGCATTTACAATTGTTAGGTTATAAAATCTTGTTTTAATCTGCAAGATTGCCAACCATTCATTCACTGCCAAACATTGTACCAATCTGCTTTTTGCTGAAGCTCATACTATGAATGCCACTCCTCCTTGTCTTGAATTCTTTGGCTCCAAACGGCTAAAAATTGTGTGGGTCTTTATGACACAAATCTCATCGCTTCCTGACCATCCTCCTGAACATACCCCTCTGACCATCCTCTTTTTAGACCACGACTTAAGTATATTGTCCGTCATTATGCATGTGAATTATCATAAAATACACTATTACCAACCCTGCGCTTATGTTGCTATTGTAAAATTAGTTTATTCCAGATCAATGGCTTTTGTCTAGACCAGGGGTCTCCAAACTACGGCCCGAGGGCCACATCCGGCCCGCGGACAGATTTTGTCCGGCCCGCGGAGAGCTAGCATACTTGAAAACTCCTTTTAGAGAACATATTTTTTTTATAGCAAATTAAATTTAGTTTACTGAAGTATTCTAATTTTATGTTGAATAATTATTAATATGACATCTACATTGATATGGTCATGGGCTAACTACTCATAACATTGTTGTAGGCTTATTGTTATTGTTTTTGTGATAAGTTGGATAAAGAAACACAGAATTGTAATGAGTAAAGACATGTATAACATGCAGACATATGAAATACTAATGAGATTTATGTAATTGAGATTTTCCACTGACAATAGTTTGTAGTTGTGGACTAATTTTACTTGTACCAATTATTAAAAGAGATTTAAGATGCTCATCAGTTAATTTAGATCTGTAAACATTTTTTGTGTACTTCATTTTGGAGAAGGTCTTCTCACACAAATAAGTAGTACCAAAAACAGAAAACAGCCCACGAGCAAATTTATGCAAATTATCAAATTGTGTCAGTGGAAGACTCTTATAAAATTCCAGCAAAGATGAGTTTTGATATTTGTTCTTAATTATATCACTGCACTGTAGTTCAATCATTTCCATTTGAAGTTCCGGGGCTAGGGTTTCAATGTCAGTATCAAAAGGATCCTGAAAAATCTTAATTTGATTCGCAAAGGCATCGAAGTCCGAGAAACGAGTATCAAAATTTATTTTCAAAGCACTCAAAGTTTCGATTGCAAAATCGATAGGAAACTCAGTCTCAGTGGTGTGGCTGAATATTTCACATGTTTTAAAATGTGAAAAACATTTACTTCGTAGTTGTGTTTGAAACAGTATCAATTTCTTCCGGAATGATTTGATATTAGTGTATAAATCAGGAAGATGCTGGTTTTCTCCTTGCAATCTCAAATTCAGTTCGTTCACATGTTTTGTCAAATCAACATAGAATGCTAACTTCCACAGCCATGCGTTGTTTTGTAATTCAGTAAGAGGGCGATGCTTTTCATTCAAAAAAATTTCGATCACTGCTCGAAGTTCAAAAAAGCGCTGAAGGACTTTCCCACAACTAAGCCAACGTACGGCATTATGATAAGGTAAGTCATTTTCTCCAATCTCTTCAATAAATTGTCGGAATTGTCGGTGATTCAGCCCAAAAGATCTCATAAAATTAACAGTTGATATGACTGGTTTCAGAACTTCAGACATATCCAAACATTTTCCGCACAAAGACTGTTAATGAATGATACAATGTAAGACTAATGGTTTTGAACCACCGTCATTTTCTACAGCCTTTGACACAAGAGCGACCACTCCTTTATCTTTCCCACTCTTGTTTTTGCCTCCATCAGTTGTAATACATTTCAAGTTTTTCCATCGAAAGTTCTTTTGATTAATGGCCATTTCAACTCCTTTAAAAATATCTGTACCAGTAGTTGTGCCATGAATACTATACATATCAAGAAGTTCTTCATGCACTTCATAGCTTTTATCTACTCCTCGAATATAAATCAACACCTGAGCAGTATCTGACACATCCGTTGACTCATCCAAGGCCAAAGAAAACCACTCAACATCTCCATTTTTGTCGAACAGTTGAGAGGATATATTTTCAGCGATGTTTTCTACCCTTCGAGCCACAGTGTTTGCTGACATACTGACAGTTTTTAATAAATGTACCTTTTCAGGGCACATTTCTTCGGCTGCTGCAATTATGCATTCTTTGATCATTTCTCCATCGGTGAATGGTTTTCCACGTTTTGCAATTTCAAGAGCCACACGAAAGCTGGCACGAGTTGCAGCCTCTTGTTCGGTTTTGAGTTTTGTAAATGAAGATTGCTGCGATTTCAATCTGCGCTTCATAGCTTCGAATTTTTCTGTCCGCAAACTTCCTGTATATTTTGAGTAATTTTGAAAATGTTTTGTTTCATAATGACGTTTAATGTTATATTCCTTGAGAACGGCTATGCTTTCATTGCAAATCAAACATAGCGCCTTGTTACTGGACTCAATTACGAAATACTGAATGTTCCACTCATCTTTGAATTTTCTGCATTCACTATCATTTTTTCGCTTCTTTTCCATGCTACTAAATCACACAAAAAAGCAACAATTCAAATCAAAATACTGTTACAAAGATGTCTTAAACTTAAACACGCACAAACACGTTTTAAGGAGGTACGCACTATTTTATTTCACAACAGTGTCATAGGAACTGTCTTGTGGTTGCGCAACTAGCCTTCTTATATATTCCAATTACTGCCATCTAGAAGTGAGTGGAAGACACCAGAACTCTCTCGAACCAACGAGATTACTCTGTACGTGCTATTAGCGCCATCTGTTCGCGATAGAAGGTACTGCCTATTTCCGCTTGTGTCCACCAGATGTCGTGTCACGTTACTCCTCATGGCTCGTACTCTACGACTAATCTAGAAATTACAGATAATGACAGGAAAATTAATAATATGCAGTGTTGCCGCTTTGCGGACTTTAGTCCGATTTGCAGCCTTTTTTCAACGTTGCGTACTTTTTCGGACTTTTTTTTCATCAGTGGACTATTTCACTTTTTACCACCGGCAACAATGATAATATGGTTTTGACCCTCGGAACTTACTGGAGTAATCAGTATGGCCCTAAGGCTGGAAAGTTTGGAGACCCCTGGTCTAGACCATTAATTGTTATGCTAGTTTATACGAACAGAAATACTTTCTGATTGAAATGCCACTATCCAGGGCTTTGGTTTACAGAGTGCAGGGTGATGCAGTCCCCTCGATCATTAATCTTGTTTTCCCTCACCAGGGTGCTGCTTTACTGTGAGTGAGACTTGACTCACGTCTATAATCCCTGACAAAATTCCACCCTATCTTTTAATTTTTTGCTGTGTCTCCTTCGAAGTTAGAAAACTCCATGAATGCGAGACTGAATTGACTAAAGAATGCTTTTTGTTCTTCAAATCCTTGAGTGCTTGTTTTCAATTTAAGTGTATGATATAATTCTACCTATGCAAAGGAACATATTTGTGAAAAAAAAATCTCTGTAGTACGATACAGGTCATGCTGGGGATATTAAGATAGAAGAATGTCGGACACCGGAGATCGTGCCATGCACCAAAACAGAAATACCATCTTCAGATCTCAGAGCGGTAAGTATCAGATCACCACTTCATGCCTTTACATCAAGTGTCCTCTTCTTCATGTCCTTCTTTCATCACCTAATAATAGCTTTTCGGGATTATGAATGATGTTTTCACAACTGTATTCATGACAAATGTAAGCGTTTGATTATATGTTGTATATTGTATAGAAAGCAGAAGCTGTTTTCACCCACTACAGTAATAATATAATAAAAGTTGTAATTATTAATATAATCCACCTGTCGATGTTGTCTTAGTCCAAAAACAACAACAACAACAACATTCCCCAAAGTTGGGCGTTATTGTAATGATTATATAAAACTTGCCACCTCAGGGTATAGGGGCTATAAAACTAGCTTTAAATAAATCCACAAAGACCAGGAGACCTACTTAAAAAAATTCAGTATTTATTAATACAGGCAATCTTCCATTACCTGCATCTGTTATCCTTGCTTGTCCTTGCACAAGTTTACAAATTACTGCATTTTCTATTGCATTTAATGTTTTTGTGGCTGGTTGATGCTTGTGACATTATGATCATAAGCTCTGTATGCATGTGTGTAATTTGTCTAAGACTCTTCCCTGAAGCCAGCCTGCATACAACACTAACTTCCTTCCAATCATACATAAAAAAACAACTACTTCATATCAGCATGGCAGCATCAACTAACTCAACCTCATCACATTTTCTCAAACAACACCTCCATCTTGCCTGAATTCCAGCACACAGCACCACTCATTCCCATAGCAACCTCCCCATGCCAAGGAACCTATTTGACCTATAAATCAATGCCACCTGGTGCCACCAGCCAAGGCCACCTATCTGTAGACCATCAATCAACGAATCCAATGGGCACTGACCACACCAGACTCTCCATGGCGCTCCACCAACAGGCAGCTAGCTATGTCTGGCAACCTGATAGAACAAAATAAATAATGACAGTCTCTGTAACCTAACAAAAGTTCGGTTACAAAGTTAATCTAAAAACTATGTGAGGTTCCATTCAGCAATATTATCCAACTATTGTGTGGAACCCAGTAACTAAAATTATTTTAGTTTCTTGTTTTCAAATGGGACGAACTAGCCCCAACTATCTAACTGATTCTAAGGGGTGTAATACGAGCGATTAACGAAAAAATTCTAGTGATTTTGAGTTATGTGATCTCAGTACTATTCTGTTGTGTTGTTACCACTCTTAGTCCTATATTTAAACAAATATGTACAATAGACATCCTATGAGAATGCTAGATTCATGTCTTCTAAAACAACTAGTACAGTACAATATTGCTTCAAAAAAACAGAAATCAGGGAAATCAAGGAGAACTTAAAAGAAATTGGCCTAACAACAGAAGAAAAGTTTAAATACAGCACTTAAAAATATGACTTTTCATTTTCCACTCATCATCATCATCGTCTTCTTTCCAAATAATGGGCCAGATGTCTCATTACGGTCTTGCACTTTCCCTCATCTATTCATCGGACGTCCTATCGATCTATTTCCCCATGGCTGGTAGCGAAGGATCTCCTTTGGTAATCTTCCAGGTTCTATCCTTTGGACATGATGTTTCCAGTTCTCTTGGTAGTCACAAATGTAGGTAGTGTTATTGGTTTCTCTTTTAGTTCCTTCAGCACATCCTCATTTCTCTTATGATCCCATTTAGTATAGCCTGCTGTTCGGCACATGAATGTCATTTCGTGTGCTGTGAGACTGAAGATGTCCTTAGATATTATTGGCCATGCCTCGCTGCCATAGCATAGGGTTGGTCTGGCTAATGTGTTATACAAACGTAAGCGTGTGTGCATTTGGACAAGAGATGGCTTCATGACGTGATTGATAATTCCTGTTGTTCTGGTATAATTTGTTACTTTTGCTGTTATGTCTCGTTCTTCTTGAAAAGATAAATGATATCCGAATACTTGAATTCGTTAACTCTTTCCAAAATATTACCATCCAGGCAAGTTTTACTGGGGATAGGGTCCTTACCCTTAAAGGCCATTACTTCAGTCTTTTCAGCAGAAATGCACATGCTGAATTTAGATGCCACTTTCTGGAGGTTGAAAACTGGCCACTGCAGATCATCTTTGGATGCTGCTACCAATGCAACATCATCAGCAAATAGTATGGTGTCTAAATTTTTTAGATGCCTACTGATTGGTATTGAACCATGTCTTTCACACCTCCAATCCTTTATTATAGCACTCATGTAGATTATGAATATCAATGGAGAGAAAACTCCAACAAGAATCTTTTCCGCCCAAGAAGGAGCAAGACGATCAATACCAATGAAGAAGTACTGGGAGGACCGCAAGGCTCGTACAGTTCCTACAAGTAGACAAACTAATGGTTGGTTAAAGTGATCCTATCTGGTCTCAAAAGGCGAAGACGAAGAAGAAGAAGACATCATATAGAGGCATTTTTGCTAAATTCTATTGAAATCTTATTAAGTGCAGTAATTTGTGAAATATGTGTTATAAAATATTCTAAAGGTGGCATATCTGATTGATTTATTAGTTTATTCTCAAAATATGTGCTGGTACAAATATTGAAGATCCAGATGCTTGTTGCTGAATGAATTGTGGTCGTGTTACTTTATGACCTTTCATAGTAATATACGGTGCCTAAAACAATTTAACAATACATGTTCATTAATCCTTAAAGCTATTACTTCCCTTAAGGCACTGAACTCAGAATTCCATTTCACTCTTAAGATTTGCTTGGTTTTTAAATAAAATAGTGTATTGTAAGTATTGTAACTGAGGAAGACACAACCACTTATCTGTGTAATGTTAATCTCAAGCAGTAGGATGTCATGGACCGTACGCAAGTAGTTCAGTGAATGTATCTTCACTTCAACTGAGCTGTGTTGTACAATTACATGTTTATTATTTGTGTAAAAAGTGTAACATGATGGCAAAAAATAATTTACTCCATCTTAATCTTAGGATTTGGAAGAAGAAAACCAGGATGAAGAAAGTGCTGCAATTGGATATCATTTAAATGAGTAAGTGTACAGCATAGAATAAAATCCATTCATTCGCCTTTGTGTATGCATACCATATCTGAATGTTGTATGTATGATTAATTTTTTTGCATCGTCAGATATATCTAATATTTTATCTGTCATTCAGGCCTTGATTAAGTGCGGAGTTGAGAGAGTGGCCAATTAGGGTTCTCCACAGTCAGGGGGCCTCAACAAACCCCCTCAAAAAAGAAAATGAAATGCGAAATAAAAAGAACCGAGATAGAAACACAGAAATAAGGGAAGGAAAAAATATCCCTTATGATCTACTTAAGCCACCAATTGCCCAGGCCCTTAAAACTCGCCAAACTGCGGCAAGACGTATCACTGTTGTTCTGACATACAATGGCTAAAGACTCATGAGATAAATATATTTTATGCATAGGACATTACAGTGAGTAAGCACATATAAAGGTGAATGAGTGTGAAACACAAGATATTCTGTGTCAACATGTAGAGATATGCTTAGCTGAAATATGCACCAAACAAATTAACTCAGTAATGAATCAGCAGAGCCATTAGGTCCCATCACAGGAGGCAACGATGTTATGAGAATGCACAAAGAGTGTTCAATATATTTACTTCCAGAGAGAACTAACCCCTCCCATGTATTTTTAAATGTAAAATACAAAATTTTGTAGCTTTTGTAGAGACCTAATTATCCATGCACGGTGGAACTTGGCACGGCAAATCAAATATACCGTACATGGCTAAATATACCAGTATTGAATTCTATTTTATTTTTATGGTAAATTCAAATTGTCGGCCTTTCAAAATGTTAAATTAACGTTATTTATTTTACCTTATCAAGTGATCGATAATGAACCACTATTATAATATTTATTTGCTGGAATTTAATTATACACACTATTATTTTGACGAAGGTTCCCATCTATCAATACATGAATATATCATCAACTGCACTCACATTTTGCGATGCGACATGTTTCTGGGTGTGTACTACTCCCTTCTTCAGCCACTAGTTTTTTCAATCATACTGTTGTGATATTCTTGAAAGACATTGAAAATCCGTACATTAATATTTGTGAAATATCTGATTGAGTGTGGAAAGCAAATCCCCATGCACACCTTTAAGATTAAAATATTAAAAATACATAACAATTAAAAAACTATACGCATGTGTTTTGATGAATAAAATTGGTCTATTGCCATTTAAGGTTCATGTTGTGAATGTTCATTATCTTGCCCAACTTGTTTGTCTGTTCGTATTTTTGTAGAAGCTGAGATACATTCTAGGTTTTCTGAAATATATGTTGTAACAAACTTGCGTTGTGTGGACCAATGCAGGAGTGTGGTGAGACCACAGACAGTATGCCTCCCGATGTGGATACTACTGCTAGCCGAGAAAGAGAGAGAGAGAACCCAAATCAGTAAGAAGACAGACCCATTGCCCTTGTTCAAAAGCACAGGAAACTAAAACTTACATGTGGTCCAATTTGAAAGAGGAACACAAAACGAGTCAAAGTTCCTGGATTCTGTTTACAGAGTTGATATATTACATGGAAAACTAAGGCAGAAGAAATGTATGTGTGAAAAATATTGCTAATGAGAAAATTAGAATCTATTAAGATTATGAGCAAGGGTCTTGCCTCTCATCGGAGACGACAATGTGCTTGATTCTGAGTGAAATATAGCCTGCGAGTAGCCAGCACAGAGTTATGTTGACTGCATGAAGGCCATGTGACATAGGTGGGAGGAGGAATGGAGACGGAACAAAAGACCGGGATGGGGTTTGGATGAGGGCGGGGTGGAATATATGAGGGGGAAAAATGGCATACGACGTTCCTTATCTGCATTGCGGCAAAAATCCATTAAAGTTTTTTTTTGTCATACTCTTTACATAATCAGTTAGGATGTCATATAAGATATTGCTGTTAAAATAAATCTCATTTAAATTGTGGCCAGGGTTTAATTTTTGAGCCAAATCAATTTCGATTTGTTCTAAATTATTTTATAGGGAGCCTTTTTTTTTACCATAATGCAGGATCTTACGGTCTTCATCTATGGCAGAGAACTTATGGCCTGAGCTCACCATCCCAGAGAATTGCTTATGTGTTACAGCATTAACGTGTTGTGATGAGACACATCTACATCAAATTCCCCACCTCTTTGTTATTGCCATGGAGAAACCAATGTGTTGTTAAATTCAAGGATAGTTTCCAGGCAATTCAAGCCTGCTTCTTGCTGCAAGCTGGGAGACTAAGCCGTCCTCAAACTGAGGTCCTGGTGCCTTTTCATAAAATCATAATAAAAGTCCTTTCCTGCCATCATTTTAGTTTTATTAAACCTATGTTCAGCTCTCAATTCCTCAGCAAATTGATACACAAGTTTTAAAAATTCGGTTTTGTTGAGTGGCATGAGCTGGCTGTCTAGGGTCTTTATATGCATGTACAAGTCATTTCTCATCTTCAACTGAGAACATTCTCTGATACGACCCACTGTTTGCCGTACACACATTGATTGGAATCTCTTTACCAGCACCAAAAGCTTTAATTCTATTACCTAACGTGCTTTTTGGAACAGAGAAACGTTGACCGGCCTCTCTAATACTCATTTTATTGTCCCTGACACTATTCACGTCTAATATCATATTGCCTACTTCCCATTGTCCTCATATCTTCCCCATGTGTACCCAAAACAAAGGATAGTACCATCAGTAACCTGAGCAAAACTGCAACCTATGATGTCCAACACCGCACGCCAGTTTCGTGTCCGATACCGCCCGAATTACTCCCTTAAGAAAAGAACTGGAACTGAATGAAAACGTTCGAAAATAAATTGATTCTAAACCCACGATATTACAGAGAAAGGAATACTGATTCTGCTAATGTACTTAAAATTTAAATACAACATACCCTTGTAGCTGCTACGTCTTGGTAAAAATAAATCCGTGCCGGCCAAGAATCACACAAAAAACAGAAATACACCACTGCTCATAAATGGCCTTGCCTCTCGACTGAATAGGGTGTGCCCACCCTTCAAATAAGCAGGTAGTCCTGTGAGTAACAAAACAGGTTCTGCCACATGCTTCTAACAAAGACAACTGTGACTGTCCGATACCAGCCGACCCTCCCCTAGTTAAATGGTTGAAATTAATATATATTTCGTATGTAACACTATTTATTTACACTGAATTCTCTGTGGTCTTTGAAGTTTAATACGGTAAGTTGCATGTTAAATACAACAAATACAGAAGTCGTTACCTTGACGTAAATAGCAGTACGTAACTTCACAAAATTGCGTGCGATTCGTTTCAAAAAATTCCCACATGTGTTCATATACCATTCATCCGATTGCGATGAAACTTTGGCGAATCGTTGAGTACACTCCAGGGAAGGTTTCAGGCTTGGTAAATCTGTTTTAAAATAGTTAGCGCTTGAGTAGATTCAGCAAATGAGTGACAGCACGCGAATCGTTTAAACTAAATCCCGTATGTATTTATATGCCATTCATCCGATTGCGATGAAACATTGATTTCTTGTTGTGTACATGCCAGGGAAGATCTTCAACTTAGTAAATTAGTACATGCATTTTACAATAGGTAGCTCATGAGTAGATTCATCTAATGGGCGACGGCACGCGAATCGTTTCAGCAAAGTCCCGTATGCGTTCATATAACATTGTGACTATTTTGAATCTAAATTACATTCTGTAAGTATTTTCTATCTAAATTGCATTTTGTAAATATTGTCAATTCAAATAACAGTAAGTATGTAGTTAGTTTTAGTTGTAAGTAGATAGTTAGTTTGTCTATTAGATATAAGTCATTGTTCTATTAGACTGTGGTGTGTGAGTGTGTCTGGTAGCAGTTGCATTGTTTATTAGTTATAGTTCATTGTTTCAGTAGACTGTGATGTGTAAGGTTGCATGTGAGTGTGCCTGGTGACAGACTGTTTTAGTGGTAGTATTTGTTGTTGGTGGAACTTAAGTATTTTTTCGTTAGTAGAATTTTGGTATTTATTTGTTAGTACGGTAGAAGGTTAGTATTTTTGTTCGTAGAATTGCTCTTTACTTATTCTGAAAGGGAGTAGCAGCCTTTCAGAATAAATCAATTCTTTACTAGTCTTATAGACGGTTAAGATATTGATAATATAAGGCAAATAATGGCTACACTGCGTCCTGCTGCACAGCTGAAAGCAACGGGAAACTACAGCCGTATGCTATTCCCGAGGATATGCACCTCTCTATGCATAATTACATGTGATGATGGCCTCGTCCCTTGTAAAATTTCAATCCGGAGGTAAACTAGTCCCCCGTTCAGATCTCCGGGTGGGGACTACTCGAGAGGGGGTTAACATCACAGAAGTGTCAGAGAGGAAATCTGACATTCTACGGATCGAGCGTGGAATGTTAGAAGTCTGCTAGGAAGTGGAAGGTTAGAAAACTTAGAAAGGGAAATGGATAGGTTGAGGTTGGATTTGGTTGGGATTAGTGAAATGCGCTGGCCGGAAGAACAGGACTTTAGGTCAGGAGACTATAGGGTCATTAGCACTAAATCAAACAATGGCCAAGCAGGGGTTGGCCTCATATTGAGTAGGAAACTTGGACAGCGGGTGGAATATTATGAGCAATGTAGTAAACGGATTATTGTAGCAAAAATCAATACTAAACCTACCTGCACCACAGTGGTACAAGTCTATATGCCTACCAGTCAAGCTGAATATGAGGATGTTGAAAAGGCCTACGAAGAAATAGACGAAATTCTGAGGTATATCAAGGGTGATGAAAATGTTATAGTAATGGGAGATTGGAATGCTGTGGTAGGAAAAGGGAGAGAAGGGAAGATAGTAGGAGATTTCGGATTAGGTGAAAAGAATGATCGAGGAAGCAGGCTGGTAGAATTCTGCACCGAGCATGAGTTGGTCATAGCTAACACCTTATTCAATAACCACAATAGAAGAATATACACATGGATGAGACCAGGAGATACAGGGCGTTACCAAATCGACTCATTATGGTCAAGCAGAGGTTTCGAAACCAGATTTTGGATTGTAAAACATATCCTGGTGCTGACAAAAACTCTGACCACAATCTGGTTGTAATGAAATGCAGATTAAAGTTGAAGAAACTGAAGAAAAGTCAAAAGCCAAAAAGGTGGGCAATAGACAGGCTGAAAGAGAAGGATGTAAACGAAAGATTCAAGAAGAGTATAAAGGAAGGACTAATGAAAAACCTTAAACAAACTTCAATTGCAGACGAATGGGCACTTTTGAAGAATGAAATAACAAAATCCGCAGAAGAACACATTGGTAGGAAAGAGAGAATAGGTAGAAAACCGTGGATCACTCAGGATATACTAGAATTGATGGATGAAAGACGGAAACACAAGAATGTAAGAAATGAGAAGAGGAAAGCAGAATACAAATTGACACCCCGTCAACACAAGGGAAACTCAAAGAAGACAAGATACTAGGGGAGGAATGCGTGCTGAACTTCTGCTTACCATAACCCAGATTAAATGAGAGACTAAATACACTAATGTCTACTGTCAAGAAAGAACACTGAGTAGTAATTTTCAGGGAAAACAATATAATCAAATATATATATAAAATACATGCATGCAACAAGACATAAAACATTTCATAATAAAGGAATATCAAAACTAAGTTGAGAATCAGAGAAGATGGAATCGAGAAAAGGAATAAAATTAAATTACAGACTGTTGGCAAAGTCGAGACGAGGGTAAATAAATAATAATTAAAGTGTCAGTAGACACACGTCACAGCATCCATAGTGGATATACTACGTCACAGCATCCATAGTGGATATACTAAAAGTCCAGGGAGAGGGAAATTGAAATTTAAAAAAAACATTAAGTAGATAAAATCCCATGGACAACAACTTGATCACTAGTATCGCAGAACAGAGTGTCTGGATCAGCTTATAAAATTAAATACCTTGGGCAGGAGAACATATTTTACATGAGAAAACCAGAGATATGAAGGTAATTGTTTTCATGAACCAAAGGTATACAAAATCATACATAACCTACCAACATACACGCGAACAGACACCAAGAATATGTGTGGCCAAAGTCACGGCAATAAATTGCAGACCACGAAGGTCACATGCGAGGCTACTACATATCAACCACACTGACAAACATACCAAACTATATCGTACACATATACCAACCAAACGTCCATCATAAATAAGGTCTATGTCACCAGTAAATAAATTACAAACCTGAAGCTTAGGTTAAGATGAGAGACCAAAACATAACCCCTTCAAAACATAATTAGTCATACCAACCCTTGACTTAATCCACTCATATGCCGAAGTCAGAATCATGAATAGCGAACTACCAAACCATAAGATTAAAACATGTTAGACTAAACGCATATCATCCATACAATCACGTATCCTGCCAACGTAACACAGCAATCATACCAACATCCTTTCATTACAAAGGTTCACGAACACAACCACCTTTTCATATCTCCATATTTAAACATATGAACGTACCTTATCTGCTCCCAAAAAACAGTTGTCTTTAGGTAAATATTAAATAATGATATTTAATTCTTCTTAAGAACAATTTCGCTACATGCACAAAATGTCATCCGTATCATCCGATATTTAAAGTTTTCAGTAAGAAACAGGGTTCCAACGGTGGTAAATGATATGAGTAAGTATGATGTTGAGTCCACATTAAGACTTAAAGCTGTAGGCCCGGCCTTAGCCGTCCTAAACTTCTCCATTTATAGTATTTGTCAATTTACATCTCTTCTCAGCTGATGGAAAATCTCAACTCATTATTGCTGTCAACAACTGTTACCGAAGCAACGGGTCGAAGAAATTGAACGTAGATCGATATATGAACAACGAAACGATACAAAGTCACAGAAGATACACGCCACGCTATCTCGCGTTGGCTCATATAACCTTAGGTACCAATAGCACCCGCTAGGTTTGTAACACAAGTCCAGGATGTAGTAATTTGTTGACCTGAAGTACTTTTCGAAGAATAGAAACGGGTCACAAATGTCTGAGAAATGAGTTTAACAAGAAGTGCAAGGAAGCGAAAGAAGAATGGTTGAAAGAGAAATGTGCAGGTATAGAAAATTGTCTGAAATTAGGAAAAGTAGACACAGCTTATCGAAGAATTAAGAATACTTTTGGGAAAAAGAAGTCTAAGTGCTGTAATATTAAGGACACAAATGGAAAGCCTCTAACAGATAGGGAAGAAAAGGTTGAGAGATGGAAAGCTTACATAGAGAGTTTGTATAAGGGAAAGGAGATTGAGAATCATGTAATGGAAAGGGAGGAGGAAATTGATGTGGATGCGAAAGGAGATTCAATATTGAGATCAGAATTTGATAAACCTTTGGAAGACTTAAGCAGGAACAAACCACCAGGCATAGATGATATACCAATTGAGTTGCTACGCTGCATAGGAGATGAAGGTCTGATCAGGTTATTTCACTTGGTGTGTAGGATTTATGAGACAGGTGAGGTTCCCCCTGATTTCAAGAAGAATGTAATCATCCCTATACCAAAGAAAGTGGGAGCTGACAGATGTGAAGATTACCGTACAATCAGCTTGATTACTCATGCTTCAAAGATCCTGTCTAGAATAATTTACAAGAGGATTGAAAGCCAGATAGAAACGGAGTTGGGTGAAGACCAGTTTGGTTTCAGGAGAAATGTAGGAAGAAGGGAAGCTGTACTAAGTCTTAGGCTGATTTCGGAAGGTATAATAAGGAAAGATAAGAGAACGTTCATGGCTTTTGTAGACTTAGAAAAGGCTTTGGTTAACGTTGATTGGACTAAATTGTTTGACATTTTGAAATCGATTGGAATAAAGTACAGGGATAGGAGGGTGATATACAATCTATACAGAAACCAGACAGCAGTCATTCGAGTTGAAGGACACGAGAGAGAAGCTGGTATTCAGAAAGGTGTAAGGCAAGGCTGCAACTTATCACCCATACTTTTCAATCTTTACATTGAACAAGCAATGAAGGAAATTAGAGAAAAATTTAAAGTGGGAGTGAAGATTCAAGGGGAAATAATTTCAGCTCTGCGATTTGCTGATGACATCGTCATCTTGGCCGACAAGCCTGAGGATTTGAATGAGTTTTTGAATGGTATGGACTCCGTCTTACGGAAAGAATTCATGATGAAAATTAATAAATGTAAAACAAAAATACTAGAATGCAGACGAAATAAATCAGAAACCTCTATGGAGATCAAATTGGCAGGTGAAAATCTGAAGGAATTAGGAGACTTCTGTTACTTAGGAAGCAGAATAACCAGTGATGGACGAAGCAAAGAGGATATAAAAAGTAGGTTGGCTCAGGCAAAGAAAGCATTTCTACAAAAAAGGAATCTGCTGACATCGAATATAGATTTAGGTATTAGGAAGTCATTTTTGAAAGCCTTTGTCTGGAGTGTGGCGCTCTATGGAAGTGAAACTTGGACTATTGGTGCAGCAGAAAGGAGGAGATTTGAAGCATTTGAAATGTGGTGTTACAGGAGAATGATGAAGATCAGATGGGTAGATAGGGTTACAAACAAAGAGGTATTAAGACGAGTGGGAGAGGAGAGATGTTTCTGGCGACTGCTCATGAAGAGAAGAGATAGGTTGGTAGGACACATACTAAGACACCCAGGAATTAGCAAGCTTAGTTATGGAAGGAAGGGTCGAGGACAAGAACTGCAGGGGTAGACCAAGGTTAGAATATGCCTCGGATGTAGGGTGTGGTAGCTATGTAGAGATGAAACGATTAGCTCAGGACAGGGAGGCATGGAGAGCTGCATCAAACCATTCAAAAGACTCAAGTCTCAATCAACAACAATCTCTCCAGCCTCTTATACTGTCTCTGGTTTTTATGAGGTGGTTTTTATAATCCCTCTGAAGTGATGTGACACATCTACATCAAATTCTCCACCTCTTTGTTATTGCCATGGAGAAACCAATATGTTGTTAAAATTCAAGGATAGTGTCCAGACAATTCTTTGGCCCATGATTATGCCTCTAGAACTGATTGGCATTAATAACAAAAGCATTGACATCACCACCGTAGACCAGTAGAAGCACTGCTGGAAGATGGTAGGGTGGGGACAGATATAGAGGGAGTTCTTAGCAGTTAAATTATTCATACATGTAAATTTTACGTATGTTAATATCGAAGTGTTAAAAAAGCCTATTTTACAAATACGTTATCTATTCATCCCATTGAAAGATGCTTTTTATAGTCAACTATTGAAATAATCATTATTTAATGGCACTGAATTCTGTTGCTTACTTTTAGTAAATTATATAAAAAACAAGCATATGAATTTTCTTGAATTTTACTCCTCAGACTCGTTATATAAAGATGCCATTTCGTGGGAAAAGTCGTAAATACCTATAGTGAAAGTTATATATTCTAGCACCTAATGGTGGTGGTGGAGATTGTTGGAAATGGTGGAACACAGACGTTATATACGCCAATTTTCCGTTATTGGTATCGTAAATCATAGATTATACACATTCATTTCTCAAAAGGAATACATTTTACTGATGTTTTGTTGAACCGGTCTCTCAGTTATTTGATAAAACAGAACCATGAACTAAGTACTTTTATACATAATTCCTTAGTTCAGTATTTATGTATTGTAGATAAGCGTCATCATGTAAATTTGGGCATATATTTCCAAGTGTTGGATGTCTGTTGATGGCAGTTATTTTCAGTAACTATGAAAGCTTTGATTTGAGATGGGGCAAGTACTATTACCCTGTAACCAGACAAGGGGTTAGTTGGGGGTTAAGGGGGCCACTTTCGGTGTTAAACACACAAAGGAGTCGTTTTTTTAAATTGAGTGGTAGGTTTTTATTCACAAAAGGGATAGCTTTATTTTCAGTGCAGAATAAACAGACATTCCATATACCTGATATTCCATATGTGATGGGCATTCCTTTATTAGTCGTTCATTATTCTTTTCAACATCAATTTCAAACATAATGGAACCTGTTTGCTTAGATCCTTTTTTTTTTGTATCAATAACCAATTCTCTTCTTAAGTTTAATCTCTCTCCTTCAAAACATAAAATATCATTTATTTCCACATCAGATCCACCACAATCTAAAACTTGACCATTACATTCTTGACAATCAGCTTCAGAACAACAACAAAAAACATCAAAAATAGAAAACATACACAGATATGCCACTCAAATGAACATGGCCCCCTCCTTCCTTACTTCTGGACCATTACAAGGAATCCCTTTAGCCCAGGTGCTAAGGCATGCAATGCAATGGCCCACAAGCAAAAGGTGGCCATGCTCCTAACCTAAAATAACCAAAGAAAATGAACAGTGACAATTCGCCCCCTATGCGATTCTCACGTGAGAAGCACATGAGGATCAAATACATAAAAATAATACATATCACACATACACTAAAACATATCACACACACAGTAAAACAACTTATCGATTATCATCATTTTCAGAAGGGCCATTGGCACTATAATCGCCAAAGACAATATTGTTCTAAGTTAACCAGAATCACCAACATAAATATTTTCTCCAAATGGAGTAGCCAAAACTATCTCATTGAGTCTATTAGACACTCCTCTTCTATCGATGGATCTGACAACAATGGCAGAATCGTCATCAAACCCGTCCACGCCGTTATCACAATCATTCTCGTCCTCCCATCCATCGTCGTCTGAAGAACCATCATCATCTTCGTTCTCCTCTTCTTCTTCCTCTTCCTCTTCACTCTTCTTCTCACCTTCAGCATACTCTTAAACAGCTTCTGTTTTTTTTTACTTCAGAATATTGCTCAGTCTCTATGACCTCTTCTTTCAAAATCAACCGTTCTGTTTCGTTTGTTGGTGTTATAACGTATATTCTCATCAATCTTGAACTCACTCACCCACTGAAGTAATTGCTTTTCGACATTTACAGTAATGTTCCAGAATTGGTAAACACTTTTCGTCTTAAGTAAGCATGAGTCACAAATCTTCTCTGGAAGCTCATCATTCTTCTCAACCCACTGGCTACTGAAGCTGGTTCCTTTGTTTTTCTTCACCTCCCTTCCTGCTTCTCTTTTCTTCTCTTCCTCATTTACCTTATCTTGCTCAGCAGTTCCTTTCTTCTTATCTTTTCTTTCCTCTTTTCCTTTGTCCCTTTTACCTTCTTTTCAATTTCTTTCTTCTCATCCCTCCTTCTCTTATTTCCGTCTGCCTGACATGTCGTTCTCTTCCTACTCCTTCTCTTTGCTTTCCATTCCTGCTTCTCTCTCCTTCCCTTCCTCATTTTCCTACTCTTCCTCATCTGTCTTATCTTGCTCAACAGTTCCTTTCTTCTTATATTTTCTTTTCTTCCCTTTGTCCCTTTTATCTTTTCCTTTTGCTTCTTCTGATCCTTCACTCTCTTATCTCGATCTGCCTGACATCTCTTCCTCTTCTTATTCCTTCTCTTTGCCTTACGTTTCATCCTTTTCTCTGTCCACCTTGTCCTCCTGCCTATCCTCCTCGTCCTTCTCCTCCACCACTTCTTCATGTTATCAGCTTCCTGTATGTTGTCTTCCTCCTCTTTTATCTGATCCTCCACCCTTTTCTTCACCTTGTCTTCTATCTCTTGTTCATTTCCTTTCTTACGCCCCCCAGCATCACGTACTTCACACATCTCCTCCTCTTCTTCCCCCTCCTTTACAGCCACACTCACAGACTCTACCGTCTCAACTTTCTCTTCTACGATGCATATGATCTCCACCCTCTGCTCTTCCAACTTCCCTTTCTGCTCCTCCTCCATCCTATTATTGAGTACTAACGTATGATACTGAATCTCCTTGCTGAGATTCTCGATATTATTGTTGGTGGCCGTATTACTTTCTTCTATTTTGAGGTTAAGGTCAGCTATCTTATTCTCAACCAGCTCTCGCACAGATATTATACCATATTCAACCTTCTCATTCACGGATTCAACCTTCTCATTCACAGATTTTACCTGCTTTTTCGCAGATTTTACCTGCTCATTCACAGATTTGATTTCACTGAGAAGCATTTGGAGCAAGTTATGGTTCAATTCCTCATCGTTATCGTTGCAAATACCGCCATCACTACTACTATTGGTAACGCCATTCTGCTCCATAATAACTAGTTCCTCCGAGACTTCACTAGTATGTTCCTCATTCTTCTCTGCCGAACTACACTGTTCCATGCAAAATTGTACGTTTACTTTTTCCATCTTATTACTTGGCTTAATGATAATCCTAGATCTTAAGTTCAAATTTTCCTCTCTTGACATGCCTTATTATGAAACAACAAATAAATAAAAGCTCTAATCTCTACCCGCTCTCTTACTGTGCGCATTCGATTGTGCCAATCTTGATTTTGTCACCATTGATACTTTAATATCTCAAGCCCTTAAATTGCGGCGTCATGTAGTAACTTTACTACTTCCTTGATCGATATCTCCAAGTTGAGGTGCAATATTATAACCAGACAAGGGGTTAGTTGGGGTTATGGGGCCCGCTCACGGTGTTAAGCACACAAAGGAGTAGTCTTTTTAATGAGTGGTGGGTTTTTATCCACAAAAGGGATAGCTTTATTTTCAGTGCAGATCAAACAGACATTCCATATACCTGATATTCCATATGTGATGGGCATTCCTTTGTTAGTCGTTCATTATTCTTTTCACCATCAATTTCAAACATAATAGAACCTGCTTTCTTTGATCTTTTTTTTTAAATATATATCAATAACCAATTCTCTTCTTAAGTTCAATCTCTTTCCTTCAAAACGTAACATATCATTTAATTCCACATCAGATCCACCACAATCTAAAACATAACCATTACATTCTTGACAATCAGCTTCTGACCAAAAAAACATGATAAATAGAAAATATACACAGTTATGCCACTCAAATGAACATGGCCCCCTCCTACCTTACTGCTGGACAATTACGAGGAATCCCTTTCGCTCAGGCGCTAAGGCGTGCAATGCAATGGCCCACCAGCGAAAGGTGGCCATGCTCCTAACCTAAAATATCCAAAGAAAATGCACACTGACAATCCCAAGGGAAGAATACACACTTGGATGAGACCAGGAGATAGAGGATGTTTTGAATTGACTTCATTATGGTCAAGAAAATATTCCGAAACCAGATATTAGATTGCAAAACGTACCTCGGGGTGGACATATACTGTGACCACAATCTGGTTGTTATGAAATATAGATTATCTCTGAAGTAACTGAGGAAAACTCAGAAGCAAAGAAGTGGGCAATTTACAAACTGAACGATAAGAATTTGAACAAAAGATCTAAGATAAGTGAAGTAAGGACTAATGAATAAGTAGAAATGAATTTGCATTTAGCAGAGGAATGGGCACTTTTGAAGAATACAATTTTAAAACCCACACAAGAAAATATTAGTAAAAAGGATCCCTCAGATTATGCTAGAATTAATGGATGAAAGGCAATAGCTCAAGAACGGCCTGTTGGAAATGAGGAGAGCAGAATACAGACGTCTGAAAAATGAGGTAATGATAGATGCAAAGAAACGAAAGGATAGTTGAAGGAAAAATGTTGTAGCGTGGAATATTGCTTGGAAGTGGGCAAAATAAATACAGCTTATCGAAGGACAAGTACACTTTAAGAGAAGGTGGGCTAAGTGCTCTAATGTTAGGGATTTGTGACAACCTTTGAATACGCTACAGCATTGTGTGAAACACTTGGTCTTGTTTAACAGTTTTGTTGCTGGTAGAAAATACTTAAACTTGTTGTGGGTGATGGAAAGTCTCTGATGGAGAAGAAAAGATAGAGCATACAAATAGTGTTTACATAGGGCTAAGGAGGTTGAGTATGTTGTTGAAAAAAGGGAAGAGGAAATAGATGAGCATGAAAAAGGAGGCTTAGTCTTGTGATTAGAATTTGGATACCCACTGGAAGACCTAAGTACTAGCAAATCACATGACATAGATGGTATACCGACTGAGGTTCTATGTTGCAATCCTGATAATGTTTTTCACTTAGTATTTAGAATTCATGAGATAGTTAAGGTGGCCTTCGATTTTTAAGAACAAAGAAAAAAAGGAAGCTTGTAGTTTAACGTGACCGTTAATCGCGAGATCATGAGCCACGGGAAAGAACAAAGATATCATCCCTATAACTTAAAAGAAAGCAGGAGCTGCTACTATTCCGCGTGCCGCAGGGATATCCAGCTCCGCCTGCCGTCAAGTCTGCATACCGAGATGTCAGGTACGATTTCCGAACCTTGCAGTTCAATCTGGTGGTTGATCTTCAGCACGTTGTCCTCTTATAGTACAACGATTGTGTCCACAAAGTTTCAAGATAGCTTACGACCTGTCTTACCTGATACTTCCCTATGTATGTGTACATAGTGTGGATTTGTTGGACTGCAAGTACAGGTCAAGATTTAATAATAACAATAATAATACAGTAATTCAAAAAAGTTGGTTTAATCTGTTTGTTGTAGTAAAGTTCAGATTTAAATTGTGCTGAGGATAAGCTTACGCTTTGTGGTGTATCTTGAGGGGTTACAAAACTTATGTAGAGTATAATAATTCAGTGCTATATGCAGTATGGGAATGTCTTAAGTTAAGGTAAATGAATCATTGTTACTGAATTTGGGGTAGCCCCAAATAATGTTATACACTTATGCACGATGTATTCAACATTGAACCACGATAACTCTCGCGGTTAGAATTCATGTGACGTGCAAACTCCAAAGCCTACCGAATATTATAGCAAATTTAATGTGGGTTAATATGTGTAACCTTTACTTCTGGGCACATTGTTAGCTGCCCAGTTCCCATCATTTAATGGTTAGGTCCTTACCCAGCCCTCCATTTAATATGTCCTAGTCCCTGGAAAAGAATATGGCAATATTTCTCTGGAATGAGTGAGATATATATGAAAGTTGAATGCTGGCACTTGAGGTATGATGCTGCATCCTATTTCCATATCCTATCAATCAAGCCGATGAAGGACCAGGTTAGTCTTCGGCAAGCGCCGTGGGTGTTGATTAAATTAACACTTCTCCATGTACAAAGGCTTCTTTTGTGCAGGAGATGGATTAACACGTTCAACCCGGAGAGCTTTTACTCCAAAACCTCTGACACGATAAATCTGTATTGTCGGTTATTATTATTCTCGTATCAGAAACATACGTATTTTACACTGTTATATTTTTTTGCCCAATACTTGGCCACTTCCAAGGCTTTTTCTGTTCCTTAATGATGATCGTTTTCTGTACAGGAAGTTGGACATAGTCGACATTGAAGATATGTTGAACAGTCTGGTCTTCTCCACAGTCACATTGAATAATGTCTTGATCAGTGTAGCCCCATCTCGCTAAATTAGCCTTTGATCTGCCAACTCCAGATCTCAGTCAATTAAGGGATTTCCAAGTTGTCCATTTCTCGTCATGGCCTGGAGGTAAGGATTCAGAGACAGTTTCCGACCTGGTAGAAGGTAGATCATAGCCTTCCTCAGTTGCAACCTAGCTTTTTCTGCAGTGGTTCTAAGTTCCTTCGATGCTCTAAAGAAACTCTTCCTTGACTTCAGTCGTTGTGGGTGCAGTTCATGCCCATACAGACGATGGGTCTTTCCTGCTCCTCTGTCTTTCTTTCCTTGTATGTCGCTATTTCTCTTCAAACAGGGTGTGGTGCTATTCCTGCGAGGTGGCAAAGCCATTTCCGCTGGAGTGGATTTTAAGCAACCAGATAAAATTCTGCAGGTGTCATTGAGAGGACAGGCATATTCTACCGCATAGAGGCATTATAGAGGTTTGGATAGTTTCAGGTTGACTACCCCACTGTGATCCGGCTAGTTTCCGTAGAAACTGGTCGAAACTTTCGACTTACAGTTCATGCAGTGCGTCTTGAAAGTAAGAAATCTGTCAAGTGTCACTCATAGATATTTCGTGGTCTCACAGTGTTCCAGCTTGACTCCTGACCATACTATCTTTAACTTGCGAGCAGCTTCCCTGTTGCTCCAATGAAAGGCACACACTTGTGTCTTTGAGTGGTTTGGTTTAAGCTAGTTGCTGTTGTAGAATCTGGAAATATTATTTGGGGCATAAGTAAGGTTGTTCTACTGATTCAAAATCTGTGCTCTGGGTGGCTACAGAGAGGTCATCGGCTTACAAGAAGCTCCTGCTATTGGGGGCTATAGGTTGGTCGTTCATGTAATTATTGAACAGAATAGGGATGTGTAGAACTAGCACCGATAGAGCGCACTGCTGTTGTACTGGGTAAGCGCAAGGCGCTCTTCATTTGTCTCCTGTGTTCTCATGCCGCTAATATGTACGAATTTAAGTTGTTTAAATTGTTATTTTCGTGACTTTGCCGAGCTATTGCAGTGTTCCCCTTTGCAAAAATCAGGGAAGCCCGTTTTCGTTTCACCAATTTCCACAAAATAAAGAAATGAGGAAGAAATGGTCACATGGAAAAATTTCGGTGAGAAAATCTGACCGAATATAATTAAAGTGTGTTTCCATCATTTACAACCCGATGACTTCATGAAAACTGTTGGATAAGTGTGACTTACAAAGGGAAATAATTCCTATTTTGTACCTATAAACTGATTAGACATTTCGATAACAACCACTGAATTTATGCGTTTGTATTTGAAGGTGAGAGAGCAAGATAAAAACCGGGCGCTGTTCCATCGCTTTTTCCGTGGACCACGAACACAACAAAAATAATTATTTAGAAAAAGGCCATACACAAGAAAATTGCCGGATTATCACGATAAGCCTACAATATCGGAATCTGCAGAAATAATCTCCATTGAAGTACGGGAAGAAATCGTCAATATACACGAAGAAATGAAAGTAACATTTTTGACTCCCATTTTCAAAGACATCAATATTCGGACAAATACTTCAAGAATAAATGTCGCAACTTTAACAGTCACAAACGTATTATGGTTGGTTTCTAGAAATCAGAATTAATCGTCAAGTTCCATCTGCCCGACGGAGAATGTGGTAGCGACTGACTTCTACATTCTTGAGACTTAGTCAGATGAATGGAAACAGTTCGTGGCCCTAAAGCAGGGATTCTCAATCTTTAAAAAAATTGTACCCCCAAGTCCTTTCCCAGGGGTAAGGGAACGATTCTTATTGAGAAATTGACAGAATTACATAAGAAACAAATGTTGCAATGCATTTTCTAGGTACACATTACCGGTATCAACTTTCTTTGATTATGTTTACCTTAAAACACGACAGTTTCATGTAGCTATCAACCTAATATATATATATATATATATATGTACCCACAAGTTACCTTCAGAAACACAAATAGAAAAACGATAAATAAAAACAGAGAGCAACTAGGGTATGTGTGTGGAACGGCTGGACAAATTACCATACCCAGGTTGCATTTAAATTGAGAGAAGAGCACTAAAACTAAACTTGAAGAAAACACCAATGACATTCCATAACATTAAATATAATTGAAGGAAAGAACATCTTACATGCATGTTAAAAAAAGATGTAACATAAAAGGTAATAAATAGAACAAACAAATTAATAATTAAGAAGCAAGGAATCAATAAAATTAAGAAGGAGATTGAATTTAATTACCCAATTTCAATGAAGAAGTTCAATTATGCGAGAACCAATTATACCCTACATCAGTAGAATTAGATTCCGAAGAAAAATATACATTATCATCGTATAGGTTCGAAGAATGACAAGTTCAAGCCACCAAGAAGATATCTCTTGGAAATTAATAAGATAATACTTGAAATCTTTTAGTTACTCAGGAGCAAAGGCAAGGTACGTGCGTACGGCATGAAAATCCAATATGACTGACTTCAAGTCGACATGAAAAATTAATTACATTGTTTCCGAGAAAAACGAAATCAGATAACAATCCCGGAGAGTATCCAGGCAACGGACCATGGAAAAAAATAAAATAAAATACATATCATAAGTGGTGATATTTTAAACAGAGTCTTTAAGAGACCACGCTAACGAGACGAGGAAAAGGAAAATTAACTGTTACGAAAAAAAATTAAGGTTAGGAAAATTCCTCGCTCAAAACAAAATGAGATCTGAACATGACACAGCTCGGCACGTCAGGAAAAAAGATAAAACACAACCCTCCCAAAATACATATAAATAAGTGTATTACATCAAGTTAAAAATAAGGTATTGGAACTTTCTCTTCATGGCTTAGGCCTACTCGGTTCTACAAACCAAGTGACTTACAAACGGCAAAATAAATGCCAACTGCGCTAAGATAATTATTCAACAGCTCAAGACTGCAACATATAAAATATGTAGAATAACACCAACACAAAATACTCGTATCGACGACCAATTCACATTTTCAGGTCACAAATAGTTCCAATAACTTTTAACACAAACAAACCTTAATAAAGAGATGTATTCCTGTAGCCAAACTTCATACATTGCGTTTTCTTCATGTCTACATATTTAATCCGATGACAGAGATTTCTCAACGGTGGGCGGTAAATGTAAATCACGTAGAGACGAAATTATATCGGGGAAAGGAAGTTTACCTGGCCTAAGGCCAGATAATCCCCGTTTTACACCAGAGATTTAGTTCTCACATCTTTCCTTCTTGCAAGAATTCCTTCAACTTCATTTGTTTATCTCAACAACCAGAACAAAATGGCGGCCGTTCGGGCTCGAACGGAGCCGATCCTGAGACCTCGTGTTCTCCAAAACTTAAGTGCCAACATTAGCCACACGAGCGAGCCATCGACAAGACAGACACGCTGAAGGTTGCCGGCTCACTAGTTCGGACAGTCACCAATAGATACCGTGAAGATCAAGTTTGCAGCAGCAGCCGCCCGCGGATACGACTGGAATGCACGTTAATATTTATTAACGGGTCATCTCTCCCCCACACAATGCTGGACAATAGGCAACAATTGTTCACAAGTTTATGGTTGGGGGTAAAAGATACACCGAGAAAATATGACCTGAAAACATACATCAGTTCTCACAACACCTAGTACACCAAACTGATCGTTCCATGATTAGATACACCCAAGTTTTTTCATGCATCTGAAAATCACCAACATGCGTAAAATTCCAACTCTTACTTGGCAGTAGTACAATCTTTTTTGGATACAATAAAATACAGAAACAAGTCTTCATAGGATGGAGGAGACTCGGTCATTCTCAGTGCTGAGGTCACGGCTTAGCATCACGACGTCCGGGCCCTGGACATTCGCGACAGTCACAACGCTCTTCAAACAGGATGACGATATCACCAACATTTGATCTGAAATCAAATCGTACTCCGACAGCAATGGTCCATTTCTTTCTTCATCACACTTTTTGATTAACATCAGTTACGACAAGTCCATAGTTTAAACATGATTTAGGAAAAATTTTGGCTACAGAATATACATAACTAAGTTTTAACTAAGGTTTCCCCATCAAATTTTTGAGATTCCTTGCTTTTACAAATTTAAAATACAACTTTATGATCATTAATTTGAAACATCACAACCTCTCTTAACATGAGACATATGCACCCTAAATATTTTCTTTTTCTGAGGGTCCTTTACAAGTAATGTCACCGGAGTGATAAAACTTATAATTTCACAAGGGCCACGGAATCTTGTGACTAGCTTGCCAGATTCTCTAGAACCAACTTCCTTAACAGAAAAATTCTTGACAAAAACCATGTCCCCAATCTGAAGTGACGTAGGTTTACGTCCTTTATTATACCTCTGCTGTAGTTTCTCGTGTGCCACCTTCATATATGTTTTGGCCTTTTTCCAAATAGAACGTACGTTCTCATTCATGACTTTATCAGGCAGCAATTGATTAATAGTCCACAAATTAGATATAGGGGAATTTGGGACGAAGGAGAACATTAAATTGAAAGGGGTGGTACGATGAGATTCATGCACCGCCGTGTTGAACGAATAAGTCAACCAAGGAATGCAACTGTCCCATAATCTATGGTCCTTATGATGGTAAGCAATTAACGCAGCTCGAAGATTCCTGTTCACCCTCTCAGCATACGATCCTTTAGGATAATAGATAGAAGATGTCACATGGGAAATGGATAACTCGAAACAAAAATTGCGGAAAACATGTGATGTAAAGCATTTCGCGTTGTCTGATACCAGAAATTGGCAGGGGCCAAAAACAGCAAAAATATGGTTAAGACATTTAATTACCGTTTCAGTGGTAGCTGAACGAGTTGGGAACAACCAGTTAAAACGACTGAAGCCATCCGTACAAACCAGTACAAAACGGTTACCCAGCTTCGACAGCGGCATCGGGCCGACAAAATCTACGAACAATCTTTCCATTGGTTTATCGGAAAGTTGAGACGATAACATTCCAACCTTAGTGTTAGGAGATGGTTTTGCCAATTTACATGTTGTACAATTATTTACCAGTCTTCTGATGTCACCATCCATACCCTTCCAGATAAAATTTTGCCTCACCTTTAATCTGGTCTTATATACTCCTAAATGTCCACCGATAGGAGACTCATGAAAGTATTTAAAGATCTCGCCTACTAAAACAGTGGGAAGAACAATCTTAGGTGTTCTATCAGAACGGGCCAAACAACACAAGATTCCATTCCTTAATGAATATGGTTTTACAACTTCACCAACCTCTAATTTTCTTATAATCTCACTTAGAACTGGATCTTCCTTTTGATATTCAGATACATCTCGAAACAACATGGGACAGTTAGACAGAATTACGTTTGACATGTTATGTTCCAAAATTGCGTTACACTTCACATTTTCCTCAACCTCAACATTAGTGTCACCATACATCCGACTTAAACAATCAGCGATGACATTTTCACTCCCTCGGATGTGACGTACAGAGAACTTAAAGGAAGAAATTCGAGTGGCCCAACGAGCTATTCGACCAGTTTTCCTAGGTCTGCCAAGAACCCAACTCAAGGCTTGGTTATCTGTTTCTAACTCGAAGGGTACATGTTCGATATACAACTTGAACTTTTCAAGAGCATCCATGACGGCCAAACCTTCGAGTTCATAAACAGAGTAATTTCTTTCTGCATCATTCAGAGTGCGGGAAGTGTATGCAATAGGTAATCGACCTTTTCCATGGTCTTGTAGTAACACTGCACCAACAGCACTATTGGAGGCATCAGTTTGCACAATAAAGGTTTTGGAGAAATCAGGGATGGACAAAATAGGTGCATTTATCAAAGCTAATTTCAAATCTTCAAATGCTGCTTCTTGCGAAGGACCCCAAACAAAATTAACTCCCTTCTTCCTCAACATATTTATAGGAGCAGCACGCTGAGCGAAATTGTTAATGAACTTACGGAAATAGTTCATCATACCGATGAACCTTGATACACCTTTAACATTCTTAGGGGGCTTAAAGTCACGAATCGCTTGGGTTCTCGAATGATCCACAGAAATTCCAGACGATGTTACGATATGTCCCAAAAATGAAATCTTGGGTTTAGCAAAGGAAACTTTAGATGGTTTTACGGTAAGACCAGCTTTCTTTAGACGAGACTTAACCTCACCAATATGTTCCAGATGATCATCAAAGTTCTCACTGAATATGACTACGTCGTCTAAATAATGATACACAAACTTGAACTTGATTCCATCAAATACCATATCTAGCAATCGGCTTAGGATGGCCGCACCCGTGGAGATCCCAAATGGTAAACGGTTAAAATGAAAGAGATTCCAGTCAGTGGAGAAGGCTGTTAGATGTTTAGAATCTTCAGTTAATGGAATCTGAAAGTACGCGCGATTCAGATCTAAAATCGTATACCAGTTAGCACCCCTAAACCATGCAAAGCAAGATCTCAGATCAGGAAGCGGGATGGACTGCTGAATAACCTTTTTATTAAGAGCTCGATAATCAACAACTGGGCGAAATTTACCGTCAGATTTAGGCACCAAGAAAATAGGTGACGAATACGAGGAAGTAGACTTACTAATGATCCCTTCATCTAACATCTCGTCGATTATCTCTTTCAAGATTTTCATCTTGGGAGGGGCTAGTCTATACGGTGGCGAACTGACTGGAATATAATCAGAAACGACAATCTTGTATTCCAATAGATTGGTCACCCCTAACTTATTCGTCAAAACCTCAGGGAAGGATGAACACAGTTCACGAAGTTTATCAGCTTGGTCAGGTTTAAGATTTTCAAAATTAAACTCCTCAATGGTGTCAGAACCAGATATAACTTTGGAGGAATTCACTCCGGAAAAACTAAGACAAGGCTTGAAGTTTAATTTTAAATTAGGCTTAAAACGAAACCAACATGACCTGTTTCTAAGGTCTAGTAACAACCCAACATGAGACAAAAAATCAGCACCCATAATGGCGTCACAAGATAAATTATTTGCAACCCAAAAATCATATCTCCAAGTGAAATTTAAAATGCGGATCTTTAAGTTTACCAATCCTAAAACTTCAAGACTAGAACTGTTCGCTGACACAAAATTGTTCGGTTCTTTAATAAGTTTTCCAAATTTGCATACTGACCTCATATTTTCAAACCAGTTTTTACTTAAAAATGATTTCACACTACCCGAATCGATCAGAGCAGTAACAGGTTCGTTATTTACCCAAATATCAATAAATGGGGAACAATGTTTAGAAACTTCAGAAATGCGACTACATAACCTCACTTTAGGTTTAAGACTTCTGACATCATCAAAATAATTATTTACCTCCATAGAATTTATTTTAGAACTATTTGACGCATGGCAATCCGAAGAAGTCTCCTTACGATTTAGTCATAGGTTATGTTTAGGTCTCCTCGTACACCATTTAGCAATATGTTGAAATGATCCACAAGTATCACATCTTCTCCTGTTATTCGACGTGCGATTACCCGAAACGAAGGAATTTCTATTTTGGAAACGAGGGCCTCGCGAGCTATCATAACAGATAGGATTTCCAGAATCCTGAGATAGATTAGAATTAAAATTAGGTGGAGGAACATTGGCAACTCTCAAGGAATCGGAATGTTTGATAATACCCGAATTCAACACAAATCTGTTTAAATCAGAGAAATTTACGGGAATACTGCATGTTGTCAAGTATGACCTGCTTTCTGGATTAATCCCTTCCAATATAGAAGCCACAATTTGTTGTTCACTTAATTGTACAGAAAAAACTCTAGCATAAGACTTGATATCAGTTACATAATCATTTAAAGACTCTTCGAATCTCTGAACTCTATAGAAAAAATTATGCATCAGCATACTCAAAGCACGACTAGGAATAAATGAACTTAATATTTCACGATGAAATCGATCAATGGAATAACAACCTTCCATGGCTACAATTAACTTTTCTCTCAATAAACCAGAGGTATAAGGAAAGATCAGGTTGAAAATTTGACTATCAGGACACCCAAATCTTACAGCATTGTCAGCAAGGTCAATAAACTGCTTTAAAAATTTTATTAACAGGTTAGCATCGTTACCGTTGCACATCTCTAGATTTTGGATGCAAGCATTTAAAGGATGAGGTACACTACCAAACTTAATTCCCATTTTAAACTCCCCACGAGGATTATTATTTACATTAGATGACACATGTTCTAAATTAATAGGATTTTCAGAACATAGGGGCGATAATCTTTCATCATTCGACCTAGCATTTGATAAATTACCCCTAACCTGGTTGCTCGCAGCACCAGAAATGGACACATTAGCAAAGGAAACATTTATATCATCAAGATTCTCAAGGTTATGACGTGATGAGGTCGACCCTGTTCTGACATTGCTACACTCAGACCTAACCTCAGATATTCTGCACGCACTAGGATAGTTTTCCTGATTATACATAGTTGTAGGTTCACTATGATTCGACAAAGATCCACCAAAACTTCCTAAATTGCTTTCAACACTGATATTATGCAACAATTCGTTCAATCCACTAATAGAAGGAACCCCTTCATTTGCACACACATCAGGGTTAACACTCGCACTCTCACTATTATTTGGGAATAACGCAAAAAAGCAATCAACAAGTTTAGCACGCAGAGAAATTAATTTTAAATGGAATTCAGGATCTCTATCCTGCCAAACTTCTATTAAATCACGAAGGCGATGGTACCAATGTGAACAGCGGACCTTAAATCTGATAAGTCGAGAACTAGACGGAGCACAGTCAGAGTTTAACGAATGAAAAACCACAATTAAACTTTCAACAGATGGTACAATAAGGGACTTACCTAACGTCCAGTCAAATTTCCTCCAGTTTGGTACACGTACAGGATTATCCGAAACTGCATTCAGTAATATCAGATCCCTTTCCCTATTTCCAGAGGAAGTAGAACCTCTAATCAGGAGTTCATAGATAATTTCTTCTTTGGTCAAACTGTAAGCTGCCCTAAGATTCCGTTGCTCCATTTATAGTCGACATGAAACATAAAATCACATAGGATTAATACAAGATTTTTTTCAGAATAAGTAACCCTTTTATGCCTATGCTTTCTCCAAGTCAAACCCAGTACACATTCTCTCAACAAAATACAAGGTGGAAACAAAACCACGCGACTAGGTACCAAAATATGTACCCACAAGTTACCTTCAGAAACACAAATAGAAAAACGATAAATAAAAACAGAGAGCAACTAGGGTATGTGTGTGGAACGGCTGGACAAATTACCATACCCAGGTTGCATTTAAATTGAGAGAAGAGCACTAAAACTAAACTTGAAGAAAACACCAATGACATTCCATAACATTAAATATAATTGAAGGAAAGAACATCTTACATGCATGTTAAAAAAAGATGTAACATAAAAGGTAATAAATAGAACAAACAAATTAATAATTAAGAAGCAAGGAATCAATAAAATTAAGAAGGAGATTGAATTTAATTACCCAATTTCAATGAAGAAGTTCAATTATGCGAGAACCAATTATACCCTACATCAGTAGAATTAGATTCCGAAGAAAAATATACATTATCATCGTATAGGTTCGAAGAATGACAAGTTCAAGCCACCAAGAAGATATCTCTTGGAAATTAATAAGATAATACTTGAAATCTTTTAGTTACTCAGGAGCAAAGGCAAGGTACGTGCGTACGGCATGAAAATCCAATATGACTGACTTCAAGTCGACATGAAAAATTAATTACATTGTTTCCGAGAAAAACGAAATCAGATAACAATCCCGGAGAGTATCCAGGCAACGGACCATGGAAAAAAATAAAATACATATCATAAGTGGTGATATTTTAAACAGAGTCTTTAAGAGACCACGCTAACGAGACGAGGAAAAGGAAAATTAACTGTTACGAAAAAAAATTAAGGTTAGGAAAATTCCTCGCTCAAAACAAAATGAGATCTGAACATGACACAGCTCGGCACGTCAGGAAAAAAGATAAAACACAACCCTCCCAAAATACATATAAATAAGTGTATTACATCAAGTTAAAAATAAGGTATTGGAACTTTCTCTTCATGGCTTAGGCCTACTCGGTTCTACAAACCAAGTGACTTACAAACGGCAAAATAAATGCCAACTGCGCTAAGATAATTATTCAACAGCTCAAGACTGCAACATATAAAATATGTAGAATAACACCAACACAAAATACTCGTATCGACGACCAATTCACATTTTCAGGTCACAAATAGTTCCAATAACTTTTAACACAAACAAACCTTAATAAAGAGATGTATTCCTGTAGCCAAACTTCATACATTGCGTTTTCTTCATGTCTACATATTTAATCCGATGACAGAGATTTCTCAACGGTGGGCGGTAAATGTAAATCACGTAGAGACGAAATTATATCGGGGAAAGGAAGTTTACCTGGCCTAAGGCCAGATAATCCCCGTTTTACACCAGAGATTTAGTTTTCACATCTTTCCTTCTTGCAAGAATTCCTTCAACTTCATTTGTTTATCTCAACAACCAGAACAAAATGGCGGCCGTTCGGGCTCGAACGGAGCCGATCGTGAGACCTCGTGTTCTCCAAAACTTAAGTGCCAACATTAGCCACACGAGCGAGCCATCGACAAGACAGACACGCTGAAGGTTGCCGGCTCACTAGTTCGGACAGTCACCAATAGATACCGTGAAGATCAAGTTTGCAGCAGCAGCCGCCCGCGGATACGACTGGAATGCACGTTAATATTTATTAACGGGTCAATATATATATATATACATGAATCGAAGTCTGTAAGCAGGGGGAGCAAGTGAATATTTAAATCTCTTATTTATGATTTAAGTCTTATGGAGATATTATATTTATCAATATAGGCCTACAATACTCTAGTAATTGTAATCTTTAGGAGAAAGCATGCTGACTCATATTCATTATTTGAATAATAAAGCGTGTTAGAATTTTGTTATTACCGCTGTAGGCTATTAATTCTTCCTTCCTCCTGCTAGTTTTAGTGCCTCTAGTCCGTAGCTCATTTTGCAGCTGTTTAACGCTTATACGCTGAAAATCGTCCATAATATATTAGGAGATATACCTATAGAATTAATTAACATAGTCTTGGCGTGAAATTAGAGAAGATATAATTTATTTTAGCTTAGAAAACTAGGTCACAATTTATATATTCCTCGCAACTGACTGGGAGAAACATAAGACGATCGCCTTGCGCTTACCCAGTACTACACGAGCGCTATCTGGCGCGAACTTTCTCCCGCTACATCCCTATTGGAACCAGCACACTTCATTTGCGGGAGGCAATTCTTGTGCAGTCTCCTTCGACAACGCTGTTCTTGGAAGTCGACGAAGTACCTGCGTTTCTGCAAAATTGTGGCAATGTGCTAAAATCCTTGGTCAGATTGTAAACCTTGTTCAGTAGTAGCCACTGGTTGACAGTGTCATACGCTGCTGATAAGTCGACAAATAACACTCCTGTCTCCTTACGAGCTTCAAACCCATCTTCTATAAAGGTGTGAGATTTAGCAATTGACCGGTGCAATTTTTACCAAGACGAAATCCCGATTGCTGAGGTATAAGTAAGGAGCCAATTACGGGTAATATTCGATTTAAAATCAATCTCACCAGATGATGATTGTCAAGGTAGAATAAAAGTGCAACTGGTCTGAAATTCTTTGGATTATTTCCTTCTTTGCCAGGTTTCAGCGTAGCAATCACTCGGCTCTTCCGCCATACCTTTGGATTTTTTTTTTCTGCTCACACAGTTGTTGAAAAGTTGGAGAATCCATTTCTTTGTAAGGATTAATTTGCTCGGCTCGTATTGTGCTTGTTTCTCCAATTTCGCGATGGCCGGGCTGTCACAAAACATGACATCGAAGAAATAAACGCATTGTTAGTTATAAAACTAAAAAGGAAATATCTGTCTGGAAAATAAGGTAAGTCAAAACATCTGCTCGGGCAGGCATGAGACGAACTATGTTGGGGTTGAATGGGATAGAAGAAGATGGTTGCATCGGACAAATATACCGGAAATGAAACACAGTATTGTCCACGGTAAATCCTACAAAAACACAAAACTACAATAATGATTTCACATTTAAAATATTGCATGTTTATTGCTCTTAAAACGAGCAATGCAATAAAAATAAAAACAAGAAGTTCCGTGAAGAACTATACAGCCTACTTTTCATGCCAATGATTATTCTACAGTATAGGCTATGAACCTATCTAGAATAATGACGAAATTAAGTTGGTAATATCGAAATATCTAATTAGTTCAAAATATACCTGGTATAATGTAGCCTAATAGAGCACTACAGTTGGCAGCCCTGGCGACTGAATATATTCTTAGTTCAATCTCCTAAGGTACAGAATACAAAATTTGGTTGAAGTCCAATGGACGGTACATGCAGTTAGACAATGGATCTATCAGCACGCGTAAAAGCATGTTGCCAACAATACCATGCGTGTGCTGGTCAGAAATAATCTGAAATTTTATGATATCTTGTTGTGCCAATTTTGGATGAAATCCATTTGTTAGTATAGAAGTAACATGTATTTTAAAATTGGACAAATCAGCAGGCATAGAATCATGTTGGCAGCACTGCCTTGTATTAATTACTCCAAATTAATCTAGAATGTCAGGTGCTATACATGTGCAAAGTATAGAGCTGTTGGCTTGCATACTTTCTGGTATATTGATATTAGTGTAAAATAAATATAGATAGCATTTATTAACAGTTGGCAGCTCTGATTGCTCTTAACAATACTTATAGTCATATCTGTTATGGTACACATAGCACATACGAAATTTGGTTGAAATCCAACTGATTGTATAGAAGTTACATGTATTTAAAAATTGGTCGTATCAGCAGGCTTATAATCATGTTGGTAGAACTGACGTATATAAGTTACCTTACCTTACCTTACCTAGATGGCCACTCAAACCTAAGCAGGTTTTTGGCCTCGCCAAGAGCACGGCGCCATCTTTCTCGATCATCCATTATGTCCTCCGTGACTCCGATTTTTAGCCTACTTTTCACATTTTGCAAAAATGAGGAAAAAGTAGACTTATGAGATCGGGCAAATGTGTGTCTGTCTGTCTGTCTGTCCTTCTGTCTGTCTGTCTGTCTGTCTGTCTGGCTGTGTGTGTGTCCCCCCCTATCAACTCCTAAACGGCTGCAGCAATCGAAACAAAATTTGGTAGGAGTAAAGATCTATACCTGAATATCTCACGGCCATATTTGAAAATGATGTCAGTGCTACCAACTGCTAAAAAATCGCAATTGAAATTTGAGCTCCATGTTGGATATCTTGGAAAGTATGAATGGGAGCTATTTCAAAATTGGCACACGTACAGATCATAATATTTCAGTTTAATTTCCAGGAGGCCAAACATGGCAGTGTTGCCAAAATGATTATAAGCCTCCTGATAGGTCCAATTTTTAAATGCATATAACTTCTATACTATGAAGCGGAATTCAACCAAATTTCGTATGTTGTATGTGTACATAACCAGATATGACTGAGCGTATTCTTAAGACCTACCAGGCTGCCAACTGTTAATAAATGCTCCTAATTTATTTTATCCAAATACCAATATATCAGAAAGTATGCAAGCCGACAGCTTTAAACTATGCACACGTATAGTACCTGACATTCTATATTAATTTGGAGTAACTTATATACGTCAGTGCTACCAACATGATTCTAAGCCTGCTGACAGGTCCAACTTTAAATACATGTAACTTCCATACTATCATTTGGATTTCAACCAACATGATTCTAAGCCTGCTGACAGGTCCAACTTTAAATACATGTAACTTCCATACTATCATTTGGATTTCAACCAAATTTCGTATGTGCTATGTGTACCATAACAGATATGACTATGCGTATTCTAAGGAGCAACCAGGGCTGCCAACGGTTAATATGTGCTGTCCCTATTGTTGTTACCCTAATATCAATATATCAGAAAGTATGCAAGCCAATAGCTCTAAACTTTGCACACGTATAGTACCTGGCATTCTAGACGAATTTGGAGTAACTAATATACGTCAGTGCTGCCAACATGATTCTAAGCCTGCTGATAAGTCCAATTTTAAAATGCATGTAACTTCTATACTAACTAATGGATTTCATTCAAAATTGGCACAACAATAGATCAGATTATTTCTGACCAATACATGCATGACATTGTTGCCAACATGATTTTACGCGCGCTGTTAGATCCAATGTTTAACTGCATGTAACGTCCATGCTATCCAGTGGACTTCAACCAAATTTTGTATTTAGTACCGTAAGAGACAGAACTAAGAATATATTCAGTCATCAGGGCTGCCAACTGTAGTGCTCTATTAGGATACATTATGCCAGGTATACAGTATTTCGAACAAATTGGAAATTTCGATATTAGCAACTTAATTTCGTCATTATTCTAGATAGGTTCATATTCTGTAGAATAATCATTGGCATGAAAGGTAGGCTGTATAGTTCTTCACGGAACTTCTTGTTCTCATATCTTTTTGAACTTGGTCCCACCAGCGAAGTCTCGGTCGTCCCAATGGTCGCCTTCCTCTGGGTACACCTTCCAAAACTGCCCTTAAATTCAATTCTCTACTTCTTCTATGTACATGACCGGCCCAGCGCAGTCTTTGGCTTTTGGCACGGGCGACGATATCTGGTTCTTTGTAGAGATCCCACAATTCCTTATTTGTTCTAATTCTCCACTGACCATTTTCTACTATCGGTCCGAAAATGCGTCGTAGTATTCTATTTTCAAAAGTTACTAATTTCCTTTCAGTTTGCTTGGACAATACCTAGGTTTCTGAGCCATACGTGACAACAGGAAGTATAATGCTTTTATACATTCTCACTTTAGTTTTTAGCCTATTTTCAATTTTGAAAAAATAGGCTTATGAGATCACCTTTTGTCCGTGTGTGTGTGTGTGTGTGTGTGAGGTGTGTGTGTGTGTCCCCCTAATAAAATCTAAACGCCTGGAGCGATTTCAATGAAACTCGGTAAGTTGATAGCGCTATTCCCGGCGACCTCGACCGTGCCCTTCAAATTTTGTTAGGTGTCACCAATCCAACATGGCGGCTGTGCGAAATATTTCACTAGCATTCAATATCTCCGAAACTATTACCGATATCGCCCTGAAATTGTGAACGGTGATAAAGGGCACTACTAGAAGTTCACCTATGACACTTTCAAAAATCTGGTGAATACAAAACCAACATGGCGGTCAAGCGAAATTGAGACTTTTAAATGGACATTTCTCGCGATTTAACTATCCAAACGTAATGAAACTTGGTACAGCAAATGTTTATACACATTTTAATGCACTGGAGTCTAATTTAGTTCAATTGTTTACATAACCTCAAAATAGCGGCTGTGCGAAATATTTCACTGACATTCTATATCTCCGAAACTATTACAGATATCATCATGCAATTTTGTACAGTGGTAAAGGGTACTGATACAAGTTCAACTATGTATATTTCATAAACCTGTGAAGTACAAAACGAACATGGCGACCAAGCGAAATTGAAATAATTGAATAGACTTTTCTCGTGATTTAACTCTCTGAGCGCAGTAAAATGTGGTACAGTAAATGATTTTGCAGATTGTAATGCACTGCCATCTAATTTAATTCAATTGTTTACATAACCTCAAGATGGCGGCTGTGCGAAATTTTAAAGTTAAGTTTTTATTTCTTGTGTCGTAATCATGCGATCGAAGTGAAAGTTTGAATAATGAACCTAGGCAATAATTGTCCTGGAATGGCACATAACTCTATGGCCTATACATATAACAATCCTAAATGGCGAGCTTCCGAAATATTTAGACGGTTCTCAATATCTATGAATCTTTTACAGTAACCAAACTGATTTTTTTTATGTTCTTAGAGACTATGAACATATGTTCACCTATAGGACTTTCAGTAACCTGGTGAGCACAAATCCAACATGGCGGCGACGCGAAGTATAAATATTTAAATGGACGTTTCTCGCGAATTAACTATCCGAGTGCCGTGAAACGTTGCACGTTAAATGCTTATACAAATGTTGATCCACTGGCATCTGATTTTTTTCAATTGTTTGCATAATCACAAGATGGCTGCCGTGCGTAATTATAAAATCTCGTTTTTACTTCTTGTGTTCTAATCATGTGATTGAAGTTTGAATACCACACGTACACAATAATCTTGATGTAATTGTACAAAAATAAAAATCCAACCTGGCGACCATCTGAAATATTTAGACGGGTCTCAATATCTACGAATCTGTTACAGCAATTAAACTGAAATTTTGTATGTTGATAGAGGCAATTAACATGAGCAGGATATATGAAAATAGGCTATATAGCTCTTCACGGAACTACTTGTTCTAGATATAATTTTACTCTTTAAGAGATTTTGCAGAGACCAGTAGCTTTTGTTGCCACTGAGAATTCTTGATTTTATTTCTGTTTCTTCCATATTATTCTGGTCTATGCTAATTCCCAGATATCTGAACTCAGTACATCTGTGAAAAGCGTATGAAGCAACTGTTAAGGGGTTTTGTACTTGTGCTGCATTCCTTCCTACAACTAGATAGTTTGTTTTTTGTTCATTTATCATTAGACCTACCTCTTTGGCTTCTTCAATAAGGGTTTCTGTGAGTATTTTTAGATCGTATTCGCTTTCTGCCATGAGTGTTATGTCATCAGCATAAGCTAATATGTTTATCTTGTTTCCCACTTCAAGGCCTGGGTGGAGCTGGTTTACTCGTTTCAATGTTTCTTCTAAAGCTAAATTGAATAATAAAGGCGACAGTCCATCTCCCTGTCTTACTCCAGTGTTGACATTAAATTCTTCGGTATATTCATTATTGATTCTAATTTTGCATTTGGACCCTTCTGTGCACAGTTTTGTCATAGTGATAAGTTTTCCTGGTATTCCATTCCGCTGCATGTATTTCCACATTTGTTTCCTATTGACACTATCGTATGCCTTGTTGAAATCTACAAAAAGAAGATGGGCTGTTTTGTTAAACTCCCAATATTTGGATATTACTTGCTTTAAGACAAAAATTTGGTCTGTTGTAGATCTTTGGCTTCTAAATCCTGCTCGGTGATCTCCAAGAATTTCTTCTGCATAACATGCTAGTCTGTTGTAGATTATTCTTGAGAATACTTTATATGCGCTGATTATTAATGATATCCCTCGGTAATTATTGCACTCGAATTTATCTCCCATTTTGTGAATCGGAACTACTACTGCCATCTTCCATTCTACTGGGATTTCTTCCTTCTCCCAGATTTCTACAATTAAGTTATGTAACCTTTTTAGCAAAGAGCTTCCACCTGCTTTAAGAAGTTCTGCTATTATGTTATCCTCTCCAGGGGCTTTATTGTTTTTTAAACTTTTAACTACCTTTTCAACTTCTTCATAGGTAGGAGGGTTAATCTTTGGCTGCACATTTAGGTATAATTCCTCTTCAATATTTGTTGCCACTTCTTCACAATTTAAGAGGTCTTCAAAGTATTTTTTCCAAGTTGCTAGCACTTCTGTTTGGTTGCAAACAACATTGCCATTCCTATCTTTTACCCCTACTGATCTTGCCTTGTACCCTTGTTTAAAATATCTGACAAAGCGAAACAATTCTCTTGTATTATTTTTGTTGCTATCTTCTTCTGCTTTTCTTAGCTGATCTTTCACAAAGTTCCGATTAGCTGCTCGTAATGTTTTGTTAGTCTCCCTATTTATCTGTTTGTAATTTTGTTTGTTGGTTAGAGTTTGTTTGGTAAGCATCAACTTTTTTGCTCTTAATCTATCGTCTATTAATCTTTGGCAATTCTCATTAAACCAAGGTTTTTTCCCTTTTGTACTCTCTCGATAGCCTACAACTTCTTCGGCGATTGTTGTGATAGAATCCTTTATTTTTTGCCATTTTCCCTCTACCGTTTGTTCTGATTCTTGTTGATCTAAAATTTGGAATCTGTTGGTTTAAAATCATTTTTTATAGTTTGATCAGTAAGCCTTTTGATATTAATTCTTGGAGCTGTAGTTTGTTTCACTCTTTTGACTATACATAGTTTTTGTCTAAGTTTGAAAATGTCTAGGTAGTGATCTGTTCCACATTCTGCACCTCTCCTGCTTCTTACATCTACGATGCTACTTTTGTGTCTACTTTCCACTAAAACATGGTCAATTTGATTTTTTGTTATTCCATTAGGAGATACCCATGTTGCTTTATGAATATATTTTCGAGGGAAGTGAGTGGACATAATTTTAAGGCTTTTGGCGATAGCAAAGCTGATTAGCCTTTGTCCATCGTCATTGGAAATATTTTGAAGGCTGTTGCCTCCTGTGTACTGTTTCCATATTTCTTCATTACCAACTTTTGCATTTGCATCTCCCAAAAACAATTTTATGTCATAGCTGGGTAGGGTTGTCATCAGTTGGTCTAAACTATCATAGAAAGAGTCTTTAACATCGTCCTCTGCCTCCTCCGTGGGTGCATAAAAACATACTATAGAAATATTATGAAACTTTCCTTTTAATCGCATGTAGCATATTCTTTCATTGACTGGTTCAAACGTAATTAAGGTGTTTAAAAATTTCTTGGCTATGGCAATTCCTACACCCGCATGGTAACTTCCATTATCACAGCCACTATAGTACAGGGTATAGCTATTGGAGTTAATTTGGCCATTTAATGGCCATCTTGTCTCTTGTAGACCAACTAGATCTATGTTATAGTTTTCTAGTTCTTTGGTAACTAAATCCAATTTTCCTGGTGTTGCCAGAGTTCTTACATTCCATAAACCAAATCTCAAATCCGAAATACCAAGCTTAGGTCTGTTTCCATTATTTCCGTCCGAGTCCGAGGCATACTGTTGGCGTTTCTGAACAGGAAGATTTTTTACAGGGTAAGGTTGTTAGCCTTACGCCTAACCCCCAACCTGGAGGACCAGGGTATCCCTTCTAGTCTGGCTCCTACCTCACGAAGACCTGTCCGGCATGGGAGGCCCTACCAGTAGCTAAGCTACCGCCGGCATAGCTCTCGAGGTTGTCAGAGCACGCAAGCCCCACCGCCACTTCAAGGCAAGGATACCATCGGGGGGACGTATATAAGTTACTCGAAATTAATCTAAAATGTCAGAATATACGTGTGCATAGTTTAAAGCTGTTGGCTTGCATACTTTCTGATATATTGGTATTTGGATGGAAAAATAAAGAGAGCAATTATCAACAGTTGGCAGCCCTGGTGGCTCTTAAGAATACGCTCAGTCATATCTGTTTATGTACAGATATTACATACAAAATTTGGTTGAAATCCAATTGATAGTGTAGAAGTTATATGCATTTAAACATTGGACATATCAAAAGGCATAAATTATTTCGGCAACACTGTCATGGTTGGTCTCCTGGAAATTTAACTGAAATAGTATTATCTACATGTGTGCCAATTTTGGAATAGCTCCCATTCATACCTTGCAAGATATACAACATGGAGCTCAAATTGATAGTGCGTTTTTCAGCAGTTGGTAGCACTGACATCATTTTCAAATATGGACGTGAGATATTTCGGTGCACATCTTTACTCAAACTAAATTTGGTTTAAATCCAATTGATAGTGTAGAAGTTAAATGCATTTAAACATTGGACCTATCAGAAGGCTTAAAATTATTTTGGCAACACTGTCATGGTTGACCTCCTGGAAATTAAACTGAAATAGTATTATCTCCATGTGTGCCAATTTTGGAATAGCTCCCATGCATACCTTGCAAGATATCCAACATGGAGCTCAAATTTCTAGTGCGTTTTTTCAGCAGTTGGTAGCACTGACATCATTTTCATATATGGACGTGAGATATTCCGGTGCACATCTTTACTCATACTAAATTTGGTTTTGATTGCTGCAGCCGTTTAGGAGTTGATAGGGGGGTCACACACACAGCCTGACAGACCGACAGACAGAAGGACAGACAGACAGACACACATTTTCCCGGATCGATCTCATGTCTACTTTTTCCTCATTTTTGCAAAATGTGAAAAGTAGGCTAAAAATACTCCTGCAATCCAATGGGTGAAATTAGGGTGGGATCGCTTAATCCAAAAGCCCTAGACTACAATTGAATTGTCCTATATTGAAGCTCGGGGAGTCAGATATTGAAATAGAAGTCCACTCTCAAATATTGAAAGTAAAGTTGAATTGGTATGTGGAGAATAAGACCTGTATACTTGCAAGCACTCCTCTATGCAGATGATATAATAGAGATTGCTGATACACCAGAAAGACTTCAGCAGTCAGTGGTGGAATGGTATGAAGAATTGGAAAGGAAATCAATGGTAGTGAATACAGATAAAAGCAAAGTAATGTGGGTCTCAAAACTGGACAGACAGGAACAACAACTTGACATAATTTGAGGAGGAAGACCTTTCGAAAAAGTAGAAACTTTTGAATATCTTGGCACCATATTAAGTAGTGATTGGGAAAGTAGAGCAAGAGGTAATCAATAGAACTAAAAATAGCCATCTCAGCCTACTATCAGATGAATAATACAATAGTAGGGAAGAATGAGATAAGCATCAAGACCAAAATGCAGATTTACAGTACGGTTATGGCCCCGATCACCCTATATGGCACAGAGAGTTTTGCACTGCAAGACAAGCATCTCAGTAAGATCACTGCCACTGAAATGAAGTATACAAGGCGAGCATTGGGGAGGACTAGAAGGGATAGGATCCGGAACGAGAGAAGCAGAGAAGAAGCAGGACAAAAGAAGGCGATAATTATGGTGATTGAGGAACGTCAATTGAAGTGGTATGGACATGTCAGGAGGATGGAACAAGAGAGAAAAGCTGAGCGAGTGAAAATAATGCTGGAAATGAAGAGATTGTGTGAAAATAGATCGGAGTGGCATAGATGGGCAGAACGAGGCTACCCCAACGCTTGAAGACACAAGCGATAAGAAGAAGCTATACATTTTTCCTTCCCAGTATAAATTTAACTTACAAAAGATAAATACACTTCAAATATTCACAAAGGAAATTAAAGAGTCGAATGGTGATCATATACTAGACACCTTAATGGATTCGATGAATATTGTTCAGCCCAAGGTTTGGGACGACCCTAGGCCCTGAAACGCCAACACACCCTTTCATCTTTCACCTATAAACTACCCCTTACAGGCTGTAAGCCTCGTACACTTCCTTAACACAGGCAGGCGCAGCGATCTAGCTGTCAGCCAAGCTTACATCACTTATAAGCAAATACACTATAGCCGGAATCTGGAACAGCAACAGTGACGAAACGCCAAGTCAGCAGCTCGGGAGACCTTAAAAGGTAGACCCCAGGAAAGCCCAATGTCTATTCGCGGCCGTCGGCTCTGCATCTCCGGTTCCAGCTCCAGCACCACCAGGCGAGAATAGAGTGTGTTCAGATCTCCTTATAACTTACACATTTGTACTTTATCACCCAAACTAACACTTGTACTTGTACACATTGTTTTACACCTGTCCACTAGTAAAAGGGACAGCAGATCACCATAACTGACCAAATAAACACTTGGTCGGTAAACACACATCTTACACTTATTTCATTCAACTTTACATCCTCACACCCAGCCTGCCCTCAGTCCTAATTGCCCCTGACCGTGAACGCCAGGAATTGCACCGTCAGGAACTCCATTGTATTTGAATAGCAGCCAGACAGCAGCGGCCAGTGCCGACTCCGCATTAATTGGTAAACCAAGTTAATAGCTCTTTATTAAGCATTCATCCCCTAACGAGTAGACGCACCCCGTAGGATCGCACACCGTTATACTTGATCCTAAAACAGACACTTACACAAGTAGTTTCCCCAAATACGGGAAACTGCACCTTTCGGAAACCACCCCTAAAATTATACATCTACACATCCCTGTTCATCCCTGCCCCCAACTCCGGGATAGAACAGATTGGTGGAGGCGCCATACCACGCAAATTAAGGGTAGGGACTCAGACAACGAGCCCTCGTGGTAGATCGGTAGAGGTACTAAAAGCAGCCAAGCAAAAATAGCATTTTTTTCTCAGAGTACGCATTATTTTTTCTTCTCTATGAACGTAAGGGGGAATTTTTAGCCCACCCACCCTCCCTAGGAATACCATCACACTTAGCACGCCAAAAGGCACACGCTTTTTTAATACACACGTAGGCAAGATGGCCCCCCTATACCGTTAGCAATGCTAAAGAATATTGGAGAGTACCAGGACTTAATTGCCTGGCATAAGGTCTTTGAGACAAGGCAGGACTACCTCAGGAGGTATCAGCAGCTCCTGCACGCTCAGTACATGAGAATAATAAGGGCACTTGTCCGGCCACACCACAGCGCCAAGAATCAATAGACTAGGGCGAAAATCCCCACCCTCCGTACACAACTTAACATTTCACACTGGAAACTACACTGTCTACATGATGTCATGTACCAGCACTCAATGAATAACACAAACACGTAGGGACTAGCGGAACAAAAGTTGCAGAGCAGGCCATATGCCTCTATAGGGAGTGAGCCCAAATTTGGGATGGATACCGCGAACTTCAGGCCAATAACGCCATCTTTGAGTTTGCAGCAGGGCCGCCAGCACAACTAAGAGAGGACAGCTATATAAACACGCTCATACAACAATTCGCGCTGATGTCCATCTCTGCACCTACACAAACACATAGTAAAACGCAAGGGAAGGAGTCTGCTGTGGCCATAGGCCAGAAAACGGCAAGGCTAGGCTCCAATACATTAAAGGACCAAACTCACACAGACACACGTCCCGCAGCTCCGATCCGGGAGGCAAATTTGACAGACGGAGGGGCGAAACATACACCAACCCCCTCAGAACGAATGCTCGAGAGGGAGTTGACGTTAGGCCTCCCAGACACACAAATTTACACAAAAAGGAACCTGGAGGAACCTACATCATGGACAGATGACGTAGAAAACGTGCCACAGCAAAGCAAGCCCATACAGACACACACACATAGTGAAACACAATGGAAGTGGTCCGCCGTGGCCACAATTCAGAAAACGGCCAGGCTAGCCTCCAAAACACTAAAGGGACATGCACACACAGATACACGACCCCTACAGCCAGCTCAGACGGCGATTTCGCCAGAATGGAGGCGGACAATTACATATGCACCCCCAGTGCAAAGAAACAGAGGGGGGTTGCATCCAATTCCCCAGGGTGCAACACACACGCCCGGACGTACTATCATGCCTCAAACACAGTCTACACGGGGCATAAGGGAGGTTTCACCGTCCACCCCACGAGGCCAAGCATACAGGAGAACATACACCCCCACAGACGCGGATAGGGCAGTGCAAGGGCAATTCAGACCCTCAGGCACAAGCACACCTAGGACGATGAACAGGCAACACGGTAAACGTAGGCCCAGGCCCACACTACTGAAAAACCCTCAGAAAGACAGTGGGGACCCACCCAAGTGGAGGGCTGAGGCCTCGCCGTCATTTCAGGACGAGCACAGTCACCCCGTCGGGCAACAGCGCTCGGGCGAGGATAAAAACTTTCACCGTGAAAATTCACCCTCAAGATAGAGAAAAAAAACTAGCTAGAAATAAGGCAACTAACATGGCACAGTAGAATTAAAGTCATGGACATAGACACGGAGACAGGCAACTACACAGACAACATCTCACAAACAACATAAAGACACAATCACATAGAAAACCATAGAATCCTTTACACGCACGGCAGCCCATAGGTTATGGTTATGAATTAATGCATGCTTGAAAGGGTTATATTATAACTGTATGTATATGTACTCGCATATGAGCATTATGTACATGTCTTAAACAGTCACCAGGATTGACGTATGAATTACACTAATGTCATTCACAACACAAACATAAACACGGGGAGGGTCTTTTACATACAGGGAATACATAAATTGACACAAAAACACACAGAGAGAGAGAAAGGCAAGCCTGAAGCACAAAACTACAATGACACAAACACATAAACTACACAGATAAAAACACCGACATGTAGCTTCGACACATGATACTAGATGCCACACGGGCAGACATCGATTGCAGATGACATTAACGCTACACTACACAACTCTGACATACGTAGCGTCATCATATAAGAAAGGCATGAGACACGGTAATTGTAAAGAAGCGGAGGGTCTTTTGGAAAACATATTCAAAAAAGCTCCCACCATTTGTAGCAAGATTACAACATGGGTGCTGCACACTTGACATGTTAATAGCGGCAGGAAGTAATCTCCTCGCCGGCGATTACCGCATAGGTAACCCAACACTCTGCAAGATCAGCACGTACACGCGTCACAACACCGTAATACAGCCACAAGCAGAGCGTATTGCGACCACGGTAATATTGCGGTCGCCAGAGAATCATTTAGTACAAATTCAAAACCCCACTACGCTCACAGTTCAGAGCCAGGGGTGACCAAAATTCGCACAGGCGACATACACAGGGCATACTTACACGTGCGCAGGCCTGTTCCATGGTGCTCGCTATTATAATCTAGTTAGGGCATTAGCGACCCCGGGACTACCAATAGGGGATATATCAGGAACACCAGGCCTCTACGGGACCACAAAATACTCTTTCAAACCATAATGCCCGAACTCTAGGACGAGGGACGTTCAAGAGTATACAGAACACTTACTTTAAGGAACACCGACATGCCCATCTTACAGGCACTATGTGCGCCACGGGACGGAAATTGCCAGAATGAAGGTCCGGAAATGGGGCACAAGGCATATATTGTGCGGCGCGTCAAGGGCACAAACCTAGAAAATACACGGTCATACAACACAGGCACAGGAGACAATCTACAACCTCCGGTAGAAGAAACGTAACTAGCACAAGTTAGCCAACGACAGATAGTTGCGGACTACGATACCAGAGGCCACACAGTGACACACGATAGCGATACGCATTCTAGGGTCCGCATTTTAGATAAGGACGGGCGGCCCAACGAATAGTAAGGGAAGAAGGAGTTGACCGACTAAAAAGCAACTAATTCAGGTGCACGGATCACAGGACAGTGATAGCACACACGCACACAAACAATGACACAAAGATAGACATATACAGAATACATTTTGGAAACACTGGGACGCTATAAACGAACCCAACAGACAGCAATACACAAAGGTAGTATGACCACATCTCAACACTGGACGGCATGAAAAATTAGTGCGATACACTTAGAAATGCCCCAGAAATAGACATCCTAGGGCAAAATCACACTCTACCACACAAAAATACACCAGGACAGACATATTCCACAACACGGGGAATATGAGGGGACCAGACACTGGCTCACACAAATTATGGTAACACCATATCTCGACGGCCGAAAAACATGAATATTCAGCACAGGGGCACGTAGATTACTCCGGACACAGACCAAATAGACTTGCTAGACATAAATACTAGATAATTGCATAAAGCGAAGGAATTGCGGAAGCAAGTTCCCAAACAAGCTAGTACAGGAAATATTACAGGTTAACAAATTGCTCTTTTTCACACAAACAAATATTGACACACGGGCAATAAGTGACAACACAATTGTTATTCTTCCTGCATGTCGCTGAAGACATTAAGTTACACAAAGGCGATAAACAAAATACAGGAAACAGTGCGGTGTGAACAGAGCGAATTCCAGCGTGACGCCACACACTGTCGCGGAAGAAATTTCGCAACAGCGGGACGGGACAACAATACACATACATGATGACACTGGCACAAGCAATAGTAGGAAGCCATAAACGGACAACACGGATGTTTACACAGGAAATGAGGACGGTATTACATTAGGTTCTGCCCAAAATATTACACATATATGGCAGACAGATTTGATTTGGGAGACTACACTATTTCAGATCGGCCAGTAATAGAACGGGAACATGTATACAGCTGCGATAAGCAACACTAGACGGTGTGTGCAATTGAAGTTTGTTTAGGAGTTTCATTAGTCCTTCCTTTATACTCTCCTTGAATCTTTCGTTACATCCTTCTCTTTCAGTCTGTCTATTGCCCACCACTTTGGCTTTTGACTTTTCTTCAGTTTCTTCAACTTTAATCAGCATTTCATATGAACCAGATTGTGGTCTGAGTTTATGTCAACACCAGTGTGCCTTCTTAAAATTAAATCTCCTACGGAAAGATACCTTTTGAGGCCTAATAGAAGCAAATAATTGGCACATTATGAGTTGTGAATTGGGGAACAAAGAGATTTGACACAGTGTTGGCTAATATTGCTGCTGCCAAATATGACGTCAGGATTGTAAGCTCACCGGGATCTGGCACGGTTAAAAGATCCTGGTAGTTTTGCATCATGGATTAGAGTCATGTGACTGATTTCAGCCCATTGTTGTTGTACTGTATTGTCAGTTAATTGCCTCAACTACCGTTTCACCAATTAAATCGCTGCAATACGAATGTAAATTTTGCCTTGGTCATACAACATGAACGAAAGTAAACTGCAATATGTTACATCCAATTACGAGATTTTTTTTGGCTGTTATATCCAGGATCGTTGAATCCAGCCATAATGAGATTTATGTATTGCATAAAGTATGTACTGCACTAATCTATCTTTCACAAATTGATGAAAATCCGTATTTTTATAGATGCGGAGGCTCATTTATTAAACCGGCTAACTCGAAGACAAACGTAGCAGTCCGAAGAGGCGCTAAGAAGTCACATTCATGTAGCATATGTGGAGCAGAATTAAGTTCAATGGGTAATTTGAATGCACATACTGCAATTCACAGTGGCAAGAAGCCATTCTCATGTTGTACATGTGGAACATCATTTGTGTCGATGCGTCGCTTGAAAAAACACATGGTTGTCCATAGTGCTGTAAGACCATATTCGTGTAGTACATGCGGATTATCATTTAAATTAAAATGTATTTTGAAAAATCACATACTAACTCACAGTAGCCAGAAGTCATATCCATGCAGTATATGTGAAGTTAACTCTAAACGCAAGGGTGACTTGAAGAAACATATGCTCATCCATGGCCAAAAATCAAATATTTGTACTGTATGTGGACGAAAGTTCGTCCGACGGGAAACATTGAATAGACATATGTTAATTCATAGTGGGCTAAAGCCGTATACGTGTGAATGTGGAGCACAATTTGTGTTTAAGGATTATCTGAAGGAACACATGTTCATACATAGTGACAAAAGGCCGTACTCATGTAGTTTATGTGGTGCAAATTTCTCCAGAAATAGCGGTATGAGGAGGCATATTAGATCTCATAGTGCTCTTAAATCTCACCCGTGTAGTGTGTGCAACAAGAAGTTCACTGACTTGCGATCTGTGAAGGAACACCAGGTAACTCATAGTGGATTAAAGCCCTACAACTGTACTACTTGCGGAGGAAGGTTTACCACTAGGTCAGTTTTGAAGACACACATGTTAACCCACACTGACAGACGGTCGTACTCTTGTGGTATATGCGGAGCAATGTTAATTTCAAAATCGTCCCTGAGGAAGCACATCTTGAGTCATAATGGGCACACTCCACATTTATGTAGTACATGCGGGGCTAAATTTATTCATAGGAGAGGTTTGACTAAACATTCCATGGTTCATAGTGACCAAAAGCCATATTCATGCAGTACTTGTGATGCAGTATTTACTCACAAGGGTTCTTTGAAGTCGCACATGAGTATTCACATTGAAAAAATACCTCAGTAATGTTTCAAATCTTGGGGATATACATGTTAATGCATAGGAGTAAGATGTCATCTACAGTTTATACGTAAGAAGAAAAATACGTTTACTACAGAAGGATGTATTTAAAAAGGCATACTGTATAATAAATCATTGTGAGCTTATAAAATATAGCTCGATTGAATCGTAGAGCATCTTTGTACAGACATATTCATACCGGGAAGAGGCTACATTCAAGTGATACGTGTGTTGGAGACTGTACTCGAAACATTGCTGAGAGACATTCTTGTTCTTAATGTTCCAGAGCCGCATTTAAAACAGGGTTACTCTGAAGATTTGTTTAAAAAAATGCAGGGGCCTGTTCCTCGAATGAACTTTGCACTTTTCAGTTCAGATTTTGTTCCACCTTCACTTTTCAGATTTGTCTTGCAAAGTGGATAGTGAAAAGTTAGGAAACTTTTCACTTTTGAAGCCTGTTGTTTTCCTCCATTGGTGCAGAAATGCCAAGTGCAAAGGAATAAAGTGAAAAGTTTTCAGATATCTTTGCAAAGAGACGATTCTCTTTTCAGCTCTTAATGAACAAGTCTCTACATTAGTTTCTCAGCACAGAATTTGGTTTAGTGTTATAACAATGTTACGATGAGAGCTTTTGCTACCATCAAGTGAGGATAGTGATAAAGAATCCAACAAGAGGACATACAAAGACAGGATGAATTTTCATAACCTCACTTCGACGGAATTTCGTGAGTGTTTTCGTGTTACCCCAATACAAGCTGACTATATTCTTGAAATAATTGGCCATTTATTGAAACCTGTAACAAAAAGAAATCGATCTCTTTCCGAAAAGGAACAAATTCTTATATGCTTACATTTGTTAGGAAAAGGTGCCCAGCTGCAAAGAAATTGAAAAGTAATACATAGAACTGTTACTAAATTCGCTGATGCTATAGTAAATGTAATATTTCCTAACATAGTACGTTGGCCTGAAAATTCACATAGTATAGCAACAGAATTTGCGAATTTCTAATGAAGGGTGGCTTTCCTTCTGAGTGTGGATGTGTTGACGGTACTCTCGTTAATATCGATGCTCCTACTCCATAAAGAGAAATTATATCTTATAACACTTATAATAAAATTCAACACGATAATTATTGTGATTACTTTATTGTCAGATGCCTAGTCTCTATTGGGGATCTAATGGCTAATCCATAGTTATTTAAAAAATAAATTCCCCTAATAGGGAAAATACATCGTACCATTACGTCCTAATATTCCTTTAACAAGTCATATTGTTTGGCGTTGGGGTTTATTTGGTGCCCTAACTGTGTGTTTTAATAATGGGGTAAGTGTTGAAATTAAACTAACGGCTTGTTCAATTTATTTGGTGGGGGGGGGGGGGGACTGAGCTCTCTGAGTGTTTGGCGATCTTAGTACTTGTGGGGGGTTGAAACGATCCCTAAGCGTTAATTGTTAATGAATCCAGTTTTCTAAATAGGTGTAGTAGCTAATGAACTGGAAGTAAAGAGTGGCATTGCTGGCTGGATAGAAAAGTGCTGACCAGCCGACCTTGTCGATGTACGTGAGGATGTTATGACGGCAAGCAGATTGTCAATAAACTTGACTTAGCGGAATCTAAAGGTTGATTAACAAGCGGAAAATGGTGATAGGCTTTTAGTAAAGTAGACAGAAAGCAATTGTAATAAAATGTGGAAGGTTTAATTATATGACTGTAGAGAGGTGAGCAGGCTTCACTGTTTATGTATGGTGAAGGGCAATGTACAATAAATGGTGAAGATGATTACAAACTTCTGAAGGTGTGGTCTATGGGAAGGAAATAGTTATGGGATTACCCTTGCACACACTAACCTGGATCAGTTGGTTGACGCCTGGAGCCTCTGGCTGGCACGTGGGCTAGTAGTTCTGCAGACAGACACCGATGTGTGGCGTAAATGGGGTTTTATAGGATTTGTTACTGCTGACCAACAGAGTTGACAAATAGCTGCTCTACTTACCACTCGTTGCTGGTGTTTAGTTAGTGTGGCAATAATGCGGTAATAATTGCTACATGCTGTAGGTAACTTGCCAGGTCTGTTATGGAAGTTTTGTAATGAGATGGTTGTGGCTGTTGCTTTCTCGATGCTTTGGGTATGAGATTGGGGTTGAAGAGTGCTAAGTAGGTGGTAGATAGGGAGTAGTTGTATGTGTACCCTGTGGGGACCTCAGGGTATAACAACAGTCCTCCCTGGTTAAATCGTTGTCCCCAACGATTGATAATGTCGTGGCGCTACCGTCTCTTTCTTGTTAGTCCTCTTCTTTGTTCTTGCTCCTGTTCCTCACCCTCGTCCCTGGTCGTGTAGTTGTGCAGTGGAAGGTATAGATTGTGGATGTCTAACGTGGTGTGTGCTCGGGTTAGGGTGGGTTGAAGGGTGGAACAATTTTCGTTAAATATAGTCTTTGGATGATGATGAAATGAAATGTTTACATGTGTTTTATAATATAACAATGAGTGGAAAAATATATGTAGATTAAAGCGGGTTCTAGTCAATCATTTGTGTTACATGTTGTATAAAGGGTCGGGGTACATATATGCAAGGTGAGGTGACATACGTAAAGAGTTACAATAGGTTTACATTGTTACAAAAGTAAAGAACAAAAAGATAGTATTACACCCGAACATAAGTGAGAAGAAAAAAAAAAGAAGTTGGTGAAAAAAATATACATTGTGATACAGTTTTGATGAGAGAAAAAACTCTACAGGGGTAAGGATGGTACGAAAATTTGTAATAGTTTTATTGAGGGGAGTGTGAGAGCATTTGGACATTGTGTGTGAATACATATTCATATACATACAGGTAATATAGTAATTTAATAATAAAATATATGTACCGGTGTTTCATATTGATGATTGGTCTTTTAATTATGTCGACGTTTTAATTTCAAATCTTATGCGCACTAATGTACCTATACTAGCTTATCATTTACCCATCTTATATTTATCTTATGAATTAGACGGCCGTCTTAGTACTAAGCTATAAATATGTGGCCACTCTAATTAAGAGTATAAGCCTTCTGCTGTGGGCAGAGGAGCTTATTTTCAACAATGAGAAACGTTATTTTCATATTATGACGCCCCTCATTGCTGTGACTTGCGCCTCATGCCTGGCGTCTTAAGTTTGTTTGCGTCGTTAAGTGTGTGTTTTAATGTCTGATGCCCCACAGATATCAGACGTTATGGTAATTATATATGACTGCATCCTGCTGAAAAAAAGAGAAAGAAGTATTGTGTTAAGCCCTTGGCCTCTTGATGTGGTCTGCAATATAAAAGATTATTAGCTGGTATCTGGTTTCGTGTTGTTGGGAAGAAAATGTTGGTGCTATCTGGAAGTAAATTTTTTATGTTAGTACTGTTTTGTTATTCATTCAATTGCTGGTATGTGTTTCGTCAATCGTGCAGCCGCTGTCTGCCTGTTAATGTTGCGGCTGGTCATGTCAGTCTGTCCATACGGTTTGTGGGTAAAGGTTAACCTTGGGTAAGTTCCATTTCTGATTTCTCACTTCATTACTTTCTGACTTACATAATTCCTTACTTATTCTTACGGTTTCTTACTAACTTCGTTACTTTCTGGCTTCCTTAATTCCTTACTTACTCTCATGCTTTCTTACTTATTCACTTCATTACTTTTTGACTTACTAAATTCCTTACTTATTCTCATGCTTTTTTATTTACTCATTTCCTTATTTTCTGGCTTACTTAATTCCTTACTTACTCTCATGCTTTCTTATTTATTCACTTCGTTACTTTTTACTTACTTAATTCCTTACTTGTTCTCATGCTTTGTTATTTACTCACTTCGTTACTTTCTGACTTACTTAATTCCTTGATTATATCATCGCTCTTTGGCGGCATTTACTTACGTACTATATCATCGCTTACGTGGCATTCGCTTTATCGCAGGAAAATCGGCTACACCACGCATACGGTGACATTTACTTACTAATATCATCGCTTTACGCGGCATCCGCTTTATCGCATGAAAATCGGCTACACCACGCATACGGTGACATATACTTACTTACTAATATCATCGCTTTACGTGGCATCCGCTTTATCACAGGAAAATATAATCGCTCTCTGGCGGCATTTACTTACTTTCTATCTTTCGTACTCTCTGACTTTCTTATCTTATATCTTCGCTTTTTGGCGTCATTTCCATCATTAGCTCCAGCACGGATTCGGCGACATTTACTTACTTATTTTCTAACCTAACTTATTAACTTACTTATTAAGAGCTCTGTTTTCCTATGCTACTTTACAATTATAGGTATCGTAGCAGAGGTAGGATAACCATTTCCCGTAATCAATGCACTCGAATTTAACCGTTATCACACAAACTGGGTCGGTTTCCCAAATATTCTACAGCCTATCACAGGCGACAAACATAGCCTGGCTCCACCTCCCTGTGCATTTGCTACGTTTCATATATTTTGGGTGGGTGGATGATATATCGTGTGCCGGCTGGTCGAGTGAATGATGTCGTAACACAGCACGGATGATGTGTTAATGTGTTAGGGCTAAGGTCTCCACGTTCACTGGCTAGCTACTGCCCTGAAGGTGGTTGGTTTGACCCTAGCGTGTTTTGGGCTGGCAATTCCGAGTCCTTCGGGTGGCTAATTCCGTGGATTCGTAACTGTTGCCCGTGGTCTGTCTGTGGTTTTATAGTTAACGCCCTTTGATCTTAATATTTAGGTATAGTGTTACTAGGGTACAAGGATAGGAGTAATGTGGGGCGGTATGAAATAAAATCGCATGTGTTCCTTTACGCTTGACATAGCGTAGGCTACTCTGTATTAATGCCTTTGCATGTCATTTTGAATGTTAGTCGGCTGGGTGGATGGATGCCTAGGCTTCGTTAGTTGGTATTGGCGTATGTTAACTTTTGTGAGTTGTGTAGATTGGCAGTAGTGGTTCAGGATGTCTGGTATTTCTTATTGAGCTTTGTGTTATTGCTCGTTATTTTAGTTTAGGGACTGAGGTTGTATTAGTATTCAGTTAGGTTAGGGACTGAGGTTGTATTAGTTAGGTCTTTAGTTGCAGGTAGGCTGTTAGTGAGTTTAAGGATTGAGGTTTTATTAGTAAGGCTTGGATGCTGGTTGTGTTAGTTGTTATTTTTGGGTATTTTAGTTTGTTAATTAAGGTATTTAGGATCCTTTGTGTTAGTAGACTAATTGACCATGTTTGCGGAAACTGCTTATTTTTCCGCCGTTTTATGATTAACACGAGTTTTGTGCGTTTGAGCTAATACGCATGCTGTCCCTCCCAGCCTGTGGCTGAGGTGACGTCACATATAGATATGGCTGTTTTTTAAAATGGTGTAGGAAGTCGCGTGACGTGTCGCTTGCTAAGTCACAGCGTGTAGTGAGAGAGGAGAAGGAAGAAAGAGAAAAAATGGCCTCGTCTGTGTGTCGCAGTATGATTCTGTCTCTGCGGCTTGCCTGTGCCGAGTGATCTCTACACTGTATGCGCGCGCCGTGTGCCTTATGCTTGCCCGTCATTCGTTTATTGCTTTTTGTGGTCGGTAATAGAATGGCTTTTGCCTTCTGCTGGGAGGCGTTGGGATTGATTTATGCTGGTAATATTTAGCGGTGGGTTAAGTGATTTTAAGGGGTGGCAAATAATAATAATGATAATTGCAATAATAATAATGATAATAATAATAAAAATATTGAAAACAAATTATCATACTGCTGTGTTCCCCGTAGCTGCCTGTTGTTCTCTCTGTTTGTGGTTTGAGTTGGGGTAAGCTTTCAGTGTTGCTCCATTTTTGACATTTGTAGCGTATTGTGTACATCCGTGATTCCCCCTGTTTATTACGGGAAAGTGTTTCCTACCGTTATTGAACTGCCTTATGTAGCTGCCTGTGAGTATAGAGGCATTGCTTTCGCTCTTGCGTTTATCGATAATAGTTAACTTATTTAGAAAAATAGTTCAAGAGAATGTTAGCAGGTTTTCTTGAAGTACTTGTTGGAAGTGAAATGGAAAGTACGTTCGTTGTTCCTATGGAATTTTGCACCGAATCTTGCTTATAAATTGCCTTCTATGCGTTAATCCCTTGTTGCTTGATACTCTGTTCTGTGTTTTTCAAATAAATCTGTCCTCCCTATGTTATTATTGGGTTATATTGTGTCACCCCCTTGTATTGGCATGGTGCGTGCGTGTATGTGCGTAAGTTGGGTGGGTATGCGTCGGCAACTTTCTAGTATGTCCATACTGTTGTCTATAATTTGTAGTGTATCTTGGATTTCAGCGTTGTTCCACGTGTCCTTCAGGAAAATGATTATCGCTGTTTTCCGTTGTGTAATGGCCGGGATGTACTGAAACGTATTGTGTATCTCCTAAGTGTTCCTTGTTGTACGTGGTACCCCTCATCTTAACTGTATGTTCCCCGTGTACTTGGGTGTGGGGATATAATCCTTGATCCGCTTTGAGTGTTTCTTATCTTATCATTGCATCTGCGTGATATTTGTCGCCGATTATGTGTCCGTGCGCCATGTGCGTGTGCTATTATTGTTTAATTACCATGTTTCATTGTTGGCCTTAATATTAAGTGTCTTCATGGCATAAGGGTCGGTCGCGAAACTTCCCTTAAGCCATTCCTTGTTCCCTGAGCTGTATGAAGTTATGTATTGGTCTATTGTTATGCGTATGTTTGCTTTATATTATCTATTGTGAGTAGTACCTATTCCTAAAATGGTCGGCCATGCCTTAATGTGATTAATTAAAATATATGAAATACTGTACTCGAAAAATGGACCCTGATGTGAAAATTAATTGATCAGGCTCAGGAATCCAATATGTGACTCCATAGATACTTAGTATTACTGAATTTAATAAAAATCGTCCGACATGTGATTGGCTTTGCAGTTGATTAAACTGAGCAATCCACTTAGCATTGGATGATATAAATGGTCCCTGGGCGTAGGTAAAGCGTAATGATGCTGCAATATTGCTATAAGTGGTATGCCCTACTCGGAGGCTAATAGATGCAAATGATTCCTAACTGCAGGTTTTAGGCGATTGAAACCAAAATACCGTATGTTAACGGTACGCCCTGCCGTTGGCTTACGGCGGTCCCTAAGGGTGGGAAAAATGCTTAGACACTACTCTGCTATCTAATATAACGGGCCCCGCCTGACGCAGGCTGAGGTGAAATGCGTTGATTTGAAACGAACTGCAGGTGTTCAATCAGATGTCAATGATGTGCTTGTCAAAGTGACTTAATAAAAAAAAAAGATCCAATAAAAAAATGAAAAAGCGAAAGAAGACCTATTGTGTTAGTGGCTGTGGGCCCCGTGCGGCCTGTCGTTTGGTCCTCCTGTCTGTATATCCCTTACGTGTTGCAATGTACGTGTCTTGCGCTGGCAGTCGGTGTAGTGCTGACTAGCCTCGTCGTGTCGCATTTCCTTCCGCATGTTGGTACTGTGCCCATTTGACGAGAATTTCGGGGTGCCATAGACCTTAAATGACCCTTCCAAAAACCCCATCTCCCAGGAAGACATATAGGACGGGAAGGAATGCATTCTTGGACTGGGAAAGCACTAAAGAATCTGTACTCGGGGGGTGTCGGGTGTAATGAGAGGTGAAACAACCAGACCAGAGGAATATAAACTCAAAAATTCAACAAAGAGGCTAGGCTTACATTTAAATCGCACTCAGTTTATTCAAAAAAGTGGCAGACCCCCAACTACTTCAGAGAGGTAAAAACGGCTAATCCGTGCTAAACAATGGTGATAATAATTTAACTCGTCTCCGTGCGAAAATCCTAATAACTTAAGCCTCTCGAAGTCCTAAGCACAAATGGAAAAACAAAATGCAATCTAAGAGAATGACACGTAGTTCTTCCCTATACAATTACTTCGGAGATTCAATAATAATGATAATACAAGCATGACTCTACAGCAAAGAAAGTTATTTACTTGTTTACAATGCAAGGTATTCGTTACATTTACAGCACAATAAGTTTAAAGCTACGCTATGATGGTGTCATCTCCAACATTTATCGTTATTGTCATTTAATCTAATACCTATCGTACGTTAATAGTAACAATGATGTAAACGAGAAGCGTTTCATCCAAAATGTATTTCCAAGCAAAATCTATGCACATTCTGAACCTAACAGAACGCATGAAAATCTATTCTAATTTATAACACAAATAAGTAATATGTAACCCTCTTAATACTGCGCAATGGGCGCCACTGTTCCTGCCTACCTACATCGCAGCTTCACTGTTTGTGAAGTTGGGTCATGATTTGTGTGGGGAGAGAAAAATTAGGTCGGCGACTGCATGAGTAAAACATGTCTAATGTCGCATTATCAGGTTAGCTACCGTGTTTAAACACGTAAATAACTGATTGTCGTCTCGCAATAGGAATAACTATATTTGTATTTAGATGTGTCGAAGAATCAAGTCTAAGTACTGGTCATGAAGGTTCCTTTAAATTTATTGGTTTATTTACGTTTTATTAGAATTCCTAATTCTTCGTTTATGTTCATTATTAAATAGAAAATCCTGATATTTGATTATTACTTTCCTATTTATCAGATTAGTTCAGTCCTATCAGTTTCATTGTATTGTTTAGCGGCCATGTTAACTTCCTAAAGTGTGAAAAATTGGTGTAAAAAGCATCCAATATCAAACTCATCATTGGAAGAATAATTAATTCCAAACTTCAACTAGCACCTCTGTGTGCTGATCAATATCACTGATCCATCGATCATCTGCTGCAATAACGAGACAAAAGTTGTTCACGTCATCTGCTCATATAGTACCTAAACTTGTACTGGGCAACTAAGGGTAATCATATCCTACCTCTGTAGTGCATTCTAACATAACAATGGTTTTACTAAATTTATACAGTTCCTGCATGTAGACAAGATTTTTATTCTTCTGTAATGACAGCTCTGCATTCTGAACATATAGAAAGTGTGCATTATGTGCTCATATATCAGACATCTACAGTCTGGGAAAACTTGTATTAATAAACCAGGGTATTTCGTTTACAGTCCTATGATGACCCCTCACTTCGAACTCAAGATAGTCTGCTTGGCTCATCTTACTAAAAAATATACAGTTCATAGCTTGTATCATAGTCGTCAGAATGTCGAATTTAATCAAGTTACACTCCCACTTCTCCACATACCGTAAACAGGTTTTCTGCGGTATTGGCTAGTGTTCACTCTACTCATAGCCTTCTAAATAATATCTCAAGAAAAGAGTGTGCTGTAGTCGCTTTTAGAAGGTCATTAATTTAAAAAATGTGACATTGGCTTGTTTCACGGCCGACAGGTGATTGCTGGGTTCACTGTCCCAGTAAGGTTGCAGTTATTCAGACATGATTATGTAACAAAAATACCTACACGTTAAAGAGTGTGGGTTCGATGCACTGTCGAACTAGAAAATGTTTATTTACAAAAATGTTGGCAAAAGCGTTTGTCCCAAGCTTTACAAATGATACGACAAAGATTGTGGTTACCTCACCATCAGGAAAACATGTTAATTAAGGGCCCTACCTAAGAATGTGCGGCGTAAGGTCTACTAAAACTACTCCCCATAACGAGATCGTACATAAAAAGGTGTTTCGGCTTCTAGCCGGACTCACGTGCGTGCTTCACATTTCCCCAGTGAAACGGCTTGCATGGTTTAGGCTGCAGGTAAGGCATGGTGGTAAGTTGCCTAGGATACTCGGTCCTTCCTTCATAGTACTATCCAGCCATCACTGAACCCCGCCATCATGAGGTTTTTATTCCATTTCCAACTCAATCATAATGGGAATAATTAGCATTTCTTCGGCATGTAGAATGTGTGTAATTAATGCCATGGTGATGTCGTGTTTGTAGGTTTGCACTGAATCTAGTTTTAAATTATAAGTTTCAATTTCTCACTGAAGCCACACTTGCATTATCGGGTAAGCAATAATGGCCATGGATTTTTCTCCGCTCTCAGATATTTATTTTAGCAGCCTTTGCTACTATGCTCACTCAAAACTAGGTGAATTAAATTACACGTGATTCGTTTATCAACATTTTGCACTGTACCTTTTACCTGGTAATATAGTTACACTATAGCTACACTTTGTAAAAACGTGCTAGGTGGCGTGTTCGATGTCAGCGTGGACCAAAAATATTATAACACCGCAAATATCCAAAATTTGCCATAACGAATAATTTCAGATTCACTCAGCAGCCTTGCTGCGTGCTAAAGCACATCACTGTTCGTCGGATTAAGCTTATTTCACTAGATATTCGTCAATTTTGACCATCACAAATTCTCACGTTATGCCAGGACCATGCCTGCAGTAAGAGTGGTACGTTATGTCAAGACCATGCTTGCAGTAAGAGTGGTGGTTAGCAAGATGCCGGATGCGCTATCTAGCTATCAGTCAAATGTAAGACTGTGAAATATCTATGGCATTCTCTGCGGGTTTTAATCTTCATGTTTCCTTCACATTATAAATCAAATCTTCCTCCGGTGCATCGAAAATATGTACAATAATGGTTAATAAATACAGTCCCATGAAATACAAAAATAATTATGTACATTTGCGGCGTGGCAACTCATACTAAATCAAATGAGCGCTACTCGTGCCTTCTCCTTGGAAGTCTTCGCTTCTCTCAAGGATGGTAAATTCCTCATGAACCATAGAGGTCACATGGCAGATGTGATTTCGGGCTCATATGCTCCTTCGTTGGTGAAATAAAAATGATGAAAGGCATTTTTATTTACTTCACTCCCTCAATGTTCAAATATTTCACACACACAAAAAAATATTTACAACATCCGTCGTTCATAGTTCGTCATATTTATATTTGACATCAAGGTCATCAGTTCCATCTACTCCTGTTCTGTTCTCTGGCTTCGTCCATTCTTACTGTCACGTTTCGAAATTCTTCATCCGACATGCGGTCTTCAGCCAGTTCAATTTGATGAACACCAGCAACTGTGACGTGGTGGTTGTCTCTAGGGGTTTGTTACCTCGATGTTGGATGTCTATCACGATCCTCTCTTCTTCTATCACAAAGTTCGCGTAGATATCGTTGGCTCTCTTCTACTCTACCTCGCCAATCTCTGTCTGTCGCTTCTACGATTGTTGTTGTTATTACCCTGATACCTCTACGATAGCCTCCGTTTTATCTGTAATCTCTTCTCAGATTGTGGTTGTCATTCCTGCGGTCATATCGATTGTTGTTGTTGTTGTTATTGTGTTGGTTTCGATCACGATTCCAACGAGGTGGATCGTTCCTCAAGGCCTGATATCGTCTTTGATAAAACTCTTCTACTTGTCTGTTTCTCTCGTATGGTGTCCCATCTCTTCTCGGATTGTTATTGTTCCGGTTACGAGCTTCTCTGTCCTTATCTCTGTCAGTGAGGTTGGTTGTTTGTACCATCCGATCTACAGATGTTGGATTAACTTGACGTGTTTCACCACGATGTCTTGTCGGTGCAAATTGTTCGTTGCTACAGTCTAGTCTGCCAAAATGTCATCGCATTTGACGAATGTATCCGCCCCTGAAGCGATTAATGACTTCTGGTTATCTCCTGGACATTGTCTGACAATAGTTTGCCCTAATTCTTGCTCTGATACAGGTGGACGTAGACATTGAAGTCTGGCAAGCTGTTGTGCAAAGTACGATGCGTATTTGGTTGGTAAGTTACTGGAAAAACGTTTGCTGTGCATCTCAGCTCTGATTCCTTGTTGAATTTCAACTAACCAAAATGTCTTTAACAACGCTTCCTTGAATCCTTGGTAGTTTCGGAAAGAATAGCTAAATGCTTTGAACCATACGAGAACTGGGCCATCTAGCAATCTCTCTACTACTCTAAGTTCTCTGTCTGGTGTTACCAATGTTTCACGCATGTAGTTTTCCAGGGTGTGGAGAAATTCTACAGGTGTCTGAGATCCGGTTCCTGTGTACTTATGAGGGCGTTCGTCTTGACTGTTCAAGAAGACTATATTCGAATTCGGTGTTTGAATAATATTCGGTGTCCTACTGAATGTGGGAATGTCTAATCTGACAGGTGTTTCGCTAGTTTCCGGTTGTACTTCCCTTCTTGATGTTGGTGTTGTATTAGCATTTTCCTGCTCAAAATACTTCTTCCATGTTTCGATAGGATCCGTTCGGGCTTCCTCCCTTGATGGTTGAGTTGTGTCAGCTCCTATTTGTTCAAAGTAACGCTTTAGAATAGGTTTTTCCGGTTCAGGTGTCACTCGAGTATGCGTCTGTTCTTGTCTATCACGGAATGTGTTCATTTGGATTTCCAGCCTTTCGATTTTACCTCTGACAATTCCATCAAAATCATGGTATTCACCTCCATCTCTTCTCCAAGTTCATCGATTGCTTTGCTCTCATATTCGCGTATCGTATCATTGGAATTTGTGGTTTCGATAATAAGATCACCCAACTTTCTCTCAAAGTTGGTAATATTCATTCTATTCTTGTTCAAGTCACCCTTTAGGATGTCGAAATCAAACCTAAATTCAGCTGCGTTAACACGTATTTCTTCCAGCTTCCGAATGTTTTCAGTTTGGTTAGTACGGATTTCTGTCTTAACCATTTCGAGAATAACTTCAGAGTTACGACGATCCGTCTCGATTTCTGACCTAACGTTATCCATTGCCTTGGTGATGTGAGTTTTAATTTCCTTCGCGAAATCAGCCCTAAGATTAATTGAAGTAGCTTGAATATCGCCCCTGACTCTGTTTAAATCTTCCTGGATATCGTTAATGTCTGTTCGCAGATCTTCTACATCGTTTCTGACTTCTGTGCGCAAATTGTTGATGTTAGTGTTCATGTTATCACAATTAATTTGCATGTCCGCCCTTACATTGTTTATGTTTGTATTCATGTTATCTGTGTTAGTCTGCATATCAGCTCTTATTTCGGTTCTCTCAAGGATGGTAAATTCCTCATGAGCCATAGAGGTCACATGGCAGATGTGATTTCGGGCTCAGTACACAATGAGTGTGGGCCAGTGTGCTGTGCCGTTGAAATCTGTTTGCACAATGTGTTAGCCGTGGCTAACTTAGCTGCGTTTAATTACGAATGTGCATGTGTCCCTCTGTCTGCCATTTTGTGTCTGTATGTTACTTCGGTTTCGTGTTCTCTGTATCTATACGTTCCCTTTCTTCCCTTTTACTAATATTTTGCATGTATTCTATTCTTTCAGTGCAGATGTCCCCGTGAACTTGGGTGTGAATTGTTAGTTAGTGCTGTTTTCTGTACGTACTTAGCTTATGATGTTTTCCCCTTATTAGTTATAGTTCAAATATACGCATTTAGTATGCATAATGACATTTCATATACACTATAATATTATAAATAAACGCCTTCCGACAATCTCTCTTCAATCCGACGTAAAGGATTTTTCGTTTGGTGCCAATTCTAAACGTACATACATGTATGTTATTGCTATTCGTTAAGGGTTGCGTGTTGTTCTTTAAACTCGTGTAAATATGTTGTCTAACAGTAGTGATTGGGGCTGTTGTATTGAGCAAGCTAATTAGTTTTGTTTGTTAGCACAGTTACAATGTTTCTCTCTTTGTATATGGAACCCAATACAAATACAAAATACAGTCATTTACAACATATAACACACATATTACAAGTTACATACATATAAATCACTGTAAATTAATGCTTAGCAGTGAACTCTCTTTACTTTGATAATAGGGTCTGCTGTTTGGCGCTAATTCAATATATAAGGACTTGTATTATATGTTAAGGGCTGTTTGTTGTCCTTGAGATTCGTGTAATTGTTTGTGTGGGCTGAGTGGGAAGTATGAATTTAGTGCCGATCCGTACCTGTACGCCCTTTGGTTCGATTATTGGTGTTTGTGCCTAATATGGCCACCTGAGACCAGTTTTCTGATTGGTGGCCGTGTATGTCAATTTGTTTTAGGCTGAATATTGCTGTCTGTAACCTAAATGTAGCTTCCCGTGTTCTGTATTTATGAGTGCAAGCGTTGTATTTGTCTGCAAACGCTCGTGTATCGTGTTCAATCGTTCGTATACCGTGTTGGCCTTCATGTGTTCGATATGCAGTTGCATATGTATTGACTTTAATTGCATGTGTGCCTTCTTTAATCGTATATATGTCGCTGTAGATCCGTATGCTTTTTGCATTTAATCTAGCATGTGTCGCACCTAATCGCATGTGCACGGCATGCAATCGTGCGTGTGCTTCTCACACCCGTGTATGTTGTACATGTAACTGTGTGTATAATATGTCGGGTTGCCAAGTTTCTGTAGTGTAAGTGTGCGCCCTTATGTTATTGGCGGCTAACCCTGTTAACTCTGCGTGTGGTTTCATGGTTCTTGTATGCAATGAGGTATGGGGGGATTTTTAATTTCCTTTGCTTTATCTAAGTGCAAGAGGGAAATATTTCCGGAGTCGGTTAAACCTTTAAATGGTTCGGCTCCGTTTCAAGTCAAGCTGTTATGTGCTAGACAAAGAATATGGACGACTGAAGGCCTTTGTACCTAATGGTATTTGGTTGTCCCCTTTCTAGCTTTAATGGGAGAGTTGGGGGGGAGTTAATTATTGTTTTGGGGCTAGAATTTACTTGCTTTACTGTTTCGTTGATACTTGCAAAACATTTCTCATATTTGGGGTTGCTTGGCTGCTTAGAAATAGTACCGGACCGTAGCTACTGGACTTGTTGTCTAAGCCCTTTTAATGTAGGTACTCGGCGCTCCACCAATTGTTATGGGTTGGGGGTTTATTTGGTGCCCTAACTGTGTGTTTTAATTGCAAAAATTGCAATTGCAAAAATTGTGGAAAAAATTATGTATAAGAGACTGATAAGTTTCATAGAAAAAAATAAAATATTATCAAACTCACAACATGGATTTAGAACGGAAAAATCTACACAGACAGCAATTTACGAATGTAGTAATAGTATACTGAAATTAATTGACAATAAGGAACATGTAACTGGCCTATTCTTGGATTTATCGAAAGCATTTGATGTAGTTGACCATAAAATCCTCCTTACCAAACTAAATCAATACGGTGTTAGAGGTCTAGCTAATAAATGGATAGAGTCTTACTTAACAAGGCGTAAACAAATAGTAAGCTTGAGACACAAGGATGATGGAACCAAATTACTTAATGAAACATTGTCCAATGAGGGAATTATTGAATTTGGAGTACCCCAGGGATCGGTTTTGGGCCCACTACTCTTTCTTCTATATATCAATGATATAACACAGAACGTTCATTCACATAAGGAAATTTTGTTTGCGGACGATACAACACTCGTAATAAAAGGTGAAACTAAACAGGTCATACAGCAGTCTGCTGACTCCGTTACAGGAGAGTTAACCAAATGGTCACAAGATAATCGCCTCATAATAAACTATAAAAAGACAGTATGTCTAAATTTCCACACTATACAGAATAGGAATCCTGCGATGCCCAATATAACATTAAATGGTCATCAAATAGAAAATAAATCAGAAATAAAGTTTTTAGGACTATGGATACAACAAGACTTGAAATGGAATAAACATATACAATATCTGAATACTAAACTGAACTCGATGTGCTTTGCGTTACGTATTTTGAAAACCTGCACTAGCATGCACACATTAAGAAATACTTATTTTGCTTATTTCCATTCATACTTAAGATATGGGATCATATTTTGGGGTATGTCGCCAGATGTACTAAGCACGTTTCGGATACAAAAGAGAGCGATTAGAATTATGGCAAATGTAAACTCTAGAGAATCATGTAGACCTCTGTTTAAAGATTTAAACATTCTCCCACTGCCCTGCATATATATCTTTGAAAGTATTATGTTTTTTAAAAAGAATTTAATGAATAAAGATGTTTTTCTTAAAACAAACAATGATGTTCATAGGCATAACACAAGACAAAATCAAAACATTCATATTTCACACACACACACAAGCATATATCAAAAAGGAACTTTTCACACTGGAGTTAAATTATACAATAAACTACCCCAGTATATAAAACTGGCCCCAAAAATAAAAACCTTTGATAGAATGTTGAAAGCTTATCTGCAGTGCCATTGTTTTTACTCAGTAGTTGAATATTTTAGCGTATAGGAGTGATGGAATCTATAACTATATTTTACTTTTTTAATTTAATATTAATACCTAGCTGTATGTTGTTGTATTTATAGAATTAAGTTTTCATATTATGATAATAGAGTGAGGTGTAAATAGTTGTGCAATAAGATTGTATCTATTAAGATTTGCTATTATAATAAGTTATAAATAGTTATAATCTTAGTAATATATACCTGTTAGTCCTTTTATTTTATGCATGTAAATTCAGACGTGTCCTATATCAAAAATGTATTGAATGCATGTATTTGATCAAATGGAATTAATAAAAATCTATCTATCTATCTAATAATGGGGTAAGTGTTGAAATTAAACTAACGGCTTGATCAATTATTGTGGGGCTGAGCTCTCTGAGTGTTTGGCGATCTTAGTACTTGTCGGGGGTTGAAAGGATCCCTAAGCGTTAATTGTTAATGAATCCGGGTTTCTAAATAAGTGTAGTAGCTAGTGATCTGGAAGTGAAGAGCGGCAGTGCAGGCTGGATAGAAAAGTGTTGACCAGCCGACCTTGTCGATGTACGTGAGGATAACCCTGCTTGCGATGTTATGACGGCAAGCTGTTTGTCAATAAACTTGACTTAGCGGAATCTAAAGGTTGATTAGCAAGCGGTAAATGGTGATAAGCATTTAATAAATTGACAGAAAGCAATTGTAATAAAATGTGGAAGGTTTAATTATGTGACTGTAGAGAGGTGAGCAGGCTTCACTGATTATGTTTGGTGAAGGGCAGTGTACAATAAATGGTGAAGATGATTACAAAGTTCTGAAGGTGTGGTCTATGGGAAGGAAATAGTTATGGGATTACCCTTGCACACACTAACCTGGATCAGTTGGTTGACGCCTGGAGCCTCTGGCTGGCACGTGGGCTAGTAGTTCTGCAGACAGACCCCGATGTGTGGCGTAAATGGATTTTTATAGGATTTGTTACTGCTGACCAACAGAGTTGACAAATAGCTGCTCTACTTACCACTCGTTGCTGGTGTTTAGTTAGTGTGGCAATAATGTGGTAATAATTGCTACATGCTGTAGGTAACCTGCCAGGTCTGTTATGAAAGTTTTGTAATGAGATGATTGTGGCTGTTGCTTTCTTGATGCTTTGGGTATGAGATTGGGGTTGAAGCGTGCTATGTAGGGGGTAGATAGGGAGTAGTTGTATTTGTACCCTGTGGGGACCTCAGGGTATAACAATATTATACAAAAAGCGTTGAAAAGGAAACGTACGAAAATCTCTCCTAAGCAAATATAAATGCTGATATACAAGTAGTTCCGTGAAGAACTATACAGCCTATTTCCATATATCCTACTCATGTTAATTGCCACTATCAACATACAAAATTTCAGTTTGATTGTTGTGACAGATTCGTAGATATTGAGAACCAACTAAATATTGCAGATGGTCGCCAGGTTGGATTTTTATTTATGTACTATTACATGAAGATTATTGTGTACGTGTGGTTTTCAGACTTCAATCGCATGATTAGGACACAAGAAGTAAAAACGAGATTTTAAAATTTCGCACAGCTGCGATCTTGTGGTTATGAAAACAATTGAAATAAATTAGATACCAGTGGATTAACATTTGTATAAGCATTTAACGTGCAAAGTTTCACTGCACTCGGATAGTGAAATCGCGAGAAACTTCCATTGAAATATTTATATTTCGCGTCGCCGCCATATTGGATTTATGCTCAGCAGGTTACTGAAAGTCCTATAGGTGAACTTATGTTCATACCCTCTATGAACTTAAAATAATTCAGTTTGATTGCTGTAAAAGATTCGTAGATATTGAGATCCGTCAAAATATTTCGGATGCTCGCCATTTTGGAATGTTAAATGTATAGGCCATAGAGTTATGTACCATTAAAGGAAAATTATTGCGTAGCTTCATTATTCAAACTTTCACTTCGATCGCATGAATAAGACACAAGAATAAAAACTTAATTTAAAAATTTCGCACAGCTGCCATCTTCAGTTTATGTAAACAATTGAACTAAATTAGATGCCAGTGAATGACAATATATATAATTATTTACTGTACCACATTTCAATGCGCTCATATGATTAAATCACGAGAAAAATGTATTAGAATGTGTCAACTTCGCTTGGCCGCCATGTTCGTTTCGTAGTTTACAGGTTTTTGAAAGTTACACAGATAAACTTGTAGATGTGCTCTTTATCACCGTACAAAATTTCAGGTTGATATCATAAATAGTTTCGGAGATATTGAATGCCTGTGAAATATTTCGCACAGCCGCCATTTTGAGGTTATGTAAACAATTGAACGAAGTTAGATGTCGGTGCATTACAATGTATATAAACATATACTGTGCCAAGTGTCATTGCGTTTGGTTGGTTAAATCGCGAGAAACGTCCATTTAAAAGTCGCAAATTCGCTTGGCCGCCATGTTAGTTTTGTAGTTACCAGGTTTTCAAAGGTCACATAAGTGAATTTCTAGTAGTTCCCTTTATCACCATCCAAAATTCTAGGGTGATATCTGTAATAGTTTCGGAGATATTGAATACTGGTGAAACATTTCGCACAGCCGCCATGTTGGATTGGTGAGGCGTAACAAAATTTGAAGGGCACGGTCGGGGTCGCCCGAAATGGAGCTATGAACTTACAGAGTTTCATTGATATCTCTCCAGCCGTTTAGATTTTATTATGGGACACACACACACACACGAATCACACACACACGCACACACACACGGACAAAAGGTGATCTCATAAGCCTATTTTTTCAAAATTGAAAATAGGCTAAAAAGGAAAGCATAGTCACATCGCTCCCTACTGCAGTAGCTGATGACTGTTCTACTGCCGGTAAACAACGTTAAAAAATAACAAGATTACGCAAAGTTGAGGTAATAATATGCTACGTTATGTTAATACAATTTCATAATTTAAATTCAATTTTAATATTTTAACTAATGTTTGACACAAACCTAGTATTTTCGTAGGAATAAAGTCTGACCTTTGCTACCAACAAGGAATATTAACAGACACAAGAAATAAACACATTTTATTATAATGCACTAGTTGTGCAACACTGCCTACACAAGGTTCGTACTATTACTTACCTGCCATGTGCGGTATTAATAGTCAATCGTTAAATCGCCACTAATGATTTACCATCATTTCCAAACGTATTCTCGAAGAAGATTAGTCTCATCATTAATAAATAGCAAAATTAATTTATTATTAAGAGGTGAAAGTTATGTTGTATTTAATATTATTTAAGATTAAGTCATTTTTGCATTTAATATTAGTCATGTTGGATTTATTTAATACTTGGATTAACGGAAAACCTATATTTCATTCTCATTTAAATGTTTTATTAGATTTTATTACTCCCTCGACTAACCATCGATTTATGTTGGAGGTTATTAATCCCTACCCATGCGGTGTAGTAGATTCAATCTCAACATCATCCAATATTACCATGGCATTCTTCCTCCTCTTCCTTCGTTACAGCCAACTAAGGACCACGTCATGTCAACTGTTTATTCTGCATTTTAATGTTGGCCCAGTACTCCTTCATTCGAAATCGATGTTGCACCTTTCTCTCAGTCGTCCACGCCTTCTCAGATTTTAGTTTCGGCTTAAGTTGAAAACTCCGATGTTTTGAAGTTTTTTCCCAAGTGGGCCACGCTCCTGGATATCTTCACATGTTATCCCAGTCTCCAACAGATCATTCTCTACTTCTCTGAACCAGGCCCCCTTTGTCTTTTTCTCATGGAGAAAAGCAAAAATTCGGTTGGATAGCCGTGTTGATTTCATTCGGGTTATATGTCCATAAAAAGAAATCCTCCTTTTCCTCATCACGTCAGTTATTTTCTCTACGTGTGTGTACAACTCTTGGTTGAGGTGTCTTCGGAACTCGCCGTGTTCTTTGACTGGACCCAGGTTTTTCTTCAGTATCTTCCTTTCCTTGGTCTCCAGGTTTCCCATTATGCCTTTTATATTCATGGAGAGACATTCCGCTGCATACTAAGCTTCTGGCCGGATGACTGAGCAGTAGTGCTTCAGTTTTACATTCAGGGATATAGATATTTTGTTGTACACATTCTTAGTTAGATGGTAAGCTATTTCAATTTTATTCAACCGTGATGCATTATTATTATTATTATTATTATTATTATTATTATTAATGGTTCAGCCTCGGAAAATGCTAGGGCGTTCCCTGCAGGCGACGCGCAGGTCTTCAGATGCTGGGGGAGCCGTGAGAAATGGGCGCCCAGCATCACAATATATCCGAATAGGGACAGTTAACATCTTAACCCTGACGGACATGACTGAGGAGCTAGTGGACTTCATGATGGAGAAGGATATAGCCATCCTCGGTCTCAGTGAAACGAAATGGAAAGGAAAAGGGGAAAGAAAACTAAAGGAAGGATACCGGCTGTTTTACAGTGGAGGACAAGAGGCAAGAAATGGAGAAGGGATTGTTATAAGAAAGGATGCCCTAGAGTATGTGGAAGAGGTGAAGAAGATAAGTGACAGTATAATCATAAGAAGGGTACAGTTCCAGACAGGGACAAAAGATCTGTTTCAAGTATATGCCCCACAAACGGGGAATAAAGAAGAGAACTTCGAAGAATTCCTAGAAGATGTGGAAAAATATATAGAGGATAGGGAAATAATAGTAATGGGAGATTTGAATGCACGAGTGGGAAGAGACAGACAAGGAAGAGATTAGATTTTGGGACCATATGGTTATGGCAGTAAAAATCCAGAAGGGGATTTCTTAATTGACTTCTGTCAGCGGAACCAATTAATTATAGGGAATACGTGGTTCAGAAAGAAAAATAGTCAGAAGATAACGAGGTATGGATGGGGAGATAGAAGAACGAAAACTCTGATAGACTATGTATTAGTCGAAAAAGGACATCGGAAAGAGCTAACGGATGTCACAGCCATGCCAGAAGAAGCCTTTGGAGGAGACCATAGGGCAGTGGTAGCAAAATTAAAAGTAGGAAAGGTCATGAGATTATCAGAAAAAAGGGAAAGAAAGATTAAGGTCTGGAGACTAAAGGAAATGGAGGTTGCAGAAGAGTTTAAGAGAGTACTTCAAGATCAGATACCAAGATTGCAAGAAGGTAATTGCAGAGGAAAAGAAGAAAAGCTGGGAAGAATTCACGCAGGAAATAAGGGAGGATGTACATTGCGGGAAGAAATTTCTGTTTGGAATTATATAAAGCAGAAGGAATGAAAATGTGAACACAGGGTTCGTGAAAAACAAAGAAGGTGAAATATTGACAAAACCAGAAGAGATAACGGACAGATGGAAAGAATATTTCAGCGAGTTGTTGAAGGTGAGACGCCAGGCATGCGGAAAAGTTATGCAAACAGCCAAAACGGTGGAGGAAAAAATAGAAGAAGAACCAGACATTACTATGGCAGAAGTGGAATGGGCAGTTAGGAAGATGAAGATGGGGAAAGCTGTGGGATTCGAAGAAGTGGCAATAGGAATGATCAAGGCGGCAGGACCAGTTGGACTGTAGGGACATACAGACTTCTCAGGAGTGTATGGAGAGAGAAGAAAGTACCTGAAGCCTGGAAAAAGGGAATAATATTGCCAATATTCAAGAAAGGAGACAGGAAGGTGTGTGCTAACTACCGAGGAATCACTATCATCTCGCATGTTGCCAAAGTAATGGAAGGAGTCCTAGAAAGAAGAATTAGAGTAAAGGTAGAAAGCCAAATAGAGGAGTAGCAGTTTGGATTTAGAGGGGACAGGTCAACAGTGGAACCCATTTTCATTCTGAGACAGAACATTGAAAAGAGTTGGGAATATGGGAAGGATATGGTAATGACTTTTATTGATCTAGAAAAGGCCTATGATAGCATCACTAGAACAAAAGTTTGGGAAAGCTTAACAAATAGGGGGATAGGCAAGGAACTGAGAGACATGATAAAAGGAATGCGCATGGTGTGCTACAGTAGTGTGAAGACTAGAGTCGGGTCATCGGAATGGTTTAAAATTGACACTGGACTAAAGCAAGGAAGTTTGTTGTCACCATTATTGTTCGTAACGGTGTTGGATGACATCATGAAGGCAGCAATGAAAGAATATAGTAGGGCAAAGATGAAGGTAATGTTGTTTGCAGACGACGTTGTGATCTGGGGCGAGGATGAGAAGGAGGTACAAGAACAGTTAGCAATGGGGATTGAAGATAAATGCGGAGAAGAGTAAAACAGTGGTGATGAGTAGAGATAAGAAAGAAGGAAAAGGAGTAATCAAAGTTGGATATAAGGAATTGGAAGTGGTGAAACACTTCAAATACTTGGGAAGTGAACTGACTAAAGATGGAAGACTAGATTTGGAAATTAGCAGAAGAATACAACTCGGGAGTGCTCTCTACCAACAGGTACGGGGAATAGTATGGAACAAGGATATACCAATTAAGGCTAAAGAAGTTATGTACAAAGCATATTATGTTCCTATAATGACATATAAAGTGGAAACTTGGACAATGACTAAGAGGGATGAGAGCAGAGTACAAGCAGCTGAGATGAGATTCCTGAGAGGTACGGTCCAGAAAACGAGGAGGGACAGAGTGAGAAATGAATAAATACGGAAAGAACTGAGAGTAAAGAAACTAAATGACAAACTGGAGCAAAACAGATTGAGATGGTTTGGACATGTCAAACGGATGAATGAAGTAAGGCTACCAAGACGAGCACTGGAACGACGGATGACTGGGAAGAGAGGACGAGGAAGACCAAGAATGCGTTGGATGGACTCGGTGGAGAATACTATTAGAAAACGGAACCTGGATTGGAACAGTGTCGGAGGAGGAATGGTGGAACGACAGAGCAAAGTGGAGAGGAACCATATTTGTCCCCACCCAGTGTCAACTGGAAAAGGGGAAATGAAGATGATGATGATGATTATTATATATAATATTTGCAATTGGGGGTAATTACCCAGTGGCAAATTGAACAAATACAGAACATTACCAATAATAACATCAAACACATTGTACACAATTCGCAATTTAGGGGCTGTAGGAATCCTAGACAAACTAGCATGTCGCCGGCCACGGTGTCTGTGCCCACTCGGTATCTCGCGAACTACTAATCGTAGAAAGTCGTGCTAGGGCTTAAACGAAAGGTCTCTACTCCCTCTATTCCTAGGACACCTCATTTCCACCCCAAGATCAAAACTACCCCGTTATAGGGGTAAACTAAGGGGTTTTCGCTTCAACTACCCTTAATCCTGATAGACGTAAGAAAAAAGCTACAGTCTATTTGTGTGCCGGTAATTGTACTCTTCTGATAGTTGGCACACAGCCCAAAGATACCATAAATCAATCTCAATCATTAAAGTGACTCTCCAGCCGTCTTATTTGAATAGTTCCTGTCGGACAGTATACTCTCCAATACGTTTCAACATTATAGCCTCTTATTCAATGGCTCTCTTATTGCGTGTACAGACACAATTGAAAAAACTAGCTTCTCATATGACATTTCTATAATACTACAGCTCCCATTACATTAGGTGTTCTTATTCCATCATAGCATTGCGATCATCGTAAAAAAAAACTCGCTCTTCCTTATAATTATTCTGTAATCTTCGTCGTCTGAATATCATTACAATGTGGTCTCATTTACAGGTATTCAGTAACCTCGACATAGAATTCCTGTAGCCTATAACCTACACAAACTGGTTTCATTTAAAATCATCTGTCTTTCAGAGCCCACTATGCTGCTTATATTCACTGCCGGATGAACTTGCAACCCTCCTCTCTCTTTACAAGCTAGCGTACATTTCGCCTAGCAGAATAAACTTTAATTTCGTTCGTAACATATCACAGTATTTACAATGGTATTAAATAACTCCATGGCCTACCTAACTACTGTGCTCAGTATACAGCATAATTTACAACTACCCTTACAGTTAATTTCCTCGACTCTTCCTTCGATACCTAAGTTTGCTATTCCCGTATGCCTTCGTATGTCTTACCAGTCTACCTCTTCTCTTCATTAGCATTCACCAGAAACATCTTTTCTCTTCCACTCGTCTTTAATATCTGTTCATTTGTTACTCTATACACCGATCTGAACTTCATCATTCTCCAGTAACACCACATTTCCAAAGCTCTTGTTCTCCTCTTTTCTTCTGCACCAAATGTCCAATTTCCCTCCCATAGAGCGCCACGCTCCAGACAATGGCATTCAAAAATAACTTCCTAATACCTAAATCTGTATTTGACGTCAACAGATATATTTTCTGCATGAATGCTATCCTCGCCTGAGCCAACCTACTTTCTATGTCCTCTTTGCTTCGTCAATCACTGGTTGTTTTGCTTCCTAAGTTGCAGAAGCCTCCTTCTTCCCTTCGCTATTCAAGTGCTATTTTGACGTCAATATGGGTTTCTTATTTTATTCAGCTTTAGGCTATTCCATTATTGTTGTTTACATTTATTGATTTTCATCATGAATTCCTTCTTCAACACGGAATCTATACCATTTAAAACTATTTCTTAATGAAGTACTAAAGGACTTGGATACGGCTGGAATTGCTGACCTTGATGTAGAAGATCTTTCTAAATTTTGTGCTATGGTAGAATCTTTGACCCCACCACCTAGAGTCCCTAAATGTTGGAAGCACCTTTCGCAGGAGAGAAAGGAGAAATTTTCAGCAGGGCTCAAGAGATATTTGGAACGGAAAAGAGCATCGAAGAACTAGTCATAAGCGCTCCGTAGTGGGCTTAAATCAATAATAATTTCTCGTTGAATCTTTACTCCTACTGTCTTTAATTTCCTTCATTGCTTTTTCAATGAACTGATTGATAAGTAAGGAAGATAGGTTGGAGCCTTGCCTTACGCCTTTCTGAATACCAGCTACTCTCTCATGTTCTCGGCTCGAATAACTGCCGTATGGTTTCTGTACCAATTATAGATCACCTACTTACCTCTGTACTTTAATCCAATCATTTTCAAAATGTCGATTAACTTACTTCAAACAACATTATCAAAAGCGGTTTCTATGTCTACAAATACCATTTGTAGGGGAGAAGTAGGGGTTCTAATCCCCCCACCACTACTCTCAATGCGAGCTGATAACTTCCGAACCCGTGGTCCGAAATTCACGAATGAAGTGTCGTTGGACTCGAGCTGACGGGGGCTTTGCTATGGACCACAGGTTATATTTTTCAAAAAACAAAATGAAAATTTTTGTTTTGGAAAGTAGGTGATAGTTTGAAATCCAAACATAGTAGAACGTTGTGCCATGGTTCAAACAAAATTTCTCTATGTCCTTTGTTTTCTGTAATAATTTTTTTTATTTTTTATGTATTTTGAAAACACTCGAATTTTGAAAATCCTATATTTTGGAAACTAGGAATTATACAAAAAAAATGTTTGACATAAATGGAAGGTCCCTATGCCCTCTAACCCCAAAATAACTTTCAAGTCTCTACGATAAAGAAAAACCTGGCAGTACTGTGGTAAGGGGAAAGCTGGGCCACTTAGGAAGTTGTGAGCCCCTGCGACCTTGGAATGGAAGGAGTGATGCTAGGAGGGCGTGCTTGGATTAGTTTTTTTCGTCTCGTTGCGCTCTTTACGGGAATGTTGGTTTCGAAAACGTGAAATGCCGGGAACACGCTTTTTTGGGGTTAAAATCGTGATTTTAAACTTTTTGTTATATCTCGCGAACCAATGATCCCAGAGGCGTGTACGAGGGGTCCAAGGACTCGGGGCGACGTCCTCTTTGCTATGGGCCATTCGTTATACTTTTTAAAACAATTTGGAAACTCGTTTTGGGGATAAACACGTGTTTTTTGTGATTTTTGCTGATATCTCACGAACCAATAAGCCTAGAGACTTGTACGAGGTGTCATATTTTTCGTCGCGTTGTCCTCTTGCCGAGGATGTTCGTGTTGAGCAGGAATGAAAAACCATGTTGAGGTAAAACCATGATTTTAGACTTTTTGCTTTATCTCGCAAACCAATAACGCTAGAGACGTGAACGAGGTGTCCTAGGACCCGGGCTAACGTCTCCTTTCGAATGTGGTAGATATTTATTCCAAAAAATAATTCACAAAGGGCCTAACGCCAGACATGTTGAAAAAAATAATTTTTCTTTGTCTGTTTAAAATGTTCATGAAGCGTGGTGGTTGAGAGAGACGATACGGCTGTGTGTGTGTGTTTCAACGAACCTGTCGCTAACCACAAGGACCAAGCTTAATAGTACAATCGATATTTCGGCGGGTCGGTTTATGACAGAGCGAGGGTTCGTTTTTTCTGATCTTTCCTATGGCAGATGGATGAAGGCTAATATTTGAAAATTGTGAAGCATGCTAAGATTTTTTTACCCTCCAAGAGAGCCTTTAACATGTAAACGATGATGAGAACTTGGTTCTATGTTGGTCGAAGCGAGTACAGAAAACAAACTTGCAGACGAGCAGGAGGCGAAAGTAATTTGAACTTATTGGAATGCGCTGATCTGACTTGACAACAGGTGCAATGGAAAATGACAAAGACGCAGAGGACGCTTGAAGGTGAAATAATCTGACAATCATGGTGGCAGGGGAGTGCGAAATGCATGCATACACGTGTGAGATGACATGTGAAACCGCATGAGGGCTAAACAAGTTACATCCTGTTTGCTTCGTACGTGACAAAATGCAAGTTCATGTGAAATTTGACCTGGCACAGGTGTTCACCTGGGCCGTTACCTGTCCACGTGCAAGATAACAGAATGTTCAAAGCGTGGGAAAAAATGATTATACATGCAACGTAACATATATAAAGACATGTCGTTATCATTTCCACTCTCACTTAGGTGACTACCTTTGAACACATTGCGTTGCGTGAAAACCCTGGTCTTGTTTAAGAGTTTTGGTGTTGGTGGAAAATACTTAACCTTGTTGTGGGGTAGGTATTTATTTATATATTTATTCATTTATACATTTATTGATTTATATATATTTACAAGCAATTATTTATTGATTAGATAATTAATGATTTTATTTATTTATTTGTTTGCAGATAACCGGTATACCTTACATGTCTGAGAGAGAAGAAACCATTGCACTTTTGAGCCCACTAGAAGGGAACAGCAACAAGCCACTGCAAGTGAAGGTGAGATTATTTTTTTAAACTAACTTGTTTCATTTTTTTGTTTCATATTTTATTTTATGAAATGCATATATTAACCTAAATTTAGGTATTTATAGCGTTTTATTTTATTTATTTTTAGAAACTTGGAAAGAAAAGCCTTACCGCTGTAGCAGTTGCTGAAAACCCGAGACCCAGTAGAGCGTAACCGTTGTTTCCAGGCAGTGAACTATTGAAAACTCAGGTAAGCCTAACATAAAATGCTATTGCTTTTTACCACTACTGAAAAAAACTCTTACACAAAAAAAATTCATTACCTGTACATGACTGGGACAATGATTGCTTTCTTGATTAATGGCTATGTTGTTGTTGACTGGGAAAAGTACAAGGCCATGTTGGATTTTCTAAAAACAAAAACAAAATAATTTAAGGGTGGTTCCCTATGGACGCAACGAATATCCACAGGTTTGAACATGATAATGTGAACAAAATGACATGACATTCATTTTTGTTTATATATTGGTTGAAGGCGGGGGGGGGGGAGGTGATGTAAATGACTGTAGCATTATAAAAAGAAAATAAGTACATGGGTTACTGTTAGTGCCAACATACAGTTTATTTTTAATGGTGTTTTGATATATTAATGCCGATTAACGTTAACGTTTTATTTACAAGTATTGATTGATTGATTGATTGAGTGATGGGTTATTTTGTTTGCTTTTAGGTGTCGCCATGTGCCATTAACGTAATGAACAGACAGTGAACAAGCATGCATTATTCTTTAAAGTACTCTGTGCTCTTGTGCAACGTTAATAACTTACAAAAAGAACAATATTTTATTATAACACATGGCGTTAGTACCAAATACAACAAGTGAGCAAGTTGGTTTACCTCGGGGGTTGAATTTAAAATCAGAAAATGATCGTTGTTTAACATTTGAATCCTTGGCCTCTAGGCTTTTTGTCGACACATAAACTTGCAAAAGCCGTTTTTTTTTACTTGAGCAGAGAAGATGTGATGCACTGTGTGTTTTGTCGTATTGAACTTTCACTAGGGGAAGAAGGGGATGATCCCTTTAGAGACCATTTGCGATGGTCTCCTTGTTGTCCTAAAATGCTTGGAAAACAAGTGGGTAACCTACCAGTGTATCCATTTTACCGAACCACAAGGCCATTGGCAGCTACTTACGTTGCTGAATCACAAATAAATAATAATAATAATAATGATATATTACCAGCCAACAACGGTAGTGTCGATATATGTGGTCCATATGCCATGGGCAGTGTTGAATTGGCGTGTGCTTTTGAAAAATTGTGAGTTTGCAAGACTAAAGCACTAGCACACCCAAAGTACAGCTCTGTTGAAAAACGTTTAGAATCTTATAAAAATGTTTGGCCATTAATATTAAAACACCTTACCCAACAGATAAGTGAAGCTGGATTTTTTATACTGGTGAAGGGGATAAAACAATATGTTTTTATTGTATATTTGCTTTAAAGGATTGGCAAATGACTGATGACCCTTTTGTGCAACACGTTCGTTGGTTACCAAACTGTAAATACATGGTGTTGCTTAAAGGTCAGGAATTTGTGAACACTATTCGTAAAGAAAACGTGAATGCAGCACAAGACATAAAAGTGCCTTTAGAGTTAGAACACGCGGAGCAAATACATGAGGCTGAAAGAAAAGACTTGTCTTACGCACAGATACAAAAGTGTGACCAACAATTATGTAAAATTTGTTATCAAGATAAACTAGGTGTTGTATTTTTGCCTTGTGGACACATGATAGCATGTGTCAAGTGTGCATTAGAATTTAACACTTGTGCTATATGCAGAAAAGTAGCATCTGCTACAGTTAGGGCATTTCTTGCATAACTAGTATAATTTATTAGCCATGCATAGTGCAAAATCCCGAATTGCACAATATTATTAAAGCTGTTTAGAGTATAATATATATGATTCTGTTTTGTTTATAGACTACTACAATGAATGTTTTGAATGCTGTGGGACAATCATGTGGCTTAGAGAAAAAGAAGCTCAGCGAATTGCCAACGCATATTCCATTCCGCATTATCAAGATTCTGAAATTGAAAACAGCATATGGTGATCGTGTACTTTGTGTATGTGAAAACTTTCAGACATTTCTACCTATACGGTTTAATGATATGTCGGAGAGTGTTTTTGATGAAGTCAATACTGCTGTGCAGCCTGTACACTTAATTTATGAAGGTTTTAAAAACAATAGTTGCATGGTTCGTTTTAATTAAATAAAAAAAATGTGAAATAATAATGGAAAATATAAGTAATGACAATGGACTGAAAAAGAAAGAAAATATGTGTATAGAATAGTAATGTTTTAGTGTTTAGTGTTGTCTTTAAAAATATTATGATGAAACCAAGAAAACAATAAATGCATATAAAGTTTGTAAATAAATGCAAAATGATGTTACAATGCTGTTTTATTTTATACAAAGTTAGTATATTTAACATTGCAGAGTGTATATGATTATGACAATAAATGCACACTGAATACTCTTTACAATAGTCTGTTATAGTTTTAAACACAAGGCTTGTTGTAGATCATTTTATAGCAATGTCAATTCACTGTTGTTTTCGAAAACTGGGGAAGCCGCAATGGTTGTATAGGCACAAAAACCTTATTGTTATTACTATTTAGTCATTTTGATCCTCTTGCATATCAAGAGCAGATGACCTAGTTGTTACACTATTAAAAACGACAACAACAACACTATCTCTTGCATAGTTTGTGATGTTGATGGCTCTTGCGACGTGGAAGATGGATTAAACATAACTTTTAGAACAGGGGTTAAACGTTGCTCATTAAACAATCCACTATTTTGAGTAGCAATATGGTTTTCTCGATTTTTTGTTGACGGCAACTGTGTTGCATGCAGTACACTACATTGATGATCACTGACACTTAAAACCTCACTATTTTTACTTTTTAGGTCACCACAACAATGTTTGGAACGTTGCTTTGAACAACGCCAAATAACAGTTCCATTTTTATTGGTTCGTTTCACAATATATGAATATCCTTTATAGTATGCGTAAGGCTTGCCATACATAGTCACTGATACTTCCATGTCAACTGTCAAGCATAGACTAAGCTCTAGTAAAGTCAACTTGGTAATAAGAATAATAGTTTAATGTGAGAGCAAATATGGATCCAAAGAGTTCAGGTAAAAGTGGAAGCAAATAAGCAAATATAAGAACCAAGAGTGGGGGTAAAAGAGGTCGCAAAGTGGTAGACCCATTACACAATAATTTCAGCACGACGAAGCTCTTGTTCTATTTCTTTGATTTCCCAATCGTGACCGGTATGCCCAGCTTGTTGTAAAGCATGCAATTGTCGAAGCCGTTGAATTAGCTTACTGGGTTTGTTCCAGTATACAAATTTAACAAATGGATTTTAGGTGTAAACAAAGCATTACCATTATCATCATCATCATCATCGTCATCATGATCATTATTATCATTATCATCATGACCATCATTACTATTACTATATAGTCCTTTTTGATCCTCTTGCAATACCACTTTATTTATAGTCTGTGTCGACTTTGATAGTGTTGAAGGTTTCTTGTACGTTGACAACTGTCCTAACATTACTTTTTGAGGACATGATAAGTCCTTTTGAACAAATACTGCATTATCTATAGCCGCAATATCGTTTTCTTGAACTTGCTTTATAGCATTTTGAAAATTGTTTGTAAACAGCAACCGTGGTTCGTTTAGAGCACTACATTGATGAACACTCACACTTAAAACCTTTGCATTTTTACTTTTCAGATTGCCTCGACATTTTGTTGACCTCTCTTTTGAGCATCGCCAGAATATTATTCCATTCACATTCTGACAATTATAGTTATAGGAGTAGCCTTGATAGAGTGCACGTAGCCTACCTTTGTTGGTTGTAATAAGTTCCATAGTAGTAACTGACCTGTCAGTACGATGTTCACACTACAAAGGTTGCAACTGTTTTGTTGATGGAATGACCTACCATAAGCGTATATATTGGCTTATGTGTTGGTTTTTTGTGTTGGCTTTTTGTGTTGGCTTTTTGTGTTGGCTTTTGTGTTGGCTTTTTGTGTTGGCTTTGTGTGTTGGCTTTACGTGTTGGCTTTTGTGTTGGCTTTTTGTGTTGGCTTTTCTTGCTGGCTTTTCGTGTTGGCTTTTTGTGTTGGCTTTTTGTGTTGGCTCTTCGTGTTGGATTTTTGTGTTGGCTATTTTGTTGGCTTTTTGTGTTGGCTTTCGTGTTGGCTTTTCGTGTTGGCTTTTTGTGTTGGCTTTTTGTGTTGGATTTTGTGTTGGTTTTTTGTGTTGGCTTTTCGTGTTGGCTTTTTGTGTTGGCTTTTGTGTTGGCTTTTTGTGTTGGCTTTGTGTGTTGGCTTTTCTTGCTGGCTTTTCGTGTTGGCTTTTTGTGTTGGCTCTTCGTGTTGGCTTTTTGTGTTGGCTATTTTGTTCGCTTTTTGTGTTGGCTTTTCGTGTTGGCTTTTCGTGTTGGCTTTTTGTGTTGGCTTTTTGTGTTGGATTTTGTGTTGGTTTTTTGTGTTGGCTTTTCGTGTTGGCTTTTTGTGTTGGCTTTTTGTGTTGGCTCTTGTATTGGCTTATTTGACAAGTTATTTTTGTCAATGTATTTAGTGAGCTGAGGTTAAGTCTTTAAATATTCCCTCTCTTTCAGCTACTTTCCAACACCAAGAAAAAAATCCACTAAATACATTGACACAGATAACTTGTCAAATAAGCCAATACAAAAGCCAATACTAAAGCCAACACAAAAAGCCCACACAAAAAGCCAACACGAAAAGCCAACACAAAAAGCCAACACAAAAGCCAACACAAAAGCCAACACAAAAAGCCAACACAAAAAGCCAACACATAAGCCAATATATAAGCTTATGGTAGGTCACTCCATCAGCAAAACAGTTGTAACCTTTGTAGTGTGAACATCGTACTGACAGGTCAGTTACTACTATGGAACGTATTACAACCAACAAAGGTAGGCTACGTGCACTCTATCAAGGCTACTCCTATAACTAAAATTGTCAGAATGTGAATGGAATAATATTCTGGCGATGCTCAAAAGAGAGGTCAACAAAATGTCGAAGCAATCTGAAAAGTAAAAATGGAAAGGTTTTAAGTGTGAGTGTTCATCCATGTAGTGCTCTAAACGAACCACGGTTGCTGTTTACAAACAATTTTCAAAATGCTATAAAGCAAGTTCAAGAAAACGATATTGCGGCTATAGATAATGCAGTATTTGTTCAAAAGGACTTATCATGTCCTCAAAAAGTCATGCTAGGACAGTTGTCAACGTACAAGAAACCTTCAACACTATCAAAGTCGACACAGACTATAAATAAAGTGGTATTCCAAGAGGATCAAAAAGGACAATATAGTAATAGCAATGATGGTCATGATGATAATGATAATAATGATCATGATGACGATGATGATGATGATGATGATGATAATGGTAATGCTTTGTTTACACCTAAAAATCCATTTGTTAAATTTGTATACTGGAACAAACCCAGTAAGCTAATTCAACGGCTTCGACAATTGCATGCTTTACAACAAGCTGGGCATACCGGTCACGATTGGGAAATCAAAGAAATAGAACAAGAGCTTCGTCGTGCTGAAATTATTGTGTAATGGGTCTACCACTTTGCGACCTCTTTTACCCCCACTCTTGGTTCTTATATTTGCTTATTTGCTTCCACTTTTACCTGAACTCTTTGGATCCATATTTGCTCTCACATTAAACTATTATTCTTATTACCAAGTTGACTTTACTAGAGCTTAGTCTATGCTTGACAGTTGACATGGAAGTATCAGTGACTAGGTATGGTAAGCCTTACGCATACTATAAAGGATATTAATATATTGTGAAACGAACCAATAAAAATGGAACTGTTATTTGGCGTTGTTCAAAGCAACGTACCAAACATTGTTGTGGTGACCTAAAAAGTAAAAATAGTGAGGTTTTAAGTGTCAGTGATCATCAATGTAGTGTACTGCATGCAACACAGTTGCCGTCAACAAAAATTCAAGAAAACCATATTGCTGCTCAAAATAGTGGATTTTTTAATGAGCAACGTTTAACCCCTGTTCTAAAAGTTATGGTTAATTCATCTTCCACGTCGCAAGAGCCATCAACATCACAAACTATGCAAGAGGTAGTGTTGTTGTTGACGTTTTTAATAGTGGAACAACTAGGTCATCTGCTCTTGATATGCAAGAGGATCAAAATGACTAAATAGTAATAACAATAAGGTTCTTATGCCTATACAACCATTGCGGCTTCCCCAGTTTTCGAAAACAACAGTGAATGGACATTGCTATAAAATGATCTACAATATGCCTTGTGTTTAAAACTATAACAGACTATTGTAAAGAGTATTCAGTGTGCATTTATTGTCATAATCATGTATACTCTGCAATGTTAAATATACTAACTTTGTATAAAATAAAACAGCATTGTAACATCATTTTGCATTTATTTACAAACGTTATATACCTTTATTGTTTTTTTGGTTTCCTCATAATATTTTTAAGGACAACACTAAACACTAAAACATTACTATTCTATACACATATTTTCTTTCTTTTTCAGTCCATTGTCATTACTTATATTTTCCATTATTATTTCACATTTTTTTTATTTAATTAAAACGAACCATGCAACTATTGTTTTTAAAACCTTCATAAATTAAGTGTACAGGCTGCACAGCAGTATTGACTTCATCAAAAACACTCTCCGACATATCATTAAACCGTATAGGCAGAAATGTCTGAAAGTTTTCACATACACAAAGTACACGATCACCATATGCTGTTTTCAATTTCAGAATCTTGATAATGCGGAATGGAATATGCGTTGGCAATTCGCTGAGCTTCTTTTTCTCTAAGCCACATGATTGTCCCACAGCATTCAAAACATTCATTGTAGTAGTCTATAAACAAAACAGAATCATATATATTATACTCTAAACAGCTTTAATAATATTGTGCAATTCGGGATTTTGCACTATGCATGGCTAATAAATTATACTAGTTATGCAAGAAATGCCCTAACTGTAGCAGATGCTACTTTTCTGCATATAGCACAAGTGTTAAATTCTAATGCACACTTGACACATGCTATCATGTGTCCACAAGGCAAAAATACAACACCTAGTTTATCTTGATAACAAATTTTACATAATTGTTGGTCACACTTTTGTATCTGTGCGTAAGACAAGTCTTTTCTTTCAGCCTCATGTATTTGCTCCGCGTGTTCTAACTCTAAAGGCACTTTTATGTCTTGTGCTGCATTCACGTTTTCTTTACGAATAGTGTTCACAAATTCCTGACCTTTAAGCAACACCATGTATTTACAGTTTGGTAACCAACGAACGTGTTGCACAAAAGGGTCATCAGTCATTTGCCAATCCTTTAAAGCAAATATACAATAAAAACATATTGTTTTATCCCCTTCACCAGTATAAAAAATCCAGCTTCACTTATCTGTTGGGTAAGGTGTTTTAATATTAATGGCCAAACATTTTTATAAGATTCTAAACGTTTTTCAACAGAGCTGTACTTTGGGTGTGCTAGTGCTTTAGTCTTGCAAACTCACAATTTTTCAAAAGCACACGCCAATTCAACACTGCCTATGGCATATGGACCACATATATCGACACTACCGTTGTTGGCTGGTAATATATCATTATTATTATTATTATTTATTTGTGATTCAGCAACGTAAGTAGCTGCCAATGGCCTTGTGGTTCGGTAAAATGGATACACTGGTAGGTTACCCACTTGTTTTCCAAGCATTTTAGGACAACAAGGAGACCATCGCAAATGGTCTCTAAAGGGATCATCCCCTTCTTCCCCTAGTGAATGTTCAATACGACAAAACACACAGTGCATCACATCTTCTCTGCTCAAGTAAAAAAAAAACGGCTTTTGCAAGTTTATGTGTCAACAAAAAGCCTACAGACCAAAGATTCAAATGTTAACCAACGATCATTTTCTGATTTTAAATTCAACCCACGTGGTGAACCAACTTGCTCACTTGTTGTATTTGGTACTAACGCCAAGTGTTATAATAAAATATTTTTCTTTTTGTAAGTTATTAACGTTGCACAAGAGCAAGGAGTACTTAAAAGCATAATGCATGCTTGTTCACTGTCTGTTCATTACTTTAATGGCACATGGCGACACCTAAAAGCAAACAAAATAACCCATCACTCAATCAATCAATCAATACTTGTAAATAAAACGTTAAATTTAATTGGCATTAATATATCAAAACACCATTAAAAATAAACTGTATGTTGGCACTAACAGTAACCCATGTACTTATTTTCTTTTATAAAGCTACAGTAATTTACATCCCCCCCCCCCTTTAACCAATATATAAACAAAAATGAATGTCATGTCATTTTGTTCACATTATCATGTTCAAACCTGTGGATATTCGTTGAGTCCATAGGGAACCACCCATAAATTAAATTTGTTTTTGTTTTTAGAAAATCCAACATGGCCTTGTACTTTTCCCAGTCAACAACAACATAGCCATTAATCAAGAAAGCAATCATTGTCCCAGTCATGTACAGGTAATGATTTTTTTGTGTAAGAGTTTTTTTCAGTAGTGGTAAAATGCAATAGCATTTTATGTTAGGCTTACCTGAGTTTTCAATAGTTCACTGCCTGGAAACAACGGTTACACTCTACTGGGTCTCGGGTTTTCAGCAACTGCTACAGCGGTAAGGCTTTCCTTTCCAAATTTCTAAAAATAAATAAAATAAAACGCTATAAATACCTAAATTTAGGTTAATACATACATTTCATAAAATAAAATATGAAACAAAAATTAAACAAGTTAGTTTAAAAAAATAATCTCACCTTCACTTGCAGTGGCTTGTTGCTGTTGCCTTCTAGTGGGCTCAAAAGTGCAATGGTTTCTCCTCTCTCAGACATGTAAGGTATACTGGTTATCTGCAAACAAATAAATAAAATCATTAATTACCTAATCAATAAATAATTGCTTGTAAATATATATATATAAATCAATAAATGTATAAATGAATAAATATATAAATAAATACCTACCCCACAACAAGGTTAAGTAAGTTCCACCAACACCAAAACCTACCCCACAACAAGGTTAAGTATGTTCCACCAACACCAAAACTGTTAAACAAGACCAGGGTTTTCACGCAACGCAATGTGTTCAAAGGTATTCACCTAAGTGAGAGTGGAAATGATAACGACATGTCTTTATATATGTTACGTTGCATGTATAATCATTTTTTCCCACGCTTTGAACATTCTGTTATCTTGCATGTGGACAGGTAACGGCCCAGGTGAACACCTGTGCCAGGTCAAATTTCACATGAACTTGCATTTTGTCACGTACGAAGCAAACAGGATGTAACTTGTATAGACCTCATGTGGTTTCACATGTCATCTCACACGTGTATGCATGCATTTCGCACTCCCCTGCCACCACGATTGTCAGATTATTTCACCTTCAAGCGTCCTCTACGTCTTTGTCATTTTCCATTGCACCCGTTGTCAAGTCAGATCAGCGCATTCCAATAAACTCAAATTACATTCGCCTCCTGCTCGTCTGCTCCTCTGCAAGTTTGTTTTCTGTACTCGCTTCGACCAACATAGAACCAAGTTCTCATCATCGTTTACACGTTAAAGGCTCTCTTGGGGGGTAAAAAAATCTTAGCATGCTTCACACATTTTCAAATATTAGCCTTCATCCATCTGCCATAGGAAAGATCAGAAAAAACGAACCCTCGCTCTGTCATAAACCGACCCGCCGAAATATCGATTGTACTATTAAGCATGGTCCTTGTGGTTAGCGACAGGTTCGTTGAAACACACACACCCAGCCGTATCGTCTCTCTCAACCACCACGCTTCATGAACATTTTAAACAGGTAAAAAAAATATTTTTTTCAACATGTTTGGCGGTAGGCCCTTTGTGAATTATTTTTTGGAAAAAATATCTACCACATTCGAAAGGGGGCGTTAGTCCGAGTTCTAGGACACCTCGTTCACGTCTCTAGCTTTATTGGTTTGCGAGATAAAGCAAAAAGTCTAAAATCATGGTTTTACCTCAACATGGTTTTTCATTCCTGCTCAACACGAACATCCTCGGCAAGAGGACAACGCGACGAAAAAATGACACCTCGTACAAGTCTCTAGGCTTATTGGTTCGTGAGATATCAGCAAAATCACAAAAAACACTTGTTTACCCCAAAACCGAGTTTCCAAATTGTTTTAATAAATATAACGAGTGGTCCATAGCAAAGAGGATGTCACCCCGAGTCCTTGGACCCCTCGTACACGCCTCTGGGATCATTGGTTCGCGAGATATAACAAAAAGTTTAAAATCACGTTTTTACCCCCAAAGAACCGTGTTCCCGGCATTTCACCTTTTCGACACCAACATTCCCGTAAAGAGCGCAACGAGACGAAAACAACGAATCCAAGCACGCCCTCCTATCATCACTCCTTCCATTCAAAGGTCGCAGGGGCTCACAACTTCCTAAGTGGCCCAGCTTTCCCCTTACCACACTACTGTCAGGTTTTTATCGTCGAGACTTGAAATTTATTTTGGGGTTAGAGGGCATAGGGACCTTCCATTTATTTCAAACAATTTTTTTTGTATAATTCCTGGTTTCCAAAATATAGGATTTTCAAAATTCGAGTGTTTAAAAAAAAGTTTTATTACAGAAAATAAAGGACATAGAGACCTTTTGTTTGAACCATGGCACAACGTTCTACCATGTTTGGTTTTCAAACTATCACCTACTTTCGAAAACAAAAATTTTCATTTTTTTTTTAATATAACATGTGGTCCATAGCAAAGCCCCCGTCAGCCCGAGTCCAACGACACTTCATTCGTGAATCTCCGACCACGGGTTCGGGAGTTATCGGCCCGCATTGAGAGTAGAGGTGGGGGGGGGGGGCTTAGAACCCCTACTACTCCCCTACTACCATGAACGGTCTTCCTTCCAAGATCAGCCTAAGAACACCAGCAATGCTAGGCAATTATCAATACACATGCAGTGTACACTCTTACGCAGATAAAATGAGTGTCGCTCTCAAAACAGGCTTGCACTCGATAGTTCTGAAAAACATCAATCCCTCTCACCAACGAGCTTCGGATTCAAGAATCATCGTCTATTACAATAGATACGAATTTCTACAGTGCTCTTGGTCTTGAAGTCTTCAAAATTCTCAAAATTCACCCTACCTACCATATACGTTGCAGAAAAGAAAATGGAATAAATTACAGACTCACCGAAAATAATTTTCTTCATCATTTTCGATTTTTTATATTATTGTTGTTAATGCATTTAATGGTTTTTGGATATATTGGTCATCATCATCAACCCTGTATTGTTTAGTGTGTGTTGAACTTGTCTGATGAAGTGTATTTGGGCGATGACATTAGTCGAGCGTGTGTAACCGACGCCTAACGAAATGAGTCGATCTAGGATATTTTCAGCGGCTTCGGTGGCGTAGTGGGTAGCATGCTGAGCTTCTATGCCCAATATAGCGGATTCAAACCAGGTCGAAGTCATTAGATTTTTTAAGTGCGTTAAAAATGCACCAGTATGCCTTCCTTCGGAGGGGAAGTACAGCTGGAGGGCCCATGTCATAGATTTATGGCATGTATAAGAACTTTCCACTAACTTCAATTGTGTGTTAGATTTGATTAACGCTCTATTAGTTACAACGTTTACCACCAGGTGCTGGTCTTGCTCACATCTAGTAGCTTATTTCGCTACTAGGTGCCGTGGCCGGTACATATGGTAACAAAAGTAGGTACTACTTGAAATAGATCGTCTGCAGTCCTTAACTGAATTACTGATAGCACACACTAATACAGTCATCACAATTAACACCGGGTATCAAACAGATTCTTCACACACTCAAACTACACGGGGTTACGTGACCGCGTTGTCGCAGCCCCTATACTGAGGAACCAACCAACTTGGTTATTTTCTATTTCGAAAATACATCGGAAGTAAGTATGGCATCTAAATAGGCCTAATGAATTGTTTAACGTCTGGGTTAAGGCATAACACCGACACAATTAGGAACTATGTCGTGGGTGGGTTGGAGGGCTGACTGCTTGCTCGTCAGATGAATCTTCCATAAAGTACGGTAACGTGATACGTACGGCAGCTTGTACAAACAGTAAGGCCCCTTGTCCACGACAAGAATTTCCGCCGTTCGCCGTTCCGGCGCATTGCCCGGAACGATAGTGATACATCATTTCATATGAGAGCTTGTCCACGAGCCGTCACGGTCTATCCAACACCACCTAGAGAGAAAGCCTTGCGATACAATTTATGACGTCATAGCCTTCCGGCCGTCAGCGAGCGCGCTACCCAGCACGGCTGCTATGAACAACCTGTGAGGAAACGCGACTGAGTGTTTATGTGTCAAATTACGTTCTACAGACGCGAATAAATAAATAACGTAACCATAAATGAAACATATGGTCAGAAGTTGATGCGATCGATACATTACTCTAGCTAATAAATCGACGTTTTCGATCATAATCGATAAGTATGCATTTCGAACCTTGCGAGTGTGAACTTGACCGAAAACACTGATGTCTCAATAAATGCGATATATAGAAGAATTCAATAGAAAACTTGAAAAATATTCACCCCATTTTAACGTGAGATGTCGACTACACAACAACAAATAACTAATTAATTTGTAACAGTTAAAACGGAAATTAATATCTACAGTATAGTCAATCATATCTGTCCAAAGGTCTAGGTTCGATTCCCATCTCTGCCGAGAAAAATAATTCTAGTTAGTTATTGTTGATTAATGTTGTTTTAAGGGGCGAAATTACGAGGTCATCTGCCCCTAAAAATACAATTCTGATTTTAGTGTGAAACGAAATTCACTCAGCCTCTTGAGTTAAAACTGAACTGAGAGGAAGTGGGTTCGATTTCTCCTTTCTCCTCCAGGTAAATGCTGGGATTGTTCCTAGCAGAAGACCATGGTCACCTCCTTCCCAAGGGCAGATGACCTCGTAGTTCCTCCCCTTAAAACTACAATACCGGTACCTGACCTTCCCAATTCTAGCATAACAATACACACATACAAATTCTACCCATATCCAAGTACACATGGCTGATGACAGTGATGTCCTAACCCACTAACAAAACAACAACAACAACAACAACAACTAGCCACAGAAAGTTTTCATCCGTGATAAGAAAACAGGCTAGTAATGGCATGCCTATGACAGAAAAGGTTACCCACTGAAATGGAACAGAGCAGAAGTCATGAGACATGAAAACATTTACAAAAGAGGAAACTTGTTGTTGTTGATGATTCATATAGGGGCATGATGATGTGGTAATAATTTAGTAACAAACACTTGATATAGAGTAACCCTAGAGTAGTTTTCATATTGCAATATTTATAATATCAAGCATGGCATACCCGACAATACATAAAACATGCTAATTCCCAGTTTGTTTTGAACAGAATACAGTGAGTCATCTGCAAAAACATGTTGTTCTCATATTTTCTACGTTACACAAACTGTGCTGTTTTGTAAAAAAAAAAAAAAAAAAAATGACCACTCTAACCTTCGTTTTGTCCAATCCAATGTTTTTTGACAATGGTTACAGCCTATCACTAGTTAAATAAATATTGCCTTTTCAAAAGATCCTTTCCACTTTTCAACACAAAATTGTTGTATTCCCTATTATATTGGTAGCACTGAATGAAAGTAGAACGAGCGATAACATTTTCTATAGTACATGAATTAGCCAAAATACCTTATCAAACTATGAGAAATAAATCAGGGAATTATGTTTTAAAATATGTTTCCTCCTCCACTGTCTGTGACCCACCCAGCCATCCCAAAAAGGATCACGACTTATATAGGCAAAATTCCAGCTGTGGCCACCATTGTCCACATCAATCATCATCAAACCGGTATTGCCAACCTCGCCCTTATGGTACAATGCCGCACCAACACCCTTCGATTTGTCCAATCCAATGGTTTTTGACGCGTCCAGATCAATGGTTTTTTGTCAACCGTACCCCACTGGCTGCGCTCGGCCAAGGCCGCACCTATCCCCGACCATTCTAACCTTCGTTTTGTCCTATCCAATGGTTTTGACAATGGTTACAGCCTAACGCGTCCAGATCGATGGTTTTGTGTAAACCGCGCGCTGCCAAGGCCGCACCTACACCCTACCTTCTAACCTTCGTTTTGTCCAATCCAATGGTTCAAGACAATGGTTACAGCCTAACGCGTCCAGATCAATGGTTTTGTGTGAACCGTGCCCCGCTAGCTGCACGCGACCACTCTAACCTTCGTTTTTTCCAATCCAATGTTTTTTGACAATGGTTACTTTTGATCAACAGTGATATTGTATCCCACTTTTTTTTTCAACAGTGATTTTAGATCTCACACGTTGGGAACAATATGTGCACCCCGGTGCGTACCGCTAGAGTTAGCCTTGATGACAGTTGAACGAGATGCAAGCGCTGTCGAAACATGGCAGCCGTTTTTAAAATACAGTAGCAATAAATAAAAACATATATTTACAAACTTGAGCACGCATATGAGGTTCAGTAGTGACGATTCAAATTGAAATCAACGGTAGCTCTGAATGAAGATAGAACGAACGATGAAATTCTCTACAATACATGAATCAGCCAAAATACCTTATGAAACGATGAGAAATAAATCAGGGAGCGATGTTTTAGTAGATATTTCTTCCTCCACTGTCTGTGATCCACCCAGCCATCCCAAATAGGTCCACGACTTATATGGCGAAAATTACTGCTGTCAGCGCTATTGTTCAAATCAATCGTCATCAAAACAGAGCTTTAAATTCCTGCATTAGGTTTATTTTCTCCTTTAAATTTTCCTCACACGTGTCTCCTTTTTATGATTTACTTTCCTGGCTAAAAGTAGAACAACAAATAAACCTGCTCATATGTACCCTCATCTATCGACTTCTCAATGAAAGTACACCTCACTATCTCTCTTGTAATTTTAGTTTTCTTTCTTCCTTTCATGATCGTCACACACGATCTGGATCTATAATTGCAATTCCTCTACATCATTCATCTGCCTTCAGTAACTCTTTCCTCATGTCGGGAACTAGAATTTGGAATAATTGTCCTCGTGACGTTAGAAATTGTACATCCCTAACAACTTTCAAAACGTGCACGTAAAGATTTCCTCTTGAATCCGTAGGCCAACTAGAACAATTTGTGTATGAATGGGTGAGTGAATGACCATAGTATAATTTTGTTAAAAATGTATGTCATTTAAATGTTAATATCACGCAGTCACCAATTTAATTTAATTTAATTCTAGTATTTAAGTTTTCCTAGTATTTAAGTTTGGTAGGTTAAGTATATCATATTTGAGTATTCATGTAAGTTGCACTGTGTGTGGTTAAGTGTAAGAGAGGGTCTAGAGCCCTAACTTCGCCACAATAAAGGCACCAATCAATAAATAAATGACAGTTCTGCCAACCTCGCCCTTATAGTACAATGAAAAGCAAAGAAGCGCCCAGTTGTCTCTAGTGCACATCATTCGTGCGCACTACTCAGTTCATTACATCGTGCACCGAATCGAATCTTTTCTTCACCATGGACTGCGGAAATTGGCTCATAACGATCTGTAATTTCAATCGACGGTTCTATGATCAACTGTGATAAATATTTGGTTTTTCCCCCTGCATAACTGTGGTTTTGAAAATGTTTACAGCCTAACTCACCCAGATCAATTGGTTTTGTATCGACCGTGCCCCGATAGCTGCACGCGCCTAGGCCGAACCTACACCCGACCATTCTAACCTTCCTTTTGTCTAATCCAATGGTTTTTGACAATGGTTATAGCCTAACGCATCCAGATCAATGGTTTTTTACAATGGTTACAGCAAACACGTCCCGATGATTTTTTAAAAATCAACAGTGTGTGCCGCTCGGGTACGCCTTGTTGACAGTTCAACGAGACGCAAGCACTGTCAGAACATAGCAACCGTTTATAAAAAGAGCAATAAATAAAAACACATATTTATGTACTTAAGCACATTGCCTAACTTATATGAGGTGCAGTATTGACCAGGTTTCCTCATTTCAATTCTGATGCAAGTGTATAAACCGCGTTCTACTTTCATTTAGAATTAATATTATATTATTTATAGGGTGGATAAATTTTTCGGCATATGCACCTTCAACAGTCCTTATGCGAACACTTTCTAAAAATACTCTCTAGCACGTATCATGTGGATTTTCATTCACGTATCATACTACATTAGATTAAAACTTTTAAAATAGGCCTACATTAACGTTTTCCAATGAAAATAGGTGTAAAATTCTTTAAAAAACTTGCAAGACTTCATTCAGTCCATTGTTAAAAATCTGTACAAATAAAAATTTGTTCAGTGCAAAATTCTTCCTATACTTCAGTGGTGGTCAGTAATAAGGTTGCAGTATTGCACAACGACCAGATTAATTCAAGAAAAACAATTAATACCGTAATAATATTTTTAGTAATAAAAGCTGTACGTTTCCTTTTATATGTATAGGATTTCATAATTCTGTTCTTTAATAAATTCAGGAAATCTTATAGAAAGTTACTGTGAAATGTCTGAGAAAGCAAAACGCGCCAACCGGCTAGGAACCAGGCCCGAGCACCGACCATATCTCAATAGTGAAGGGTATGGCTGAGATGCTAGAGCGAGTAGGTCCTAACCCAACAGTTAACTCGGCTCGTCGTTGTCCGCTGATTGCAACAAGGGAGCCGAGGAGTGGATGGAGACATCTGAGATGCTCCGTCAACTGCCGATACTAAGTCATGTCTTGCAATGTTGCGCATGCTTGTGACACTCACGGTTCTTTCTCGCACTCGTATTATAACTTATGTTGTTTTGTTCTTGTAAAGGTTTTCATGTAGCCTAACTATTTAATCCGGTGATTCAGTGACAATGTGATGTTCTCTGAACTGCGGCAATCGGGATGAATGAGGTACATCCGTTTTACCGCGCAATTGAATACAGTTTTCTTTGATATCAAGCAGTCTTCCCTCCCCCCCAATGAAAATGGACAAAACCCATAACAATTATCTGCCAGTCGCCACTGCTATACTTATAGATTAGTAATTAGCCATGCACAGAATTGGATCAAGTAACACAATATTAATTGAACTACATGGTCATTATCTTGGTGCGCCCCGAAAATCGCGACAAACTGTGGTGTCATTTGGCTGGTCAGGTACGGAGCGAGTGGACCTCGCAATACCCCGCTCCGCTGACTCATATCGTTAGTTCACACATGTTTTGTCATTCATATGGATGTGTATCTGCAAAGTTTAGACGTTAGTATTGTGATTACTGTGATTGTTGGTCATGCCTAGACACCAATTCACATTGCACGAAAGTGTGTATATCCTTAATTCGTAAATGAAAAGCAGAAAGTCTTGTGAAACAGGATGAAAATTTCGAATCAAGTTTCCAGGAAGACCTGTGCCTAATGCCAGTACAATTAGGAGGCTCGCTAAACGATTAAAAAAACAGGCTCTGTAAATAATAAGCATTTTAACAGACAACGCTGTGTTCTTACAGAACGGGGACACCAAGAGCCTGCTGATGAGCCAGCTTGGTGTCTTTGGCGAAACACCACACAAGACACGGCACAAACCTAGAAGAACTGCTGAGTTTTAATTCACTGGCTGTAAAAGCCCATATACCATCTTTTTAGATGAGATTGTTGTCCATTCTTTCATCAGAAGATGTCAGTTGTGCGTTACAAGAGAGGGAGGACATTTTCATCATCGACTATGAGCACTGTAAGTACATATTATTGAACATGGTTGGTAAAAGTGTTCAAGTGTGTGCCAACCACCGACTAACCAGTTCACTTAAAAAAAACATACGAGCAATAACCACTGATGTAGTGTCACGGTTGACTCAAAACTCATTGATCTGGGCGCGTTAGGCTGTAATCATTGTCAAAAACCATTGGATTGAACAAAACGAAGATTAGAAGGTCGGGGGTAGGTGTGACCGCGCGCAGCTGGCGGGGCACGACTGGCTCAAAACTCATTGATCTCGGCACGCTAGGCTGTAACCATTGTCAAAGACCATTTGATTGGACAAAACGAAGGTTAGAAGGTCGGGGGTAGGTGTGGCCGCGCGCAGCTGGCAGGGCACGGTGGACTCAAAACCATTGATCTGGGCGCGTTAGGCTGTAAACATTGTCAAAAACCATTGGATTGGACAAAACGAAGGTTAGAAGGTCGGGAGCAGGTGCGGCCTTTGGGAGGCAATTTCCACAATCCATGATCAATAAACAATTCAATTGGGCGCACTATCTATGAATTGAGTGGTGCGCACGAATGATGCGCACTAGCGACTGAATTGGGCCCTTCTTTGTTTTTCATACTACCGTAAGCGCGAGGTTGGCAGTACTGTCATGGTACTGTTTTGATAACGATCGATGAGAATAATGGCGCTGACAGCTGCAATTTTCGCTATGTAAGACATGTACCTATTTGGGATGGCTGGGTGGGTCACAGACATCGGAGGAGGGAATATCTACTAAAACATCGTTCCCTGGTTTATTTCCCAGCGTTTCATAAGGTATTTTGGCTAATTCAAGTATTGTGGAGAGTTTTATCGCGCGTTCTACCTTCATTCACTGTTATCGTCGATTGTTTTCCACCTATCTAGCCAAGTCAAGTTGACGTGTGTTTTGGAGCGGATATGTGAATGAACTGTCCACTGGTTCTCTACGTATATGTTAGCTTGTGTTTGATGGCTGAATATCATCACCGTCTCATATTTTTTTTAGTTTTGCTCTATGCTTTAAAATATTTTTCTGTGACCTAGGCCTACTTATATGGTGCACCATATTAAGTCTAATAGCCATTTGTTTTTTTGAGTGCTATGCTATTTTATAATTTTCTTCAGGTATTAATATTGACTGATGAAGGGGATAAAAGCAATTAATCCCTGAAACATGTACCAGGAGCAAATCTAATTAACTTATATTTTCTTTCGTTTATGTATTGACTAAGGCGGATGTATAATTGTTGTTAAAAACTATGAGGCGAGGTGGTCGTTATTGGTTCCTGAAGAGGACTCCTAAGGCGTTTAAGTTGCGATACAATCAATATATCACCTTGCATTACATTAATTACACTACCGGTACTTATTCTAAATGTATTCAATCACCAACCTGACTCACACACACCACTTTCCCCATCCCAATAAGAAATCTAATGAATGAGATTACTGCAATAGATAAAAAATAGATTAATCAGGACCTGCTACAGGTTATCGGTCTCTAACCTCGTGCAGTTCTTGCAATGTAAACTCCAATAGAAATGAGATAATATCCACTTACACCTCCCACTTGAAATTGATAGCCCCCATAAAACAAATAAACCTAACCTATGACAGTAGCCTGTAGCACATAATTTAGGTTAGAATATTCTGATTTCTACATCTAAATGAATTTTCGAACAGAGGAGCTAGCCTATGCTAAAATTTAAAGGTAGGACTATCTGCTTACTAACATTTAATAAGTCTCGATTTATACAACGGTGCAGTAACTAGTTTTGCATTCTTTTCATCATACATACTAGTGCTCCATTCAATCTTATGTGGCTTGAAATGGAGCCCACACACCTACAAGAAAAGAGACTTGTTACAAGGTTCCTTCCTCCCATTATACTAAACTTGTGAGAATTGGAGCATAATAGATGTAACACGTACCATGGAATATTTCGTAGGAATCCTTGCGGTGAATGGCTCGAATCCATTTCGTCTCTACCTTCATCATTAGGGAAAGAGAAAACGTTTACTTTCGGTCCATTGGCATAATTGCATATACAATTTGGTACACAGCACTTATAAGGCATAATTTTACACTACACTGATAACCATTAAGTATAACCGGGTAGGAATTCGCAGAAAATCAGTACCTGAAACTGTAAACACGAAACACAACATGCGGAAACGACACCATAACCTCCATAACTCGAATGTTTTGTCTCAATTTTCATGGCCGGTCCTCCGTGACGTCACTCACACGTCAATTCCATATCGCAAGGCTTTCTCTCTAGGTGGTGTTGGTCTATCTGCCATCACATACACCGGGTGCAGTGCCGGCTTCCCACTGTAGAGACGGCAGCTGGACGGTGTGCCGTCAGCACACTGAGACATGTAGTGATGTGGCAGCTTGTCCACGAGACGGCAAATTCACCGTTATTAGCCAGTGAGTGGTAAGAGAACATACAGCGAGCATGCATCTCTTCAGCGCTCAAATGAGTGCAGAACTCGGTATTGACATGGAAATCCTGATTACGCTAGTCCAGGAACGTCCTGTCCTTTGGGATAAAACCATAGACAAACAAATACAAAGACAGGCGGTTGACATTGGAAGCCTGGAAAGAAGTATGTATACAGCTGAATGAAGACTTTGAAACACTTCCGGATATGAAAGTTCGTTAACAAGATAGTTAACGAGTATTTTCATTTCCATTTTTGACTATTGCCTTTTTATACTTTTGTTATGTTTTACTAAGGAGTATTTTTCTATGTACGTAGTGTGAAACATAAATAAAAGAAGCTTCCCTAATTCATATTGTAATATTAATATTTTCAAGCTATCACTTTAACAGACTCATGCATTAAATACTCAATTAAACAAGAAATAGTCCTGCATAATACCTAGGTATATAGGCCTACAAATCATAAGGCTAAGCTGAGTGTCACAGCAAGCATTTCAGTAGGAGGAATGCAATTCCGAAAATTTGTATCTTCAAGTTTCAAAGACTTGTGTAGAGTCACCAATAATTTCTCAAATGTTTCTTTTAATAATAATAACCCCTGGCACTACAGCCCATGAAAGGTCTAGGCCTACCAAGCGACGCTGCCCAGCCTTTTGGCCTGCAGATATTGGGGTGACGCGTGTTCAGCGCATTGGGTCCCCTCGGCCGTTGATCTTGGTTTTCGTGATCGGTGCCCTGCCTCACTGTCAGACAGCTACTCAATTGTTCTCACGAGGCTGAGTGCACCCCGTTCCAGCCCTCACGTTAGTTTCTAAAATCCCTGACGGAGCCGGGAATCGAACCTGGGGTCTCCAGGTGAGAGGAAGGCGCGTTATCGCATCACCAAGGGGCCGGCTCAAATGTTTCTTTTGACATTTGGAAATAATTAAAATGCTTTGCATTGTCTTCTCTCAATTTTTAATCAACGTATTGTTGTTGTTTGAGTCTTGAGTCTTTTGACTGGTTTGATGCAGCCCTCCATGCCTCCCTGTCCTGTGCTAATCGTTTCATCTCTACATAGCTCCGACACCCTACATCCGATGCAATCAGTTTAACATATTCTAACCTTGGTCTACCCCTACAGTTTTTGTCCTCGACCCTTCCTTCCATAACTAAGCTTGCTATTCCTGGGTGTCTTAATATGTGTCCTACCAACCTATCTCTTCTCTTCATTAGCAGTCGCCAGAAACATCTTTCCTCTCCCACTCGTCTTAATACCTCTTTGTTTGTAACCCTATCTACCCATCTGATCTTCATCATTCTCCTGTAACACCACATTTCAAATGCTTAAATTCTCCTCTTTTCTGCTGCACCAATAGTCCAAGTTTCACTTCCATAGAGCGCCACGCTCCAGACAAAGGCTTTCAAAAATGACTTCCTAATACCTAAATCTATATTCGATGTCAGCAGATTCCTTTTTTGTAGAAATGCTTTCTTTGCCTGAGCCAACCTACTTTTAATATCCTCTTTGCTTCGTCCATCACTGGTTATTCTGCTTCCTAAGTAACAGAAGTCTCCTACTTCCTTTAGCTTTTCACCTGCCAATTTGATCTCCATAGAGGTTTCTGATTTATTTCGGCTGCATTCCAGTATTTTTGTTTTACATTTATTTATTTTCATCATGAATTCTTTCCGTAAGACGGAGTCCATACCATTCAAAAACTCATTCAAATCCTCAGGCTTGTCGGCCAAGATGACGATGTCATCAGCAAATCTCAGAGTTGAAATTATTTCTCCTTGGATCTTCACTCCCACTTTAAATTTTTCTCTAATTTCCTTCATTGCTTGTTCAATGTAAAGATTGAAAAGTATGGGTGATAAGGTGCAGCCTTGCCTTACACCTTTCTGAATACCAGCTTCTCTCTCATGTCCTTCAACTCGAATGACTGCTGTCTGGTTTCTGTACAGATTGTATATTACCCTCCTACCCCTGTACTTTATTCCAATCGATTTCAAAATGTCAAACAATTTAGTCCAATCAACGTTATCAAAAGCCTTTTCTAAGTCTACAAAAGCCATGAACGTTCTCTTATCTTTCCTTATTCTACCTTCTAAAATCAGCCTAAGACTTAGTACAGCTTCCCTTGTTCCTACATTTCTCCTGAAACCAAACTGGTCTTCACCCAACTCCGTTTCTATCTGGTTTTCAATCCTCTTGTGAATTATTCTAGACAGGATCTTTGAAGCATGAGTAATCAAGCTGATTGTACGGTAATCTTCACATCTGTCAGCTCCCACTTTCTTTGGTATAGGGATGATTACATTCTTCTTGAAATCAGGGGGTACATCACCTGTCTCATAAATCCTACACACCAAGTGAAATAACCTGATCAGACCTTCATCTCCTATGCAGCGTAGCAACTCAATCGGTATATCATCTATGCCTGGTGCTTTGTTCCTGCTTAAGTCTTTCAAAGCTCTATCAAATTCTGATCTCAATATTAAATCTCCTTTCGCATCCTCATCAATTTCCTCCTCGCTTTCCATTACATGATTCTCAATCAACGTATTAAATGCACCAAATTTCCATCGATCTTGCATTATTGGATAAACCCAGCGCCTTCTGCGCCATCGTCGCTTTTTTTGAAGATAATATAATGCAATAAGGTTACGTATCATCTCCGTATCCATAGTGCACAGTCTCAAGACTCAACACGACTGCGTGCCGTCTCCGTGGATAAGGCAACCCGGTTGTCTGCCGGAAGGCGAAAGTGCCGTTCCGGCGGAAATTCGTCTCGTGGACAAGAGGCCTTAGGGTAAGCCGTCGAGCTGTAAAGCTTCCTGGCGATTTTCGTCACGGGAGGGGGATGATAATCTCATCGCCGAGGCCAGTGACGATCCTTTTCGGAACGCTGTTCATTTACAGATGTCTGTGCAGTTTCCCGGGTGCTCGAGAAAGGTCTTACGACAACTGAGAACAATAGGATTCAAACGCCAGCGAGCGCCTGTGACCGGATGCTGACGCTCGAGATGCGGCTCAATCGCCTAGCGACTGCAGTGCTGAATTCACGTGCCAGTTGGAATAAATGTAATTTTCTGTGACGAATGCATTTTCTATTTTGCGAACGATGGGCTGGTTTACGTATATCAACCAATCAACACCCGAAACGATCCGGAGTACGTGCAGTCCTCTGAGATCAGGACATTTTTCAATTTTATGTTGCATCACCGTTCATGGCGGAAGAATGTAGCACAGGGTGGATTCTGACCTTAATCGTCGAAGGAGTCTCGATGCGGGCCAGTATGCGGTTATACTTCTAAATTATATGGTCCCTTCCGTGCGGAAGATTTATCCTGATGTAGTAATTGAAATTCAACAGGGCTGCTCTCCAGTCCACAGTGGCGGCTGGTATATATTATTTCTGGCCGTCCACTATTTTGGCGGGTGGAAGGGGACGATGGTGTAAAAGACGACTTGAGATGCATGTGTTACACACGTCTGATTTAACAGTCGTAGCTCATTCGTTAGGAGTGTCGCAGTCCTCGTATTCCAGGTAGTCTAATAACGTTCTCCCGTTCTTTCCTTTCACTTAAACACGTATCCAGAATTCCTATTCCTGTGGGAGCTCAACACATAAGTTACTGTATATGACCCAGCATGCAATTACAGAATATATCAGACTACGTTTTTTAAACAAAAGGTAAAATCCATATTACCATCAAAATAATAGACTAAGGAACGACCGGATGCGTGGCGCAACGGTAATGTTCTCACGTGCTGTTCCCAATGTTGCAGGATCGAATCCTGGCGCAGTCAGTTGGCATTTGAGGGTGAGCAAATGTGAGGGAGCCATGTCAGTATATCTACTGGCATGTTAAAGATCCCCTTCGGAGCCAAATTCCGGCACTCCGGCGTCTCTAAAATCCGCAGTAGTTTAAAGGGACGTACAATCAGTAGCTTTATTATTATTATAACAAAGGAACGAATAGATCTGTCTAGAGAATCCCTAATAATTAACAGCATTTTTGTACTTAGCCTGAGTACAAAATTACTTCAGTAAAATAATTCAAAATGAAGTTAATATCGAAATAATGATTCACTACAACGTATTTAAAATGTTAATGATTTTTTAAATGTTGGATAAGACAGGTCTACCCACACATTTCCGCACGTAAATTCAAGCTCAGGACTTATTATTATTTGTTGAGTAGTAGACTGTTAGATCATTCACTAAAAAACCGCGGCACTAGAGCCATTAAAGCCTTGGCCTACCAAGCGACCGCTACTACCCTCATGAGGCTGTCCTTGACGGAGCCGGGAATCGTGCCCGGGGCCTCCGAGCGAGAGGCAGGTACGCTACCCTTACACCCTTATCTCATTCACTGCTCATAGGTTTATCAATCACCATATCCTTTGTGATCGTATGTAAGTGTAAATCATATACAGGGTTATTCAAAATGATTGTCGGGGTTGCAAAACTTCATAACACACAGTGCAATTGACGTAGGAAGATAAATCGTGTTTTATTGTGCACTGTAACTCAAAAAGTTTTTTTACATGCATTAAAAATGCTCGATGTGTGCGCCTCTGGTCACTCTACACACATCTACTCGAAAGTCCAACTCTTCCTACACACGCCTCAACATGTCAGCCGTGATGGTGTCGAAGGCGGCTCGGATACGCTGCTTCAGTTGCAGAATATTCGCCGGTAGAAGAGGAACAAATACCTGGTCTTTGACATACCCCCACAGGAAGAAGTCACGCGGTGTTAAGTCTGGTGACCTTGATGGCCAGGTTAAGAGCATCTGATCATGTTCCGTTCCACGTCCAATCCATCGTCTTGGAAGTTCTTGATTTAAATATACTCTAACATGCAGATCCCTGCTGCCTCTTGTAGTCGATATCTTAGGACTACAGAGATAAACATTCCTGATCCGATTCACGTCTGCTTCTCACACGCGGGGACGGCCAAGGCTTTTCCCTTTACACAAGCAACCGGTATCCACGAATTGCGCATACCATCTGCGAATAGAGTTGTCGGAGGGAGGGTCTTTCCCGTACGTCGTAGAAAAATGGCGCTGGACTATGGTAACGGACCGGTATTGATGAAATTCGAGAGTACAAAACGCCTTCTCCTTACCGCTGACTGCCATTTTGTCAAATACTGCTGTTACTGCCATCTGGTACTAAATCGATGTAGAAAAAGACTTTGAGAGTTAGTGTAACCGTTACTGCAACAATACCAATGGTGTGTTGTCCACTGTTTCTACAAAAAATTGAGGGGGCGTGGTGGCTCAGCGGTCTAGCTGTATGCCTCTCACCAAGGCGGTCCGGGTTCGATTCCCGGTCAATGCATGTGAGATTTTCGAAGTGAAATGCCATGTCCCGTGGTTTGGATTCCACGTAAAAAGGAGGTCCCGTGGCTCATGATCTCAAGATTAACGGTCACGTTAAACTACAAGCTTCCTTCCTTCCTACAAAAAATTCACGAAACCCCGACAATCATTTTGAATAAGCTGCGGTTCAAACGTAGCTTAGTATCGGCTGCTAGTTACCCTAATTATGATATTCACTAAACTTTATAAGTAACATATTTTGCTTCAGATTGATCAGCCCGTAAGAAAATACTAGTTCAGTAGGGGCAAATTCCATTGTTTGCGAGGTTTGGTATTATTCTCGGAACTCTTCCGCAATGCAGCCTGCGTCTCATGACCAGAGCAGCCACTGATGACGCAACGGGAGGTGACGACAAATCAACTCCTCACCGCACGTCAGCTAGAGGCAGATTGCAGCTGTGTTCAAACGAGACCTTGGATATCATTCACGGACAAAACAAATGTGTCCAGCCAGGAGTGCTGTAGAGGTGATTGCTTGTCTTCAGAATTGAACAGCTAATCCATAGTATAAATATTTCTCCGCAAAAACTATAGAAGAATATAGGCCTACTCAGACACTATAATGCAATATGCTTGCTCTTTCTCTCTCTCTCTCTGGAGAGATTCAGACACGGGCATTCTCATTTAGACAGCAATTAATACCTGATGGCGCAAACCTGTGCGAACTCGCGGGTGAGGAGAAGGAAGGTAGTGGAAGGGGTCATTGCTGCTGTGCTCTTGGGAGGCACTGACGTCACACAATAAGCAATCAAATGAAATAAAAACATACCATACAAATAGAATTCAAACGTGACAGTTACAGTAGGAGCCGATAGTAACATTCCCTTAGCAATGAGCGAAGTGAACGTCTCTCCCCTCTCTCCGCTCTCTCTCCCGCTGCAGCACGTGGACTCGCCCGCATACGAAACTCTTTCCGTATGTATATGCCATCAGGTAATAATTGCGGTATACATCCATTTCCCTGATTGGAGGTCATGGACCTGTAAGCCTTTATCAGGACGCTGTCTCGGTAATATGAGCCGTACGGGGGCTATCGGAGAGTTCTGTGGGCTGTATAGAAAGCGAGAAAAGGCTTGAATTGGATAGAAGCGGTGGACAACATTTCTTGGAAACAAGTCTATTTTAGATTGTGAAGGTAGAAGCACAATAGCATAGAGGATCCGCTAACAGTCACAAAATAAGCAATAAAATTTAAAAAAAACCGTACGGTATTATATAAATATAATTTAAAGACAATCGACAATGTTAAGAATTGGTAACATAATAATCTCTTACTCACATTATTTAAACAGGAAGTCCATTCTCCTGTCTTTTGTTGCAGCGAACTTGTCTATTACGCGCTGATTGAAGTCTGGAATTTCCATGATAAGGTCCTTTTCAATGGAGAGCATCGCCAATGCTGTCAACATGGAGTTTCTTAGGAATGTTTTAATCCTCTTCAATGTAGAGAAACATCTTTCAGCTTCCACTGACGTCATAGGCACTGTTAGAATCAATTTCAGTAGTCTCGATGATTCACTGAATGTATTTTCCAAATTCTTTCGCAGAACAAAATCTAATAAACTCACAGCCCCTGACACACATCTGCATTCTTCTGCCGAGTAGATGGAAGACAGTTCATGAGAAAGTTTAATCCTGTCAAAAAAATTATAAATCGTGCACACTGTTTTCACTGTTTCTTTTGATGCGTACTTTGGAAACATATCTGGCGCAAACAAATTTGATGCAACAAGATGTCCTGAGAAAGAGAAGCGGGCTTTGGCTTCGCACACGATCACGTCACACACTTCTTTTGCCTCCCTCTTCCATTCAGTGTTGTCAGTCTTCCTCCTTTTCGAAGTAATCGCGGTAGGTTCTGCGCTTGAATCAACATCAATTTGTTCCCGAATGAGTTTTATGTTATCTTCGAACTGAGAAATTGCCCTCTGGGCAGAACAAGGAACAATTTCTCTTCTCTGGAGTTGACCAAATAACATTTCAACAAGTGGCATTATTTTGCTGAAAAAGGAGAGCCAAAAACTGAAATCATGACTGATTAGAATTTTCTTATGACCAGCAGCCTGATTTATTGTGCTGGATTTCTTGATCTCGTCACTGTCCAGAATCTCGTTCATACACTGAATAATATCTTTCTTATGGTCAAAAACGGTATTTACACTTCTAGATAAAAAGTTCCAACGAGTATTGTTAGCTCGAGGTAACCGTCTCTTCACCACTGAATCAAGTATCGCAGTACGTTGGGTACTAACAGAAAAAAAATGTACAAATACCCTGTAAATCTGAAAAGAAAATTCTCACGTTTCTATTGACAGAAGCAGCCTCGCCCATTACCAGATTTACTTGGTGAGCATAACAATGCACGTATTCTGCTTTTGGAAATGTGGTTTTCATTATAGCCTGTACACCTCCAGAAGAACCAGACATAACCGAACACCCATCGTAAGTCTGTGCTATTAATTTCCACGAATTTTCTGGAGAATCTAATTTATGTTTTCGCAATTCTTCAAGCAAACAAGAAGCTAATGTTTTGGCGTCATGGTGTTGAGGTGAAATAAAATCCCAAAATCTTTCCACCGGGTTATCCTTCACCACATAGCGATAAACAATGGCCATTTGAAGAATGTTAGACACATCACTGGTTTCATCAGCTATTACAGCCAAGAAATTTGCATCTTTCATGTGCTTTTCAATTTCTTCGTGGCACACATCTAGCATCACTTGAAAGCAGCTCATTCTGAATGGTTTTAGATGTCCCCTTAAAGACCGTGGCCTTCTTTAAATGAGACTTTAAAGCAACATCTAGTTCTGCACTAAAATTAATTAATCCCCTATAAATTCCTGGATTTGATGATGTTTGAGTTTCATCGTGACCTCTCAAAGCTAGCTCAAATACGCCACAAAATCTAACGCAATTTATTAGAATATTCAGGACGTACATATTGTACTTCACTTTCTCATTTTCTGCCGCTATTTTCCTCCTATATGCACTGTCCAGCTGCGAAGCTACATTTACCTTGCCGAAGAGCGCTAGCTTCAGCACATTTCTTAAATGAATACCCGAGAACTCGTGTTTTTTAATGCTTGAACTCAAATGATTCAAATCAGTAACTCCCGATTTCGTCCACGCTTGTTCCCTGCCAAATAGTAAACATGGAAAACAAAACAATGCGTTCCTATCTTCACACCTACACAGCCAGTCATGATTGTTATATACATCTTTCTTAAAAAAATCTCCTAAACTGCCTCTTCCCTGTTTGAACATTTTGGACAATTTTCAACTCTGGCAATGGTCTACCACGTTGTTTAATTTCAAGTTTCTCTTCATCAGTGCACTGAGAAAAAGTCTTAATTTGCAAACTACTTACGGAATTCATCCTAGATTGAATACAAAACACTAATATCACAAAACACTAATTAAATTCACACGAGAACATCACATTCACCTCGGGATAAAGTGGATGAAAAACGATATAAAACTTCACGAGAAAAAATCAGCGTACCTTAACACACGAGGGTAACAAAGAACAGGAAGTATCTGACTCATGCGCCAATTACATTGCAAGACGGTCGTATCGGCAGTTCACGGAGCCACTCGGGTATCATCGCCCGCCCCACTCCTTTCTGGTAGCAATGAGCGGGCAGCGACCAGCCGAGTAAACTGTTGGGATAGGGCTTACCCGGCCTAGCATCTCTGCCATACCTTTCACTATTGAGATCTGGTCGGTGCTGGCGCGATACAACGACCACACGTCCAGCGCTCCTAAACTGTTCGCGCGCCCTGCTTTTTCAATGCAGTTCACAGGACTATGAGATTTCCTGAACTATCAAAGAACAAATCTATCAATTCCTATCCATGTAAGAGGAAAAAATATAAAATGCATAATATTTTCCCTCCCAAAATTCTGTATGTTGTCTCTATGAAAAATCTGGTCGTTGTGAAACGCTGCAACCTTACTACCGGCCGCCACTGCCAGTCCACCAGTCTCAATTAGTGCAACAGTGGTTCGCAGACGAGGGTGTAGACTGTCAATTGAATGGCATTCACTCTTGACCAATCTGAATCCAATACAGCATATTTAGGCTGTGGAAATCTTGGTCAGATCCACCTCCAAGAACGAAAGAATCTTTGAGAGCTGTCGTCTTAGAAGCACAGAAAAATTGAGCAGTCGGGAGCCCCCCTCTCCGCCTTATCAGATTCATGCCTAACTGCTTCCGGAAGGTGATTGCACACGAGGGAATATGGACCTCATACTGACCCCCGATGAACGATGGCCCTTTTCAGGGCAAAAATGAATTGAAAAGATTAAATTTGTCCGAAGACCGGCGACAAGAGACTATCATTAACTTACCTCAACAACAAATCACATTTCTTGACTAGTTGTACTAGATTAATTACTACTGCAAGAATATGTGTGATCATCATCATCATCATCATTTCCCCTTATCCAGCTCCTGCCGGGTCGGGGTATTTATGGCACTTCTCCACTTTCCTCTTTCCTTCCACAATTCTTCTTCCACGATCTTGTCCCAGTCCAGATTCCTTTTTCTCACGCTGTTCTTCACTGAATCGATCCACCTTGTTCTAGGTCTTCCTCTTGCTCTCTTACCCTTGCACTTTGCCTCCAGCATCTGTCTTGGTATTCTATTTTCCTCCATCCTCTTTACATGTCCAAACCACCTTAGTTTATTTTTCTCAATTCTCTCATTTAGTTTTCCCATCCCAACTTCCTTCCTAACATCTTCATTCCTCACTCTGTCTTTCCTTGTCTTACCTATCATACTTCTTAGGAATTTCATTTCACTGGCTTGGATTTTACTCTCATGCCTGCTTGTCAGGGTCCAAGTCTCAGCTGCATAAGTTAATATGGGTACATAGTACATTTTATACATTACCTCCTTGCTTTTCCTTGGTACTTCCTTATCCCAAACAAGTTTTCTTACACTTTGATAGAATGCATTGCTCTGCTGTACCCTCCTGCCAATCTCCATGTCCAAACTACCAGTTTGCATCAATTCACTTCCTAGGTATTTGAACGTGTCCACAATTTCCTAACTCTGACTTCCAATTTTCACAGTGCCCTTTCCTTGTCTTTCCCCTCTTGTCATCACCATGGTCTTGCTTTTCTCTATACTGATTTTCAGGCCATACTTCTGAATATTTTCGTTCAGTGCATCTAGTTGTTTTTGCACTTCTTCGGTGTTCCTTCCCCAGACCACAATATCGTCTGCAAATAATAGTAACTTCATTTCTTTATGTCCATATGCTTCCTTTGTTTCCTTTACAATTTCATCCATTACCATTATGAATAAAAGAGGTGACAGCACACTCCCCTGTCTTAGTCCAGTCTTGTTCCTAAACCAATCTGTCTTTCCAACTGGGGTCAGTACCCTGCTAACACAGTTGCTGTACATTGCTTGCACCATTTCCAACATTTCTCTTCCCAGTCTCTTCTTAACCATGGTTTCCCATACCTTCTCTCTGGGGACACTATCATATGCCTTTTCTAGATCTATGAAAGTCATGATCAAATCCTCTCCATATTCCCAGTTCTTTTCCATCACCTGCCTCAAGCTAAAGATTGGGTCCACTGTGGATCTTCCACTCCTGAAGCCATACTGTTCCTCTTGCAACTCTCCTTCCACCTTTCTTCTCATTCTTCTTTCTAATATCCTTTCCAGTATTTTTACTATCTGTGATATGAGGGTGATCCCTCTATAGTTATCACACACTTTCTTGTCCCCTTTCTTAAACACTGGTATTATTAGCCCTTTCTCCCAGTCTTCTGGTAGACATTTCCGTTTCCACACACACTTTAGCAGTCGATACAGCCATTGCATACCAACAGGTCCAGCAGCCTTTATCATTTCTACACTGATTTCATCCACCCCTGTTGCTTTTCCCATCTTCATTTTCTGTACTGCTAATTCCACCTCCAGCATTGTTATATCATCTTCTGTTATAGAGTCGTCAGGCTGTGTCACTTCGATCTCACCAGTACAATTGCTCACATTCAATAGCTTATCGAAATACTCCTTCCATCGTCCCTTTATCTCTTCTGGGTGTGCTAACAACTCTCCATCTTCCTTTTTCACCAGCTTTGTAGTAACTCTTTCTTTCCTCTTACTTCTTAGAAGCCCATACAGCATCCTTTTACTGCCACTTACATCTGTTTCCATTCTTCGTGTAAATTCTTCCCAACTTTTCTTCTTTTCTTCTCCTACCACTTTCTTACACCTCCGTTTGCTGTCGTGGCACTTCCTTTTGCTTTCTTCTGTTTGATCTCGGTTCCATTCTTTCCATGCAGACTTCTTTTCTTTTACTGCTTTCCTCACTTCTTCATTCCACCACGGTGTCTCCTTCTCTTTCACTCTTGTTGACGTCCTACCACAAGCACTCTCTGCTGCACCAGCAAATGCCTTTTTAAAGTGGGACCATTCCTCTTCTACATTTTCCACTTCAGTAACTGGGATTTGTTGCTTCAATCTCTCCTGAAAATCTTCCTGTACAGCTTTGTCTTTCAATTTCCATACTTTTATTTTACTTTCTCTGATCTCCTTTAGGTTTTCCAATTTTTCCCATCTTAATTTTACCACCACAGCTCTATGGTCCCCATCAAATGCTTCACCTGGTAAAGCTGTCACATCCATCAGCTTTCTGCGATTTGTCCTTTCCACCAGGAAGTAGTCAATTACTGATTTTGTTCTTCTATCACCCCACCCATATCTCGTAATTTTCCTGCTGTTTTTCTTCCGAAACCATGAATTACCCACTATCAGTCCATTCCTTTCACAAAAGTTTACAAGTTCCTCTCCTTCCCGGTTCTTTTTCCCATATCCATATGGTCCAACGACTTCTTCCTTTCCTTGTCTCTCAATTCCGACTTGCGCATTCATGTCTCCCATGATCACCACTTCTACATCTGAGATTACTCTTTCTACATCCTCCAGGAATACTTCAATATCTTCTTCTCTGTTTCCAGTCTGTGGTGCATACACTTGTATGAAGTCCATCACGTCATTCTTCATCTTCATTCTAATTTTCATTATTCTGTCACTCACACACTCTACCACTTCAACATACTCCTCCATTTGTTTCGAGGTTATCAGTCCCACGCCATTTTTTGCCTCTTGGCCACCACTCCAGTATAATGTATATCCTTTCCTCAATTTCTTCCTTCCTTTACCTTTCCATTTCACTTCACTCAGCCCCATCATTCCAACCTTCTCCCTCTCCATGAAGTCTACCACCTCCTCCACCTTGCCTGTCAGGGTCATGACATTCATGATTCCCACTTTCATTTCGGTTACTGGTCGCCCATTTCTCACAGTTCCCCCAGTACCAAAGGAACTGCGCGTCGCCTGCAGGGTACGCCCTAACTTTTTCCGAATCATTGGAAGTGCCATATCCATTTTAGGCTATTATTACGATGGGGTCGCCACTCCCAAAGGCATTTTATGGAGCTACTGCCAGCTATTATTCAGGCCGCCCCTAACATGGAGAACAGACGCCCTTGCAGCCGCCCCTAACATGGGAAACAGACGCTGCCGATTGATGCTGTACTCATACTATTCCCTGAGTACTGGGTTGCCTCTTCCGCAATCTCCACCGTTCTGAAGTCCATCTTCTCCGCTGTAGATTCCGTTGAGGTCTTCGCACGTAACCCTGTGCACGGGGCCTATGTTATACCCCATAGGACTGGGTCCTCACCAGAACTTAGCCGGTACTGTAGTTCCATGGTCTATTACAGTACCGTTGCCCACCCCCGCGACGTGGACGTGCCTGGCAAGAATTATCCATGTAGCCAATTAGGATTGACTCATGGACCGGGTTAAGGAGCTGTCTAAATCCAGCCTCCAAGGCAAGAATATGTGTGAGTATATTGTAAATATCATAACCCGTAGACTACCTGTAGACATAGATTTAATAGCTGAACTGTAAAGGATCTGTTAATGGGCGTCCAAGTTTATTTATTTATCTTATGTAATTCCTTTCAGGATTACAGCACAATCCATTACAATTGGGCATAATCGGGTTGACCGATTGATAAAAAAATCGATGTCAGTGGAACTTTACAGCTACCTACATAAATCTCATTAATCAGAGCAATAATAGAAACAATGAAGAATTCAAGTAAGTGAATTACCTATGGGGGCCGATAACCTAGATGTTAGGCCCCTTAACACAACAATCATCATCATCATCATCATCATCGAATTACCTATGTATTTCACATCATTATTATTTAAAAGCGTTTTGTAAGTCTACAAATGCCATGAATGGTATCTTTTTCTTCCTTCCTAGATCGAAACGCAAAAAACATATTATAGGTTATAAATTTGCATTTGCATTACTACGGGAAGACTATATATGACGCTTACATTCATGAAGATATATAAAAACCATACACCATTTGACAAAAAGAGAAGATATTAATGGCGTTATTCAACTACAAGAGTCTTGTTTTCATTGTATTCATAACGATTGGATACATATTAAAATTGTCACCTATTCCACATGAAGCATTTCTCTTATACAAATCACACCGAATTCTCCATCCTATACATCAAAGTTATTTTCATGTCGACATATTAACTGGTTGGCACCTATTCAAAAATTTTAAACTCCGTATTGGAGAAAGATTTATCTTATTCATTACAAGCACTGAAATAATTAATTATTGATTTTAGAACTTCATCTTGTAAATTATTTTAAGTATATTATTTTTGATAAAATGTTTATATTATAGCTTAACATTTATTTACAATCACCAGTAATATTCTCGCTTTTTAACTACACTACATTTTGAAAATTATTGTAAAAGGACCAGTATTAAATTTTATTTTATTTAATTCTGAATTGTAAGGATATCCATTTTAAGTTAGTATTTTATTTCATTTCATTACAATTTTATCATTAACATTTCATTTCTTATTTAGATTTAAGTACTGTGCCCGCTGGCCGAAGGTTTCGGGAAGCCACCGGTTTCAAATGACCCTTCCGAGACCCTCCTCCAGTTAACACATATGTATAGGGGACGACACATTCATAGGCTGGTTTTGCACGAAAGTCTGCACTCGGGGGTATTGGGAATTGGTGAAGTTCGATTCTTAATCAGCTCCGAGGAATGCATCGATATCAAAACTAAGCAAGAAAGAGAGGTCAGTCTTATGTTAAAATCACAAATACATTTTATTCAGAATAGATCCCTAGCCTAGCATGAGAGTTGCAAACGGCTAGTCCGATACTATTCTGCCCAGAAAGAATATATAAAAAAGTCCTATCCAAGATCTAAGTTACTCTCATGGTCTTAATACAAACTTTAAACTAAAACGAACAAGCTAAGAGTGTGGCACGTAAGATCAGCACTAAGCAATTACATCAAAAATGACTACGGGAGGATCAAACATTAGAAGAATTTACTTCAAAGCATACATTTACTTGTTTACAAATACTAGGAATATTTACATTTAATAGCAAAGGGAAAAATTGTCCTAAGCTAGGATGGTGCCATCTCCAACATTTATCTTTAAATTTACGTGTTTATCTAGTCCTAACTGTATGTATGTATGTATGTCTACCCCTTATTATTCCCGTTTTCCAACGGGGTCGGGGATGAGATGCGATGGAAGTCTTTGTGGCGATGGTTTTTACGGCCGGATGCCCTTCCTGACGCCAACCTCATGAGAGGAGTTAATTAGAGATGAAATGAATGATGGTGAATGAAACTGGGCAAGGATGTGGAAGGAAGCGGCCGTGGCCTGTCAGAAGGTACCGTCCCAGCATTTGCCTGGTGTTGAAAATGGGAAACCACGGAAAACCATTTCAAGGACGGCCGACGGTGGGGCTCGAACCCACGCGTCTACCGAGTCAGCAGAGAGCTTGGCCCCATGACCTAATGCTGCGCGTTAGCCAGCGTAGCCACTACTGTCGGTTTATCTAGTCCTAACTATCATTAATTAATAAACGAGACGCGATTATTACAAGGAAAAATCCAAATATGTGCACAACGTTGCTGAATAAAAAAAGATTAATCTAATACAACAAATGCATACAACAATTCAGCACTCCTATGGTTGTGCAATTGGCACTGCCAGCTTACAAGATTGTTACTGTTTGTAACAAATGGCCATAGTTTCAAAGTGTAAAGACAAGTTAGAAAAATAGGAACGCCTGCAAATGCGATGGTAATTGTACAATTACATCGACTCATATTGCTGCCAATCCGATGTGTGTGCTCCAGTTGTCACATCATCAATTGGTTGTAGAATAATATTGTGAAAATGTAACAAAGTGTATCCAAGATAAATCAACAATAACTAAATGTCGAACCTTTGGTCCTGAAAATATTTTATTTTTAGTATTTATTCATATTTATTTAGGCTCAGGGGGGAATTTATGAGATTTGTTTAGTTTCACAAAATCCTCTCTTTGATTATTAAGATTGTTACACAATTATTTATTCCTCACAGTGTAGTTGTTCAGTTTATGGACCTTTTAATTGCGTTTAGTGTAATCAGGTATCGTGTGTATGCAACTAATGCTCAATAATTTCATCACATTCCACTTAGGAATACTTCAACAATAATAATAGACACCCTGTGTCCTCACCATTACTCTCATTCTTAGACACCCTGTGTCTCTCTTTCAGACTATGGATCCCTCAATCCTTACTCCATCGGCTTGGTACGACTGCAATAGCTCGTTACCAACGGCATAAATTACCATAATCACAATAACACGTCGGAGGTATTAATCCACCATCTACGACATAACTCGATAATACTATAATAACGTTAGTTACAATTAGTGTGGATCCCTGAATTATACACTTTCAAATATCGATCACAAAGATTAAGTGTGTAGAAAATACATTCTGAAAATGCTCTCCATTAGCATAAAGGATTCTCATAGAAACTAGCGTGTGAGATTGTGTATTTATCAAATTGACCCTTCCCTGAATAAAGTCGAACCTACGATCACTGGTTACAAAATACTGTTTATTTCCACTGCCTGTCTGGCTCTCGTAATAAAATAAACTTGTTTTCAGATACTCATTTGTCAAATACGCGAATAACGGATTCTGCATTCAGATTATACAATGCTAGGAATGTCACCGCCTTCTCGATTATTTAATGCACTGCCTGAGATCCAACGTGCTGTGTAGCTGTCTCGCACATACACATGCGACCTTGGTTGGCCTCGATTTATCATCTGGCAAGAACTAGTTTCTTTTGTCATGAGCTTGACAACATAAAAAATGTCTGTAACTGTTTTGAAATTATACGAAATGGACATTATAACTTTGCCTTCTTGGCGTTAAAAAATTAATGACAAAACTAAAACTTTCCACACGTGAGCTTATGATAACTACCTGCGTTGTGCACTTTCAATGAAACCATTTATAACTAATCTACCGTTCCAACCCATTACATGTAGCTTCTTAAACATGATCTGACTTACAGATTGCAGCGACACCAGTTCGAGACCCGCCAATGAGGTGTTATAGCGGTCTCCTCAGAGGTCTTGGATCATCTCGTCATTGCTTCGGTCACCTTCCGTTATTAATTCCCCACACATGGTTTAGTGATTCCTCTCCATAACGTGGTCGTTGTTGTACTTCAAATGTAGACAATCGATTGGTTCCATTATGTAGTTGTTGATTACATTATCACACATGTTAAAGAAAATTACATCGAGGTCGTAACACTCACTGACTCTAATGTGCAGTAAAATAAAATTACCCATTTACACACCGCCACTGGCGTTATCATCGCTTTTGTGACACTCACTCGCAAACTTTGCACAACATTATTTACAATAATTAAATAAATGAAAATATCTGCACTTTGGCGAAACATAAAGTAATTCCTGTATCACAGTTTTTATACCATTCACAGTTTATGATACACTGCTGCATGTGACCATGCTGACTCGTGGCTTGCATTCCATGCTTCCACAGTTTGTTAATCCTTGATCAAAAATATAGCACTATTTAGGTATAAATAATTATCTACTATTACTCTGCTTGCATATTTCGCACTGATGATTATCCGTGTCTCTAATATAAATGGATCTCTCCATTCCACAAAGTTTTCCAATACTCGGAACGTGTTTTATACTGATCCGTCAATCACACATCGGTCCTGCCTGGACGCACGACAACTAGGTACTGTCTTCTTCTCGCATGGCGTTCACTCAAGACATGAGCTAGCCGCGCGAATTCACGGTTTCGTTTTCTGCGATGTAGACCGTAATTTAAATATGCAGAATTACATTAATTAAATCTTTGATGATTTATGGAGTGTCCAAGTTGTGTAAAAGTATTATTATAACTAATATTGCTCCATATTCTTCCCGCCTCTTGCAGGGTATGTTCAGTTACTCTTCAGCATGGATCTTGGTGATCAATTACCAATGCAAACATGCGTCAACGGGCGCAGTACATATATACTATTTTGGTTTAATTCTTAATTGATTTTTATTTTTTAGCTGAAGATGACCTCATTGAAGGTCGAAGCATGTCCTATATATATATATGTGTGTTAAGTATTGATTTGGCGTATACTTTTAAACATTTATTATTATGTATTTACCGCATAGCATATATACACAAAAGCAGGAAAGTAAGTACATTATATTTTTTGTCCAATATTCTTATCCAATCCAGAGCCTCTGTAGTGGCCTCTAGAAAATCAAACCAATCTCCAGGATAGGCTCTTCTACTACATTCCCTTACAATGTGCTCGATGGTTTGAAGAGGGGCACCACCGTCACACTTGGGGGATTGTATCATTCCCAATTTGTAGAGAGATGCAGAGAGATCAAACCTTGAATTAAATGTGAACAAAGGCCAGAGCTGTTCATCTGTTTTTAAGATCCATTCTTCCTTCCATTGGGCATAGGGGTCGAAATTATCTTTTGTGAGCTTCTGAGCGAACTTAACTGGCGGATGTCGAGATTTCAACCGGTTCCTCTGCAGGTCAGGAATATTGGAGTGGATGGCCAATTGAGGTTTCTCACGTATCTTGGAGTATTCTCTTAGCAGTGCTCGTGCTCTACGGTATGAAGGAGGCATGATGTTGCTCAGGACAGGAAGCCAGTGGATAGGGGCGATCTTATTACTCCTGAAATAATCCGCATTGTGTTGTTGAGCTGAGTGTCCACAAGTTTCACATGACAGCTGTTGATCCATACAGGAGCACAATACTCTGCCGCAGAGAAAACTAAACCAAGGGCGGAACATCTCAAGGTAGTTGCAGAAGCCCCCTAGGTTGTACCACACAACTTCTGAAGAATGTTGTTACGACTCCTAATCTTTGCTGCTGTATTTACTAGATGTTGCCTGAAAGAGTGTGTCCGATCTAATGTTATACCTAAGTACTTCGGGTGATTATTGTGTCTGAGGACCTTACCATTAAAAGAAACTTGGAGAGTACAGCTTGCCATTTTGTTTGCCAGGTTTCAATATGGCCAGTCTCAGAAGAAGTTGGAGAGGTACGTTTAAGCATCCTTAGGTTTTTTACACTGTTTTTTTATGAGGTTTATCTTCAGTTAACCTTGAAGTTGAAACAATATGGGAGGCTATTTTGTTTGGTGGGATAGTTGACTGTTCGCTAACTCCTGTTGAGTTCCTCCAAGTTTTCTCAGTAGTCTCCAGGCATCTCTACTGGAATGAGAGAAATCCAAGTTACTGTTTCTGTCCATTTCTGTCTACGATTTTCATCTAAACTCCGTAGTAGTACCTCACCAGTCGTATGGGCACCCGTTTCAAGAAAATCTTTGTATAGGGCATCGCTTTGTTCACTCCATCCAGGAACATATTCTTTCCTGTAGCCTCTTGGGATGTACTTTTTGGCTACAGATTTCACAAGCCCTTCAAATCTCTGATAAGTACCGCTGATTGCAGGAATCCACCTGATGCATTTGTCAAGTTCTTCAGAGAATTTCCTCCAGTTTGCCTTTTTAAAGTTCTATCGTGGGCGTGGGAAAGATGTAATTAAGGGAACAGAGATGCCCATCTCAAGGAAGATTGGTCTGTGTTGACTATTTGGGAAGTCCCCCATAACTTTTCCCATCATGGGTAGCAGGTTGCCTACAGAGTCACATGTGACATAACAGAGGTCTGGGTTGGACTGTATTTCACATACATATTCAGTATTTAGGATACATCTCATGTTATTAATTACAGTTAAAATGTTGAATTCAATTATGCATGTAAGTTATTGAGTTTCTTAATTGGTCGTTACATAAAAATATCTGATTATAATTTGTATGATAAGTAATCAAAACAATCTATGATGGGCCAACACTTGATTGGTGGTGCTCGCAGGCCGTTGTTGGTTAGCGAGCGTAGTTTGTAGAACCCTGGTCTAAAGTAAAGACGTCTTGTGGCCACGAGACAAAAGAAATACTGTTATCTGAACCATATCACACAGAAGACCGAAACTGGACATTTAATAACACACAGCATTAAATGCCAACTTCCATATGATGACCGAATTTAATGACAAACATATGTAGCCTATACGTAACAAATATGCTCTCAAATTGAATTCCACTAAAATCTACGCCTTTGGGTGGAAGAAATCTCTTATGTGAACCCCACCGTGGAACAAAGTCCCCGACCGCGGGAAGACCACTGTAATAAAGGCTTGGTGGACATGAAAATGCAGTTTTTAGCCTACGAAGGCAACAATTAGCAAAATTCGAAAAACAAAAACTCTTTCAATGTAGGAATATTCGACAGTAGGCCCTAATGTTGTTGTTTGGAGATACCGTATGAAAGATGTTCTTCTGTACGACACGCAGGGGCGGTTCGAGTATCTTCTCAGTCGGCAAATGCATAAGTCGGCAGTCGGAAAATCCTGAAGAAGTTGTAACATTTCCCAAAACAGCATTTAAAAAATCAAAACGGGGCATGGCCATATGCGATTTGGTCCGATTTTTTTTAAAATATTTATTATACTGACAGTCGGATTTTTTTAACCGACAGTCGGCACAAACGGACGCTGCAATAGTTTCGTACAGCCAGGCAATAGCCCAGTGCGGCAAGAGGAAGAGTCGGCAAAATAACCATTTTAAAAGTTTCACTTCCAGTCCTTTGTGGACCGGCTGCCACTATCCATTTGGTTTCTTTGTAAGAAAACTGAGGAAAGAATGACAGATTAGCAATATGGGACCAAGGACAAGGGATGAACTCATCAGCACGTTCCTGGATGTGTGTAGCATCCCGCGTTCATTATGCTGAGCAACTCGGCTTGACAGCGAAGCGAGCCCAGCATCTGTGCCATGTGGCTAGACAAAAGGTGTTGGTGAGCGCATTGATAACTTCAGGTCAAGCCAACTCATTGAGATGTTGTCGATGGAAAGGCATGACCTACTACCGCTTGTCTTGGTTCGTCCTCAGATATCCACGCCATTGTGACAAAATTGACAGGTTTATGGTTCCAAGGCTCATCAAGGGGTGGGGTGTTCACTATCGTCAGTGCAGTGGGCACCTAGAATAAGCGAAAGCAGTCGTTCCTGGACCGACAACTTTTACAGTGATAACGAGGGGAAAATACAGTAGCCGTGGGAAGTGAATTTTCGCCGGCACGGAACATTTTCACGGATCATCGCGTACCCATCAATCTTAAGTAATAATAATACAATAAATACTTGCGTATTTTCAGCCATGTTTGTGTTTAATGGTGTTAAAAAGAAAGAATGCCCGATAAATCCAACCCATAAAAGTCGACCTTTGTGTTTGTGGGGGGGGGGGGGGGGGGGGAATTGTTCGCTTTTAAACCATATTTTTTATTTAAATAAAACTTACAGAGTGTTTTAAAACTCAGTGGCAAGAAAACCGGGATGGGGTGGAGGAGACAACACTAAGTAACGTTGTCGAAGGAACGAATATCCGGAAAAGCACCCCTGTGGCGCTCGACGTCTTCAAAGGTTTGAACTTAATGCCCAACGGGTAGTTAAGGCACAATTAAAATCAAATTAAATCTAGTGGAATGGATAAAGTATCATGGGTAAATTTCGTTATGGCGTATTTTCCTGTAGCTCGTTAGGTTTAGGTACTTAATATCTCTAAAGAAAATGCCTCTACCCTGTATAGTAGGCAATAATTCACACCCATCATTTTTGGTGACTAGCGCATAAACGTTACCCGTTCCCAGAAAATCTCTCCGTGTGAAGTTTACTCATAATAATGTACTCTATCCATTCCGTTAAGATTTAATATGATCTGATGAGTAATTAAACTATCTGACAGATACCAAATTAAGCCATCTGCCCACTTTGACAAAGTCCAGCGTCGTAGGGGAGCATTTCTGGACCTTCGTTTTAGACAAAGTGGCTTAGAATTGTCTCCTCCACCCCGGCCCGGTTTTCTTGTCACTGTGTTTTGGAACTCCCTGAATACGGTACTCTCCCAAACGATTCGGCCAACCTCGGGCCTGCTCGTTGCTGATTTTGTTAATGAATTGTAGATTATACATCCGTATACACCCTACATCATTAGTAGGCGGGTAGTGGGCACCTAAACACAGGGGCAACTGAACAGGCCACCCGCAATACATGTAGTCTAAAATAATTAATATCTGGCGAACCCATGGTCGGAAATTAACATGTAACATGTCGTTGGACTCGGGATGTTGATCCTTTTCCTAAGAATGAATCATAATATTTTTTAACAAATTTGAAAATCTTTGTTTTTGAAGGTAGGCGATATTTTTAAAACGAAACATTCTAGAACGTAGTGCAATGGTTCAAACAAAAGGTGTTTATGTATTTTGTGGTTAGAACAAAACTTTTTATATTTTACATTTTTAACAAAAACGATCAATTTTGAAAGTGGCGTATATTTCAGAAGCTAGCAATTAAAAAAACGTTTGTTTGATGTAAATGGAAGGTCTCTACCCCCTCTGCCCAGAAACCAAGTTTCAAGTCTCTGGGATATAAACTGTGCAGTAGTGTGGTAAGGAGAGAGCTGCTACACTTAGGAAGTTGTGAAGCACTGGCGGCCTTGTGAAGGAAGGAATAATTATGTTGGGGAAGGAATTGGTGGAGTTTGCCCTAAAAGAAACTCCAACGCATAGAGGGAGAACAGCATCAAGCATTAGCTTGGATTGTATAGCATTGTGGGGAAGCATTAGGCTGAATTAATATTAGGGCTGAATGGATTTCACACTTGAACATATGCTGTAAAAATATATATTTTATGTCAATATGGTGCAATAAACAATCTGAATGAATAACAACAATAACACACTTTAGAAAAAGAGTTCTTTAAACTTATCCACTTTGGATTTAAAATTGTAATTAAAATGTCTTAAAAATAGATAATAAAACACTTAACTTTAGTGTGCTTCAGTTGCAAATATATCCTTCGAGGATCCTTTCTCATAAGGAGGAATGCAGTGGAAACGAAGTAATGCGGTTAGCCTCCATAGGCAACCCACTCAACACTTGAAGGTGAAATTACTTTGCTTTGAACTTTAAGCAGATGGATCTTGTTGATAAACAAGATATGCAATGACTGACCGTGGTGCTTGATAACCTTTGTTGACATACCCTTTCTTGAAGTTTATCAGCGGCGAAGTATTTCTGCGGTTAATACGATGTCTCTTGCGGTGATTTGTGGAAGAAAATAGTAGTGGCCTCAATATATCTGCAGAACGGTGGCTTTGACATCTTGGCAGAAGTGTAGACGCAGAGCGGCCATGAGACGAGAATTCTGTTCTGCGAAGAATACTCAAAGTATTATAGGCCCAGCTTGGCCCGTACTGTAGTGGCAGCAGACTGGACGCAGAATGTCCTGGACACAGAATGCATGAGTAATGTGTGAAGAATGGACTGGAATGGACATCACCATGAAGATGAGTCGGGGTTTTATAGGGCTGGGATCCCGCCGAGTCGACAGGTGATCAGGAACACCGCTGTTAATTGGCTGTCCAAGAAAATTGACGTCACGAACTCGAGGCGACAGCAAGCACGGAGCAGTCAAGCCCAGGGTAGATAATGCAGTGATGTGTTGCGGTAGCCTTAAACACTTAGGTGAGTAACTTTAATATCTTATAAATGGGTGGTTAATAACAAGGTTATGCATATTGATTAAACTATTAATACATTTCCAAAGAAATAATTATCATTCGAGGATCTCGGTAACAAGAAACAAATTTGACCGACAAGTGGGCTATGCTAAACATTGAAAATATCACGAAAAGTGATCATGCTCTGAGAACTCCGAATGAAAACAAACAAAAGAATCAGTCAAAACAAACGTAGATAACAGAAGACGAGTAAACTAAGACTCGAAAGGCAAAACAGAGATAGCAGAAATAGGTCTGGTGTAAATACCTTTATTAGTTAAAACATCAACAACTCTGACGTGTTTATCATGGCAAAAGTGGCAGTGAATAACTCTGCCTAGGTTCCACACGAGAGGCGGAGATGGGTCTCGAAGAAGAACCATGTCCCCGACTCTTACATCTGGTTGAGAAAGCCGCCACTTCTCACGCCTATTTAGCAAGCTGAGATAATCTAGTTTCCATCGGCGCCAAAAAGAACAGCGCAAAGATTCTACTTTTCTCCAAAAAATAGGTAAGCCAGGATCATAGCGTCGAAGCAGCAAAGGCGGAGTAGCAGCTAAAGAACAGCCAATCAAAAAAGGATCGTTAGAAATAGGAGTCAGAAGTCTGGAATTTACGATAACTTCAACTTGAATAATTAAAGAATTAAATTCCTCATATGAAAGAGTGGTTGGACCAAGAGTTTTCTTGAGCTGTCTCTTAGTAAGTTTTATGCAAGATTCCCATCGGCCCCCATGATGTGGAGCATAAGGCGGGGTGAAATGCCATTTGAACCCTTTAGAATAGGAAAAGTTGGAATTTTTTTCTTTTGCAGAAGGGGAGCATAACACTTTTTTCCTGAGATCAGAAGCACTTACAAAAATTTTTGCATTATCTGAAAAGACTTCAGATGGAACACCCCTTCTTGCAGCAAATCTAGAAAAGGATGCCAAAAAATAAGATACAGAAGCATTCGTAACCAGCTCGAGGTGGATAGCTCCCGTCACCATACATACGAATAACGAGATGTAAAGTTTACCTAAGATTTTGCGCTTAGATGAAGAGGGATTGGTCTGATATACGTAAGGACCAGCGTAATCAATCCCAGTAAGAGCGAAGGGCTTACTAGGTTCTGAACGAAATGTAGGTAAATTACCCATAATCTGTGTAGCGGGGCGTGGTTTAACCTTAAAGAAAGGTATACACTTTTTGACAACAGAGGAAACCTCATGAACGCCATTAATGACCAAATAGAGTTCACGAATTAGACAGAGCAAGGTGCGAGTGCCCGCATGAAGGTGTTGATAATGAAACTTTTTTATTATAAGGGTAGTGATAGGATGCTTTGAAGGACGGATGATGGGATGATTTTTCCCATCCCCACAACTAGACATAGCCAATCTTCCGCCCACCCGTATTATACCATCCTGGTCTAGAAAAGGAGTGTGTGGTGAAAGCCTGCTAGGCTTGGGTAAATCCTTACCACTTATAAGAGCTTGCTTTTCAGGAGCAAATACTTCCTGCTGTACGAGCAACAAAATCTTGCGAGTAGCAAATTCTAACTCTACTCTGGTAAGAAAGGGTTGAGGCTTCAAAGGTTGATCAATTACCAAATATTTCCACCGAAATATATAAGACACTACACGAATCAACTTATTAAATGAAGAGTACCTCTGAAAAAAGGCTAGTAGAAGTAGAAGTAAGATGCGACGTGACCGGGTCAGCGCGGGCATCAGGTACTTCATCTGCAAATTGATTAGCTAAGCGTTTAGGGGCGTGGTGGCTCAGCGGTCTAGCTGTATGCCTCTCACCAAGGCGGTTCGGGTTCGATTCCCGGTCAATGCATGTGAGATTTTCGAAGTGAAATGCCATGTCCTGTGGTTCGGATTCCACGTAAAAAGGAGGTCCCGTGGCTCATGATCTCAAGATTAACGGTCACGTTAAACTACAAGCTTCCTTTTTTTTTTGATTAGCTAAGCGAGGCCAGCAAGATGATTCCTGACTAAGCCAAGGAGGACCATTCCAGTACAGGTCTGAAGATATCAATTTTTTAGGCGTGCAACCAGTGATATTATGTCCGCGGGGTTTTCACGGCTAGGAACATGTCTCCATTGTTCAGAATGGGAAACTTCATGAATCTTAGAAACGCGATTTGCCACAGAGGTATTCCAATGAGAAGAAGTCTTGGAAATCCAAGCTAGTACAATAGAAGAATCGCTCCAAAAATATGCGGGAAAATTTTAATTTTAAACTGACATTAAGTTTAGTAGCTAATTCTGTTGCCATTAAAGCAGAGCATAATACTAATCTAGTCAACGGTACAGTTTTAAGAGGAGCAACTTTTGATTTTGCTCACACTGAATTAGAAAATCCAGGAAAAGTAACTGAGGAAAGTCCTACTATGTATGCACAGCAGCCATAAGCCCCTTCTGAACTATCAGAAAATACATGCAGGTCATACTGCTGGCATAAGGGATTAGAAATTGAAAGGCGGGGTATAGAAATTTTGGAGAGATTCAGAAAACTACTGCGATACAACCATTCTTCTAAAAGAGGGATGGGGAGTTTTTCATCTCAGTCAGATTTTAATGACCAAAGCTTTTGCAGGAAAATTTTTGCAACAATAACTATAGGAGCAATATATTGCAAAGGGTCAAAGATTTCTGCGATTTCTGACAAGACTTGTCTCTTAGTTACAGCGAGAGATTCTGTCAAATGTACCCGATAAGAGAAGGTATCAGAAGAAGGGCACCTAAACACCCAATGCTTTTACGGCTGCTTCATCAGTAGGAATAGCAACAAATTTATTAACCGGGGCCTATGAAGAAAATGTTGATATAAATTCAGTAGAATTTGAAGGCCATTTATGGAGCGGAAACCCACCTCCCAGGAGTATGGATTTCAAATCTTCACACACAAGGAGTGCTTCAGAAATATTAGGGAAAGAATACAACAAATCGTCAACATAAAATGCCGTTTTAATGCCTCAGAGGCCAAAGGATGATACAGATGACCATCTTGTTCGGCTAACATGTGGAGAGACCGAATCGCAAGAAAGGCTGAAGGCTTCAGGCCATATGTCACAGTCTTCAATCTGAATATCTTTATGGGTTTGAAACTCTCATCGCGCCTCAATATTCTTTGCAGATCTTGCTGCTCAGAATTTACGACAATCTGCCGATACATTGGCTTAAGATCGGAGATTACAGCAATAGGAAACCGTCGAAAACTAACCAAGACAGAGGTGGGATCTGTTTGAATAGCGGGACCACATTGCAAGGTATCTTTTAAAGAGACTCCATTGGAATCTGGTGATGAGCCATTAAAAACTACTCTTATATTGTCTTGTGTTAAAGAATTTTTCAAAATCGGGTGATGATTTAGATAAACTATCTCCATAAAAGCATGGCCAAGATTTAGAAATTACCTCCATGGGATTAGATGATTCGTATTCCTCCATAAAGGAAGCATACTGTGTTTTAACAGAAGCGTCTTGTTTGAACCGATTTTCAATAGCAAATAGCGTCTTGAGTGCTCTGGAATGTGAGCCCGTAATGGCTGGAGGATTAGGAATACGTAGAAGAGTTACTATAAATCTGCCTTCAGTAGTACGAACAGTGGTTTCGTTGTATAACTTTTTACAAATTTCGTTAGAAGAAGAAGAAGTAGCCTGAACATTCTCATGATCCCAGACCTTGGTCAGCTCTTGACTTAAATCGGCACCAACAAAATAACAATTTGATACAGTTTGAATAGGATTACGATGTATTTGACCAGTAGCGATCCAACCAAAATCAGTTTGGTGGAAGAAAACATTAGGAGCAATTTTTACTTTATTGGAATGAAGACATTGCCAAAACACGCTTGAGCTGAAAAGTAGCTCTACGAGCGAAGCTCTGTTGAAATGAGGGTCAGCGAGCTGGACAAAATTCGGGTTATTCCAACTTTGAATAGGATAAGAAGTGCCGGGAATATTGTTGCCTATAGCCTTGATAATCAAACAATCTAATTGCAACTGCGTACCAAGATTATTAGAGTCCTTCAGATCTACTTTAGCAAAGCTTAAGGATTGAGATTTAGAGCAGTTTATTCCTGTAACCTCTATTGAGGTGGGATGTTTTGAGAGGCCTAACTTTTGTACCAAAGATACACTAATAAAATTGTTAGTAGCGGCATTGTGTAATAAACCCCTGACAGGTATCCATTTTCCGTAAGCGTTTTTCAATAGAACCTGCACGGTAGATAATAAAGCCTGAATTTTTACAAGCGAGGTTGAACTTTGAGCATACGACTGCGCACTATTTTGAGAAGTCTCAGAATTAGACTTGGTATTGGAACTGCTTGGTCCTAATAACCGTGATCTTTCATGTCTGTGCAAAAGAGAATGGTGTCTAGCCTTACAATGAAAGCATAAACGTTGTGAACGGCATTGTTAAACATATGCGTTCCTGACAAACAGTTGAAACAATGTTTTTTATTCGTAATTAACTTTCGTCTTTCATCTACTGATAAGGATTTAAATTCATCACATATTATGCGATTGCTGACACAGATCACACGTTTGCATTTGGTTAGGTGACCGAGCATCAACAGAAAGAGCATGTGATCTTAAAATTCTTTGATTACAACTGTTAACCTTGTCTTTTGAGAAGGCTTTTGAATCTGAAATACTAGTTTTTTGATTAGCTATGGTGGAAAAGACTTGGCTTCTAGCCTTCAAAAATTTAATAAAAATATAATAATTTAATAAATTTAAATTTAATAATTTAATAATTACAAATGTTGGGAAAGTTCTGTTTCCCAGGCTTTTAATGTACTTGCATCTAATCTTGCAGAAATAAGGTGAACTAGTAATAAATCCCAGTGATTTACAGGTTGGTTTAAATTGGACAATGCTCTGACGTGAAGTTCTGCAGTGTCAATCAACTTACGAAGCGATAAGCTGTTGTCTGCTTGCACGTTAGGTAACTCGAATAAACTTTGTATATGGCGTTGAATGGATAAACGAATGTTCCCATATCTATCCTTAAGAAGATCCAGAGCGACTTCATAATTATCACTGGTTAAAGAAAGTGCTTGAATCAGGTAAAGTGCGTGCGTGGCCTTGAACTGTCCGAAGCAAGTAGTGAAATCTTTGAATTACGGGGATAGAAGTATTCTCGTGTACTAAAGAATTAAATAATTCAAAAAATGGCTCCCATTCTATGTCCTTACCAGTGAATTTGGGTATTTCTAATTTGGATATATATGATGCGTGAGGAACATGTAGAAGATGCTGCAGAAGTTTGATCTTCTTGTTTCTCTTTTAAAGTTAAAGCCCTAATAAGCTGCTTAGCTTCAACAAATCCTTGATAGTATAATTTTTCAACTTCTAACCTATCACTTTGCTGGTCCGGGTGCTGAGTTTCTATACTGCATTGTATCTCATCATATTTCTCAAAGGCTTGTTCATAACTCTTAAGCCATGCGAAATTATGTCAAGATTACGCTCTTGGGGTTCAAGCTCCGTTAAAAAAGTACGAAACCATGTGAGCTTACCCTTACAAGAGGCTCTGGCGTTGCTGATTTTTTCATCAAGGTTAGGCATGTTAAAAGTTGTTTGTTACTCACGTCAATATTGTGACTTCGAGTGCTGGAAACCAGAGGTTGACAGCTTGCTAGGTAGTAAGGTTTAGTCTGATGCGGAAAAAACTGGCTTTTCTTACGTTGCTCTCCTCCGCCGCTGAACATGCGCGATCAAGCTGAAACTTACAATCTGAATTAGTGTTGAAATACAATAATCAAAAATTCTTAATATTTAGTGTGAAATCCACGATGTGACATTTATGATATTCCCAGGGTGCAACAAATATCTTTCCCGGGTTTCGGCACCAAAACGTATGATGGAGTTTGCCCTAAAAAACTCCAACTCATAGAGGGAGATCAGCATTGTGGGGAAGCATTAGACTGAATTAATATTAGGGCTGAATGGATTTCGCACTTGAACATATGCTGTAATAATATATATTTTATTTCAATATGGTGCAATAAACAATCTGAATGAATAACAACAATAAATGATTTATAACCATTAGACACACTTTAGAAAAAGAGTACTTTAAACTTATCCACTTTGGATTTAAAATTGTAATTAAAATGTCTTAGAAAACTAATAAAGAAACACTTAACTTTGGTGTACATCTGTTGCAAATATATCCTTAGAGGATCCTTTCTCATAAGAAGGAATGCGGTGGAAACGAAGTAATGTGGTTATAAGGCGCAACCTCCATAGGCAACCCACTCAACACTTGAAGGTGAAATTACTTTGCTTTGAACTTTAAACAGATGGATCTTGTTGATAAACAAGATATGCAGTGACTGACTGCGGTGCGTGATAACCTTTGTTGACATACCCTTTCTTGAAGTTTATCTACGGCGAAGTATTTCTGCGGTTAATACGATGTCTCTTGCGGTGATTTGTGGAAAAAAATAGTAGTGGCCTCAAGATATCTGCAGAACGGTGGCTTTGACATCTTGGCAGAAGTGTAGACGCAGAGCGGCCATGAGAAGAGAATTCTGTTCTGCGAAGAATCTCAAAGTATTATAGGCCCAGCTTGGCCCGTACTGTAGTGGCAGCAGACTGGACGCAGAATGTCCTGGACGCAGAATGTATGCAGAATGTATGAAAAATGGACTGGAATGGACATCACCATGAAGATGAGTCGGGGTTATATAGGGCTGGGATCCCGCCGAGTCGACAGGTGACCAGGAACACCGCTGTTAATTGGCTGTCCAAGAAAAGTGACGTCACGAACTCGAGGCGACAGCAAGCACGGAGCAGACAAGCCCAGTGTAGATAATGCAGTGATGTGTTGCGGTAGCCTTAAACACTTAGGTGAGTAACATTAATATCTTATAAATGGGTGGTTCATAACAAGGTTATGCATATTGATTAAACAATTAATACATTTCCAAAGAAATAATTATCATTCGAGTATCGCGGTAACAAGAAACTAATTTGACCGACAAATGGGCCATGCTAAACATTGAAAATATCACGAAAAGTGATCAGGATTAGTCATACAGAGGCCTGCGTGGTATCGTTTGAATGGTGTTCTTCCTGCTCTATCTGATGGCAAGGTTATTTTTTTAATCGGTGGATTATTGGAATTGGTTTTTGGGGTAGATATGTGTTTTCTGAAATTTTTGTTGATATATGGCGAACCCCTAAGGCTAGAACAAAGTTTGACATGTCATTATTTTTGTTGCGCTGCCGTCTTGACGATGATGCCTGTGTTGAAAAGGTGTGACACCTATTTTGGGTAGAACACGTGAATTTAGAATTTTTGTAATACAGAGTCCTTATATTTGCTTGGCAAGGGCATTCTCGCTCACGCGCTCCGCCAGTGACGGCTCAGTTGCCGGCTGCCGTGCGCGCATATATACGGCAGAATACGGTGCTTAAAATCAGTATCATGCATTTTTACTCACCATGTTTACAGTAGATGGTGAAAATGTTCCCCATCCGATTTCAAACATAATCGGCATCTCCTTATGAAGTTTCCGGTTACTCCGGTGAATTTAGCTTCAGTAAGGAAATAATGATCTTTGCGTCTATTTTCCTTTTATATTTAGCCAGTTGTTTTATTGCCCAATTTATAGGAATGGGTCGCCCTGGAAATTTCACTCTTGTTCTAGCACACGATTTCCTGCACTTTGGCGTATTGTGCAGATATACACGTTCAGGTAACGAATATTTCACATTAGGCATTACAGCACTATACACTATCACAATAAAACAACTGGCTAAGAGATTCAAACATACAGGTTCAGTAAAAGATAAAAATAGACGTAAAGGTCGTTATTTCCTTACTGAAGCTAAATTAACTGGAGTAACCAGAAACTGCGTAAGTTGATGCCGATTATGTTTGGCAGAGGATGGGGAATATTTTCAGACTCTGCTGTAAACATGGTGAGTAAAAATGATACCGGTACTGATTTTGAGCACCGTATTCTGCCACACATATGCGCGCGCGGCAGCCGGCAACGGAGTCATCACGGGCGGGGCGCGAGAGCGAGAATGTCCTTGCCAAGCAAATATAAAGACCCTGTATTTCGTAAAGCAATAAATTTTAATATTTTACCTGTTTAGAATTTTAATAAGGAGTGGTCGTAGACAGAGAGATGGTACCGCTGGCTGTGTGTTTCAACGAGCCTGTCGCCGGCCACGGTGGGGGTATTCCAATAGAACAATTGCTATTTCTAGGGGACGGCAGGGCGGCCTACGACGGTTCGTTTCTCTGATATTTCCTATGATGGGCGGATGGAGCCTAATATCCCAGAATGTGTGAAGTGTGCTTTTTTTTACCTCTGAAGGGGATATTTAACGTGTAAACGGTTATGAGTGGCATGTCAAATTATAATTCTATGATGCAAATGAAGCTGGTTTTATATAGGACAACAGTACATGGCTGTGTGTGTCGCTTGAAAGCAGAACAGAAAGAATGTAACTTGGCAGGATGTGAAATGTTATCGAAGCTTATGGGAAGTGCGCCGACCACACTTGGCAACAAGGCTAGCTTGCGACAGAGGGCAGATCAAGGTCAAACAAGCTGGCAACTGTGTGAGACAGATAACAGAGTGAGCGACGAACAGCTGCGCAGAGAAGGATACAAGTGTGGGGAGGGGAGACCCAGAGAGAACTCTGAATTCCACAACTACCAATAGCCCTAGCAAGAGCGGTGTCAACAGGTAGTGGAGGGGGAGGGGAGGGGCAATAGAGTCTTGAGGATGTCATGGCGCATAGCCTATCATTACTGTTTTGAACTTTGCAGTGCAAACATAGGCTCTGAATTAAACAGTGTTAAAGGTGAACGGATTTGTGTGCCCGACCCAATCAGTGACGATATTTGGATATATTATATATTTGAGAGTTAAGTGTATTATTAATGCTGTTAAGTTTTTTTTAACCCGTTGAGCGGTGCTTGCGGCTACTTCCGCAATTCGAGCTTTGCGCTTGGATGGGTGACCTGGCTACAGACGCACGACAGGTTTTTTTTTTTTTCTTGCCTTTAAAAATACGCGCGAGCCTTGAAACTTTCCTCACAACCACTGTAAGGTGCTGCCATCTCTGCGATTTTTTTGAACTACGTAGCTACTATAGTTTTATGATAGGGAATCCCCTTGCTATTTGGTACGTATTTGCTCAATGCAATAACCGCTCAAACGCCGTATCACACTCATCCCGCGCGCCATGCGTGATTAGTAGCCCGCATGGTTCGTTCACGGTACTAAGTTCGCGAGATACAGAAGCTTCGATGTTTTCCTATTGTGTTTTATAGAATGTATTAGAGATTTATTTTGTCTTATATTGTACAACAATATGTCTAAACGTTCGAGAGATATTCCAAGTGAATGTGCGATTCGTGATATGCTCGAACATAGCGATGATGATAGTTGTAGTGAGTTCAGTTCAGAAAGTGACGACGAATCTCCGTTATTAGTAAAAACTCCGGGGACCAGTTTTTATAGTGGGGTTCTAAGACACAGTGCATCGGTACGGAGTTCGAGTTCTAGTGACAGCAGTGACACTGAAATCGCGAATGATGGTAATCCTCCTGCTGTACACGGTGAATGGGACGCGCGGGGTTGTAGGCGGTGAAGATTTCCAGCTAATTACAATGCTGGAATACAGGGTGAACTTTTAGATAAGATGGACCCGGAAGAAATTATCGATTTTTTTATAGACGGTGGATTTTGTGAGCTTATTGCACAGCAAACAAATCTGTATGCTCAGCAAACAATTACTTCGAATTCGTTGATGGTGAAAGTGAAAAGAAAGAGTCGTGAGAGAGACTGGGTACCCACTAACAAAAATGAAATAAAACTATTTTTAGGAATTTTATTACTGCAAGGTATTGTTCAGAAGCCGAAACTAACCCATTACTTTTCTCGAAATAAACTGCTAGCTTCTCCAGTATTTTATGATATAATGTCTAAGAAACGATTTTTCCTTTTGCTCAAATTTTTACATTTTGCAGACAATGAAGCTTATAACAGGCAGGTCCACCCAAAATTGTACAAAGTGAAGCCAGTTCTAGACATCCTTGTATCAAAATTCAGAACTGCATATATTACAGACGATAGCTTATCTATCGATGAGAGCCTCTTACTGTGGAAAGGTAGACTGGGTTGGAAAGTATACATACCAAAGAAAATGTCGCACTTTGGTACGGAGTCATATAAGTTATGTGAAGCTAAGAATGTGTATGTGTGGAACATCTTATGGTATACGGGGAAGGAAACTAATCTCGTAGACGAAGTTTGCGGAATTGATATTTCTGAGTACACTAAGCCTTCCAAAGTTTTTTTTACACTGGCCGAATATCTCCTGAATAAGGGTTACCTAATAGCTGTGGATAATTACTACAGTTGTCCGGAGCTGTTTGACCTGCTCAATGACCTACAAACAGATGCTGTGGGCACCGTAAGATCTAGCATAAAAATTTCCCAAAAGATGTTATGGCAAAAAAAAATTAAAAAGGGTAAAATTGTATTTGCTTATCGTAACAAACTCATTGCCCTCAAGTGGAGAGACAAGAGGGATGTGTGTATGCTAAGTAGCATACACGATGCCGAAATGCTCACTGTGAAAAACAGAAAAGGGGACACAATAGTAAAGCCTGTCATGTGTATAGATTACAATGATTCAATGGGTGGGGTCGACTTATCTGATCAGTGCATTGTTCCGTACAGTACAGCCAGAAAGCGAATAAAGAAGTTTTACCATAAGATTTTCAGGCACTTGTTGGACATAACAATGTTTAATTCCTTCGTGATTTATCAGAATCATGGAGGAAAGTTCACTCACTTACAATTTCGTTTGCAAATTATTCAGAAGCTTTTTGACAAGTATGGTAAATCAATCCCCTCTGAAGCCCAGCCAGTCAGATCAGTGGTGTCACTATCAAATGCTCCTTCAGATCGATTCTCGAGAAGGCATTTTCCGGATTTCAATGCTCCCTCAAAGACGAAACACATTGAAAGCAAGAGATGTATTGTCTGCAAAGCAAACAATAAAAGAAAGGAGACAGAGTACTGCTGCAAAATGTGCGATGCAGCACTGTGCCCAGCTCCTTGCTTTGGAATGTATCACACCGCAAAAAATTGAACTGAGAGGCGTCCATTCCTCGTGTGTTGTAAATAGTGATCCCCATTATTTTGTAAATTCTTGTGGGTGTGTAAATAATACATATAGAAAACCTCAGAATGGAATAATTAGTGGCTCGGTAGTTGCATATCCACAACAAGAGAAGAAAGTACATATTAGGTGAGTACATTGTTATCTGGTCATTATCGTATTCTCCAAGAGTGTAATTATAGTGTATTATAGTGTAAAATATAATGATAGCACTTGTGGGACCACTACTATCTTTTTTATCGACAGCAGTGTCTGCGCTGGCTAAAGTGTAGCGTTATGTCATGGGGCCCAGCTAACTGCTGACTCGATAGACGCGTGGGTTCGAGCCCCTCCGTCGGCCGTCCTTGAAATGCTTTTCCGTGGTTTCCCCATTTTCAACACCAGGAAAATGCTGGGACAGTACCTACCGACAGGCCACGGCCTCTTCCTACCACATTCATACCCATACCGACGCGTAGGTCGTCCACGGGCGTCGACTAGAAAGACCTGCACCAGGCCTCTCAGGAGGACATTTGAAAAAACTATTTTATTTGGTACGTAAATACTTATTGCTAACGTACATGTTTCGGAAAGTAACGATTACAATACTCATCAGAGAAAAGAATAGAAATATGAGACTTACGCGTTTGTTGCACTGAAATATGATTCGCATAAAAATCATACTATTTCGTAAATAACCGTTGCAGTATTGAAATTAATGTGTCTTATTGTCACAATATACATGCAATACTATACAGATACATTTCGAGCTGTGTAAATCCAATTATTTAAACAATTAAAAAAAATATGAAAATATCTCCCCACTATAGTGGTTACGTGAAAGAATTCGCTACCCACTTAACGGGTTAATGCTAATGGATGTTTAAATTATTATTTGTTTACAATTTTATTGATGGATTGTTTTATTTAGTTTTAGATAACCTGTATACCTGTTGTGGGATAGAGAAATACGGACAGCCAGAGACGGAAACCATTCCACCCCAGCCCTCGAAAATGCAAAAGCAAGACTTTTATAAAAGCAAGATAAGATTATTTTCTTATATATACCACGTTTAATTTTTAGCCTACTTTTCACATTTTGCAAAAATGAGGAAAAAGTAGACTTATGAGATCGGGCAAATGTGTGTGTGTCTGTCTGTCTGTCTGTCTGTCTGTCTGTCTGTCTGTCCTTCTGTCTGCCTGGCTGTGTGTGTGTCCCCCCTATCAACTCCTAAACGGCTGCAGCAATCGAAACAAAATTTGGTAGGAGTAAAGATCTATACCTGAATATCTCACGGCCATATTTGAAAATGATGTCAGTGCTACCAACTGCTAAAAAATCGCAATTGAAATTTGAGCTCCATGTTGGATATCATGGAAAGTATGAATGGGAGCTATTTCAAAATTGGCACACGTACAGACCATAATATTTCAGTTTAATTTCCAGGAGGCTAAACATGGCAGTGTTGCCAAAATGATTATAAGCCTCCTGATAGGTCCAATTTTAAATGCATATAACTTCTACACTATCAATTGGAATTCAACCAAATTTCGTATGTTGTATGTGTACATAACCAGATATCACTGAGCGTATTCTTCAGACCTACCAGGGCTGCCAACTGTTAATAAATGCTCCTAATTTATTTTATCCAAATACCAATATATCAGAAAGTATGCAAGCCGACAGCTTTAAACTATGCACACGTATAGTCCCTGACATTCTATATTAATTTGGAGTAACTTATATACGTCAGTGCTACCAACATGATTCTAAGCCTGCTGACAGGTCCAACTTTAATTACATGTAACTTCCATACTATCATTTGGATTTCAACCAAATTTCGTATGTGCTATGTGTACCATAACAGATATGACTATGCGTATTCTAAGGAGCAACCACTGCTGCCAACTGTTAATATGTGCTGCCCTATTTTTGTTACCCTAATACCAATATATCAGAAAGTATGCAAGCCAATAGCTCTAAACTTTGCACACGTATAGTACCTGGCATTCTAGACGAATTTGGTGCAACGAATATACGTCAGTGCTGCCAACATGATTCTAAGCCTGCTGATAGGTCCAATTTTAAAATGCATGTAACTTCTATACTAACTAATGGATTTCATTCAAAATTGGAACAACAATAGATCATATTATTTCAGATTATTTCTGACCAATACATGCATGACATTGTTGCCAACATGATTTTACGCGCGCTGTTAGATCCAATGTTTAACTGCATGTAACGTCCATGCTATTCATTGGACTTCAACCAAATTTTGTATTTTGTACCTTAAGAGACGGAACTAAGAATATATTCAGTCATCAGGGCTGCCAACTGTAGTGCTCTATTAGGATACAATTTGCCAGGTATACATTATTTCGAACTAATTGGAAATTTCGATATTAGCAACTTAATTTCGTCATTATTCTAGATAGGTTCATATTCTGTAGAATAATCATTGGCATGAAAAGTAGGCTGTATAGTTCTTCACGGAACTTCTTGTTTTTAATGAAATGTACTATTTGGAATTGATAAACTTATGGTAGTTTATTTTATTTCTTATTGAGAGCGTTGAAAAAAAAACACTTTACTGCTGTAGCCATTGCTGCTGAAAACCAAGAGGCTCTAGAGTGGGACCATTGCTGTGGCAGTCTACGGCTGAAAACTTAGGTGAGAGTGTTTTATATTAACAATGTCTAAATTTACCGCTGCCGTTACTTTAACTTGGCAACCCCATTAATCGTGTTTTAAGTCGCGTGTGTGCTCTGGTCGCGTGGTCAATATTAGGGAAAGTTTAATCCTTAAAGATGTTTTGGAATCTTGTTTTGAAATTTTTAAATATAACATTTGTACAGCGCAAGGGTTGCATGAGGCTTCAAAGGTCAATACAGAACTAGTGTGCGGGTATATAAAAAGAAGGACGTTGAGCATAAATAAACATTTTATATTTGCAGTCGAATGCAAGAGCTTTTCACAGTCCATAATTTGAAAGAGTGGTATGAATCCCATGTAGTCAATGCCTTGCTGACTAAATTTGATTAACTGCAACAAGGACCCAGTGGCCTTGCCAGAGACCAAATCCTTCACCTGCAAATTAACATTTGTCAATTCAACCCGATCAATGCTGGGTCTAGCTTTATCCCCACACCACATGCAATAGCATCGAAAAAGGCTGTGGTTAACATTGAAAATGTTGATGATGATTGCTTTCTGTGGTGTATGACTGCGTATTTACAGCCAGCACAGCGACACTGTGAAAGACCTGTAAAGTACAAGGCGATGTTTTAGCAATTGAAACAAATAACAGAATAAATTTAGATTATTCGTTTATGGTTTATGGCCTTGATGGTGATGAAATTGTGGGTCCTCTTTATGCCACGAAAGATCCAAAACGACACCACATTCATGTTTTCTATCTGTCTTACGGAGAGGTAAATCACTATTGCCTGGTTAAGAAGTTGAGTAGATTGGTTAGCAGTCAAGTGTCCAAGAGAAAGTGTGCATAACATATGTGTGATCGATGCCTGCAATATTTTATAACTCCTGCGCTTTTGGAACGATATAGGGTAGATTGTGTTTCTCAGGAAGCGGTGAGACAAGTCTTGCCGCAAGGGGACATTGCTGTGTAAAAGTTTAAGAATATCCATAAGCGTGACACAGTTCCCTTTGTGGTCTATGCGGATTTTGAAGCTCTTACTACACCCATGGCGGGATGTGAACCAGAACCCGCCATCAGCTCAACCACACTCATTCAAAAACATGAACCTCTGCTATAGGATTAAACGTGGTTTGTGCCTATGATCCCTCAAAATCCTATTACAAATCCTGTGAGGGACCAGATTGAACCAAATTGTCGAGTTGGCTGATCATGTACAACAGTTACTGGACAACCCAGTACCCATGAGCCCAACTCGAGAACAGCAGCAGCAGTAAGAGCATGCAACCACATGCCATATTTGTGAAAAGCCTATTTTAGGCGGAGAGGTAATAGTGAGAGACCACTCACACTTTACTGGAGAGTTTCGGGGAGCCGCCCATAGCGAATGCAATTTGAAGTATCCAGCTCCTCGATTTATCTGTGTGTTTTTCCACAATCTGACACATTATGATATTAAGTTTCTGATTCGTGAATTGGGACATGTCGGCAAGGGATCGTCCTCCAACACCATGAACGTTTTACAGCCTTGACATGGCGGTTGGGCAAATTTTGCATTCGATTTCTAGATTCCGTGTTTTGCAGCTTCGAAATACGCACAAGTGGAATTGGATTTACTCACGGATGTAGACATGGTCTTATTCTTTGGAAAGGGCATTCGCGGCGGCTTTGTGTTGCATAACCAGCGCCATGCCGAAGCGAATAATCCATACATGCCCTCTTATTCACAAGACAAACCAGAATCTTACTTAATGTACTACGATGTGAATAATTTGTATGGCTACGCCATGAGCCAGCCTTTACCCTATGGGGATTTTGCTCGGCTGACAGTGTCTCAATTTGATGTGAACATGGCCAGCAAAGAAACATACCGCGGATATGTTTTAGAAGTGGATGTTGAATATACCTCATCCCTGTATGATGAACATGCCGATTTTCCATTCTGCCTAGTGCGAATGGTTCCCCCTAACAGCAAAGTGAAAATTGAAAAACTCACGGGCACACTTTTTTAACAAAAATCGGTATGTGCTACATATCCAAATGTTTGTGCAATGCCTAGCCCAAGGCTTGGTGTTGAAGAAAATCCACAGGCGTATTTCTTTTGCACATAAAGCATGGCTCAAGCCAATCATGCAACTCAACACTGAGAACCGACAAATGGCAACACAGCAGTATGAAATATATATTTTTAATTGATGAACAACTGCATCTATGGCAAGTCAATGGAAAATGTCCGCAAATTCCGCGACATTATTTTGGTCAATGTCTGGGAGGGGCGGTGGGGTGCCCGGCGGTACATTGCCAAGCAAAATTTCAAATCCATTAAAATTATCAATGAGAATTTGGGTACCATTGAAATTAGTAAGACCAGTGTGACCATGAATAAGACCATTTACTTGGGCCAAGTCATTTTAGATTTTTCTAAATCAGTCATGTATCGATTTCACTACGAGTTTGCCAAACAACATTTTGAGGACGTATCTCTTTTGTATGTGGATACGGACTCATTCATTTATCACATTCGCCACAGCAACACCTATGTCGTGATGAGGTAACTGACCCGTTTCTATTCTTCGAAAAGTACTTCAGGTCAACAAATTACTACATCCTGGACTTGTGTTACAAACCTAGCGGGTGCTATTGGTACCTAAGGTTATGTGAGCCGACGCGAGATAGCATGGCGTGTATCTTCTGTGACTTTGTATCGTTTCGTTGTTCATATATCGATCTACGTTCAATTGCTTCGACCCGTTGCTTCGGTAACAGTTGTTGACAGCAATAATGAGTTGAGATTTTCCATCAGCGGAGAAGAGATGTGAATTGAAGGAGTTTAGGACGGCTAACGCCGTGCCTAGAGCTTCTAAGTCTTAACGTGGACTCTACATCATACTCACACATATTAATTATCTACCACCGTTAGACCCCTGTTTCATTTTGAAAACCTTAAATATCGTAGGATACGTATGACATTTTATGCATGTGGCGAAGTTGTCCTTAAGAAGAATTAAACTTCATTAATTTTTACCAAAAGATAACTGTTTTTTGGGAGCTGTTAAGGTACGTTCATATGTTTAAATATGGAGGTATGAAAAGATGGTTGTGTTCGTGAACCTTTGTAATGAAAGGATGTTGGAATGATTGCTGTGTTACGTTTGCAGGATAGGTGATTGTATGGATGATATGCGTTTAGTCTAACATGTTTTACCCTTATGGGTTGGTAGTTCGCTATTCATGATCCTGACTTCGGCATATGAGTGGATTTAGTCAAGGGTTGGTATGACTTTAATTATGTTTTGAAGGGGTTATGTTTTGGTCTCTCATCTTAACCTAAGCTTCAGGTTTGTAATTTATTTACTGGTGACATGACCGTATTTATGATGGATGTTTGGTTGGTATATGTGTACGATATAGTTTGGTATGTTTGTCAGTGTGGTTGATATGTAGTAGCCTCGCATGTGACCTTCGTGGTCTGCAATTTATTGCCGTGACTTTGGCCACACATATTCTTGGTGTCTGTTCGCGTGTATGTTGGTAGGTTATGTATGACTTGGAGTACTTTGGTTCATGAAAACCATTATTTTATAAGCTGATCCTGACACTCTGTTCTGCGATACCAGTGATCAAGTTGTTGTCCATGGGATTTTATCTACTTATTTTTTTAAATTTCAATTACCCTCTCCCTGGACCTTAATATATCCACCTTGGATTCTGTGACATGTGTCTCCTGACACTTAAATAATTATTTATTTTACCCTCGTTTCGACTCTGCCAACAGTCTGTAATTTAATTCTTATTCCTTTTCTCGATTCCATCTTCTCTGATTCTCAACTTAGTTTTGATATTCATTTATTATGAAATGTTTTATATCTTGTTGCATGCATGTATTTTATATATATATTTGATTATATTGTTTTCCCTGAAAATTACTACTCAGTGTTCTTTCTTGACAGTAGACATTAGTGTATTTAGTCTCTCATTTAATCTGGGTTATGGTAAGCAGAAGTTCAGCACGCATTCCTCCCCAAGTTTCTTGTCTTCTTTGAGTTCCCTTGTGTTGACGAGGTGTCAGTAACATAGTGACTGGTTTGACACCTCTTCCTATAGCGCTGACAACGTGTTTCAGCTGCCCATAAAAAAGCAAAAAGGAAATGGGGTTTTAAACGATGAAAGCTGTGATTCCATCATGACTGAATTGGTTGGTTTGGCTTCCAAAATGTATGCCTATCGCACACTAGACTGTAAGGAAGCCAAATGAGCAAAAGGCGTAGGTGGGCAGTTGTAAAATCGATACGTGTAGACGACTACCTAGCGGTTTTACAAACAGGCAAAGCTATGTCGCATAATCAGTGCAGGATACAATCCAGCAACCAAAATTTGTATCTTGTGGAACAGAGAAACCGCACCCTTGCCTCAATGGATAACAAACGTGTGTAGGTGGATAACCTGCTCACCGGCCTGCCATGGGGTTATCACCACGAGGAGGAGGTGTGATTTCTGTATTTTATTGTTTAGAGACATAGTTTTTGTAACTAGTAGTAGTAGTAGTAGTAGATTTTGTATTTTATAAATATTTTTTTTTGTAATCATACATAGTGAATTATTTTTGTAAATAGTGGAACCACCTAGCCCTTTGCTCTTTAAATCCCAATGCAACCCTATTTTTTAAAATTTTGACTGAGTTGGGAATTTGAAAATGGGTATTGATAACTATTTGTTTTTGTTTTTTAAGGCTTCTAGACTTTGATTTTAACTGCGGCATGTACTTTACCAAAAACATCATGTTTAAAATTAAGAACGTAACCGAGCTTTTAGGAGTGGAGGTGCTGAATGTAGTAGACGCGATGCAGCTGATTCAGAGCGCTTTTGAAGATATCAACGATGACGGCAATATCAACTCTTTAATAAAGAGTACATCGTCATTTGCGTAAAGTATGCAAGTAAATGCGACCTGGTGAGCTCAAAACCAACATGGCAGCCATGCGAATTTTAAATGGGCTCTTTTCATGACTTAATCATTTGAGCGCAGTGAAACTTAGCACAGTAAATCTTTTGTACAAGGCTGAATGTATTGGCATCTAATTTAATTTAATTTACATGAGAACTTCAGAATTGTGCCTGTGCAAAATTTAAAAATAATGTTTTTAATTCTTGTGTCCTAATCAAGCGATCGAAATGAAAGTTTATATAATGAACCACTATTATAATCTTCATCTGCTGGCCTCTAAAGTCCTACGTATAAAACAATCTAATATGGCGGCCATGTGAAAGATTTCACCCGTTTTCAATATCTCCGAAACTATGACAGCTATCACACTACAATTTTGTAGAGTGATAGAGGATTATTGAGTAAGTACGGTACATACCTAGGTATATGTGACTTTCAAAAACATGATAAATACAAAAATCAATATTGTGGGTAAACGATTTCCAAGTATCTCAAATTACTTTTCTGGTGATGTAATCACTTGGCACAGCAAATCTTTAGTCAGATACTGACATAATTGTTCAATTGTTTTCAAAAGTTCAATATGCCATCAATTCGAAATTTTAAGAACTTCCTTTTATTTCTCGTATGCTATTCAGGCGATCACAAAGACGCATCGTAGAATTAGATTCATAGATTAAATTAAATACCAATACATTAACATTTGTTGGACAAAGAATTCTGAATATTTCGTGAGGTTGGTACTATGGTATTTACGTGAATATAATTCCATCCTTAAGCTTTGCTGGTACGAGGGACTCCAAAACTTCCTTAAAAACGCCTCCTTGAATTTGTCCATCGTTACACCAAAGAAGTATTTTCTATCTAAATTGCATTTTGTAAATATTGTCAATTCAAATAACAGTACAGTAAGTATGTAGTTAGTTTTAGTTGTAAGTAGGTAGTTAGTTTGTCTATTAGATATATGTCATTGTTCTACTAGACTGTGGTGTGTGAGTGTGTCTGGTAGCAGTTGCATTGTTTATTAGTTATAGTTCATTGTTTCAGTAGACTGTGATGTGTGAGGGTGCATGTGAGTGTGCCTGGTGACAAGACTGTTTTAGTGGTAGTATTTGTTGTTGGTGGAACTTTAGTATTTTTTTTTTTTGTTTTTTTTTTTTTTGTTAGTAGAATTTTGGTATTTAATTGTTAGTACGGTAGAAGGTTAGTATTTTTGTTAGTAGAATTGCTCTTTACTTATTCTGAAAGGGAGTAGCAGCCTTTCAGAATAAATCAAATCTTTACTAGTCTTATAGACGGTTAAGATATTGATAATATAAGCCAAATAATGGCTACACTGCGTCCTGCTGCACGGCTGAAAGCAACGGGAAACTACAGCCGTATGCTATTCCCGAGGATATGCACCTCTCTATGCATAATTACATGTGATGATGGCCTCCTCCCTTGTAAAATTTCAATCCGGAGGTAAACTAGTCCCCCGTTCGGATCTCCGGGTGGGGACTACTCGAGAGGGGGTTAACATCACAGAAGTGACAAAGAGGAAATCTGACATTCTACGGATCGGAGCGTGGAATGTTAGAAGTCTGCTAGGAAGTGGAAGGTTAGAAAACTTAGAAAGGGAAATGGATAGGTTGAGGTTGGACTTGGTTGGGATTAGTGAAATGCGCTGGCAGGAAGAACAGGTCTTTTGGTCAGGAGACTGTAGGGTCATTAGCACTAAATCAAACAATGGCCAAGCAGGGGTTGGCCTCATATTGAGTAGGAAACTTGGACAGCGGGTGGAATATTATGAGCAATATAGTGAACGGATTATTGTAGCAAAAATCAATACTAAACCTACCTGCACCACAGTGGTACAAGTCTATATGCCTACCAGTCAAGCCGATGATGAGGATGTTGAAAAGGTCTACGAAGAAATAGACGAAATTCTGAGGTATATCAATGGTGATGAAAATGTTATAGTAATGGGAGATTGGAATGCTGTGGTAGGAAAAGGGAGAGAAGGGAAGATAGTAGGAGATTTCGGATTAGGTGAAAGGAATGATCGAGGAAGCAGGCTGGTAGAATTCTGCACCGAGCATGAATTGGTCATAGCTAACACCTTATTCAATAACCACAATAGAAGAATATACACATGGATGAGACCAGGAGATACAGGGCGTTACCAAATCGACTTCATTATGGTCAAGCAGAGGTTTCGAAACCAGATTTTGGATTGTAAAACATATCCTGGTGCTGACATAAACTCTGACCACAATCTGGTTGTAATGAAATGCAGATTAAAGTTGAAGAAACTGAAGAAAAGTCAAAAGCCAAAAAGGTGGGCAATAGACAGACTGAAAGAGAAGGATGTAAACGAAAGATTCAAGAAGAGTATAAAGGAAGGACTAATGAAAAACCCTAAACAAACTTCAATTGCAGACGAATGGGCACTTCTGAAGAATGAAATAACAAAATCCGCAGAAGAAAACATTGGTAGGAAAGAAAGAATAGGTAGAAAACCGTGGATCACTCAGGATATACTAGAATTGATGGATGAAAGGCGGAAACACAAGAATGTAAGAGATGAAAAGGGGAAAGCAGAATACAGACGTCTGAGAAATGAGGTTAACAAGAAGTGCAAGGAAGCGAAAGAAGAATGGTTGAATGAGAAATGTGCAGGTATAGAAAATTGTCTGAAATTAGGAAAAGTAGACACAGCTTATCGAAGGATTAAGAATACTTTTGGGGAAAAGAAGACTAAGTGCTGTAATATTAAGGACACTAATGGAAAGCCTCTAACAGATAGGGAAGAAAAGGTTGAGAGATGGAAAGCTTACATAGAGAGTTTGTATAAGGGAAAGGAGATTGAGAATCATGTAATGGAAAGGGAGGAGGAAATTGATGAGGATGCGAAAGGAGATTTAATATTGAGATCAGAATTTGATAGAGCTTTGGAAGACTTAAGCAGGAACAAAGCACCAGGCATAGATGATATACCGATTGAGTTGCTATGCTGCTTAGGAGATGAAGGTCTGATCAGGTTATTTCACTTGGTGTGTAGGATTTATGAGGCAGGTGAGGTACCCCCTGATTTCAAGAAGAATGTAATCATCCCTATACCAAAGAAAGTGGGAGCTGACAGATGTGAAGATTACCGTACAATCAGCTTGATTACTCATGCTTCAAAGATCCTGTCTAGAATAATTTACAAGAGGATTGAAAGCCAGATAGAAACGGAGTTGGGTGAAGACCAGTTTGGTTTCAGGAGAAATGTAGGAACAAGGGAAGCTGTACTAAGTCTTAGGCTGATTTTAGAAGGTTGAATAAGGAAAGATAAGAGAACGTTCATGGCTTTTGTAGACTTAGAAAAGGCTTTTGATAACGTTGATTGGACTAAATTGTTTGACATTTTGAAATCGATTGGAATAAAGTACAGGGATAGGAGGGTGATATACAATCTGTACAGAAACCAGACAGCAGTCATTCGAGTTGAAGGACATGAGAGAGAAGCTGGTATTCAGAAAGGTGTAAGGCAAGGCTGCAACTTATCACCCATACTTTTCAATCTTTACATTGAACAAGCAATGAAGGAAATTAGAGAAAAATTTAAAGTGGGAGTGAAGATTCAAGGAGAAATAATTTCAACTCTGAGATTTGCTGATGACATCGTCATCTTGGCCGACAAGCCTGAGGATTTGAATGAGTTTTTTAATGGTATGGACTCCGTCTTACGGAAAGAATTCATGATGAAAATTAATAAATGTAAAACAAAAATACTGGAATGCAGCCGAAATAAATCAGAAAACTCTATGGAGATCAAATTGGCAGGTGAAAAGCTAAAGGAAGTAGGAGACTTCTTTTACTTAGGAAGCAGAATAACCAGTGATGGACGAAGCAAAGAGGATATAAAAAGTAGGTTGGCTCAGGCAAAGAAAGCATTTCTACAAAAAAGGAATCTGCTGACATCGAATATAGATTTAGGTATTAGGAAGTCATTTTTGAAAGCCTTTGTCTGGAGCGTGGCACTCTATGGAAGTGAAACTTGGACTATTGGTGCAGCAGAAAAGAGGGGAATTGAAGCATTTGAAATGTGGTGTTACGGAAGAATGATGAAGATCAGATGGGTAGATAGGGTTACAAACGAAGAGGTATTAAGACGAGTGGGAGAGGAGAGATGTTTCTGGCGACTGCTAATGAAGAGAAGAGATAGGTTGGTAGGACACATACTAAGACACCCAGGAATAGCAAGCTTAGTTATGGAAGGAAGGGTCGAGGACAAGAACTGTAGGGGTAGAACAAGGTTAGAATATGTTAAACAGATTGCCTCGGATGTAGGGTGTCGGAGCTATGTAGAGATGAAACGATTAGCTCAGGACAGGGAGGCATGGAGAGCTGCATCAAACCAGTCAAAAGATTGAAGACTCAAACAAATGCGAAGGAAGACTCCTTAAAACACCACAGGACCCGGCGACTTACAAAGTCGTATGACGTAAGCTGAAACGACAGCAGAAATTTATTTCCTTACATTCTACAGAATGGAGTTACGAATACTTGTAGATGTATTTACTACAAGCGTGCAAGACAATCTCGCAAACTAAATCCTTTGCTACAGCCATTCCACATAATTTTCAAGACACCCGCTGAACGAAAAAATTGCACCATCGAGCGCGTCCGATCTATAAAGCAATCACACCCGAAAACTATACTTCAAGATGAAGAGCTTGTGCTGGCCGAGCTTGAAATCCTGCTTGATGCCAGTAAACAGTGCTCATCTTTTAAAGAGATCGCAAAAGTTGCTGTTAAATTAAAGAGGATTCCTGAGTGGTTATCAAGTAGTTCGACCGATGTTAACATTCCCAGTGATTTTTGCTTTTTCCGAAAGGTCCTTCAGCAAGTTGAAGCTCATTTTCAATCATTTGCGGACATCGATGGGTGACGACGGCTTAGACTCCCTCATTATGTTGTTTTCAACTAAAGATAAGGTCGACAACATGGCAATTACGGAGATAGTGGAGAAGTAGTCCTTGTTAAAACATCGTAGGGTAGGTATTTAGAAATAATAACTAGATATTTTTTTATTCTTGTACTATTTAAACACCGGCACTTATTTTGCTCATTTATCAAATTTCCCGGCGATTCAAAATTCTGGAACTAATAAAATACATTTTAAATGTAAGCCGTTAATTAAGTATATTTGTCTTGTTTATCGCTTGTCGCCGCAACCCTCCCCTCGCCTTTCCCTCCCGTTTCTCAGGTTTTAAGCGTATAGTCGGTAATGTTCATCAGCCAGTCGGCATTTTAAAATCCCCCCTAGATGTACAAGGTCGAACCGCTTCTGACGACACCCCTTGAAATTAAAACACTTATAGGGGCCGATAGCCTGGATGTTAGGCCCCTTAAAACAACAATTATCATCATCATCATAAAACACTTACTGTTGGAACGATACCACTATACTAAGTGTTGTTATATACGTAGTTAGTTATTGTTGTTTTAAGGGGCGGAACTACGAGGTCATCTGCCCCTGTTATATACGTAATGTAAGATGTTAGTAACTGGACACATTTTCTTTTTAGTGGATAATAATCATGCCTAGCCTGGTCTAAGCGCGACTATAAGCGAGCAATATTGTTTAATATTAAATATCTAGGGGACCGGCCTTAGTGTTATGCAGGCTTCTATCATTATGCTTATTTGTTTAAACGCGTTTTTTAAACAAATTGTCGATATTAATGAAATCAGACTGCAATTCATCACTGCTGCAGGTAATAATTCTGTTTGAATATTCCTTTCAATGCACAATGGGCTATGTGCGACTCATGTGTATAGACTACCCGCAACCCGCTTGGCAGTAGTGTTATGCGGGCTGGACTCACCACAATTTTGACAGGGGCTATCGTCTTTCTAATTTGTATAAACACAGTTTTTAAACAAATATATATATTTCCGTTGACTTTTCAAGAAATGCAAGATTTTCCATGTACTATTGAAACTATTTGGAAGATTATGGCACAAAACGCACTTTCTGATTCAGGAGCTTGAGATTTTTGTCGAATAAACTTAGCCTATTATATACATTAATAGAAATTTAAGAAGCGTTCTAGGAATAATAGTTTTAATATTAAAATGACAGTTATTAATAATGTAAAAAAAATATTGTTTTAGTCTCTATAACATGAGATCTCGCACCACCTGAAAATATTGCTACAGCCGCCTCTGCATTATTACACCTCGCTTTGTGTGGATAAATATGTTCATTTCCGTTCAATGTTGGTTTTATGATGGGGATTTGAATTTGAATTGGGTTTCTTGTAATACGAAACAGAAATATTGTTCTGTGTTCCTTTAAACTCACTCTATCCATTTACTGCCAATTTCTAAATAACCAGGCATTAATTTGAGTTAACTTTCCCGTTGTCTAATTAAACGTGTTGTTAGTTTTGTAATATAATTTATCTTCTGACGATTATATTTACTCCGACTCCCCGTTCATAATTGTGCTCAGGGTTGTATGTAGACAACGTGGGAATTCAGAAATACTGTAGGTTAACTGCTCTACAAGCAAATTGTATCGCAATGTTAGACATTAGTCAAGTTTACTCAATATTACCGCATACACCCCCGAACGTCATAGTCAAATGAGTGTTGTCGTTAACCTCCCCTTGCTACTGTGCGCCTGGAGGGTTATATTCGGATTAGCAGTATTAATTTCCATTCGGAGATCCAAAAATACCTCATTTGATTTATTAAGTTATATATGAAAATGAATTGGGGTATCGGTGAAAGTACCGGTACCGTACGGTTTTTGTCTAATTCTTAAGGTCAGATTCTGTGTTCTAGTTTCTTGGACAATATGGAGAAACAAACATTCTTCAAGAATGAGCCAGAATGGCTGTCTCATCCAGATGAATTCCCTGACATTGTAAGTTGTATTTTAATTCTATTTCAAGTCACATTCCAATCTTAATGATGTGCTCGATAAGTAAGGTTGAATGATATAAAACTTGCTACCAAATAGTAGGCTAACCGGGATTAGTTAACTTTTTCCTTTTACGTTACATGTTACTGGACTTAGTAGGCTACCGGTACTCTAATTCTCTGTGCAATACTTTTCAGGATTCAAATGAGCAGTTGCCTACTGATGATCTGCGGGATGATGCGAGTAATATTTTTGGAGATGAAAGCATGACTGTAAAAGAGGAACATAAAATAAAGGTGATCATAGGTCCTACATTTACTCTCTTTAAATAATGTATATTATTTTCACGTGAAACATTATTTGGAAATAGTAGTAACACTGAACGAGTCATTATCGTACGCTAAAATTTCTGAAAGTACTAAAATTCGCCAATATACATTTTCAAATGTTAAAAAATGAATCAGGAAAGGATGTAGTAATAGATTTTACACCTCCGCTGACCATAACCCAACCTTCCTATGGCGCGTCAGCCAATCTTTGGGTTATGGCCTCCCAAGTTGCTCTCTAGCCTTGCCGATCTTTTGCTGAAACTCTCCAATTCCGGATCTTGAAGTTTGCGCACCATCCTGCTGTGAAAATCTATTTTGGGACTCAATGTTCTTCCATCCTAATTAAGTGACCTGCCCAGAAACACGAATGACATATGACAAAGGTGCTTCTTCATGTAAAGATATAATTGGTTGTTACGGTATATCTTATTCTCCATTAACCTTGTTCACACGTAGGTCCATAAATTCTCCTCAGGATTTTCCTTTCATTGGAATAGATTTTTTCCACGACTTCCTTGGATAGGGTCCACACTTCACTTCCATACACCATGATTCTGCGTAAGAGAGTTTTGTAGCTCAATATCTTTAATCTCAGATTATTGTCTTTGCTTCGAAAGTAGGCAAGTAGGCTCTAATGGCTGCCAGTATTTCGACGATATCCTCGATTTTCTACATTAGATGTATTCCAAGGTATTTAAACTCTTTAACCTTTACCACATTAGTTCCTTCAGGGACAAGCTGTTCATCTGTGTATTTCTCTGAGCGTCTACATTTACTTTCGTCTTATGTTCATTGACTTCAAGACCAATCTCCTTACCTTCTCTACTCTGATCTTAAAACACTCCTTTAACTGTTCTTGTTGTTTTGCCCAACAAATTAATATTATTAGCATATCCAACCAATTTAGCTATTGTATAGAGCAGTGGTCCACTTCACTTAAAAGAAGCTACCTATTTCTGCCTGTATTTGTACTGTTTCCAGTGTGTTCATCCTGGTTAACTCCACGGGCCATACCAACTTTCCTGGTTTCTTGAATTCTCTTGGGTCCTGTACCCGCTTATCCCTGGAATCATAAGCTGTTGGAAGTCTATAAGCAATGGTATCACGTCTATGTTCCATTCCCAGCATTTCTGCATCACTTTTTTCATGGTGAATATCTGATGTATAGTGGACCTGCTTGTCCTAAAGCCTGCCTGATATTCGACTAAGATTTCTTCTGCCAGGGCTCCCATCTCTTCTTCAAAATTGAAGTAAACGGCTTGTATACTGAACACAACAGTGAGATCCGACTATAATTACTGCACATCAGTTTATCCCCTTGTTATAAATAGGACAAATGATGCTCTTTTGCCAATCTTCAGACATTTCTTGGGCACTCCACACACTCAGGATTAATTCATACACTGCTACCAGTGGTAAGGTCCCACCATGTTTCCAGGACTCTTCTGTTTTCTTTTTCTTTTTCGAAGCAGTATTTAAAAAAATCAATTATGATTAAATCGAGGCTGCTGATCACGAATATTCCGATACTATTAGTTTTGCACCCCTATTAATATTTCTTACTTCAAGATGCAAAAATAGAAAATAGTTAAAAATGTCCACGATATCGTCAGTAGCAGGTTCAGGCTAAATTAATCAAACATATTCGATTAGATGGTGAAACGCATTTAGACCAAAACACTGTCGTAAGAGGAATTTTACCAAATAGTTTGTGCATTGCACGGTGTGTGCCAAAACGTAGCTTGTTTTTTCCCTTGCTTTTGCCACACTGATTCTACGTGATTTATAGTACCAGTAGTGTGTGTAACAGGGTTGACTTAATCAGTTGAATGATTGACAGTTAAGTGCCGGTAGACTAGTTTGATAAGGGCATTAGAGGCCCCCCACGTATCAGTCATTTTGGTGGTACAAGGAAGATAACTGTAGCATAGCACTGAAACTTCAAGTCGGAAGTAACGATGGCTCTACTATAATAGTATATTCGTGATCAGGGCCCTCGATAGGATAGTATATTCATGATCAGCACCCTTGATTCTTCATTACTCATTGACAACAGCACAAACTCACACACACATGCATTAGATGCCAAAAAAAATACTATTTCGAAATTTTCTTGTTTACTTTGTCACTTTTGGCTCTTTAAAGTAAGAAATATGAATATGGGTGCAAAACTAATAGTATATTCATGATCAGCACTCTTGATTTACCCATAATTGATTTTATAAGATCTTGTTTCGAAAAAACAATTCTGTACCACCTAAACTCCAGAAGTGCCGTTTCCAGAGCTCCTCTGGGTTTCTATCTTAAGCTGTCGTAGATCTTGTTTCACTTCATGTGCAGATGGTGGTTCGACGTCTATTCCATTTATTCCTATGTTGTTCCTTGGGATGCTCTGTACTTCTCCTTCCATCTCTACTGGGTTCAGTAGTTTGAAATATTCCTTCCATCTATCCTAAATGTCTCCTTTATCTTACATAAATAAATCTTTATCTTATCTTACATAAATAAGATCTTGCCTTTAAGCCTTCTGATCGGTCAGTCGGTGTTGACCTACTGGAAAAGTATCTTTACTAGAATTAGGCAATACTGAAAAATGGCTTCTATCACTTCAATTTAAGTCTTCTTTAACTTCTTTCTAAGCCATGTTAGAGTTCTTCCAAAAATACCCCCACTATTTTAGCCATTTTCTCATTTTGGTGCCTTTCCTCCTTCCTTCGGCATATAATCCTTACTTCTCTGTTCAGATTATCAATCTCTTGCTTCTTCATTCTTGTTGGTCTCTCTAAGTATGCTTAGTGTGCCTTATCTCTTTCTTCAACTGCTGTTTGACCTCATGAAACTATTCCCTTTTTTTCTTCTTAGGAGGGGCAGATGACCTCCTAGTTCCGCCCCTTAAACCAACAATAACTAACTAACTTCTCCTGGGGCACTTTTCTAAGTGTGTCCGTGGCCACTTTTTTGACACACTCTTTCAACACATTCCATTTTGCTTCGTCCGTTGTAACTTAGTCCATGCTATACTCCTTTGCCAATGCTTCTGCTATCCCTTTTCCATATCTTTCTGATGCATCTTTTTCAGTTCACTGACGTTATACTTTTCTGTCTTATTAGCACTGCCTTCCAGGCTTTCATAATGCGACTCCTTAGAATTGCCTTAACGAACAAGTGGTCTGGTTCACAACTGACTCCTGTATATGATCTGAGATCCATGATGTTCGATGCCCATCTTCTTTATAACATCACGAGGTCAAGTTCATTACATGTCAGTCCAATTGGTGAGATCCAAGTTTGTTTGTGCACATCCTTGTGTGGGAAGCATGTTGACATCACTTTCATACTGTAGTAGCAAGGTCTATCAATCGCTGTGCATTTTCATTTGTCTCTTTGTGTAGATTATGTCTTCCAGTTATGCTTGATATTGATGGAGGAAAGACAAAACATCTTAACCACCAATTTTGTCTAATTGTACTTTTTAACATGAATTGAATAGCATCACTGAATAATTCATCCCAGCAAAACATCTTATAGGAATTCCTACTCTGTTTACTATTAAAAGCTGGCGTATTTTATCTTACGAACCAAAAAAGTAAGCAGGGTGTCTACCTCTGGAAAACAGGGAATACTCAGGGAATTTTTAAATCCTGGAAAACTCAGGGAATTATCAGGGTATTTTATTGACACTCAGCGAATTTTAGTTTTACAAGGCCCAACCTTGAATAATTGGTAATTAAGAATTTAAATTCTGATGGGGGGGGAGAGTATATTCTGGTGATGATCGTTGTAGATGTTTGTTCGTACTGACGTTAAATCAGTAAACTCTCATTTCTTACACAAATTACATGTTTAGACTACCATGTGTTTGTATACAAATGTGGAACTGTTTGATTTTTGAGAGCATTACTATTGATGAACTACTTTGAATATTCGCAAGTAGGCTACAATAGTTTCTCTGGATGGAAAATTAAAAAATTGGCAAAATATAGATGTTTTTTTTTTGTCTTTTCAACTTTGCCATGCTACACTTTATTGTTCAAGCACTCTTTGAAATGCTCAAATACAAAACCTGTTTTATATGTTTATTATGGCCGCTACTGTTACTCAGGGCATTTTCTGATTTATCCTCGAAAAATCAGGGAATTGTCAGGGAAATCTGTTAGTTGGTTTAGGTAGACATCCGGTCAACTAACTCCCAACAAAACATCTTAAATAAGAAATAGTTCCCGCAACTTTATCTTAACCACCCCAAAGTGGCGCATAAGATAATAAATGTGGTTCTTAAGATAATCTTTTTTGGGACTAATTTTGCATGCAGTAGGTTAAGATTACAGAATAATCTTTATAATTATTATGAATCCAGGTGTATAAATGTACTAACATACACAACAGATGAGCTGCATGAACTGCATAACAAGCATCTACAGAGGGTTCATGTGCTATTCCAAAAGTGTAAGAAAATGTGTGCCTTCACTCAGTGTGGCGTCATGGTACCTTTCGACTACGACAGCTCACAGACAACTGAAACAAGGCAGATAAGCATTCGCGTTACTTGAATCCTAGCAGTGATTAATGAACATAACATACCTGGCTCTCAAGGCGGGTTAATTTAAGAGAGTGAGAAGACTCAGAACAGTGATTTATAATTAACAATTATAGTAGAGGAAGCTACAATGCTTAGTTTCTTTGTGCAGAGATATTAAGAAAAACACAATAAAACTCCAGTATTCTGCCACCTAAAGGTAAGTTATTCAGCTCTACTTTGTAAAATTGTGCAGGAGTCGAAACCGTGATACAGTGTAGCGTGGTGTAGGCTTTCATTTACCGAAGAAAGACATACAAGCTCAATGTGAGTTGTTAAAGAACAAAGAGGATAGCTCCATTTCCATGCGGGAACACAAACACCAAGAAACAAATCTTAAAGAAAAGCAATTGGTCTAAGACATTTTTTGATCACCTAAAATCAAAATTGACAAATGACTTTGTTTGTGCCATTTTTGATTTGCAAAAGTTTTTAAACATTCCCCCGTGGAGACAGAATGTTCTTGTAATATTGTAGAAAGTACACAGTTTACAATGAAACTGTGTACGAGAGTGGAAGTGGGAATACATTTTGTTTCTTTTGGGGTCAAGTTGATGGACAAAGAAGGAGCAATGAAATATGTACAGTCATTCACAAATATTTGACGAAGGTAGATCAGAGAGGGGATGTTAGGGAAGTATCTCTGTATTCAGATTGTTGTACTGGCCAATCTCGCCAAGACAGTATGAAGTTATGACTAATCATGTCTTCTTTGTATGGAAAGAATTTTCCTCAAAAGTAATTCCTCCGAATGCAAGGATAATGATAGGTAGCCCATTGAAAATAACATACATTGAAACTGCCTTTGTCAACAAAGAAACACATAAAATCGAAATCAACTTTACCTATGAAACCATTGGAGAGGATTAGTTGGGTATTGGCATCAAAAAAGGTCTCAGAAATTGTGTGAAATGGATTTGAACCCAGCTTATTAAACTCAACTGCCAATTCTTCCTTTGCTCTGCAATGACTTGCAATGACTGTGCTTGAAAGGTGTTGTATCGAGAGTAACTATTATCAAAAAAATTATAACTACCAAACACTTAATTCAAGAAAGTTTGCCAGAAATTGACAAAGAAGATGAAATTGAAATAAACTTTTGATTAATTTATTCCATAAAACCCAAAATATTGTATTTTACATTTTTGTACTAATTTCTTTAGATTGTTCTACCTCAATATTTAAAAGTATTAAATTACACATTGCAACCATCAATATTAATTAATGAACTTTACTTGAGAATCTCATTGTGTTATTATGTTTAAACGTTAGGATCCACTATTACTGTTACGCATCCACAGGCTGGAAAATCAGATATTTATTTGGTAAATAGGGTAAATACTGCTTTTAATGATAGTTTGGCTGAATATCTTATGCACACATCTTAAGAAAAAATATCTGCCATAACATCTTATGCACCCTTAAGATGATATCAACAAACAAAATAATAACCTTCAAAACATCTTAAGAACCATATCTATCATTAATAATCTACTTAAAGAAAAGGCAATGTATACACATAAAACTGTGATAAACTAGGATGCACAATAATATATTTTTATGAAATTTAATTCTACAGGAAATATATAAATGTTTTTTTTTTATTTCATAAAAAATATACTAACTTAATTGGTGGTTAAAACGTTCTTTCTTCCTTTCACCCATCGATTATGTATCTCCTCTTTCCCTATCTGTGAATAGGTTCCTAGTAACTTCTTGGCATCATTCGAAGGTATCGCATCTAGTACATTTTCCAGTTCAAAATAAAATTGATCTTTCACCATCTGGCCCTTATCTTCTGTTGGCGGTTATGCATTTACAATTGTTAGGTTATAAAATCTTGTTTTAATCTGCAAGATTGCCAACCGTTCATTCACTGCCAAAAATTGTACCAATATGCTTTTTGCTGAAGCTCATACTATGAATGCAACTCCTCCATGTCTTGAATTCTTAGGCTTCAAAGGGCTAAAAATTGTGTTTGTCTTTATGAAACAAATCTCATGGCTTCCTGATCATCCTCCTGAACATACCGCACTCACCATCCCCTTTTTGCCCACGACTTAAGTATATTGTCCGCCATTATGCGTGTGAAGTATCATCAAATACACTATTACCAACCCTGCGCTTATGTTGCTACTGTAAAATTAGTTAAATCAAGATCAATGGCTTTTGTCTAGACCAATAATTTTTAGGTTAGTTTATACGAACTGAAATACTTTCTGATTTAAACGCCACTATGCAGGGCTTTGGTTTACAGAGTGCAGGGTGATGCAGTCCCCTCAATCATTAATCTTGTTTTCCCTCACCAGGGCGCTGCTTTACTGTGAGTGAGACATGGCTCACGTCTATAATCCCTGACAAAATTCCACCCTATCTTTTTATTTTTTGCTGTGTCTCCTTCGAAGTTAGAAAACTCCATGAATGCGAGACTGAATTTAGTAAAGAATGCTTTTTGTTCTTCGAATCCTTGAGTGCATGTTTTCAATTTATGTGTGAGATATAATTCCACCTATGCAAAGGAACGTATTTGTGAAAGTAATTTCTCTGTAGGACGATACAGATCATGCTGGGGATATTAAGATAGAAGAATGTCCGACTCCGGAGATCGTGCGGTGCTCCAAAACAGAAATACCATCTTCAGATCTCAAAGAGGTAAGTATCAGATCTCCACTTCATGCCTTTACATGAAATGTCCTCTTCTTCATGTCTTTCCTTTATCACCTAATAGCATTTTGGGATTATGGATGATGTTTTCAAAACTGTATCCATGACAAATGGAAGCGTTTGATTATATGTTGTATATTGTATAGAAAGCAGAAGCTGTTTTCACCCACTACAGTAATAATATGATAAAAATTTAATTTATAAACCATGTGAGGTTCCATTCAGAAATATTATCCGACTATTGTTTGGAACCCAGTAACTAAAATTATTTTAGTTTCTAGTTTTCAAATGGGACGAACTAGCCCCCTGTGTTCATACCTAACTCATAGTAAGGGGTGTAATAGGAGTGATTAACAAATGAAAAAATTCTAGTGATTTTGAGTTATGTGATCTCAGTACTGTTATGTTAGGTAGTTACCACTCTCAGTCCTATATTTAAACAAATATGTACAATAGACATCCTATGAGAATCAGTTTCACATCTCCTAAAACAACTAGTACAGTACAATATTGCTTCAAAAAAGGGAAATCAGGGAGAACTTAAAAGAAATTGGCCCAACAACAGAAGATGCTACTAATAAGAAAAGTTTAACTACAGCACTTAAAAATATGACTTTTCATTTTCCACTCATCATCATCATCTTCTTTCCAAGGAATGGGCCAGATGTCACATTACGGTCTTGCACTTTCCCTCCATCTCTTCTTCGGACGTCCTATTGATCTATTTCCCCGTGGCTGGTAGCGAAGGATCTCCTTTGGTAATCTTCCAGGTTCCATCCTTTGGACATGATGTTTCCAGTTCTCTTGGTAGTCACAAATGTATGTAGTTATTGGTTTCTCTTTTAGTTCCTTCAGCACATCCTCATTTCTCTTATGATCCCATTTAGTATAGCCTGCTGTTCGGCACATGAAAGTCATTTCGTGTGCTGTGAGTCTGGAGATGTCCTTAGATATTATTGGCCATGCCTCGCTGCCATAGCATAGGGTTGGTCTGGCTAATGTGTTATACAAACGTAAGCATGTGTGCATTTGGACAAGAGATGGCTTCATGAAGTGATTGATAATTCCTGTTGTTCTGGTATAATTTGTTATTTTTGCTGTTATGTCTCGTTCTTCTTGAAAAGATAAATGATATCCGAATACTTGAATTCATTAACTCTGTCCAAATTTTTACCACCCAGACAAATTTTACTGGGGATAGGGTCCTCACACTTAACGGCCATTACTTTAGTCTTTTCAGCACAAATGCACATGCTGAATTTAGATTCCACTTTCTGGAGGTTGAATACTGGCCACTGCAGATCATCTTCGGATGCTGCTACAAATGCAACATCATCAGCAAATAGTATAGCGCCTAAATTTTGTAGATGCCTACTGATTGGTATTGAACCATGTCTTTCACACCTCCAATCCTATATTATAGCACTCATGTAGATTATGAATAGCAATGGAGAGAAAATTCCAACAAGAATCTTTTCCTCCCAAGAAGGTACAAGACGATCAATACGTATGAAGAAGTACTGGGAGGACCGCGAGGCTCGTCCAGTTCCTACAAGTCGACAAACTAATGGTTGGTTAAAGTGATCCTATCTGGTCTCAAAAGGCGAAGAAGAAGAAGAAGAAGAAGATATCCTATAGAGGCATTTTTGCTAAATTCTATTGAAATCTTATTAATTGCAGTAATTTATAAATGTGTTATAAAATATTCTAAAGGTGGCATATCTGATTGATTTATTAGTTTATTCTCAAAATATGTGTTGGTAAAAATATTAAAGATCCAGTTGCTTGTTACTGAATGAATTGTGGTCGTGTAACTTTATGACCTTTTATAGTAATATACCTAAAACTATTTAATAATACATGTTCATTAATCCTTAAAGCTAATACTTCACTTAAGGCACTGAACTCAGAATTTCCTTTCACTCTTAAGATTTGCTTGGTTTTTAAATAAAATAGTGTATTGTAAGTTTTAGAACTGAGGAAGACACAACCACTTATCTGTGTAATGTTAATCTCAAGCAGTAGGATGTCATGGACCGTACGCAAGTAGTTCAGTGAATGTATCTTTACTTCAACTGAGCTGTGTTGTACAATTACATGTTTATTATTGTGTAGAAAGTGTAACATGATGGCAAAAAATAATTTACTCCATCTTAATCTTAGGATATGGAAGAAGAAACCCAGGATGAAGAAAGTACTGCAATTGGATATGATTCAAATGAGTAAGTGTATAACATAGAAGAAAATGCATTCGCTTTTGTGTATGCATACCCTATCTGAATTTTGTATGTATGATTAAATTTTTTCATCGTCAGATATGTCTGATATTTTTTTCTGTCATTCAGGCCTTGATTAAGGGCGGAGTTGAGAGAGAGGCCGATTAGGGTTCTCCACTGTCAGGGGGCCTCAACAAACTCCCTCAAAAATGAAAATGAAATGCAAAATAAAAAGAACTGAGATAGAAACACAGAAAAAAGGGAAGGTGAAAATATCCCTTATGATCTACTTAAGCCACCAATTGCCCAGGCCCTCAAAACTTGCCAAACTGCGGCAAGATGTATCACTGTTGTTCTGACATACAATGGCTAAAGACTCATGAGATGAATATATTTTATGCATAGGACATTACAGTGAGTAAGCACACATAAAGGCGAATGAGTGTGAAACACAAGATATTCTGTGTAAACATGTAACGATATGCTTAGCTGAAATATACACCAAACGAATTAACTGAGTAATGAATCACCAGAGCCGTTAGGTCTCATCACAGAAGGCAACTATGTTATAAGAATGCACAAAGGGTGTTCAATAAATTTACTTCCAGTGAGAACTAACCCCTCCATGTATGTTTAGCCTACTTTTCACATTTTGCAAAAATGAGGAAAAAGTAGACTTATGAGATCCGTCAAATGTGTGTCTGTTTGTCTGTCCTGTCTGTCTGGCTGTGTGTGTGTGTCCCCCCTATCAACTCCTAAACAGCTGCAGCAATCGAAACAAAATTTGGTAGGTGTAAAGATCTATATTATCTCACGGCCATATTTGAAAATGATGTCAGTGCTACCAACTGCTGAAAAATCGCAATTGAAATTTGAGCTCCATGTTGGATATCTTGGAAGGTATGAATGGGAGCTATTTCAAAATTGGCACACGTATAGATATTAATATTGTAATTTAATTTCCAGGAGGCCATACATGGCAGTGTTGCCAAAATGATTATAAGCCTGCTGATAGGTCCAAATTTTAAATGCATATAACTTCTACACTATCTTTTGGATTTCAACCAAATTTGGCATGTGCTACGTGTACATAAACAGAAATGACTGAGCGTATTCTTAAGGGCCACCTGGGCTGCCAACTGTTAATAAATGCTCTCAATTTTAAAAAATCCAAATACCCATATATCATAAAGTATGCAAGCCGACAGCTTTAAACTATGCACACGTATAGTACCTGACATTCTATATTAATTAGGAGTAACTCATATACGTCAGTGATACCAACATGATTCTAAGCCTGCTGAGAGGTCCAACTTTAAATACATGTAACGTCTATACTATCATTTGGATTTCAACCAAATTTCGTGTGTGCTATGTGTACCATAACACATATGACTATGCCGATTCTTAAGAGTAACCAGGGCTGCCAACTGTTTATAAATACTGTCTCTATTTTTGTTACCCTTATATCAATATATCAGAAAGTATGCATGCCAATAGCTCTAAGCTTTGCACACGTATAGTACCTGGCATTCTAGATTAATTTGTAGTAACTAATGTAGGCCTCCGCCAGTGCTGCCAACATGATTCTAAGCCGGCTGATGGGTCTAATTTTAAAATGCATGTAACTTCTATACTAACGAATGGATTTCATTCAAAATTGACACAACAATAGATCATATTATTTCAGATTATTTCTGACCAATACATGTATGTCATTGTTGCCAACATTATTTTACGCGCGCTGTTAGATCCAATGTTTAACTCATGTAACGTCCATGCCATCCATTGAACTTTCAACCAGATATCTTATTCTGTACCTTAAGAGATGGAACTAAGAATATATTCAGTCACCACGGCTGCCAATTGTAGTTCTCTATTAGGCTGCATTATGCCAGGTATACAGTATTTCGAACTAATTAGAAATTTCGATATTACCAACTTAATTTCGTCATTTTCTAGATAGATCCATATAGATTAATCATTGGCATGGATCTTAAATTTTAAGAAAAGTAGGCTCTTTAGTTCGTCACGGAACTTCTTGTTAAATATAAAATACAAATTTTCTGGAATTGATTATTCAATGTTCCGCAATTTGGCATACTGGCATCAAGTTCGAGCTGTGCACATACATAACTTGAAACTTTTTTAAGTCTCTGCATTCATAGCCAGTTTTTCTCTGAAGATGGGTTTTGCTATTAGAGTCATGCGCACACGAGGATGAGTTGAGCAAGGATCACATTTGTTGCCTAGCTCATTTTGCTCGAAGAGAGGCTGGGCTGGATTCCTTTCTTCGAAATTTCATAAAAATGGTAAAAGAACATTTTTATGCTATAGTTTTATTTGAGGACCTTACATCGTGGCCATTTAGCACTGTGTATTATGCTGTTTGTGTATTATTTTTAAGAATAAGTGAACCATATTTTAGGGCCTCCACAAGCATCCATTCGGCTCGGCTGTTATTATTGCCTGCAGATATTGATAATAACTTTCTATTTAACAGCCCTCAAATTATCCGCTTCTTATTTAGAGTTCTCGCTGCCTGGAAGAATTTAAGGAAACATTGTGTCTGTTGATGAGAGTTATTTCTGTCGGGTGGAAAACCCTCTCATTTTATTGAAAGAAATACACATCCTGCAGTGGTAAGTGTTGTAAGGAACAGACACTAATTTAAACCTCCCCCAGGGTTTTACACAGTCCTCAGCCCCATTCCCCATATCACTCTTTTTTAACCCAAAACTGTGAGGGTAAATAGCATCCTCCTCATCTGGTGCTAATAGAAGAAAAAGCAGATTGATCCACTGCAACAAATCTTAAACTCTGGGAGGATAAAAGTAATATGCCAGGTATCAACATCGAACAAAATGCTGGTGGGGTGGTTGTACGTTAACGGTTCATACCATGTGATTACCAGATAGCGTCACCTGGGAGGTTTTCTGACAAAACATAATTATGGGACGTAGTTTAGTATACACCATAAAATGTACCAGCTTCTTGGGCCAACTGAGGGTTGTACCTACCTTGAATTACAGTGGTGTTAATGGATACCTTGCTCTTGTAGAAAAGTTCACTTTGCTTTTAGTGTTCACCCAAAAGTGCACGGAAGCAGGATCAGAGAGCTATTGCTTCTTGCAAGAAGGTTATGGGTGCAGCACACCAAGTTACAAAATACAATCACGATAATAAGAAAGAGAATGAGATAAAGGAGATATAAACAGACTACAAGGTGACAATATCAATACAGTTCACGCCTTGGTTTCATTATTGTATTCCATTCTGTCTTTGAATGGCATTGCAATGCATGCCAGGTATAGCTAGTTAAAAATATAACTTATTTAGTGTTCATGACAGCCTCTGTGTGTTGATTAGGGTAAGGGCAACATAACTCTCCCTGCATTGCTCAGTTTTTAGACCGACCTTGCTGTATGGAATTGATAGCTAGGTTGTTTCAGGATATCTGATACATAACCCAGAGGTTACTGACATGAGGGTAGCATGAATGATTGCTGGGACAAATGGGAGCAATGGTAGGAAGGTACTCGTAATGAAGAGATAAAGGCTAAGTTAGAAATGAACACGTTAGAAGAAGCTGTTCTAATGAGCTGACCGAGAAGGTGGAGTCATGTGAAGAGAATGGGGGAGGTGAGCTTACCTAAGAAGTTAATGAGTTCGGCTGTAGAGGATAGGAGAAGTCGAGGTATACCTAGGAAATGATAGATAGGTTCAGTGTTGAACGATTTCAAAGTAAGGAGTGTAGAAGCAGAAAAGGCAAAGTTGCTAACTGCTGATAGGGCATCATGGAGGCGGCTTGTTCGCAAACAGAGGCTTGCAGACTAGACTGGATGCTGAAAAGCAAAACTGTCTCAAATGAAAATGTATGCATGTTTGTCTCTTATTTGCAATAACAGGATAAGCACAAAAACAACATTGTGGCTACGAGCTCCTTTAATATTTCAGAGAGCTATTCTAGAGACCTAATTAACCGTGCACGGTGCAACTTGGCATGGCAAATCTATATACCGTACATGGCTAAATATACCAGTATTTAATTCAATTCTATTTTTATGAGAAATTAAAGTTGTTCGCCTTTCAAAGTGTTAAATTAATGTAATTTATTTTACCTAATCCAATGATCGAAGTGAAAAGCTTGCAAAATGAACCACTATTATAATATTTATTTGCTGGAATTTAATTATACACACTGTTATTTTGAAAAAGATTCCCGTCCATCAATACATGAATATGTCATCAACTGCACTCGCATCTTGCGATGGGACATGTTTTGGAGTGTGAACTGCTCCCTTCTTCAGCCACTAGTTTTTTCAATCATACTGTTGTGATATTCTCGAAAGACTTTGAAAAACCATACATTAATATTAGTAAAATATCTGATTGAGTGTGGAAAGCAAATCACCATGCACACATTTAAGATTAAAATATTAAAAATACATAACAATTAAATTACTATACACATGTATTTTGATGAATAAAATTGGTCTATTGCCATTTAAAGATTATGTTGTGAATGTTCATTATCTTGCCCAATTTGTTTGTCTGTTCGTATTCTTGTAAAAGCTGAGATACATTCTAGGTTTTCTGAAATATATGTTGTAACAAACCTGCTTTGTGTGGACCAATGTGGGAGTGTGGTGAGACCACAGACATGCCTCCCGATGCGGATACTACTGCTAGCCGAGAAAAAGAGAGAGAAAACCCAAATCAGTAAGAAGACAGACCCCATGCCCTTGTTCAAAAGCACAGGAAACTAAAACTTACATGTGGTCCCCTTTGAAAGAGGAACGCAAAACGAGTCCAAGTTCCTGGATTCTGTTTACAGAGTTGACATATTACGTGGAAAACTAAGGAAGAAGAAATATATGTGTGAAAAATATTGCTAATGAGAAAATGAGAATCTATTCAGATGACGAGGGTCTCATTGGAGACGACAACGTGCTTGATTCTGAGTGAAATATAGCCTGCGACTAGCCAGCGTGGAGTTATGTTTACTGCGTGAAGGCCATGTGACGTAGTTGGGAGGAGGAATGGAGAGGGAACAAAAGACCAGGACGGGTTATGATGAGGGCGGGGTGGAATATATGAGGAAAGAAAAATGGCATATGACGTTCTTTATCTGCATTACGGCAAAATTCCATTAAAGGTTTTTTTGTTTTTTTATGTCATACTCTTTACATAATCAGTTAGGATGTCATATAAGACATTGCTGTTGAAATAAATCTCATTCAAACTGTGGTCAGGGTTTAATTTTTGAGCCAAATCAATTTCGATTTGTTCTAAATTATTTTATAGGGAGCCTTTGTTACCACAATGCAGGATCTTACGGTCTTCATATATGGCCTGAGCTAACCATCCCAGAGAATGTCTTATGTGTTACAGTATTAACGTGTTCGCTATACTGTATCTTATTTTGAAATTTCTCCCGGTCTGTTGAATGTAATCTGCTTTACATTCCTTACATTTAATTCTGTAAATCCATGATCTATTGTATTAGTCTTTGGATTTTAATTTAAAGCCCTAAATATTAATCAATCCATTATGACCACCATGCAATATATTATTTCACCGGTTCTCAATATCTCCGGAACTCGTACAGCTTCTGTTTAAAACTGACATTTTGTTTGCTGATCGAGGATGATTAAGTCAGTACATGTATGTAACATTCAAAAGCTGGAAGAACACAAAATTGGCATGGCCGCCACGTACTTTTTTTAATATTTAAAATTATTTTTGGCAATCGAATCATCCGCAGAAAATGAAACTTGGCACATCGAAAGTTTATTCAGTGCTTCGTATCCATACATTTTATGTTGTTCAATTGTTTTCATTATTTCAAGATGAGATCAGTTTTTAATATAACCCTAGAATACTAACATTATTGAATTGGTGCTTAATAATAGTAATGCTTGGCGGCAAAAGTAGGAACTATTTGAAAAATTCTAAGTTGCTGTACTTAAATTAAAAAACAGATAACACACACTAATACAGTCATCACAATTAACACCTGTTATCAGACAGATTCTACACACACCCAAAGTACACGGGGCTACATGACCGCGTTGTCGCAGCCCCTAAACTTAAGAAACAACCACCAACAATAATAGTAATACGTTAAATTTACGTACATTACGAACTTTGTGCTAAGGTACCAATTTGTTAAATGGTTGAAATTAATATATATTTCGTATGTAACACTATTTATATACACTGAATTCTCTGTGGTCTTTGAAGTTTAATACGCTAAGTTCCATCTTAAATATTACAAATACAGAAGTCGTTTACTTTGACGTAAATAGCAGTATGTAATCACTCCAGCCTCTTATACTGTCCCTGGTTTTTATGAGGTTGTTTTTATAATCCCTCTGAAGTGTTGTGACATATCTACATCAAATTCTCCACCTCTTTGTTATTGCCATGAAGAAACCAATATGTTGTTAAATTCAAGGATAGTTTCCAGGCAATTCTTTGGCCCATAATTATGCCTCTAGAATTGATTGGCATTAATAACAAAAGCATTGACATCACCACCATAGTACAGTAGAAGCACTGCTGGAAGATGGTAGGGTGGGGACAGATATGGAGGGAGTTCTAAGCAATTAATTATTCATACACCTAAATTTTACGTATGTTAGTATTGAAGGGTTAAAAATGCATATTTTTCTAATACGTTATCTATTCAACCCATTGAAAGATGCTTCGTATAGTCAACTATTGAAATAATCATTATTTAATGGCACTGAATTCTGTAGCATACTTTTAGTTAATTATATTAAAAACGAGCATACGACTTTGCTTGAATTTAACTCCTCAGACTCGTTATATAAAGATGCCATTTCGTGGGAAAAGTCGTAAATACCTATAGTGAAAGTTATATATTCTAGCACGTAATGGTGGTGATGGAGATTGTTGGAAGGGGTGGAACACAGACGTTGTATACACCAATTTTCCATTATTGGTATCGTAAATCATAGATTATACAAATTCATTTCTCAAAAGGAATACATTTTCTGATGTTCTGTTGAACCGGTCTCTCAGTAATTTGATAAACCAGTACGTTGATCTAAGCAGTTCAATAAATAATTCCTTAGTTCTGTATTTATGTATTGACGATAAGTGTCATCATGTAAATTTGGGCATATATTTCCAAGTTTTGGATGCCTGTTAATGGCAGTTATTTTCAGTAACTATGAAAGCTTTGATTTGAGACGGGGAAAGTACTATCACCCCAACGGAAGAATACATACTTCGATAGAGGATGTTTTGAATTGACTTCATTATGGTCAAGGAAATATTCCAAAACAGATATTTATTTATTTGAACCAAATCTACTTGTTAATTGTCACTTTAACTCAGAGAGTCATATCATGACCTACAGACAATAAACACATAGATAACATAGATTTACAGTATGGCGTTAGATAATTAAACCAAACGTTCATTCGGCATTTCATAGCTTCCTCGTTCTTTCAAAACTTAATAATGCTTTGCAGTAGTTATCTTCATTCACAATATCACTGGGCACTTTTCTGATGTAGACTGCACAAAGTTCTTTCTTAATCATAAATGTGGACACAGTGTTCTTCATATTTAGACAGTTCTTCATGGGAGACACATCACAGAAAGAATTACTTTTCTTTCCCTATCGAGCCCTTACTGACTGTAAGAGTCTGATAAGTTTTGTAGTAAGGAAAAGAAAAAACCATCAAACTCACAGGAAAAATCTACAGACAGCAATATGTGGCTGTACTGTATTAATCGTGTAGGCTACCTAGTTAATACAGATAGGCTCTCCTAGGCTTTAACAAGATTTATAGCTTAGGAAGCCGTCTCCTGTACTTGAATGCTTAATTTACATGCATCTTTGTTCTGAATCTCGTCCGACGCTTTCTTATTCCACATTGCCCTGATGGTATTAAAATATTTTGCTAATTGACCTGCTTTCCCCCATTCCCTTTTTAGTAATTTAATTAAAGTGTGATACTCATTTTCATTTTCTATTCTGTTTAGATCTGCTTTGTCTACAAACTTTGCTCTTATCATTTTAATTTCCTTGCATTCCCTGATCAGGTGCGCTGCACCCATAACCTTCCCACAAAACAGGCAAATGTCCTCTTTTCCTACTTCTCTCAACGCTTTGTTCTTATACACCCCCATTAACCACCAAATTATCCCTCTCATTTCTCTTTTCATTAGGCATTGAGGCTTTATGCTCATAAAGTTCCTTATTTCGCAGAACTCCGTTAAGGTTCTCCTACTGGTGCACTCATCTCTTAGCACCTGCAACTCTACGTCATTAACCCTTCTACACACTTTTTTGCACACCCTACCTTCCTCTCCTTGTAAGTCCCTATCCCATAGATAACCCATTCCTAATCTTTCCAGAACACTTCTTACCCCGTCCACCCAGTAGCCCTCTTGCTGATGCTTCATTTGGTGCAGGTAGGCTACCTTAAGCATTTCCCCCCCTCCACCTGCTTTTAAACGAATCCAAGACTTTATGACCTTTCTTATGATATGTTGTCTAATGCTTACATCCTCACACAACATTCTCGCTCCACAATTTGCCGTGCAACTAGGTAGCCCCAAAATTATCTTGGCAAACCTACTTACAATACTGTCCAGGGTTTTCGTTCCTTCCTCTAAACCCCATACTTCCACTCCATAGAGTGCTCTTGAAACGATGAGTGCGTTGAACACATTCTTAAACACTTTGTAGTCAAGATTCGGTAACCTACGCTCTAACACTTTAACATTCGCCAATGCCGCTAGCCCTTTCGATTTTGCCCTTTTAATTTGTTCGGTCCATTTACCATTACTCGCCATTATCGTCCCTAGATACTCTAGTTTTTTCACCGTCTCTAACTGCGACCCATACATGACCCTCTTTTCGTTCTTAGCCAGTTTAACTCCCTTTTTGCAGACCATAACTTTGGTCTTACTCTGGTTAATTTTTAAGTTCCAGTCCTCACAGTATCTCACAATATCGTCAATACTATATTGCATATTATAGGGTGTTAGAGCAAGCAGAAGGATGTCATCAGCAAAAGCTAGGCCCGGGATATCATAATTGTCCAGGCAAGGGTTGGACCGTTGCTCAAAGCCCTTTGAATCAAAAATATCGTTGATAAATAGCAAAAAAAAAAGCACCGGGGATAATTTGCATCCCTGTTTTAATCCTATATTAGACGTTATCTCTCCTACAATTACATCATCTTTAGTTTTAATTGCACATTTCACTTCGGAATACACATTCTCAATTGCTCGTATCATTTTATGTGACACCCCGATTTTTCCCAGCTTAGCCATGACAGCTCCCCTGCTCACTGAATCAAACGCCTTCTCCAAATCAATAGCTGTGATATACAGCTTGCCTCTTTTCCTTCTTATGTACTTGTCCATCACCGTTTTAACCACCATTATATTGTCACTGGTTCTCATCCCTTTTCTGAACCCTGTCTGGAGTCTCGAGAACACCGAACAGCCCTCTGCCCATGCTATTAAACGCTTGGATAAGACCCCGGTGTACATTTTGCTCAAATTATCAAGCAAAGTTATGCCTCTATAGTTGCCTGGGTCTAGTTTGTCCCCACGCTTCTTATATATTGGACAAATTATCCCTTTCTGCCACGCCCTCGGAAATCTACCTCCTTCAAAGATTTTATTAAAGATTTTTACCAAGCTGTCCATCATGAACCTATTATTACTCAACTCTTGCCAAAATTCATTTGTTATCCCCGAAATAGCACCTGACTTCCCTCCTTTACTCTTTACTATTACTCCCTTAATTTCCTCTATCGATATGACTTGGTCCAGCATAGGCAGAACTGCCTCCATCCCCCTCGGGACGCCAAACTCATCCCTCTTCCTCCAATTATCTTCAGCATTTAACAGATTCTCATAATATGCAATCCATACTTCATCACTAATAGAGCTCCCCCCACCACTTCTGCTCCCCCTACAGTAAGAATTTATCCTGCTCCACACTTTGCTACAGTCGTTAGCTTTAGAATCCTTATTTAGTGCTGTAGCTTCCTTACCCTGCCATTCATCTTTCATTTTGCTGAGCAGTTCCCTATATTCCTTCCTTAGACGACAAAATTCTACTCTCATCGTATCATCCCCTCCTCTCTTGTATAACTTCAGTGCCCTAATAACTTCGGTTTTCTTCCTTCTACAAGATTCATCGTACCATCCTTTAATTCTCCCTAATTTTCCTCTAGCCTTCACGCGCATTTTCCGCCCGGCCATCATAATTGCATTCTCAATCATACGTATTACCCCTTCAATTTCATCATTACTGATCATTAAACTTATCCCTACCTTTATCAGCTCAAAATTTTCTCCCTGGAAGTAGTTCTGGAACTCTCTGCAGTTTTCCTCCCTCCATCTGAATCTATTTACTTTTCTCTCTATAGCTTTAACTTGTGGGTTCCCTTTTGATTTTAATTTTGTCACCGCTCCCTGCATGTTGACGACAATTGGTAGGTGGTGTGATTCCCCCCATTCTTCAACAGTGAACCTCTTAATTAGGGCTAGTGCTCCTCTGGAACATATTGCTAAATCTATTACACTTCCTCCAGTCTCTGTTATATACGTCAGGTTACCTTCTTCATCCCCCACACAGACACCATTTAATATATATAGCTCTTCTGCACCACATAGTTCCAAAATCTTTTCTCCGTTCTTATTACATTCCTTGTCTTTGCTGTGCCTATCCCCACATACGGCCTCGGCAACCCCCTTGCTGTAAAGGGGCTTTCTGTCTGCAACCCTCGCATTGAAGTCCCCTAAAAGCACAATCTCTGCCTCTTCATATATATTTTGAATTCTGTTTATTTCCATAGCTAACTCATCGAAAAAGCTTTCTCTTGCATACGGGGAATTCTCCGGAGGGTTGTAGACAAAGCCGAAACATACCGTTCCTTTCCCCCTCCCCCTAATATCTGCTTTTATCCACACTGCTTCTTCCAGTTCTGAACTAATAAATTCTGATAATTCCCTCACCTCTTCTTTAATTAAAACAACAATTCCCCCCGGAAACCTACCTGTACGAGCTTTCCTAATCTTAGGTTTTGTATATATATTGAAGCCATCTATTTTAACCTCGCAACCTACAGGGAGCCAACTCTCAACAAATCCTGCAATCTGCATATCTTCTATTAGGGTCAAAACTACATCGTTCCTTCTCTTATTTAAAAACCCCTCTATATTTACGCTAGCAATATTCCAGTTTAGTTATTTTTTACCCCTACCCTCTTCGCTGGCGGTAGCTTTACTTCTAGTAACTCTAGCTTTCTCTAGCTCCAGTATGCTGCCACCTGGAGAAGAAATGACCTCCTTCTCCACATTAAACTGCTCTGTCAAGGTTTTCTTGCCCCATAGTTCTTTTAGACTAGTAACTCGTTGTTTGACAGTCTCACCTTTCTGCAAACCACGCACTTGTCCGGTGTTCCTGGCGCTGACGTTGGTCGTTCCTGCTCGCGCCACTTCCGTGTTGGACTTGGAGGTCGATGCTCTCTGTTGAATCACCGCACTTCCCTCTGAACCGCCAGCTGCTTCCACCTGGTTGCTAGGTCTGACTGTCTCCTGTTGTTGCTTCTCCATATCCTGGAGTTGTGCCACTGTCCAAATCCGATCCCAGTTGTTGCCGCTAACCACCAGTCTATTGCCTTTTACATAAGCCTTGAGACCTGAGCTCCTTGCCTTCCTTAAATGAAACTGCAAGGTCCGTTGCTCGCTTGCCTCTTCTTTACTCATTTCTCTCCTTACCCATATCCTCTCCCCTTTCAGGTTCTTTGCGTTCGTCAGAATTCTGTGAGCCATCAGCGAAGAAACTAAAGACACTTTCACGGGCCTCGTGCCCCTTCCCCGGCCTATCCTGGTCACATTGTCAATCTCTGAGACTCCAATGCTTATCCGCATGCCTTCACTAATCACTCGGAGCACCTTGGATGTTAGATCCTCGGTGCTTTCCTTGGCATCTTCCTTTATTCCGTAAATGAAGACGTTTTTAGCCTACTTTCGATTTTTGCAAAAAATGAAAGTAGACTTATGAGATCAACACAGGGCGAAAAAAAAAGTGTGTCTGTCTGTGTGTGTGTATGTGTGTGTGTGAGTCTGTGTGTGTGTATGTGTGTGTGTGAGTCTGTGTGTGTGTGTGAGAGTGTGTGTACTCTGAATGTCTGTCCCCCCCCTATCAATTCGAACACGGTGAATGCGAATTGAACGAAATTTGGTACAAAGGTAGCACTAGCAAAGGACACCTCAGTGTCATGTTTTATATCGCCGCCATCTTTACTAAAACTGAATGGCGGCCACTCAAACGTTCAAAACGTAAAATCAAATAACGACTAACCAAATCATCCAATCTCTACCAAATTTGGTAACAACATACCTTCGTATAGGATGCGTCTTGTGACCAAACTACAAGGTCGTCCGCCATACCATTTCAGGATGGCGGCCGTGCGAATTATGCAAACTTTATAATCCATATCATGGGACCCACCAGTTCCGATTATCGAGCCGAGAATCGTTTTAACTGTTCTAAAGGAAGAGGCACGTACGAAATTAAAAGTTTATTTTGTAATACTATAGTGCAGACGTGATTTTAAAAAGCTCAGCTGATTCATTAATAAGACAAGATGGCAGCGGATATCTTGTGCCTGACTTATATTTCACTAATTTGAGTATTGCATGCAATATAGCGTACTAAAACAAAATAAATAAACTTTGTATGAAATGCTTTATATATAAATAATATACTTCAGTGATGAAATCGTTTAGTATAAATCATTATTTGCTAACAAGTTCTATGTAAGTCATTTTATATGGATCAATGTTCGTTGGCACAAATGGCTCAGTGGTAAAGCGTTAGTCTGTCATTCATATGCCTATGGTTCAAACCCCATCAGAGATATGTTTTTTGCTTGACATTTTACATATTTGTTGCTTTGTAATGACTCAGACGTTTTAAAATTAAGCGTTATATTGTGCATATTACGGTGCAAAACATATACTTAATTAAAACATAATTCGCCAGCAGATTTAATCGAGACATCTAGCTGACAAAAAGGTAACAGATTTTATTGAAAAGTTTCTTCTTCTGGCCGCTAGAATGCACCCGCTCTGTTAGGATTATATTGTTCGATATTTCACAACTAGATATCACGACTAGTTTTTATATTTATTGTTTCTTGAGTACTGAGACGTTATAAAATAAAGCTTTATATGGTGCTTTTTGCAATGGAAATTATATATTAAAAAAGACGACATTCTCCACTGGAGTGACATCTTCCATCCTTCAGTTGTACTATGCAGAAACTATAGATTCGAGCAGCGCTCTATACCGGCCAGTTAGTGAACCCAGTCTTAACGACTGCTAGGAGTAATAAGACAGTAACATTCGTTTATTCCTTGTGCACAGAGGCGTTGTTGATAATCTCAAAACTTGCAATATGGATGATTTGGAGATGGATTATTTTGTTATACCGTGTATTTAAGATTAGCCTATAAATTTACGGGTTGCGAAGTTACTTCACTTAGTTCTATATCATTCGTACACGACACAGAACAACAACGTGACGTCAGTTTCTGATCTGCTCTGATTGGCTATTACATTGCTGCAGTCGGGTAGTTGGCAGTCAAGGATAAAATTCTCGACTGCCAACTGCCAGCTACCAACTGCAACTTCATGTTGTGTATGGTGCCTATAGTATACACGGAGTCGATCGCGACTGCCGACCGAGGACTACCAACTACGGACTGCCGACTGCGCATTGTAGATGGGCCTTATTAGAGCAACGAAGTTTCAATTATTGTAAGTAGTCGGTGTTTGGAGTGTTTGCTGATGAAATTGCAAAATGCTGGGGTAAATTATAAACTATGGTTTGAACGCCACTGTTCAAATCCTGTGTGCCAATTTGCACTTCAAATAGGAAGAAATTAGGAGATGATAAGGACAGAGAGTTATAACTATACCCATACATTTCGGAGAAAGTAGGCTATATGTTCTTTCCCGAACATCTTGTTCTTTCTCTCATCCAGCTTGACCTTTCTTAATTCATTTACCTCCCCCTCTAATATCTTCACCTTTTCTCTTAGGTCTTTTATCTCTCTGCTATTCTTGGTCAGCCTTTCTGTCACTATTCCCATCTCTTCTCTTATACATGTCTTCATCTCCTTGAATTCCTTACATTGCTCACGAAGAATGTCCCGGATCTGGTCATTTTGTGACACTTCCTTTACAATTTCCCTTATTTTTAGCCTACTTTCGATTTTTGCAAAAAATGAAAGTAGACTTATGAGATCAACACAGGGCGAAAAAAGTGTGTCTGTCTGTGTGTGTGTATGTGTGTGTGTGAGTCTGTGTGTGTGTGTGTATGTGTGTGTGTGAGTCTGTGTGTGTGTGTGTCTGTGTGTGTGTGAGTGTGTGTACTCTGAATGTCTGTCCCCCCGTATCAATTCGAACACGGTGAAACCGAATTGAACGAAATTTGGTACAGAGGTAGCACTAGTAAAGGACACCTCAGTGTCATACTTTATATCGCCGCCATCTTTACCAAAACAGAATGGCGGCCACTCAAATGTTCAAAACGTAAAATCAAATTACGGCTAAACTAATCATCCGATCTCTACCAAATTTGGTGACAACATACCTTTATATAGGACGCGTCTTTCACCCAAAATTCAAGGTCATCGGCCATGCCATTTCAGGATGGCGGCCGTGTGAATTATGCAACCATTTTAATAAATAGCTTAAGACCCACCAATTCCGATTATCGAGCCTAGGGGGGTTTAAGCTATCCTGAAGGTCGTGACCCGTTATTTATTATAATTTAATATTATAATATTATACAGTATGAGTGGCTTAAAAGAGCTGAGCCGTTTGTGTCACACGACAAGATGGCAGCTGTCCTCATGTGCCTGTCTTATGTTTTAGTATGTTGTATGTGATATACCGTACTGATACAATAATATAAACTTTGTATGAAATGATCTTTAATGAAGATGTACTGCAGTGAAGAAATCGTTTATTTAAAGTCATTATTTGCCAACAGTTTGTATCTAATATGTCAGTTAAGAACACCTGACGTCATGGATACGGTTAGCTCTGGGCTAGCATGTTAGTCTGACACGCAATTGACTGGGGATCGAATACTGCTACAGTTAGGTTTTTTTTTCTTGAATTCTTTTACAAATGATGTGCACGAGCTCTTCCCACAGATACTGAATAAAATGTCATTTAGCTCAAAGGAGAGGATAAAGTATACACTCGTATATTAATAAAATCACAGTCCCAGCATCGCACATAAACAGAAGACATTAGAAAAAGGAGAATAGAAGAACTAGATACACGTTGTCATTAACCACAGCCTTCTTAATGCCTCTGTAGGGTGCTGTCCTCTTGTGGGTTATGTGGGTAATATTGTTCCAAACATAAAGCTGTGTAAATGCCTGAGCTGGCCTCCTGAAGTATGGCAATTTTGTAATCACGGCCGACTGAATGCGCTCATACCGGCCTAGACAATGAGACCTTTTTCATGAAATCTTGTTAGTTACTCAACTGCTCACACAGCGCTGTTAACCAAGCATTGCACGACTAAGACTTATCTCTACTTAGCGTAAAACAAAGTCCCCGATTCTTGGATATCACGGGTAATCTCGAGAACCACTGGATGGATTTTGATGCGGCTTTCACCATTCTGTACAGGTAATATCGAGGAAGATTTCTGTAGAAAATACTTGATTTATGATCAAAGGGAGCCAAGCAGTAACGATTTTAGATTTCAGTGAATAGGTCGAAGAAAGAACTTGACGTCCGTGCGCTTTTTAAGCTTACGTTGGACAAACCGTTAAAAATATCAATATACCATGAGTGTAAGAATTGTTCAGCATGAAAAATTGTACAAAAAAGTCCGCGTGAGCATATCTCTATCTTCGATACATCGCCCACTATAAGTGTTTTTACTTTGGACGGGAGGGGGATTTGGCTTGCACCTCGCCATTCTTAAATTACGTCTGACAGGAATTCCTTGGACATTCATAACTGTTCCCGGGCGAAGCCGGGGCGGGTTGCTAGTGACACTATTATATTATCATTATAATTCCCACAATATCAAAATGCAAATTATATCACAAAATAAAATAGCGTGCTAATAAATCTAAGAGAAATTAGACATACCTTGCACCTCGTTACAGTTGAATTCGATCAGAATCACTCGGTTTTCATTAAAGTTTATGCATTTTTCTGCTGAACGGTTTGGAAGTTCGGCAACAGGAAACTAGGACTGTTATTTACTTAAAATATTCATTTTTGTATTTTTGTACTATTTGTGTTCATGATTTCATTACATTGTCAGAATTACCGACAGTAGTGGCTACGCTGGCTAAAGCACAGCGTTAGGCCATGGGGCCAAGCTCTCTGCTGACTCGGTAGACGCGTGTGTTCGAGCCCCACCGTCGGCCGTCCTTGAAATGATTTTCCGTGGTTTCCCATTTTTCAACACCAGGCAAATGCTGAGACGGTACCTCCTAACAGGCCACGGCCGCTTCCTTCCACATCCTTGCCCAGTTTCATTCATCTTCATCCATTCCATCTCTCATCCTGACGCGCAGGTCGCCCACGGGCGTCGACTAGAAAGTCCTGCACTCGGCCTCTCAGGAGGCCACACGAAAAAAAATGTCAGAATTAATGCTTTAATTAGTAGGGTATACTATTCAGTGTACCTATTATAAATAAAAACCGTGAGGTTTCTCACCTCCCTATATTACGAAACCCGGTTGCCTAATACGGGGAAAGTTCACTTTTAAAGTTAACAATAATATCAGAGGGTATTAAAACATCAAACGTGCCCATATTTGTAATATACATAGTATATCGCCCGAGGTTTACATTGGTGAGAAAACCAAAATTATTCCGTTCCTTCTTATGTCTAATGTGAGCCCTATACAAAAAACTCCCCATATTTGGCGACTTTCCTCTACCCATTTTTAGAAGATACCTTATGCACTGGACAGCTGAATCCGTGATTAATTGTATAGGTAGCTTCGTAAGTCTCAGAACTCAGGAAGTCCTTTCTAGCAGCGTTACTAGCAGCTTTCAAAGTTTCAAGGTAAGAAAGAAAATATTCCTCTAGCCAGTTTAGGCGACTGACATTTAATGAGAAAATATGCCCTTTATCTGGATTTCTAGACTGAATATGATGATATGTGATGCTTACGTCATGCATAGCGAACCATTTATTAACGTTTTTCAAAAAAAAAAATGGTTGCTTCTGCGTCCATGAATGTGTACGCTTCCGGGTGCATGCCTATATTTTCTTTCAGTGTACTAATGGCACCAATAACTTCTGACGAGAACACTTCCTTGGCACGCCGAACAGTCATTTTTTTCAAATTTAGTGGGTTCGATGTGTTTTTAGTGAGGTGTCTGACCGGTTTGACGATCTCACCCTTTTGCATTGTGTATAGAAATGACAAGTATTTCCCTGAAATTATTCCAGTACCATCAGTCATCTCTCGTTACAGAAACTGCGTTCTAATGTTTTTTTTAGTTTTTTTTTTTTTTAGAATGTGACAATGATCAAAACTAGGGAATACATTCCTAGACTCGTCGTATGGGTGATTGACCATTGGTTGGAAATTCCCTCCCCCTAAATGCCTCATCATTGTAGTGTTAGTTTTGTGATTATCAGAGACAGTTATTATAATTATGAAACCGCATTGTTCAACCTCGAGAATAACGTCCAGCAGGAGTTTATGTAAGTCCCGTCCTGACAGCTGCTTCGTGAAAAAGAAGGCACACGGTATCTGATAATTTGTCGAAAGATCTCTTAGCACAAAACACAACACACGATTTGCTGCTACTTGTTCCCGGCTGTAATTTTGATCCTCTCTTCCCTTTTAATGAGACGGTGCTGGAGTAGTGTCCTTGTACCCGAAGAAGGTGCAAGGTATGTCTAATTTCTCTTAGATTTATTAGCACGCTATTTTATTTTGTGATATAATTTTAATTGTGATAATGCGGAAATTATAATGATAATAATTATATAGTGTCACTAGCAACCCGCCCCGGCTTCGCCCGGGAACAGTTATGAATGTGCAAGGAATTCCTGTCAGACGTAATTTAAGAATGGCGAGGTGCAAGCCAAATGCCCCTCCCGTCCAAACTAAAAACACTTATAGTGGGCGATGTATCGAAGATAGAGATATGCTCTCGGGGACTTTTTTGTAGAATTTCTCACGCTGAACAATTCTTACACTCATAATATAATGATATTTTTAACGGTTCGCCCAGCGTAAGCTTAAAAAGCGCACGGACGCCAGGCTATTTTTTCGACCTTTTCACTGAAATCGTTACTGCTTGGCTCCCTTTGGTCATAAATAAATTATTTTCTACACAAATCTTCCTCGAGATTACCTTTACAGAATGGTGAAAGCAGCATCAAAATCCATCCAGTGGTTCTTGAGATTACACATTTAATATACGTACTGTACAGCTGATTCCGTATCGCGCCTATAATGGGAGAGGAGTGCGCTCTACCGGCAACGAGTAGAAACTTTCCAATTACATGTTATACATGGGTTCTGACTGGGAATGTCAAGGCCGGTATAGAGCGCAGCTCGTATTCAGTCGGCCGTGTTTGTAATACTGGTAGTTCAACTATTAGCCACGATCGCGCTCCGAATACCTTTAAACACTGCCAGCTGGATCGCCTCCCTCTTGGCTACTTTAAACTGCCTACTCATTCAACACCCATAGAACACTGCCATCGTAGTACATTACGATGGCAGTGCATAGGCGTACAAGATAAAGATTAATTCACTGATAGGTCGCAGCACCACCTACTGTGATTGGGGCGGAAGATTCTTAATTTTGCAGGCTGGCTTAATATAGAGATTAACGGACGTGAATGCATTACAATAAGTTAGTAGTTTTGTTATTCAATCATCATAAAGTATATAATATTGATCTTGACACTTACTGGCTTATTATCAATATAAAAGAAAACAAACAATACATTGTGGTTGGGGTGATTGTTTTAGGGATGAAGACAAAGAGTCATAAAGATACCCATACATTTAGGAGAAAGTAGGCTATATGTTCTTTGCTGAACATCTTGTTTCCATTTCTTGCCATCCCAGCTGACCAGGCCCTGGGTTTGACTCCACTCCTCCAATCAATAGTAGCGTCGCCACAACCAGCGCTACCATCCCCATCGCCAAAACCCCCATCTGTTCAGTGACGTTGCCCGCTATCACCTTCCCGACACCGAAATCGCACTTCACTCTAGCCTGCCAGCGGTCGATGACCGCCCGGTACTGCTGAATAGCGATTCCCATTCTTCCTTACACTTCACTGCACGTCTATTCACCTTGCTTGCTTGGTTGAAACTGTGAAATATTCCAAAACCAGATATTAGATTGAAAAACATACCTCGGGGTGGACATAAACTGTGACCACAATCTGGTTGTTATGAAATATCGATTATCTCTGAAGTAACTGAGGAAAACTCAGAAGAAAAAAAAGCGGGCAATATACAAACTGAACGAAAAGGATTTGAACCAAAGATCTAAGATAAGTAAGGTAAGGACTAATGAATAAGTAGAAATGAATCTGCATGTAGCAGATGAATGGGCACTTTTGAAGAATAAAATTTCAAAACCCACTCAAGAAAATATTAGTAGAAAGGGTCCCTCAGATTATGCTAGAATTAATGGATGAAAGGTAATAGCCCAAGAACCCCAGATTGGAAAGGAGGAGAGCAGAATACAGACGTCTGAAAAATGAGGTAACGATAGATGCAAAGAAACAAAAGGAGAATAATTGAAAGAAGAATGTTCTAGCGTGGAATATTGCCTGGAAGTGGGCAAAATGAATGCATCTTATCGAAGGACTAAGAACACTTTAAGAGAAGGTGGGCTAAGTGCTCTAATATTAGGGATTCTGATTGATAATCTCTGATAGAAAAGAAGAATTGATAGAGCATATGTTTGCATAGGGCTAAAGAGATTGAGTATGCTGTAGAGAAAAGGGAAGAAGAAATAGATGTGCATGAAAATGGAGGCTCATTATTGAGATTAGAATTTGAATACCCACTGGAAAATCTAAGTAGTAGAAAATCTCCTTGCATAGATGGTATACCGACTGAGATTCTTCGCTGCAATCCTGATCATTTTTATTTACCTAGCATTTAGGATTCATAAGGCAGTTAAGTTTTTTTAAGCTACTTTCGATTTTTGCAAAAAATGAAAGTAGACTTATGAGATCAATACAGGGCGAAAAAATGTGTGTCTGTCTGTGTGTGTGTGAGTGTGTGTACTCTATAGATTGTCTGCCCCCCCCCTATCAATTCGAACACGGTGTAACCGAATTGAACAAAATTTGGTAAAAAGGTAGCACTAGCAAAGGGCACCTCAGTGTCATGTTTTTATTGCCGCCATCTTGACGGAAACGTAATGGCGGCCACCCAAATGTTCAAAGCTTAAATCAAATTACGACTAACCTAATCATCCGATCTCTACCAAATTTTGCGACAATATATGTTTATATGACGAGCGTCTTTTGACTAAACTGCAGGGTCATCAGCCCAATAGTTTGCAGATGGCGGCCATGTATGTGGACAAATTGATTCCCCCTATCAATTCAAACACGGTGAAACCGAATTGAACGAAATTTTGTACAGAGGTAGCACTATGAAAGGGCACCTCAGTGGCATGTTTTATATCGCCGTCATCTTGATGAAAACGTAATGGCGGTCACCCAAATGTTAAAAGCTTAAATCAAATTACGACCAACCTAATCATCTGATCTCTACCAATTCTTGCAACAATATACCTTTATGTATTAAGAATATTTTGATCAAACTAAAAAGGTCATCAACCCAATAATTTGCGGATGGCGGCCATGTATGTGTGGAAATAGATTCATCCTACCTATTCAAACACGGTGAAACCTAATTGAACGAATTTTGGTACAGAGATAGCACTAGCAAAGGGCAACTCAGTGTCATGTTTTGTATCGCCGCCATCTTGACGAAAATGTAATGGCGGCCACCCAAATGTTAAAAGCTTAAATCAAATTACGACCAACCTAATCATCTGATCTCTACTAAATGTTGCAACATTATACCTTTATGTACGAAGCATCTTTTGACCAAACGACAAGGTCATCAGCCCAATAGTTTGCAAATAGCGGCCATGTATGTGTGCAAATTGATTCATCCTATCAATTCAAACACGGTGAAACCGAATTGAACGAAATTTGGTACAGAGGTAGCACTAGCAAAAGGCAGCTCAGTGTCATGTTTTATATCGTCGCAGTCTTGACGGAAACGTAATGGCGGACACCCAAATGTTAAAAGCTTAATTCAAATTACGACCAACCTAATCATCTGATCTCGACCAAATTTTGCAACAACATATCTTTATGTAAGAAGCGTTCTTTGACCAAGCTATAAGGTCATCAGTCCAATAGTTTGCAGATAGCGGCCATGTATGTGTGCAAATCGATTCCCCCTATCAATTCAAATACGGTGAAACCGAATTGAATGAAATTTTGTACAGAGGTAACACTAGCAAAGGGCACCTTGGTGTATTCTTTGAATACACGGTACCTGAGAGATAATTTTTATTGCTTTTGCATGTTCTTTCTTTCCTCTTTGTCAAACACCAACAGTGATCTTCTATTTTCTCTTTGGTTCCTGTCTCTTATGCTTTTCATGAGTCTGTTCTAGATATATACCTTCTGTGACCCACCTAGCGTCATCTCGCAGCGAATCTCTGAAGCTCCTCAATTCTTCCTGGTGCTAGAGGACTTACTTATCCATTTGGCCACCAGATCCTGTTACCATCGCCAGCTATTTTCTCCTTGAGCAAGAGGACTACGTCTACTTCTTTACTCACCATGCTGCGCTAGCATCGCCTACTATCAACTCCTTGAAGACCATTCATCAAGAAGAACATTTATTTTTGATAAGTTGGTTATGTTTATATGTTCTCCTTTTGTTTCCTACCCCCCACTCTTTTTCCCTTCCTTGGACCCTCCGTGCTCCGTTGAGCAGGTCTCACTTCTCAGTCGGCAGTTGACTCGATCAGTTAAGGCTCCTCTCGAGCCAGCCTCCTCAAACCAAGAGGCATACTCTCTTCTACGCCATGTTGGCAAAGTAGTTATCGTCATACGGAACTTCGCCTTCAACATGAAATCAAGATAAGTACCATCTTAAAGTTTTAACCTCATCTTCATGGTTTTAACTTTCACGTGCTTTTAACGATACTTTTATAGACAGTGTGAGATTATTTATTTTGGGGCAAAAATCATTTTTCGTGGGATTTGCCATGTTGAGCTTTTGTTCGTACAAGCCAACCTTACTAGAAAAGAGCTTTTCTTAAGCTATTTAAATGAGAAATCCTCTCGCTACGTGGGATATTATCTAATACCCGCTGTCTATAATTCACCAAGCTAGTTCCTCCGTTGGATTTACATTAGCCCCATTTTTTTTACTAAGATCGTTCTGGAACCTTCCAGATCATTTACTTTATCTGCAAGTCCTGCCGTCATGTATTTCTCACTTATTTGTGAGAATGCTATTTAAAATTGAAAAATCTTACTTCTAAATTACTACAATAGTGAATTTTCGTCCACCGCTGGAATTTTCTATGGCGCATTTAATTGTAATTTACAACTTTCTCAAGAAATAGACTCTCGCCTACCTAGTGAAACCAGTTATCATTGCAATAACTTTCTTTCCCATAAACTTTGTGTTTCCACAGTGAACTTTTCATATATTTCAACCAACTATAGTGAAACCTAGTGCTTGCTCAACTTTTCTACCGCGTCGCGATCGTCCGTTTATATTTAAATAAGGCCATGAACATTTTTCCTCAATCCCCTATTTCTCTTTCCTAACCTCTTACTAACAATCCGTAATAAACTTTTAAATTTAGGTCTGTTTCAATAAGGTGTCACTCTATGAAGTGCCCTTCCATTTTGCTTGTTTATCATTAAGTAATTGCTGTATAATTACGTGTTTTATACACGTTTCAAACTTACATTGTTTCTCCCTTCAAATCAGGGAAAACAATTCTTTCAACTCTTGTGTGAGTTATTTTTAGGTCTCACTAAATGGAAACTGCCCCATTTGGCTCGTGATTCCTATCTAAAATATAGGAGGTCGAGAACCTTCCTTTTGATTATCTCTTCAGGTTTCACAGTAAGTGACCTGCCCTCTTTTGTATAATTCTCATATAGTAATTCTGTTTAAATATAAGAAGTTGTAGGAACTTCTATTTTATTCTTTATGTTTTCCTTATTGTTATTTTCGAAGTTGTTATACTCTCTAGAATATTCTTTCAGAAATTTCTTATAGTACAGTCCTTGTACTCAATTTAATGTTTAAACTTTAATCATTTCATTGCCTTTTTAAAATCTTACAAAGATTTTAGTACCAGGTTTAAAACCTTAAGAATTATTATTTGCCTGGAGCAATTTCTAAATGTTGTAGGAGGTCTGCGACCCCAAATTGTTAATAAGATTGAAACATATTTAATTGTTAAAGATATCAACTTCCACTAATTTGTTAAATAAATTAAGAGTTTCTTTTTTGCTTTTTCATTTTTCTAATACAACGGGTAAGCAAGATCCTGTCCTCCTTGGCTCTCCCTACTTGATGCCATTAAAACCATTAATAGGGCATTCACCACTCGTTGCATTTGAGCAAGAACTCTTAGTAGTAACCTCACTAAAGATTCTTTTAGCTTTAATAGCTAATTCTAATTGGCCAGTAAGGCAAGTAAAGCTCGCTACGCCAGCTACCTGCTTGTGGAGATCCTCTCCGAAAACTTATGGTCAGTTTTCCAAAAAATAAGTGTTTCTTTTTGTCTAAACTTTTAGCCGGCTCCTCGCCGAGTAAAAGTTTAGCCATTTCTAAATGCAACCCTTGGCTTATTCAACAAAATTACTCCCCAGGTTATAATCTTTTATCATTTTCCTTCCTGGAAGCACTGGGTCGCTTTTCTCAGGAACTCTATAATTTCGAAAATTGGAAATACCAAACTTGATTTAAATCATTGGCATTCTTCGAATTATTTCGCAAAACGAATTTCTTTGAAAAACCTTACAATAAATTTGTTGCTCTTAGTTTTGCCAGACCATCACCTTTCCCCATAGTAGTCTTATACATGCTTGGGAGGAAATACACTACAGCCTCTCTCTTGCAAATCGCCCAAGTCTCAGCTGCGGTTCCCGTTAGCCTCGACCAAGCTCGTACCTACTTTAGGTATCAGAGAGTTAATTTCCAGTGGCAACTGCCTCTAAAGGTATTTAAAGTTAAATTTACAACTCTTGTGGGACTCTCCTCCTATTTTTCTATCCTTTTTCTCCAATCCAAAACCTACTTCCCTTCTTTTTTATTTAATCATCTTCCCTTGGTGGGTGGGTTACTCCTTAGCCTATAATCTACCCACACCTCATAATCATGTTTAATATCCGTATAACACGTTGTATTTTAACAACCTACTACAGCCAATATTCAATTATACTCCTTGAAAAGGACAAAGAGTTATAACTCTACCCATGCATTTAGGAGAAAGTAGGCTATATGTTCTTTACCGAACATCTTGTTTTTATTTTTAAGAACAATGATAGCTTCCCTATAACTAAAAACAAACCAGGAGCTGAAACAGGCGAAGATTATTGTATAATCAGCTAGATGGCCTATGCTTCAAAGTAATTCACTAGAATAATTTACAGGATGATGCAACTTCAGTCTGAAACCGATTCGGTTGAATACCCGTTTAGTTTCAGCAGAGGTGTAGGAAGGCGGGAAGCTGTACCATCTCTTAGACTGACTTAGAAGGTACAATAAGGAAAGGTTAGGGATGGTTTGGCATTTGTAGACTTAGAAAAGGCTATTGATAATGCAGATTGTTGTAAATTGCTTGAAATGTTGAAAAGATTGTAAATAAGTGCAGGGATAGGGCGGCAGTTACTGGAGTCAAAGGACATGGGAAGGGGAGACTGGTGAATAGAAAGGTGTAAGGTAAGACTCCAACTTATCGCTCTCGCGTTTTTGTCAATATATTGAACGAACAAGGGATTGAATGAGGAAGAATGTTAAACTTGCTTTAATGGATAAAAATGAAGTTATTTCGACTCCGAGAATTGTTGATGAAATTATCATCTTGTCCGTTCAGAAATGAATTAAACATTTAAATCAATAAATATAAAACAAAAATAGTGATATGCAGCAGGAAGAAATCAGAAACTCTATTGACATCAATTAGCAGGTCAAAAGCTAAGTAAAGTAGGAGACTTCTGCTACTTGGGCTGTAAAATAACCAATGATAGACAAAGCAAAGAGGATATACAATATTTATTGCAGCTAATAGCCAAAGGAATGATACAGACAAAATGAAACATACATAGGAATAAACTATTCATTACAACAGAAGGACGTCAGAGATTCAAGTCTATATGTACAGAACATCGCATGATATCTTTCGCAACATTTGCCACAACGTTCACATACACAGTCTGCGTCTGGCTGGTGAAACTTCTTTAAATTGCACAGCTTATGGTGAAAGCCATGTATGGCAAAGCGTGTAACAGTATGTCTTAGTTGGTAGCCTCCCAGTTTCCAATCATTGCAGGTCATTGCGTCAGTGATGTAGAAATCCCACCATATGTCTCTCTTCTTCGATTTCAGGTTCTCCATGAGTTGCACGTATGCTGGTGTAGACGGTAGTGACAGTTGGAGGCGGAGCTCTTCCACATAATATAATTCACGTGTTAATTCATAGACTAGTCTTGAAGGCGTGTATTTTGAAACACACAGAACCTTCTTTAAGAAAGTCGCTTTTAGTTTTTCCAACTTTTCCAGGTGTTTCAATTTGAGATGTGTCCAGATATTCTCTAATCCATATGTTACAACGGATGTAACCTTGAGCTGGAAGAGTTTCAAGGCGGTTTTGACGGAGAGTTTTCTCAACTGTCTGATATCATTTATGGCCTTCGTAGCCGCACTGATCCTATCGTTAACGTGAAGCGTAAAGACGTTGCCCGTTGTCTGAAGTGTCACGCCTAGATATTTAAAGTAAGAAACGCTCTCCAGGGGTTTTCTATGTGTGTGAAAAACTGCTGGTTTTCCCCCTTTGCGGAAAGTCATTGATACAGTCTTGTTTTCGTTTAGGCTGAGTTCATTCTCTTCCGCCCATTCCAACAGCAGATCAAATGCAGATTGTAGATCCTCTTGAGATCTCGAGGCCAGCACAATATCGTCAGCGTACATATACAGAATTACTTTCTCCGAGACTACCTGTGTGATATCCGCCGTCGCGATGATGAACAGTAATGGGCTTAGAGGGTCCCCTTGCATTACACCGGTTGTTTGATCTATTGGGTTTGATGGTGTGATTCCATCGCTTATCTCTATGTAATTTGAGGCCAGGATGCTTGTGATAAGCCGTTTTGTATAGCCGTTACTTCTCATTTGTTTTCCTAGCTTCTCTATGATGATCTTCCTATTGACCATGTCGAAAGCTTTGGAGAAGTCTATAAATATGGCATATAGCTTTCCTTTTGGGACTGTCAGAGCTGTCTCAATATCATTTAGAAGGCATTGGATAGCCTGTGTTGTAGATCTTCCTTTTCTGAAATCAAATTGCTCCTCCGGGAGCTTAGGATCGATTTCTCTATTAAGGCGTTGGCATAAAAGTTTTGTTAGAATTTTGAATAACGCACATTCCAGTGCAATACCTCGATAGGAGTTTGGATCCTCGGTGCATCCCTTTCCTTTATACAGTAGTTTTACTGTGGACCTTCTCCAGCTATGGGGGATATTTCCTTGCCTGTGGCATTCATTCAGGAGAGATGTTATTGCTTCTTTTAGCACTGGGAGAGCAATTTTAAGGTGCTCGTTACATATATTGTCTGGTCCACAAGCTTTATTATTCTTCGAGCTGATAATAGCAGCCTCTACTTCCTCAGTTGTAAATATCTCTGTATCAATGTCCTCCTCAATCTCGGGGGTGTCAGTTGGACGAGTGTCCTTATATTGCAATACATTGCTAAGGTGAGTCACCCATGTCTCCATAGGGATGCTTCTGCAGTATCTCGGTTGCCTTGGATTCAATGCATTGTAGGGGCACTGATCAGCTGCCGCTATCAGACTTTGTTCCTCTTGCTCTTGATACCGTTCCTTTGTTTCTTTTATGAGGGTCTTGTACGTCTTCCTATGATTGGAATATTCCCTTAGATGATCGTCAGTTGGATCTTCGAGAGCTGTGGGTAGGGCATCCAATGTGGTCCTACGGACTCTGTAGCAGGTTTCGTCAAACCATGATTTTGATTTTCTCGTTATGACGGCCTCCGGTATGACTTCACCCTGTAAAAGGTGTTCGAGCATATTTGCCGCTTCGTCGAGATCTCCTTTCAGGGCCTTTTCCACGAATGCCTGGTTGTCGGCCTCATATATGAACTGGTGCAGAGTCTTCCTTGAAAATTTCAATGTTTTGGGCTTCACCTGTCCGCTATCATGACCGAGTTGGAATGTTGTTTCTACTAGCTGGTGTTTCCTGTAGGGAATCGGAATTATGTCTTGCTTTATTGGCTTTATGTTACCTTGATTCGAGAAGACGAGATCTATCGGGCTGGTGCCGATGTAACAAACATACGTCTTCCGAGCTTTGTTGTTTACAAGTGATATCCCTTCCTCCTCTAAATAGTCTAGGACTTCTCTTGTCTTCTGTGATGGAACATCAGTTCGACAATTTAGGTCTCCTGCTATAATGATCCTATCCTCCCGTTCCGTTATACTCAGAGCGGTGCCTATTTCATCTATAATCTGGTAAGATGTGAATCCTGGCTGAAAATACACACATATTAACACACACAATTTAGTCTTCACTACTAGAACATTGTTGTTTTTATACATGACCTGGAATGGTGTAAACTGAACCTTTAAAAGGCAGGTGATTCCTCCTTTCGGTCTTCCCACCAGGCCTTGCTCTGCCAAATTGTTCACTGTTTAGTGATTTTTCGCATTCCAATCTGATGTTAAGAATGATTCAACCAGTATTACGACGTCATAGGGGTCAAATAAATTTTCTGGCGTTGAGTTCGTGGCGTTTAACAGGCCTTCAATATTCCATAGAAGTAACTTCACTTCCAGGTTGTTTGCACCTCGCGAGAGTTCTTGATCAAAAACGAAAACGAAAAGGTCGGAAAATCACATCAGCTGGCCAGAAGTTTGGGTCATAAGCATCATCCTTTCTCTCGAAGGGGATCCCGACTTTAAAAGCTTTATTTTCACCTCTGGTGGCGAGTTCCTCGCATTTTATGCCGTCTTTGATTCCCTTGTCTTTTAAGTGGTCCATGACATCGCTTGAGGTTACATCCGGATTCACGCGTCCTATGTATAACCATGCAGTCTTGTTTGCAGCTCGTAGTTTTCCGGTGAACGCCGTTGATGTACCCTTCTGTATTCTTTTTTGTGCGCGGGGTCTGAGATGATCTCGGTCTTGATCTCCCGGCCCTCCGTCTACTGGCCGTGTTATGGCTGAGGGGCGCCCGCTATGGTGTAGTGGTTGTTGCCGTGAACTTGGACCTCCTAAATCTACTACGGTTGCATAGCGTACTGGGATTTCTGTCTCGGTATCGATGCTGTTCCCGCTAGCGCCTGTACGATTATTACCTCTTTCTTCCTTGTGGTCCGGTTCTTTCCTGTCTTCTCTTTCTCCATCTTTATGCATTATTCTTTTAATCTGGGAGTCTATTAATCCCTCTAATGTGCAGGATAAGAAATCCATGATGTTATCAACTTTCTTGAAAGTACTGCAACTTCAGAAAGGTTCTGTTTCTGTTCGTTAGGCACCGCCATTTGCTCGACACATTTGTTTTCGGTATTGGCCTCTTTTTCCTGAGTGCGAATTATAAAGAGCATAACATGGCCCTCCATATCTACATCCTGTGCTGAATATAGAAAGGATATAGAAAGTAGGTTGGCACAGGCAAGGAGAGGTTTTCTATAAAGAGAAGTCTGTTGACATCAAATATAGATAATGGCATAGGAATATTTTTGAAAGCTTTTGACCAGTGTAAACCTAGGACGCTTGGTGCAGCATAAAAAGGGATAATAGCATTATTGGAAGCATTTTGTAGGAAATGAATGTATTTTAACCTCGTGTGGGAGGCCTTTATCGTTCATGGGGAAACAATATTAATTATAAAGGTGGGTAAATTAAATAGCAAATGATGATGCAATTAATTGACTGAGGAGAAGAGATTTATTAGGCAAATGCTAATGAAGTGGAGGCATTCGTTGGTAGGATACGTTGAAAGGATTACTTGAAAGGTTTAGCTCAAGACAAGGAGCCAAGCACAATGATTGCATCAATAAAGATTCAAGATAGGTTTCGACCTGTCTTACCTGATACTTCCCTTGTTAGAATATATGTTTACATAGAGCGGATTTGTTGGGGGTGCATGTACAGTTCAAGATTTAATAATAATAATAATTCGAAAAAGTTGTTTAATCCGTTTGTTCAGATTTGAATTATGCTGAAGATAAGCTTAAGTTACGCTTTGTGGTGTATCTTGAGGGGTTAAAAAACTTATGTAGAGTATAATAATTCAGTGCTATATGCAGTATGTGAATTTTTAAAGTTAAGGTAACACAATCATCGTTACTGAATTGGGGTAGCTCTAAATAGTGTTATACATTTATGCACGATGTATTCAACATTAAACCACGATAACCCTCACGGTTCGAGTTCATTTGACCTGCATACTCCAAAATCTACCGAATATTATAGCGAATTTAGTGTGGATTAATATGTGTAACCTACATGAGCGGGCACATTGTTAGTTGCCCGGTTTCCATCATTTAATCGTTATGTCCTTGCACAGCCCTCCATTTAAAACATCACCGTTGAGTGACGTAGTCCCTTAAAAAGAATATGTCAATATTCTGGAATGAGTGAGATATATGAAAGTTGAATGCTGGCACTTGAGGTTTGATGCTGCATCCTATTTCCATATCCTATCAATCAAGCCGTTGAAGGACCAGGTTGGTCTTTGGCAAGCGCCGTGGGTGTTGATTAAATTAGCACTTCTCCATGTACAAAGGCTTCGTTTGTGCAGGAGATGGATTAACACGTTCAACCCGGAGAGCTTTTACTCCTAAACCTCTGACATGATAAATCTGTATTGTCGGTTATTATTATTCACGTATCAGAAACATCGATATTTTGCACAGTTATATTACTTTTGACTGCAACTTGGCCACTTCCAATGCTTTTTCTGTTCGTTGATGAAGATCGTTCTCTGTACAGGTAGCTGGACATTGTCGACATTTAAGCATATGTTGAACAGTCTGGTCTTCTCCACAGTCACATTGAATATTATCTTGATCAGTGTAGCCCCATCTCGCTAAATTAGCCTTTGATCTGCCAACTCCAGATCTCAGTCTATTAAGGGATTTCCAAGTTATCCATTCCTCGTCATAGCCAGGAGGTAAGGATTCAGAGACACTTTTCCAAACAGTGGGAAGGTAGTTCGTAGCCCTCCACACTTGCAACTTAGGTTTTTCAGTAGTGGTTCTAAGTTCCTTCGATGCTCTAAAGAAACTCTTCCTTGACTTCAGTCGTTGTAGGTGCAGTTCATGCCCATACAGAGGATGGGATCTTTCCTGCTCCACTCACATTATTTTCTTGTGCGCAGCTATTTCTCTTCGAACAGGATGTGGTGCTATTCCTGCGAGGTGGTAAAGCCATTTCAGCTGGAGTGGATATTAAGCAACCTGTTATAGTTCTGCAGGTGTCATTGAGAGCTACATCCAGCTTTTGGTATGTGTTGAAGTATACCAAACAGGACAGGCATACTCTACCGCATAGAGCGATTGCAGAGGTTTGGATAGTTTCTGGTTGACTACCCCACTGTGATCCGGCTAGTTTCCGTAGAAACTGGTCGAAACTTTCGACTTACAGTTCATGCAGTGCGTCTTGAAAGTAAGAAATCTGTCAAGTGTCACTCATAGATATTTCGTGGTCTCACAGTGTTCCAGCTTGACTCCTGACCATACTATCTTTAACTTGCGAGCAGCTTCCCTGTTGCTCCAATGAAAGGCACACACTTGTGTCTTTGAGTGGTTTGGTTTAAGCTAGTTGCTGTTGTAGAATCTGGAAATATTATTTGGGGCATTCATAAGGTTGTTCTACTGATTCAAAATCTGTGCTCTGGGTGGCTACAGAGAGGTCATCGGCTTACAAGAAGCTCCTGCTATTGGGGGCTATAGGTTGGTCGTTCATGTAATTATTGAACAGAATTGGAACCAGCAACCTTCATTTGCGGGAGGCAATTCTTGTGCAGTCTCCTTCGACAACGCTATTCATGGAAGTCGACGAAGAACCTGCGTTTCTGCAAAATTGTGGCAATGAACCTAGTTAGGCTAAAACCCTTGATCAGATTGTAAATCTTGACCCGTGGTAACTGCTGGGTGACGGTGTTATACTGTAGAATTACGAGGCGCAATTGAAATGGAACACACATTTAATGTACTTGACATTTACTAGAACAGAACTGAGAACAAGGTGATACAACATTCTTTTATACACACCATACCAAAAACAAAAGAGAAACATATGTCAATGGACCAGGTTTATAATTAACAGTGTGACCAACACAAACCATGGTCACATATTTCAACACACCTCCTTAAACCTGTGGGAGAGAGGGCATGATTCAAGACCCAAGTCTTAACAAAAATAAATATGCTTAGGCTTAGGAAGAGGCTTTGTTAGGATGTCTGCAGTCATTTTTGAAGTCTCCTCATATTTGATGTATATGACTTTAGAATCCAAAGCATCTCTAACATAGTGATATTTAGTGTCAATATGTTTGGTCCTATTATGGTGGACTGGATTTTTTGCCAGTTTTTGAGCTGATTGATTATCACTCAATAATATGATGAGTGACTTGAGATCTATAAAGTTAGACAAAACACGTTTCAACCAAACAGCTTCTCTTACACCTTCACTCAGTGCAACATTCTGCTTCAGTAGATGATAAGGAAATGCATTTTTGCTTTTGAGCCTCCCATAATATAGCACCACCTGCCATTTTGAACACAAAACCACTGTATGATTTTCGGTCAATGCTATCATTAGCCCAGTCAGCATCAACAAATCCCATGAATTGACCTCCATTCCTGACATACTTAAGTGACAAGTATCTTGTGCAATTTAAATAACGCAGCACTCGCTTTGCAGCAAACCAGTGAGATTCATTGTAACAATGATTACATTTATCTTATTTATTTACTTATTTAATAATTATTAGATACAATCATGAAAAGGTCATTTTACACTAATATTTTAACAATTTCAAATAATATTAACAAAAACAACAACAATAACAGGTAACAATTGCCAGTGATGGCAGCAAGGGATAAAACTCGGGAAGGACGCAGGGAGTGATTGGGGTAGTGAGTGATTAGGAGGGTGAGGGGTTAGGAATTGAGGGTGAAAGGGATCTTCTAATGTTATGTTTGACTGTTCGACAGGGAGAGAATATGTCATTATTTGGAAGGGAGTTTCTAAGGGTAGGTAGACGGTGGAAAATAGAGCGCTTCTGTACTTCAAGACGTGGGCGAGGTATGTGGTGTAAATGGTTCTGACGTGTTGAACGGGAGGGAACATGGAGTGGGAAGTAGCTTAAGAGCATGTTACATTTTGTGTAACCATTCATAATTTTATGTAGGAAACACAGGTCAGTAAATTGTAGACGGCTTCTCAGGTCGAGTAAATTGAGCTGATTTAAAATGTCAGATTTGGCAAAGTGTCTTAGTGGAGGATTGCGAGCTTTGACAATTGATATGAAGAAATTAAAGACTGTTCAATTTAGAAATATTGGTTATAGCCGAAGTAGACCAAATTGGAGAAATCTAGGATAGGGAGATCATATGTGGTGAAGTATAATTTAAGTGCAGTGAGGTCTTTAATTTCTGTGAATCTGTATAGAATGCCGAGACTGCGCATTGCGCGAGATTTGATATGGTCAATGTGGGGAGAGAATGTCAGTTTATCATCGTGAATAATACCTAAATCTCGTACCTGAGAAACCGTATCCAACATATTTCCATATATTTTATAGTCCGCCTGATTTCCAGATTTCAGTAGTGAGAAAGACACTTTGAAGCACTTTCTCGGATTTGGAGATAACTTCCATTTGTTGAACCAATCAGTACATGTATTCACTGCTTCCTGGACGTCAGCGTGGTCGTCAGAACTGGAAATTTTTCTGAATATCTTGAGGTCATCAGCGTACAGAAGAAGGGAGCACGGAGAATTTTGCACACATGTGTTTATATCGTCCATATATAGCACGAAGAGAAGGGGTCCCAGGATACTGCCCTGATTTACTCCTGATAAGACTGGGAGCCAGGATGATACAGACCATGGAAGCACCACCCGTTGTTGCCTATTGGACAGGAAGATTTGTATTAGGGATAGGAAGGATCCATGTACGTTGTATCGTGAAGCAAGCTTGTGGAGGAGAAGGAAATGGTTCACGGAATCAATTGCTTTGGCCAGGTCAACGTAGATTACACCTAGCTGAGATTTTTGATCTATTGCAGAAATTATGTGATGGTTCAGAACAGTCAGATTTGCTAAACATGATTTTCCAGGGACGAAGCCATGATGTTCTTCTGAGAGGTGTGGTTTGGTGAAAGTGAGGAGATGGCAATGTATTATTCTTTCGAAGACTGAAGAAAGTATAGGAACGATAGATATAGGTCTGTATGAGGAAATTTCATGCTTGCTGCCTGATTTAAAGACAGGTGTGACATCAGCTCTTTTCCATGAGTCAGGAAAAGTGCCGGAAAGCATGCACCAGTTGAGTGTCATGGATAAGGGGATGCTGAGAGATGCCGAGGTGTTTTTCAGGAATATAGGGCTTATGTCTGATGGTCCGGTAGATCTGTTTGCGGGCAGACTTTTAAAATATTTTGGGTTTCATCGGGGGTCGTTGAAATTTGAGACAGTGAATCAGAACAGACGCTAGTAAGTTGAGGGTGACTGGGGATTGGTACGGGAGCTGAAAAGGTTGAGTGGAAATATTCATTGAAATGTGTGGACCTCAATTCAAATGGGGTTTCTTCATTATGGAGGTTTAGGTTAAGTGGAATTCTGGGAGTCTTTCTACGGGATGATGTAAGTGTCCAGAACTTCTTCGGGTTATTCTTGAGATTTCCTGTTATGGAAGAAATGTAGTGGTTGTAATCTTTTGTCATATGAACTCTTGAAATTTTCCGTAGGTGAATAAATACATTGCATGTATTTTTTTTAGCGTATGGCGTTTAGTGCCGGGAGTGTCCGAGGACATGTTCGGCTCGCCAGTTTTTTGGTAGCTGCTTCGAGACGGACACCCGAAGGGTGAGCTACATTGCATGTATGAGGATTGGGAACTGATTTCCCCAGTGACCACGCTCGAGTTTTGTTTTGGAGAAGGAGTATGATGTTTTGGCTTAGCCAGGGCGGGTATTTGTTGGATTTGGGTACGGAGAAAGGAACGTGTTGTTTAATGGCCGAGTAAATTAAATCCTCAAACAAGGCCACTGCGCTGTTTACGTCTCTCTCAGCTGTTAGCAGGCACCAGGGTAGAGATGATAAATCCTGATTGACAGCTTGCCAAACGACCTTTCTCCAAAGGGGGAAAGCTTTCTTATCGTTGGTGGGGCTATTTTTATGTCTGCTGGTTGGGACGGGGAGAGTGGCTTCTATTGAGCTATGGTCGGTGTTCAGGATATTTCTTCCAACGGTCACAGTGACATTACGCAGGGTTGAAAATATGAGGTCCAGTGTTTCGGATTTCCTTGTTGGGTGTTGATTGAACTGTTTCAGATGTAGACCGTTTATAAAATTTGATAAGATGAAAGTATCTATTTGGGGAGAGTGTATGGTACCATTGTCTATTGACTGAGATATGATATCGCATAGCTTATATCTTGGCGCGTGCAAACACTTAAATACATGAGTGAACCTATGAGTTCTCTATAAGGAAGATCACTAGTTTCTGTATCAGAAACACCAAGATTTGGTTTAGTTTCCAAGGGAGTACCAATGGGACGTGCATTGTGCATACCATATTTCTTTGCAATCTCACTGATGTACTGCTCTTGGCTAAGTTAAGAAGAAAGGAAGATTGTAGTTTTACGTGACCGTGAATCTGGTGATTATGAGCCACGGGACCTCCTTTTTACGTGGAATCCGAACCACAGGACATGGCATTTCACTTCGAAAATCTCACATGCGTTGACCTTGGCTAAGTTACATTGTACCATTCTTCTCATCTTGCCTTACTTTAATACCTAAAATATAAGAAATTGGTCCAAGATCTCGTACCTTAAATTATTTATCAATACAGGTCTTCAATGACTTGATCTCATACTCATCATTATAAGCCACAATGACTTCATCAACGTATAATGCAATAAATACCATACCTTGGGCTTTTTTCTTAAAGTAGGCACAGGGTGCATCAGCACAATTTTTGTAACCCATTTGACAAGAACAGAGAGAGCTCTCTCATTCCACAAACGAGAAGACTGTTCATCATCATAATCATCATCATCCTCTCATGCGTTAGTCCTAGAAGAACTGTTACGGTCTACACAAAAGAATTGAATTTTCACGCCATCTTTTCCTGAGGCGACCAAGAGATCTCTTCCCACCGGGGCAGTAGTACGACTGCTTTAGGGATCCTGCTTCTGTCCATCCTGTTGAGGTGTCTTAGCCAATTTCTTTGGTATTCATGGATGTATTCCAATATAGGTCTGCTGCTAAGACCAGGTCTGCTGCTAAGACCATTCAGCACTTCTGTGTTTCGTTTGTGATCCCACTTAGTGACTCCTGCTGTTCAGCGCATATATTTCATTTCGGCGGTAGTTATTCGTCTCTCATCGCATTTCCTCAGGGTCCGCGCTTCGCTACCATAGCAAAGTACTGGTCTTGCTAAGGGTTTGTAAATTCTTGTTTGGGTGTGTTTTTGAACTAATGATGGTCTAAAAACTTAAACATCTGTTGAATTTAAAGATTTTCTCGGGTATGTCCATTTCTTCAAGGAAAGACAGTTTGTAACCAAGGTATTTAAAATCGTTTATTCTCTCCAAAATGTTATTATCCAAGCAGATCTTACTTCTTACTGGTTCTGCGCCACAGAATGCCATTATCTTAGTTTTCTCTAGAGATAATTCCATTGAGTAGTTTTCTGAGACTAGTTTCAGGTTATATATTGAACGTTGTAAATCATCTTCTGAGGTGGCAACCAGCACTAAGTCTTCTGCAAATAATATTGCGTCCAGCTGTAAATTTCTGTTAATGCGGATTGAGCCATGTCTTGTTTCTCCAAATTCTCGTATAAGAGCATTCACATATATTATGAACAGGAGAGGGGAAAGACCACAACCTTGTCTCACTCCTGTGTTTATCGATTTCCACTCGGATAATTTATTATTAACCTTTACAGAAATCAAGTTATGTTTGTAAAGGTTACTTATGTTTTGCACCATCTGATGTGGGGTTTGATCAGATATTAATATATTAAGTAAGGTATTGCGGTTTACTTTGTCAAAACCTTTTTTGAAATCTCCAAAGGCAATGTGTGTTTCTATATTAAATTCGCGGTGTTTTTCAAGAAGGATTTTCATTGTGAAATAACCATCACAGCAGAATCTTCCCTTCCTGAAGCCGAATTGTTCCTCTCCAAGAATGTTTTCATAGTGTTTATATAGTTTTTTTAAAATTGATGTTGGCATATATTTTTTAACCAAAATTTAATAAACATATGCCTCTGTAATTTTGACAGTCCCTGTTGTCGCCCTTCTTGAAAATCGGTACAACTATTGCTTTATTCCTGTTGTCAGGTGGTTCTTTGCCTTCCCAAATTTTATTGAGGAGCTGGAGGAATCTTTCTTGGAAAGACCCACAGGAATATTTAAATAAACGAGAAGATTGTTTTAAGCCAAAAATAGATTTTTAACTTGCAAACTTTATGCTCTGAACCTTTCTTGACAAAACTTTCTGGCTGACACATGTAGATCTCTTCATCTAACTTTCCATTAAGGAAAGCAGGTACAGCATCCCATTGTACCACCTTCAGATTTGTTTGGGCAGCCAAGGCAAGCAGCATCCTTAACGTGCTGTGTCGAACAACAGGAGAGAAAGTTCCTGTAAAATCTACTCCGTACCTTTGGGTGAAGCCTCTGGCCACAAGTCTGGCTTTATACCTTTGAATGTTACCATTAGAGTCTCTTTTTACTTTGAAAACCCACTTACTACTGACAACATTCTTGCCCTGGGGTTTATCAACTAGATCCCAGATGTCATTTAACTGAAGTATCTCCATTTCTCTTTTCATAGCCTGATCCCACTTAACCCTATCAGGCATGGACAGGGCCGGATTTACCCAAAGTTACGCTTTAGGCACCTCTCCATTGAGCGCCCCTCCTCACTTGAACCCCTTCCCTCGATTTTTATGATAAGGCATAGCCACTCGCATTAGGTAAGGTTCGGAAAAAAATGAATAAACAGATATATGGCTGACAGCATATGTTTATGCTTGAATTTTTACGCAGGGAAATCATAGTCAATTCAATAAAAATAACAGCTTGGAGTAAAACTACATGAAAGAGTTTAACTTTTCTGCAACCAAAACACTTTAATGAATACATTTTCCAAAAATAATGTCTAGCCTTAATCCATACAACAAAAGAGAAGAGTAGCTTCAAAAATAAAAACATTATTTACTGCTGTAACTGAATGAACTGCGGTAGCACGAAATATAGTAAAAAAAAAAAAAGTAGAACACACACTAATTTTAAAACGCATTAAGAGCAGTGGTACGAACGACATTTTAAATTGAACAAAGCGCCTCTAAAATACAAATAAGGCCAACTGCATATCTTCCTGCAATATCTTTCAGAGAAATTAAAGTGCAGATTAAAAACATGAATGAAGACATAACGGGGCCTGCCTCAAGCACAACGAGAACTACTTCAAAAGTTTCCTTCTTGCCTTCTTTTCGGCAAATTCATTAATTATGGCATCGCAGTTCAAGTTTTTCGTCATATCTTTTTCAATCGCTAGGAGTGCAATAGGGTTTAACCTTTCTTCTTTAGTGACTGACCGCAAATAGTTCTTGACGCGATTCAGTACCGGTACCGAAAATGATCTTTCTCCAGAACAATTTGTCACTGGAATAGTGAGAAGTATCCGTAAAGCAATGTTTACGTTCGGGTACATATCATGTAAATCTTTTTCATGAAAGAAAGTGCTGAGCTCAGAGGCTGACTTACCTTTAAAATCTGCAATTTTTAAATGTTCCTCTAAATGCAAGCACTCGTCAGCCACTGCACTTTCTAAGTCATCCACATACATTTCTGAGAGATCGTCAGCGATTTTTTTTTATCATTGGTCCATGTAGGTCAAACAGGTTTTCTAGAAAATGAACTCTCTTATGGAGGACTTTGTAATGCCCGTATCACACGTCACTCGCTAGCATGGAAGCTGTTGTGATCGCTGGTATAAAATCCTGTATGATTCTGTTCATCCTCGGCCGTACACCTGCTTTTATGGCTGAAGTGTATCACACGCTAGCATTTCGTGCGCCAAGTTGTAAGAAATAAAACATGGAGGACGTTTGTCGTTTGGGGGTAAAATTTACAGTCGATTCGCATTATTAACGAAAAACGGACATGAAACTTGCTTTAAGTACAGGGTGGCGCGCGAAATGTCATACATCGAAAATGGTTTATAAAATGTGTACATCTGGGCTCACAACCATGTTCTTTCGTGAACAGAAACCTTATTTCATGCGTGATTCGACAGACAGCAACAGCACATGTCGTGCATGCGTACCGGCTTCCAGTTATACAGCACGGCGGACAAAGGGAGGCTGACGCTCGAACAGAAGGTGAAAAGTGTTATATTATGCGGAAACAAAGAGTGTAACTCGGACTTAGGAAATGTTTCGTGTTAATTTCCGCACCCGGTGGGCTCCCTGCTGGCAGACTGGCCAGCCAATTTGAAACAGAAGGCAATATACTGGAGAGAAAACGAACCCGGCTCATGCCAGTCCGCTCGTCGGATAATCTTGCTGCTGTGAGAGCGGCTGTGGATCGGAGCCCCTCCATAACCACCAGAACTGCCTGTGTTCATCTGGACATCTCTCGTCGGTCAATTCAGAGAATACTGCAGTCTGAGCTTGACCAATTCCCATACAAAATGACAACAGGTCATAAACTAACGGTGCTTGACAAGCAACGGCGAGTACAGTTTGCTGGGTGGTCTATTGCAGAAGGTGATGCACAACACAAGGTTCAGTGATGAGGCATGCGTTTATCTCAACGGTGCTGTGAACAAACATGTCCGGTTTTGGGCGAAAGAACGGCCTGCTATTGTGTACGAGGTTGAAAGTCATGGTGTGAAAGTGTGTGTGTGGGCTGCAATTTCTAGTCATGGAATTATTGGGCAAATCATGACGAAGTCAACAGTGCGCGTTACATGACATGTTGCAAATCAGTTTCCTTCCACAACTCTTTGCATCATGACTACCAATAGAGACACAATGGTTCATGCAAGATGGAGCTCGTCTGCACACAGCAAATGTTGTTCTGTACTTCCTGCATGAACATTTCGGGCCCCGTGTGAAGTCCCATCGATATCCAGAACGTTTTCAGAGCGGCTCAATCTGGCCACCACATAGCCCCGATATTAATCCCTGCCACTTCCTCCTGTGGGGATATTTGAAGGAGACAATCTACCGCCAGAAATCAGAAAATGTACTGCAATTGCAAGCGGCCATTGTGACTTTTCTTCCGAGGGTTGAGTGAGGACATGTGTCGTCGAGTGGTCACAAACATGCAGTTTCGTCTCGAAGCTGTTGTATGCCGAGAAGGTGGGCATATTGAACATGTCCTGCATACTGACTAATCATGCACATTTCAGTGAATGTTGTAATGCCATTCTTTATTAAATATGTTGTATATTAAATATTCTATAAACAATTTCCAGTGTATGACATTTCGTGCGCCACCCTGTATATTTGAAAACATGCCTGGTACTGAATGAATGCATTCCAATCAATATTTAAGATCTAACTATAATCATTGGATATTTAACCATATGCGCTAATAAGAAACGTAACAAAATTAGGTAAAATCTGCTGGAAAAGTGTACAAGTGGTATCGCGCCCGCTTGGTGTTTTGAAGATCCCGGGTTCAAGGCTATCCAAAGGAGATTTTTTTTTTAGTCGTTTACCCTCCAGGTTGGTGGAACCCACGGACTCAGCGAGGGAACTTACCACTACCGCCTCTACGGGCAGTGTCCTAGAGCTGGGAACATCGAATCGGAAGGGATACAACTGGTGAGGTGGGATTGGCACCTCGCCCAGGCGGCCCCACCTGCAAAGCGAACAGGGGCCTCATGAGGGAAGGTAAGGGATGGTTAGGATGGATAGACAAGGAAGAGGGAAGGAGTCGGCCGTGGCCCGAAGACGAAGTGGGGAAACCACTTCGAGGATGGCTGAGGGGGAATCGAACCCCCTCTACTCATTTGGGCCACCCAAGGCTGAGTAGACCCCGTTCCAGTCCTCGTACCACTTTTCAAATTTCGTGGCAGAGCCGGGAATCGAACCCAGGACCTCCGGGGCGGCAGCTAACCATGCTGACCGCTACGCTACGGAGGCGACGAGAATAATTTTACTTCTTTTTAATTATTTTATTATATCCTCCTCACGTCGTACAACAATATTGCAACTTAGTTTTGTCTACATGATCTACGAGGACGATAGGAAACATGTTTTTTTCTCAATTAAAATTCTATTTTACCTAAATACCGTACTGTTGAAGTAATCTTATCTATATTATTAAAAATATTGATGAAATCTTATCCGAGTTCGTCCGGCCATACTATCCGACCGATTTTCTTCATCTTTTTTTTAAATGAAAGGTATTTATGCACAGATTTGTCATCAAGTATTACAAATCACTTAAATTACGCCATTCTAAAATTATTTGATTTTTTCAACTTTTTCCAACTTTGGAGTAATCATATCTTCGGTTCTAATTGAGTTACGAAGGTTGTTTTAGTCTAAGAACACTCAGTGAATTAAGCGCTATCATGTGAGCTCTTAACCATTCAAATCGGCTGATTCTGAGGAAAGTTATGCTTGGACATACGATATTACATCTCATTTTTTCAAAGGTTTTTCTCATTTTACCAATCATATCTTTGGTTATAATTGAGTTACACTGTTCGTTTGGGTCTAAGAGCACTCAGTGGGTCAAGCTCTATCTTTTGAGGTATAAAATATTTACATTGGTTGATTCTGAGTAATGTTATGAGTGCCGAAGCGAATATTAGAAATAATTATGAAAACTTAACCGAGTCCGTCCGGCCATTCTAACCGGTCGATTTCCTTCATACCACTATTAAATGAAAGTTATTCATGTACGGATTTAATATCAAGTATTACAAATCACTTAACTTCTGCCTTCCTCAAATTATTTGATTTCTTGCACCTTTTTTACTTTTTTCCCATTGAAGATATCTATATTATTAAAAATATTGATGAAAACTTATCCGAGTTCGACCGGCAATACTATCCGAAAGATTTTCTTCATCCTTTTTTTAAATGAAAGGTATTCATGCACAGATTTGTCATCAAGTATTACAAATCACTTAAATTACGCCTTTCTCAAATTATTTGATTTTTTCAACTTTTTCCAACTTTGAAGTAATCATAACTTCGGTTCAAATTGAGTTATGAAGGTTGTTTTAGTCTAAGAACACTCAGTGAATAAGGCGCTATCATGTGAGCTCTTAACCATTCAAATCGGCTGATTCTGAGGAAAGTTATGCTTGGACATACGATATTACATCTCATTTTTTCAAAAGTTTTTCTCATTTTAGCAATCATATCTTTGGTTATAATTGAGTTACACTGTTCGTTTGGGTCTAAGAGCACTCAGTGGATCAAGCTCTATCTTTTGAGGTATTAAATATTTACATTGGTTGATTCTGAGTAATGTTATGAGTGCCGAAGCGAATATTAGAAATAATTATGAAAACTTAACCGAGTCCGTCCGGCCATTCTAACCGGTCGATTTCCTTCATACCACTATTAAATGAAAGTTATTCATGTACGGATTTAATATCAAGTATTACAAATCACTTAACTTCTGCCTTCCTCAAATTATTTGATTTCTTGCACCTTTTTTACTTTTTTTCACATTGAAGCTATCTATATTATTAAAAATATTGATGAAATCTTATCCGAGTTCGTCCGGCCATACTATCCGACCGATTTTCTTCATCTTTTTTTTTAAATAAAACTTATTTATGCACAGATTTGTCATCAAGTATTACAAATCACTTAAATTACGCCTTTCTCAAATTATTTGATTTTTTCAACTTTTTCCAACTTTGAAGTAATCATAACGTCGGTTCAAATTGAGTTACGAAGGTTGTTTTAGTCTAAGAACACTCAGTGAATCAAGCGCTATCATGTGAGCTCTTAACCATTCAAATCGGCTGATTCTGAGGAAAGTTATGCTTGGACATACGATATTACATCTCATTTTTTCAAAAGTTTTTCTCATTTTAGCAATCATATCTTTGGTTATAATTGAGTTACACTGTTCGTTTGGGTCTAAGAGCACTCAGTGGATCAAGCTCTATCTTTTGAGGTATTAAATATTTACATTGGTTGATTCTGAGTAATGTTATGAGTGCCGAAGCGAATATTAGAAATAATTATGAAAACTTAACCGAGTCCGTCCGGCCATTCTATCCGGTCGATTTCCTTCATACCACTATTAAATGAAAGTTATTCATGTACGGATTTAATATAAAGTATTACAAATCACTTAACTTCTGCCTTCCTCAAATTATTTGATTTCTTGCACCTTTTTTACTTTTTTCCCATTGAAGATATCTATATTATTAAAAATATTGATGAAAACTTATCCGAGTTCGACCGGCAATACTATCCGAAAGATTTTCTTCATCCTTTTTTTAAATGAAAGGTATTCATGCACAGATTTGTCATCAAGTATTACAAATCACTTAAATTACGCCTTTCTCAAATTATTTGATTTTTTCAACTTTTTCCAACTTTGAAGTAATCATAACTTCAGTTCAAATTGAGTTATGAAGGTTGTTTTAGTCTAAGAACACTCAGTGAATCAGGCGCTATCATGTGAGCTCTTAACCATTCAAATCGGCTGATTCTGAGGAAAGTTATGCTTGGACATACGATATTACATCTCATTTTTTCAAAAGTTTTTCTCATTTTAGCAATCATATCTTTGGTTATAATTGAGTTACACTGTTCGTTTGGGTCTAAGAGCACTCAGTGGATCATGCTCTATCGTTTGAGGTATTAAATATTTACATTGGTTGATTCTGAGTAATGTTATGAGTGCCGAAGCGAATATTAGAAATAATTATGAAAACTTAACCGAGTCTGTCCGGCCATTATCCGGTAGATTTCCTTCATACCACTATTAATTGAAAGTATTCATGCAAAGATTTGTTATTAAGTATTACAAATCACTTCACTTCCGCCTTCCTCAAATTATTTGGTATTTTCTACGTTTTCCATCTTTTTCCAACTTCGAAGCAATCATATCTTTGGTTCTGTTTGAGGCACTCAAGTCTTTTTAGTCTAAGAACACTCAGTGACTGAAGCCCTTTCATTTGAGCTGTTAACTATTAAAATCGGCTGATTCTTCGGAATATTATGAGTGAACATTCGATACTATATCTCATTTTTTCAATATTTTTTCTCATAGTAGCAATCATATCTTTGGTTCTAATGATGGAAATTTCGTATTACACTAGCGTTTTGTATTACAATCAACAAAGTGCAGGGTTAAACGCTTCATCGAGTTGGAATCTACTTGCTTGATCCTGTTTTAGGCCATGGAATGTTCTATGTTGCCATATCCCGAGAAAAATCATTTAAAACTAGGAGTCGACACACAGCGAACATTGTCTGGAAGGAAGTATTGTAAAATAATGGTTATAAACTATTACTTAATGTCGTAATTATTAAATTCCAATACTGAAAAATTATGCTGCGGAGCAGTACGGGCGCCCTAGTTATTTTATATTTTTAGATAACTTCTATTAGATTAGATTATATTGTTCGATTGAATAAATAAAACAGACACAACGTACACTTATTCTTACGTAACGCGATCGCCGCAGTTTAGATTTTATTTTAAAAACCAAAGAGCAGAGGGTTGCCAACTTCCAGAGATAACAAAATGACTTTTTTAGCTAACCTCAACAAATACTGTTTAAAACCATGGACGGATACTATTTAAATAGTTCAAAATTTATCCCAGATTAATATTATGACACACTCTGTATTCACTGGATATAGCAAGCGCGTTTCACACAGACGCTGTTTAGAGAAAGTATAGTTTCGTCAGATGTATTTATTCGAGGCCCTACCTACATAACAAATACATTTGTTTATGTTGTCGCTAAGATCTCTACTAGAACGAGAAAAGCAATCCGATTGGTTGTTGTACTCAAACTTTCATACTAGCTGCCAGGAAAAATAGCACCTGTTCAATTTCGTGAGTTGTATGGAAGATACTGTGGAAGGCAGAACCTAGTATGGAAAGTACGAATCACACGGTAATAGACGCGTGTATAGCAGCGTGTATACCCGTACTGGTAGAAGCTTCCATGCTAGCGAGTGTCGTGTGATACAGGCTTATGCGTCACTTCGCCTCTTAAGCTCAGCACTTAGTACATCCAGAATTACATAAAATACATTGACGCGAAAATTTTCTGAGCCCTCTGACGGTACATATTCTCCTTGCTTTGTTTCATCATTCATAGTCTTTCGTTCCGGTCTTCTCTTTAGTTCGTAGGAATATTGAGCAATACCGCGTAATTCTTTGTCTTCTTTCTCATAGACATCGATATTATCTCTTAAACTTTGCACAAATTCCGCTAACGAAGCGTAACATTCTACCACAGTGCTCAAATTAGTGCTAACCTTTTGGAGCTTTTGGCTGACAGTATTAAATCTTTTTAAACTGGTACTCCAGAAAACAACTAGGAAAGCAGTTTTTAATTGTATGATATTGCTTAAGATGCCTTTGGCTTCACTTCGAGTGTTTGCCTTTTGATTTCTGTCTTCGTGTAGGCTATACTCTCAAGAGCTGCCACGAAGCCACACCAGCCTTCCCTCAGAGCTTGACAAGAGTCATATCGTGCCGACCACCGAGTCACTGACAGGCTTTTTAGTACGCGCGCAATAAAGTTCTTTAAAATTTCGATCACAGGCCTCGAAACCAGTCTGAGTTTTTACGTATGTCACTTTGTGCAACAGTGTATCAAGGAATCGCCTATTGGGAAAGGCCTACTTTGCGTAAAGTAATTCGTGTACGGTAGCTTACCTCAAGTTGCTGAACACCATCGCAGTCAATGTCGTGAACCGCAGAGCAAGAATTGTTATTGTTATCCGAATTTGTCGTTGGAGGTGTAGGATTCACACACGCACTAAACATCTCATTTATTTTCCGACATTTTGATAGTGTAACCTCGGCTTACTTATCCACTTCAGCTTTCCGGACACGGTTTTGGTAACCAGACAACTTTTTGCTGCCTATAGTTTAAAACATTTACTTGCAGATCACATCACAACACAACAAAACAACACAACGCTAGCTCGAACTCGCACACAGCACAAGCAAGGGGCGTGGGGCACTTCGATGCTACTACAATGCAAGCCATGGCAAAGTGGGCAGCACAGGGATATGGAGTCGTTTACAATATCGCTGTACCTTATACGGACTTCCTGCCTGTTATTTATTCCCAGCTCCTCAATGAATGGCAAACTGAATGGTCTAATATCGCTCTAATTAAGGCTCGTAATTATTTTCTGGTACAACCCACTATCCGAACAACACCGTGGTTTCGGGTAGGCAGATATACGAGGCGGCACATTATTACTATAATACGTTTGCGTTTTCAGCATGCTCTGACGCCGGTGTATATGGCATGCATGAACCTTCGCGAGAATGCTAGATGTGTGTGTGGTCGAATGAGGGGTACACTTAGCCATCTTATGTTTCAGTGTGACGTTTTCAATGAACCGAGGATAGTGATGCTCAGAAAGTTAAGATCGTTAGGTTATACATTGCCCTTAAATATGTCCACTATGTTGCATAATCCTGTAATTCCATTGGTCGAGGCCATAATGGAGTATTTGGACCATCTCCCTTTTACATTATAATTTCTGGTCCCCTCTTTCGTTTGCTGTATTTTTCTACGTTTTACGATTTGACACGAAGTATGTGTGTGTTGAGTTTTCCTTAACCCTTCTTAGTGTATCGTGCATACCTTTGTGCTATGGACCATATGGATAGATTTTGTAGGCGAATGGTTTATGTTAGCAAATTTTTGTCTGTGTTTACAAACAATACGTGTGACGGGTATGTGCTACTGTGGTGCAATCTGTACAGAAGCTATTGGGCGAAGAGGCAACTGTGTCCAGCAATCTTACCAAAATAACAACAACAACAATGCAAGCAAACCCAGCTACCGCAACAACAGCGCGCGTAGCAGAGCTCCGCTCGCCCGCCACCCCTCCCCTCTCACACTCGTCGGGACGAAAGGGCGTCGAGCGGCATAACGAAGAGCGAAGTGGAAGGGCATGGGCGGGCATGCGACAAAGACACGATATTATTTCTAAATGTCTCTGCTCATTTCTCAATATTTATTTTAGCATGTATACTGCTATAATCCTAACTTAGCATATTTAAAGCCCTAGCAAAGAGGGCGCCTGACGGCGGTGCACTTCGGGGTGCCTCCATTACAGATCATTGCCAGTTACCTAACCGAAAGGGCGCCTTGAGGCGCCCCTAGGAATGCGGCGCCCCTAGGCACGTGCCTATTTTGCCTTACGGTAAATCCGGCCCTGGGCATGGACAGTGCCACATTAACTATACTACTGTCGACCAAAGTATTATGTGCAGTCGAGTTTGAAGGTTGTTTGTGAAGTAACCAATAGACTTACATAAAATCCAATAACATCATCATTTTCCTCGTTCTATTTTATGTTAGTTCATGTAGGTTTGGAATTTTTTTAATTTTTATTTTAATATTTTTATTGCAGTTGGAACACAAAAAGTACCGGTTTTTAAGCGTGTTTCAACCATGCGTCACATTTAAGAATTAGTATCTCAAAAACCCGTCATCAGATCGAGTCCAAATTTTAACACAATATACATTGGAATGTTGTATAACTGGTTTATTAATTTCAAAATTCGGTGTGTCCAAGAAACAAAGAGTTGTTATCATTTTTGTAAGGTAACTTTTTCTCGGTTCGGGGTGGTTGGAAAATGTAGTTCTTGGTCGCGTTGTAATCCTTATACATCAAAAAGTTATGCTGTATGACTGTGAATGGTACGTAAATTAATTCACTTATTTTATATCGGTTTGTATTTGTACCGGAAAAATAAGACATGGTTCACCAGCTAGCCGCTCCGGGGAAACTTGTACAGCGTTGCTGAGATGGAGCCCATCACTTCAGAGCGAGGCGCGCCATGATGCGTGATGGGCTCCATTTCGGCAACGCTGTACAGCTTTCCCTGGAGCGGCTAGCTGGTGAACCATGTCTTATTTCCCGGTACAAATACAAACCGATATAAAATAAGTGAATTAATTTACGTATTTCACAGTCATACAGCATAACATTTTGATGTATAAGGATTACAACGCGACCAAGAACTACATGTTCAAACCACCCCGAGCCGAGAAAACGTTACCTTACAAAAATGATAACTTTGTTTCTTGGACACAAACATTTTAGAAATTAATAATAATGCAGTTGTACAACATTCCAATGTATATTGTGTTAAAATTTGGATTCGATCTGATGACGGGTTTTTTGAGATAATAATTCTTAAATGTGACGCATGGTTGAAACACGCTTAAAAACGGGCACATTTTTTGTTCCAACTGCGATACAAAATATTAAAACATAAATTAAAATTTACAAACCTACATGACCTAACGTAAAATAGAACGACGAAAATGATGATGTTATTGGATTTTATGTAGGTCTATCGGTTACTTCACAAACAACCTTCAAACTCGAGTGCACATAATACTTTGGTCGACAGTAGGTTCAGAGTTATCAGTGAGAGTAAAGTATGTCACATAATCTGACATATCTACAGGCTTTTGTTGGCACCTAGGATACCTTTGATTACCTTCGGCATCCCCCTCCATTGGCTCGTTGACGAAGGTGGCAGAGCTCTCAGAATCACTGCAGGATGAATCTGTTCCACTAGGGACATAGCTAAAATCAGCTGAGTCAACAGTATCAGTCACACCAGCACTGCTGATGGGTGATAATCTTTCAAGTTCCGAAATGATCTTTGCCCCATCCTCTGAGTTGTCGGGTTCTGCCTCACTGTCAGTGGGAACTAAGATCTGCAAACATTGCAGGTTCATTAATCTGCAAGGATTGGCCAACATTACCTGGAGACACATCAGACACCTCCTGGAACAAATCTTCAAAGAACTGTGCATCCCTGGACTTAACAAGTTTATGAGTAACAGGATGCATGAATCTATAGGCTTTACTGTCCTCACAATAACCACAGAAAATGTGTTTTTCACTTTTAGGATCCCACTTGTTTCTCCTTTAATCAGGGACATGAACTTGTGCTACACAACCAAAAATTCTTAGATGCTCCATAGTGACCAGTCCAGATCTCCTCTGGAACTCTACTTGGAATTTTTCTGGTTGGGGACCTGTTTATAAGATAAGCTGCTGTATTTATTGCTTCAGCCCACACGCGTTTATCTACTTTAGACTAGCTCATCATGGCTCTACACTTATCAAGTAATGTTCTATTTATGCGTTCAGCTACACCATTCTGCTGTGGAGAATAGCTAGTTGTAGTTTGATGCTGAATGCCTTCTGATTTAAGTAGGCTCTCAAAAGCTTTGCCACAAAATTCAACACCATTGTCAGTGCATAGGACCTTAATAGATCTTTCACACTGATTCTCGACCTGTGCCTTGAAATCAATAAAGCAATCCAAAACATCACTTTTCTTAGCAAGGAAATACACAAAAACCTTTCTAGAACGATCATCAATGAAGGTTAAGAAATAGCGAGCATTGCACCAAGATGGAACTGGCATAGGCCCACATAGGTCTGAATGAATAAGATCTAGCTTATTTTTACATACAATTTTACTCTTACTTGACTTAAATGGTTGTCTAGCTTGCTTACCTTGAGCACATGAAAAACAGTTTTTAAAGCCATTATCTGAGAAATTAATTCCATGAGTGAGACCATCTCTTAACAACTTCATGCTGTGGTTGTTAAGGTGGCCCAGTCGTTTATGCCGTAAATATTCTGAGTCCTCTGTACAAATATTAGCTTGAGCACTGAGAGCATTGACTTGGTAAACACCCCCCACATTAATCGCAGTCAGTGCTACATTACCTGTAGCAACAAAGTTTTCACTATCATAAACTTCACAAGTATTGTCGGTGAATACCACAACATAACCCTTTTGAGTAGCAGCAGACACAGATAAAAGATTAGCAGCGAAACCATATTCTACATTGGACAAGGTTTGTGAAATACCATTTTCTAATTGAACAGTTACATTACCAGATCCTTGGCCATACAATTTTTGATTGTTTGGTGTACTGATCTCCAGTTTAGGACCAGCAGTGAAGTTCACCATCGCAGTCTTGCTTGAACTCATATGCTTAGTAGCACCAGAGTCAACAGACCAGGCCCCTGTAGAGGCCCCTGCACTTAATGACTGTCCGTCGGTCGCCAGCATCATCTTGCCTTTCTTCGACTTCTGTTGAGTTGAGCTCTGCATCTCCTCTTTCCTGCAATCCCGCTTCCAGTGTCCTGGCTTCTTGCATTCCCAGCAGAAGGGCTTCTTGTTCGTCTTGTCTTCTCGTGAAAACAGAACAGAATCCATGGATGGCTTGTAAGTACTTTTCCCACTCCAACTTGGTTCGGACTGTGTCTGCAGTAAGGTCTGTTCCGGAACTTTCCAGAGCCATAATCATAGGCTGCAACTAATCTGATAGACCTTTCAGCATAAGGGCTGCCACAAACTCGTCGTCCAGTGCCTTATTCATAGACGCAGTTTGCTGAGCAAGTCCCATAACCTCACTAACATACTCTTTCATCGTCTTGTAGTGCTTTAATTTAACTTTGCACAATTTCTTCAAGATGCCGATCCGCCGATTCACTCGTTTATCTGAGTAGTCCTTTTCAAGAGCTTCCCAGACTTCCTTCGCGGTCTTACAAGGCCCAACTTTCGTATTTCGCTTTCTTCGCAGATGTTGTAGTATCTCCATCCGGGTAGCCAACTATACAGCTCCACAGATCTTCGAGTCTTAGGACGTTTTCCATCTCGAATCGCCAATCCACATAATTTAGACTACCTCGCAGCTTTTCTATAGCCGGTAACGAAGTGCTGGTTGCAGACATGTTGATTTCGATACGTTGCGAAATTCACAGTTCATATAACGAGCAGTCAATCATACGCACTTCATATTCGCACGGTGGATTCGTGGCTGGGCCCATAACCTGTAGAATTACGAGGCACACAGGCAATTGAAATGGAACACACGTTTAATGTACTTGACATTTACTAGAACAGAACTGTTTGAAATCGCTCCAGCCGATTAGATTTTTTTAGGGGGGGACACACACACGAATCACACACACACACACACACGGACAAAAGGTGATCTGATAAGCCTATTTTTTTCAAAATTGAAAATAGGCTAAAAATATGTCGCTCTGCCTATGCTGGATTAAGTCATATCAATATATGAAGTTGGGAAGTAATGTCAAAAAGTCATCATCATCATCTTCTTCATTACCCCTTTTCCAGCTGACACTGGGTGGGGGCAAATATGGTTCCTCTCCACTTTGTTCTGTCGTCCTACCATTCCTCTTCCGACTCGGTGTTCCAATCCAGGTTCCGTTTACTCATGCTATTCTTCACAGAGTTCATCCAACGCATTCTCGGTCTTCCTCGTCCTCTTTTCCCTGTCATCCGTCGTTCCAGTGCTCGTCTTGGTAGCCTTACATCATTCATCCGTTTGACATGTCCAAACCATCTCAATCTGTTTTGTTCCAGTTTGTCATTTAGTTTCTGCACTCCCAGTTCTTTGCGTATATCTTCATTTCTCACTCTGTCTCTCCTCGTTTTCTGGACCATACTTCTCAGGAATCTCATCTCAGCTGCCTGTACTCGGCTCTTATCTCTCTTAGTCATTGTCCAAGTTTCTGCTGCATATGTCATTATAGGAACATAATTTCTTTAGCCTTAATTGGTATATCCTTGTTCCATACTACAACACACTTCCTTGCTTTAGTCCAGTGTCAAATTTAAACCATTCCAATGTCCCGACTCTAGTCATCACACTACTGTAGCACTCCGTGCACATTCCTTTTATCATGTCACTCAGTTCCTTGCCTATCCCCCTATTTGTTAAGCTTTCCCAAACTTTTGTTCTAGGTATGCTATCATAGGCCTTTTCTAGATCAATAAAAGTCATTACCATATCCTTCCCATATTCCCAACTCTTTTCAATATTCTGTCTCAGAATGAAAATGGATTCCACTGTTGACCTGCCCCCTCTAAATCCAAACTGCTACTCCTCTATTTGGCTTTCTACCTTTACTCAAATTCTTTTTTCTAGGATTCTTTCCATTACTTTGGCAACATGCGAGATTATGGTGATTCCTCGGTAGTTACCACACATCTTCCTGTCTCCTTTCTTGAATATTGACAATATTATTCCCTTTTTCCAGTCTTCAGGAGCTTTCTTCTCTCTCCACACACTCCTGAGAAGTATGTATGTCCACTGCAGTCCTGAGTGAATTATTCCCAGCTTTTCTTCTTTTCCTCTGCAATTACTTTCTTGCAATCTCTGTTTGCTTCTATACATTTTGCTCTACTGGTCCTGCCGCCTTGATCATTTCTATTGCCACTTCGTCGATTCCCTCAGCTTTCCTCATCTTCATCTTCCTTACTGCCTAGGGGCAGATGACCTCGTAGTTCCGCTCCTTAAAACAACAAAAACTAACTAATTAACTTCCTTACTGCCCATTCCACGTCTACCATAGTAATGTCTGGTTCTTCTTCTATTTTTTCCTCCACCGTTTTGGATGTTTGTGTAACTTCTGCGCATGCCTAGCGCCTCACATTCAACAGCTCGCTGAAATATTATTTCCATCTGTCCGTTATCTCTTCTGGTTTTGTCAATATTTCACCTTCTTTGTTTTTCACGAACCCAGTGTTCACCTTTTCATTTCTTCTACTTTTTATAATTCCAAACAGCAATTTTTTTTCCACAATTTAAATCCTTCCTTATTTCCTGAGTGAATTATTCCCAGCTTTTCTTCTTTTCCTCTGCAATTACTTTCTTGCAATCTCTGTTTGCTTCTATACATTTTGCTCTACTTTCTTCAGTCTTTTTTGTTTTCCATTCCTTCCAAGTTTTCTTCTTATCCCTTACCTTTTTTCATTCTATCATTCCACCATTTTGTCGCCTTTTCCCCTACCTTTTCTGATATTCTACCACATGTTTTCGCTACACTGTGTACAAATGCACTCTTGAACTTTCCCCATTCTTGTTTACGTGGGTAATATCCGTCCTTGGTATCTGTTTTTGCAATTCTTTCTTAAACTCTTCTGCAACCTCCTTTCCCTTTAGTCTCCAGACCTTAATCTTTCTTTCCCTTTTTTCTGTTAATATCATAATTTTTCCTACTTTTAATTTTTCTACCACTGCCCTATGGTGTGCTCCAAAGGCTTCCTCTGACATGGCTGTGACATCCATTAGCTCTTTCCGATGTCTTTTTTCGACTAATAGTCTACCAGAGTTTTCGTTCTTCTATCTCCCCATCCATACCTCGTTATCTTCTGACTATTTTTCTTTCTGAACCACGTATTCCCTATAATTAATTGGTTCCGCTGACAGAAGTCCATTAAGAAATCCCCTTCTGGATTCTCACTGCCTTAACCATATGGTCCCAAAATGTCAAAAATTAAAGGAGGAAAGTCAGGTTCTATTTCGGGGATAACAAACGAATTTTTACTCAACGTAAAAATAGTTTTATGTTGGAAAGCTTGGTAAAAATCTTTAACAAGATTTCTGATGGAGGTAGATTTCCGAGGGCGTGGCAGGAGGAGATAATTTGCCCAATATATAAGAAACGTGGAGACAAATTAGACCCAGGCAATTACAGAGGCGTAACTTTGCCTGACAATCTGAGCAAAATGTACACCGTGGTCTTAACCAAGCCTTTAATGGCGTGGGCAGAGGGTTACTCGGTGCTCTCGAGACTCCGGACAGGGTTATGAATGGGATGAGAACCAGTGACAATATAATGGTGGTGAAAACGTTGATGGACAAATACATAAGGAGGAAAAGAGGTAAGCTGTACATCACAGCTATTGATTTAGAGGAGGCGTTTTATTCACTGAGCAGGGAAGCTGTCATTGCCCAAACTGGGAAAGATCGAGGTAACACATAAGATGACAAGAGGAATTGGGAATGTGTATTCCGAAGTGGAATGTGCAATTGAAATTAAAAAGGATGTAATTGTAGGAGAGATAAAGTCTAATTTAGGATTAAAACAGGGATGCAAATTCTCACCGGTGCTCTTTTTGCTATTTATTAACGATATTTTCGAATCAAGGGGCTTTGAGCAACAGTCCAACCCTTGCTTGGACAATCATGATATCCCGGGCCTAGTGTTTGCTGATGACATCTTTCTGCTCGCTCTAACGCATCCTAATATGCAACATAGTAGTGATGAGATTGTGAAATACTGTGAGGATTGGAATTTAAAAATTAATCCGCGAAAGACCAAAGTTATGGTGTGTAAAAAGAGAGCTAAACTGGCTAATAATGAAAAGTGGTTCATGTATGGGTCAAAGGTAGAGACAGTGAAAAAATGTGAGTACGGTATTTAGGGACGATACTGGCGAGTAATGGAAAATGGACTGAACAAATTCAAAGGGCAAAACCGAAAAGGCTAGCGGCATTGGCGAGTGTTAAAGTATTAGAACGTTGTTGTTGTTGCTGTTTGAGTCTTCAGTCTTTTGTCTGGTTTGATGCAGCACTTCTTGTCTCCCTGTCCTGAGATAATCGTTTCATTTCTACATAGCTACAACACCCTACATCCGAAGCAATCGGTTTAACATACAGGGTCATCGAAAAATAATGCCAACATTTCAAAAAATTATAGCACCGAAACCCTTTATGTTAAACGTGTAATTCTTTCACTGAACGCCAGCTGGTTAAAGTAAGTTTTGTTTTGGTGGGGACGTGACCTTGCTATGCGCACACTAGATGCGCAGTAGCCAAGGTCGGCCGGGGGCGCGCGCGCCAATGACTGCACCGCCCGACAAACTGCACCTGATTACAAAGCTGCCATTCGATGGTTTAATCAGTTTAAGAAAACAGGAACTGAAGAGAAACAAGATGTTCAGTAAAGAACATATGGCCTACTTTCTCCTAAATGCATAGGTATTTTTATAACTCTTTGTCCTTTTCAAGGAGTATAATTGAATGTTTGGTTGTAGTAGCTTGTTGAAATACACCGTGCTATAGGGATATTAAACATGAATATGAGGTGCCCTTTGCTAGTGCTTCCTCTGTACAAAATTTCATTCAATTCGGTTTCACCGTGTTTGAATTGATATGGGGCATGGATTTGCACACATACATGGCCGCTATTTGCAAACTATTGGGCTGATGACCTTGTAGTCAGTCATAAGATGCTTTCCACAAAAAGGCATATTGTTGCAAAATCTGGTAGAGATCAAATTATTAGGATGGTCGTAATTTGATTTAAGCTTTTAACATTTGGGTGACCGTCATTCCGTTTCCGTCAAGATGACGGCGATATAAAACATGACACTGAGGTGTCCTTTGCTAGTACCAAATTTCGTTCAATTCGGTTTCACCGCGTTTGAATTGATAGGGGGAATCGATTTGCACACATACTTGGCCACCATCTGCAAACTATTGGGCTGATGATCTTGCAGTTTGGTCAGAATATGCTTCCCACATAAAGATACGTTGTTGCAAAATTTGGTAGAGACTAGATTATTAGGTTGGTCGTAATTACATTTTAGTTTTTAACATTTGGATGGCCGCGATTACGTTTCCGTCAAGATGGCGGTTATATAAAACATGACACTGAGGTGCCCTTTGCTAGTGCTACCTCTGTACCAAATTTCGTTCCATTCGGTTTCACCGTGTTCGAATTAATAGGGGGAATCGATTTTGACACAAAGATGGCCTCCATCCACAAACTATTAGGCTAATGACCTATTAATTTGGTCAAAGGATGCTTCCTCCATAGAGGTATGTTGTTGCAAAATTTGGTAGAGATCGGATGATTAGGTTAGTCATAATTTGCTTTAAGCTTTGAACATTTGTGTGGCCGCCATTACGTCTCCGTCAAGATGGCGGAGATATGAAACATGACACTGAGGTGTCCTTTGCTAGTACTACCTCTGTACCAAATTTCGTTCCATTCAGTTTCACCGTGTTCGAATTAATAGGGGGAATCGATTTTCACACAAAGATGGCCGTCATCCGCAAACTATTTGGCTGATGACCTATTAGTTTGGTTAAAAGGATGCTCCCCCATAAAGGTATGTTGTTGCAAAATTTGGTAGAGATCGGATGATTAGGTTAGTCGTAATTTGATTTAAGATTTGAACATTTGTGTGGCCGCCATTACTTTTCGTCAAGATGGCGGCGATATAAAACATGACACTGAGGTGTCCTTTGCTAGTGCTACCTTTGTACCAAATTTCGTTCAATTCGCGTTCACCGTGTTCGAATTGATAGGGGGGGGCAGACATTCAGAGTACACACACTCACATACACACACACACACACATACACACACACAGACTGACACACTTTTTTTCGCCCTGTGTTGATCTCATAAGTCTACTTTCATTTTTTGCAAAAATCGAAAGTAGGCTAAAAATCTAGGCCAGGCCGACCACAAACATCAGCATTGAACGCACGCTTTCCCAATGGCTAGATTGGTACGTGCAATCATTTCAGGAGTAACTGTCAAGATGGCGGCAGAAATTCGCTCCCGCAGGTTTTCCAAATCCCGAATTTTTTCTGCATACACAATGTTGTTAATGTACCCCCAGAAAAAAATCCAAAGGGTTGAGGTCATGACTTCATTGGCATGCGCGCCCCCGGCCGACCTTGGCTACTGCGCAGCTAGTGTGCGCATAGCAAGGTCACGTCCCCACCAAAACAAAACTTACTTTAATCAGCTGGCGTTCAGTGAAAGAATTACACGTTTAACATAAAGGGTTTCGGTGCAATAAATTTTTGGAATGTTGGCATTATTTTTCGATGACCCTGTATTATTACCTTGGTCTACCCCTACAGTTCTTGTCCTCGACCCTTCCATAAGAAGGAACGTAAGTTACCGAATCTTGACTGCAAAGTTCATACAAATTTATTTAACGCACTTATCGTATGAAGAGTATTTAATAGAGTGGAAGTATGGGGTGTAGAAGAAGGAACGGCAACCCTGGACAGTATTGTAAGTTTGCTAAGATAATTTTGGGGCTGCATAGTTGCACGGCGAATTGTGGAGCAAGAATGTTGTGTGAGGATGTAAGTATTCGAAAACATAGTATAAAAAAGATCACAAAGTCTTGGATTCGGCTGAAAGTAGGTGGAGGGGGAGAAAAATTTAAAGTAAGCCTACCTGCACCAAATGAAGCATCAGCAAGAAGGGTACTGGGTGGACGTGGTAGGAAATATACTGGAAAGGTTAGTAATGGAAACAAAAGTTTGGTGCTTTTCAGTCAGTCAACACGAATGTACCGAAAAGAATTGGGTTATACCCTAATCTTGAAAAAAAAATACATGAGATTAATAATAACACTTGGATGACCAGTTTCGATCGTAAAGCGATCATCATCAGATCCATTACACTTAGGCTATAAAATCTATGTCTGAAAATACGGGTGAAAATATTTACAATATGTACACTTGTTTAGTTACAGTATTGGTAATCCAACTCGTCAGTATTTGTAGGTTGTAGTCTATGTGATGTTTTGGTGAGATACTGGAAGTGGTGATAGAACTCCGGAATTTGCTTGTTTGGATTGACTATGTGGTTGTTGTAAATGGTTAATTCTGAGTGTACTGTATTGTATAGGCTACGTACTGTATCTGGTTAGGGTCTTGTGCGGTCTGGCAGCGAGCAGTTCACTTGGACTCTTGTAACACTCGACTGACTGGTCTGCTATCTCGCTGGGCTGTTTCCCCCTCCCCGCATTCTTAAGTGTTGTGTATACCCAGTGCAGGTGTACCTGCAGTAGGTTGCCAAGTCTAGATAAAATGTGGTGTTTGTTACTGTATTTAGGACGGTCTGCAACTATTAAAGACCGTGGAATCAATTCTCGCCACGCATAAACTAGTAGCCATGTAAGTGCTGCCCGGTCTCTGAGAATGTCCCGGCACCTTTAATACTGCCGTGAATACTGGCCTAGGTTTATTGAAGAAAAGGTTCATCGTACATCCTGATCCAAATAACATTTTCCTATTATTATCCTCCTCCCCCTCTCCCCTCCTCCCCCCTCTCCACTCCCCCCTCCTTTTTATCTAACTTGGCTGCATCGCTATGTTGTGTCTTGTTTCCGACAGAGTGTGTTTTTCAGTAGAGTGAAGAGGGGTGAACTTTCCATGAAATTATTGGGGTTGTTTCTTTTGGCTAGGTATATTTCGATTGCTTCCTTAATGTCAAGAGCTCTGCCATTCGGTTCGTGATCAATTATTTTTTAGTCGGATTCAATGTTAGTGAAACTGTGTCCCGCGTCGCACATGTGTTCGCATACGGCTGAGTGTGTACCGTATTTTACCCCATTTCTATGTTCATGGTAACGTGTATCCACTCTTCTTCCACTATGTCCGATCTAATTTGCTTGACAACCTGTATCTTGGCACGTAATGGAATATACCCCTGACTTTGAATATGGGTCTTGTTTATTTAAATTACTATTGTGTAGATGCTTTCCGGTTGTGTTATTCGTTGTAAATGCTATTTTTATGTCTTGCTTTTTGAACAGATTAGTGATTTTATAAGTGTTTGCGTTCACATGATTGAAACGCGCGAATGTTTTCTCTTTATTGTCCGGCTTTGGAATCGTTTTATCTTTATTTTTGTGTCTGGCTATAATTTGAGCTATTTTTCTGGGCGGGAAATTGTTTTCCTTTGCTATTTGCTTGATTATTCTTATTTCCTTATTATAATTGTCTTTTTTCGTGGGTATGTTTAAAGCCCTGTGCACCATTGAATTGAACCCCGATAATTTATGCGTACTGGGGTGATAAGACTGATTGTCGATTGCATGCGAGGTTTGTGTGGCTTTTCGGAATATTGAATATGGTTATGGGTTATCTATGGGATAGGGACTTACGAAGAGAGGAAGGTAGAGTGTGTAAAAAGGTATGCAGAAGGCTTAATGTCATAGAGTTGCACGTACTGAGAGAAGAGTGTGCCAACAGGAGAACCTTAACGGAGTTCTGAGAAAAAAGGAAATTTATGAGCATAAAGCCTGAATGTCTAATGAAAAGAGAAATGAGAGAGATAATTTGGTGGTTAATAGGTGTGTATAAGAACAAAGCATTGAGAGAAGTAGGAAAAGAGGACCTTTGCCTGTTTTGTGGGAATGTTATGGGTGCAGCACACCTGATCAATAAATGCAATGAGATTAAAATGCTCCTTGTAGACAAGTCAGATTTAAACAGGATAGAAAATGAATATGAAATTACTAAAGAGGGAATGGAGGATGGCAGGTCAATTAGCGAAATTTGTTAATATCATCAGGGGAATGTGGAATAGGAAAACGACAGATGAGAACCAGAACAATGATGCATGTGAATTAAGCATACAGGTACAGGAGATGGTTTCCAAAACTATATAACTTAGTTAAAGTCTAGGAGAGCCTCTCTGTATCAACTAGGATAAGATTAAGTTAGTACATAATTAATAGTCATTGTTAGTGTCTTGTTAATTGCTTACAAAGTAAATTAGTTGTAAGTTTGTGATTTATTTTTAAATTTTATGTTAACATTGTAATAATCACGTGTATCAGGAGATGGTTGGAATAAATAATACTCTCGTCCAAACTTTGGTTAACCGAGATTTGGAGCAGAGGGTATTCTATTCTATTCTCAGATACAATAGAATGTGCAAACATTACAATATATGCAATAGATAACATCAAAAAGTTTCCAACTACCAATCTATCCATGTATATAAATATTAAAGAGGTCGTTGTCTCCGTCATTCTGATCTTTCTTTTCGATCATTGGCTAAAGGATCAAAATGGTGTCTCCTGCTTCATTTCCCATTCCGAATGACACACTCTCGCCTCGTAGCTACCCATCGAAAGTCGGCCAGTGATCCTCGATCATTTCCACAGCTGTTTGACGTAATAATGAGCGCGGTGAAATTTCGCGTTGCTGTAGCTAATCCCCCATGTTGAATTCGGGCTCAGTATATCATCCAGTTTTGCAATTTTACTCGATTTGATAATTATTCCATGCTAAATGATGATATGATGTCTTTACTCTCCTCTTGCTCTTCTCTTTGCAATTTAAGTTTTTGTGATTTGTGGGTTGCCTTCCCGTTGAACAGTAACTCAATGTACTATTTGATTAGCACTGATATTATGATGTGCAGTGGTCTTAGTCGAATCATTGCTTAGGCGTCTCAGAAGGCTTAACGCTATATAACTGTCTCTTTTCAGATCCACGTTTTCATAGTTTTTTCCACCGATCCCTTTTTGTCTCCCTTATAAACCAAACGAGCTGATTTCCTGCTTCCACAGTTGCTTCACTGAAAAGATTTTATTCAAATAAGTTGCTGTATTCTGCGAGTAGGGTGGTTTGATCTGATGTAATTCCAGGGATATAAGATGTTCGACAGCCACGGTTGGTGAAGGTTTGGAGTGTCAAGACAAGGCTTAACCACTACCAGAGAGAAGATGACGTGAGAAAAGGAGAAAGGCTTAGGAACGAAGGCAAGATTAGGCAACAGGGTAGCAAATCCAATAAAAATATTTATATTACAAACTAACAAATTGAACTTGGGATACTTAAACACTGTTCGTAACAGGGTAAAAAAGAGAATTGCTCAAGGTTAATATTTTCAAGGCGGAAATAACAAACTAGCCTGTATAAAAGAATTTAAACTTTAATTTATAAATAAGATTTTTATGCTAAAAATAGGTTAACTCTAGCAAGAAAAAAATGCTGAAAGTATGGTTAATAAAGCTAACGAGAAGGTCACAGTCTTTCTTGCGTAAAAAGCAACCTAGAGTGTGCATAAACAAGTTGCTAATATAACTTAATGAAAATATACAATGAAAGGTTGTTGATTAATAAACCAACAGGCAGTCACCAAGTGCACTATCCCTTCAAGTCAAGGAGTACTGTATAGGGACTCAGGTCTCTGGGCGAAAGTTCAAAAAAGTGATTTTGATTTAAATAAAAAACAAAATTTCAAAAGGCATTCTAAGATGCTGCAAGGAATGGATGGACTCCGAAGCAAGAGATAGAATAAATGTGAAATGGAAAGAGGTAGGACGTTCCCTTGGTCACATAAAGTTACCACGCCTATGAGGCGATGAATGTATACAAAATGTTTGCAGTAACTGCAAATTCACTACTCATTTGTTGTGTTTAAGATTCCTCTTAAGTTGGGCAGAATAGAAAGCTGGAATAGCCAAGATTAAGACCGTGATAAGAATAGTACAAGTAAATGTGTGCAGTATGCCTAACAATGATTAGAAATAGCATAAAACATTTAAAATTGATTGCTCTTAATAATTGGGCACAACTGACCTACACCAAGAAAATGCAAACACACTGTTAATGGGGCAAGAGAAATGAACTATATTCCTAAGCTCTTCTTGATATAATAACTGTAGGCTAATACAATACGAACCCAAATACAACAAATGGGAAAAGGGAGGCCCAGGCGATTTTACTCTTGGCATAAAAGGTGGCTTAAGCACTTCTAAGGTTAATTTAAAAGATGGTAACATATACTACTTGATTATTGACACAGAAATTAGTTAATGATAAATTACAAAGAGGCGGAGGTTACCTCGGTGAAACCTCAAATTTACAAGAAGAAAGAGAAAAAATACATAAAGGTAATTTACTTAATTTAAATGTTAGTAAATGAGAAAAGAAGAATAGGGTTTGTTTTGAGTTCGCGCGGTTTGGGTACCCAACACATATGGTTTGCACTGGAAACCAATATCTTGAAGCACACGGAAAATTCACTATTGAATTTTATTGTTTGTTCTGATTAGTTAATTAGCAGTATTTCAATGTTATTGAATTTTTGAGGTGTTTACCAGCGTGAATTTGCACAATACAGAGTCTGTTGCATGATTGGAAATGTCACGAATTGCAGGTAGGGTTAAATGGGGCAAGTAGAAAAATTCTCGATGAAACTAAAAATAGCTAGGTACAGCTTTAAGATTCAGTAGAAAATCCCTCGAAGGAACCAAAGCTTACTTTCAAATTGCTACAAGTTAGCATAATTCCCACGTTGGGAGGAAAAGTATCCCCTTTTTTTTTTTTTTGCAACAGATAGTGTTGAAAAGTTTTCATGACAATTCAATGGTGAGCTTAATTAAGCTTTGGAAAACCAATGTAACATTTCCCTTGTTGGAGACCGTTGGCGATTACACCAGTAAAGTTCAAATTTTGCCGAAAATGTTCATTTAAAATGTTCAAATTAAAATTTGCACAAGCCCCATAAACTTTGTTGGTTAAAACACTGAGTTAAGTACTTATCTTGTCATCTTGAAGTCGTAGGCCTTCACGGCCAGCCGATAAAAAGTTTTAAAACATGGCGTCTGTTTAAAATTATACCGCATCGTTCAGGTGAATCTACTTCTCCGGACAGGAGAGCCTTCAGTTCGATCGGCGCACTAGTAGAAAATAGAGCGACAGAGTATCCAAGTGTGTAATCGCGTAACGTCAGAGAGGGGAAAAGGGGGGGGAGAGGGGGGGATATACAGGCAATATAACAAAAAATAAATAATGTACATAGATCGATTCTTACGAAGAGCTTAAGAAATAGATGGAGCCTTCATGGAAGATAAGAGTAGCGAGACTGATGCACTCTACTCGAGATGTGTTGAACAAACTAGGGAGGCGAGAAGAATCATAGCGTCAGCAACCTGCCGCAAGGAGCACTGCAGAGAGATGATATTCAAAGAGAATGCATCGCAAATCTGGAACAAACTTTCAGAAAATATAAGAGAATGCACAAAAGAGAAACGTAAACATATTTGTTAGTGGTTTGCAGGGGAATTAGAGAAACAAACAGAACCCAAAGCGGGTGAGAAATACTAAACCAGATAACGTATATTCTGAAGGAATATACCATGGTTACTGGTTATATAGAAGATACTTCAGTGTCCAGCAATTCTACAAATCTTGACCAGTCTGCCTTCTTAAACATAAACCTCCTACGAAAAGATACCTTTTGAGCAAATGATTGGCATATTATTTGTCTATGTTATGAGTTGGGAATTGGGGAGCGAACAGATTTTACACATTGTTGGCTGATATTGCTGCTGCCAAATATGACGTCAGGATTGTAAGCTCGCCGCCATCTGCAACTGTGAAAAGATCCAGGTAGTTTTGCATCATGGATAAGAGTCAGGTGACTGATTTCTACCCATTGTTGTACTATATTGTCGGTAAATTGTCCCCATTACTGTTTCACCAATTAGGTCGCCGCAATACTACGAATGTATCTCTTGTCTTGATCGTATAACATAATCGAAACCATACTGCAATATGTTACATGTAATTACCAGTATTTCATGCTCTTATATCCGGGAACGTTGAATCCAGCCGTAATGAGATTTATATATTCCATAAAGTATGTACAGCACTAAACTATCTTTCACAGAGTGATGGAAATTCGTACAATTGATAGATGCGGAGCCTCATATATTAGACCAGCTCACTCAAAGACAAACGTAGCAGTTCGAAAAAGCGCCAAGAGCATTTGTGGAGCAGAATCAAGATCAAGGGGTGATTTGAAAGTACATACTGCAATCTGCAGTGGCCAGAAGGCATACTCATGTTGTATATGTGGAACATCATTTGCATCAATATCTCGCCTGAATAACCATATGGTTATCCATAGTACCAGAAAACCTTATTCGTGTGGTACATGCGAATTGTCATTTAAATTAAAAGGTGGCTTGAAAAGTCACATACTGACTCATAGTAGCCAGAAGCCATATTTATGCAGTATATGTGGAGCAAACTCTAAACGCAAGGGTGACTTGAAAAAACATATGTTGAAACATAACCAAAAATCTTACCTGTGTACTATTTGTGGACGAAAGTTCGTCCTTCCGGGGACTTTGAAAAGACATGTGTTAATTCATAGCGGGATAAAGCAGTATTCATGTGCTAAATGCGAAGCACAATTTGCTTCAAAGGGATATCTGAAAGTACACATGCGAATGCATAGTGGCAACAGGCCGTTCTCATGTACTTTATGTGGAGCAAACTTCTCAAGAAAGTGCGATTTGAAGAGGCACATTGGAAATCATAGTGGTCAAAAACCTTACTCTTGTAGTGAATGACGAAAGAAGTACACTGACAAAGGATCTGTGAACAAACACTCGCGGCTCTTCGTCTAGACATGATCTACAGGAAACGTACAATCACCTAATAATTTGCTCAGATGAAAATGATATCAAAATAAATACCAAGAAAACTATTCAGATGGTTTTTAGAAGTGGAGGGAGAATAACTCCGAAGGACACCTTTCTATACTAGGAAGAACCTTTGACAATAGTGAACGCCTTCCGATACCTGGAAGTCACTCTCCAGACAACTATCAAATCGTACAGAGTACACATCAAAGAAAGAGCCACAGTGGCAACCATAGGGATTTTGGAATAACAAATGTCAAATAACTAAGTCTAGATACCGCCTTTAAATGGTTGGAAGCAAAAATCATAACCATCCCTTGCTATGGCATAGAAATATGTTGGGAAAATCTAGGCTGAACACATTAGAAAACGTAAAGGCACGTTTCCTTAAAGTTCCACGATGCTCGCCCCTTGGCACCGGCCCAATGTAGTTTTCCTGGTTCTTGGTTTCATTCTTGCAGTGGTTTCTCACATGACTTAACTCACCACAGTTCCAGCAGCGTATCTCCCTTCTTCTGCACAGACCGTGTTGCTCGGCAGAAGTTTCAAGACGATCCGTTCAACCTTCGTCCAGGGACTCTTCCTCGTCAATGCATCGCAGCCTAAAATTGACTCCGATCTACAACTTGAACGAGCAAGGCTAACCAAAGATCAAAGCACCAGACGAAATATCTTGATGTCTTCGACATCGAAAAGAACCAGCTCGGCAGGACGACTGCGGTGAAGCATCGGATTAACTTCGGAGATGCTCAGACAATCCAAGAGTGCCCTCGACATTTGCCACTGTCTAAGAGCGAAGACGCCGAGAAGATAATCTCCGATATGCGCCATTAAGGTGTCATCGAGCCTTCTACTAGCCCTTGGACTTCACCACTTGTGCGCGTAAAGAAAAAGGACGTCTCTACAAGGTTCTGTGTGGACTACCGACAGTTCAACAGCAAGACCGTCAAGGACAGATTTCCACTGCTCGTGATTGATGACACTTTGCATACCTTATCTAGGTCCCAAGTGTTCTCCGCGCTTCACCTGAAGAATGGATACTGGCAGGTTGAAATTGAACCTCAGGAAAAACAGAAGACGGCTTTCTCCATTGGGGCTGGGCTCTGACACTTCACTGTTATGCCCTTTGGATTATGTAATTGCCAACTACGTTCGAGAGGTTGATGGAGACGGTGCTACGAGGCCTTTCATGGAAGATTTGCCTGATCTACCTGGACGACGTCATAGTTATTGGGAAGATCTTCGACGAACACCTGTCGAACCTGGAGGAGGTCTTTAAGCGAATGCAGAGCGCCAACTTGAAGTTGAACCCGAAGAAATGTCAGCTCTTTCAGGAGGATGTCAAGTACCTGGGACACATCGTATCTAGGAATGGTGTAGCCGTAGATCCTGAGAAGGTCAGCGCGATGAGAGAATGGCCAATCCCCAAAGATGTACATGATCAACGGAGCTTCTTGGGGTTATGCTTCTATTGCAGGCGCTTCGTACCTGGATTCGCCAGTATAGCCAAGCCTTTGACGACGCTCACCGAAGAAGGACGAGACTACTGTTGGGCTGAACACTGCCAATCATCCTTCGAACAACTGAAGACGTTCCTGGTTACCGCACCTATCTTTAGTTATCCGTGCACCGTTGGCGTGTTTATACTAGACACCGATGCTAGCAAAAAAGGCATTGGTGGAGTTCTGTCACAGATACAGGATGGCCGTAAGAAACTTATCGCCTACTTCAGCAAGGTACTCTCCAAGTCCGAGAGGAACTACTGCGTCACTCGACGGGAGTTACTGACTGTGAAGAAGTCTGCGGAACACTTCTATGAGTACGTCTATGGACGACGCTTTCTACTGACAACGGATCGTGGAGCCCTGAAATGGCGTATGCGGTTCAAAAATTCCGTGGGATAGATTGCTCGATGGATTGAACGCCTACAGGAGTACGACTTTCAGACTGAGAATCGAGCTGTGACCAGCCACAAGAACGCGGACGCACTGTAAAGAAGACCATGCCCTAAGGACTGCAGCCACTGTGCACGGCATGAATCGAGGGTTGATCTCATCAGACGACTTACAGTCGTTAGTGACTCGTGGCAACTTGCGGCACTTTAGAAGGCTCAGAGTGAGGATGCAGATCTTTGTAACATCATTCAGTGGCTCAAAAGAGGACGCTGGCATACGTGGGAAAAAGTTGCTCCACTTAGCCCCAAGACTAAATCTTATTGGGCCCAATGGGACTCGTTACGTCTAAAAGATGGAGTACTGAAGCACATTGTCAAGGACTCGGATGGGACTTCAACCAGGACACAGATCGTCGTTCCTCAGAAGAAGACCTCGGAATTACTATATCATCTGCACATCGAGAGTTCTGGAGGACATCTTGGCGTGAACAGGACCCTTGTGAAAGTTACAGAAGTATTCTACTGGGGGAGGTTGCAAGGAAGGCGTTAAGAATTGGTGCAGGAAATGTAAGGTCTGTGCCGCTGGAAATGGTCCGAGATGAAGGAAGAAGGCATCCATGCGCCAGTATAACGTTGACGAGGCCCATTCGAACGGATTGCGATCGACGTGGCATGACCATTCCCCGAAACAGACGCCGGGAACAGGTACATATTGCTGGCCATGGACTAATTTACAAAATGGGTGAAAGCTTACGCAATCCCCTACCAGGAATCGGTTACCGTCGCCAAGATCCTCGTGAAAGGGTTTTTCTCACGGTTTGGTCCTCCCTTGGTATTACACTTGGACCTAGGGAGAAATTTCGAGTCCGCAGTGTTCCAGCAAGTCTGTCAAATCATGGAAATTCGGAAGACCAGAACGATGCCTCTTCACCCACAGTCGGATTCAATGGTCGAGCGGATGAATCGGACAATCGGGAAACATCTCTGAGGTGGTGGCAGAGAATCAACGCGATTGGGTCGAACATCCCCCCATGTTCCTGATGGCATTCTGATCTTTGGTCCACGAGACAACGAGGCAGACACCGTTTGTATACTCTTCGGCAGGGAACTCCGACTACCATGTGATTTGGCATTCGGCTGTAAACCTGGCGAAGTACAGGTGGCAAGAGACGATTACATCAACTTCCTGAAAGAGAAGACGAACCAGATCCACAACCTCGTCCGAAGGAACATCTGAAATGCCAGCGACTGGATGAAACACGCATACGATGCACGGGCGCGGGGATGTGGCTCGATGTGAAGGATCTGGTATGGCTGTTTAACCATCAACGGCGACGAGGTCTCTTACCCAAGCTGCAGCGATCCTGGGATGGACCGTACGAGGAGATAAAGAGGATCAACGACGTCATCTACCGGATAAGAAGGCTTCCACACGGGAAGCTTAAGGTGGTCCATTTCAACCGACTAGCATCTTATGAAGGAGCGAATCGGTCGGCGACAATGGTTCCGTAATGACTTAAGACTGTTCCGGGACGGAACAGGCATAAGTAGGGGGCAGTGCTACGTGTCTATACAAGCATAAACCAGCGCTTTGCGGTTAAGTGAGGAAAATGTTTCTTTTACTCCAAGGACGAGATTGTCAAGCCTGTTCAAGGAGAAGAGAAGTGACACTTCGAGTAGGCTATGTGCTTTAGAGACTCTGTAGAGAGAGAGAAGGATGGAACAATGGTATTAGCATTTTGTGGTTGAATGAATTTTAGAATTAGGAAGTGAGTGTATTAGATTTATGATTTGACCCACGGACCGTAACATTATGAAATAGGAACTAGAGGGTAGGCCTCTTGAATATTCCAAAGATATATCTCCTTAAAGAGTAATTAACAAAGCTTCGCAACAGGAAGTACCATAACAATCAGCTTGCCTAGAAAGTGTACTATTTGCACATTTCTGGCAGTGGTCTAACATAATGTATCTTAGAGTTTGTGCCAATTAAAAATATTATATGTGAGATTATTATAATCAGTTGCTATCCGGTTGTTTTATTGGAATATTATGCATTAACTAGACCCGTTTAAATGCTAAAATGTGCCGAGAGCTACGAGTTATAGGCTATAGCTGACGCCGTACCGGTAACATTTGCTAATAACTCATCATTTCTTCTTTAATATTTATTTAATCATTATTTATTTATTTATTTATTTATTTATTTATTTATCGTATGGCTTTTAGTGCCGGGAGTGTCCGAGGATATGTTTGGCTCGCCAGAGGCTGTAGCTGCTTCAAGCGGGCACCCATAGGGTCAGCTACAAGTTCCGTTCAATTTCAAGTAGTTCCAATATTCGCTACCAGATGTCAATGATACCTAGTGGTGAACGTTGGAACTTTGATAGAGCGTTCCAACGAAATCTAACCTAGAAATTTAGCTTCACACAAGGTTAGTCTGTGGAAGGATCTTTTGCATGCCATAAATCTATAACATGGGACCGCCGGCTTACTTCCCCTCCGAAGGAAGGCATACTGAAGGATTTTAACGCTCTTAAAATTCCGACGACTTCGGCCAGGTTTGAACCCGCCATCTTGGGCACAGCAGTTCAGCATGCTACCAACTACGCCACCGAAGCCGCTTATTTAATCTTTATAATAGCCTATCTATTAACACTTTTTAAACCAATAATCATCATATAATAAGAAAGCGATATTTGATAAATCATGCGGTTCCGTCTTAAAAAATTTAAGTTACTAGGCCAAAAAACTGGCGACAACATTTTTAAAAATGCTCATTTACGTCTTCAACGTAGTCTACGTCACAGTGGCGTAGCCCCCCCCCCCCAAATAAATCCAGAAATCGGGGAGGGCATGAGCCTTTATATTTTCCAACGGCTCGAACAAATTTAGAACCTACAACGAAATGTTAAATACCGTACAGTAAATGCAATGACAATGTACTAACACTCTCAGCATGGCGAGACATCATTTTCCGTGCCTGCACTGCTTGAAAGAGCTGAAATAACAGGGTAGCAATTATGATTGTGAAGTGAGGGGATTTTCCAAGTAGGCCTTACGGGCCTCAGTACTTGGGATACAACCAGGTGATTGAGACAAAAGTCTGCCAAGAGATTAGGATTGCCAATTAGCAAAAGACCTCTCTGCAGGGGGCCAGTTATAGCTTGTCTGCTCACACTCTTTTGTCAGCTCTTAATTACCATTTCCTAGAAATAGCAGTGTTCAATAAACGCTACAATACTGACGCTGCGTGGTTGATTGTCGACATTGTCTGAATTTACGGCGGTTTTGTGTCTATGCGAGAGGCGATATGCAGTCTGTTAGTGGTAGTGTTGAGGAAGAGTCGCAAGTTCTTTGATAGCTGCTTTTTCTTTTTGTCATATTAGCGAGTGTTTAAAAATGGACCGCTTTGTCATAAAGAAGCCAAAACTGGATAAATCTTTGGTAAGTTAATGCAAGTTGTCATTGTAATGTGTAGCAAACTCAGGGCCACATTTCATTATATAGGTACAGCTTTTACAAATAATTTTCTCTGCAGGAGAAAGACGCATCGCTTACTGATAGAATGTAAAGTTATTCGATTTGTTTTAAAAGGTTCGTATTAAATTATTATTATTTAAAGTGTATTAGAGCCTCAGTGGCTTAGGCGGCAGCACGCCGGCCTCCCACCGCTGGGTCCGTGGTTCAAATCCCGGTCACTCCATGTGAGATTTGTACTGGACAAAGCGGAGGCAGGCAGGATTTTCTCTGGGTGCTCTGGTTTTCCCGGTCACAATTTCATTCCAGCAACACTCTCCACCATCATTTCATTTGTCATTCATTTAATCATTGCTCCAGGGGAGTGCAACAGGCTTCGGCACCCGGCACAGATCATATCCTCGCCGCTAGATGGGGGGCTTCATTCATTCCATTCCCTGACCCGGGCGGTCGACTGGAAGCAGGCTGTGGATTTTCATTTCATTTAAAGTGTATTACAGTTTCCTCTGAATAATAAAATAAACAAGAATGAGGTCCACAGAGATCGTTTGGCTTACCTTAAAACAGCGCTGTTTAACTTAGACTAACAATAATAGACCTAAAAGTGTTGCAACATACCTTCTTTATGGGTATATTCTCTGTTCTGCAACTATTGATGACATAATTCTTTATCGTGCATTCTACCTGTTATTTACTCCTGATGGCCTTTTTTTTTGGGCGGGGGGGGGGGGCAGATTTATTCAATTGACTGAAATAATTTCTGGTAAATAAACTATTTAAAAACACCAAGACATAGTAGGCTACGGTATTAATGTAAAGAACATTTTGAACTGAAACGTGTGAATTTGCCATAATAGCAGTATTCTGATAACTGATAATTGAAAATCTAAGCGACAGAGACAAATGTAAATACTGATACAGCTGTGAGCTACTTCAAAACAGAAAGCAACAAAGGGCGGAATTCAGACAGTCATGAACAGACTGAAGAGTTTTGCCAAAGCTAAAAATGAACCCTAAAGAACTTCGTAACAATCGCAATTGAGACACGTGTTCCTTCAACTTTGTCATACCACGCCGCCGAGAGACATGGCCAGATTAGAATGTTGCCGATGCCGACAACAATGATGCCGCCTTGCTTCAATTGCTTTTGCAACGACAGCAGCTTTTACTTCTTCTTTGTGCCCGCTTCGGGTTAAACATCTCGGTATTAGCGGTTTCTGCCCCCCACCCACCTGTCTTACCAACATTCCTCAACTTCTTTAGGCGCGCCTCACAGGCCCAGCGCCCTGGCACTTGACCCCTTTTCCCCCCTCACTCTAGTTGCGGCCCTGCTTATAACTGTAGGTGGTGTTGGGGTAGCGCGGCTCTCTCTCACCCGGAGGCTCTGGGTTCTATTCCCGGCTCCATCTGGGATTTTAGAAACTGACGTGAGGATAGGAAGGGGTTCACTCAGCCTCGTGAGGGCAATTGAGTAGATGCCTGATCAAAGTGGCAGCGGCCCGGTGACGAAAACCAAGATTAACGGCTGAGGGATCAGACACGCAGACCCCGTTGCCCCATAATCTGCAAGGCAAATGGCTGAGCAGCGGTCGCTTGGTAGGCTTAGGCCCTATAGGGCTGTAGTGCCACGGGTTATTTCTTATTTTTATTTTCTTTAACTGTACATTTTATGACTTATGATTACAAGATCTGCAATCACTTTAAACACCAAGTTTGCTTCCTCGCTTTTTTTTTTTTAGTAATTTTGAACCAAAATCACATAGTTTATACTACAATACTGTAGTTCCAAGATTACACTAACAGTTCACTCTTGCATTGATTTAACTTATAATCAGAAAAATATATGAACTTCTGCAGTAATAGATGAGGACCTAATGCCCCCCCCCCCAAAACTAAAATCCTGGCTACGCTACTGCTACGTTAAGTAGGCCTACCATACGGCAATCACTGAAAGGAGAAGGGTGGGGGTTATGGCCTGAATTTCACAAACTAACGAACCTCATTTTGCATGAATTACGGAACCCGAAACCTGCTAATAGAGGTATGGATTGTCTGTCTTTAGAAATATTGTAGTCAATAATTTCAAACAAGTTGCCAGAAAACTAAATACCAAAAGCTGCGTGCCTAGTAGGCTACGGTGCAAAGTTGCTCTGTAAAGTACAACCTTGCTATGATTATACGACATGCATGTAGTTAAATCCAATCATTCAATTGGAGAAACATTTTCTTCGTCACGATTTTAAAACAATTTCAAACATAATCTGTTGTAATTTGACGGGTAAATGTGCATCATTTATAGACTACGAGTGTTGTATGCGGCACAACGTTAGCTGACATTTCGCATCATTAATACATACATAAGGAATGAACACATGCAGAGCTTTCTCATTGTACACGGCTGAAGATCTTATCATTCTTGGTGCATTTTACAACCTTTATTTCACCTAACAATACAGGGACCGATAACCTAGATGTTAGGCCCCTTAAAACAACAATTATCATCATCATCATCACCTAACAATAATAATTTGCTTAAATACATGCAAGGAAAATTGTACTACACAGCTCCTATTAATTCGGAACCTGGTTATGCATAACCATACGTCGGTGGCGCGTCCTATGGCAAGTGAAAGAACGAAAGAAAGTGTATGCTCTATACTGGACCCATATTTCGTCACAAGCCAGGATTCGAACGGACATTTACGTATCATTTTATGTTTGGTTTTAAAGGGGTCTATAGGCAACCAACTTTCCAGCAAGTATGTAACCGGATTCTTGCCAGACAAGGAAACTCTTATGTTGAAAAGAGAAAGAGGAAATATCGATCGCAGACAATTAAATTAAGAGAGCTGTGGGAGTGACACAAATCTAGCAAGCGGACAGACCAGCACGATAATTAGACGGGTTTCAAAACAAGAGTGACCCGTCAAAAGACTTGGCGAGTGCATAGCAACCAGTAGAGTTAGAGGAGGTAAACGCGACCAGCCACGCTTTTCGACACGTGCAGTATATTGGCGTGAGCCAACGATCACATGACTACCTGCAGCCAATCGACCAATTGGAATCTGATAAATGTAATTAGATCGCTGTAATTACTACGCACTACTTAGAAGAAATCTAATTACATAAAATTTCTTCGGAATGGAAAGATTTACTTTCATTTCAACCGAATTTTAAGAAGAAGCTTCATTTAGCCAGAATTAATATCAGAAAGGACACATGAATTCTGCCCGCCAAATTTCATACAAAGACGCTATCATCGCAGGAAGGGGGGAGATTTCAGAGCGACCCTCAGGGCTGTGTTTCGAAGGTCTTCGAGCGTCACGTATGTGTTCCACCCAGAAGAAGCACGCTAGTATACGAATAATTTGCCGCCAAGGGCCTAGGTATCGACGGTCCTCCTAGAGTCCATCGACGGCAAATGCAATTCTATATAACTAAAGGACTTAAAATAATTTCAATAGATCTCCGCATATATAGTCCAATTGAATTACAGTATATGGAATTCTACGATATAAATAAATACATTGTTAGTCTACGACTCTACGAAATACTATATTACAACAAAATTTGTTGAAAATTATCAAGCATCGAATTATACCAAAATTATTAAAAAGGGTTATTCAGAAACTATTTACGCAAATTTTCAACGAAATCGAATCCATAATAACCACTCGATATCTACAAACAATACAGTGATGTCAAATATGAATTATTACCAGAAGTCAACGAGGACAATGCTCATTCAAACTTCAGGGAACAGCGTGATGCAGTACTAAATACATGAAAGGGAAACATAACCGACGATAAGATGAGGAACACTGGTGTGACTTAACTTAATTATAGGCGAGTCACCTAGTAAGATTTGGAACGTCTCTACTACACCACGATCCACACAAATGGAATCTCATTCTAAATTTAATTGATTTCCTTGACCAACCGGGAAATTGAAACAATTATTTTAGCAACAAATACTATAAAGAGTTCCATTCTACAAGAACTTCTAGAAAACAGACGTTTGAAGAATGTTATTGACAGTTCTATCTAGAACAGAAGCTAGGCGAGTTTTGAACGAGTTCCATATAATATTGGAAAATTCAGATCCAGGACAACCGACTACACGACATCAAACCCAGGAAGAAGAGGACGAAGCGATTCTCTACCTAGGATGAAGATGCCAGTTCGAGCAGAGCGAAATTCCACCAGGTTTGGAAATTCCGATTTTCAACAGGAAGAAGGTAGAGGAACGACTTATTATAATTCAGTATATTGATGATATTCATCTGACCATGACCATGACCATATTCCAGGAAAGATATATGCACCTTTCATTCCCATTTCATGTCGAGTGTTACAAATGTCCAAGTGAACTGCTCGCTGCCGGACTGCACAAGACCCCTAACCATATAAGTAGCCTGTACAATACAGTACAATCAGAATTGACCATTTACAACAACCACATAGTCACTACAAACAGGCACATTCCGGAGTTCAATCACCACTTCCAGTATCTCAACAAAACATCACATAGACTGCAACTAACAAATACTGACGAGCTGCATTACTAATGAAAATGAAAATCCACAGCCTGCTTCCAGTCTCCGACCGGGTCAGGAATGGAATGAATGAAGCCCCCATCTAGCGGCGAGGATATGAACTGTGCCGGCTGCCGAGGCCTGACGCACTCCTCTGGGGCAATGATTAAATGAATGACAGATGAAATGAAATGATAGTGGAGAGTGTTGCTGGAATGAAATTGTGACAGGGAAAACCGGAGTACCCGGAGAATAACCTGTCTGCCTCCGTCTTGTCCAGCAGAGATCTCACATGGAGTGACCGGGATTTGAACCACGGACCCAGCGGTGAGAGGCCGGCGTGCTGCCGCCTAAGCCACGGAGGCATTACCAATACTGCAACTAAATAAGTGTACATATTGTAAATATTTTCACCCATATTTTCAGACATAGATGTTATAGCCTAAGTATAATGGATCTGACGATGGTCGCTTGACGATCGACACTGGTCATCCAAGTATATTTATTGATCTCATGTTTTTTTTCAGGATTTGAGAATAACCCAACTCATTTGGGTACATTCGTGTTGACCGACTGAAAAGCACCACAGTTTGGTTCATGTTAATTTATTTAGAATTTTCAGATTAGATCAACTTCGTTATTTTTGTCGACGAGTTGTTGTTTAGAATTTCCCAGCGTCTTAATTTTTATGATTAGATATTATTCTTAATATTTGGGAAATTTTATCGACAAAGTTTAGATATTTTTCTCGAATAAATTGTTATTCGATTTAGATCTACTTAGATTAAATGGCATTGCTATTAGATTTGAGAAGTCATATTAGACTTGATCTTGACTTGGCTATAAACCAAAACTGTTAACTAGAGCAGTGTGTGTACCACTTTAAGAGATGAGAATGTCTCAGGTACCACCTAATGGTTGGGAGATATAGTAACTATAACCCCCACCACCACTACGTAGCAGACCAAAAGATGGTTTGTAAATTGTGTTTGTTACGAGTTAGACTGTTGGAGTTTAAGTTGTTTATTATTTATTGCAATAAAAGAACTCTTAATAATTAAACAAAAACCAAAGTTCAACTAACAATTTCAATGTGAAGGGTGAGCTTGAAGATTAGAAGCCAGCCTAGGAATGTCTGGTTTAAGATTGCTGAGGCTCAAAGGAAGATCGTTTTCCATCGTAAGGAGAGTTTCTGCTATTTATTCTTGAGATAAACAAGTGAAGAAAATGCAGTCTCACACAAGTACGAAGTAGTGAAAGGCAGTAAAAATCTAACTGCTTTGTCAGCTATGTCTGCAGTCTGCACGCCTCTCAACCCAAAAGTTCACAACAGACATTTTTGAAAAAGTTTGCCTTAGTTCTGAATCACAATTCAATTCATAAAACTGCTCCTTATATTTGCCCTCCAAGTCCTCCAGAAATGTATCAGTGTTTTTATATTTTTCGTAACGTATCTAATATTTTTTTATATTTGTCGTAACATCACCGCGTACCACTGCAGCAGTACAAGAGTACCACAGTAGTACGCGTACCACAGTTTGGTAAACGCTGAACTAGAGGATTATTTTAATAAAGCGTTACGAACTATTATTCGTAAATATTATGGTTCAAAGAGACAATTCATGATATTGACAGTTCTATTGTTATTAAAAATATTAACGTTGAGTTAATAATAACAATTTGATGGAAGGAAAGAAGTTTGTTGTAACTTAAAGAAAGATCAGAGAGGCGAGGCGAAGTTGTATTTTTATTGTATACTAGCAGAAGTACCCGTTCTTCGAACGGTGTTCGTTGTTAACACAAGACATTATCAATTGAGCTACTGTTGCAATGGTTAGCGGTTTGTCATTCCTTCAAGTTTATCAGAACGAAGTTAGTTTACTGGGAATAGCACTCACACTGTTAATTTAAGGCCCTTAAAATGTAGTTTTCGGAGACCCTTTATAGATTCCCAAATTTTGTGTCTCACATTGAGAAGCGCAACATATGCTTTGGTTGTCCTCCTAGGATAATTTTTATATTTCGCCTATTTTAGCATATATTGAGGAGTTTTTCTCTATATCCACCCTTCTACTGTATGAAAAGTACGGTGAAGAGTTTTATAAATGATTGGTGTATTGACTCTCATGGTTACCATACCTAATTTTACGATGCACCAAGCATCCAAACACGAGGTATAGGCGTACATAAAGATACACAGAAAGACACAGACAATTCTATTGCCTACAACATATTACCCAGATATCCAAATATGGGTATATCTACCACACAGTATCAAATAAAATCATCCTTACGCTGAACCCGTATGTCGACAAAAAAAAAGTTAAAATGTGCTCTCAGACTAAATTCACCTAACGTGTACTTCCTGACGTGAAATACAATTGAAAGTTTTGTAGACGAAACGCAATACACGCCACATAAAAACTGACCCTGTACGTTGTGCTAGGTGCCCATACACAGGAAGACCCCTTTCATAAATTATAAAGGCTTGTGGTGCATGAAAATTCAGGTTCTTTAGCCTCAAATTGCCCAAATTCCTAAAAGCCGCCAAAAATGCTGGTTCAATTCAGGAATTTTTGAAAATAATGTTGCACTTTGGAGATATAATAGACCTTCTGTACTATATGTCGAACGTGAAAATTGCATGAAAAAATTCTAGGTTACCCCTTGACCCCCTTAATTGCATTGATGAATTATACGGTCTACGTTAGTTCCGTGATAACCTTATAGCCATTTACAAACTTTCACAGAAATGTAATAAATGGAGTGACATTGCTTCTTACAGAAATAGATGGAAAGTTGTATGCCACCCCTTGAGATAATGTTCTCATGGTTACCGATTTGCATTCCTTCATTAGTTTGTTAAATTAAATTAAGTTAGTTTTCTGGGAATATTTCAGAAACTGTTGGATTTAGAGCCTTATAATGTAGTTTTCGAGGACCCTTTAGGGCCCCCGAGGTTTGTTGCTGTCACCGAGGGGATTTGTCTCGTCGCATAATATAATACTAATAATAATATAATATAGGGAGAAATTATAACACTTATTTTTTAAATTATTTTTAATTCAGCCAATGGCCATGTACTTTTCTTTTCTTTTCAGGACGGGTCAGGGAAGGGATATTATCAGAGAAAGAAGCATTCACATCACGCATGAGCAAAATGGAAATGGCCTACCATTTAACTAAGGACATCTATAAGAAAAGGTCAATATCCTTCAACGCAAAACTAAAACATTACTGCAGTGTCATCCGTCCGGAGGTCTTGCATGCATCTGAATGCCTCACGATGAACAAAAAAGGCTTGGTCGAGAAACTGGAGGCCAAAGAAAGGAACATTTTGAGAAAGATATTGGGTTCCATCAAAGACAATGGGGAATACAGAAGACAGCATAACCATGACCTATATACTCATGTGGAGAAGATAAGCAACCTCATCCGGAAGAGAAGGTTACCATTTTTTGGCATGTGAAACGAATGAGCCCAGCGAGACTGACCAACCGCAACATCACTTACTTTCAGGAGAGGAAAACAAATTGGGCCTGGTTCATTGAAGTGGATAAAGATCTGAACGAAGTGGGGATTACACCAACAGACATTCAGGAGCGCGCCCCACTCAAAGGGAAACTTCGAGCTTGTAAAGGTTTCCAAGAAAAACCGAAGCTGAAAACGGGAAAGATTTGGACCCAGGAACGGAAGGAAGTCCACCGAGAACGAATGCGGGCGTACAGGGCAAACATCAAAGCCAGTAGGAGACGGTTGGAATGACGCGGTCCATAGATGGCCTATACGAAATGAATGAATGAATGAATGAATGAATAATAAGGGGATAGGAATATAATAGACCTGCCGTACCACACCCGCAGGTGTAAATCGCATGAAAAAATTCTAGAGTACCCCTTGATCCCCTTAAGCGCATTATACGTATGGATGAATTTTACGGCTTAATTTCGTTCCATGATAACCTTCTAGCCGTTTGCAAACTTTCACACTAATGTAATTAATGGAATTGCATTGCGTCTTACAGCAATAGATGGACCTCTGAGAATCCGTTGGCATGGCTACTGGCTTGCATTCGTTCATTAGTTTATTAAATTAAATTAGTTTTTTGGGAATATCTCAAAAACGGTTGGTCTTCGGTCCTTAAAATGAGGTTTTCGGGGACCCGAGTTTTGTCTCTCACATTGAGGGGCTGAAAATGAGTTTTGTCTCGTCCTTCTACGCCTATTTCAGCATGTATTTTTAGGGGGTAGGCCCCCTTTTATGAGAGGTACGGAGAAGAGTTATATCAATGATTAGTGTCGTGCCTCTGATGGAAATCTGTACCAAATTTTACGTTGATACACCCAGCCGTTCTCGAGTTATAAGTGAACAAATTTGTCCACAGACAAACAAACAAACACACAGACAGACAAAAAATTATTTTCGCGCTCATCCATCATAAAACAGTCTGAAACGTGTAAACAACTCAAATTTCCGTAGAAATTCAGAGAAAAACACATAAATTTTCATTTTTATATGTAGAGAGATATACTGCACCGCTCGGTGTTGACCGTGTTTTATTGCACAGATTTTGGTTTTACTCGCTAACCGTTGGAGATATACGAAAATTGATAAGAACCTTTCGGATAGAAAATTAAATGTTAAAGCTCATGTATACCATCAAAAGTTTGCTATTTCTTAGCGTTCTCTTTTTATTTGAAAAGGAAATATGAAATTTTGAAACCAAAGGGTGTAGTGACGTCACAAATGTCGGTTTTACTCGCTAACTGTTGGAGATACACGAAAAGTGATAAGGACCTTTCGGATAGGAAATTAAATTTCAAAGCTCGTATGTGCCTTCAAAAGTTTGCTATTTCCTATTGTTCTCTTTTTATTTGATATGGAAATATGAAATTTTGAAACAAATGGGTCTAATGACGTCACTAAAATGGTCGCCATTTTTTAATAGTACAAAATTTCGAAATTAAAAGTATCCTATATGTAAACCTGGTAAATCAGCTACATCCATGCAAAATTTCATTTAAATCGTACCAGTGGTTCTTGAGTTATTGAGTAACAGACAGACAGACACACACCATCTCATTTTTATATATTAGTATGATGATGTCGATAAACAGAGATTCAAGATTGCTTAATAAATATCAAGGCATATGTTACAGTAGAGAGGAATGTAAAGCACGTCACCATTAAGTTGCTCTGATGGTATTGTTACAGTAAAGCTGACTATTGAGAACAGCTGATGTCAACGTTTGATAATAGTATTGAAGCACAGGAATTAAGTAGACAGGATTGTTCGTTCGGTCTCACAGTATGTGAAGAAATGTCCAAGATCTTACTGATCATGGTGACAGAAAGACAAAATATATAATGGCATTATGAAAGTTTATGCGAGTATATTAAATATTCAAGCAGCCGACGAGGACATTATCGTTAAAAGAAGTTATATTGTTGGTGAATAGAAGTTATATTGTTGAGGAGAAAGAAATATGTGTTATGTTAAGAAAGTCAAAGAAGACTTGAGTAGGGTATAATGATAATATTGTTACGTGCCACCCCCTAGTGGCACTTTTGTTAACTGGATTACGGTGGGTTGAAGCACAACACAGATTGTTTCTTTAAGGAAATAATTAACTTTATTGCGGCCGGAAAATTACACTACTCATCAGCAAATACAAGCAATTAGAACCTTACTCCAGTTTCCTCAAGTCTCTTCCTTGAGCGCTCTTGCCCCTTTCACTTGTCAACAAACCACAGAATTTAAACCGTCTTAATGAGTCCGGTGGCCTTGACAGAAGCTACCTGCACCTCTTCCTCATGTACACCAACCACAGTTACTTACGGTAATCCGCTACACGCTGTCTCACTGTCCACAAGCTGGGGGAAACAATGTCACTGGATTTCATAATTCGCACGTCACTTCGTCACCACACTTCTGTCGCTCAGGAAAACACGCACTAGCTCAGAAACACACACCCACAGAAAACTCGGTCCCCTCACTGTTGGAGCCGCTTATATAGCAGGCTGGTGACTTAATAAATTCTAGAATCGTCCAGGACACACGGCTTCTCGACATTTCCTTCACTGGTTGGGTCACGAAGATTCTGGACCATCCCTTTCACTTCGCAGTCCGTTGCGTAACGCGCACGTAATACACTGAGGCAGAGCACACACAGCCAGGGGGAGCTGTGACTCATGCGGCGAGCGACAAAACAAACTCACAGCCGTAACACCACCCCCTTCCTAAAAGGCTGATCGTCCCGATCAATCATTGGTCCGTCTGTGTCCCTCCGTAGGCTGCCAGGCGATCTCGATGCACGATCTTCATCTTCGCCCTCGGGCTCCGCTGGATCCTGTAGACGACATCGTTGATCCGTTTCACGACTCGGTACTGGCCCTCCCAGGACTTCTGCAGTTTGGGTGACAGGCCTTTCTTCCGTAATGGGTTGAAGAGCCAGACCAGGTCGTCCTCGTGGAATCCGCCGGCGTCCGTCTGTTGGTCGTATCGGGTCTTCATTCTGTCGGTCTCGATCCGCAGTTTCCTCCTCGCGAACGCGTGCACGTCCTCCAGTTGGTCGACCAGTTCTTGACAATACTGGCTTACCGGGACCGGATCATTCCCAGGTCGGCCGAAGGCAAGATAGATAGGTAGACGGAGCTCCCTCCCAAACATGGCCCGGGCTGGTGTGCACCCGGTGGCTTCATGCACGGCGGTGCGGTAGGCCAGGAGAAATAGTGGAAGATGCTTGTCCCAATCCCTTTGGTGCTCGCTGACGACTATTCGGAGATGGTTCTCGATGGTGCGATTGAATCGCTCTACCATCCCGTAGGACTGAGGGTGTAGCGGCGTTGTCTTTGTCTTCCGGATTCCCAGCAGCTGGCATAGATTCTGGAACACCTGCGACTCGAAGTTCCTCCCTTGGTCGGAGTGCAGCTCCAGGGGTACTCCGTACCGGCTGACGAATTCCTTCACCGGGGTCGCCGCGATCGTCGCGGCTTCTTGGTTAGGGAGCGCATACGCCTCCGGCCATTTGGTAAAGTAGTCGCTGACGACCAATATGTAGCGGTTCCCTGTCTCGCTTAACGGGAATGGCCCAGCGACATCGATGGCCACTCTCTCCATGGGGCCGCCCACGTTGTAGGTCTTCAGTGGACCCCGTCGTCTTCGTCCTGGGCCCTTGCTGGCTGCGCAATCGTGGCACCTCGCGCAGTGGTTCTCCACGTCAGTTCGGCATCCGATCCAGTAGAACCGCTCTCTCAGCTTCTCCAGGGTATTCTTTATCCCTAGGTGTCCACCAGATGATCCTCCATGGACTTCCTTCAGGACTTCCTTCGTCATAGCCTTTGGAACGACGACTTGTTCCCGAGATGTCTTCCCGTCGGTGCTCTCCCAGGTACGGCAGATGAGGCCATCCCTTACAACCAGTGAGTCCCACTGCGCCCAGTAGGACTTTAACTTCGGGCTGCAGTCACTCACAATGTTCCACCCGGGTCTGGGGACACAGGCCCTCTTCCATTCGGCTATCAGTCCCAGGTCATCATCTTCCGCTTGCGCCCGCGTGAAAGATTCGCGGCTCCAGCTCCCTTGAAGTTCCACGGTAGTCCTTCGGCACTGTATCCCGGTGTTCTCCTCCCTTCGGGCACAGAAGGTGCAGTCTTCGGGGCACGGTCTTCTTGACAGGGCGTCGGCGTTAGAATGCAGTTGACTTTCCTGTGCTGAATCTCAAAGTTGTACTGTTGAAGCCTCTCTAACCCCCACGCGAGTTGACCCTCGGGCTGCTTGAAGTTCAGGAGCCGCCGCAGGGATGCATGGTCGGTCCTGATGAGAAATTCTTGCCCGTACAGGTACTTGTGGAAGTGTTCAATGGTCTTCACGATGGCGAGCAGCTCCTTCCTGGTGACACAGTAGTTCCTTTCTGGCTTTGACAAGGCCTTGCTGAAGTAGGCCACTACTCTCTCCTCGCCGTCCACTACTTGCGACAGGATTCCCCCTATGCCAAAGTCGCTGGCATCGGTATCGACGATGAACCTTGTTCCAGGTCTGGGGTAGGCCAGAATAGGCGCGGTGCTCAGAACCTGCTTGAGTTGTTCGAAGGCACTGTGGCATTCTGCTGTCCACGTGAAGAGTTGGTCCTTCTCAGTCAGTCGATGTAAAGGTTTGGCGATGTCGGCGAATCCTTTCACGAAGCGGCGGCAATAAGTGCAGAGTCCCAGGAAGCTTCGTAGTTGGGACTTGTCCTTCGGAACTGGCCACTCCCTCACAGCTGCGGTCTTCTCTGGGTCGGTGCGCACCCCCTCCTCGGAGACGATATGCCTAAGGTACTGGACCTGTTTCTGGAAGAGCTGACACTTCTTGGGGCTCAACTTCAGCTGGGCAGCCCGTAGCTTCAACAAGATCTCCTTCAGGTTGCTGTAGTGCTCCTCGAAGCTTCTCCCCAGAACGATGACGTCGTCTAGGTAGACCAGGCAGGTCTTCCAGTGTAGTCCCCTCAGAATGGACTCCATTAGCCTTTCGAAGGTCGCAGGGGCGTTGCACAGACCGAATGGCATGACGGTGAACTGCCAGAGCCCGCTGCCCACTGAGAACGCAGTTTTCTCGCGGTCCTTAGGGTGGACCTCCACCTGCCAGTAGCCACTCTTCAAATCCAAGGTGGAGAACCATCTCGACCCTGATATGGTGTCCAGGGTGTCGTCGATCCGGGGTAGAGGGTAGCTGTCCTTCTTCGTGACGTCATTCACCCGCCTGTAATCTACGCAGAACCTGGTGGAACCGTCCTTCTTCTTCACTAGCACGACCGGAGAACTCCAAGGACTATGTGATGGCTCAATCACCCCTTGCTCCTTCATCTCTTCTACCATCCGGTCAACTTCGGCTTGCTTGGCGAGCGGGACACGTCGGAATGGGGCCCTAATCGGTGCGCTGTCCCCAACGTCGATTCTGTGCTGAACCAAGCTTGTCCTGCCGAAGTCTTTGCTCCCCACGGAGAAGACGTCCTGGAATTCGCGTAGCAGGTCCTGAAGTTGGCGTGATTGTTCCTCGTCTAAATGGTCCTGGGATCCTTGGTACAGCTTCTGTAGTTCTTCTGGCAGGGCGCGTCTTCTTCGGTTGTCCGTCTGGAGGTGTCCGTCCGTCGTGTCGGTGATGCGGGCAATCCAGGTAACGGGCTCGCAGACTCCTAGGTTGGTGTCCCGGTGAACCGTAATATCGTAGTCGTTCAGGTTGGACAGGCGGACGTACGGCCGTGACGTCGTGTTGGTGAGAGTCTTGGCAACTAGCAATCCTTTTGTCTGGATGTCCTCATATTTTGGCTCGATGACAGCCGCCACTCCCTCAGCAGTTCTGTCGACAATTACGGCAGCGCTGACCTCCGTCCTGGCGGGAACGATGACGTCTTCTCTCAGCCTTACTCGTCGTGCGGTGATGGACTCGTGCGCAGGTTGCAAAGCAAGTTCCTCACCTCCGAAGTGCAGAGTGTTGGTATTCAGATCCAAGATGATGTTTTTCTGGTCCAGGAAGTCCAGTCCGATGATCACTTCATTTGATACGTCAGCCACAAGCACTGGATGCTTTATCGCCCGTCAACCAATGACGAACTCCAGTGATGCTTCGCCATGTACCGGTGCGGTCTCTCCGGTCGCGGTTATTAGCTGGAGGTTCCCTTGTGTGGGTTGCACTCTCCACTTCGGGATCACGGTGGGACTGACGATGGTCCTCGACGCTCCCGTGTCGATTAGCATGGGCCAGCTCTCTCCGTTGACGACTCCGTCGACCATCAGGCTGCTATTATCCCTCCGTAACTGCGTCACACGCACTTGGACTGCCGGAGCTTGACGTCTGTCACAAGCCAACCTTTGCCCCCCAAGGCTGGCTGATACTTGCTTTCCTGGGCCGCGCGGTTTCCCTACGACTGACTGTCCCGACGGAAACCCTTGGCGGCGGTGATCACCGCAGTCCTTGCTCAGGTGGCCTCTCTTACGGCAGGTCCAGCAGGTCGGTAGTCCTCTTCAGGGCCGCCTATCCGAATGTCCTTCGGCTACGTTTTTGTTGGTGGTACTGCGACTCTTGAAGAATCGGCCTAGCGCCTCCATCAGTTCATCGGCCAGGGGCTTGGTCTTGCCGGCTTTGGCTGGTCCATCGACGTCCACCTGACGCACCCGCGCGCGCATTCTAGATACCTGCTTTGCCGTCTCGAACTCAAGTGCGTGGCTCAGCGCATCTGCCAGGGTCTTATTGCGCGCGAGTCGCAGCGCCTGTTGGGTGTCCGGGTCCCGTAGCCCGTCGGTGAAAGTCTGCGTCGCTATCTGCTCCAGAAAGTCGGCCGGCGCTGTTGGGTAGGCGAGCCTTACGAGACGTGCGATGTCCATCTCGAACTCCTGCAGGGTTTCCGCGTTCTTCTGTACCCGGGTCCGGCGCTGCATCTGGTAGGCCTGCTGAAGATGGTTATCTCCATATCGGGACTCCATATGGGCGATCAGTGAAGCGTAGTCCTGGGATCCAGTCGGGATGGCCTGAAGGACGTTAAGGGCGTCACCTCTCAGCGCTACAATGAGAGCTGTAGCCTTTTCTGTGTTGTTCCAGTTATTTATGGAACAGACCGCCTCGAACTGACGTAAGTAGGTGCTCCACGGGACCTTTCAGTCGAAGGTTGGGGGCGTCACTCTGCTCTGTCCCGTTCCTGATGTCCCCGGTGTACCTGTGGGCGGGCGTCGGCGCAGCTCGGCAACTTCCTCTTGAAGAGCGTTGAATTTCTCATCCACCCCCGTGAGTGGGCTTTGGTGCAGTTCGGCAACTTCCTCTTGTAGGGCTTTGACTCTCTCATCCACCCCGGTCAGCGGGCGTCGGCGCAGCTCGGCGACTTCCTCTTGTAGGGCTTTGAATCTATCTTCCATCCCTGTCGGCGGGTGTCGGCGCAGCTCAGCGAATTCCTTTTGTAGAGCGTTGAATCTCTCTTCCACCCCCGTCAGCGGGCGTCGGCGTAGCTCGGCAACTTCTTCATTTAAGGCGTCGAACTTCTTTTCCACTGCCGTGACTTCCTCACGCAGACCCAGTTCTAATTTCTTCAAGTCCTGTGCTAACTTATTCTGCCCGTCTTCCATCTTCTTCTGGCCGTCCTCTATCTTCTTGGTTAAATTCTTCTGGTCATCTTCTAATTTAGCAGTTAGGTCCTCGGCTAACTTCTTCTGGTCGTCCTCCATCTTCTTCTGGCCGTCCTCCATCTTCTTCAGGTCCTCCGCTAACTTATTTTGACCGTCTTCCATCTTCTTCTGGCCGTCTTCTAATTTGGCTGTTAGGTCCTTGGTTAAATTCTTCTGGCCATCTTCTAATTTGGAAGTTAGGTCCTTGGTTAAATTCTTCTGGCCGTCTTCCATCTTGGTTTCCATGCAACTTAACTTTTCTAGCAATGCTGCGAATTGCTCTTCCATTTTAGATGTTTGTCTTGTAAGGGGCATGCGCTCACAGGAAAATTTAAAAAAAATGACCTGCTCGGGTTTTGAAACCAGGACCGTCAGGTGTTGTGCTTGAGTTCGTAATCCGGCTTCTGACACCAGTTGTTACGTGCCTCCCCCTAGTGGCACTTTTGTTAACTGGATTACGGTGGGTTGAAGCACAACACAGATTGTTTCTTTAAGGAAATAATTAAATTTATTGCGGCCAGAAAATTACACTACTCATCAGCAAATACAAGCAATTAGAACCTTACTCCAGTTTCCTCAAGTCTCTTCCTTGAGCGCTCTTGCCCCTTTCACTTGTCAACAAACCACAGAATTTAAACCGTCTTAATGAGTCCGGTGGCCTTGACAGAAGCTACCTGCACCTCTTCCTCATGTACACCAACCACAGTTACTTACAGTAATCCGCTACACGCTGTCTCGCTGTCCACAAGCTGGGGGAAACAATGTCACTGGATTTCGTAATTCGCACGGCACTTCGTCACCACACTTCTGTCGCTCAGGAAAACACGCACTAGCTCAGAAACACACACCCACAGAAAACTCGGTCCCCTCACTGTTGAAGCCGCTTATATAGCAGGCTGGTGACTCAATAAATTCTAGAATCGTCCAGGACACACGGCTTCTCGACATTTCCTTCACTGGTTGGGTCACGAAGATTCTGGACCATCCCTTTCACTTCGCAGTCCGTTGCGTAACGCGCACGTAATACACTGAGGCAGAGCACACACAGCCCGGGGAAGCTGTGACTCATGCGGCGAGCGACAAAACAAACTCACAGCCGTAACAATATCATAAAATGGTGTCGGGTGCCGAGTGCAAGCTGGTGTAGGGAAAATGGATATTATTAATAATTTGAGAATTTAACAACACGAAATAGGTAATAAACAGCTGATAAGAAGGCAAAGTTATTGTAATGCCACTGTAAGAATTAACATGAATAGATCAAGGAAGGATGTTTTTGAGACATTATCGTTATGAATTATTTAGCAAGAATTTGACATTGTTTACTAGGGATTAGCTTAGATGCTTGTTCGGATGTTATTTGAATTAGACAAGAAGTTCACCAGATGTGATCGTGAGTGATATGATATTAAAGAAATAAATAGAACTATTTAGAGGAAGGACCGATAAGAGCATCGAGGAATGCATCTTAACTTCGGAGTATGTAAAAATTGTAATTAGAACAACAAATATTTCATTAAGTTTACCGTAGTATTAATTGGACCATGTTATGCATAAAGGAACCATGCGCCATTTTTACTGAAATTGAGTTATAAGTGTCACCTTGTGGAGGAAATATTGAATGATCTGCCCATCAAATATGGTCTTCAAGCATAGAACAATTATTTTACATTTTAAGTTTGAGGAAAGTGCTTCTTCTGAATGGTAGACTGGAGAAAATGCATAACAGAACGAAGTGCCATGCACTCTTATATTGAGGTTAAATCAGTGATCAAATGTTTTGCATAACGGAACCAAGGGCCCTGCATATGACGTTTTTGTATTGCTTTCTTGATCTAATTGGTCTTTAGCCATTTCGCAATGAATATGTTACTTTAAAGTCTAATAATATTTTATATGAAAGAGTAAAATATTGTAAAAATAAGCTACCAAAGAATAATGTATAAGTGTAGGCACACTAATACAGAGAATACCCAGTATGCAGATCCCGTTATCCACGTGGTTAGACTGAATTGTATTATTTACCAATAGATCTCGCTTGGAAGGTGATTGTTGTTTTAAGGGGCGTAATAACAGTGAGGTCATCTTCCCCTAGACCATGTTCACTGTTATGCACCTTATGTGTAAAGAAGAACATAGCAACCTTGTTCATAAACCAAAATGTCAAGCAATTTTTGCCAGTAATTCTATTTCAAGAGCAAACGTAAAAACAAGATATTCAGTAGAGAACATATAGCCTACTTCTCCTAAATGCATGGGTATTGTTATAACTCTTTGTCCTTTTCAAGGAGTACAAGTTATTGAATGTTGGTTGTACTTTAGTAGCTTGTTGAAATACAACTTGCTATACGGATATTAAACATGAATAAGAGGTGCCCTTTGCTAGTGCTACCTTTGTAAAAAAAAAAAAACTTTCAATTCGGTTTCATCTTGTTTGAATTGATATGGGGAATTGATTTGCACACATACATGGCCGCTATCTGCAAACTATTGGGCTGATGACCTTGTAGTTCAGTCAAAAGATATTTCCTACGAAAAGGTATGTTGTTGCAAAATTTGGTAGAGATCAAATGATTAGGTTGGTCGTAATTTTGTTTAATCTTATCACATTTGGGTGGCCGCCTTTCCGATTCCATCAAGATGGCGGCGATATAAAACATGACACAGGAGTGCCCTTTGCTAGTGCTACCTCTGTACCAAATTTCGTTCAATTCGGTTTTACCGTGTTTGAATAGATAGGGGGAATCGATTTGCACACATACGTGACCACCATCCGCAATGTATAGGGCTGATGACCTTGCAGTTTAGACAAAAGATTTTTCATACGTAAAGGTATAATGTTGCAAAATTTGGTAGAGATCAGAAGATTAGGTTAGTCGTAATTTGATTCAAGCTTTTAACATTTGGGTGGCCACCATTACGTTTTCGTCAAGATGGCGGCGATATAAAACATGACACTGGAGTCCCTTTGCTATTTCTACCTCTGTACCAATTTTCGTTCAATTCGTTTTCACTGTGTTTAAATTGATAAAGGGAATCGATTTGCACACATATATGGCCGTTACCTGCCAACTGTTGGGCTGATGATCTTGTAGTTTGGTCAAAATATGCTTACCGCATAAAGGTATGTTGTTGAAAAATTTAGTAGAGATCACATGGTTAGGTAGGTCGTAATTTGATTTAAACTTTTATCATTTGGGTGGCCGCCATTACATTTCCGTCAAGATGGCGGCAATATAGAACATGACAATGAGGTGCCCTTTGCTAGTGCTACCTCTGTACCAAATTCTGTTCAATTCGGTGCCACCGTGTTTGAAAAGATAGGGGGAATTGATTTGCACACATACGTGGGCGCTATCCGCAAATGATTGGGCTGATGACCTTGTAGTTTGGTCAAAAAATTCTTCATACATAAAGATCAAATGTTGCAAAATTTGGTAGAGATCAAATTCTTAGGTTGGACGTAATTTGATTCAAGCTTTTAACATTTGGGTGGCCGCCATTACGTTTTCGTCAACATGGCGGCGATATAAAACATGACACTGGAATGCCTTTGCTATTTCTACCTCTGTACCAATTTTCGTTCAATTCGGTTTCACCGTGTTTGAATTGATAAGGGGAATCGATTTGCACACATATATGGCCGTTATCTGCAAACTATTGGGCTGATGATCTTGTAGTTTGGTCAAAATATGCTTACTGCATAAAGGTATGTAGTTGCAAAATTTAGTAGAGATCAGCTGGTTAGGCAGGTCGTAATTTGATTTAAGCTTTTATCATTTGGGTCGCCGCCATTACATTTCCGTCAAGATGGCCCTTTGCTAGTGCTACCTCTGAACCAAATTTTGTTCAATTCGGTGTCACCGTGTTTGAAAAGATAGAGGGAATCGATTTGCACACATACATGGGCGCCATCCGCAAATTATTGGGCTGATGACCTTGTAGTTTGGTCAAAACATTCTTCATACATAAAGATCAAATGTTGCAAAATTTGGTAGAGATCAAATGCTTAGGTTGGTCGTAATTTGTTTTAAGCTTTTACCATTTGCGTGGCCGCCATTACGATTTCTTCAAGATGGCGGCAATATAAAACATGACACTGAAGTGTCCTCTGATAGTGCTACCTCTGTACCAAATTTCGTTCAATTCGATTTCACCGTGTTTGAATTGATAGGGGGAATCGATTTGCACACATACCTGGCCGCCATCTGCAAACTATTGGGCTTATGACCTTGTAGATAAGTCAAAAGACGCTCGCCATATAAATATATGCTGTTGAAAAATTTGGTTGAGATCAGATGATTAGGTTAGTCGTAATTTGATTTAAGCTTTGAACATTTTGGTAGGCCGCCATTTCGTTTCCGTCAATATGGCGGCAGTATAAAGCATGACACTGAGGTGCCCTTTTCTAGTTCTACCTCAGCCTGTACCAAATTTCGTTCAATTCGGTTTAACCGTGTTCGAACTGATAGGGGGCGACAGACATTCAGAGTACACACACTCACACAGACTCACACATGCACACACAGACATACACATAATGTTTGGCCCTGTGTAGATCTCATAAGTCTACTTTCATTTTTTGCAAAAATCGAAAGTAGGCTAAAAATATATACCTGTAGTACATCTGACCTACTAGGCCAAAATTGAGATTTGTCATCAGCAACAAATGATGAAGAGTGAGAAAATATTGCAAAATGAAGGACCGTAATTTGCACCTGGATATAGTAGAAAACGCGTGTAATCGATGACATTGAAGGCCATAAAGCTTGATTTTGAGGTTGTGAGTGAATGGAATGTGGATTTTCTGTTGTTGTTGGTTCATTAGCACAGTTAATTTTGTATTCCACTACAGTTTCTCGTTCTATTTATGTGGCATAAAATGCATGATAATAATATATAATGATAATAGAAAACTATTTTGAATTTCGTGTGAATTTGTACTATTGCAATCAAGAAGAGATTACAGTCCCTGGCTGTGCTAAAAGATCACTCTTCAGGCGACCAGTGCCGGTGTATACATGCTGTAGGGTGGCCAGACCCTTTCCAATCCTCACTCTGCCACAGCATCCAGCAGGTGCCCATTTGACATCACAAGGCTAGGAGACCTCGTACCAGACCACACCAAGACTTCTTAATTTCTTGGCAGAGGCGGGAATCGAACCTGGGACCTTGGGGGTGACAGCCAACAATGCTCTCCACAGCACCACGTGGCGGTCTATATTTCATTAGAGAATGACAATCGGTATGCTGTGTATGTAAATATTCATAACAGAACCTAGTATCTGGTTCCTTTTCAATTATTGTCCATGGTAAATCTACTATATAAAGCTCAAATACCACTCACTGACTCATTCATTCATCACGAAATCTCAGAAACCACCGAACGGATTGGAATGAAATTTGGTATCCAGCTTCCTCAGGGGCCGCAAACGCCCGCTAAGAAAGGATTTTTGGATATTCAGGTTCTAAAGGGGTGTTAAGGGGGTAGACCTGCATTTCATTGAATAGCAATATCTCCCGATTGCTTTCATTGGGTGATGTGATACTCGGCATATAAACTCATCATTAAAAATAAGAAGACACGTGTCTGAGGGTTTTTCGATGTGGTGTATATTATGAGGTGAAAGGGGTGAAAAGTGGGGGTTGAAGGATTCCTAACGGAGCGTGTATCTCTTAAACGACATAGGCGAGGAGTTTGGAACTCAGCCGAAAAAAAATCAGCATAAAAAATAACTAAACAGGTGTTTGACCGTGTTTTCATAAATCCAATTTAAGGGGCCCATGAGGAGGGGTGAAATTATGGGGAGGGGGGGGAGGGAAACGTAATATGTCTGAGTGTAAAATTATACATGGCCTATATTGTAGACAATAACACATTACATCTTTTTTGTCTCTTGCTATTTCATCATACGACGAATACTTACGGAGTTATTAATGATTTTGTACTTTTTGGTCGGAATTTTCTAAGTCCCAGGATTGACAAAAAAAATTGATTCGAATGAAATTTCAAAAAATTGTTTTTTTTTAATACTTTTATTATATTTTTCACGTCTTTTAGGGTCCGAAACCAACATGATATTTTGATGTTTTTTTTTCGTCCCATGCATTTTTGGTTTCAGGTGATAGAATTATTTTCCACTAGGACCCATAATTACCTATCTATATAACTAATGTTATAACGGGATTCCAAATGTTATTGCGGGCGAAGCCGCGGGTAACAGCTAGTAATCAATAAAGCATAAAGGAACCAAGTGCCATTTTTTAGTATATTCAAGTAATTTACGAACGCTAAATAAATATATGTACTGTATGTAATAGAGTAAAATATATCCCCCTTTACGTAATTTTTATTTTCAGATTCAACAAGTGTAATAGGAATTAAATATCGAAGGTTAACTTCGAGCCTCAAAATCTCAGTTCCATCTTGATGGTGGTTGGTTCCTTTATGCAAAACATGGTACAATTATCATTAATAAAAATCAGAATAGGATCAAGGAGTTCGTGTTGTATAGAGTAAAAGACGTAATTGTGAAATGAGAGGAGATTATTATTTTCTACAGCGTAGTTAAGTCAGCTGTTATTAATTTTGAATATTTTATGAATAATTTATCGATTAGCAGAAGGTTATCAGAAGAAGTTTTAAATTTATTGAAACTTCTTAATAGGAATTCATAAACCGAATTCATGGTTAGTTAAATTATTATTATTAACTTTTTATTAGTTCATTTCAATTATTTTAGGAGGATTATTCTTATTGTATTTGTTTCTAGTATAATAAACTAGCAGGCACTAGTTAGTTTGCTTGCTCCATTTTTATAGAATCGTCGAAGTAATCACTTCATAGCGAGAATAACGAGTGTACTATGCATATTCTATAGGCGCCCAACCCAATCCATACCCGTCACATCCCGAGGTTCTTTAGTATCTCTCGCCTTTTGTAATTAGTTGTGAACCCAATGCAGTTAGATCATAGTGCATTCGCAAGTTTAATAAACATGTGTACGACGAGTTCAGTGATCGCCAGCCAGCAGGGTGCAGTTGGTTTATCTAGCTGGGGATGAACGTCCTCACCATCTTCGGTTGTTTAATTGGTTTTGCCGGATAATGCTTGGTAATTACATCAATTCGGATACAAGACGAGAAAAGAAAAAAACGTTTACTATTAAATCATTGTGGCCTTATTAAACATAGCTAGTGTATCTTTGTTCAGACATATATTCAGACTGGGAAGAGTCTACATTCAAGTGATACGTGTGTAGGAAATATTGCTCCGCTGAGAGACATGCTTGTTCTTAGTATTCCAATGCTGCATTTAACACAGGATTCACTCTGAAGATTATTCTTTTAAACATGCAGGCAAAATGAAAATGTGTAACATTTGTGAGTTCAGTGCAGTTACTCGCCTATAATGGCCATACGCCACCCTCACGTTTCATGCTAAACAGGATTAACTGTAAATTTGAGACCCTTTTAATCTATATTGGCCGGTGGCTGTATTCATGACGTGTTAGATTTCTACTGGGATTTAGTGTTTGTTTTACGTGAAAATTCGATAACCTTCAATGAAGAAAAGTCAAAAGCCAAAAAGGTGGGCAATAGACAGACTGAAAGAGAAGGATGTAAACGAAAGATTCAAGAAGAGTATAAAGGAAAGACTAATGAAAAACCCTAAACAAACTTCAATTGCAGACGAATGGGCACTTTTGAAGAATGAAATAACAAAATCCGCAGAAGAAAACATTGGTAGGAAAGAGAGAATAGGTAGAAAACCGTGGGTCACTCAGGATATACTCGAATTGATGGATGAAAGGCGGAAGCACAAGAATGTAAGAGATGAAAAGGGGAAAGCAGAATACAGACGTCTGAGAAATGAGGTTAACAAGAAGTGCAAGGAAGCGAAAGAAGAATGGTTGAAAGAGAAATGTGCTGGTATAGAAAATTGTCTGAAATTAGGAAAAGTAGACACAGCTTATCGAAGGATTAAGAATACTTTTGGGGAAAAGAAGACTAAGTGCTGTAATATTAAGGACACAAATGGAAAGCCTCTAACAGATAGGGAAGAAAAGGTTGAGAGATGGAAAGCTTACATAGAGAGTTTGTATAAGGGAAAGGAGATTGAGAATCATGTAATGGAAAGGGAGGAGGAAATTGATGAGGATGCGAAAGGAGATTTAATATTGAGATCAGAATTTTATAGAGCTTTGGAAGACTTAAGCAGGAACAAAGCACCAGGCATAGATGATATACCGATTGAGTTGCTACGCTGCATAGGAGATGAAGGTCTGATCAGGTTTTTCACTTGGTGTGTAGGATTTATGAGACAGGTGAGGTACCCCCTGATTTCAAGAAGAATGTAATCATCCCTATACCAAAGAAAGTGGGAGCTGACAGATGTGAAGATTACCGTACAATCAGCTTGATTACTCATGCTTCAAAGATCCTGTCTAGAATAATTTACAAGAGGATTGAAAGCCAGATAGAAACGGAGTTGGGTGAAGACCAGTTTGGTTTCAGGAGAAATGTAGGAACAAGGGAAGCTGTACTAAGTCTTAGGCTGATTTTGGAAGGTAGAATAAGGAAAGATAAGAGAACGTTCATGGCTTTTGTAGACTTAGAAAAGGCTTTTGATAACGTTGATTGGACTAAATTGTTTGACATTTTGAAATCGATTGGAATAAAGTACAGGGATAGGAGGGTGATATACAATCTATACAGAAACCAGACAGCAGTCATTCGAGTTGAAGGACATGAGAGAGAAGCTGGTATTCAGAAAGGTGTAAGGCAAGGCTGCAACTTATCACCCATACTTTTCAATCTTTACATTGAACAAGCAATGAAGGAAATTAGAGAAAAATTTAAAGTGGGAGTGAAGATTCAAGGAGAAATAATTTCAACTCTGAGATTTGCTGATGACATCGTCATCTTGGCCGACAAGCCTGAGGATTTGAATGAGTTTTTGAATGGTATGGACTCCGTCTTACGGAAATAATTCATGATGAAAATTAATAAATGTAAAACAAAAATACTGGAATGCAGCCGAAATAAATCAGAAACCTCTATGGAGATCAAATTGGCAGGTGAAAAGCTGAAGGAAGTAGGAGACTTCTGTTACTTAGGAAGCAGAATAACCAGTGATGGGCGAAGCAAAGAGGATATAAAAAGTAGGTTGGCTCAGGCAAGAAAAGCATTTCTACAAAAAAGGAATCTGCTGACATCGAATATAGATATAAGTATTAGGAAGTCATTTTTGAAAGCCTTTGTCTGGAGCGTGGCGCTCTATGGAAGTGAAACTTGGACTATTGGTGCAGCAGAAAAGAGGAGAATTGAAGCATTTGAAATGTGGTGTTACAGGAGAATGATGAAGATTAGATGGGTAGATAGGGTTACAAACAAAGAGGTATTAAGACGAGTGGGAGAGGAGAGATGTTTCTGGCGACTGCTAATGAAGAGAAGAGATAGGTTGGTAGGACACATACTAATACACCCAGGAATAGCAAGCTTAGTTATGGAAGGAAGGGTCGAGGACAAGAACTGTAGGGGTAGACCAATGTTAGAATATGTTAAACAGATTGCCTCGGATGTAGGGTGTGGTAGCTATGTAGAGATGAAACGATTTGCTCAGGACAGGGAGGCATGGAGAGCTGCATCAAACCAGTCAAAAGACTGAAGACTCAAACAACAACAATGATATTCAGACTCATTCATGTAATTTAGCGTAGACAAATTTCATTCTAAGTTGTGAGAAAATAAAACAACATGTTGAGCCCGTTTGTTCAGAGATACCACTCAGCCACCATCAAATCTCATCCCAAGCAAACCATATGGATTGTACCAGATTATGCATTCAGACTAGCTGCAGCACAAGAGTGTTATCTTAGGCGTATCGGGTATGGAGAGGTTATTTACAAAACTTACCCAAAATGCGCATCCATAAAGAGAATCTAAATCTAAAGGAATAACACACACTTATAATAGAATTCAACACAATAATTGTGATTACTTTATTGTCTTATTCCTATCCTACTCTCGGGGCCGATCAACTCGATGTTAGGCCCCTTAAAACAACAATCATCATCATCATCATCATCCTACTCTCAGTTGGGGATCTGTAGACTAATCCTTAGTCATTCTAAGAAAATGATATCCACCTAAAAATTGAAATACATCCTACCATTACGTCCTAACATCACTTCAGGGAGTTATATTAAACGAAACGAGTTGGAAAACAAACGTTCGTAAATCTCTACTAAGCAAATATAAATGCTGATTAAAAAGGAAATCACAGTCACATCGCGCCCTACTGCAGTAGCTGTTATCTGGCCGGTAAACAACGCGCAAAAATATCTGAATTAGGTAAAGCAAAAGTAATAATATGCTACGTTATGTTAATATCATTTTCATCATTTAAATTCAATTTTAATATTTTAACCAATGTCTGCCATAAAGCTAGTATTTACAATCGTAGAAATATAGTCTGACCTTTGCTACTAACAAGGAATATTTACAGACATAAACAAACAATAATAACATTTTATTATAATGCACTACTTGTGCAACACTGCCTACACAAGATTCGTACCGTACTATTACTTACCTGCCATGTGCGGTATTATTAGTCAATCGTTAAATCGCCTCTAATGATTTATCATAATTTCCAAATGTAGTCTCAAAGAAGATTAGTCTCATCTTAAATAAATAGCAAAATTAGTTTATTATTAAGAGGTGGAAATTATGTCGTATTTAATGCAATTTAAGTTTGAGTCATTTTTGCAATTGATATTAGTCAGGTTGTATTTTTCTAATTCTTGAATTTACGGAAAACCTAGATTTCATTCTTAAATAAATTATTAGGTTTTAACACTCCCTCAACTAACCTTCAATTTATGTTGATGGATAATCCCTCAACATCATCCAATATTACCGTAGCATATAGTCTACTCTTCTCATCGTTGGCACACAGTCCAACGATATCATAAATCAATCTCAATCATCTAAGTGACTCTCCAGCTGTCGTATTTAAAAACGTCCTGTAAGACAATATACTCTCCAATACCTTTCAACATTATAAACCCTTATTCAATGGCCCTCTTACTGTGTAAATCGTGTACACACACAATTGAAAAAACTAGCTTCTGGCATGGCATTTTATAATAGTACAACTTCTATCACATTAGGTGTTCTTATTCCATCATAGCATTGTGATCACCGTAACAAAAATCTGACTCTTCCTACAAATTTATAAAGCTATTATTGTGTAAATTTCGTCGTCTAAATATCATTGTGGTCTCATTAACAGGTGTTCAGTAACCTTGACATAGAATTCCTGTATAACCTTCACAAACTGGTTTCATTTAAAAGCATCTATCTTTAAGAGCCCACTATGCTGCTTATATTCACTGCCTGATGAACTTGCAACTCTTCTCTCTCTTAACACGCTAGCGTACACCTCGCCTATCAGAATAAATTTTAATTTCGTTCGTAACAAATCACAGTATTTACAATCGTATTAAATAACTACATGGCCTACCTAACTATTGTGCTCAGTACACAGCATAATTAACGACTACCCCTAGAGTTGTTTTCCTCGACCCTTCCTTTGATAAATAAGTTTTGAACGGTCTTACCTTTCACGCAGTTGTAGTTGCGGCAGTGAAAACGTGCACTTTTAGTCTTGCGCTGGGCCCATGAAACAGGACTAGGTGTTGAAAGGAGAATGACCCCAATTAAGGGCAAATAAGGTGGAGAGAAATGTATCAGAGGCGTGGACTGAACGTGTATTTACATAGCAGTGAATGCAAGTTCAATACGATGCCGTACTCATAAAGAATCATGGGCCTAGCCTACAATCAAAAGACATAACATAGGATAATAATCCAAACACCAGTCTAAATAAAATACTCAGACACAGCGCCGATAAGGTGGGTAGATAGTATATTGATCAATGACTAAGCAAACGTTAAAGACGAGGAAGCGATACATGCTAGAAGTAAGGTTAAGGTGATGTCAAACATATGAAATTATAAGTGAGATAATGGGAGAAATGATCGAGACGAGAATGTCATGAACGTAGGAGGTAAAGGGACGGGGAGGGATTCATTAAGGGGAAAGCATACTCGTGTAGAGTAAAGTTAAATTGGGAAAATAAAGATGAAAGGGGCTAGAGAAGGAAGTCAGAAAAAATGGGCATACCGACAGAGACACGAACGATATCCCGAATCGCCCAGAAGGAAGAGAGGAGGTGGAGAATTTTGTAAAGGACGGAGACTAAAGGACAAGTACGCGTAGAACTGACGTAAATGGACAAAGTAAAAAGGGGACAAGCAACCGAATATATAAATAATTACGAGAAAGGTAACGCACAACACAATAAGAGAAATCCATCAAAATAAATCACGATAAAGGGATGGGAAACAGGTTGAGGGCAGTGGAGGAAGATAAGTACGATAAAGGGGATAAGATAGACTCAAAGACTTGCGTGAAAAGACACAATCATGAGATAATCAAGGGACAAAATAAGGTAAGATATAAGTGGTGCACGGTATAGGCCTTACTTCGGGCGAAGACGCCACACAGTGAGCCGAGACCAAAAGACCTACACAAAACAAATGGGACAAAGGGGAAGGTAAAGATAACGGGAAGCACTCAAGGAAGCAGACAAACACACTATGGACATACTAAACAGGTGAGACATCATAGTATTCCAAAAAAAAAAAATGGTTCACGCACACCCTCACACATGCCAAGGAAGTAAGCCAAGACTCACCTTAATGGAATCGGGGACTATCAGCCATCTCAGGATTACGATTAAATAAACGAAATTTACGTCAGTACGCGCACCTTTATAAACACCTAGATACAAGGAAAAAGGGAGCAAGACATCCCGAAAACGGGAGCGGGAGCTCAAAAAAATCAAGCCTACATGAAAAAAAAACAGAAGACTGCTCAGAGACAAACAAGGGGTTGTCCCTGGTAACAGAAAAACAGGGAAGCAAAAGGGGAAGAGGTACCACTAATCAGGATTCAGTATACCAGAAAGTTACCTTAACGAACCTATCAGCAATTATAGAAATGTCCACTGATCTGCTCAGTTATTATGGCCAGTAACAACCAAGAAGAAATGAGAACAATTCCGATAATTGGCACACAGAAGAAAAGAAGAGGGGGGGGGGGGGAGAACTACAAATGGAAGAAGACGGTTCAGATTCCCCCACACTCTGTCAACACTTTTGTTACGTCCATCTAAGCAGACGATCAAAAATTTTACGTAACCAAAAAGCGAGAAAGAAGAAGGGGGGTACTGGGAACATCACTAAAATGTGAAGGGATGGAGCCAAAAGGGAGAGGGAGATGGGTGGAATCAAACATACAGTAGTTTACGTCATTAAAGGTGGAATAAACAGGTACTACGTATTTAATGATAAATATAAAAACCAAAGAATGGAAAATTAAACAACAAGGATAATAAAAGTTAAATCGAATAAATAATGTTACGTGCCACCACCCTAGTGGCACTTTTGTTAACTGGATTACGGTGGGTAGGAAGCACAACACCAATTACTGCTTAAAGAAATAATTAACTTTATTTCGGCCAGAAAGTTACACTACTCATCAGCAAATACAAGCAATAGGAACCTTACTCCAGTTTCCTCAAGTCTCTTGCTTGTGGAGAGCTCTTGCCCTTTCACTTGTCAACAAACCACAGAAGTTAATCCTCCCGCTAATGAGCCTAGTGGCCTTGACAGAACTACATGCAACTTCTTCCTAATGTACGCCGACTACAGCTACTTACGAGCACTTGCTGCACGCTGTTCACAAGCTGGGAGAAACAATCTCACTGGATCTCGTAATCACAATATCTCAGACACTCAGTAAAAGCACACTCACTCAAAACACAGGCAGTCCCCTGTATGTTTCTCACTTCCCCGCTTCACTTGGGGTTTCGCAAGTCACCACACTTCTGTCGCTCAGGATAATCGCTCACACTAGCTCGTAAAACACAACAACAACCCCTGCTTGACAGGTTGCACTTATATAGCAGGCCGGTGACTCAATAAATGCTTCTAGATCCACCCAGGGTTCACGGCTTCTCGAGGTTTCCATCGCTGGTCCAGTCACGAATATTCTGGACTATCCCTTTGTCCTAGTAGCCCTGTTGCACAAGGCGCACGCAATACAGGAGGCAGGGCACAGCCCAGCCCTGGGGAAGTTGTGACTCATGCGGCGAGCGATGACACAAACTCACAGCCGTAACAATAACATAAGTAAAAATCCCTAGCTTCGTCGTCAAAATTTTACAAAATTACAAGAAAATTACAACAAGAAATAAATATATAGATGTATCAAACAGCAGTCTTCATTAGTCCCCCAAAGTGGGATAGTAGAGGGCCGAAATCTATAATTACTTGAAAGAAGAAAGATTAATAGAGAGTAATATTAATTATCTAATAATGGGATAAAATTGGGTGGTGACCATCGAAGTATTCCGACAAACTTTGATTAGGAACGGGGAAAATTGACTACACGTCAATTAATCAAATAATATTCGTAAAAATAACCTGAAAGAGAGTTCGGTTAATATAACTGATAGCAAAGCTATCTGGCGTCATCGCACGTAAACTTGAAGAGAGAGGAAAAAGTAACTGGAATACAAGTCGCAAGAAAAGTAAACACATAAGAGGGAACGAAAAATTGGGACAAAGATAAATGGCTTAACTTACAAAATGCTTCAGTTGAGTACATGAGCAGTAGACACCTGCTGCAGGTCGTCATTACTTACGAGTTCCACGGAGACAGGCGTGAGAAAACGAGTTATAATGCGTGGAGTTGACCATCGCAGACATAGTTTGCCAGAGATCTGCGCAGATGCGTTGCTCACAGGGTGGAGTTTCACCAACACATTATCATTCACCTGAAAAGTAACCGCGGTCCTTCCTACGTTGAACCTATTGGCTACCTTAGAGCAAGCCTTTTCTAAATGCTTAACGGCAATCTCCCATATTGGGAGCACAGAAGAATGTCTCAAAGGCTTGGATGGGTAATCTATGTTCCACCTGAGCAGTAGTGGATCCACAAGGGTCCTACCGAGAAATAATTCGGCAGGGGTGGTTTGGGTTGAAGAATGGAACGAAGTGTTGAAGCCAAGACAGAAATATTGAAGACTCACGTCCCAAGAAACATGATCCGCGTTGTAAAACGCTAAAATGCAAGCCTTCAAATTCCTATGAAAACGTTCTACGTGGTTTCCTTGGGGGCGATAGGGAGACAGGAATAAATGACTAATACCCCCAATTGAAAGTCATGGTCTGAAAAGCCTTTGATCTGAACAAAGTAGCGTTGTCAGACACAAGATAATTGGGAGGTCCGAATACACCAAATATATATCTACTCAAGAAGTGTATGGTAGTTCTTGACGTAATTTCTCTCACTGGGAAAAGCCAAACGAATTTAGAAAAACCATCTATAACAGAGAACGGCCTGTTTACCTAGTTTTGATCGGACTAGAGGACCAAAATAGTCGATGAACAAACGATCTCCCGGTCGAGACACAATATCTGCTTGGTGCAGACCAACCTTGGTGTTTTGCGCAGGTGTGGAACGTTGACAAGTTAAACATTTCCTGACAAAACCAAAGGAATCAGACTTAATCAAAGGCCAATAAAACTCGCCAGAGATATTTTTGAAGGTTCTGTTCATGCCAACGTGTGCACCAAAGGTGGAGGAATGGTAATACGTCAGAAGCATGTTGCGAACAACTTCAGGAGCGAAGATCCTAAACTTCGAAGATCCAGTTAATGTGTACCCGATAACGTCATTCCGAATACAAAACTCGGAACATGAGGGGTCTTTGTTCGACATCTTGTCACATAAATCCATACAATATGGATCCTCAGCTTGAAAGGTTCGGATATCCACAAAAGACCACGGACAGTGTTGCAGTGGGAACACAGGTTCGGGAGGTTCTGAAGAAGGGGGAGGAGAAGAAACGGGAATTGAAACATTTTCTTCAAACATACGTGAGAGACAGTCAGCAACAGAATTCTCACTGCCTTTCACATGTATAATATCGAAATTGAAGGAAGATAGTCGTAAAATCCATCGATTAATACGACCTAATTTCTTAACATGGGACAGACTCCACTTTAAGGCTTCGTTATCAGTATACACAGTGAAACGTCTATACTCCAGAAAACTCCTAAACGGTTCACACCCGAATACTACAGCTAAACTCTCTTTCTCGAAAATGGAGTAACGTCTTTCATGGTCATTCAGCATTCTACTAGCGAAAGCAATGGGAGCAAATCTCCCAACTACTTGTTGGCTCAGCACGCTCGAGACCGCTAGGTCACTCGCATCACAATGCAGAAAGAATTCTGATTTAAAATTAGGTGAATGTAATGCAGGAGCACTAGAAAAACATTCCTTTAGGCTTACAAAGGCACGTTCTTGCTCGGGTCCCCAAACGAAAGTACAATTCTTCTTCTTCGAGGCATTTAAAGGGGCGGCAATATCGGAAAAATGTTTTATGAACCTGGAATAAAAGGTGAACAATCCCACCACACGACGTAAGGATTTCAAGGAAGTAGGACGGGGTAGTTCTTGTAGACATTTCACGCGTTCAGGGTTAACTGAGATACCTTCACCAGACAGCACTTGACCTAGAAACTTTATCTGGGTGGACACTAACGAACTTTTCCCAGGATTGGCAGTTAAACCTGCTCGTCTTAGACGCCCGAATACTTCACGAAGATGACCAACGTGTTCTTCAAAAGTGCTACTGTAGACTACGAGGTCATCAAGATACAGTAATTGAAAACGTACTGAAACTTCAAATCTCCCAATAGGTCTTCCAGTACGCGGCTAAGTTCTTGAGCTCCAATTGCAATCCCCATGGGCAATTTTTGAAATTCAAACAAACCAAAGGGAGTCGAAAAGGCAGTAACCTTACGGCTTTGCTCATCTAAAGGAATTTGATAGTTGGCGGAATATAAATCAACTATTGAAAGGAATTTCGGGTTGTGAAAGTGTTGAAGTGCAGATTCCAAAGTAGGAAGTGGGAAATTATCAAATACAACCTTCTTATTTAACAGTCGATAATCCACAACAAGACTAAACTCATTTTCTTTCTTGGAAGGCCTTATTACATGTCTTTCTAAAAGGTCACTTACATGTCTCTTCATGGCTAAAAGTTTGGGAGGAGAGCAAGGAAACGGTGCAGATCTCACAGCAACAGAGTCAGTCAAATCGATGTGACATTCATATCCAACGGCAGTTCCCAGTTGATCAGTGATCACTTCAGAAAATTCACCCACTGAATCATATAAAACCTGGCGTTGATCAGAAAACAAGGAAAGAGGAAACAGTACCACACACTCAGGTAGGACATTAAATACTCCAGGCATAACATTCTCGAAAGGAAACCTCTGGTTAGACGACAAAAGAAAGCTATAAGTGTCATCACTGAAGTCTAACCTCAACCCATTCTTTTTCATAAAATCAGAACCCAACAGGATAGGTGCTGCTAAGTTGCTCATGACATGAAATTCATGGTCCCAAGAAAAATCACGAATTTTAATGTGGCAAGATATGGTTTCATAGACATGAATAGGATTGCTAGAGGCTTAGACAAAGTCGTTTCGGGTTTTGTGTAAACGTATACATGTGGGAGGAATTTTCACAACAACGGAACTATGCACAAAGCTACGACATGCACCACTGTGTGAAAGAGCTGGAAAAGGCAGACGTGAAATGAAGAGGTGAACCTACGGTTGAACCTTTTTGCGAAAGGGACATCAGGCACAACGGAAGTATAATCCTTACAGAAATAGTTATTCACATCCCACGATCGGGTTCCTAGCTTGCCATGGTGGGTGAGTGGATAACGAGTCGGTTTACTAACCCCAAGATTGCAGGTTCGCCCCTGGCCGTGGTAAGTGATTTTTGAAAGCCGGCAAAAATACGATACGCATGTCATACGATGTTGGCATGTCAAAGAACCCATTTGAATTCAGTAGGCCGAGTTCATAATGGCAAAAATTAATCTCGGGAGTCTCCGCCAACACAAGGTTCCTAATTTCTCTACTAGAATGCGCTATAGTGTTCAAGGAGATTAGATATCTAACCTCCTTGACTTTCATAGTCAAGGAACAACGAAATTCGACATGCAAGCTACCCTCTGGGTGTCAAATAACAAAGCTTGCACCCGGCACCCGAGGCCATACGATATTATTATTATTATTATTATTATTATTATTATTATCGGGTTCCTCATCACAAGGCTGTACTAGTTTCCCGAATGATCATTATTGTTACAGCGAGGACAGATCAGTTTAGTTACCCCTGTAATCCACAGCCAAAACAAAACTTTTGTTTTCGCGGTTCCGAATATTCACGATAAACATGTGAGCCTTTTTAACAGTTCCAGCATTACACAGAGGACCGGGGAGCATTTACATGAGGACGGGCATTTAAACTATGATAGTTGGATCGGGAAGTATTATCTTGGACATGGTTCACAGCGTTAAAGCGAACATTAGATCCATGCGAATTAACACCCTCGGAAGTATAAAAAGAGGGCGAGCTATTGCCTCGATTATTAGTTTGTAGTGTTGACCAACGAACGGGTGCAGGATTGCCACGTCGCTTACATGCAGGGATATTGGTCTCATTACTTCTCTCATCGATGCCAAACGATAACTCTGGGAACATAGATTCTGAAGGCAGTGGAGGTGGAGAATATTGTTTACACAATCGGGAAGTTGCTTCAAACTCGCGTCCTTGGACGAGGATATCTGCAAGATCTAATACCGATGAACGTCGAATGAACTGTTTATACGCCGGGTGCAGATTACGAAATACAGTGTCAACAGTTTCACCTAATGACAGTGAAACAGGGAGGCTGGATATCATGGTTCGGATTGCAGAAACATAGTCATCAATGCTTTCACCAAATGCTTGAGTTAGCGAGTAGATTTCGTTCTTTAAAGCGTACCCAAAATCTGATGGGGTGAACCTCTCCTTCAAAGCTCTCACAAATCCAGACCATGAACTAAAAGGGTATTGTATGAGATGATACCATTTCAGGGCGTTTGCACATAATAGCATAGGGAGGCATTGAACAACACTGTCAGGAACCAAACCATAGCATGCACACAATTCTCCAATACGTGAAGTAAATTCAAATACCGAGGAAGTACCTTCTTCCCCCGAGTGTCGGACATTCCATTTGTTCACGATGTTAGCAACATTTCCACTATGGAAATTTACATTACAGACATCAGGAATAGTGGACGTGGAAAATAGAGGATCAAATTCTAACCGTGTAGAATTCGTTAAGTCTTTCGTATTCGATGTTTGTGACACGTCGATATTATTAGATGTGTCAATTTCAAATTTGACGTTACACAACATGTTCTCCATCACATCTGCAGATAATGGAGATAAAGGTATACGATACAGAGCTTGCATTGTTTCAAAGCTAATCCTGAATAAAGGAATATACACTGGTCAAAACAATTAGGGGATCAGGTGAGATACCATACACAAGATACATATGGTAACGTCTTTTATTCAGAGTTCGGTTACAATTGTAATTTGTGTGTGCTACAGTACGATATTGTGTTGTCTCAACTCTTTACTGGTGGTTTACATGGCGTTTACTTAGAGCGAGGCACCATGTGGCTACCATAATAGTGAAAAACTCATTCTCGTTGCCCTCTAATATGGTGTGTGATCACCTCGGACGGCCAGGACAGTCGCACACCCGCGTGGCATGGACAGTATGAGGTTATCGATCAGCTCTTGAGGGATATTTGGCCATTCTTCCATGAGTGCAATATCCAGCTCGGCAACCGTTGTGGGAGGTGCTGGTCTGGCTGCAATGCGTCTGTCAAGTGCATCCCAGACATGCTCAATCGGGTTTAAGTCCGGTGAACAAGCTGGCCACTCCATTCGTTCAATGCCCTCGTCATCAAGCATGTTGTCCACCAGTGCAGCTCTGCGGGGACGTGCGTTATCGTCCACCAGAATGAACCCATCGCCTATGGCACCAGCGTAGGGCACAACAAATGGTCGAAAGATCTCGTCTCGATACCTCTGAACAGTCAAAGCGCCATTCTGAACGACATAGAGCTCCGTACGTCCGCCAATACTGACTCCTGCCCTCGCCATTCGTTCACCACCATGATATGGTGCTGTTTCCTGAACACACGCGGGATTGTACCAAGTTTCACGTTTTCTCCAGTTGAGGGAACGACGATTGTCCGGCTGAACACAAAATCTTGACTAATCTGTGAACAGAACCCGGCGCCATTCGTTACGACGCCAATCCTGATGTTCCTCCGCCCAGTTTCTGCGGGCTAAACGGTGGCGTGGTTTTAATGGGACACACACCATAGGCCTCCGTGCGTAAAGGCCACTTTCCCGAAGGCGATTTCGGACTGTTTGTGTTGATATTGCGGGTCCTGTTGCCGCCTAGAGGGTGCGTTGCAGCTGAGTTGCATTCAGCCTCCTGTCTCGACGGGCCGTTAACCGGAGATAACGGTCATCTCTTGCTGATGTTACCCGTGGACGACCGTGGCCTGGCCTTCTTTTAATGGTTCCTGTTGTCTGAAATCGCGTGCAGGTCCTGGAAATTACACTTTGGGACACTCCAATAGCTGCAACCACCTCCTTCTGAGTCAGTCCTGCTTCCAACCTTCCAATGGCTCTCCATGCCATACCATCGGGTAAGTCACGTTGTTGTTGCATTGCACTACCTGCTCACTACACCATCTGAACGCAACTGCTTGTGTCATTCGTTTGGTAGAGTAAACACACGTCCACACCAACCCCCTCTGCAGCAACTTTCTGTTATTACCACTATCTCGGTTGCCGTAATGTTGTTTTCTCCACTTCGTAGAACCGACAGAAAGACGTCGAACCATTGTAAGTCAGTCTGCCGATGACAATCCGTCAGAACCTAGATATCTCAACTGATCCCTTAATTGTTTTGACCAGTGTATATTGCTTGCATAAAAATCTTGGTGATCCTCCTTGATGTCTTATTGATAGTTTTCCTCTTTCTTCTTCACAACAATCCGCTCCATCTTTCAATTCTCGACTCATGAAAAAAAAAACGATATAGTTGCCAACTTACTCAAATAGATGGACGCATTGATAGGCCTAGGTAGATCTGCTAAGTTATTTCAGAATTGAAAATTAGGTGAAGTTATGTACAGAGAGACAGTTTCGAATTTAAATCACGCTCTGCTACCAATGAACTGTCTTACCTTTCACGCAGTTTTAGTTGCGGCATTGGAAACGTGCACCTTTAGTCTTGCGCTGGGCCCATGAAACAGGACTAGATGTTGAAAGGAGAATGACCCCAATTAAGGGTAAATAAGGTGGAGAGAAATGTATATCGCAGACGTGGACTGAACGTGCATTTACATAGAAGCGAATGCAAGTTCACTACGAAGTCGTACTCATAAAGAATCACGGGCCTAGCCTACAATCAAAAGACATAACGTAGAATAATAATCCAAACACCAGTCTAAATAAAATACTCAGACCAAAGCGCCGATGAGGTGGGTAGATAGTATATTGATCAATGACTAAGCAAACGTTAAAGACGGGGAAGCGATACATGCTAGAAGTAAGGTTAAGGTGAGAAGTAAGGTTAAGGTGATGTCAAACATATGAAATTAAGTGAGATAATGGAAGAAATGATCGAGACGAGAATGTCATGAACGTAGGAGGTAAAGGGACGGGGAGGGATTCATTAAGGGTAAAGCATACTCGTGTAAAGTTAGATTGGGAAAAATAAAGATTAAAGGGGCTAGACAAGGAAGTTAGGAAAAATGGGCATACCGACAAAGACACGAACGATATCCCGAATAGCCCAGAAGGAACAGAGGAGGTGGGGGATTTTGAGGACGGAGACTTAAGGACAAGTACGCGTAGAACTGACGTAAATGGACAAAATAAAAAGGGGACAAGAAACCGAGTATATAAATAATTACGATAAAGGTAACGCACAACAAAATAAGAGAAATCCATCAAAATAAATCACGATAAAGGGATGGGAAACAGGTTGAGGGCAGTGGGGGAAGATACGTACGATAAAGGGGATAAGATAGACTCGAAGACTTGCGTAAAGAGACGCAATCATGAGATAATCAAGGGACAAAATAAGGTAAGATATAAGTGGCGTACGGTATAGGCCTTACTTCGGGCGAAGATGCCACAGAGTAAACCGAGACCAAAATACCTACACAAAACAAATGGGACAAAAAGGAAGGTAAAGGTAACGGGAAGCACTAAAGGAAGCAGACAAACACACTATGGACATACTAAACAGTTGAGACACCATAGTATTCGAAAAAAAAAAGGCTCACGCACACACTCACACATGCCAAGGAAGTAAGCCGAGACTTACCTTGATGGAATCTGGGACTGTCAGACATCTCAGGATTACGATTAAATAAACGAAATTTACGTCAGTACGCGCACCTTTATAAACACGTAGATACAAGGAAAAAGGGAGCAAGGCATCCCGAAAACGGGAGCGGGAGCTCAAAAAAAATCAAACCTTCATGGGAAAAAATAGAAGACTGCCCAGAGACAAACAGGGGGTTGTCCCTGTTAACAGAAAAACAGAGAAGCAAAAGGGGAAGAGGTACCACTAATCAGGATTCGGTATAGCAGAAAGTTACCATAACGAACCTTGATCAGCAATTATAGAAATGTCCACTGATCTGCTCAGTTTTTCTGGCCAGTAACAACCAAGAAGAATAGAGAACAATTCCGATAATTGACACACAGAAGAAAAGAGGGGGGGGGGGTGTTAACTAAAAATGGAGGAAAACGGTTCAGTTTGCTATTCCTGGACGCCTTCGTATTTCTTACCAGTCACCATCTTCTCTTCATTAGCATTCACCAGAAACATCTTTCCTCGTCCTATCTTCTTAATATAGGCCTAAGTTCATTTGTTACGGTACATTATGCCTAGGCCTACCCATCTGAACTTCATCATTCTCCTGTAACACCACATTTCAAAAGCGTTTATTCTCCTCTTTTCTTCCGCACCAAATGTCCAATTTTCCTCCCATAGAGCGCCACGCTCCAGGCAATGGCTTTCAAAAATTACTTCCTAATACCTAAATCTATATTTGACGTCAACAGATTTCATTTCTGCAAGAATGCTATCCTCGCCTAAGCCTACCTACTTTCTATATACTCTTTGCTTCGTCAATCACTGGTTATTTTGCTTCCTAAGTTGCAGAAGCGTCCTACTTCCTTTTGCTATTCATGTGCTAATTTGACGTCAATAGGGGGTTCTGATTTTATTCAGTTTTATCCCATTATTCTTGTTTACATTTATTGATTTTCATCGTGAATTCCTTCTTCAACACGGAATCTATACCGTGCCATATTAACACTATTTATTAATTTATTTATGTATTGTTGAATAACCCTACCAACCTGGGCCCAATAATTGGGAAGCCAGGCTCTGCCTGTCACAAGTCAGGACAAAATGGGGAGTGATAGAGGAGTAACACCTCTAATTTAAATAAAACCTTGGTCCAGCTGAACCGGCTGGTAGTACCATGTAAGGGTCCCTTGCCAGGGATACGGTGAAGACCTTAACGGCACTTACGGTGGAGAAGTTGTACTTTATCGGGTTTAATAGGTAAAAAGGCATCTGCACACTAGGACAGATGTCAGCTCCGATTTTCTCCCGGGATAAGGAGATACCTTTTTACCGTGTGCCAACAGCCTTCGGGGTGGATGAGCGGGTAAAAGAAGGGCACTCTCTTGCCCTTGGAGTAAGAAATGTCTCCTAAAGGCGGATGAGCCTACCAGTAAGGTCAACGGCATAGGATGAAAAAGGCAAGAGGAAACCATTTCATTAAAGATCCTATGGATATCCTTTGTTACGCAGCAAATATGACAGGCTTTGTAACTAAATTCAATTCCGGAGGTAAAATAGTCCTCCATTCGGATCTCCGGCGGAGGACAGTATCGAAGCTAAGAATTCCAATACAACCACTCAGAATAGGAACTTGGAACGTACGATCGCTCATGATCTGCGGAGAAGTAGAGAATGTAAAGTATGAAATGACTAGGCTCGAGATTGACATCTTAGGAGTGAGTGAATTACGAAGGCCAGTAAGTGGGGATTTTTGGAGTGGTGATATGAGAGTCATACATTCTGGAGAACAGGGAAGCTATGCAGGTGTAGGCATCATCCTCCAACGACATGTGGCTAATAAGGTAAAAAGCTATGTGCAATACAGCGACAGAATAATAATGGTCAGGTTGGAAAATGACCCAGTAGATATAGTGTTACTTCAGGTACAATGCCAACTTCACGACATACTGATGAGGAAGTGGATGAGGTGTATCAACAAATAGAAGAGCTATTGGATCAACTAAAAGATAATGAGAACCTCATTTTATTAGGTGATTGGAACGCTGTTGTGGGCGAAGGAGAAGATGGGAAAATAGTTGGTAAATATGGACTTGGCAATAGAAATGATAGAGGTCAACACTTAGTAGACTTCTGTAAACAAAATGATCTCATAGTTACTAATACATTGTTTGAACATCCTGCGAGGCGACGGTATACGTGGACTGTCCCTGGCGATACAGCACGTTACCAATTAGATTATATAATAACAAGAAGAAGATACTGCAACCAAGTCAAACAATGTAAAAGCTATCCTGGGGCGGATGTTGCGAGTGACCACAACCTTGTTTTAATGAAGTCTAAGTTGATCCTCAAAAAGAAAAAACCGAATATTCAAGGCCGTAAAATGTTCGATATCGGCAAGTTTAAACATGCCAGCATTAAGTTGCAATTCCAAGACCAGATACAGGAAAGAATAAAGGATATATCCGCTAGTACAGTGAATGAAAAATGGATTGGCTTCAAACAAACAATTCTTGAAGTGGCTGATAAAACAGTTGGAAAGATGAAAGCATCACCTCAGAAACCCTGGATCACTGATCGACTACTTGAGCTTATAGAGGTGAGAAGAAAGTATAAAAACTCTAGAAGTGATGAAGGAATTCGTCATTACAAGAGCCTTCGAAATATCGTAAACAGGGAAGCTAAGAATGCAAAAGAGGATTTTATTTATTTAATCGTATGGTGAATTATATACAAAATTTACATTATACAACATTATCCACATTCTGCAACCAAGTTATGACATTCGGAGTGACATGAAAGAGTTCAGCAGGGTTCCCAGGGAACGAGAACAGAGGGCAGCGTCGGAGCAGATGATCCATTGTCTGCTCCTCTTGATCACAGTCGCACATTGCTGAATTGATCCAGCCCCATCTGTGTTGAAAGAATTTACAGCAGCCATGGCCGGTTCTGAATCTGTTAAGACGGCACCACAGTTTCCTTGGGAGGTCAGAACCTTTCAGTTCCTTTGTAGGATCAAGAGAATGGGCACTTGTCCCCGCTGTTTTTTTGACCACTCGTTTCTCCAACTTTGGTTTAAATTAAACCCATCCACATACAGTATTTCTGCAGTAACACATGTTGGCCTCCTAGACCGTAGTCGCTGTTGTGAGGGATGGCAAAATTCATGGTGTAGTGGTAAAGTAGGTGAAGCCCTGATCTTCTTAGCCTCTCTCAACAATGCTTGTTTCGTTCTTAGATGTGGTGGAGGAATGTGGCTCAGCACAGGCAGCCAATGGCAAGGCGTTGACTTAATAGTACCAGTGATGCATCGCATTGTGTCATTTAATCTTGAGTCTACTTTATGCACATGTGCACTTTCCAACCACACGGGTGCACAGTATTCTGCTGTTGAATAGACAAGGCTAATGCCAGTTAGGCGTAAGCAGTCGGCAGAGGCTCCCCAGGAAGTACCACTAAGTTTATGTAGGATGTTGTTTCTTGCAGCAATTTTATGGGAGAGCTTGGTGAGATGCTCTTTGTAGGTCAGGGTTCTATCCAAAGTCACTCCAAGATAAGTAGGAAAGGGATTGTATCTAAGATGAGGATTATATAATGAGACATTGCTTATAAATTGAAGATAGTTTGAAAAATGGACAAGTAGAGAAAGCTTACGACTTGATTAATAAGCAATTTAAAAGGAGAAAGGGTCGTAGTGTTTGCATAGTGGATGAATATGGGAAGCTAATGATTGAGAGCAAGGACGTAGTGATGAGGTGGAAGTATTATTTGGAAAATCTGTATGCAGACCCCACACAATTGACTGAGCTGGAAAATGGAGTTACTACTTCGCATGATAACTTAGGACCATCCATTCTTGAATCAGAATATTTTCATGCTGTGAATGAGCTGAAATCACATAAAGCCCCAGGATATGATAAAATAACAGAAGAAATGTTACAAGCATTGAATTCTAGGACACACAAATATCTGTTTGGGTTGATCAGTGAAATATATAACAATGGAGAAGTCCCAGACGACTTTACAAAGAGTCTCATGATACCAATACCAAAGAAACAGGGAACACTGAAATGTGAGGAACGTCGTATCGCATGGATCAAAAATATTGACTGAAATAATTAACAGACGAATAAAAAACAAAATAGAGCAAAATCTGAATGAAGATCAATTTGGCTTTAGGCAGAACAGAGGAACAAGGGAAGCCATATTACTAATTCGAGAAATAATTGATAAAATGATGGATATAAGGAAACCACTTTACATTGCTTGTGTGGACCTTGAAAAAGCATTCGATAACGTGAATTGGAATATCCTCATGGAAGTTATGACTGATATTGGCTTGGATTACAGAGATAGGCGGATAATCTATGAACTTTATAAAAACCAAAACAGCATTGTGGACATATGCGGAGTAGTGCAAGAAGCTTGTATTCGCAAAGGAGTTAGACAGGGATGCAGCTTTTCGCCTGCACTTTTCAACTTATATATTGAGAAAGGCATTGAGGAATGTAAGACAGTTATGAGAGGAGTTAAGATCAACGGAGTAGCAGTCAAGACAATAAGGTTTGCAGACGACATAGCAGTCCTGGAAACCAGTGAAGAGAAACTGCAACACGCACTCACGGAAATGAACAGGATTCTACATGAAAAATATAATATGAAAATCAATATTAAAAAGACGGAAATAATGGTATGCGCTAGAGAACAACTTAATGCAGCTATTGACATAGCTGGTGCTCCACTTAAGCAAGTTAACACTTTCACCTATCTAGGGAGTAAAATTACTTCCACTAGAAAAAGTTCAACTGATATTCAAGCTAGAATTGCCCAAGCCAAAATTGCATTTAACAGCAAAAAATCCCTTCTAGCTTCAAATAATATATCTATTGAGACCAGGACTAAATTTATAAAATGTTATGTGTGGAGTGTAGCCTTGTATGGCTCAGAAGCCTGGACAATGGGATGTGCTGATAAAATAAGACTTGCAGCTTTTGAAATGTGGTGTTGGCGGCGGATGGGAAAAATTCCATGGACCGCAAGAGTGACGAATGACGAAGTGCTCAAAAATATTAACGAAAAGAGAGCATTTCTCAAAACAATACGGAAAAGACGAGACCAACTGATAGGACATTTCTATCGCCACAATGAATTTATGGTAACTGTGTTAGATGGCAAAATTCGGGGCAAGAGGGGAAGAGGGCGACCGAGACTGCAATACGTCAAGCAGATCATAACAGATGTTAATGTCCATTCATACAGAGACATGAAGAGACTGACTGGCGACAGGGAAGAATGGAAGAGGAGGATTGCTGCCGACCAATCTACAGATTGAGAACATGAATGAATATTGTTGAATCTTTACTCCTACTTTCTCTAAGTTCCTTCATTGATTGTTCAATGGACAGATTAAAAGGAAAATAGGTTGCAGCCTTGCCTTACACCTTTCTGAATAGCAGCTGCTCTCTCATGTTCTTCGGCTCGAATAACTGCCGTATGGTTTCTGTACCGATTATAGATCACCTTCTTACCTCTGTACTTTTTTCCAATAATTTTCAAAATGTCAAATACCGGTAACTTACTCCAAACAACATTATCAAAAGCGTTTTCTAAGTCTACACATACCATGAACGATCTCTGTTTCTTCCTTCCAAGATCATCCTAAGAATAACAGCAATGCTAAGCAATTATCAGTACACATGCACTGTGCTCTCTTATGCAGATAAAATGAGTGTCGCTCTCGAAACAGGCTTGCACTCCATAGTTCTGAAAAACATCAATCTCTCTCACCAACGAGCTTCGGACTCAAGAATCATCGCTTACTACAATAGATACGAAATTCTAAAGTGCTCTTGGTCTTCATAATTCTCAAAATTCACCCTAGCTATATGTTGCAGAAAAAAATGAAATAAATTACAGACTCACCGAAAATCCTTTTCTTAATCATTTTCGAATTCTTATTATTATTATTGGGTTTTTTTTTTGGGGGGGGGAGGGGGCATCTGGACATCTTGGTCATCAGCCATATATAGTTGAGTGTGTGTTGAACTTGTCTGATAAAGTGTATTTGGGCGATGACAATATTTGAGTGTGTGTAACTGTAGTGAGCATCGGATCACACGAGTTCTTCGATTTCAGAATAACCGACGCCTAACGAAATAAGTCGATCTAGGTTATTTTCAGCGGCTTCGGTGGCGAAGTTGGTAGCATGCTGAGCTTCTATGCCCAAGATGGTGGGTTCAAACCCGGCCGAAGTCGTCAGATTTTTAAGAGAGTAAAACATCCTTCAGTATGGCTTCCTTGGGAGGTGAAGTAAAGCCGGCGGGCCCATGTCATAGATTTATGGCATGTAAAAGAACCTTCCACTTACAATTGTGTGAAGCTAAATTTGTAGATTTGATTAACGCTCAATTATTTCCAGCGTTCATCGCCAGGAGCCAGTTGCGCTGGCATCTAGGAGCGAATCTCGCGGCTAGGTGTCGTTGACGGTAGCATTTGGTAACCAAAGTAGGAACTACTTGAAATCGATCGTCTGCAGTCCTTACGTGATTATCTCATCGCCAAATACTGTGACGGTCCTTTTCGGAACGCTGTTCAGTAACAGAGGCTTCTGCAGTTTTCCGGGTGCTCGAGAACGGTCTTACAATTGAGAAAAACAGGACTCAAACGCCAGTGAGCGGCTGTGACCAGATCCATACACACTTGATGCGCCTCAATCTCCTAGCGATTGCAGTGCTGAATTCAGTTCGCAGTAGGGAAAAATGTAATTTTCTCTGACGAATGCACTTTCTATTCTGTGAACGATGAGCCGGTTTAGGTACCATAGGCTATATCAACCATTCAACACTCGATACGATCCGCATTACCTCGCAGACCTTTCGGATCAGGACATATTTCAATTTGATGTTGAGGTTGGACCACCGCTCGTGATGGTGGAATGTTGCACAGGGTCGAGTCTGACCTTAATGGTCGTAGGAGTTTCGATAAGGGCCAGTATGTGTATATCCTTCAAAATTACATGGTCCCTTCCGTGTGGAAAATAAATCCTGATCGATTTATTGAAATTCAACAGGACCGCTCTCCAGTCCATACGTCTCAATTGCTGCAAGAATGGTTCACAAGCGAGGATGCAGTCGTTCTTATTGATTGGCCTTCAAGCTCGAGCAATCTGAATCCAATAGAGCATACTTGGGCTGTGGATATCATGGCCAGATCCACCTCCAAGAACGAAAGAATTTTTGTGGGAGGTCGTCTGAGAGAAATTTGGCAGTTGGGAGACTCCTCTCCGCCCCCAGCCTTATCAGATCTATGCCCAATCGCTTCCGGCAGGTGATCGCACAAGAGGGAAAATGGATCTCATACTGACCCCCGGCAAACGACAGCCCCTTTCAGGGCCAAAAATGAATTTAAAGGATTAACATTTTCCAAAGGCCAGCGACGAGAAACGGTGCAGCCTAAATCCCCGCAGGTGTGCTTCACAGTTCCGTAGTCCTGTGGAAAGTCCGGGGCGGACACATAGAGCCAGCTTGGTGTTCCCATACAAGACACTGCATAGACCTAGGAAAATTGCTGAGTTTTAATTCCTTGGCAGTGAAAACCAATATATCATATTTTTAGTGTTGTTTGACATTTTTTTCTATTTCCTAATGTGAAAAAGACTACCGGTAGTTGTTCTTACGGTACTTCGGAAATAAACCTCTACAATGACAAGGGCGTAGCTGGAACACGGTGCTCAAGTTGCTGTATGGTGTCAGCCAATAATTCCAGTCTCCTTCACAGCTCGCCCTCAAAAAAATTGCAAGCCATACCACTGATAAATATATCTCTCAGTTACTTCTGATCAACTTGGGTTAAATGAGGGTGTTGCTGTTGTTATGTTAGGATTGCTGGACACAGATGCCTCTTCGCCCAATAGCTTTGGTACAGATTTCACCACAGTAGCACACACCCGTCACACGTAATGTTTGTATACACAGAAAGAAATTTGCTAACCTAAACTATTCGCCGGCCAAATCTTTCCATAGGGACTGTAGCACAAAGGTATGCACCATACACTAAGAAGGGTTAAGGAAAAATCAACACACACATACCTCGTGCCAAATCGTAAAACTTAGAAATATACAGCAAACGAAAAGGTGACCAGAATTTATAAGGTAAAAGGGAAATGGTCCAAATACTCCATTAGGGCCTCGACCAATGGAATTACAGGATTATGCAAAATAGTGGTCATATTTAAGGGCAACGTATAACCTAAAGATCTTATCTTTCTGAGCATCACTATCCGCGGTTCATTGAAAACGTCACACTGAAACATAAGATGGTGAAGTGTTCCCCTCATTCGACCACACACACATCTAGCATCCTCGCGAAGGTTCATGCGTGCCATATACACCGGCATCAGAGCATGCTGAAAACGCAAACGTATTATAGCAATAATGTGCCGTCTCGTATATCTACCTACCCGGAACCACGGTGGAGTTCGGACAGTGGGTTGTACCAGAAAATAATTACGGGCCTTAATTGGCGCGATATTTGCCATTCATTGAGGAGCTGGGAATAAATAACCGGCAGAAAGTCCGTAAAAGGTACAGCAATATTATAAACTACTCCATATCCCTGAGCTGCCCACTTTGCCATGCGGTCCACATCCTCGTTTCCTTGGATACCCGAATGCCCCGGAATCCAAGTGAGCACTACCTCCTGTGCCATGGTCTGAAAATCATACAACATTTGCGCAACTTGATACACTTACTAATTGTCAGAGCTACTCGGATTCGATAAAGCCTGCATGACACACATGGAATCTGTGCAAATCATTGCCGGGGAAACTCTTTGTGTACGTATATACTGACAGGTTTGGCGAATGGCAAATACTTCAGCTGTAAAAATCGTTAGGCCTATATATTCTGGCAGACTATATGTGCGAATAATCTGTCGGACCAGAGCATAAGAAGCCGCACTCCAGCTGGTGACAACATTCTTGAGCCATCTGTATAAAACATAGTATAATAGGAATAGCAATTGACAATATCCCGAAAGCATCACGAAATTATTTGCGGAAAACGTTAATACATCCGGAATAGCGCCGGTAAGGAAGTGTGCAATATATTTGGCTGGGATTGTAGGACCCTATATGGAACCGTGTAAGGTAAAGGCTTGAGCGTTTGCAGTAAATCTGACTGAAATGATTGCAAGATTTCATATGCCAATACCAGAGCCGGCTTACGCGGACGTACGAAGCGATTTTGCGCATAATACTCCACAAGCAGCTGTAATTTACTGATAATAGGTGACGCTGACAGTGACATTTTAGAAACCAGGTACTTACTTGCCAAAAATCTCCGTCGTAAGTGTAAATGTAATTCCTCAGATTCAACTAGTAATGCACAAGTGGGACTGGACGGAAGCGCCCCCAATATAATACGTAAAGCCCGATACTGCAACCTGTCGAATGTGACCAACCGACTACTCGCCATCATATCGTAGAAAAAGCAACCATAATCCATCTGGGAACGAATAATATTCTTATAGACCGTAAGTAATAAATGAGGATCTGCCCCCCAACTCCGGCGTGCTAGCGCTCGGAGAACGTGTAGTCTTTTTTTCAATTTGAACAGTGAGTGTTTGAACCTGGCGCGACCACAGTAGTTGGTCATCAATATGTTATCCCAAATATTTGATGCTGCGAACCACCTTTATGGCTCCCTGTCTAAATAAAATGGGAGTGCGATCAACCTGCCTTTGATGAGTAATAATTATAGCAGAAATTTTGCTCGGCGATGTGTCAAAACCGTGATTATAGAACCATGTATGAGCAGCAGTCAATGCATCATATATATCCTGTCGACAAAGCTGGATAGTATCACGCGAACAATAAATAAGAAAATCATCTGCGAATTGAATGATTCGTGCATAAGGAAGAATGACCGATTCTAATGCCTGAGTATAAATTGAAAAAAGAATACCGCTTAAAATATCACTTTGAGGCAGTCCACGAGAAGTCTGACGGTTATCAAGTACACCAGTTGGGGTGTGTACAAATAGTCGACGATGGTGTAAAAAAATCCGAATTAAACATATGAAAGGTAATGGGAAACTCATCTCTCCAAGTCGATGTTGTTATATGACTGGGTCCACCGCATCATAAGCCCCCTGAATATCCACACATACTGCAACCGTGTGTTGTTTGCGGGCTTTCGCTAATAAGATATCCGTTAAAAAAATCGTAAGAGTGTCGATTGTGCCTAGCCGTTTACGGAATGCAAATTGTGACCTCGAAAAAAAATTATAGTACTCCAGACACCATTGCAATCTACGTAATAACATTTTTTGAAATAATTTTCTTAGACACGAACCGAGATTGATGCCACGATAGCTTAGGGGGTCTCTGGCATCTTTCATTGGTTTTAATATCGGCAGAATTTCAAAATCATTCCATTCCGCGGGATAGGTACCAGTTGTCGGTACCGTATTGTAAAGCGCAATCAATATCGTCAGTGCTGGGTCAGGGAAATGGGCCACCATCCCATAAGTAATGTATTCCATACCCGGACTCGTGGATTTAGTGTGACGCAACGCAATCGAGATATCATTGCGCGTGATTGGTTGTTGTAAAACCTGAAACTTATCCGAAGCCAAATAAGATGGTAAAAATGCGTGTCCGGAAACTCATTCAGGCGTCAGGGAATGATAAAACATTTGAAAACCTGTCTGCGTGAGTTCCGTACTAGGACGAGTACGACGAGTATTCGATAATTGTTTGATCAAAGACCTTAAGGTGCTCAAATAAGTATGGGAATTGAATGTACTAATATAATGTTGCCGTGCCATCCGTCTTTTTTCATTAAATGTCTTCTGAAGCTTGGCAGTGAGACTTTTGTAACGTAGATAATTATCAACAGTCCCATGAAAGCGATATCTTTTTAAATATGCCTTTCTCCGAAGAACAAGCAATGCACACTCAGCGTCCCACCAATGGACCACACCCGGATGCTGTAACGAATAAGATGATATCGCGCGCTTGGGGTGATAAGAATCAAGAAATCGTTGTATCAGCTGTAATAAATCAGAATACCGTTGAGACGGAGGTGTTCGCGAAGTCCCCAATCCATCATTTATAAAGTGTTGAAAAATATCATAGTCGAAATGCCGTTATTACTTTTGATGGTAAAATGGCATGGACCCTCAAGCTTCTCACCCGTTTTCGCATAATAGATAAGAATCGGAAAATGAGCGCTGTGTTGAGTGTCCCCAATTGTTCGCCATTCCAATTGATGTGCAATATCCGCTGTTGTAATAGTCAAATCTACCGCACTCTTTGGACGCCCCGGAGGTGTTATGCGCGTAGGAGACCCATCATTAAGAATATTCAAAACATAAGTTTGAAGTGCATGCACAATATGGCGACCTTTAGGGTTTACAAAGCTCACTGCCCCAGAGTCCATGGTGGGCATTAAAATCCCCGAGAACAATATGTTTTGGAAGTTGTGCAATATATTTGAAATACATCAACCATTGGCGTTGCGATCCCTGCACATGGGGAGGGCAATGTAAATTACTAAAAATAGTATTGCCGATCCGAAAACAGAGATGAAAACTACGTTGTAGAAGGTAAGAAATTGGAACCACTGAAAAAGGGATATCCATTCGAATAAGTGTGCTTATACTGCCATAACATGGACCATCCTCTCTAACAACATTATACATCGGGATCGTAAAACGATATTGGGGCGATAGCCAAGTTTCTTGTAAAAAAGATAACATCCGGATGGAAGTCATCGATTAATTTAAGTAAATCATGCCGCTTGTTTACGATACTCCTGCAATTCCATTGGAGGAACCACACGTCTCTTCAAAAACGGAAAAAGAAAATACGGTAAGTTAAACTAGTGACTCAAGGTCGGGTTGTCATGCTTTGTTGATTTTTCCAGCGGGGGTAGCAAAGGTAATACCCTATCTAACAAATTTTTAACGCAATGCTCCCATTGCGCATTATGCCCAAACAACTCCATAAGCTTAGTAAACTCTGCCAAAATAATTTTTGTTGGCTCCGATCCAGGCGACCTTGAACCAGGCCCGGAACTGTGCAGATTACTTGTTTCCGACGTCTTGACTGAGAAGACCGGTGGGGCCTTTTCCAATCTCGGTTGGTTAAAAAGCTGGAAATAAGCACTCCTATTATATCCCACAGGTTGTACCACTTTAGGGGCCGAATAAACGATTTCCGTAAACTTGCGCTTTCGGGCCGGCTCAGCCTGCCTGACACTTGGAGCTGAACTTACCGGCGGAAATTGTTGGGGTAACGTTAATGGATTGAAAGTTGTACCCATTTGACTTTTCATGATCTCATTGTACGGTTTATTTTCCACACTCATCCATCGTTTAATTTCAACTTGCTGTTGATGAATATCGCAACGAACGGCACCTGCCGGGTGATTCTCTGCACAATTTGCACATTTAGATAAAACCTCCTTACATCCCGAGGTGAGGTGATCAGCGGCGCAATCGCCACAGCGAGGGGCTCGAGCCCGGCAATGTAACTGCACATGTCCGTATCTTTGACACTTGGTGCATCGTAGAGGCGAGACAATATACAAATTAACTTCTAGCAGAACATTAAAAATGCTGACATAAGGTGGTAAGTTCTGAGTCTGTTTTTTTTTTCACAGTCCCCGTAGCTATGCGATCCGTTTGGCCATCAACAGTTTTGTTTCGAAAGAAGCACTGGGAAGGTGTTGTACCTTGGGCCATCTCCACTTCAGTTGATTTAGTGTAATTCTGCTATCTGGTGGGATATAAATGAATTACTGTCATGGAGTAAACTATTATGTATACTCCTTGACCACCATATCATTGAAGCTCTTTGAAAAGTGAAGTACACATATTAATCTGAGAAGTAAAATTCCATCGTGTGAAAGTATTTTTTCTGGTGCCTCTTATTTATTCTGCTGATAGCACAAAACAAGACGTGTTCAGAAGACTGTTATCAAGGTAAGGAGGGTATTTCTCATAATTTTAATGATCTGTGTGACGTTCCTCCAAATTATAACCTCCAAGTTTGGGGTTTCGTTTCGTAATGTAGTGCTGGTTGTTGTACCTTGGGCCACATCTCATGTTGTACCTTGGTCCATGGCCCAAGGTACAACATGATGTTTTTAATATTTTTGGTTTGACGTTTGAATTTATATTTTACGGTATTTAAGAATCCTACTGAATTATTGTATTATTTCTAGGAATATGCCAAGAAGCAAAACAGGAAAAACCAGAGAGAAAGTGGACAGTGATGCACTTTCTAAAGCCGTGAAGGATGTTTTATCCAATAAAACTAAGGTGAGATCTGCGGCCAAGAGGTATGGGATTTCAAGAACTACATTGGCCAGACGTTTGTTAATTGTGAAGGGTACCGGTAGTGAAGATGAAGAAATTGTATATGTACCTAGGAACGATGTGAAAAGAGTGTTTTCAGAACAACAAGAATCGGAACTGGTTGAATATTTCAAACAGGCAGCAAGAATGAATTACGGACTAACAAAAGCGAAAGCCATGGAACTTGCTTACGAATACGCTGTGGCCAATGCTGTAAAAATTCCAAATACATGGGAAGAAAACAAGTCAGCAGGGTTGATGTGGTTCAGAGGTTTGCGAAAGCGTTTCCCTTCCCTTTCATTAAGAAAACCTGAAGCGACAAGCCTCTCACGGGCTACAAGTTTCAATCGCACTAATGTTTCAGCATTTTATAAAAACTTGAAAACTGTTATGTCTAGGACTCACTTTCCACCAAACAAAATATACAATCTTGATGAAACTGGAAATTCAACTGTCCATATTCCACCAAAAGTTATTTGTGAAAAAGGCACCAAGCAGATTGGAAGCATGACTTCTGGAGAGAGGGGAGTGAATATTACGATGATAGTAGCTGTTAATGCGATAGGAAATCATGTTCCACCTATGCTAATTTTTCCACGTGTGCACTTTAAGGACCACATGTTATTCGGTGCTCCAGCTGGAACAATCGGACGAGCAAATCCATCAGGTTGGTCAAATGACGAGCTTTTTGTAGATTTTTTAAATCATTTCATAGCATGTGAGAAACCAACTGTAGCAGAACCAGTTTTGCTGATCATGGACAACCACGAGACTCATATTTCTTTGAGGGCAATTGATATTTGCAAGAATAGTGGGGTTGTTTTGTTAACTTTGCCTCCGCACACGTCGCATAAACTGCAGCCACTTGACCGCACAGTGTTTGGGCCATATAAAACGTTCTATAACAGTGCTATGAATGAGTGGATGTTGACTAATCCAGGAAAACCAGCATCAATATACGATATCTCAGGCATTGTAGGAAAGGCATTTACCAGAGCGTTCACCAAAGAAAATATTGAAAAGGGATTTAAGGCTACTGGAATTTATCCAGTTGATGAGAATATTTTCGGTGACTTTGAATTCATGCCTGCAAATGTTACCGACAGACCTTATGATTCTGGTGAACGAGAGGAAAATGAAGAAAATGGGAATACTGCTGTCTCTGAGCAGGGAGCAGAGGTGACATCAGGAGGGAATCATAAATCCCCAGAAATGCTGCGTCCATTTCCCAAAGCTGGACCACGAAAACAAACTGGAAGACGTAGAGCTGGGAAGACTAGAATATTAACGGATACACCAGAGAGAAATGAAATAAAAGACAAGAAATCAAAAAAGAAGAAGAAGAATGAAGCAATAGTCAAACGTCGCCTGGACTTTCAAGACTCCACCTCAGAAGAAGAAACTTTCGAAGTAATTTTACAAGATTCAAGTGATGATGATCTGGAAACATTGAGAGAAAAGTACCTCGATGAAGAAAAGGACAATGATAATTTTGAAGAAGGAACAGAATTGAAAGAAGGCGATTATGCTGTGACCTGCGTTGCTGGAAAGAAGAACATTTCATACTATGTCTCAAAAATCTCAAACGTTTATGGTGATGAGTATGAAGTTCAGTACCTAAAGAGAATTGGAAAAACCAATAAATTCACTTTGCCAGAACCAGAAACTTTCACTCTGTCTATGGCAGATGTTGTGTTGAAGCTCCCTAAACCGTGCACTATTGGAACATCTCAGAGGCAAAGTTCATGGTTGTATTTTCCTGTCGATTTCACTACCATGTATGATGTAAAGTAGGGCTATGCATAATGTATTCAACTAAATACTAATAAAATGTTACCTACAGTGTTTATTTGACAAAACTTGGCATATTTTAGTTTTATTTCAAAATAAACTTTAATGGCCCAAGGTACAACCCCTAGTAGTACCTCGGGCCACATTGCAACCTCTGTTTTGAAGGGCTGTATCAAATTTCAAATGTATCATAAACCAGTTTTTGAAACAGCTTCTTCTGCAGAAAGAGGTAGATGTCAATTTCTGATCTTGAGCAGGTCGAAACATTGAAATAATTAAGCTGTAGAAAATAAATATTAAAATTTGGCCCAAGGTACAACACCTTCCCCTACCCGTAAAATGGGGACAGGAGCCTCTATATACTTGAGTAGTTCCTCATTCGTAAGAGAAGTGTCAACCACTCGCACAAGTCCAACCCGTTGGACATTAGAGGAGGGGATAAAAGCTATCAAATTCCTCTCACGTAGTATCGGATTTTCCAAAAAAGTATTTGCATCTCGACAATTAATTTGTGAATTGTATTTGTACTCTATTTCGTCCCTTTTTCTGAAGTTCTTGTATGCCCGGGATTTTTCTTTCATAGAAAAGCCTACCTAAGGCCATCGGATGTAAATTTCCGATCGCCTGAGCCCCTTCCCCATGTACAAAAATAATATATGGTCCAGTATGATGACTAGGATAGCGATAGTCCGTCAGTTGAGAATCCCATCAATGGTTTCGTTTTCTCCGGGGTTGAAATAATCGGTTGCTCATGCACTATTGACATATCCTCCATATGTATAATACCATCCACGACAACGTTCCCTTCACTGTCTGGGGGTTGGCCCATTAACGTCCCATCGCTCTTAGCCGACATCTCGACCACACGTAACTAGTTTATAAGACTTACTAACAGCCTTATAATACAATTACACAAAATACCAACACCAACAAGAAACAAAACAAAAAGTTCACTCCAACGGATCACACACACACGCAAGCCGCAAGCTTTGAGGTGTTGCTGCGAGCACAGCTGTCGTTGAACTGACGGACTGAGGGTGAATCCGCCTTCGAACTGGGTATCTTGTAATACTAGGCGGAAGTTTTGTCTCGTTTTCGGAATACCTTGCACACAGTTACCGCCAGTTTCTAAATACGCGCATTAAGGTGAGCTTACTTTCACGTTACCTAATTCAACGTGTTTATAGTTTTGTAATGAACTTATGCGTCTGAACACCGCCTGCCCCAGTATATTGTGCTCAGTTTTGTCTGTACTTAGGAATAGAGGAAACGAATATAGAATGCTTCAATTCACTGCTCCACAAGCTGACTCAAGTAAATTCCTCACTTTATCGCAGTGATCGACATAAAAATTGTACTCAATACCCTATCGTTGGCCTGTTTGCCATCTCTTGATGAAAGATGAATGCAGTACATTTGCATTTGTCTGTTGGCACAGGCTAGAGTAAAATGTGGCTTTTCACAGATGTCTCGGTCTCACTCATGGCTGTGATTATATGAAAGCTACTGAGGTATGGGTGGTGCTTAGTAATTACATACAGGGCACAGTCAGTGCCTAGTACGCCTCAATATAGCGCTGTCTTGGGATTTTGTGGGTATCTACCGACATAACCTAACGGCGGAGCTTTTTGAGGATCCAACCAGCGTTCGGGCTGACTACCTAACAGACATATCGTAACTCATATCTTTATCGAACAGCATGTTTTACCGTTAACCTCTCCTCATCACTGTGCGGCAGGCGGTTTGTATCCGGATTACCAGTAGGCTTTTAACTTCCATTCGGAGGTCGGAATTACCTGATTTGATTTGTTATAGCCAATAGTAATGATATGGCGCACTGATAAAGTATGGTCTCTAATTAATTCTTTTAAGTGCACTTTATGTTCTAGTTTCCTGAACATGATGGAGGAACACGGAGTTATCAAGAGTGAACTGGAATGGTTATCTCATAAAAGTGAATTCCCTTACATTGTGAGTTGTATTTTAATTCGTATACGGTAGCCTACCAGTATTGTGTGGCATTCCTATCTTAGTGATGTGCATGACAAGAAAGGTTTAGTGACAGCCCAATACTTATTACCAAGTAGTAGGCCTATGCTGTTAGTATTTCTTTTTCTGTTACACATGACTTACTAAGTTACACTAATTTTCACTGGATGTTTTACATAGGGTAGGATCGTTCTTGTGTAATACTTTCTAGGAGTCAAGTGTGCAGTTACCCACTGATATCCTGCTGGATGAGGCTGGTGATCTATTTGAAGACAAAAGCTTGGCTGTTAAGGAAGAACATGAAATAAAGGTGATCATGGGTTCAACATTTGATGGGTCCACGGGAAGAAGGGGGAATGTCACTCAAAATGTAAAATCGAGATAAAAGCGCGATCTGGTAGGTTCTTTGCGACGTATTGAAGGCACAATTGTGTCTGGCTAAGAACGATGAGGGTCGTGAGGAAATGACGTTTAAAGTTGACACGCACATATAAGAAAGTTAATGAAACTTTAGAACTCGTTTCCTGATATTTTACATTATTTGACATTCCCCCTTCTCCCGTGGACCCTTCATTTCCTCTATTATAATAATGTGAATGATTTCACATTCATCATTGTTTGGGAGTTTGGATTATTTAATGTTGTTTCTAACTTCAACAACTAGCTGAAGCTAATGTTATTGGCAATGCAGTTTCCCTGTGGTGGTGGTCTCATCCCTAAAGTAGGTCAAGTTTACACTACATGCTTTGCTAACAGTAGTTTGTTATTGTATTATAATGCAGCTTGTCATGCCTTCTCCCTGGAACTATTGTAAGTGAAAACTACATTAAATGCCAGTGCTAAGACTCACTCACATAATGCATTTCAGATAACGTTGATCCTATGTGATGTTTCACTGTTGTGTGTTTATCCTAGTGCTTATATGATAGTGGGTAAAAAGGGGACTGCCAAAATAATGCAAGATCACACTGGCTTAAAGCATTGCTTAGTTCCTAACTTGGCTGTCATCGGTCATATTTCAAATGACTAATAATCATCATCATTAACACCAACATGTATTCTTCTTCTTGGAAACGAGACCACCGTCAGAACTCGAATCAGAATATCGTACATTCCAGGCAGTTGTGCAAAGCAATTACTCTAAATACGGCCTGTGCATGTCAACTCTTGATGTAAAGGATGAGTGGCATGGACTGTAAAGTAATTTTTATTTAAGTATATTTTAGATTGTACGAGGCATCATAAGACTCCAATGATTTGCGCAGTATCACCCTAATTTTATGTATCAAGTTAAGTGCTTTCGAGAATAATCCTAAACCAAATTGAGGACACTGTAGAAGCAAGGCTAAGGAAAGAACAAGCAAGCTTCAGAACACATTGAAGTTGCGTAGACCTTATTAACACACTCCATAATAATACTTGAACAGAGTGCAGAATGACAGAATACACTATACCTTATGTTCATCGATTTTGAGAAGGCATTCGATTCTGTCAACAGGAGAGTTATGTGGAATATTGTGGAAGAATATATAATACCTACAAGGATTTTTAATATCATCAGAGAGGTGTATGAAGGGTATGAATGCAGAGTGTTGGACAATGGAAAATCCACACAGACTATCCAGACAAATGATGGAGTGAGACAGGGGTGTATTCTGTCACCTACATTCTTATTAGTTTTGGATAGAGTGATGAAGAAGGTTGTTGGTAATGCAGAAAGAGAGGTATCCAATGGGGGAATGAATGATAGGCTCGAAGACCTGGACATTGCAGATGATATTTGCCTGCTTTCACATAGATTTCAGGATAGGGACAATAAGCTGTTTGGACTGCAAAAGGAAGCGGAGAATATAGCAGGGGCGTAAAACACAGGCAAGTTTTAGGTGCAAGGCAAAATTTATAAGTAGCCTACCCTTAAAAATATAAAAATAAAGTAACCAGAAAGTGTTGTATAAACGATTTAATACTACGATAGGCTTTAAATGGGAAAAGTCATCTTGCCTTCTTCGTCGTAATTTCTTTATTCTACCGAACATACAGCCTATTTTTGCCCCCTCTGCTGTAAAAGGTAAAGTAACATGACTCTTCCCTGGCGCATCTCGCTTTTAAGCACACCCTATGCATGTGCCCTGCGTTGCGCCGACAAGTTTTGAAAAGCAATCATTCACGTGACTTTACAAGTTCGACATTTGGTGCTATGCTTGTGCAGTATTTATCCAAATCGGTGGAGCTCCAGCATTTCATCAGTTTCTGTCTAAACTTTGTTGATTACAGTACTTCGTTTATATTTGTGAAGTTTTTACTTTGTCACTGTGATGACCGTGAATCTGCTCGGCGTACCTGCTTCAAGCTGGTCTGCAGAGAGAAGTTTTCCGGTGATAAGACCACCTCCGATCTACGATATGACAAATTAGATGGAACATGGAATCCTTGCTGTCTACTAGCCACCTACTCTGAAATGGTTGACAATCTGAATGACACCACGTCTTGCTCAAGAGTTTGTACAAAGATTGACGGCAGTCCAGAGGCGTCCTCTCCCCCCTCCCCGAAATGTTGTCAGACATAATATTTTGTTTATGAATTAAAACGTTAAAAACTAATATACTTATAATGTACTATTATTACTAAGCGACATATGGCAATGTAGCAAAGCGAGGCGACGGTAGCATGATGTACGAAACAGTGTGACGATCAATTTGCTATACTGATCTCGTAACATAACCTCTCGAGTGCCTTCGCTCTTAAGAACCTACCAAGAACAGCAATAGGTACCCTTGAAGCGTGTGACAAAAGTTTTTTTTCCCCGATTGTATACCCTTATCAATCATTTGGCAATTTTGCCAGTCTCTGTAGCTACCACCGAATAGAGTTGGAGTTTCAGTAGGTTGAAAACATACTTGAAGGAATTCTACTTCCGAAAACAGACTCATCGGTCGAGCATTGTTATCTATTCTCACAGAAATACAAATCACTGATGATGAAATTATAAACCAATTTCGTAATGCTTCAAGAAACGTTGACTTTATATTATAGTGTAAGTTGTAAATCAAAACAGTTATTGAGGTTTGAAGCAGCGGAAGAGCAGGGTCATGTGCCCCAAATCCAAACTAATATTCATTCTTCCTATCTAAATACTATAAAGTGAGCAAGATGACTGTATTAATAAAACGTAACATGAAATTGTCTTAGATGTGTTTGACAGTAATCAAACATAAAACATCACAACAAATTGGTAGAAAAAGTGATGCCAGATATCCTTAAAACTCATCATTTTGCACCAAATTAAACAAAAGTTTCCAGGGGAGGAACCCCGGACCCCCACATCTTTTGTGAGTATTCCATGCACCAAAATCTCGGTTGTCCCCCTCCCTCCCAAATAATACTCTATAAGCGCCCCCTGCTGTCAATCAGTGTTCGGTCCTTTCGCTTGAAGTTGACAATTATTGTTTTATGTTTTGTATTCATATTCTTATTCTGATTGTATTTTGTAATGTAACCCTTACAGTGCCAGGGGGCAGTATATCGGCCATGAGCGCTTCTGCTAAAAAATGCCACAGGCAGTAGATGTGTTATTATTAGGCTACTACTTCTAGCCAAGCAATGGCATCACTGTTGTAACCAAGACAATGTACGAATTATTCTCTCTGAATATCGATATGTTTGTGTTCCGTGAATAACTGGGTTCATAATAAGTATTCTTTGAACAAGCTATAGTCATCTGATTATCCGTACGTGTGATCTTTTGTAACTATGTTTGTTTACATTCTTCTCGGAGCTAATTGAGATACGTGGTGATAAATATCACTAGCTCTTTGAACCATGAAGAAATAAATGAGTTTTTAACTCTCAGTGAAGCGTGTGAGAGTACGTTTTCGACTCATAATGACGACTTTGAAAGAGGTCCATTTCAAATTATATAAAGAAAGTTTATTTTAATGAATCAAATGAAACACTGTTTTAATTATTTAGCATCTCATATACTATATTTGCCTGCTACAGTCAAATATTAACATCTTAAAAATGTTTATCAATAAGTTGTGATTTCATTAAAGTTAGCTTTGGATTCAAAGGGGAATAATGAATAAAAATTATAAAATTAACATATTTTTTAATGTAGCGTTAGGCCTATAGTACCGTGTTATTTCAAGCTTTAAAGCCTAAAACGAAAAAAGGTTCTCCCTGGTAGGTAGGCAACCACAGTTTATAAATTTGTTCCCCACCCACAAGTTTGTGAGGAGTTTTACGGCCCTGGAATGTAGGGCTAAAGATCAACACTCAGAAAACAAAGGAGATGAGAATTCGATCTAGAAAAGACACACAGCTAACAGTGAATGGGGAGGAACTGGAGCAAGTAGATTCCATTGTGTACCTAGGTAGCATAGTCCGGAAGGATGAAGGAGCGGAGGAGGATTTAAAGGGTTGGATTCAGACGGTAACTGGAGCCTTTGTCCAGATGTATCCTGTCTGGCACAACCAAAACATCACGGAGAAACCCAAGCTTCGATTTTTCAACAGGAATGTGAAGTCAGTCCTCCTCTATAGCTTGGAAACATTCGAATACAATAAAAACCATTGTAAACCAGCTGCAACTGTTTGTTAACCAGTGTGTATGACAAATTTCAAATGTGAGTTGGCCGGAAATAATCTCAAATAATGACTTGTGGAAGGCAACAAATCAACGACATATTTAACATTACATAAAAGAGAGGAAATGGACGTGGATTGGACACACTATACGCAAACAACATGGAGCGGTTGAGAAGACAGCACTGGACTGGAATCCACAAGGAGCATGGAGGCGTGGTAGCTTGAGGAAAGCATGGAAATGAACAGTGGAAGCAGAGATCTGGAGGTTGGTAAAACCTGGAGTGAGGAGAAACGAAGCTGCCAACAGAACCAGATGGAAGGTCTTTACTGCTGCCGTATGTTCCACCAGGAGTAACAGGAAATAAGTCAAGCCCATATTTTAGACGGCTCAATGCAGTACGTACATATTAACTCCCCACAGCTACAGTGGTAGGAAGTAGCTTGAGTCCCACATGTCCTGAGCTGAGCCTGGTACTGCTACTACCTACTTGTGCCCCTAATTTCTTCCTTTCAATGTTTAACCATCCTGATAAACTCAAGGGGCAAGTCTTACAAGTAAATTTTTATGAAGTTAATTGTTAAATAGTTGCCACTATACTTACAAATAAACCACAAATTCTTCTTTGTTCTCATTATTATACTCCGTAGCTTGTGAATCCTTGGAATCGATATTGTGTTCTTTTGGGCTCAAGAGAGTAAAACACACATTTGGTACAACATTTCTTTACTCAAAAAAATATATCAACCTTGCTTTCATTGGTGTAAGAAAACTCTTATGAATACTAAGTTGAATTAACTTATTTGATTCCTTCAGTCATGTGCAAGATGAAATTCTAACTATGCAAACGATTTCATTTTGTGAACAAAGTCTTTTCTTTGCAGGACGATCCGGATCACACTGGTGATATTAAGATAGAAGAATGTTCCATTCCGGAGATGGTTACATGCATGGGTACAGAAACACAATCTTCAGATCTGGAAGAGGTAAGCACCATACTTTATCGTGTTACAACTTCATGCCTCATTACGAGAAGCATCCTGATCTTCTCCTTATCACCTAATAACTTTTGTATTTTCACAACTGTATTGATTACAAATGGAAGCATTCGGCTTTGAGGTTTTGTACATAAATCACAAGCATTTTGATAGAAGGCTATAGAGTTAATCTGACCCTTGCAGAACAAGAACATGCGACTGCCGACTTTTCATGATATTGCTCTGATCACTGAGGTAATGGGGGATGCATTAGATTTCTCATTGTAAAAGGTAAAATATGTGGAGCCAGTATATGTTAGGCACAATCACATTTCTGGTCGTGGACTTAATGTCTAGGTATACCAATTGATTTAGGATATCAGTATTCTGGTCAGAGATCCACTGGTCAGGGCTATAGAGAGGAGGTGGGTTTGACTACCTCAGCAATTTTTTAAGTGATCTTCTGTAATTTTTCACTTCAACTCCAGGCCATTTCTATAATGGTTCTTACTTATGACAGGGATCACCTCCTTCACAATTCTGAGCATTGATAGAACATGCACTTCACCTCCTGAATAAGTGTAATAAATAATTGAAGCTATGAGATAATAGTAAGATATTTTTCTAGGACTACTGTACATTGGGAAAGTAGGCTATATTTCATCGTAACTATAAATGACTGTGAGTTGTTGCAAGAAGACCTTCACCTACTCAGTGAAGGTGCCATACATGTAAACTGAATATTGATAAGTGTAAAGTTTCGTCAGTTACATTGAAACATAAACTCATAGCCAGGTTTAATTATAGTATCAACAATAGTTCTGTGAAGTATTATACAGCCTATTTTCATATTATCGTACTTATGTTAATTGCCTCTATCAACATAAAATTTTCAGTTTGATTGCTGTGATAGATTTGTAGATATTGAGAACTGTCTAAATATTTTGGATGGTCACCAATGTTGGATAGTTATGTATGTAAGGCTTTGAGTTATGTACTATTACATGAAAATTATTGTGTTGGTGTAGTATTCAAACATGATTAGGATACAAGAAATAAAACAATATTTAAAAATTTCACACAGCTGCCATCTTGTGGTATATGAAGACAGTTGAAATAATTTAGATGCCAGTGGATTAACATTTGTATAAGCATTTACCGTACCAAGTTTCACTGCGCTCTGATGGTTAAATCGTGAGAAACATACATTTAAATATTTATATTTCACGTCGATGCCATGTTGGATTTGTGCTCAACAGGTTATTGAAAGCCCCATAGGTGAACTTATTTTCATAGCCTCTATCAACATACACAATTTCAGTTTGATTGCTTTCATAGAATAATAGATATTGAGAACTGTCTAAATATTTCGGATGGTCGCCATGTTGGATTTTTATATATGTAAGCCATAGAGTAAGTACTATTGGATGACATTCTTGCGTAGGTTCATTACTCAAATATTCACTTCGATCGCATGATTAAAACACAAGAAACAGAAACTGAATTTTAAAATTTCGCAAAGCCGCTATCTCAAGGTTATGTGAACAATTGAACTAAATTAGATGACAGTGCATCACAATGTGTATAAATATTTACTACTGCGCTCATATGGTTAAATCGTGAGAGAAGTCTATTTCAATGTTTCAACTTCGCTTGCCCGCCATGTTTGTTTTGTACTTTACAGGTTTTTAAAGTTACATAGATGAACTTCTAGTAGTGCCATTTATTACCGTAATAAATTTCAGGATGATATCAGTAATAGTTTCGCATATATAGTATGCCGGTTAAATATTTCGCACAGGCGCCATCTTGAGGTTGTGTAAACAATTGAACGAAATTACATGACAGTGCATTACAATGTGTATAAACAATTGCTGTACCAAGTTTAATTGTGTTTAAATGGTTAAATCGCCAGAAAAGTCTATTTAAAAGTTTCAAACTTGCTTGGCCGCCATGTTTGTTTTGTAGTTAGCAGGTGTTTGATGGTCTCACAGATGAACTTCTAGAAGTGCCCTTTATCACTGTACAAAATTTCAGGTTGATATCAGTAATAATTTCGGAGATAAAGAATGCCGGTGAACTATTTCGCACAGCCGCCATGTTGGATTGGTGAGACGTAATAAAATGTTATGGGTACGGTCGGGGTTGGCCAAAATGGTGCTATGACCTCACCGAGTTTTATTGAAATCGCTCCAGCCATTTAGAAGTTATTGAGAGGGACACACATACGCACATACATACACATGGACAATAGGAGATCTCATAAGCCTATTTTCTCATAAATGAATATAGGCTAATAATTAAATGCTAGGTTGAGTGTCAACAATTAGAGATCTACATGTGACAAATCTCAAATAATTTCTCGTTTGATGAACAGATTCAAAAATTCGTCGTGAAGGTTTTCGGACCCTAGGATTTTTAAAAAGGAATTGTTTAAATTATTTTTTGTACATAACTCTTTCCAAATTAAAGTCACTTATTCGGTAAATATTAGAATACTGTAGTGTTACATGGAATCCTTTTCATAGTAATAAAATTGATGTCATCAAACGTGTACAAAAGAGATTTGTCAAATGGCTCTGTTATAGGGATGAAGGACCGTACAATAGAGCTGAGCATGTGAGTTAATGGGATGTGTACTGTCTTCCACCACTGAAGAGACGGCGCACATTGGGTGAGGTGAGATCCCTTTGGATGCTGTCAAATGTTGGAAATGCCTCTTATGAGTTGCTAGCTAACTTGGGTATTCACATCCCTCGGAGTATCACCAGATGGAAGTACACGTTCGAAGGGATCAGATCGAGAATTAATGTGCACAAAATTCATGTCTGATCTGGTTAAAGTCAACATACAGCTTGATGGAGAGTAAAAATATTCACTTCGACTTTCTGTCGACTGTTATCTGTCAACATCTTGCGTGGGATGTAAAATATTGTAATGTTTGATTGATTGTTTGATATTTGGTTGAATAGGTGAATGAATGAGTGGTTGATAGATTTTTTGATTGAGCGACTGAAGTAATGTAATCGTTTGTTGTTTTCTAGATCCTCGAATGATACTTTTGTATTATGTTTTTCTTTCTCCCAGTTTCGGTCTGGCTGCGTGGCTCAGGGGTAACGTTCTCGCTTGCTGAGCCCAAGGTTGCAGGTTCGAAACCTGGCGCAGTCAGCTGGCATTTGAGGGTGCGCAAATGCGAGAGAGCCGTGTCAGTAGATTTACTGGCATGTTAAAGATCCCCTTCGGGGCAAAATTCCGGCACCCCGGCGTCTCTAAAAGCCAGTGTAGTTAAAAGGGACGTAAATCCAATAACATTATTATTATTATTATTTCTCCCAGTTTCTAAACTTTTTCTTACCATCTTTGTATTTATTTGTTTTGCCTTATTCCGTTTACTGTAGATAGTTTTCAATCTTCTGTAAATAATTATTTTATTATTTCTTGTACATTTGGGATTGTATGGCAGCTTCCAGGATGTTTGAGTGCGTGTCTGTGTGGTTGTGGTTGTTGAATGAAAATAGTGCCTTTCTAGTTGTGTTTGTTGTTTTCTTTATGTTTATTCTCGTAAATTGTATGGTTAATTATTATATTGTCACACGCGAAGTCTGTCTGACAATAAAGAATATATACATACTTACATTTACTTGTAAGTACATACTGAAGAAACTCACTTTGTTTACCATATTTCTTGTTTCTTATTGTTCTGAGGGTGTGCATATGCTTGTTTTTCTGCCCCTTGGTATTTCTATTTCTACGGTGTTAGGAAGGAAGTGAATATGTGATTTTTACAGTCCTTTTGTCGGGTCCATAAAAGGTGTTAATGAGAATTGAAATAAATGAATATCATTGAAATAGGGTAAAGAGTTGCAGGGAGGCAAAAAGAAGAACCACTCTTAAGAGCTACCATGCCAGCAATTTCCAAAAAATGAAAATGGCGAACCATGAAAAACTATTTCAAAGGTGGCTTCTGATTAGGGTAATATTCACTCAACTTCTGAAACTGATCACAGGGACTGGTGCCTTCATGCTGTGTAATATCTGAATTGTCCTTATTCTGTTCTATGGCTTCTGGTTGCTCGCAATTGACAGTTTGGTGACCTCTGTTATAGTGTTGCCCACTGCATTGACGCTCAGTTTGATATTGGTCTAGCCTTGAATATCAATATGATGCCGGTCCACCATTCGCATTGATGACAGCCTCCACAGCAGTGACCGTCAATACAGCGTTGGCTCCCCCTTGTTGCTGTGGCTGTCAATGTGGTGTTGACCCAGTCATGATGACAGAATGCCTTGTTGACCTCGTGTGTCTATGTGGTGTTATGCACATTGTGACCCTTAATGACAGACTCCACTGCTAGCTGTGGCTGCTAGTGTGGTGTTTGGTAATCCTCCAACTTTAGCATGATCCAATTTAGCAGGCATACTCTCTATTTACTGGTGAGGATATCTTGATTCTTCTCGGAGCTTCAATCGGACTAGAATGTGGGTTGTTTGGGATTTGCATGACCTTGCCGTGTGAAAACATCCAGAGATGTTCTATGGCTGCGTGTGTCAGCCTTTATTAGACCACGGTCCGCAACAACGTTCAGAAATGCTCTGCAGCTCTCTGTCGTATTCAATTCTCCATATTTATTGATAATACAGTGCTCAATCTCAAGGGGTCAAGTCTTAATAGTAAATTGTTATGATGCTATGTTTTAAATAGTGGCCACTATACTTAAATCACGAATACTTCTTCTTTAATATCCTCTCTTGCTTGTGAATCCTTGAGAACAATATTTCTTTTATCCGGGCTCAAGAGGTTAAATCACACAATGCTTGGTACGATATTTTTTTACACAGAAAAATATATAAATCTTGCTTCTTATTCAGTGCTACTGACAATCTCTTAGTCCTACATTTCATCATCATCATCATCTTGTACAGTTTCCAGCCCCAGGCTGGGTCTGTTTGGAACATAAGCCTCGCCACTTAGTCCTTTCTTCCCACCACCTCTCCGCTGTCACTCTGGTCCAGTCCTCGCCTCTCTTCTTGACACATTCCTCCACTCCTTTCAGCCATCTATCTCTTGGTCTTCCCCTTGGTCGTTTCTTCTGCATCTGCATCTCATGTATCCTCTTGGGAATCTTCTTCTCATCCATTCTCTTTAAGTGTCCATACCACCTCAGTCTTGATGTCTCAATCCTACCTTGCAAGGGCTCCTCTTTCACCATTTCCCTGACCTTTTCATTCCTCACCCTGTCTCTTCTTGTTACTCCGATCCTACTTCGCAGGAACTTCATTTCACCTGCCTGTATTCTGCTTATGTCTCTTTTCTTCATTGTCCACGTTTCTGAAGCATAGGTCAGTACCGGGATATAGTAGCTTCTGTATAACACTTCCTTGCTTTTTTGTGGGACATCTTTATTCCACACTAAGCTCCTACATTTGGCGAGTGTATACAAACTGAAATATGTTATGAATTAAACTCCACTAAAGCGTTTAGGTGTCTGTCATGCTTCCTTTGGCACAAGAAAACTCTATGAATACGAAGTTGAATTAACTTTAGTGTGTTATTTTGTTCTTTGTTTACTTCAGTTAAAGTTTACAAGTCAAGTGCAAGTTGAAATTTCACCTATGCCAAGGAACACATTTGTTTAAAATACATTTCTATGCAGGACGATCCAGATCACACCAGGGATATGAAGATAGAAGAATGTTTCATTCCAGAGACAGTTACATGCATGAGAACTGAAACACAATCTTCTGATCAGAAAGAGGTAAGCACCATACTTTATGGTGTTACTACTGCATACCTCATTAAAAGAAGTGTTCTGTTCCTCTTCTCCTCATCACCTAATAGCTTCTGTAGTTTCTGATGTGTATGCGAATGAAATTAGTGATGCAAGTTGCAACTACAACCTTATGCAATAAAGCAAAGAAAATTAATTGTGTTAAAGCCTTCCTTTTCCCCATTCGTTGCATATGGGATTTCTTGCTTAAGGCTGCTTCGCACAACTTTTAAAGAGCAATAAAATTCTTGTATTTTACGCTCTTTTCAATCATTGCTTAACTTCTTAAGAACTCATTGTGTATTTTTATTATGTTCTTAATCTAGGCTAAGCTTCTATTCTGCCTAACTTAAGAGGCATCTTAACCACAACAAATTGGCGTGGACCAGGCTTGACCACTGTCAGAGGGAAGATGACGTAAGAAAAAGGAACAGGCTTAGGGAAGAAAGCAAGATTAGGCAACAAAGGAACGAATCCAATAAAAAAGATTTTATTTATAAATTAACAAATTGCAATTTTTTTTCTTGCTAGAGTTATAACCTATTTTTAGCACAACAAATCCTAATTATAATTTAAAGCTTAAATTCTTTTATTACCCAGACTAGTTTGTTTTTCCATCTTGGATTTCTTAGCCTTGAATAATTATCTTTCTTACCCTGTTATAAATAGTGTTTACATGCGGTAGGGGGGCCAGGGCTTTCCGATCCTCTTTTCTTTGCCAACAGCGCGTGGTCCCACTGAACAGGTATTCCATCCAAGGTCCAACCACGCCCAATGCTGCTTAATAGCGGAGTTCTCATGGGTTCCCAACACCATGGGGCTGGCCTACTGCTATGCGTGTCAATATTGCTCTGGGCCACGTTTCTCTTGATAACAACCCGTGCTCCTAGCTTTGTTTTTGGGTATGTTCTTGGATCACTCTTTGCCATAATGAAAGCCTCCCCTTGTTGCTGTGGCTGTCAATGTGGTGTTGACCCAGTCATGATGACAGACTGCTTTGTTGACTGCATGTGTCTATATGGTGCCATAATGACAGCATCCTCTGCTAGCTTTGGCTGCTAGTGTGGTGTTTGCTAATCCTCCACCTTTATCAGTGTCCATTTCAGCAGACATACTCGTTATTTACTGGTGAGGGTATCTCGGTTCTTCTCGGAGCTTTAATCGGATGAGGATGTGGGTTGGTTTGCATGAGGTTGCCGTGTGAAAACATCCCAGAGATGTTCTATGGCAGTGTGTCTCAGCATTTATTAGACCGCGGTCAGAAAGTTAGTTCAGAAATACTCTACAGCTCATTGTCATATTCAATTCTCCATTCTATAATACAGTGCATAACCTTCTTGATAATATCAGGGGGTCATGTCTTATCAGTAAATTGTTATGATGCTAAGTTTTAAATAGTTGCCGCTATATATACAAATATACCACGAAGTCTTCTTTCTCTTTAATATCCTCCCGTGCTTGAGAATCCTTGAGAACAATATTACTTTATCCGGATTAAAGAGAAGTTACACAACGCTCGGTACAATATTTCTTTACTTCTTCTTCTCTTCTTCAACGTGATCAGGCCCAGTGGCCCGCGCGCTGCTACAAGTTTCCTTCTCCATCGTCTCCTATCCCTAGCTGCCATCCGCCAACTGTCCACACGTATCGCTGCCTGTTGCAGATCTTTATGGAGGCCATCATTCCACCGCTTCCTTGGTCTCCCTGGCGGTCTCCTTCCTGTGGGGATGAAATCCAGTACGGTAGCTTCTGTGGCCATCGGTGGTCTTCCATCCGGGCTACATGTCCAGCCCACTGCAGTCTTCTGGTTTTAATGGTTCCAGCTATGTTGGCATCATGGTACAGGTTTCTATTTCATGAGTGTGTCTAATCCTCCATTCAACCGTGTGTACATCCCTCACCGATCCGAAGATTTCCGAAGAACTTTTCTCTCAAATACGAGTAGTTTATGAAAGTCCTGTTTTCTGATACTCCATGTCTCACAGCTATATAGTATAACTGGTTGGATCAGAGTTTTATACAGACGAATTTTGAACTGTCTGGAGTGATATCTGGACCGAAGAAGCTGTGTTAAGCTGTAGAGAGTTCGGTTTCCTGCTTGGATCCTGGCGTTGATTTCTGCCTCACATGATGAGTTCTCCGTGAAAATCGATCCTAGGTACTTAAATTCATGGACCCTCTTGTAGGACTGGTCCCCTACCGGGAGTGACTGTACATGCCCAAAAACGTGGCCTTGCCTGCAAGTCATATTGAGGTACTCCATCTTGGTTTCATTCACGATTAGCCCAAATTTGTTGGCAGCTGCCTTGAGTGCCCTGGTCATTTGCCTCAACTCTTCCCAAGAGCTGGAGAGTAAACTGATATTATCTGCGTAGGCAAGGTATGCTAGGTTCTTCCCTTCGACTTGGATTCCTTCAAAATTCTCTCGAAAGGTCTCACGTTTGATCTTCTTCAAGGCAAAATTGAACAGTGTAGGAGATAAACCGTCTCCTTGCCTGAGACTCGTCATTTCAAAATCCTCCGTCACTCGATTTCCCATTTTTACCTTACCGTGTGATTCACTCAGGCAGATCGCTACCAAGTGATGAGTTTCTCGTCCATTCTAAACTCTCTTAGGCAACTGAGTAGGCTCTTGCGGTGTATGCAATCATAGGCCTTCTTGAAATCTACGAATAACATGTGGAGTTCTTTGCCGTATTCCCCCAGTTTTTCAGTGAGCTGTCGGAGAACGAAGATATTATCTACTGTGGAACGCCCCAGCCGAAAGCCTCCCTGGTATTCACCAAGCACTGATTCTGCCACTGGTTGAGTTCTATCTATGAGGCAGTTGGACAATATCTTTCGCAGACATTAAGCAGGGCGATTCCTCGATAGTTATCACATTTCAATTTGTCACCCTTCTTATAGATTGGACAAATCAGAACTGTTTTCTATTCTGATGATAGTTCTTCTTTGATCCAGATTGCTTCTATCAGCCTGTGCAGATTTCTGCCAGTTTCTCTCCTCCTTCCTGGATCATCTCGGTCTGTATTCCATTGTCACCTGGACTTGAGTCGTTTGATCTGGGTTTTGATCTCATCCAAAGTGGGTGGCGAATAATCCAAGTCGTCTGTGGTTGGAGAGTGGAATTCGAATACTATTTCAGGGTCTTCACAATTGAGAAGCTGGTCGAAGTACTCTACTGAATATTTTCTTCTGTGGACGTAATCCACCTGTAGGGGGGGGGGGGGGAATGGGTCAAAAATATATCATCCGCCATGCGGAAGTGTGTGGGAACGAAAGTGTGTTTTGTCACCCTAATGTGGGGGGTGAATATATGAATGCGAATCATGGGTAAACTGTAATCATAAATCCCAAAAGTTGTAAGCAGGTAAAATAATAATCTGTGAGGGAGTAAGAGGGTTGTGGCGGGGAATATGGTTGGGTCACCGTAGTGAACGATTATTGCCGCCTATGACTGTAAGCAAGCGGTGTCAGAAAAATTTGATACGCTCCGAAGAAAATTTCTAAATCGGCGTGGATCTCTATCTATCGACGTTTGTAGGGAACGCCCGTGGTCGCCTATAGTGTAGGGCGGTTTCTTTAGAAAGCTGAATTGAAGTTCAATTGTGGTGTCAGAAAAAAATGGCCAAAATATAACGTTAGGAGTGCACATGTGCGCTCCGTGTGTGGCAGCGAAAATAATGGCATTTTGCCGGGAAATATGCACTCACTGTGTTAGGTAGGGTGTGTGTGAGGGGATGAATCCCAATAAAAGGGGGGGTCTACCCTAATAGGCAGTGTGTATGTAAGTAAGTATGTGTCACGGGCGCAATGTCATTTGAACGGCGCGCGCGTGGATGTGATTGGACGGTGTGTGGAAATATAATGGCTGCTCGGCTGCAAGTACAGTATAGGCTGAGTGACGTCAAAGCTGAGATAAGACGTATGTGTGTAATGTCAGATAGCGTTTTATCGCTAGGCGGAAGACGCTGCGCTAATTGGTTGCAACGTGCTATGGAGGTAGGGTCTACTCGCGTGCTATGCTGATTTGGCAAGAGCGCTGTGAGTGACTGTAGAACATGGCGGTTTGTTGACATGCGGTGATTGAAATGTCAAACGCACGCGACGGCCGATAAGCGGAGTGTGTGTTATGGACGCGCTGTCGGCATGAAAGACGGCCTGTGTAAAACATAACGTGAGTGTGATTCTATGGGTTCTCGGATGCGGAGTATGAAATCAAAGTATGTCCGTCTGGTGGGGAACATTTGTGGGATTACGCTGTCATAACATCATGATCCCATGGGGCAAATGAAAGTAAAAACTTTGGGCTTATGCGCCCACTGTAAGTAGTGTACTGGAGTGTACTGAAAGTGTACTGATAATGTATTGAGGCCTGTTGCGACTGTATTCGTGGGTAAAAATGTTGGGTATCATCATGTAGGAAAAGTTTTTCTGTGGTCTAATCCCACTTACTTCGGGAAAATGCAAAAATTATGTGGAGCTCAGTAATATGTTCCCTCGGGGCGTGTACGGTATTCCGCACATGTCGGAATGTCCGTGGAGTAGCATAATGGGCTAAGTCTACCGGACAACCTGCGGTATGGAAGTGAGAGCTGTATGTTGTAGCCCTGTAATTCAATGTGTCGATATGGAGAGTATGTACTCTTAACGCGTATATAATGTTCGTGTACACAAGTGGATACTTAATGTTTATAGGAAATAAAATCATTGGGCCTTCGTTAATCGATTTCTACAAAACTTGGCATTCCTATGCCCATGGTTGATATTTACCCTATATTGTGGACCTAGGAGGGTATAATTTAATTTACCCTGGGCATAACTCGCCTAGGAAAACGTAGGAGACTTATGGACCATGGACGTAGTGGCTGCCTAAATATACATATGCGCTCATGGTTGATATTTACCCTATATCGTGGACCTAGGAGGGTAGAATTTAATTTGCCCTGGGCATAACTCGCCTAGGAAAACGTAGGATACTTATGGACCATGGCGGTAATGCTACATGGTTGGACATATGGGGATATGTACCTTGGTGTGCAACGACGCCTGATATAAAAATGTGAAAGTTCAATTTGGCCAACTAATGACTATGGCTACAAGTGTGTATCTAAAGGGAGTACCTATATTTAATGGGATCTCAAGAAGGACTGTAGGGTCTCTTGGTAGCCTTGTGGCTATTGTTAAGCTATTTCGTTAATTTATGATGTAATATCATGTCTGCATATGCCAGACTATGACGAGCAGTTCATACTCAGCGTAGGGATGAAAAATGGTTTCCTACGTCGATTGTTAGAGGAATATACCCCATTCCCACGGCTGAACCGTGAGTCCAATCGGTCGTCGGCTGAAGGATGAATGATAGAATCAAAATTTGAATGGATTTCCCTAAATCGTCGACTAATGATGAAGACGCCTCGTGGGAGAACTGTTAGTCATGTATGGCCCTATGACGGTATTATGTGGTTAATACCACCGTTGAATAAAAATAAAAGTTAAAGATCCCATGTGAATAAAAACATATAAAAGGGAGTGTGTTGACTGTGACCGCGCCATACGTGGCCTGCCAGTATTGGACGCCCTGCTCGTTGTATGCCGAGATGCTGCAGGTGCAATCCTACTTCCGGCTGCGTCCGTGGAACGCGCATCACTGCTCATCATCAGTGTGTTGTCTCGTGCGTTGGGAGCCAGTGGAATGTAATAAAGAATGTAACCTGGATTTACAGTGTATGGAATAATGTAACCTTCGTAAGTATATCCTTATCCTGTGTTCCCCACAAGTGTGTGGTCCTGATGACCTGTGGAGTCCGATATTCGGAGGGTATGATAACCTGTGTAATTGTATTACCACGTGGCTGGCTGTGGTGGTGGCAGGTAACCTGTGCTATTGTGAGCTTGTGTTCGGGCTTATGCTGAAGGTCGCTACACTGTGTTATTCGTACTAATACGCCTTTGTATGGGCGGAAGGCCGCTAACCTGTGTTATTGTACCAATAAGCCTTCGCATGTGTGGAAGGCCGCTAACCTGTGTTATTGTACTAACAAGCCTTTGCATGTGTGGAAGGCCGCTAACCTGTGTTATTGTGGTGTACATGCAGTGAACTGTAATCTGCGTACGTTAGTGTATGTGAAGACGGTGTAGGAAAGAACTCCTAGCAGAGGATTACCAGACCTGACGAAAATGAAATGAGAGAAGGTTGTAACCTCTCCTTAGTTGGAGGTCGCGTCTGTAATTCGTGCACCTCGGGCGCGTGTGGAAAGAATGGCTACGTATACTATCATCTGTCGTGGTAACTCTAGTGTATATATGTTGGTATAAAATAAGAAATGGCTGTTGCTATGTAACGCGGTGCCAGTAATTATTATCCTACGGCATTTTAATCTTCCGTCGGTCACGAGCTAATGTATAAATCATTATTTCGCATGTATAACGTATGAGTATATAGGTATTAAGTAAAGGCATGTGTGTCCTATGGATCGTGTCGTAAGGAATTGATCTATCGTCGGTCAACTAAAGGACCGTGCGTTGGTGCGCATTTTAGTGTAAGGATGTGAGGTGGCTAAGCCCCTCGTGAAATTAATTTGTGATCTACAGGGTAAGTTTGGGGGCACTTACTATAAGTAAGCCTTTCCGCGATCTCACGCGTGGACTTCGGGTGAACGTACAGTGGTACGCACGGCTTTGGAGGAGTGTCCCTAGACACGTGCCTGGCCTCGCATGGCTGTCGTTATGGAAGCGTGTTAATTGCTGAGTCAATGTGATGTGTCGGCTGATAGCATCCGGTTGGGTGCGAATGACCTACGCTGATAGCTGACAGAAATACATGTGTCTCATTGTTCAGACACTCCTTAACTTAGCGTTAGCTATGATATTCAAATATGATACAAAGACATAAAAACAAAGACATAATAAAATATCATCGTATATAATAAGACATTGTTAAGAGCGAAACCTGTAATTCATAATTAGGATATGTGTTTAGGCAATGTGTGGGACGGATGGCGACACGTAGTCGGGAACATGGCAACCAGATGCCAGAGTGTGTTTGACGCTCTTTCTACTCGTATGGTTCTGGGTTTGACGTGTGTGAGACATATATATAAGTCTATTCCCTACTCGGGTGATTTAACGCTTCCGTCTCTTGGCTGCGGAGGGTTGAGGTGTAGGGGCGGTTTCCCGGGAATGGTAGGGTTGCATGCGCCGTACATGAAGCTGTCCTTAATAATTTTGTGGTTATACCGGATGTTGACGAGGTAGTTCAGGTCCGATATATTTCTCTGGATTCTGAACGGGCCTGTCCATTTCGGGATAAGGAATTCCGACACGTTCTTTATGCGTGTAGGAGACCAGATCAGAATTAGCTGACCAGGTTTGTATTCCTGATGTTTGTGCGTCCTATCATATGTGAGTTTCTGCCTCTTTTGTGCAGTGCGGATATTATGTCGCGCAGTGTCACGGGCTGTGCATAAATATTGTAACCTTTCAGCGTTACTGGGGAGCGTGTCCTGTGGGATGTAAATGTTGTCGATCAGACTGCGCGGATGGTAGCCGTGTAAAAGAAAATGCGGGGTGTGTTTGGTCGCCTGCGACACGGATGTGTTGTAACTAAATGTTACAGCTGGGAGGAAATTATCCCAGTCGGTGCCCTCATCGTTAGTAAATAGAGCTAGAGCGCCGCCGAGAATTTTATTCATAGCCTCCGTTAATCCGTTAGTCTGAGGGCTGAAACTAGTCGTGGTGTACGCTTTAATTCTAAGTAGTGTGAGAAGCTGCGTAATAACGTTAGAAGTGAAAACCGTTCCTCTATCGGATACCAGTGTGTGAAAGGTGCCATATTTGGTAATGATTTCCATCAGGAACTCTGCGATTTGATGCGCGCCGGCTTTCGGGACCGCTTTGGTGATAATGTAACGGGTGAGATATTCGGTCGCTACCAGTGTATATTTGTTTCCCTTGTCGGACGTGGTAATGGGACCCTTAACGTCTATACCTATCCGGTGGAAGAGTTCACCTACTGGAATGGGGTGGAGTAAGCCATGGGATTTACCGGGCCTGTATTTATACCTCTGGCATGTGTGACAGGTTTTAATGAACTATATGATGTCACTTTTCATGTTCTCCCAATAGTATTTAGTCCGAATTCGCAGATATGTCTTATGGACTCCAAAGTGTGCGCCATTAAGGGGTGGGCCGTGATATTCTGTCATTATGGGAGTTTGGAGTGTTTTAGGAAGGGCAACGGGGGTGACGTCATGTGTGGCCGTAGATTTGTACCTAAGGAGATCATTCTTATCAAGAAAAAATCTGCGTGATAGGCGGGCAGTTTTACTATCTACCTGGTCGCGACTATGTAATGCAATCCTAATCTGTCCTAGCTGTGGATCGTTTAATTGTTCCTGCCTCATATCAACTTGCGTGACCGCAAATGTGGGTAATGTATCCCATATATGGTCGATATCCTCTGCAGGTGGGTCGAGGATCGGTAGTCTCGATGGGCCGTCTGCATGGGCGGTACCCTTCTTGTGTTTAACATCAAAGGAATAATCATATAATCGGAATATAAACCTATTAAGCCGCGAATTGGGGTTCTTAAACTTATCCCAATAAAGAAGGCTGGCGTGATCCGTAATAACCGTAAAGTGGATACCATATAAATATGTCCGGAAGTAATTTACGGCCCAGGAGAATGCGAGCATCTCTCTTTCGGTCGCGGAATATCTAGTTTCGACCGGTGTAAGCTTACGGCTCGCGAAAGTAATGGGGTGCTGTTTGCCATCAGTGGCCTCCTGTAATAGGGCTGCCCCTATGCCAAATTGGCTGGCATCCACGCGGACAAAGGTGGGCCTATCCTCCTGAAAGTGTTGGAGGAGTGGTGGTGTAGTGAGCAAGTGTTTTAGTTTGTTAAAAGCCTCCCTATGTATTTATGTAACGATAAAGGGTGTTTTCTCGTGTGTGAGCTCGGTGAGGGGGTTAGCTATCTGTGCAAATCGGTGAATAAAACGACGATAATAGCTCGTGAGGCCCAAAAATGAACGTAGCTGTTTAATGTTTTCCGGCATGGGAATATCGGTGATGGCAGCTACCTTGGCAGGGTCAGGTGTGATGCCTTCTTGGCTAACAATGTGACCTAAAATGTGGAGCTTCGTTTTCGCAAACTGGCATTTGGATGGCTTTAGCTTTAGTTTAGCGTGCCGAATCCTGTCAAAAGCTTCTTCTAAATTCATCATATGCTCTTCGAATGTCTGCGAAAATACGGTAATGTCGTCTATGTAAGTTAACACCGAACGATACTTGAGGCCCGCGAATGCCTTATCTACCAATTTCTGAAATGTCTGACTGGCATTTTTCAAACCCATCGGTAACACATTATAACCGAACAGGCCGTTTTCGGTGACGAATGCCAGCTTGTGTCTATCAGGCTCATAAACAGGTATTGAATAAAAACCGGAATGACAATCCATTATCGAGAAATATTTGGCCCCGCTAAGGGTCTCTAAATACGTGTATGTGCGCGGTAGCGGGTAATTATCACTCTTAATTAATCTATTGAGGCGCCGATAATCGGTGCAAAATCTGTGTGAACCGTCGGCCTTCCGGGTGAGAATTACCGGGGCACTATAGTTAGACACTATGGGTTGGATAATCTTGGCTTTGAACATCTCCTGAATCTGTGTTTCTATGGCTTGTCTTTCTTTAGCGCTAACTTTATAGGGCGCTTGGTAAACCGGAGCATCACTGGTCAATTCGACACGGTGGTGGATTAAATCCGTTACCTCTAAATCGGCAAGCGAATGTGCAAAAATGTCCTTATATTCCTCTAAGAGGTCTGTAAGCTTCCTATTTTGTTCTGGGGTGAGTGACTGCGTGTCCCCGGTGGCCGGTGTGGCTTTGTCAGCATCTGTGGGTGTTTGGAGAGGTACTGTAACCAATGGAGAGACCTGGTGCGCGCGCGTGGTTCGCTGCGCTCGCGGATTGTATGTATTCCAGGCGTGTGATATCGGATGTGTAGTGATAAGGTCTCCGTTCACTAAGCGTATTTCATTAGTGGCGATGCTAATGTTCGCATCGAACTTGGCAAGGAAGTTCGTGCCAATTAACCCTGGGACTGAGAGATCCTTAATAATAAACATGGGATGGCTAGCTTTAAATGCACCTATCTGGATATGTATGTCTGTAATACCTAAGCTGTGAATGGTCTGTGAATTAGCAGCCACGAGGCGAGTGTTGATAGGCACCCTGTGTATGCGCTCGTTCGTAATATATTTACTGCTAATGCAACAAATAGCCGACCCGGTATCCAATAACATTTGGATCCTATACCCGTTAACACTGGCGGGTATGGATAAGGCCGTAATATTGTCTCCTTCTTGCGCGGTATGCATATTGTTAAGTGCATACGTTATGAGCGGTACTGCGGGAGTTTGGGATGGTGAATAATGTTTATCGCTCTTTATCGCGGACTGTGGGAATGTGTTCTCTACCGGCCTGGTATTTTCGTTGAGCGAACGTGGAGCTGAGGGCTGATTACTGAATCTGACACGCTTTGCTGAGTCCTGTAAAACTGGTAGCCGCGATTCAGCTGTGTCATTCTCGGCCGCCATGTGTACTGGCCTAAGTTTCCTCTTGAGCCGCCGGTGAATGGCAAAATACTTGGGATGGTTTTTAGTGTCACGGGATGTGAACCCTGGCCTTGGTTTAGGCTGCCTATGGGGTCGCTGTGTCTGAGCGGGTGTGGGTTCGCAGCTGGTTTTCTTTAGAGTCACGTTAGCCGCTAGATTGTCGATGCACGTGACCGGCTCTGCCGTGCGCGGTTTAGTGGACGGCGCACTTGGTCCCGCGGGCTGAACTAATGTGGGTGGGCTTACCAGATGTGGCTTATCTGCTCCCGGCGTGTTAACGTCCTTAGGGGATGTTATCTTGCTGCCTGTTTGGAATGTTACCGCGCTATCCTCTGTGTTACTCCGAGGGGCGGAGGGTGTAGGTGTGTGTGGCGTTTTGAGAGTGAGGGGGCTGTAATGTCCCGCATTTGGACTTCCCGTGAATAGTAAATAGATGTGCTTGTCAAAACCTGGCGTGGAAAGGGTGGGCCTCATATCATCCATGGTATAGACATGGATGTTACGTTCCGTTATTTGACCTAAAGCGGCAACCTCCGTCGCTCCTGCGTATGTGCCGTTCCTATTCATGTATTCTCCATACGCATATTTATTAGGGAATAAGGTATCGTTCCCGTCGGCCAGGAAATATTGATACTCGTCCCAGTGCGCCATAACATACATGACCAGCTGTGTTCGAAGGTCTTTATGTTGATCCTCATTTTTATGGAGCAGGGAACTAACCGCTCAAAATAATCAATTACCATCCCCTTTGACCGTGTGTGCTTGGAGCTGCGATCGGGGAGGTATGTCCTGCACTGGGTTCTGGCGGGCGGGAGTTGGGGGAGCCTTGAGCCTACTGGGATGTACAGGGCATTTGTTCTGCGGGGGTTGATCGGAGTGTTTATTGATTTTCGGGGGGAGGGTTATCCAAATTAGTGGGTGTTGGCCCTCCCCGCTCTAATAGTTTTTGTCTGCGAGTAACCTTGGTTGCCCATATAGCGAGGCTGCTCCCTGGGCGCATTGCCTCGCCAGTTGCCTGGCTGGGGCTGATATTCGGGGTTGGGGCGGAATACCCTTCTATCGCGTTGGGGCGAATGCTTCCGTGAATCCCATGGAGGGTGGTCGGGCAGTGGATAGTCCTCTGGTCCCCGTTCTTGTTGGACAGGGGGGTATGGAGGATACACTGGGGGAGGCCTTTCGTAATGAGGTTCATATCGCTCATGTTGCGGGGGAGTGTTCGGCCTACGGTGTGGAGGGGTATAAGCTGGGCGTGTATATACCGTGTATTGTTCGCGATGCCACTGTTGATCGTCCCTATATTGGGGATGATAGTGTGTTGGACGATCTGGGGGTAGACTGCCGCGTGGGCGGGCGTCTTCCCTATACTGTACTGGGGGCTGTGTCTGTCTGAAGGGATGTGAGGTGTTCCGACGTGGCACTTCCTCCCGGTATTGCGAATAATAATTCGCTTCTCTCACCGGTGGTGAATTGCGCCAACGGGGGTGTGTGGGCATATATTGATCCTGTTGATCGTCCCTTGGCAATCGCCATTTATCCTGTGGATCATCCCTACGAGGGCGGGTTTTATTGCTAGCGTGGATGGCCGTGATCTGCATATCCTGCATCTGTTTAGTCAGATCGCGAATTTGCTGATGCAGATCACCGTTATCCGTGCGGATGTGTTGGTCCGCGGCTTTCTGTGTTAGTTTATTACCCTCTTCGATAAATCTAATGTTTTGCTGGAGTTCTAACACTGTGTTACTGTGCGAGGGGCAGAGCTTGTCTACCAGAGACGGCTTCATTCCCTGCATAAGGAGACGTACTTACTGCCTGTCAGGCATCGCCCTATTATATTTGTCGCACATTAATAATTTGGCATTAATATATGCCTGTGTGACTTCTGTGGGACCCTGAGTACGGGCTCTGATTTGGTCGTACAAATCATCTTCATCAGGGGTTAGTTGAAATGTGTGCGTAAGGGATGCGAAAAATTGCTCCCACGTGGCGTCGGCTAAAGTTGCTTCGTGGAGCTCGTACCACGTTAGGGCGGATTTGGAAAGGTATGCCGGTAGGAGGCGTTTTTGTCCTCATCTGTCCAGCCGTTGATCTTAGCCGTTCTGTTAAAGGCTTTCAGATACTCTTCGGGGTCCTGCTTGTCTCCTGAGTACTTAGCAGGTTGTATCATGGGATACTTTGCCGGCATGGCCATATCCGCGTTGTATGAAGTGTTGGGGGTGGTCAGTGGGGTGCGCTCGACTGGGCTATCTAGGTCGCCGTTAAGTGATGCAGCGCTAGAGCGTTCGTGGGTTTGGGGATGGTGGTGAACTTCGATTGGTGTGATGTATGTGTTACCCCCTTGCGAAGTACCCGGCTGGTGAGGGGTAGAGTGTGGAGCGTCCTGAGGGTTGAATTGTTCAGTACCCTGGATGTTGTCCAGCGATAAGTTATGGTCAATGCGGACCGTTTGTATCGTGGAAAGCGCCTTGTTAATATTGTCTCCTAGAGTCAAGGCGATGGCTTGGATATCCGCGATTAGCCCGCCGGTCAATGAACTCTGTGGAATTTCCTCTAACTGCTGTAAAAGTGCCTGTAACCCATTGTAGGTTTCTTGCGTGTCACTGATCTGTTGTAAGATGGTGTATGGTAATGTGGGTAACGCTACCTGAGGACGACTGTTGAGTGTTCTGTGCCTGAGCTCGTGTGAGGGGAGGTTGATGTGGAAATACGTTGGGGTATCTGAGCCTGAGGTCTAGAACTGCGTCCTCAAGCTCGGCAAGTAATTTGCCTGCGTTTTGTTCTGATATTAAGTCGGCGTTTTTAAGTAGGATTTTAGGGCGTAACGGCTTGGTACTAGCGGCAAGGTAATGGACAGTGTCCCTAACCTTGCGCCTAACTTTACTTTTGGGAGTCAGCATAAATAACTGTAATGCTCGGTATAAACTTGTCTATATTCCCTAAGCAAATGGCTGATCTGAATGTAAGGGTGTAAATTTTAACCCGATATATGTCTGGGGTGGGCTGGGGTGGGTTCTAGATGCTACCTAGTCTATACTCTGAAAAAATTTCCTCGATTTTTGGCTTGGCTTGGCTTAATAAGAGGTTATTTGTCGGGATCTTGACTGCAGAGTTACGTTGTATGTAACCCTTTAGGCGTTGTTCTAAGAACGTCACGGTACTTGGCAACTCTACCAATTGTAGGGTACCCGTGAGTGTGTCCTCTACAATGTATTGTTTTAGGGGATGAAATAAGAGCAGCTGGGGGACTGCTCGTAGCTTGGCTGTGAGAGGTGTAAACGTGGACGGGTTCGAGAGCGTATAAGCACTCGAAGGGAGAACTCTCGAATGTACTGCTTAATCGGGTAGTTCGGAGAGGCAATTAAGGGATGAGGGGCGGTTTGACGCTATTAGCTTTGAACAGCAGAGCCGCTGTTCGGAATACTGCCGCGTGAGCAGCGACTGGCTCGCGCTGCTGAGCGATGCACGCAGTGTGACGTCAGCGAGTAACTTGCTACGTGCGCTGTGAAACAATTAGTTACATGTCTACCTGGCTTCTACCGGAACAAGGGATGAAGAACAGGATCTTAATAACTAATTAAATAAACTTGAAAGACCAGTTGTTTCTAATATTACTGAGTTTAATGTGGGGTACTTCAGACTTGAAGTACTCCTTGCAGTGGCAAAACAGTTATTAAAACAGATACTTCTATTAACCAAGCACAAAGGGGTGGTAGTGTAAATGTCTGTACTGAGGATGGTGTATCGCTATGACACTTACCCTCCGGCGTTGATGTGGCTCGTGGCAGCGGTTCGACACAAAGAAGCACTGAGGCAAAGTGCCTAACTGTCTGACCATGAATAAGTGATCCTGATGTACCACGCCTCCCCACTTATATAGGTTTCGAAGTGCCGCTTCTGTGGAATTGCACTTGCCACAGGATGTGCGTTGCTGGCTGGGGTTATCGGAGGTCATTGCTATGCCCTGGGCCTGGCTTTATGGCAGAAGTTTAGGTGATGTATGCCGCAGGCATCTGTGTATAGATAAATGTATATTTCGTAGATATGGGGGGATGGGGATGCATCCCCTGGATGCAACAATATAAGAGAAAATGTCTATCAATCACAACAAAATTAAAATATTACAAGACAGTGGTTCAACCAGAGGTGACATATGAAAGCAAAACTCTTATTAAAGTCGCTCAGAAAAACAGAATCGACAAAATTTTAAAAGTAGAATGAAGAATAGCTAGAACATGCATAAATAAAAAATATCAGAAAGATGGACAGTGGCGGATAGTACCAAATGAAGTGGTGTACAGAGAACTGGAGCCCATCACTGATACTATTCGGAAGAAACGGATTTCTTATTTGGTCACATTATGAGGACACTGAAAACCAGATTATCTAGAAAAATTGCAGAGAAACTTTGGAATATGAAACAACACGAAGGATGGATTAAGGAAATTAGAGAAGATACCGTATGAAAGAATTAGAAATAACCTAGGATGACTTACAAAACAAAACAAAAATTTAAAAAATTTAAAAAAGATATAAAAATAAGATTTCAAGCAAAAAAAGACAAACGTCATACAGTAAAAAGGGTATTTACAGATGAGGAACGCCTGAGAAGATCAGAGCGAATGAAAAGCTACTGGGCAACTCGGAAAGAAAACTTACTGAAGAAGAGGACCAAGAAATGATTGACTGAAGGGGTCCAATGCGGCCGTAAAAGCAGAAGAAGAAGAAGAAGAAGAAGACGGCAAATACACTGAAATGATATTTTCTTCCATGTGATCATTTTCTATGCTGTAGTAGGTATAGCTGTTGATAACGCTGTATCGTCAATGGACATCTTTGGTTGAGTGGTTAACGTTGCTGACTCCTACCCGGATGGCCGGGGTTCGATTCCCGGCGAGGACGAATATTTTTTATTGATTTTATTATATTTATTGTTTTATAATTACTCAGTATTTCTAATATGAAGCATATATAGTGTGCATTTTCCGATGAAAATTAAATATATGTATAACATCACATTCTTTCAACCACAGGGATTTTCTTCGCGCTCCTAGAATCACGGTAGCTGGTACTATAGGCAGCTTAGCTTCTGACAACATAAAATGAAATACTTTTCTTTATATTGTTAGTACGGCAATGTGCATTTTTGGTTGTTAGACTAAATGACGAACTAGACTATTGTGGATGCATACAATGCTGTGTTACTCGTATATGCTATATATATGTATCATTATAAAATGCGCATTATATGTGCTTAATCCTATAATATAAGGTAACTGTACCGGTTTTCGTCACTGAGCCAATAGTCGTCACTCGTCACAAATAATAAGCCTGTCAACGGGTCTTTCTCAACGCACAAAGTCTTACGAGATTCGTCATAACTTCGTTGCCGATAAGGAGCAACTTTGCGACATCATGCGTGCGATGCAATTACAATTTTACTTAAAAACATTTTATCGTATAATAGTCAACATCAGTGATGGAATCAATATTTCCGAAGAAATATACTAGACAAACGGGGTGATGCAAGGACATCCAATTAGCCCAATTCAGTTTAATATTGCCACAGCCGACATACCTATGATTATTGAGCATGATACATCATTACACGTACATGCAGAGACATGATGCTGAGCTCAGCCAATCTAATACATCTGCAGGAAGCAGTGAACAAGCTGACGGTATGGGCATATAAAAATTGTCTTCAAATTAACGCAGACAAGGCCATGCAAATGATTTTGAGAAAAGGAGGAAGAGTTTGCAGAAGACGACCACATAGAGATAAGAGGGGGAAATGTTCCAATCGTTCGGGCATTCACATATTTCGGGATTACTTTACAGACAGCAGGTCACTGCTACAGACTGCACATAAAAGAAAGAGTCTCAGCTGCAATTAGAGCAATATATACAATAAAAGATCTACAGAATGTATCAATAAAATCAGCAATGAAACTGTTTCATGCAGTAGTGAGCTCAGTAGCAACTTATGGGATACAGATTATATGGGATCACCTAACACTCGCAGACCTCCAATCCATAGAAAAAGTGAAGGCAAGGTTTCTTAAAAGAGCTCTCGGTGTTGGAATAAACACAAAGTCAAATCTGGTATATGAAATGACCAAAGAGACTTTCTAAATCGATGACATAAAGGCAAGGTTCTTACTACCATTCACTCAAAATAAGTGTCAAGGTACTTGAAGAGAGAAAACAAAAAAGGAGGATGTTTGGCTTGAATTTTATTGTACAGACGCCATGTGGGACCGACGCTGGACGGAGGCTAATCAAGAATTAATGCATGTCATCACAAGTTTAGCGGTTCATGGATATCGCCGCAACATTTCCAGGAAGTAACAAAGGAGTGTTTGTGTACTTTGTGTGTTGAAGAATGTGAACGTTATCACATCAACCGATGCAGAATTAGGACAAAATCATTTATGGAGTATAGTAAAGATCTGTAGCCTAAGGAACCAACAGAAATTGTATTTTAGCCATTCGGCTGCAATTAAATTTACTACCATAATAAGGCAGATAGGTAGAGAAGAAAAACATATTTTGAAGATCAAACATGTAAGACTTACACTAAAAGCTATGCAACGGAAATAGTATGTCATATCTGGTGATGAAGAAAGGGCAGCCAGGTCAGGCAGAATGGTGAGGTTTGCAGAGAGCAGAAGATGATGACAGATACATTCCCTATATGGCTTAAATGTATTGGTTTGATTTAAGTGCTGCAATGCGGGCATAAACTATGTAAATAAATAATACGGGAGATATTTATGATTTTAGATTTTTGTCATTAGTTAAAGTTCTATTTCTTTGATGAACTGATTTTTTGTTTTGTCGTTGTGATAAATCACTTGATTTAGTTTCATATTGAGGTTTGTGGACAAAATTCGTGATGTGATATCGCCCACCCTATCCTCCTCTTACCTCTATAAATAATGCAAGATCATCCTCCTCTCACCAAGTTTATAAACAAACCAGCGACAGTGTCCACTTTCCATTCTCTGGGGCCGATAACCTCGATGTTAGGCCCCTTAAAACAACAATTATCATCATCATCATCAACTTTCCATTCTCGTCTCGTGTTAGTGAATGAGTAAGTCGTTAAAGCCACGGGAGTCCGTAGCGAAAATATCGGATTTTGAAAAACAGCCTTAACGATAAGGTTTTAGATCAAAAAGCAACACTCAAACCCTAGAGCAGTTACAAGGGATTTTTTACGAGTAACTTAATTATAATAAAATCTAAGGTTTATTTTCCATAAAACCTTAAGCAAGGAGAATTATAAGGTATGGATTTTGAGAATACCTTGTGAATTTTCTGAACAGTTCAGGTCGAGTCATTAATTTCTGAATATTAGGGTCGGAATTCAGACTTTCACGACCGGCGTTGTAATAGGAATCTCTGTTCGCGGTCAACAAACCACGCATAGAGGCTACCATGGCAACGGCGTACCACATAAAAGTAATGCATGAAGGACAGGGCTGCTCTTCTGTTTCATCTCCACGTCTACGGCGGTCAATGAGGGCAGGCTTGAGGGGTTTTAGAACTGGAGGCCAAGCTCTGTTCACACGTTCTGCTTCCTCCTTAAGATTGAAGTTGTTAGTATGCTTCAGGTTTTCAATGGCCTCAATATAACGCTGCCTTGGGTTTTTGTGGGTATCTACTCACATAACGTAACGGCGGTGCTTTTTGAGGATCCAACCAGCCTTCGGGCTGACTACCTAACAGACAGACCCTTTGTAGCCTGGCATGATAAAAGGCCATGGGGGACAAAACTTCGGTGTCTCCATATCTAATGTCGTGACCTGCGAGTAGCGAGTGTACAGCGACAGTGGATTTTTCTGTTTGTCCCAGCCGGCTGTGTCGTTCGTGCTCCTTGAGGAGGGTGGCAATACTTCTTTTCGTTGTTCCAATGTAAACTTGGCCACAATCACACGGGATTTTATAAACCCCTGCTGCGGTATGAGGATGTCGCTTATCTTGACTGGTTTATATATTTTCTGTTATTTGTTTACCTGGTTAAATGTATCCTGTGAACATGCTGAACACAGTCTTCAGCGAAACGTCAGGACAACAGAATGTTTATTTGGTGAGTGTATACAAACTGAAATGCTTTCTGATGAAACTCCACTAATACGTTTAGGTGTCCGCCGAGCTTCCGTTGGCACAAAAAACTCGATGAATGCGAAGTTGAATTAACTATAGTGTGTTATTTTGTTCTGTGATTTCTTCAGTTATAGTTATAAGTCATGTGCAAGTTGTAATTTCACCTATGCGAAGAAACACATTCATTAAAAAAAGTCATTTCTCTGCAGGACAATATGGATCACACTGGGGATGTTAAGATAGAAGAATGGTCCATTCTGGAGACGGTTACATGCATCAGTACAGAAACACATTCTTCAGATCGAAATGAGGTATGTACCATGAGTATCATGTTATTTCTTCCAGCATCATTACGTGATGTGTCCTGCTCTTCTTGCCCTTATCACCTAATAGCTTTTGTTTTAACAGCCCTTTTGTCCAGTCCATAATAGGTGTTAATGAGAATTGAAATGAATGAATATAATTGAAATAATGGTAAGGAGTTGGAAGGAGGCCTCTTAGGAGTTACTGTCCCAGCATTTTCCTGGAAATTTAAATGGGTTACCTCGAAAGTCCATTGAAAAGATGGCCTGTGATGAGGATGATACCCACTTTTGTTTTTATGAAAGGGAGTTTGACTCCCGTAGCACATTGGCATGCTCGTGACGTCAATACTGCTTGTATTTTGTGTCTTGCATGGCCTTCTCAGTATGTGCTAGCCATGCGTATTGGTGAGGTGTGTCTGTACCTACTGACCAGCCCAACGGCACACTGGGGCGAAACGCTGGCTTTGTTTGAGCTAACCGGACCATTTTTATCATTTATTAATAATTCATCCACTATAATGGAAAGAAACTACATCATATTCCCTTCGGGAATACTCAAAACCTTATTTGGATTGCCAAGGTAAGGCTTTTGTTTATATGAAAGGGAGTTTGACTCCTGTAGCACATTGATTGGCATGCTTGTGACATCAATAATGCTTGTATTTTGTGTCTTGCATGGCCTTCTCAGTATGTGCTAGCCACGCGTATTGGTAGGTGTGTCTGTACCAACTGACCAGCCCAACGGCACACTGGGGCGAAACGCTGGCTTTGTTTGAGCTAACCGGACCATTTTTATCATTTATTGATAATTCATCCGCTCAAATGGAAACTACATCATATTCCCTTCGGGAATGATTGATAAAAACTGATCACACGTACGCTGTGTAATATTTGAAATGTCCTCAGCCCTTATTCTGTTCTAAGGCAGGAACTATAGAGTTTGGATTCAATATACCAATTTAAAGCTTGGATTTCTGTATTTATGGTGATGATCAGGTGCCATCAAATCGCTGTCGACTCCTAGCGACTGCATGGATGGACTGTCTCCATATGATTCGGTCTTCTGCCATGTACTTCAGATCCTTCAGTGACATATTCATGTTGGATTTGATGGAGTCGATCCATCTCAATGCTGGCCGCCCTCGTCTCCGAGACCCTTCCACATTTCCTAGCATAATTGTCTTTTCCAACGAATCAGAACGTCTCATAATGTGTCCAAAATATGACAGCTGTATTCTTGTTATCAATGCTTCAGGAGACAGATCTAGTTTGATGTTTTGAATTACCCATACATTTGTCTTCTTGGCTGTCCAAGGAATATGCACTATCCTTCTCCAACACCAGAGCTCAAAAGCATCAATATACTTCCTATCTCGTTTCCTTAATGTCCAGCTTTCACAATCAATTATGTAGCTATGGGAAAGACTGCCTTAACCATTCTAATTTTAGAAGGCAAGGATACATCTGAACTCTTGAAGATCTTATCCAGGTCTTTAAAAGCTGCTCTTGCTAGGGCAAGTCTTCGGCGAATCTCTGGACTGCATGAGCCACTACTACTAAAGGTTGACCCCAACAAACAGAAACTATTCATCTCTGTGATTAACTTATTATCTATCATAGTGTTTGATGGTAAACCTGTTGCCATTAGTTTTGTCTTGTTGATATTCAAGTACAAGCCCATGGTTTCACTCTGTTCCTTAACTTTCATAATGATATCCTGTAATGCTAAGTGTCAATTTTTACTAATGATGCCAGAAAATCTCCTCTTGGAAGAATTTTAAAAGACTTGTGACTATATTTTTATAAACTTTTGGAACGGACTTCTCTACTAGTACTCCAATCTCAACTTCGGCTTGTACCTGCATTGCAAACAAGTGCTCCACTACACCAGGAGACATAATACTTGTAGTTACTAGCATTTTGTAGGAGCAATATGGAAGTTCCTTACTCTATAATAGACCTCTAGAGGGATTTAATTGACTTACTCTCTTTTAATTATTTAATAATCAAGGGCAGACACAACTAACTGAATATTTAACAGCTTTAATTGAAGTGTTATGCATAAAATGTCTTGTATAATATTCCAAAGGTGGCCTATATGATTGATTTAAACCTATTGTACAATATAATATTGTGGGCGTAGACACTTGTTAACTCAATGATACATGGATGTGTTAGGTCCTATGATCTCTTGTTAACTTAGGCAAACATTTTAAAATAAGTGTTCATTAATATTTAATGCTATTACTTCAATAAAGCATCGCCGTCTGTTATGCTCTAAAGCCTTCCCATTCAGCGCTAGTTAAGTGCTAAGCAACGAACATCCGCTATTTAAAGATCTTCCTGACAGTAGCGCTGCTAGGTTGAACCGATTGCGAACCTGTCCAAGCGTGCAGTTCCGCTTACGTCTCTAATTTTAATAACTGACACCTTTGTTATTTGTAATATGGGTTGTGCAATGTGGAAAGTGCAGTGGTGTTCACTAAGTGATGCGTTGATATTTTGTATTACTTACAGTAGTTACATCATTTTCACGAACACTCCATAATTTTGTCATGCCTATGGAATTTTATTTATTTAATTTTAATACCAATCGTATGTCATGTTGACGTAATCTCTGGAGTATCAATCTGCTAGTCCTGCGTGGAGAATTTTAGAACTCCTGCAAGTTCGTTGTTTGGAGTGAAGTGGGGAGATGTTAGAGCATAGCAGGCCGTGGTGCATAAAGGCAATCACCTATGCATTTTATCTTGCTCTAAGATCCTCTTGGTCTCTAAAGGAATGGAGAATGGGAGAATATGATTGACATTTCTCGTCTAGCCATGAGGTTGTTCAACATCTCCCTCCTACTGGTTGATAAATAAGTTAGTTCATTCTACTAACTATATTTCAGTGATAAGCTTCAGAATTATTTAGAAGCTTAAATAGTTGCTAGAGAAGTTGAATATTCAAGACCTTCTCTTGTGATAAGAAAACGCTGACAAGTTCGATAACTAACGATAATATTATTTTCTAATGTAATCTCCTGCTTCAGGCTTAAAAGAGGAATGCTCCTATATTGCGTACGAAATTGTCACCTTTCATCAGCTCTCACTACCATTATTACTATACACATGAGTCATATCGCTGTCAATAAGCTTGTTAGTTCATCGTGGTGATACCATGAAAACATTACTCAAGTCAGCTATTTTGCTTCTTCTATGCTATGCTAAGCAGTAACTTTGGAGAGAGCAAGTTGTTACTCGAAGCAAATTCATGTTTAAGAAAACACACAAAAATTAAATGCAAACTCTCAGTTCAGAGATAAAAAAGGAACTTACCATTTGAAGGAATGAAGGATTTTTCTACTAGTAGCTAAATGGTGGGTAACCACCAAGACCGACATTCCTGGAAGCTCTGGCTGAACGGGTATCCATAAATTTATTTCCAATTTGCTATTTTGAAGGAAGATTGATATTACGAAAAGAGAGGTTCCACACCAGAGTATGATGGCTCACCCTATGATTTTCAGTTCACCCTTTCCCTTATCCACAGTACCCAGCTTTGACAGCAAAATATAATGTGTAAACATACTACTAATATGAACGAAAACTGAGTAAAGTCACACATAAACTAATTAATTTTCTCCTAAAACTACTATTTTATAGTCTATTATGGTACTATATTAGCATCAACAAGCGATCACTCTGTATAAGCCACTGACACTGAAAGCACGTGGGCTGTGAGATTGCAATGCAGGATAGTATGACAACAACTATGCAAACCTAGGTTGGTCGAGAGGCAGAATAGTGCCGACTTGTCATGGAATTTCCGGCCAACTGTCAGTCCCATTCTCCACGCTTACAGTAGAACTGGGGGAAGACCTAACCACTTACCTGTATAATGTTGATCTCTAGCAGTAGGCAGTAATGGACAGTAAGAAAGTCGGTCAGTGAATAATATATATCCTCACTTCAACTGGGCTGTGCTGTACAATTGCATGTTTTGTTATTTTTTTGTTAAAGTACAAGTTGATAGCAATGAAATTATTTATTTCATCTTTTCCCTAGGATATGAAAAAAGAAACCCAGTACGAAGAAAATGATGCAAGTGGAAAATATTTTAATGAGTAAGTGTACAACATTCAAGAAATGTTCGGTTTTAAGTTTGCATAACTGACAATTTTGGATATGAATAAGTTTTGTTTGCAATGTCAGATATTGTATGTTGCATTACTGCTTTTCTTATAACTGAAGTAGATATTGATATTGTGTCAACCAACCACCTGTATCTCTGATACCTGTTCTTAATGTTTGCGAGAGGAAGCTAACTGCCAAAGATTTGTCTATCAGGGTGTAGAAACACTTTAGTTGCTTGACAGATATACATCATCATCATCGTCCTTCCAAGTATTGGGCCAAATGTCCCGTTACAGTCTTGCACTTTCCCTCCATCTCTTCATCGGACGTCCTATCGATCTATTTCCCCGTGGCTGGTAGCGAAGGATCTCCTTTGGAAATCGTCCAAGTTCCATCCTTTGGACATGATGTTTCCAGTTCTCTTGGTAGTCACAAATGTATGTAGTTATTGGTTTCACATTTAGTTTCTTCAGCACATCCTCATTTCTCTTATGATCCCATTTAGTATAGCCTGCTGTTCAGCTCATGAATGTCATTTCGCGTGCTGTGAATCGGGAGATATCTTGAGATCTTACTGTCCATGCCTCTCTGCCATAGCATAGGGTTCGTCTGACTAATGTGTTATACAAACGTAAGTGTGTATGCCTTTGGACAAGAGATGGCTTCATGATGTGATTGATAATTCCTGTTGTTCTGGTATAATTTGTTATTTTTGTAGTTATGTCTCATTCTTCTTGAAAAGATAAATAATATCCTAAATACTTGAATTCGTTAACTCTTTCTAAAATTTTACCATCCAGACAAATTTTACTGGGGATAGGGTCCTTACCCTTTTACTTTAGTCTTTTCAGTAGAAATGCACATGCGGAATTTTGATGCCACTTTCTGGAGGTTGAAAACCGACCACTGCAGATCATCTTCAGATGCTGCTACCAACGCAACTTCATCAGCAAATAGTATAGCGTCTAAGTTTTGGAGATTCAGCTCGATGATGGTCAGTCTGAGCTTCCTATGTGAAGTTGGCGAAGAACAAACTGAACTAGGGGATTGAATGGCATTTTTATTCGCAAACGCGAATCGATAGGCATGACATCGGACAAATATTCTGCCATGTTATTCCCTTTAGTGGAATATTGTTTTCCAGAGGAGATGTTGAGAGTTTGGATAAGACATTTCTTCATCAAACCTGCTGGAAGACACCCAAGTGGAAGAAGTCCCAGGGAAGGATCGAGTATTGTCAATACTTCAGCAAGCGGAGTCGAATGCGGTGGAAGATGAAGCTCGAGACCGGCAGCGTTGGAATGCTATCAGCATTAGATACCTCCTCCTTTGTGACTGCTTTCTTTGATATCACTTTTTCTCTTCTTTGTTCTTCTGCTGTAGGCCTTAAAGGCCCATAAGTGCAATAAATGATGATGATGAAACACGTCATATTTAACTTGTGCTTCTTCTAACTTTTCCTTGTACTCCTCTATAATTGCACATTCTTGGTCAAAATTGGCTACACTAGCCACGTCTGACTCTTCTGTACCATTTTTTGAGAGAAGTTCATACCATTCACATTCGAGAATACTCACGTCCTTGGCAAGGCGTTCTAATGTGTAGTACCGTACTTAACCTTAACAGTTTCTGGTGACGACTCTCTTTCGTCTAGCATTTGCATAATTGCATGGCATGTTTTCGTGAACGTCGTACGAGTTGCATTTCGCGTACTCGCTAGAAAATCCTATTTTGTTCACGTTGTGCCCGTTTCTCCCATGGTACAGGCGATCACCCGGCCAACATCCCGGCCCCATCGGAAGAAACGACCAAGGAAGTGGGTTAAAAAAAACTAGGGCGTGAATCTTGGTTCAAACAGACGAAGAATAAAAGAAATGCTCCAGCGAGCCAGAGACAAAGGGTCTCGGGTCGTTTACGGGTTGGGATGGCAAATGAACTGAACCAGGATTCAAAAGCAAACGCCCTAACTTGAATTAACAAAAAGAAAAAAAATCCCTCGTAAAATCACACTGCCCCCTTAATTGGCCAAAGAGTAAACAAACATGTTACCTGCCTACTTAGAAATTCGACCAGGAGACTGCCCAACCAAAACTAACACAACCATTATTCCATTAGTGCACACGAATAATAATAATAATAATAATAAAAAATTACTGGCCACTTATTCCAAAGTTTACCTGTGGCATGAGCTCAGAAAAAAAAACCTATCATAACATGACAATCTACCTTTATACATCGATGGACGTGCCTCCTGTATCGAATGAAATTTACCATCTAAAGAGCATCAAACAAAATCACATCATACATTTTCCCAACATCAACTGGACGTCACCTAATGTGGAATTCAATAACCAACCGAAATATAAATCATTTACATTTACATCTAGTGTTCAAATATTTACACAGCACATTCTTATTGTTCTATCTGGTCTACAGGCTTGACCGTCCCAATTACCTTGATCCTCATTAATATACCCACTTGCATAAGTAAGTTATCGATATGTCATATGCTGACGTCTAGAATTGGTTCGCAACTTTCATAATAGGATACCTCAGTGTGTTTCATTTTCGTGACCAACATTTAATCATAGCCATTCAGTCAACCACTATATGTGTGGATCTGAGTAACCTTACTGCAGAGCGTACCCTCAAGTACATCATAGCTCTGTTCCACACTCAACCCTATGACGAAATGCAGCACATCCATCCATCTAGAGTGAGGAACCTCTTCGTACAATTACAAATTTTCAGGGTCAAACATAGCCCACTGAATAACCTTGTTACCCATAACTGAATATCACCACATTAATCTACCTCGTCACATATGACGGAATACCATATTAATCTCATTACAAAAATTGCGCTTAATAGCATACCTCGAGCCCACACTTAACACAGTAATTCTAACTTATCTGGACAATGAAGTCGTACGATAACATGTAACTTTGCCCAAGGAACCATATTATACCAGACAACAATTAACCAAATCCAGCGACTTATTTCACATCACATTTCTGAATTTCGTAAGAGACCCTTTGGAATAAAACTTGTTCCATGATTTTCATGCCCATTATCTCGAGCGATATTTCTTTCATGGCCATGCGTGATTATCTCAAACTATATTTCGGTATTGATTATAGCAATATTTATCAACCTTTAACTAAGATTATATTATTATTATTATTAATATAATTATTATATAATTATATTTCAAAGCATAACATTGACATTGATGTTGTTGGTAAAAGTCAAACGACTCGAAGTAAAAAACAAAACTCGACACAACCTCAGGAAAACGAGAGTGATGCTCTTATTTAACCTAGAATCATTGATTGTTAATAGCGTTAAACTATGTGAATGGGATTAAGTTACACGACCCCAAGTCATCTTATGGCATGGCTATACAAAATGGAGATTCTCTTCTTTACGATGAACGGGAGTGAGAAAAAAATATCTTACTTCGGATCCGGCGTCGTGATGAATCCTGGTCCTTGGGAATAAGAGACGTCGATGTTTCCTGGTCATGCGTACAGCGTCGTTCCACCCGCGTCTCCCGGCGCTCCAGTGTAAGCATGCGTCCCCAACATCTGTCAATCTCCAGGCGACGACCATGACCGCCCCGACTGCACCTCTCCACCCACGGCGTCGGCGTCGGCGTCTTTTATCATCCCGTTCCATGTCCACGCATCCATTTCCTCGCGACCGTTCATCCCTTGGCTACCCCTAATGGGTTTACTGCAACATACTTTGGGTATTGAGGTCCGTGTAGATTCCCAACATGTCCGAGTCTGCGTTCATATTGTTTACATTGCAGTGTGACCACATTGCATTCCACTACGCCGTAACACTTTCACATCTTCACGCTACATTATCCGCTTCTTAGTTCATTCAACTTGACCAGCTCACGTCCCACACTCTATGTTTAGACTGTTCGCCTCGCCTGCGCAACCTGCAACCATCAACGCAAGCTTAAAGCAGATATATCCCTTTCCTCATGCGCACACCGTGTCTCTTGAATGCCAGCTTGGCTGTTCACCTTTAAATGACGTAACCGGTCGGCGTTATAATTCAGGTTTCTCTCCGGCCTTCGCTCACATGTTCAGATGTTCAAATGTTTAGGCGCACACAACTTTATCAGATTATTGCCACAGTACCTTCCTTCAGCGTTTTTGTCTGTTAGCTGACCCGGATCACGGGCGTAAAACTTCATAATACAAAGAACGGCAAAGAAATCTGTGATCTTACGCACTCTGCATAACCCAATCGCGGCGGTGGCATAATCTACACATACCTCCGTCAATCAGTTGTGGTCCTTCCTTCACGTGCCGGCGTGCCGATATATGGATATCGCGATGGCGACACTTCACCCAAACACAACTCCACCGCGCTTCACGAATGATTTCTTCCAACATGCGGCGACGAGTATTAAGCATGCACATAAAAAAAACTATCCAGTGTCCGATGCGGAATTTAACTCACGTGGCTTACATCTCTGACCACTATATCACTCACTCGTCCTAGCCGTGTCGCATAAGAAACTTCCTCGTCCGGACCACACCGTATCACTGAACCTTCCAGAACCGAGTTGACCTCCTCTCGAGAAAAAGGGGTGGAGGGGTCGGAAGCTTCTGGAGCATTCCCCCACTCTAGCGGTTACCTTGCTGCGTCATGCCATGACGTCATACTGACCCTCCGGTCTCGTCGTATCCCCCCTCTTCCGGAGCCGGTAATTAACCGTGACTGGATCGGTCACATCTCTCCCGTGGCCTTCAAAATATAAGCGGCGGGAACATAGCTTATATTTTTCCTTAAATGATACATGTGAACGATCCTTTCAGTCATCTCCTCAATGTGGACTAGCGGGCTTGCCTGTGATATTTCCGCAGATTCGCGGCATTGAAGTTCCCAACAGGTGCATTCGTGACGTTGTCAACCACCCTATAGCAATTGTTGTCCATCACTCTGGCAATCCTATGGGGTCCCGCAAATGGGCGCGCAAATTTCCCATACACTCTGAGTGGTAAGTTTGATGACGTAGGTTTCCGAATCAGCACCAGGTCATTGACTCGAAGTGGTTCGCGAAAACGGTGGCCAGCCTTCCTTCTCTCCCGTTTCTGCGCCTGTAGCTGCATCCTCTCCCGAGCCAGTTCGTTTCTCCTTTGCACCGACGGCTCAATCTCTGGGGGTGCCTGTATAACAGCATGCCAAGGTCTACTTGGTTTTCGTCCATGGTGCAGAAGACAAGGAATTTGTCTGGTACTTTCATGTGTTGTAGAGTTCAAGCAACGTTCAATTTTGGGTACCACTTCCATCCATCTATGATGCTGTTCATGACAGTAAATCCGGCAGTATTTTCCAATCTCTGCATTTACCCTTTCAACTGGATTTCATTCTGGGTATCTTATGGAGCTCAAGATATGCCTTATGCCGAGTCGTGCCATCGCCTCTTGAAATTCGGCGCTCGTGAACTGTGTTCCGTGATCGCTCAGGAGGAACTCTGGCTCCCCTGCAGTTGGAATCACGCCGGTTTAAATTCTGCGAATTACGTACCGGGATGTTGCCTTCTGTATCGGGTGCAACATGACTAATTTGGTAAACACATCCATCGTTACCAAGATGTATTGGTTACCCCTGGTGGACCTCAGAAGGGGGCCATACAGGTCCGTAGCCATTAATTCATTCGGACGGGTCGGTATGATAGCCCTAGGCTTCTCCTTAGATACGTCCGATGGGAACTTGCACCTCTGACAGATGTCGCATGTCCTGATTACCGCTCGTATGGTTTTTTCCCATGTACTCCCAGCTAAATGTTTCTCTTATGGCATGTAAGGTTTTATCACATCCTCCGTGCCCAATAGATCGGTGAGCCAACCAAACCACTGCTGAAATCAACTTCGGCGGTATTACAATACGTAGCCTTGTGTGGTCTTTATCAACAAACTTGTGAATCACGTCACCAACAATGTGATAAAAGTGAGCAATCTTTGCCGTTCCAGCATAATCGGGGTCATCTGCACCCATGCGATTCTTTAAATACCGGTATATCCGTCTTAACGGAGTATATCGCCGTTGAGCCTGGCTCAGGAGTTTCAAACGCTCCACCGTTTCCTGATCATCCGGTATTAACTCTACCTGGTACAGAACAGCCTCCTCACGTGGGTTTCTGCTCAAAACATCCGCTAGAAAGTTTTGCTTTCCGGGCCTATGAATAACTTCTGCGTCGAATTGCTGCAGGAAAAGGGTCCAGCGCGTGACTCTTTCGCTTGAAATGTCAGACTTTAACATAAACTGTAACGCGCGATGGTCCGTCACAATCACGACCCTATGCCCTAAAAGAATCTTCTTCCACATCTTTAGAGCATAAATTATAGCCAGCGCCTCCAATTCCGTGGCTAAGTAATTAAGCTCAGGCTGTCGCAATTTCCTACTGGTAAATGCCAGATAATGTTGTTTCTTCTCGTCATCCAACTGGTACAACACAGCGCTCACTCCTACCTTTGAAGCATCGGTGTCAATATAAAATGTTTTGGAGAAGTCTGGGTACTCCAGTTTAACATTGTTAAGGAGCATGTGTTTAGCTTGCGTGAAGGCCTATTCACACGCCTGATCCCACTTCCACCGATTGTTTTTCCTGAGCATGCTCTGCAGAGGGGCAACTACATCCGTGTAACGGGGGCAATGACTAGAAAAGAATAAGGTCATTCCCAGGAACTGCCTCACTTGTTTCACCCTTTCTGGTCTGGGAAACTCAGCTATCGCCTCAATTTTCTCCGGGTTTGGCCGATATCCATGTTCGTCAATGAGATGTCCCAAAAACCGAATTTCTCGGTGAAAGAAATTGCATTTCTCCAGGTTTGCCATAAATCCGGCCGTAAACAAGTTCTCAAACAACAATCTCAAGTGTTTCAGGTGCTCCTCTACTGACGTGGATGCCAAGATCAAATCGTCCACATAACATAGTACGTGTTTCTTGACCTCTTCACTCAAGTTGCTGTCCAGCGCTCGAATCAGCACAGGGCCAATGTTTTTCAAACCGAAGGGAAGGCGGTTAAAGACGTGGGTCTTCTGCTCATGCAGGAAGCCAGTGTATTGCTTGCTGTTCTTGGTTAACTCGACATGATAATAGGAATTTTTGAGATCTGCGGTTGAGATTTTTTTTTTCTTAAAGCGCCTCAGCAGCTCTCTAATTTGCGGTGGGCGGTCGTACTCTGGCAAAATGCGTGCATTTATTCCACGTGCATCCAGACAAATCCTCAGGCGAACATTTGGCTTCCTTACAACCGCTAAAGGGTTTAGGAAAGAAGTCGGAGCCTTCTTTATTATGCCATCCTTCTCCATGGCGTTTATCATGGCCTTTACCTCCTCCTTCCATTTCTCTGGGACTGGATATATGTGTTTCCTGTTTGGTGAGTCATCACTCAACTTGATATCGTACTGAAAGTTCTTGATAACTCCAGGTTTGTCGCTAAATACCTCCCGAAACTCCTGTATCAGGTCATCGAATTGTTTCTGGACAGTTGGATCCAAAATTTCTTTTACACCAACGGGCATGTAGGTGATCGTCTCTTCTTCACGTTCCACGATATTCTCAAGTGTGTTCTCCAAGAAGAGCGTGCTCGAGTTGGCATTGATGTAATCTTTCGATCCTCTGCTCGGCGATTCGTTTCCGACATACATAACACCCTCTTGCATATTTATAATCCAGCCGTACTCCGAAATGAAGTCAACACCCAGAATTATTTGAAAATTGATGTTGGAGATGGCCACGAACACGTGCTCATAAAACCTCCCCGCAATCTTGATCATCAACAGGGCCTGCAGCTTGCATCTCACTGAGCGATCGGGAATTACACCTCTAACCTTTACAAGAGTTTAGTGCTTTTCAGTCGGTCAACACGAATGTACCCAAAAGAGATGGGTTATGCCCTAATCCTGAAATAAATTACATGAGATTAATAAAACACTAGGATGACCAGTTTCGATCGTCAAGCGATCATCATCAGATCCAATACACTTAGGCTATAAAATCTATGTTTGAAATACAGGTGAAAATATTTACAATATGTACAATTATTTAGTTGCAGTATTGGTACTGCAACTGTCAGTGTATGCTAAATGCAGTATATATGTTAGGTGAAATGCTAAATGGTGATGGCTATCCGGAGATTGTACTTTAGAGAGATTATATGGTTGTAAACTATGGTTAAACTATAAAATTTTAGGCTAACTACTTATCTGATTGTCTTCCGTACTACAGCTATTCGCAGTTTCCGTGTTCACTTGAACTCGCTGTGCGGTCGACTGCGGTGGTTATCTTAACGACTGGTTTTTCCCTGCCTTCCCCCCCTGTCCCTACGTGCTGTGGGGAGTGATCGCGATGTGTTTATGTGAGGTGTTGCCAACCTAGATAAGATGTATGTTATTGAATGAGGTGGATCTACAACTATTAAAGACCGTGGATTAGTCCTCGCCACGCGTGGAGCATAACCCATTCGAACTAAGCGTTGACGGTCTTATGAGGACGTCCCGGCACCACGCGTGGCGAGGACTAATCCACGGTCTTTAATAGTTGTAGATCCACCTCATTCAATAACATACATCTTATCTAGGTTGGCAACACCTCACATAAACACATCGCGATCACTCCCCACAGCACGTAGGGACAGGGGGGGAAGGCAGGGAAAAACCAGTCGTTAAGATAACCACCGCAGTCGACCGCACAGCGAGTTCAAGTGAACACGGAAACTGCGAATAGCTGTAGTACGGAAGACAATCAGATAAGTAGTTAGCCTAAAATTTTATAGTTTAACCATAGTTTACAACCATATAATCTCTCTAAAGTACAATCTCCGGATAGCCATCACCATTTAGCATTTCACCTAACATATATACTGCATTTAGCATACACTGACAGTTGCAGTACCAATACTGCAACTAAATAATTGTACATATTGTAAATATTTTCACCTGTATTTCAAACATAGATTTTATAGCCTAAGTGTATTGGATCTGATGATGATCGCTTGACGATCGAAACTGGTCATCCTAGTGTTTTATTAATCTCATGTAATTTATTTCAGGATTAGGGCATAACCCATCTCTTTTGGGTACATTCGTGTTGACCGACTGAAAAGCACTAAACTCTTGTTTACTAAGGCAACACTGAAAATATGGCTTCAAACACCACAATCTAACCTTTACATTCGCTACTGGTAGAGTATATACGGGTCCTGCCTCCATTATCTCGTCCAAACATGACTGAGACACCACACTAATCATCGCTCCGGTGTCAATCAGGGTTTTTATTTGTTTACCGAGCACCTCTACTGTTATGATTGGCAAAGTATACACTTTCCCGCGGCGGATAACGTCTTCCTCATGAATCAAGTCTTCGTCGGTAGCCTGAAATATCTCTTGAATTTCGATCAGTTCGGGAGGACCAAGGTTTGAGGAATTTCTTAATTTGAAGTTTTTTTTGTTGATCTGACCGACTTGTGTCAGGTGGTCGGTCAGCTTCCCCCGGTGTTGCGGATGGATTGCTCCGTAATTGTTGTAAATATTCCTGGCTCTCTCGATGTCTTTCCGTATAGCTCGGCCGCGACCCCTGCGAACGAGAATCCCTATCGGCATTCTGTCTCTGATAATATTGATTTGACTGCCTTCGCTGATATTCACCATATCGTCCCTTCGTATTGTTGATTCGGGATCTCCTACGTTCTCCGTACGGTTTATTCCTCCACCTGGGTCGCTCGTCTGTTCCACCGTAGCTCCTATCTCGGCTCCGATAGTACCATGTGTCTCTTGGCCTGCCCGTCTCCCGCGGCGTTCGCTCTTCCGTCTGCGCAATTTTGTCAATCACGACCGTGTTTACATCTCTATTTTCCTGTCGTCCAGACCTCGCCTGTAAGTGCGCTAGTGTGGTCAAGTTTTCGTAGAATCTCTTCACATCCCTCTAAAGTCTGGGCTCTTAACGCTATCACACTCTTCTGGACCTCTACAGGTAATTGTCGTATAATGGCTTGGACCAATTCGTCCTCCGGCACTGGTGGAGTAAAATACTGCAGCCTGGTGAGTTGCGATGCGAAGTACCCCGCATACCTAGTCGGATTGGACGTCGCATACCGTTTAGCGTATAGTTCCGCCCGTATGTTCAATTGTTCTTCAGGGCTCCAAAAGCGTTTGATTAATAGTCGTTCGAACTCGTCCGTACTCGTGAACGTGTATCGAAATGCGCGAAACCAAGTTAATGCTGTCGATTCCAGGGACCTCTCAATAACTCTTAGTTCCCTCTCACGTGGTATCTTATTTTCCGCCATGTATTCACGGACCTCCCTCATAAATTCGATGGGTGTGACGTTATTAGTCCCATTGTTCCCCGAGAATTTCCTCGGCTGCTGGTCTATACTTCTAATGATAGTCAGGTGTCCCGCGGGGTTTGTACTCTGTATTCTCGGCGTTGCAACTACCTCTCCCGCCTTTCTAGAAGATAGGGTGTTTTCACTTTCCGTCCCGTCAAGAGGTGGCGTGGTTTCAATTTCGGACCATCTAACCCTTTCTGACTCCGATTTGTCTTTTATCTGCGTCATTTCCGCCTCTAAGTTGCCTAATCGAGTGAGTTGCCTTCCCTGTTGAATAATGATCTTCTCCTCCAACTCAACAATGGAAGTGTGGTTAGATTCTCTCACATGTTCGAATAATGTCGTTTGAGAATGAGTGATTTTCCTGTCATACGTGTCCTGGAATGATTCAACCTGTATCTGCATGTTTTTCACGTCCTTCGCGACCTCTTCTTTCCAACCTGATACGTCCTGTTTCAACTTATCCAGGGTTTCCTCGTTAGACTGACCAATTTGCTCAATTTTTGCCGTCAAATCTTGTCCCATGCCTTTAATATTGCCGTTCAACTGCTCCTCAAGTCCTTCAATATTCCCCCGAAGCGAACTCTTGAGTATCCCTGATTTGCCGTGCCATAGAATCTTTGAGCTCCGCGGTGAGCACTTGAAATATTGTTTCTACCTTTTTATCGAGTAGATTAATCTTATTATCTATAGCCTTTCCTGATAGTTTAAGATTACGTTGTACAGCATCAATGTTTTTCTGCAAATGAGATTCTAAACTCTTAAGATTAGATCCCATGACTTCTAATAAGTCGGTTCTGAGATCATCAACTTTATCACTAACATCTTTTTTATTCCTGCTATTTGAGTGCCGACACCCTCTTGTGTCCTCTGTACCTCTGCTATTTGAGTACCGACACCCTCTTGTGTCGTCTGTAAGCGATCCATATCGCTCTTCATGTTTGTCTTAATTGACCCAATACTATCCTTAACATTATTCATTTTAGTGGTTAAACCACTTAATCCATCTTGGATTTGTTTTAATATATTAGCTATATTTTCTGCGGTTACTACTTGTGACATCTTACAATACAACTTAAATATAGGGGCCTACAGGGGAATGTAGGTCGTCGAGTATAGCCATGACCTGAGATCGTGTACCAACCCTGTCAAATGGTTCACTAAAGGCTCAGTGTGATACGAGGTTAATTTTACACAAAAGAATTACACATGGCAAGCATCTCGCTCCCATCAAAGGCACGAATCTGACCACTCAGTATGCTCCCATCACAACAACAAATGATTGAGTAAAAAAATGCCCATGACGGAGACGACACGCACCATCGTCGTCGAGCCAACACGTTGGCGGCGCCACTTTCCCCTCCCTGTGCCCGTTTCTCCAATGGGACAGGCGATCACCCGGCCAACATCCCGGCCCCATCGGAAGAAACGACCAAGGGAGTGGGTAAAAAAACTAGGGCGTGAATCTTGGTTCAAACAGACGAAGAATAAAAGAAATGCTCCAGCGAGCCAGAGACAAAGGGTCTCGGGTCGTTTACGGGTTGGGATGGCAAATGAACTGAACCAGGATTCGAAAGCAAACGCCCTAACTTGAATTAACAAAAAGAAAAAAAATCACTCGTAAAATCATACTGCCTCCTTTATTGGCCAAAGAGTAAACAAACATGATACCTGCCTACTTAGAAATTCGACCAGGAGACTGCCCAGCCAAAACTAACACAACCATTATTCCATTAGTGCACACGCATAATAATAATAATAATAAAAAATTACTGGCCACTTATTCCAAAGTTTACCTGTGGCATGAGCTCAGAAAAAAAAACGTATCATAACATGACAATCTACCTTTATACATCGATGGACGCGCCTCCTGTATCGAATGAAATTTACCATCTAAAGAGCATCAAACAAAATCACATCATACATTTTCCCAACATCAACTGGACGTCACCTAATGTGGAATTCAATAACCAACCGAAATATAAATCATTTACATTTACATCTAGTGTTCAAATATTTACACAGCACATTCTTATTGTTCTATCTGGTCTACAGGCTTGACCGTCCCAATTACCTTGATCCTCATTAATATACCCACTTGCATAAGTAAGTTACCGATATGTCATATGCTGACGTCTAGAATTGGTTCGCAACTTTCATAATAGGATACCTCAGTGTGTTTCATTTTCGTGACCAACATTTAATCATAGCCATTCAGTCAACCAATATGTGTGAGGATCTGAGTAACCTTACTGCAGAGCGTACCCTCAAGTACATCATAGCTCTGTTCCACACTCAACCCTATGAAGAAATGCAGCACATCCATCCATCTAGAGTGAGGAACCTCTCCGTACAATTACAAATTTTCAGGGTCAAACATAGCCCACTGAATAACCTTGTTACCCATAACTGAATATCACCACATTAATCTACCTCGTCACATATGACGGAATACCATATTAATCTCATTACAAAAATTGCGCTTAATAGCATACCTCGAGCCCACACTTAACACAGTAATTCTAACTTATCTGGACAATGAAGTCGTACGATAACATGTAACTTTGCCCAAGGAACCATATTATACCAGACAACAATTAACCAAATCCAGCGACTTATTTCACATCACATTTCTGAATTTCGTAAGAGACCCTTTGGAATAAAACTTGTTCCATGATTTTCATGCCCATTATCTCGAGCGATATTTCTTTCATGGCCATGCGTGATTATCTCAAACTATATTTCGGTATTGATTATAGCAATATTTATCAACCTTTAACTAAGATTATATTATTATTATTATTAATATAATTATTATATAATTATATTTCAAAGCATAACATTGACATTGATGTTGTTGGTAAAAGTCAAACGACTCGAAGTAAAAAACAAAACTCGACACAACCTCAGGAAAACGAGAGTGATGCTCTTATTTAACCTAGAATCATTGATTGTTAATAGCGTTAAACTATGTGAATGGGATTAAGTTACACGACCCCAAGTCATCTTATGGCATGGCTATACAAAATGGAGATTCTCTTCTTTACGATGAACGGGAGTGAGAAAAAAATATCTTACTTCGGATCCGGCGTCGTGATGAATCCTGGTCCTTGGGAATAAGAGACGTCGATGTTTCCTGGTCATGCGTACAGCGTCGTTCCACCCGCGTCTCCCGGCGCTCCAGTGTAAGCATGCGTCCCCAACATCTGTCAATCTCCAGGCGACGACCATGACCGCCCCCGACTGCACCTCTCCACCCACGGCGTTGGCGTCGGCGTCTTTTATCATCCCGTTCCATGTCCACGCATCCATTTCCTCGCGACCGTTCATCCCCTGACTACCCCTAATGGGTTTACTGCAACATACTTTGGGTATTGAGGTCCGTGTAGATTCCCAACATGTCCGAGTCTGCGTTCATATTGTTTACATTGCTGTGTGACCACATTGCATTCCACTACGCCGTAACACTTTCACATCTTCACGCTACAGTATCCGCTTCTTAGTTCATTCAACTTGACCTGCTCACGTCCCACACTCTATGTTTAGACTGTTCGCCTCGCCTGCGCAACCTGCAACCATCAACGCAAGCTTAAAGCAGATATATCCCTTTCCTCATGCGCACACCGTGTCTCTTGAATGCCAGCTTGGCTGTTCACCTTTAAATGACGTAACCGGTCGGCGTTATAATTCAGGTTTCTCTCCGGCCTTCGCTCACATGTTCAGATGTTCAAATGTTTAGGCGCACACAACTTTATCAGATTATTGCCACAGTACCTTTCTTCAGCGTTTTTGTCTGTTAGCTGACCCGGATCACGGGCGTAATACTTCATAATACAAAGAACGGCAAAGAATTCTGTGATCTTACACACTCTGCATAACCCAATCGCGGCGCTGGCATAATCTACACATACCTCCGTCAATCAGTTGTGGTCCTTCCTTCACGTGCCGGCGTGCCGATATATGGATATCGCGATGGCGACACTTCACCCAAACACAACTCCACCGCGCTTCACGAATGATTTCTTCCAACATGCGGCGACGAGTATTAAGCATGCACATAAAAAAAAACTATCCAGTGTCCGATGCGGAATTTAACTCACGTGGCTTACATCTCTGACCACTATATCACTCACTCGTCCTAGCCGTGTCGCATAAGAAACTTCCTCGTCTGGGCCACACCGTATCACTGAACCTTCCAGAACCGAGTTGACCTCCTCTCGAGAAAAATGGGCGGAGGGGTCGGAAGCTTCTGGAGCATTCCCCCACTCTAGCGGTTACCTTGCTGCGTCATGCCATGACGTCATACTGACCCTCCGGTCTCGTCGTATCCCCCCTCTTCCGGGGCCGGTAATTAACCCTGACTGGATCGGTCACAACGTATAATAATTTCAATGATAACCAATAATTATGTTAGGGCTTATCTCGTTGTGCAATTCCTACCACGTGGTCTGGATTACTTTTATCACTTTGGTACTTGCCACTAACACGTCAGAGCTTATTTTCACATCGGGGTCACAACGATATTGGGAACCATTCAATTTACCTAACTGAATATCCCGATGTAAAACATTATATTGTATTTATTTCCAAACAAGCCCAGCTACATATTTCAACCCAAAATTTCACAGACGCCACACTTTCAACTTTTTTATACATTAGTGCTTTCAAATATACTAAGCAATCATACAGTATAGCCAAACAAAAGAAAATTATTTAAGATAGAGCACTTTGAACTATTATAACACTATAACACTAAATGATAAGTAAAAAGAGTAAATACTATGGAGTTCTCGAAAATGGTCATAGGTGGAGAAGGTGAACAAATTACAATAACATTCGAAGATGAAATTGAACAAGTAGATAGTTTTTAATAACTAGGAAGTTGGGTTACACAAGAAATGATATCCACTGAAGAAATAAAAACAAGGTTTGCAATAGAAAAAGAAGCCTTCAGTAAGAAAAGAAAATTAAGTTGAGGAGCAGTGTAAGTAAGGCTAAGAAAGAGATTAGTGAAATATTTTGTTTTGAGTGTAGCTATGTATGGAGCGGAAACTTGAACGCTTAGGAAAGAAGACGAGAGAAGAATAGAGGCTCTCGGAATGAGGCTATGGGGGAGATTGGAGAGGATAAGCTGGAAGGACAAAGTGAGAAATGAGGAAGTATTAAAGAAAGTAGGGGAAGAAAGGATGATGATGATGAGAAGGGTAGAAAAATGAATTGGATTGGACTCTGCCAAAGAGGAGATGGTTTTGATGAAAAGTGTTTTAGGAAGGACAGTCCAAGGGAAAATCCGAAGAGGAAGAAGAAGGTTTCAGATGCTGGATTCCATCAAGATTGATAAATCTTATGAGCTGATGAAACGTGCTGCTGAAGACCGGATAAGGTGGAGAGACCGACCATGAGGAAATCTGCCATCAGGCAGATAAACTGATGATGATGATGGTGGTTTGAGCAATTGTCAATTGTATGAGACGCTTGTGTCTTTTTGCGGTATATGGAATACGTTAAATTATCGTCCGCTCGGTGGATTGTTAAATCTAAGTAATTTATGCGCTGGTTGTTTTCTGTTTCCATTGTGAATTTAATGGATCCGTGTCAGTTATTGATTGATTGAAGCAATATGTCTTTCGTTAGTTATTTCTGCGTCGTTTATGCAAATGACGTCATCCACTTATCTACTCCAATGTACAATGCCTTTTGCAGAATTTCCTTCGAGGAATTTGTTCTCTAAATTGTTAATGAATATGTTGGCAACTAATCCCATACCTAGGTTTGTTGATTTTTCATATATTTTGCCCTGAAATTGTAAAACATTGTGGCGGAGTGTAACTTGAAGCAGTTCTACTATTTCTTCCGTTTCTTTTTCTGCGTTATTCTCTTTCAGAATGTCTCCTATTATCTTTATCGCTTCTATTACTATTGTGCTAGTGTACATATTCGTGATATCGAAAGAAATCATTCATTTGCTTGGTTTTATGTCTATGGACCCCATGCTATTCACTAATTCGATTGTGTTTTTTACTGAGTGTTCGTTTTTGATAATTACCCTAACCCTCAGGATTTGTATTAACTCTTTACTTAGTTTGTAGCCTGACACACCTCTACAATTCGCGATTGGTCTAATGGGGCAATTGCTCTAATGGATCTTCGTTAGAGCCCTTAATGACGGTAACTGAGGGTTCATGTCTACGATTTTAGTTTTTTCTGACCTTGTGAGAATTGATTCTGTTTTTAGTACATTTTTACATGGTTTTGAAATTTATTAGTTTATTATGTCATTTATACCGTTGTCGTTTATGAATTCTTCGTTTCATTTATGTGTTCGGCTTTACTGTTGTGTTCCCCTTGTTGGCTTTCGTTACACTTAAATCCCCTTTATCTATTTAATTATTTAAATATTTCCCTAACGCGGTTTGAGTTTTATTGTTTATTTTGTTCCTACTTTTTTCTTGTTTTACGATCTTCCTAGCTTCGTTTGTTACGAGATTCTTAGTTATCTCTCTTTCTTGTTCTGGTAATTTGCTACACACAATTTCTACGTCCGTTATGAGTTGGTTTATGTTGTGTTCATTGTGTTTATCTTCGCAATAAAATGTAAACCCTTTTCCAATATCATTACTTCCTCTTTGGATAAACGTGCTTCCGTTCTATTGTGTAACCTGTAATTGAATTTGACGCTTTTGTGTTTTCTTTTTCGGTTATGTTTGTTCATTTCTTTTCATTAATCTGAAATGTTAATGAATTTCAATTATGTAACATCGCAGTCACGCGAAATATATCTCTAAACCTATTACTCATATTGACCTGAAATTTTGTATGGTGATATAGGTCATTATGCTATGTACACGTATGCTACTGTCCGTCCACCAGCATAAGGTCCGTGGCAGGAATGCAATAAGTCAGCTGGAGACAGCTGGCCTCTGCGCGTACGACAATAGTGCCAACCTACTACTGACTCGTACGATTTCACAATTGGAACTGAACTAAAATAGCAGTGAGTAACCATAGCGTGAATAACATCGGTGCTGAGTTGGCAATACCTGCAGCGGCACGTCCACTCAATCAACGCAGCTGGAATGTCTCTCCTCTTCCCTTCAGCCCCCTAAGACCATGAGCTGGTGGACGGACAGTATTTGAAGCACAAAACCAACATGGTTGCCAAGCATAGTTCAAATACATAGATTAATTTCTCTCTCGCTTTAATAATTCCAGTTCATGAAACTTGCATGGTATATTTACACATATAATATTGCCAACTAATTTCATTCAATTGTTTTCACAAACTCAAAATGGTGGCTTTGTGAAATTTCGAAATCTTCTTTTAGCATATTTTCAACATATGAAATATAAGCTTATCTGAGCACCTATGGTCTGTGTGGAGATGTGTTGTTGAGAGTTAACTTAAATTTAAGACAGGGCATGCACTAGTAACACAATAGAAGAATATACAGTTGTGTGAGACCAGGAGATAAAGGGCGTCTTCAAATTGTGTTTCATTATGGTCAAGCAGGTATGCTGAGACTAGATTTTAGATTGAAGAACATATCTCTTAGTTGGTGAGAACTCTGACCTCAATCTGACTGTTATGAAATGCGGCTAAAATCTGAAGAAACTTAATAAGTCAGACGCCAAAAAGTGGACAATATACAAACTGAAAGAAATGGATTTGAACAAAAGATCCAAGGGAAGTAAAGCAAGGACTATTGAATAACTGGAAACGAAATTGTAATGTAGATGAATGGGCTATTGAAGAACAAAACATCAAAACCCACCCAAAAAGACATTGGTAAAACGGAGAGACTAGGTACGAAACCTTGAACCACTCAGGATATACTAGAATAAATGGATTTAAGGCGAAAGCATAAGGAAGCCCGAGATGAAAGGGGTAACGAAAAATACAGACGTCTGAAAGATTAGGTAAACAAGTAATGCAGGAAGAGAAAGAAGAATTGTTTAAAGAGAAATGTTCAAGTGTAGAAAACTGCCTGGAAGTACGGCAAGTAGATGCAGCTTTTCAAAGGACGTTTGGTGCAGCAGAAAAGACGGGAATACAATTATTTGGAGTGTGATGTTATAGGAGATTAATGCAGTTTAGACGGTTAAATAAGGGAGTAACTGAAAAATAATTTAATTGACTAGTGATAAGAGAACTATTTGGCGAGTAATAGTGAAGAGAAGAGAGAGAAAATTTTAGATGTAGGAGGAGTCAAGGATAAGAAATGTGAGAGTAGGCCAATGTTAGAATATGTTAAACAGATTGACTCAGATGTATGGTGTGGCAGGTATGCAGAGCTAAAGAGATTAGCTCACGACAGAGAGGCATGGTGATCTACATCAAATCCTACTCAAGACTGATGACCCACACAGGAACAAAGTCCTCATTTGTCAGTCAGCACATACGCCACCTGTACGAAAACTCACCTCAGTTGCGCACGAGCATGTCTGCAGTAAACTGAACAGTGCACCGTAGATCCATTGGCAACGGTCAAGTAAATTCGCATTAAATTGTGGGATGTAAGCTTAGTCCTTAACGGCATCCCGCAGAAAATGTCAACTCCTTTAGATCGGAATATTTTGGTGGCCAAGGTATGATCACTGTCCACTTGTGCATAATAGGAGCTGTGCAAGATAGCTAAAAGGTGACACATGGCAATTATGCAGGATGGACCCAACTTTTGGTGAAATAAAATGTTCTTTATTCTCTCGCAGCTATAGTCAATTGCACGTATTCAGCATATCGAGGCATGTGATTTCAGTCATAATCCTCTCTCTATCCACTTAGGTGGTGGTGAGCCTTGAGATTTGGTGGGGAACATAATAGTTTTCTATTAATCAAAACTTGTTCATGGAACTTAAAGCTCAAATGCTATTTAGTTGTTTGTCTTTAGTAGGTTCGAGAATGTACCTCAATTTTTCCTCACCCCATATGCTCACATTATTTTTCCCCTGTTTGTCGTCACCGCTCTTCTTTTGAGAGAGATGAATATTGCACCCCTTAAACCCCAGAAAGATTTTTAGGTACGAATTTCGTTGGTTTTCATGCATACATCCTTCTTACAGTTTCCAAAACGTGATCAGCTACGCGATGGCATCCTCACCTTTCTCTCAACTTGCATTAACCAACCGATCATACCGTAGCTTGTTGATCATACTTGTGGTGAACTTCTCCAGCATATTCGTACTCTAATTTGTGATTCATTTTGTTCTGCAATAGACACAAATGTACACCTTCATCTTGACTGCATCCCATGTTCCTCCAGGCACATGAGAATTTTGCAAGAACGAAATCACTCATTTAAAATTCTCACTTTTATTATATTGTGCTAGGTATGACAGGCATCGGAGATATTCCGGTCAGTAATTTCGAAACTTTTATTTATACTTCCAGTACCGGTAATTGATTTATTGATAAATGCCATGTCCTGTGGTTCGGATTCCACGTAAAAAGGAGGTCCCGTGGCTCATAATCACAAGATTCACAGTCACGTAAAACTACAATCTTCCTTTTTTTTTTGATTTATTGATATTTTCGGTACCGGTAATTAATTTAGAGTAACTGTATACAGTGTGTTCATTTATTGGAGTGCAAGTACAGCTGATAACTTTAAAATACTACTTTGGAGAATAGGGATTAATCCTTTGGCTATGGGAAAGTTAACGTTCAGATTTGGATTGTACAGAGAGTTGGATAGGCTTTGTTCGTGGATTATCTTGAAGGGTTAGAGACTGTAAATTATGCCTAATCAGCACTATGTGTGATTGGTTATTCTTTAAAATCTGGGTAAATAAATCATCCCTCCAGAATTCGTGTAGCGCTTTATAGCTTTTACTCCTAAATCTCCATTTATCCTCGATGTATTCAAGATTGAACCACGATCACCCTCTTGTTTTCAATATCACGCATACTCCAACAAGCCATTCAATTCTATCGCGATTTAAATGTAGATTAATATGCGTCATCTATACGAGCGGGCAGATCGTAAGTGTTCAGTTGCCCAGTTTCCATCAATTAATTGTTATGTCCTCGTACAACTCTCCTTTTTGTATGTCTCCTTTCAGTTACCCTAGTGACAGTAAAGATTGTGTATGACAATATTCCGCTGGAATGAGCAAGATGTATGAAAGTTGAATACAGGCACTTCGGAGGAATGCTGCTGCATGCAATTTCTTTATCCTTGTAATCGAGCCGATGAAGGACCAGGTTGGTCTTCCGCAAATAACTGCCGTATGTGGATACCACTAACCTTTCTCCTACTATAAACGCTTCTTTCGTGAGAGAGATGGATTAATACGTTCATCCTAGAGAGATTTCACTCCAAAACTCCGACATGAAAAACCTGTATGGCCTGTAATATGAAATTGCGCCAACTATCGTTTCACTAAGTGGATCCCTAATTTATTATTCCTCATTTCTTAACCATCTAAATTAATCAAAAGTGTAGTGCATTATATTAGACTTAATTATTTCACGATGTTATGACCGGGAACGTCGAATCCTGCTGTTGTTAATATTTGTGCATTAAGTTACAGGCTACCGATCAACAGAATACTGCATCTGGTAGGGACTATCTTCAGAACCAACATGTTTTCAACAGGGTGTAGAACGTTCTTCCTATTCACAGATGCGGAGATTCACACTTTCAAGCTGGTAATTTGAAGAGAAAGATTTCAGTACGTGGAGGTATCAAGAAATTTGTGCCTGCTGATAGTCTCCGGAAACTATATTCATGTAACATATGTGGAGCGAACCTAACTACAAAGCAAAATTTGAGTCAACATATATCTATTCATAGTGGACTAAAGCCGTACTTATGCGATAGATGTGGAGCGAACTTTACCTTGATGACTCATTTAAAGGAACATCTGGTTACTCATACTGGTCTGAGGCCGTACACATGTAGTACATGCGGAAAGATATTTTCACGGAAAGGGGTGTTGAAAAGCCACATGCTCGTTCATAGTAATCAAAAGCCATATTCATGTGGTACATGCGGAATGAAATGTAAACGAATGCCTGATTTGATGTATCACATGACTACCCATAGTAACCTAAAACCTTATCTATGCAGTAGGTGCGGTGCAAAGTTTGGTCATAAAAAATATTTAGCTAGGCACATACGAACTCATAATGATCAGAAGGCATACACATGTAGCTGCGGAGAGAAATTTAGTTCATATTACTATTTGAAGGAACATAAAGTGTCTCATACCGGCCAAAAACCTAATATATGTACTACTTGCGGGGCTACCTTTTCACTTAAGAATGGATTGAAAAGACATATTTTGATTCATGGCGGTGAGAAATGCTACTCATGCGGTGAATGCGGAGCAAAGTTTTACGACAAGAGTTCCTTGAACAGTCACTTTCTGATTCATAGTAACAACGAGTGTTACATATGTAATGTATGCGGTGTAAAGTTTATCCGAAAGTCAAATTTGAAAAATCACCTTCAAATCCATAGCAACCGACAGCCTTATACATGTGATATATGTGGAGCAAAAATTACTGCAAAGCGATCATTGAAGACTCATATTTTAACGCATAGTGGCGACACGCCACATTCATGTAGTTTATGCGGAGCCACGTTTACTCATAAGGTTTCTTTGACGAAACATATGAATATACATAGCGAATGACCGCCTTATTGATGAAGTACATGCGCGGTAAAAGTTACGTAATAGGAATCAATGGAGTCACTCTTGGAAGTTAGTAGTTATTAACACTTTATTAATGTTGAGGAAATTCCCGTTTAATCATTGTGGCCAAAAGTCATCTAGCACATGCTTTGCTAAGTTTTTTGTAAGGGTGCTTTTCTTTATTGTGGATATTTATGTGGTGAATGCAAAATAAATGTTTGACTAGAAATCGAGGCATTGTGGTGTTTGAAGCCATATTTTCAGTGTTGCCTTAGTAAACAAGAGTTTAGAAATCCAGGTTTAAACTCTCATATAATACATAGTGTGGAATCATAACTCTATTCGGTCATAGTATATCATTGAACACACGTATTTTCTTATTGGGAACAGGCTAACGTTCGAGTTATATGTCTGCAGTAGAATTTGCTATAAATATTGCTCTGGTGAGAATCATGGTTCACCTAAATCTTCAAATGCTCCATCCAAAACGGGATTTATTCTGAAGTTTTAAAACATAGCCGGAGTTTATCCAGAGCAGGCCAAATTTGAATGTAACATTCGGAGTGTTGATCAGTGTGCGAGGCAAAGTTTATGTTGACCAGAACCAGGATCACTGAATCTGATCCGTTACACTTAGGCCCTTTAATCCATGTATATACGTTTCTGGGTCACTTCATCTACAATGCATAGACTCGTTTTGTTGCGACGGTTATTATACACTTGCGCAACTTGGCATTGTTTGTTAGCGATATGTGATTTGTGTTACTATTTTGTTATTGGTTAATGAACATCAAATTTGCTTGCTTAGTGTGATATCTGTGATAATGGTTGGTTTGGTGTTTGTATTGGAATAAATGAGGAACGCAACTGTTTTCATTGGTATTTATTTTAGTGTTATGTCCAATTCTATGCCTTTTTTATTGAACTTGTCTTGTCAAATTTAATGTGATAAAGCCTCTGTAATTTGAATCTTTCGGTTTCACGATTTGCCGTACTAGCTGTGAACTTTAACGTGGTCGAAGCCGTTTTTCATTGGTGACTTATGCTTTTCAGTCGTTCAACACAATTGTACCCAATTTTAATGACTGTTTCCGTAATCCTATAAAAAGGGAAATGATTTTAAAATATTCTCTCTGGTAACTAGTTTTGTCGTCAAGCGATTATCATCACATCCTTTTAATTTAGGATGTTAAATCTATATTGACTAGTATTTGGGTGATCTCATTTAAAATATATGCTCTTATTTATTTACAGTATTAATTTTACACTTGCGCAAGTTGTCAGGATTAGTTATGTGTAATTGTTTGTTAAGATATTATTGGTTATTGGCCTCCAAGCGTGCTAGTTTAGTGTGATATCTGTGATTGTTAGTAATGGTCAGGTTAGAGTATGTATCGGAATAGATTGAGAATTTAGCCATTTATTGGTACGTATTTTGGAGTTAAATTCAGTTCTTTGCATTTTAACTTAAACAAATTGTCTTGTGTGAAACATGAGTTTTAGCCTCAGTGATTTCAGTATTTGGGCTTCATGATTTGCCTGACTAGGTGAACACATAATCGTGTTGAAGGCAACCTTTTAGTGTTGCCTTAGTAATCAACATGTGATACTTTTTAGATGGTGAACACGACTGTACCCAATTGAAATGGGTGTTTCCCTAACCCTGCAAGAGAAATCACATTCACTTTGATGACTATTGTCAACTGTCAAAGCTGTACCGAAATGATGAGTGGCGATCATTTCAACAAAAAGTGCCAAATCGCTGCAGATAAGAATCTAATTCAGGTTTGCACTCGTGAGTAAACCAAGAATCAATCAACAATTTACGACATCATCTGTAAGTATATATCAAACTTCCGGCACCCAACCCAATTGAGTAGCATTACAGAAAACGTCCAAAACAAGTGCAACGAGAAAACATGAATCGCCTGATAAAAAACTAAAAAGACTAGGAGGAACATAAAACAATAATGCTTATGATCAACACAGTCAAAACAATAAATTCAACTTTTACAGCAGAGATACAAACATCACGTCATCCGCACAAGACATTTATTTGCTAGAAACAGGCTTGAAATGCAATTTTATAGACGTATACAGATTCCCAACATCAACATTTCGGACATTGAGATAGTCATCAATAAGCTACCAGTACAAGATAGGACATTTACAAATTATTTAGGCACCAACGACGAAATAAGAAATCCTCAAACGAGAGAGAAAAAGGTACAACTCCCACGGCATCACAATACTTAAAGAGGTTAAGTCATTGAAACAAAAGATAAAGGAGCGGGACTTAGTTATAATTAAAGCAGACAAGGGCAATACCACTTAAGTACTAAATTAAACGGAATATATCGACTAAATAAAAATTTCTGAATAATACCTAGGAAAAGACGCAATTAACAAATTTCAAAGTCGAATAAAAAGTGCATTAAACAAATCTGAATACATTTTCACCATAACCGTAAAAACAAAACTAATAAACATGGACCCAAAATTCTGTCTTTAAAAGGACGACCAAAAATACATGGAGAGGAGAGGCCAATAAGACCAATATTTAACTGCAGGAACGTGCGAAAATACAAAACCAGTAAGGAACTACTGGAAATATTAAAACACCTCATAACCAGCAACGAGGACAACACTGTTAAGAACAAATCAGAATTATAAACTGCACTTAACATGTCACAAAGGAAACCTAGAGTAGAGTCCCGCTCAACCGACATTCTGTGTTAGACTTAATTTGAACATTTGGTATAACTTGCACTAAATTCTGGGACCCCTGGTTTGGAGGTTGCAGCCTGGGAACAAGCCCTGACGAAAATGAGCATGGTGAAAAAGAAGAAGAAGAATGAGGTAATGCAGAACAAAAGGATAAAACGATGTCTCACAGTGAAGGGTTGTGTACATTGGAGCAACAGCCGGAGTCAAGCGCAACGGAGGTGTTGATTTTTCGTCGATGGCGAGATCTCGCAGCAAGAAAACGTGAAGCAGCCGGCAAGCAGACATTGTCGAAGAGTTTCTTCTCTTAAAGTATTTGGAGCGCTTTTTGTTCATAATAATGTTATTGGTTTTACGTCCCTTTTAACCACTCTGGCTTTCAGAGACACGTCTTTTTGTTCAATACAGCATGTAGGCTACAATTGAATTGAATTGATAAATAGAGTACCGTAAAACATGTTATTGTCGTTTTAGTAATACAGTATAGCGTACCTATTTATCATAGTTCATTTAAAAGTCATTCTGTATTATCAGACATTTTCGGTGATCCGACGTACTCCCGGTCCATTTTAGGTCGGATAATCGAGACTCTGCTGTACTTATATACCAATAAAGGAAACCATCATTATAATTAAGAAAATTGTGATGCCAAAAGATAACTTAAGTCAATAAAATCCAATATTTGGGTACACTGTACTGGTTTTGATTCTATTATAACCTTCCTCAGCAGATACGATATGAATGAAGTTGCAAGATTATATATAATTTTATAAAAAGTATGAGTTAAAAAATATTTCCAGAAACGTTAACTATCTAAATGCTTAAAATACTCTAAAATATTGGAAAATCAGGTCTGTCACAATTTGTTTTAAGTTAATGATGAATGAACGAATTCTTCAAAAAAGACAGCCATAGTGGAGAAGTCAATGCTATACACTGTATACAGCAACAAAAAACGACGCACCAGGGAGGAACTGTCTGATGGCGATAAAAATCGGTGGATGTGAGGAACAGACATAGAGAAACAAACGACCACAAATGCAGAAAAACAATCGAATGATTTATTACAGAGTTAGAGCGTTACAAATTGAGGACGTTAATAAGGTGTTGGTCTACTCCTGGCCTGGATGCAAGCTGCCACTTGACGTGGCATGGACTGATAAAGTTTCCGGATGGTGTCCTGCGGAATTTCGTGCCAAATGGTCTCCAACTGTTGGGCTAAATCGGCGACATTCCGATGTTCGCAATCGCCTTCCCATAACGTCCCAAATGTGCTCTATGGGAGAGAGATCAGGCGACCAAGCTGGCCTAGGATGGATCGGACAAGTTTGAAGACAGTCCATGGCAACACGCGCCGTGTGCCACCGGGCATTATCGTGTTGGAAAGTAAGGCCTGGATGTTGCTGAAGGAACGGTAACACAACCGTCCGTAGAATGTCATCAACATACCGTTGTGTTGTCAGTGTGCCAGAAATGACTACCAGAGGGTCCGGCTATCAAAGGAGATGGCACCCCATACCATCACCCGCTGTTGTGGGGCTGTGTGGCGTGTGATAGTCAAGGCAGGATCCCCACGTTGGCCTGCACGTCTCCACACACGTCTGTGGTTGTCGTCAGGGCACCGTTGGAAACGGGACTCGTCACTAAGGACTATACGTCCCCAGTCAGCGCAGTTCCACGTTGCTCGAGCGTGGCACCACTGTAATCTGACTTGACGGTGAACAGGCGTGAGTGGTAAGCGGCGTAACGGGCGGCGCGAGCGCAAATTCCTGTCGCTCAGGCGTCTGTTGATGGTCATGGTGGACACATGTGTGTGGGTCACACACTGAATCGTTGATAACGACGACTCCGGTGCTGTGACAGCTGTTCTGACAATCGCTCTGTCAACCCGTGCTGTTATTGCCCTCGGTTGACCACTGCCGTCCTAACGCTGATACCTGTCGTTGCTGACCCACGCTTGCCAGCATCGTCTGATCGCCGCATCACTTCGAACCAAATGTCTAGCGACAGCTCGATTCGACCAACTAGCTTCTTGCAATCCGATCGCATGACCCCTTTCAAACTCTGACATCTGCTCGTAATGAGCACGAATCCTTCGGCGTGGTATTCTTACAGCCGACATTCAGATATCCCAGTCAAATGCAACAGCTACTTTGAGCATACGCTTCAGAATCACGCCTTATATACACCTGATGCATGCGCAGTTCGGATGCGCGGGAGCTCTCGCTATTCATTCATTGGACACAAAGCTTTGATCAGTTGTATGTTCGGTCCGAATGTCTTTGCATACGTAATTTCCTTACAATCGGACAACGCCTCCCCGGTGCGTCGTCTTTTTTGTTATACAGTGGAACTGATGTTGTTCAATTAAGAAATGTATTAATTTATTCCAGGATCAAACATTCATCTATAGCCTTTCCAGCATTTTGACAAACTCTTATCACTATAGTGTACCATAAGACCTTTTAGTACAACGTAAGCATAAGTTTCACCATGAATCCCAACCTCTAAATCTCTGAATTTAACAACAACGTCAGTTCCATATCTTAGGCTTTTGAAGAATTTGTTAATTCATTATTAACTTAAAGCAAATAGTAACAGATCTGATTTTCAAATTTTTTAGAGTTATTTTAAGCATTTAGATAGATAACGTTTTCGGAAATAATTTTGAACTCATACTTTTTATCTTGCAATTTCATTCATATCGTATCTGCTGAAGGTTATAATATAACCGAAACCTGTACAGTGTACCCAAATATTGGATTGTATTGACTTAAGGTATTGACTTCTGCTATCACAATTAAACTCCGTCAATAAGGATTTGAGCAGACATAGTCTTTTCCTTTTCATTTCGTACTAATGAGAATCAACTAGTTAAATCAAACGAAAGTGATCACGAAATTATTAAGAGTTGTTCTCAACCGAAACGTGTTTCAATTTAATAAAATATAAGTTAAACAGGAGGCTTAGCAATGAGGTGACCGCTAAGTTCGCTAATAGCCGACATTTTCATATAACTTACACATTGGAAAATGGTTACTTAGAAAGGACCTTGACAAAGGGAATTTTGCAGTGGAAAAGATACGTAGATGATTTAATATGTGTCTATGAAACTGGATAAATGAACGAAGAAACCATACTTCATATTATCAATAGTCTACAACGGTCCATGAAAATTACTAGGGAACCCAAAACATTATGAACCCAAAACTGGTCAGAAAATAATCTCGACATAAATATCGAACGTAAATATAGCAAACTATCATATTAAATTTTCCGCAAACCCTTATACTTACATCCAATAAAATTGACAATCACTCGAACCACCCTAACAAGCACTAGCTAAAGAGCTTCAACTCAATGGTGCACAGAGCATTAAATATGCTAGAGAACAACTTTACGCGGTTCAATTGCATGAACGCAAATACCGGTACATGCAAAATCACAAATTCAGAAACAATGCACTAAAATAGCATTCACAACAAAAACACAACTGGCAATCATCTGCTCTAACAGTAATAAAGAAGACCCGTACTCTTAAAGCAAGTGTATGCTCAGTAACGTACCAACAACACTCGGTGTCAAGAAATTACAAAGACCAAACTGGTAGAAGTGCAGAAACGGAATAAGAGGAACACAGTTATGCGATGATATTTGCGACACACTCGGCAGTATGGGAACATATGTATGACGCAGGACACAGATTCACCAACATAAGAACAGACTGATAAATCATATGTCAAAAGCCAGAAGGAAGAGCCCTCGAAATAAAGGAAGCAATCGAGATACTCTTAGCTAAAATAAACAACCCTAATACTGTAAACGAACACACATTCAAGCATAATTCACCTCTCTTTACTAGAAAACACCCCCATTGGAAAAAGGAACAACATAACGGTTTAGACTGGCTACAGAAGTGGGCAACTAGGGAAACATGTCACTGATAACCATATACATTGTGCTATATCTTCAATAAACCAAGAGCGGCATAACGGCAGTATTATTGAGTTCAAGGCGTTCTTAAAGGACCGGTTGCGCTTTAAGATGTAATTTTAGCTTACGCGTGGTGACAATGGCAAATGTCCAGAAGACAGCAACAAACACCATGTCGTGAAGGTCTAGACCAGGCCAGCACACAGTATGTTACATTGCAAGACGAACATACGACAGGTAGGAATGCAGAAATCGGCAAATGGCGACAAGGAGATTCCTTCCAGTTCAGTGCAGATTGTGTTAGTGGTAGCAGCTGCACGAGAACGGATCCCACATCGCTCAAATAACCAGCTACGGTATGTTCTTAATCCATTCCATTACAAACACCAACCATACCATTACTAACACGTTCTTAGCTTACAAAGGGGAAATTGCATGGAAAGACATTCATGAGGGATTGGGAAAGAAAGGGTCATATAGGTATGGGTAGATATAGGCATCCTTATAAATTAAAATTAAGTCAGTGGAACAGTAACTGGGGCAAATATTCGTTTATTGGGAGGGAGGATGTAGAATGGAACAGTTTGCCAGGGGGCATTTTCAGCCCTTTGCCTTCTGATGTTGGAAAATTCAAGGAGTTGATAAGGAAGCACCAGATCAGGAGACAGTGATGTGCGGTGCATGAGTTGAAGCATGAAAGAAAGTGTAAATTATTATTTTTTTATGTTTATTTCTATTATTTATGATTACCGGTATCTTCTTTTAGCAATTAATACTTATTTTCTAATTAATCCTTATTTTCTAAAATGTTTGTGGTTGTATGATTGTTTTGTTTTGTCATTGTAATTAGCCACCATGGACAGCGTCCACATTCGCAAATAAATTATGTATGTATGTATGTAAGTACAGATATCACACTCAACAAGCAAATCTGAAGGTCAGTAACCACTAACAATATCTTAACTAAAAATCACATGTACCCTACCGCTAACTAACGAATCTTGACAAGATGCGCAAGTTGAATATAACTAATGCATCTTAATAAGTGCATATATTGTAAATAGCATCCATCACCATGTACTTGAAGACGTAGGATCCGATGATGATCGCTTGATGATTGAAACTACTCATTCATGTGAATATTTTAATCTAATGTAATTTTTTTCAGGTTTAGGGAAACACGATTATAGTCGGGTTCAATCGTGTTGGTCGAATGAAAATCATTACATTTCGAAGTCACGTGTCAATCTATATGGGTCCGGGGCTACATTCACGTGGTAGATTTTAACCGGGATTCAGTATGCGATTTATTTTGAAGTTCGATAATCCTTAATGGCCATCAATCACACACATGTAAATAAAGCGTTGTGAAATTTCCTTTGTAAGTTGTGAAAAAAGTAAAATGTAATAAACAATATGTATTTCTATTGTAATAAAGAGAGACAGCTCAAGCAATGGTCAACATTCTTGTTTACACATAGTGGGCAGTAATTGCAGTTCATATTATTCTTTCGGGACCTGAAGCGCGAATTGTTTGGGTTGTGAAGAGGAGGTTTTATTGAAACAGAACCTTTTGAAGACAATCACTCATGTACAGGAAACTCTAGATGATCAGGAGACACTTTCGTATAATGTTAGGAGCATGGCATTCACTGAACGGGTTCGTATGAAGAGTTTATTTTACGAAGAGTGGTTTGCATACATCCAAATGGTATGTCCTGTAAAAGATATAGTGAGGGGGGTTCATTGACATCAACAATATATTCTGTGAATGTCATAGAACGAGATTGCTTTGCACTCATCCTTGATCCTTATGTTCCGGGTAGGCATATTTGATATGGAAAGAAGTTTTGTGCGCATTGGTTCATTGAGTTCTGAAATGCTATACGGAGAGTCGAGGGTTGCACACATCCATGTTACATGTTTTGGCTACCGTATGTACTTACGAATTTCATTCGCATTCTAAAATAATTTATTCCTGATGTTAGCATTTTTGTTCGATAGTACAGCGTTGATCCATTGACCGTGTTTATATGGAATACGTCACTTCAGTCTCATAACTTTGACAAGCATAAACGCAATTATGCTTAGAGAGAGAATGTGCGAAATGGGTGAGGAGCTAACACCCATATGTCGTACATTAAACTTGTTGAAAGAACCGCATCTAATGGCACAGAAGCAGTTCATAAGCAGTGTTATCCAATCAGTTGCAATTACAGTTTTCATAGAGACAGACAGATACCTACTATCCCTATGAATATTGTGTTGTATGCGGCAATAATAAACTAATGGAATGTTGTTTATTCTTTAGGGGCTGTGCGACATGCTGGTCATATAGCCTCGCATATTTGTGTGTGTGTAGAAGTTCTCTAATAACCTGTGTCATTATGATGTATGTAGTAGTGTGTGTACTTGTATTCGAGTTTGGATTTGGATAGGAAGCGGCCATGGCGTAAATTATGTGCCATCCCGGTATTTGCCTTGAGTAGGAGTAGAAACCCCGGAAACCCACTGCCGGGATGGCTGAGGTAGGAATCAAACCTGCTTATCTCAGTTTTGCCTCACAAGGCTAAGTGTACCCTGTTCCAAACCTCACAACACAATTACATTTTTTTGCAGAGCCTCCGCTGTGACAGCCATAAATGCTATCCACTTCGTAACGAGGTAGACAATAATGGAATTATGAGGGGTTTTGATTCGGGAATATGTGGTTCATGGAGAATTATAGAATGCGGCTCGTGGTTCAGAGAATGAAAAACGTATGCATGAACAACCAAGAATTGAGATTGTCTACCTGCTGGCCACGCACAGTGAGAACAAGTACAACCTGAAACAACCAACCTGTCAGCTACTCATCGATACAGGCGCACATTACCGAATAGGAGGGACAACAAGATGGCAGGCAGTGAGTGATCTTTCAGCGACAGAAATCCCAACGCATGAGTCTGAGGTTAACACAGATCGATAGCTCAAGATTGTGCGATTAGCATGATGAGGACTAGAGAGAAGTTCGTGATTATGGAATAGTGACCTTCCTTTACTTTACGGAGCCGAAACAGAATCAATTTGGCCTAATATATTATATAGATAATGACCAATTGAATTGAAAATATGTGTGACGAAACGGGGAAAGGGGGAAGAAAATGATTATGGATGAAATTAAATTTCAGGATGACGAAAAATTAATCAATTGACATGACTCTAAGCCAAGGTTGAAACAGCACAGAAGACCAAACATCTTTGATAAAAATAAATTAACTTGATTATAAGCTATCCCAAAGAACAAATCTTTAAATCAGCACTGATATACCTACCTGTACTGTATATATTAATTTCTTTTCAACTGAATGCGGTCCATAGGCCTAATCGTTAAATGGGGAGGATTAACACTTACTTACTTAGTTCCCCTTGTTCCGTCAGTAACAAAGGGCATCCGTGAAACGTCTCCATTGTGGTCTCCGTTTTGCCAGTGCTTTAACTTCTTTCCAACTTGACCCGTTTCTAGTGCCTCTTCTTCGCTATTCCTCTACCAGGTCTTTCTAGGACGACCTCTTTTCCGTACCCCTTGTTGGTTCCATTCTAGTGCTGTTCGTTCTACGGATCCTGCTGGCTTCCTCCACTTCCTTTTCTTAATTTCAACCTCTACTTGGAGTTCATTTGTTGTTTCCCAAAGCTCTTCATTGGATATACAGTAATTTCAGGCAGTGGCGGTTTTAGAACAAGGGCACATGGTCACGTGCCCCACCATTATACATTCTCCCTGGGTCGTAGTCGTCTTGATAGTCCTTCCGTGGTAATGGCGCTTATGTCGCGACCAAGCAGCCAATCGCCTTGCTGTTCACTTCCCCAACAGTAGGAGCCTGTCACAACGAGGTTCTGGGCACTTGTCTTATGAGACCAGCACAGTGTTGCCACATGCTTCCTATTCCTGACTCTGTAGCCTCATCCCTTCCTATTCAGAGGGGCGAGGTGACAGAGGGGCAATGGGAATTTCCTCGACTTGGGGCACAAGAATCTTGTGACAAGACGGTCAAATGGCCGTGAAAGTAGCAAGTTGGGGAGGGAAGGGGAGGGGTGGAGAGGGGTGTTAAAATACACCGGTAGAGGGCAGACAAGTTCATAGAGAGCGTATTTACATACCCTCAGCAATTTTCCACCAAAATAATGTACGGTACATGTAAGAAGAAATATCAACATATATGATAAGCATTGAAACAGAACGTAGGCTATGTTCCGTAAGTGAATTCGTATTATGTTATAACGTCAAGTTTGAGAATTCTCTTCATCTCTTCATCTAGGCCTAGGGGTATACACAACTGCGGACAGTCCTGCCTCAACACTTGGCTTCGAAAGTTTTGGCGCCTGCGATATTCAGTTATAAATGTGTATGAGTGCGGTGGTCTTTTGCAGTGTTCAGTAATATTAATCTTACATAATAGACCTAGTTGTTATTGGAAGCGTGATTTGTGAGGTGCGAATAGCGCGTACCCGTGTTAAACATAATAAAAATATACACTGAGCGCGTATTTAGTCGTAAGAGGTAGGCGGTTAATTCCTATTTGTCGTCTATCTATTATGTGTCATTCTGATTTTAGACCGTAACTGAATGCTGCGACAAATTACTTAATCATTTTCAGGCATTGGAGGTGATCATGTCGTTAACGATAATGATGATGATGATAATTGTTGTTTTAAAGGGCCTAACATCTTGGTTATCGGCCCCTAATGGTTTGGGTGATAGTGCAAGATGAGATGAGAATGAAAACTATAACTAATACTAACTACAGACTTACATACTAGAAGAAGAAATGATAAACAAATAAAGGATAAGGCAAATAAAGAACAGGAAGAAAATAAATGCCTTCTACCCTCAAAGAATGAGGAATGAGGGACTTGGAAGGAAGGAGAGCCATGAAAGGCACATAGGAAAGCGAAAGAGGAGAGGGCCCGCCCCAAAGTCAGAGGAAAAAGGTGGCAAAACGGACCCTGCTCAGGAATCCCTCGGGGTCGCCAACTCCCAAACTCACCAGCCATGAGCCCTTGAGGATGTATCAATATCCAGGGTGCACCAGAAGTGGTGGGGCTACACGCACACTGCTTCCTTGAGGGTCTTGTGGAGAAGGCAGGAGATAACATGAAAAGAAAAATAAGACTGACCCCTCGAAGAATGAGGGTATCAGGAAAGATGAGACAAGGGCCAATTAAGGCGGGAAAGTGAAGACTCCCTAGGCCTCGGATACCCTAATACCGTCGGGGTCGGAAGAGAACAAGAGTTGACCAAGAGAGGTCGACAGGAAAGAAGACGGAGAGGAGCCCGGCACAAGTAAGTGGAAGCAAAGCCGGACTCAGCTGTGGTCCCGTGGTCGCCAACCCACGTTCCACTAGATGTGAGCCTCTGGGGGGTGTCGTTAACGAAACCATGAAATAAACGAGGTAAAAAAACTTACAAAATAAGATCTTAACTTATGAGGACAAACTATTAACAAATGAATTAGGCCCTCCAAAACCAGATCTGTGCATTAATCAAGTCTCTAAAGATAAACACAGAACATATAACAGGATTTTCAATAAATCTGTGTAAGAAAAATGGGATTGGATATGTGGGTGTCGGGTAGTAAATTCATTTTCTTTTGTTTCCCGTGCCAGTTATTTGATGGCGATGACACATGGACCATGACTGGCATCAGTAATTTAAAACATTTACCTGAAAAAGGCAAGAAACATTGTTTAAAGTCAAAATGTCATAGGAACAATGAAATTAGCTTAGTAGTGTTGGTGAATATAGTACAGGACAGCAACTGGACGATGGCTGTTCGTAAACACAACGAACTTGTGGACAAGAATAGGTATATTATGTCGCGCATTCGATTAAGGTCTTAATAATATTCACTGGATTTTTAGGAATTTGAAGTGTTCGTGTTAATGCCTTTAATGGATCCGTGAAATGATTGAGTTTAAGTAATCTACTTTAGGAATATCGGAAGGAATAGTAGGAGTACTTGTACTAATACGTGACCATTAACTTCTTGATTATAAACCACGGGACCTGCTTTTTACGTGGAATCCATGCCACCAGACGTGTCATTTCACCTCGAAATTCCCATAAGCATTAACCGGGAATCGAACCGGACCATCCTTGGTGCGAGGCAAGCAGCTTTTCGGCTGTGCCATCACAGCCCGGTAAAACCGCAGAGAAACGATTTGCGTGATCCAGCGTGATCCAATGTGTCGAGTGTGATCCAGCGTGATCCAGTGTGATCCAGCGTGATCCAGCGTGATCCAGCGTAATCCAGTGGGATCCAGCGTGATCCAGCATGATCCAGCATGATTAAACCAATTGAGTGACATCGGTTTTCTTGTCTACTGATGGTACGGCCAACATGTACCATTATGGGCGTATGTTCCCTCAAAAATGTGCTGTGACCCACCCTTGTTTAAGAGAACGAACCGCCACTGATTTCAGGCCATCTGTTGTTTAAGAAGCGACGCAGAAGAAGATTTATAAAAGTCTGTAAAGAGTTGGTGATACTTTTAGTAATATTCCACGTTTCACATGCATACAGGAGAATGGATTTCACATAAGTTTTAAAGATTTTAATTTTTTCTTCCTCCATAAGTTTACTGCATATTACTGCATAAAAGCTCCATTTGCTTTTCTAATTCTTGCTTTCACATATTCTCCTGCTCCTCCTCTTGTGACTACTCTTCCCAAGTATATAAACGAGTCAACCTCTTCAATCTCCTCTCCAGCTACAATTAGTTTCTCGTCAATATTAGAGTTAATTCTCATTTCCTTGGTTTTAGCAACATTTATATTCAGTCCTGCAACTTCTGCCTCCTCTTTTAACCCGTATAACTTGTTCTTGATATCACTAATTCTTGAAGACATTAAACAAATATAATCTGCAAACTCCAAATCTTCTAGTCCCTCACCCATTCCCCGTTGTATTCCTCTCTTCCTTCCACCCAGCATTCTCCTCATCGCTTTATCAAGCACCACTAAGAAAATTGTTGGTGAGAGGATACGTCCTTGTCGAACTCCACTTGTGACCACTTGTGACCTCCTCATAGTCTGTTAACTTTCATTTGTGCCCAATGAATGAGTGGGTTACAATATAAATATGTAATCACATTCCTGGAAAAAAATACATGTAGCCTCTTAATTAGATTATCACAAATAATGGGGCAATATAGGATTACGCGTTTCGACCCTCAAGTAGCCATCATCAGATCCTGATCACTGTGTAGCGGTAAACTTTACACTAAATGATTAATTAATTAATTTAATTTAAATTTCTACTGCAGAGTTCTAGTTTGTCTTGGTTTTATTAATCCGAGGTGAAGTTCCCTTTTGTCTTAACGCTTCTTTTTATATGAATTATGTAATAAAATGCTTAGCCTATCCCTCAGGATTTTAGTTTTGCTTAGTTTGTAGCCTGGTGCACCTTTACAATTCACGATTGGTCTAATGGGGCAATTATCTTTGTGGATCATCCGTAGTGCCCAGCAAATCTGAATGAACACACATTTTTAGGAAAATCACCACTTTACACGCTGCTAAATAAAAATTAAATCCATACGAATACAAAATGAGGCAATGAATGCACACGGGAAGGGTATTAATGGGAAATATGTTATAGGAGGATGCACTATGTGTCTATTTTTCATACAAACCGAGACCAGAATATAGGTAGTATCGTTGGGAACCTATAATCGTCTATTAGACCGAGTGTCAGCCTATATGAGGCGTTTCTTATGCTGTGGCAGTCGATGTAATTGGCCTGCGATATTATGAAAGTTTCCCAGAATCCGTAACATACTCCTTTTTTTGGTAAAAGTCATTCCAAACTCAGTTAATCACAAAGACAATCAATTTACAATCAGTTACAAAGGTCGGACAACATAGGTCGCACATGACGTCACGCACACCTAACATAGCTTGGACGCGTATCTCATCAGTTGGCTAGTGAGCGGTGTATACCATGGGATGTGTGGTGAGCCTCTGGTCGTGCTTTAAAAGCATCTGACCACTAGCGAAATTTATGCTAGCCTCATATCTAGCGGGAAAATCCATGCCAATTATGGCTGACGCAGAAAGGTGTTCGATAACGAACATGGGGTGCGTTGTAGCAAAATGGTCTATCCTAATATGTATGTTCGCTACCCCCATGTTTTCCAGCGCCTGAGCATTGGCCGCTACCAACCGAATGTTTCCCGTGACACCTTGTATTTGCGCCTCGGCAATGTGTCGTCTATTAACACAACTTACGGCTGCCCCGGTATCAATTAGGGCCTGCACTCTGTGGCCATTTATGGTGGCGTGTATCGTGAGGGCCGATACCTGAAATCCACTGCCCTGCACCGATGTGTTGTGTAAGATGTATGTTGTTGTTGTTGTTGTTGCCGGAGTGACATTTGTGCTGGGCAGGCATGGGTCTGTCCGTTTATCGTACCTGGCACGCTTCGCCTCTCGGCTTACTTCCTGTCCTGAATACTTTGCCCCGGTCAGCAAAGTGCGTTTGCCAAGTACATTGCCATCTCCTTTAACCGGTCTTGCTGTGAGACTAGGAGTCTGCTGGCGAACGTTTAATGTATTAATCGTTCCCAGCCTTTGTGTAGTTGTGTTGTTGTTGGTTTCCTCCTCTCGGGAAGGTGTGTCTGCAAATGTGACCCTGAGCTTGCCCTTGTTACCCCGACTTTTGTTCCAGGCGGTCGCGAGTTCGACTCCTGTTGCTGGCTTCCCCATGCCGAGCGAGCTCGCGTCATGCGCCTGTGTGTGGTCAATTCCCCCCCTGTGTTGTGGTGAAGGGGGTGGGGTTTTCTGTTTGGAGGGTGTGGGCGTGTTCTCGGGCTGTTTGCTTCTGATTGTGAGGGGTGTGTAATGTCCCGCCTTAGGGTTTCCTGTGAAAAGTACGTGTAGGTCCCTATTGAATCCCGCAGTTGAGAATAGCGGAGGCGAGTGCACATCCGTGTATACATGGATGTTGGCTTTGAGCACCTTGCCGAGAGCGGTTACCTCTACGGCACTGCCATAGGTGCCGTCCTTACCCATGTATTTTAGGTAATCCGCCCCGGTCTGGAATGGGTTTTCCCGCTCGTCCGACACAAAGTCCCGGTACTCTTTCCAGTTGGCCAAGATATGTTTGACCGTTTTCTGTCTGTAGTCCCCATGATAATCCTCGGTATTCCGGATTAGAAAGCTCATGGCCCTAAACAGACAGTTGCCGTCTCCTTGCACGGGGTGTGTTTGGAAACGGTCCGGGGGCGGATCGTCAGCCTTAGTTTTAGCTGGCTGCTTCTTCCCCTTACTCTTACGAGTTTTCTTGGGGGAAGGGCCTTTCTTGTGTTGTGTTGGGGGAGGAATCTCAGCTGCTTCATCAGCTAGCCGAACCTCCCCGTCTAGGCGTTTTTTGAAAATATGGGTGTACGCCTGCCTGTAATGTATGTGCGCCCCCCCTCGGGGTGGCTGCGCCAACTCCCCGTTTGCGGTGTGTAAGTAGGTGTAGGGAGTATTGCCCCCCTGTCTGTCCGGCGGGGTGCTTCGTCCCTGAACTCCCTCGGGTATTCGTCTGGGAGGGGGTAGTGTTCTGGGCCCTTCGTGTGTTTGTCTATGTTGTCCCTTTCTCTAGTGGGTTTCCTTCCTTGTCGGTTATTGCCCTGTTGTCCGTTATTCTGTCTCCGCCAGGGTGGGGTGTATGTCTGCTGCTGCTGGGGCGGGTGTTCCCGTCGGTTCCCCTTTTCCCTATATTGGTCAGCTGCATACCCCTGTCTGGTCGAGGGTGGGTTTTCTCGCTGTTCCCAATTTCCCTTGTACTGCGGGGCCGCATAGCCTTGGCTGCGTGGGGGCGGGTTCTCTCGATATTCCCCATTTCCCCTGTACTGCGGGGCTGCATAACCTTGGCTGCGTGGGGGCGGGTTCTCCCGATATTCCCCATTTCCCCTGTACTGCGGGGCTGCATAACCTTGCCCGCGTGGGGGCGGGTTTTCCCGGTATTCCCCATTTCCCCTGTACTGTGGGGCAGCGTAGGACTGTCTATGTGGTGACGGGCTGTTTCGTCGGGGGATGTCGTGGTCGTACTCCTCAGGGTAGTACTCCCGTGTGTACGGAGATGGTGACCGCCTTGAGGGGTATGTCGGCTCTGTGTCCGTGTATGCTATCGGTGAGTACCGAGAAGGGTAGTGCGGCCTATCCTGTGGGGGAGGTGTTGTTGGCCGCTGTGGAGGGTAGTAATTTTCTTCCCTCCCGTAGCGTCTCCTCTCTGTATGATAGTGTTCTCGTTTGTCTGCTTGCTCATCCCTTGGCGGTCTCCCGCCCGCTTGGATGGCAGCTATGGTCAGTTTCTCCATCCTGTCCACTAATTCGTCTATTTTGTCATTAGTGTCGTCTTTCCGAGTTTTGAAGTGCAGATCCACGGCTTTTTCCGTAGCCTTTTCCGTGATTTTTCTCCCCTCCTCTATGGTCTTTATGTTATTCAACATATGTTGGACCGTGAGGTTGTTCATGATGCATAGCTTTTCTACTATGGCTGGTCTGAGGCCCTGCATCAACAGCTTGACTTTCTGTTTATTTGTCATTGCTGCATTGTACTTTTCGCACATTATCAATTTAACACTGATGTATGCCTGGGCGCTCTCTTTGGGTCCCTGTGACCTCTGTCTAATCTGGTCATAGAGATCGTCATCGTCTGGTATAAGCTGGAACTCATCCTTCAACATTACCGCGGTTTCCTCCCATGTGGCAACCTCTAGTGCGTCCTCATGGAGCTCATACCATGTCATGGCCGCCTTTGTGAGATAGGCAGGAAGGAGCCGTTTCCTAACTTCCTCGCTCCAACCATTGATCCGGGCCGTTCTATTGAAGGCCTTGAGGTATTCCTCGGGATCCTGGCCTTCCCCCGTGAACTTTGTGGGGTGGATCATGGGGTACTCAGTGTGTCTATTCATCTCGTTCTCGGCTGTGTTTCGTTGGCTGTGTGTCGAGGTGTTTGGGCTGTTTAGAGGGGAATTAGCCTCGCTTCCCGTGTACGACACCTGTGTTACGTTACCAGGTGGCTCGTCACCTGATATGTCTGTGCTGATGGATGGTGTGTTGTCGTACTGTGTGGATTTGACTATGAGTACGGTTCTGTCTAAATCCTGTTTTACTGTTTCCAAAATAGTGTGGATGTCAAGAACCGCTTCTGTTGTGTGATTACTGGCCTTGATAGTGTCTGTCTCCAGTAGCTCTGTAATGCGCTCGAGCAGGTTACTGGCTTTCTGCTCTGTGATCTGCAGTTGCTGCAACAATAGGGGATGGAGTGCTGGCAGGCAATCTACCTCACTAGCGCTGGATACCGGTGACTCTTGTGTGTGTTCACTGGCCTGGGACCGTGTAAAATGTATAACTTGTGCTGCAGCGGCAGGGTGTTGAGCACGGATCTGTGCTGTGTGGAATTCAAGGTCCCTGAGAAGTTGTACTGCAGTCTGGTCAGTTATTAAGTCACTGTTCTTAATCTTTAGCTTCGGCAGGAGTGGAGTCGTGCTAGCCGACAAATGGTGTGCAAAGTCTCTTAATGTAGTTCTAAATGTGAACATTTAATTTTAAAAAATGTGTGACGCAATATGAGATTTAAAAAAAAAAATCACTATTTGCTTGGCTTTTTGCGGTACGGAAGGGGTCGTTTCTCCTACGAGGGCTCGTTGGTTGAGTCCTGTTCTACTGTGCGTAGTACCCCGCCTCCACCAGTGTTTTAGATCCCTTATTTGGGGGTGGATCTAAAAGGGAGAGTTGTTGTACTAATTTATAAGGTGGTGCCTAAAAGGGTAGCTTCCCTTGTCAGGGTAAGCTGACCAGTGTAGAGTGTTGTGGTGTGCTAGGAACTAGGGGGCGTTCCTATAAATAAGGTAGTAGTGTTTGAAGGGATGGGACCCAATGCACAGGGTCGCTGTGCTGGTCGCTTAGCTCAGCTGACTGCTTATTATGTAACTGACTCTGTTCGTATCAGCCGAGTGGCACGTGCTGCTTGCTGGCAGCCGAGTCGGCTCGGGGAACACCAAGGTACCTGAGTTAGCGCTATGAGCCTACCGTCTGTCACGTCTTACCGTGACGGGGATAAGGAAGGGCGTTGGGATGTAAAGAGGCGTATAACAGTAATGCTAGTGTGATGTGTTGACCAAGTATTTATTGGTCTGTAATTCTGAGTATGAGTCCCTTGTAGGGAATGTAATTATGTTCACAATGTAGTACAAGTTGTGGGTTTACAGGTTACAAAAGTAGGAACTCTGAACACGATTGACTGACTCACCTCGGTTGACACCAGCGTAGCCTCCGGCCGTCTCGATGAAGCACTGATAATGGAGAGATCCTTTGACCTCATTAGGATGCCTTCTTATACTCTCTGGCGCTATGTTGTCAGCAATGTGTTGGCCCAGTTACTAGTATGTCGGTATGTGTAACCATTGTGCAAGGACTGGGCTGCTTTTAGAGTGGCAAGCTGTCCCTGCTAAGTTTTATGGATGTTGGGCCGGCTTTCCAAGGGTTGCCATTTAGGGGATTTAGCCAGATGCCGGGGGGATGGACTCCAAGGGGTGCATACCCCTGGGAGGCTGTACAATAGGTAGTATCGTTGGGAACCTATAATCGTCTATTAGACCGAGTGTCAGCCTATATGAGGCGTTTCTTATGCTGTGGCAGTCGATGTAATTGGCCTGCGATATTATGAAAGTTTCCCAGAATCCGTAACATACTCCTTTTTTTGGTAAAAGTCATTCCAAACTCAGTTAATCACAAAGACAATCAATTTACAATCAGTTACAAAGGTCGGACAACATAGGTCGCACATGACGTCACGCACACCTAACATAGCTTGGACGCGTATCTCATCAGTTGGCTAGTGAGCGGCCAAGCTATAAGTTAACACCGTGGAACTTCACAAGTCGAGTAAGTACAGTGCAAATTTTGATAGTGCATGCTAACTTCATGTTTGCTTGTTGACATACTACCATATTGTTTTTATTTGTACACTCGTGTATATACATTTAAAACTTTTTTTATCACGAAATTTATATTTTAAGAAAGAACCGTTAAGACGAATACGAAATTCACCTTGAATTAATACAACCACGATGAACTAGGTACTACAATATTGCAGTAGAAATTTAAATTAAACAAATAAATTAATTATTTAGTGTAAACATTAACCGCTACACAGTGATCAGGATATGATGATGGCCACTTGAGGATCGGGACACGTAATCCTATATTGCCCCATTATTTGTGATAATCTAATTAATACTTCTTTTTTCAGGAGTGTGTTTACATATTTATATCTTGTACCCCACCCATTCATTGGGCACACTCGTGTTGACCTACTGAAGAGCTACAAATGACAACTTCATGTACCATTCTATATCTAAAGGTTTTATACATTTCCTGCATGATATGCACTATCTTACAGGGTATACCATAATTCATCAGAGTCCTCCACATCACCGTCCTATGTACCGAGTCAAATGCTCTTTCAAAATCTATAAATGTTAAATACAATGTGGCTTGCAATTCGCTGCTTTGCTCAAGGATTATTATTAAGGCGTATACTCAGAAGTGGTATTCCTCTCCAGTTTTTACAGACTGTATTGTCTCCTTTTTTGGAATTTTTGATAAACAACCCTTCCTTCCAATTTGTTGGCATTTCCCCCTCTTCCCACACTTTTTCTAATAGTGGTTACAGCAGATTAATTGTGACCTCGTGATCGACTTTTAATAACTCAGGATCAATATTAACAACCCCTGGTGCTTTCCCATTTAGTATTTGTTTCAGAGCTAATGGAATTTTCTGTCTTGTTGGAGGATCTATTTTTATTTCTGTATTTTCATTGTCTATATATCCACTCCATTCTGCTTATATCTCCCCTCTATTTTCCTCTTTTTTGTTTGAGATTTCTGAAAAATAGTCTTGCCATCTATTCATCTATTCCTCTTGGGCAAACAGCATCTGTCCTTTTTTACTTTTTACCGGTTTTCTACTTCTAAAACCCCTTCTTGACAGTTTCGTTGTTATATTGTACAATTCTTTCATATCACCCTATTTTTCAGCTTCTTCTGCAATTCGTGCCTGCTGGTACAACCAATTCCTTTCATCACTTCTCGTACATTTTTAACCATTCTGTCTGTTTCTGAGTATTTTGCTTGAGCTTCTCCTTTCTGGTATCATTCTTACTCTGATTTACTTCAGCTTTAGCTTCCTTTCGATTTTCAATTAAATCCCATGTTTCTTCCGACATCCAATATTTCAGTTTATAATTCTCATACGGTAACCAATTATTTTCTCACTGGCTTGTATATAGATATTTTTAACATTTTCCCATTTCCTTTCCTCATTCGTTTTTTAGTTTCCCATTTCTTCTAAATTTGAAAGTAATTCAAAGCTGTTTAATTCCAACCTGAATTCTGTCCTCTTCTCTTCATTTTTTAACTTCTGTACATTAAACCTTTTCTTCCCAATTTCAGATTTCTTTATTCCTGTCTTTATACTCAATTTAAACTCATCTATAACCAAGTGGTGACCACTAGCTGCATCGGCTCCTCTTTTATACCTTACATCTGTAAATGATCGTCTGAACTTCTTACTGATGGATATGTGATCAATTTGATTGTCAGTCTTATGATCTGGCGACACCCAAGTGACTTTATGGCATCTTTTATGGGGAAATAGTGTTCGTACGATCACCAATTCCCGACTTGCACACAAATTCACAAACCTTTCTCCATTATCATTTGTTTCGTCTAGTCCATGTCTGCCAAGAACATCTTCCAATCTCACCATCATTTGCCCCAATCTTGGCAATCATATCACCCATTTCAATGAAAATATGTCTTCTATTTACATTACTTATGATTTCATTTAGTGGATGATAGAATTGATCCTTTTTGTCTTCTTCTGATACTTCTGTTGGTGCATATCCTTCCATTGTTGTTACATTTCGAATTTGAGTTTTAAATCTAGCAGTCATCATCCAATCTGAAACTGGGCTCTATCCAAGCAAACATTATTGGTTGTCTTGTTTAGTAGAATGTCCACTCCATTTCTCTGCTCTGCATCCTCCACTGCTTGCCCAGAATACATAAATGTATTTCCAATTTACGTTTTAATCTCTCCAAAATCCTTCCACCTTACCTCACTTAGGCCCAGAATATCCAACTCATAATTTTGCATTTTTTTCTCCACTTGCTTAAGTTTACCTCCTTCAGTTAAGGTTCTAATATTCCAACATCCATTCTCATTTTTCGTTTCGAACTAAAGGTCATCATCAAAGTATCCGTCCGTTTATGTTTCACTACAGTTTCTTTAATAAATCAATTTAAGATGTGCAGGTTACTAGCCCACAGCATCCGAGCTCAATGGTGGGGCTGCCATCCGAAGTCGCCAAGCCGGCTGTTTTCTTTTAGGATTGACTCCCGTAGCCTTTGGTAGTGGTTGCATTCTTACTTAGCCCCAGAATGGGTTGCCTCATCTGCCAGCTTTGCCGAACAGCAGGTCTCTTCTTACGCCGCCATCGTCATTAAGGTCTTCACCGGAGCCCCGTTCCTGTAAGGTTCCTGTAAGGCCTTCTCAGCTACCATAGTGGTCTTCGGGCACAAGTCCCCACTGTAATTCGCCACTACAGGCATTCCCCTACTTTGTGCCGTTCTCCATCTCCCACGACGTGGACGAGGTGTTGGTCTAATGGGAGACGGAGGATTAATAAATGATTTATAAATCATAGCGATTGTCTGTTGCTCAATTTTCAACTCGGTAGGCGCGAAGAGGATATTTCGCCAATACTTGAATACTAAACCCAAACTTCGGAGCTATTACTAAACGTAAACTAGCCCTTACCTGAAATGCATCACAACATCAAATAAACGTAAAATTATTACATACACTTAACTTAAAATACCAAACTTCATAACATCCAACATAACTGCAGCCAGCGAAGTGGGTGGGGCGTAGGGCGGGAGGGGCGATGAGGGGGGGGAGATGAGTAGGATGCACAAGAGGCGGATTACGAACAGATGGGGAAAACAATAATGTGACGTCGGATGCATACACTCAGAACAGCGAACCCTTTTCACCTCTCCGACAAACCTACCTAATGCTATGTGGAACTATGTGTTGGGTCAACCTTGCCCGGTTGTAGAGGTCCATCATTGGTATCACGGTAGCCTCCCAAAATACGATGTAAAACCCCTTAAAAAGGTGTGAGGCGGGGCAATAGGATATCCCACAAGGTTGATAGCTAAAATACTCCCATAGGCCCTATCTAGACCTGACTAAATGAAATGTGATCAGTTTGAGGTAAATTTAATTTAATTTAACCAATAATTAGTTAGCATTTGACAAAGTTAGGATGTTAGTGATTAATAAAATTATAAAAGATGCGCACCGTTTAAAGAATAGAGTAATTCTCGCTGAGGGCCCACACTGATGACTGAAGGTCGAAAGGTAAAAACATTTAAAATGTCACCAAGACCAAGTCTAAGAAAATTGTAACAGGCCCATGTCAGGGAAAATTGATGTTAAATATTAAAATATTTTAAATTTAAAAATAATACGAACCAAATGTGAACTCTGATTAGACACAAGAGCAGCTAATAATATGCACGAGGAATGCTAAGATCCTGAGTCAAATGGTCAAACTACGACTTCATCCAGATAACCAACCGACAAAACAAATACGGTACCAGAAATTCACTTCCTTTCTTATCACATTACCGTTTACCCAGATTTCACATTATAGAACAAACATTTAATCACTAGCACCACATAATACCTCGAGCTCTTGGTTATGCTCACACACCAGCCAAACATCACAAAGTCATTGTCCGTTCACTTATTATCGGCATTCCTCAGTAAAACAACAGTGGGAGAGAAACAAAAGAGAATCAATTGACGTCCAATCACCAGCCTCGATAAAAACAAGTAGTTCCGTGAAGAACTATACAGCCTATTTTCATATCCTACTTATGTTAACTGCTTCTATCAACATCCAAAATTTCAGTTTGATTGCTGTAATAGATTCGTAGATATTGAGAACCGACTAAATATTTCGGATGGTCGCCATGTTGGATTTTATATATGTAGGTCCTCGAGTTATGTACTGTTACGTGAAGATTATTGTGTACGTGTAGCATTCAAACTTCAATCGCATGATTAGGACACAAGAAATAACAAGGATATTTTAAAATTTCGCACAGCTGCCATCTTGTAGTTATGGAAACAATTGAAATAAATTAGATGCCAGTGGATTAACATTCGTATAAGGATTTACTCTAAAAGGTTTCACTGCACTAGGATGGTTAAATTGCGAGAAACGTCCATGTGAATATTTATACTTCGCGTCGCCGCCATGTTGGATTTGTGATCACCAGGTTATTTAAAGTCCTACAGGTGAACTTATGTTCATAGCCCCTATGAACATAAAGAAATTCAGTTTGATTGATATAATAGATTCGTAGATATTCAGAGCCGTCTAAATATTTCGGATGGTCGCCATGTTGGATTGTTAAATGTGTAGGCCATAGAGTCATGTACCATTAAAGGAAATGTATTGCGTAGGTTCATTATTCAAACTTTCACTTCGATCGCATGATTACGACACAAGAAATAAAAATTTAATTTTAAAATTCGCACAGTCGCCATCTTGAGGTTATGTAAACAATTGAACTAAATTAGATACCAGTGTATTACAATGTGTATAAACAATTGCTGTACCATATTTCATTGCGTTGGGATCATTAAATCGCGAGAAAGGTCTATTAAAATTTTCAAATTCGCTTGGCAGCCATGTTCGTTTTGTAGTTAAGCGGTTTTTGAAAGTCTTATAGATGAACTTCCAGTAGTGCCGTTAATCTCCGCATAAAATTTCAGGCTGATACCGCCAATAGTTTCAGAGATATAGAATGCCGGTGAAATATTTCGCACATCCGCCATCTTGTGGTTATGTAAACAATTGAACGAAGTTAGATGTCGGTGCATTACAATGTGTATAAACATATACTGTACCAAGCTTTATTGCGTTTGGTTGGTTAGATCGCGAGAAACGTCTATTTAAAAGTCGCAAATTCGCGTGGCCGCCATGTTGGTTTTGTAGTTACCAGTCTTTCAAGTGTCACATAGGTAAACTTTTAGTAGTGTCCTTTATCACCGTGAAAAATTCCAGGGTGATATAGGGAATAGTTTCGGAGATATTGAATGCTGGTGAAATATTTCACACAGCCGCCATGTTGGATTGATGAGACGTAACAAAATTTGAAGGGCACGGTCGGGGTCGCCGGAAATAGTGCTATGAACTTACCGAGTTTCATTGAAATCACTCCAGCCGTTTAAAGGTTATTAGGGGGGGACACACACACACCTCACACACACGCACACGCACACACACACACGGACAAAAGGTGATCTCATAAGCCTATTTTTTCAAAATTGAAAATAGGCTAAAAATAGCTGACCTCAGCTATGAAAAATATTAACCAATTCCATAGTGAGAAGCAAGAATTATCTAATTCAAATGCGTTACAACGCTGATTCCAACTGTAGCCGAACTCTTTAGGTAACAGAACGTGCATCTAGTTTCTTGTGTTGTTTGGTTGGTAGTCTAGTAATTATTTTTTATTGTTTTCTGGTTGTCAGCCATGGCCACTTATTGGTAGGCCACCGCAGAGAATCTTGTGTCTCGTGGCTTGAGATTATTTGGTGGTGGTCATTCAGCGGGTGGACCAGGTGGCTTTGGCTAATGGCAAAAGGTTTTCTTTGACATGGCTAGGTTTCCATGGGGATGAAGTATTGATAGTGTTGATGCCATGCAGGATGGGTAGCTGGTTTGTTTTTGTGAAAATGTGATGTGGGAATGGTTGTGATCTCTGATCTTGGAGAAAAATGATGAAAGAAGATTATTAAGAATTGTGTGAGGGGTAGACTCATGAAAATTGTTTTGGATACTGCACAACAGATGCAGAGAATGGAAGCGTGCTTATATGTTGGCAAACAACGCAACGTATTGTTAGTTTGATTACCAGAGTTCGACCAGAAGAGAGGAATTATTATTGTTATATGTATGTCTAGTATTGGTTATAAATAAATAGTGCGTGAATTAGTGAAGTCGGTGTAACTGTCTTGTGTGATATCATTTAAGCAAGTATATTGCCCCACTACTCTGAGGTGATAAGCTTTATAATAGTTACACTGCCAAATAAAATTAATATTTAATGGAAATAAAATAATCGCACAATAAAAACAAGTAGTTCCGTGAAGAACTATTCAGCCTATTTTCATATATCCTACTTATGTTAATTGCCTCTATCAACATACACAATTTCTGTTTGATTGCTGTAATAGATTCGTAGATATTGAGAACCGACTAAATAATTCGGATGGTCGCCATGTTGGATTTTATATATGTAGGTCCTAGAGTTATGTACTGTTACATGAAGATTATTGTGTACGTGTAGCATTCAAACTTCAATCGCATGATTAGGACACAAGAAGTAACAAGGAGATTTTAAAATTTCGCACAGCTGCCATCTTGTGGTTATGGAAACAATTGAAATAAATTAGATGCCAGTGGATTAACATTCGTATAAGGATTTACTGTATCAAGTTTCACTGCACTCCGATGGTTAAATTGCGAGAAACGTCCATGTGAATATTTATACTTCGCGTCGCCGCCATGTTGGGTTTGTGATCACCAGGTTATTTAAAGTCCTATAGGTGAACTTAAGTTCATAGCCCCTATGAACATAAAAAAATCAGTTTGATTGCTATAATAGATTCGTAGATATTCAGAGCCGTCTAAATATTTCGGATGGTCGCCATGTTGGATTCTTAAATGTATAGGCCATAGAGTCATGTACCATTAAAGGAAATGTATTGCGTAGGTTCATTATTCAAACTTTCACTTCGATCGCATGACTACATCACAAGAAATAAAAATTTAATTTTAAAATTCGCACTGCCGCCATCTTGAGGTTATGTAAACAATTGAACTAAATTAGATACCAGTGGATTACAATGTGTATAAATATTTCCTGTACCAGGTTTCAGTGCGCTTGGAACATTAAATCGCGAGAAAGGTCTATTTAAAATTTTCAAATTCGCTTGGCCGCCATGTTCGTTTTGTAGTTAACCGGTTTTTGAAAGTCTTATAGATGGACTTCCAGTAGTGCCCTTTATCTCCGTACAAAATTTTAGGGAGATACCGCTAATAGTTTCAGAGATATAGAATGCCGGTGAAATATTTCGCACATCCGCCATCTTGTGATTATGTGAACAATTGAACGAAGTTAGATGTCGGTGCATTACAATGTATATAAACATATACTGTACCAAGTTTCATTGCGTTTGGTTGGTCAAATCGCGAGAAACGTCTATTTAAAAGTCGCAAATTCGCTTGGCCTCCATGTTGGTTTTGTAGTTACCAGGTTTTCAAAAGTCACATAGGTTAACTTCTAGTAGTTCCCTTTATCACCGTAATAAATTCCAGGGTAATATCGGTAATAGTTTCGGAGATATTGAATGCTGGTGAAATATTTCGCACAGCCGCCATGTTGGATTGGTGAGTCATAACAAAATTTGAAGGGCACGGTCGAGGTCGCCGGGAATAGTGCTATGAACTTTCCGAGTTTCATTGAAATCGCTCCTGCCGTTTAGATTTTATTAGGGGGACACACACACACGAATCACACACACACACACACACGCACACACACACGGACAAAAGGTGATCTCATAAGCCTATTTTTTCAAAATTGAAAATAGGCTAATAATAGAGCTATCGAGAAAAGAAATCTCCTCGCATTTCCAGAGAAATAAAAGTCTACGTTTTAACTAGTAAGACTGACGATACACACATACATGTCAGAAGGTTTACGAATAAAATAGTATAAGGAGCTCCCTAAAATAACAATTTTAATCCCGCGCTACAGCATGTCAACATAAACCACAATACCGTACATAAAAAATATAAACAAAAACAAACGTTAAGGGCATAAATTATCAACATACCTTACATTTTCACTATATATTTAGTAATTTATATACTGCTTTGCAGTAAAATATCCACCCTTGCTGTTCTTTAAATGCCTGCTTTCCAAAACCATCCATGATATTCCAGAGATAACGTTTTATCAAAAATCCACAAGCTTCGTTATACATCCAGGGATTTAATCCACGGTTCTTCAAGTATCAGCTTCATTCCAGATTATATGAACAGTTTCCTCAAACCAATTCCTATCGGGGGAAGAGAGCCAAAAGGCTTCTCCCCGAGAGCAAACACCCAAACACTTGTAGTTGTTTGATGTCCCAAAAGAATAATAATCACATCCAACATAGCTGCCGCATTTGGCAGCGTTTTATATTTCACCCATTCACACTTCTTGAAATTAAACCAATCAGCGTAATTGGCGGGCTACTTAACAATGTCACAATAGTTCGTAGTGAACACGACATTCTTTAATATTAGATGACAAATTAATATTTGCCTTTCAAACGTTTATATGACGAAAGTCAAGAATTTCACGTCATGTCAAGGTTCACGTTTAAACTCGCAATTTTCGAGAGTCTCTGAATGGTGGTCAGTAGAGGGGCTGTGGGGGTTCTAAATACTAGCCTACTTTCCAGGAAACTGTGATTAAAAAAACAAGATGGCGGCGAAGCTGTGCCCAAAAAAACAAGATGACGGCGAAGTTGTGCCCAAATAATAAGATGGCGGCCAATATGGCGGCAAAGCTATGTCCAAAAAACAATGATGGCGGCCAAGATCGTGGTTGTGCCCAAAAAAACAAAGATTGCGACCAAGTTCGTGGCTGTGCCCAAAAAACATAGATGGCGGCCAAGATCCTGTCTGTGCCCAAAAATAAAGACGCGGCCATGACGTCACAACAAGATGGCTGCCACTAGTGACGTTCAACGAGGGGTGTTCAAAAAGTTCCAAATTGTTAACTCATAGCCTACTTTCCTGGTGACGTTACAACGAGGGGTGATCAAAAATTTTCTACTTTCCTGGTGACGTCACCTACGAGGTGTGATCATAACGTTAACCCATAGCCTACTTTCCTGGTGACGTCCCAACGAGGGGTGATCAAAAATGTTGACCCATAGCCTACTTTCCACTAACCAAAATGGCGGCTAACCAAAATGGCGGCCATGGCTTAACTAACCTAGCCTAACCTTACCTCACCTACGACGTGTGTTCGAAAAGTTCCGAAAATGTTAATCCATAGCCTACTTTCCTGGTAACGTCACAACGAGGGGTGATCGAAAAGTTCCAAAATGATAATCCATAGCCTACTTTCCTGGTGACTTCGCAACGAGGTGTAATCAAAAATTCTAAAATGTTGACCCATAGCCTACTTTCCTGGTGACGTCACATACTAACCCGCTTTACATTCAGGGGCAAAGCCGATATCTCCGGAACGCATGATCGGATTTTGACAAATGAGGTGTCGTTGAACTCGGGCTGACATCCCCTTTCCAAATTCCCAAAATGTTGACGCATAGCCTACTTTCCTAATGACGTCACATACTAACCCGCCATACATTCAGGGGCAAAGCCGATATTCCCCGAACGCATGATCGGATTCTGACAAATGAGGTGTCGTTGAACTCGGGTTGACACCCCCTTTCCAAAATTCTAAAATGTTGACGCATAGCCTACTTTCCTGGTGGCGTCACATACTAACCTGGCAAATCCGATATCTCCCGAACGCAAGATCGGATTTTGACAAATGAGGTGTCGTTGAACTCGGGCTGACATCTCCTTTCCAAATTCCCAAAATGTTGACGCTTAGCCTACTTTCCTGGTGACGTTACATACTGACCTGGCAAAGCCAATATCTCCCGAATGAATGATCGGATTTTGACGAATGAGGTGTTGTTGAAATCGGGTTGACACCTCCTTCCCAAAATTCCAAAATTGTGACCCATAGCCTACTTTCCTGGTGACGTCACATACTGACCTGACAAAGCCGATATCTCCCGAATGCATGATCGGATTTTGACGAATGAGGTTTTGTTGAAATCGGGTTGACACCTCCTTTCCAAAATTCCAAAATTGTGACCCATAGCCTACTTTCCTGGTGACGTCACATACAGACCTGACAAAGCCGATATCTCCCGAATGCATGATCGGATTTTGACGAATGAGGTGTCGTTGAAATCGGGTTGACACCTACTTTCCGAAATTCCAAAATGTTGACCCATAGCCTACTTTCCTGGTGACGTCACATACTGACCTGGCAAAGCCGATATCTCCCGAATGCATGATCGGAGTTTGACGAATGAGGTGTCGTTGAACTCGATGTAAATCACTGAGTTGGTAAAAGGTATCATGCATGTGTAGGAATGTGCTATTTGATGAATCATGGATTGTAGAGGCTTATGGGGTGGCCATGCTTGACAATGTATTCATTGATATTTCATGAAGCAGAGGCCTATGCAGTGATTCGTTTATGCTTGGTGAACGCATGACTGTGATGATTGAAAAAACAATTGCGAGAATGACTGCAGAGTTACAGTAAACAGATAAGCCAATACAAAAGCCAAGATATAAGCCAACACAAAAGCCAATACATAAGCCAATACAAAAGCCAACACAAAAGCCAATACAAAAGCCAATACATAAGCCAATACAAAAAACAACACATGGGGTTAGGTTAGGTTAGGTTCTGATATGTTACATAGGTGAGCTATGTGTGACGGCATACCCAGTCTTAAAGCAAGTCTAACCTTGTAGAGCATGTCACGTGACAAGGTTAAGTTAGGTTATGTTAAATGAGTTGAAGTTAAGTTTTTAAATATTCACAGTCTTTGAGGTACTTTCCAAGACCAATAAAAAAAATCTACTAAATACATTGACAAAAATAACTTGTCAAATAAGCCAATATAAAAGCCAATATATAAGTCAATACAAAAGCCAATACATAAGCCAATATATAAGCCAACCCAAAAGCCAACACAAAAGCCAATACAAAAGCCAATACATAAGCCAATACAAAAGCAAACACATGGGGTTAGGTTAGGTTCTGATATGCTACAATAGGTTAGGTGAGCTATGTGTGACGTCATAGCCAGTCTTAAAGCAAGTCTAAACTTGCAGAACATGTCACGTGACAAGGTTAAGTTAGGTTATGTTAAATGAGTTGGGTTAAGTCTTTAAATATTCCCAGTCTTTGAGGTACTATTCCAAACCAATAAAAAAATCCACTAATTACATTGACGAAAATAACTTCAAATAATCCAATATAAAAGCCGATATATAAGCCAATACAAAAGCCAATATATAAGCCAATATAAAAGCCTATATATAAGCCAATACAAAAGCCAATACATAAGCCAATCCAAAAGCCAACACAAAAGCCAACACATAAGCCAATACAAATCTATCACATGGGGTTAGGTTGGGTTATGATATGTTATATTAGGTTATGTAAGCTATGTGTGACGTCATAGCCTGTCTTAGAGCAAGTCTAATCTTGTAGAACATGTCAAGTGACAAGGTTAAGTTAGGTTATACCTATCACCATTTTTTTTAATGAGAAAAACATTATGCTCTGGGAAACCTTGTTTTTATTTTGTAGCCAATAGCTCTTTACAAAAATAGAATACAAAGAAATACCAATTCCTCATTCCTTATTCAATGTGTATGTCCACACATCATTAACTTTCCTTTCATAACACACATCACAATCAAGGCTGCCAACCTCTCTCCCACTGAGGCATCACAGGATGCCAAACGTTGTTTAGCTTTTTTCAACAACACTTTATCCGCCACATGTCTTAAACCAGGATGACTATGGCGATAAGAAAGGTCATGTTCTTTGCATGCTTGATCCAAAAGATTAATGGATATATCACCACGCTGCAAACATTCTTCAAGGTGAGTTCCAGGTCCACAAAAACGATAACCAGGAAGATGAATTTTGAAACGCAAGTATTGAATGACTTTGGTAATGAGGCCATGGCCAGTACAAGTTTGATATATCCATTTCCATTGATGGTGAAAAGGTTTGAGCTTCCTCCTCCTCTGTGGACGATGTTTGTTGTTGTTGTTGTTGCTGCTTTTCCTCGCCATCACACCCGTGGAATGAGGAAACAAAGTCTTTACACAGACTGTTATGACCGTGATACAGTTTCACCAGCTGGCAAGTAGCACACTGTCGCATAGGGGGAATTTTTGCCAGGGCCACTTGCTTATGATGATCGTAATCCATACATGGTTGCAATTCACTCAATACAGGGTCTTGAGTCCATGATTTTGGTACATGTTGCCAGATTTTTTTCACAGCAATGGCTGCCACATAATAAATGAATGACTTGGGGAGCGCCAATAATTCCTCTTTGGTAAGACTGTCTAGTTTCTTTTTGCACACAAAGAATTTCCCAATCGCTTTATCAGTAGCATCTCCTCTCTCCATGGTATTACGTTGATGTTTATACGTTGCTTGCAGAAATCTCACTAATGTCATCCACGGGTGAAGCTTGAGTTTTAATTTTATTCAACAACTCCCAGCAGGCATTGGTTGTTAACCAATGAAAGAGATGCCATACTTGGGTTAAGGCTTTATGGGTAATGTTGCCACAGGGACAGCGGTCTATGAGTGTTTGAATCGAGGGACATCCCAAGGCCATGAGATCAATACATTAACAGTAAGGTGTTAAAATGGTTGTAACCATTGGCGTTTTTCATTACCTTTCACAAATACTACATGGGTAGAGGACATATGGGCTTTCATCACCATGTCCAGGTGCTTATATGAAATGGTTCCTTGATTCCAGTCTACTTGCAAATGTTTTTCAATCCATTTAGTTTGTTTACAGTCTTTCTCACACAACAAATCAAAAGCATAGGGTGGTTTAAACACTAAATGGATAGCTTGTGATATCCAAAAGGTCGAACAATCAGTAATCGCAACCTCTTTAAATATAAATGTGTTATCTCCAATGTTAAACCCTTGACAATCCACAATCAGTGTGCTCAACATGTTGATGCTTGTCTGAGCCAAGTCCAACTGACCACTAACTGACTATCAGCGACTAAGGCATACTCATGACATTGACATACATTCCCATTCTAGTAAACAAATTAAGGCTTGGATATGACAGAGAACATGAGAAATAATAACATTAACAGCAACCCTTTTTACATCATTTTATTGGTATAACAAGTTTTACATGCTTTTGTCATTTTGGGATAGGGACAATACCAACTCATACAACAATATAGTCTTTTATGTTTATAGCGTCCAAAACATTGATGATATCCCAATGTCTCTAAACTGGGTGATTTTGACTGTGAGCTGCTCATCGAAGCACCGTTGACGCCATAAGGTCCACACGTATCATAACTTGTTTTTTCATTACTTAGAGGTATTAGTGAGGGCGAGCTTGAATAATAGGGTATATTACCCACCTCTATTCCACTCAGGTAGGGACAGGTTGGTGACCAGCGTTAATGTTCATGCATAGGTTCATCTCCTTCTTCCCATTGATCTATGATGATGGGGCAAAAGACATATTTCACTTCATCTCTTGTTTTTAAATAATAGAAACCAGCGGCTGCCAAAGCTTGAGGGTTTATGAAAGGCACAGGCCACGTCGCAAAGGTCTTGAAACGTTGTTCCTCAGATTTTAAAGACATGGGTGTAACACTTGTTGAGGATTTAAAGCAAGACATGACTGAGTGGCTTGACATGGGTTGGCCTGTTATTTATATACTCGTCACCTGGTTGGACAGTGGATAGTAGTTGACTTGTTTGTGATGAATAATCAAATAGTAGGCAGTGGTATTGGCTGGAACATTGTCATGCGTTTCATAATCTAGTCGAATGTCGATATTGGATTGCTTGACAGACTCTTCCAAGTAGAAACAGTCAAAGACAATCAGTGGTGCCCTTGTCTTAAAGGCTTAGGCTGACAAAATGGGAGAGTTTTCTTTTTGATAATATGACATCTAAATTTAAAAAACAAGTCGTACAGGGGGCCAAACTTATTTTTTGAAAAATCCAAATCTAGTCCATCATAGGGATAAACAGCTCCGTTGAGGAAAAGACGTGCATTTCTCAATTGCAGATGATCAAATTGTGTAGCATCTTTGGTTTGTTGATACTTGCGATTGGTTTGAAAACCCATGATAATGTAGAGAGGTCTTTCTGTATAGCCTGCTGTTTATACAGACCAACTGTGTGTTTGTGGTGGGTAATAGAAGATACTCATTGAGCGCCCAGCTTCTAAATTCCATGGGTAACGGCATATCTCTTTCCACAATCTTCAGCATGTCCATTTTTTTGCTATCGGCAAGGGTCACGTGGGGTACTTTCCATAGCATTCGTTGTAGTTGAATTTTTGAATCTATGGGTCCATCTTGAGCTCCCTTGAGTGCATTATTATCACTCCTGTCTCTAACCAGATAAAGCACTTGCCTTGCGTTAACCAGAATACTCTGGTGATCTTCGGCAAAGCCTAAAATGAGTTTAAGAGGTAAAAATCCAGTAAAGGTGCCATCGGTGTGTACCATCCAGTCATTTGTCGAGTCAGGTGACCAACCTGCCATGCAAAGTGTTTTACCTTCTTCCTCACTATAAGAGGGGTATAGTTTCATGACACTTGAAATACCCACATTTCTAGTGCTATCCACCACAATATCGTTAATCACATAGCGCCCCTCAGAAAACAGAAAGGCAAAAGCATGGTTGGCTAACTTAGATATTGTTGGTGTAGAGCCAACGGCATTAGTGAGTCGACCTTCAATTTCAATAACACTTTCATGCGGTAGGGTGTAAATATCTTGGTTGTTGATTACAAATTGAATTTCATCATTGTTATTGAGTCCAGGTGTTTGCGCTTGATATGAATGAAGGTCAATTCTTACCACCCCTGGTTGCTCCTCGAAGTTGTTCACCACTTCTAGAATTGAATTCATCATGGGGGTATATGTGGTAACCTAGATGTTGTAAAATCTGTTTGTCCTTAGGTGTGAACATGTATTCACCTGGCAAACAACTAACACAATTCCTAGATGGTGTTGATACTTTATACATCAGCTTCATAGCAGCTTTAGCACCAACTTGTAAGTCACTGGTGTGGTAGAATCTAGTTGAATGAGTTATTGATCTCTAATGACCAGTCTTAACGTTATATTACTAATAGGATTAACAGCCACACAATGAAAGAGCACTACTGGAGGGTTTTCACGAATAACATACCCATTGGGTGATGTTACAATGAAGTCACAAAGCGAATGCGATGGTTCTTGATTGGTATACACTTGGCTAATAATATTACACGTCACGGACACATGATGATCCTCAATCAATTTCACTTCATAGTCTGAATTATGTTTTTTGTTGGGCTCCAACAATCGTGGTTTAAATCCTAGTAAAGGGCCAATGGAATCGGGTTGGGATTCAAAGTCAATCTTAAACGTAGAGAAAATACTACAGCGATGAGTGTTGGTATTTCCTTTAAGTTAAAAATTGTGTGTCCCATTAAGAAATGACTTTAAACCGTATTCGTTGATTAACACCACATATATGTGCTCATAAATATCATCTATCGTATATCCACCAGGGTTCAGGGTGAGCACAGAATCATTATAGCAAAACTTATTGTTTACATCTTTACACATGTTGTATATCCTACTGTACGTTTCAAGAGAAACAAGTCCCAAACCATAAGGTCTTTCACTCAATTCAATAGGCGGGTAAAAGTCTAGGCTGACTTCAGGTCCACGTCCATGCAGTGTAAACGTCTTACTTTCTGTCGACATACTGTTGACGTTTTTGCTTATGCTGTGTCTTATATAAAAACATTGAACACAAACGCCCACACTCTTGGCTGTTAAACGTTTGCTCACGTTTCACATTATAATATATCTTAGTCCTGTTTCCGAAATAGGTGACTAGTTCCATGGGCGGGGGTAGATTTCCAAAACTGTCAAATTACCATACCATGGATCCCTCTTTTACATAGGCTACATAATGCGTTCCTGTTCCTGTACTCTCATGTAGATTTAAAACTGCACATTCCTGTTTCCATGATCGTCGTGGTAAGTGATTCCGCATAAACACGCCTCGAAAATGAGTAAGCTTTAGTTGATTTGCATAGCTTTTAACTTCTTCATGGGTAAGAGCATGTCTTGCTATGGTTGAGGTTAAACATTTTTTTTTTATTTGGAGTTGGAAAAATCCCAAATCCTTGTTGATAAAAGGCTGGCTTTAAATTGGTGTTTCTAACACCCATAGCAATGGCTTCCATCGTTTCATGATGTCGCTGACTTTCTTTCAATTCTTGCTTACCCTGCTGTGCTGCTTTAATGGTTTTAGCCACCGCACTGACACCACCTAAAAGTGAACCCAGAGCAGCCAGACCGGTGAATAAAGCCGGTAAAAATCCTGCTCGTTTGGGGACAGGGATCACTCGACCTTGTTTTGAACCCTGTCGCTGACGTTTTGGAATAACATGTCTCTGTGCTGCTGGAAGGGCTTTCCTTATGGTCAACACATTATGTTTATTTTTATTTATTCGCAAGGGCTTGTCCACTAATGCCTTAACCTCATGCTTAGGCATGGACAAGGTATTTATTTAGTCTTTTTCACTACATATCTTTATTTCACCATGATGATGATCAACAACTTTTCACAAGAAAGTTTAAGTCACAACTAACGTGTTACCCTTATTTCATGGCTGTATATTCTAATTCTACATAAAGTGGGAAATCGTTTATGCTTTTTCCTGCTTGCTTTTCATTCCTTGTGAGCATGAGCTGAAAGGATAATTCATCACCTACTTTGACTGTTTGATGGTTATGGACTAACATCCTATGACCGTTTATCTCTACATGTAAATGATTCTCATCAGGCATGGATTGTTTGATGTGAATGTTTCCATCATAGTGTAATCGATAGTTTCTTAAACCCGATGAAAGCACATACGTTAAGTAGTTATTGACTAATGGTAAATGGTTTATGTCATTGACATGTTTTTCATTTGTTAGATATACTAAAAATATGGATGGGATAAATTTATAAAGCCTTTTCATTTCATAGGTTACGTAACGTTTTGTGCAGACATCATCCTCTTCTTGTGGATCTTCCACGTGAATAATGCGGTGATGATTAGCCTATAGCCATTCACTGTAAGCAGAGGTACATTGTCATATAACTCGTGCACCTTGTTATCCACATACTTTTTTGTTGTGACATCCGTAGACACTTGAGGATGTTTCACATGAGTCAATCGCTATCCTGTAAAGTCATAATCTCCCTGTTTAGTGCGTGGCACCACAGACCTATCCACATAGTGTTTATTAGCAGGATCGGTTTCTTGTTTAGGATCATGTATGATCACAGACCTAGATTTAGCCGTTAACTCACGTCCAAAGGCATCCATCGTTAACCTGTAGTAGAGGTCTACTGTTTCTATGACAAGACATGGTTCCATGTATATAGACAGCCTGCTCACTTCTCTAAGCCTTACTTGATATGAAGATTATTAAGCAGCAACAGTCATTCCCCGTGGGGGACATGGTTTCCCATCTCTATCCAACATCACATGAACAACGACACGGTTCACTGTTTCCGTCTTCCAATCGCTGCATTATTGTAGGACCTTCAGGATGTGGAAATACCAATCTTTTGCTCACGCTCATCACAGCGCCCAATGGCCTGCAATTTCAAAATATTTATATTTTTGCAAAATCTCTCTACCAACCCCCCTATGTATACCTGGATCAAGTCATGTCTGAATTACAAAAAGAGAATATGGGTTATTTTACATTTTCTATGCAAGAAAATGTTATTGCCCCGAATGAGGTAAAGCCTGATTCACTCATGATTTTCGATAATGTATCCACTGAACGACAAGCCATCATTCAAAGCTATTTCAGTATGGGTCGTCACAAACATATCGATTGCTTCTATCTTGGACAAACATATTCTAAAATGTGTAAACAACTTATTGGTGACAATGCCAATGTCATTGTTTTATTTCGGCAGGATGAGCGGAATAGCCGTCACATTTATAATGAACATGTGAATACTGATATGGCCTTTCAAATGTTTACCGAATTGTGTGCCAAGTGCTGGAACACTCAACGCCATGCATGTTTGGTGATTGATAAACAAATTGAACTCAACCAAGGACGTTATCGCTTAGGGTTTGATCATTTTATTACTATTTAAAAGACAGTCTCATTCCCTCTCTAGTCATTTGACAAGACACCATGGAGTTAGCAGAGAGTCAATTGAAAAAGCATGTTATTAGAGCAAATAAAACTATTCGCCAAAAGTTTCGTCAATTGAAACGATCACGTGCGGATCATGCTCTGTTTATTCAACAACATTTAGCACCTCTGCTAAAAGCCATGTTTAAACCCTCTTTCAAGCCATCTGAATCGCTACCCATTGTTTCACAAGCCACGCAGACGCTACACGAGGAGCCTGTGAAAGAGGAAGACGAACAGGAACATATAAGTACTGCCAGCGAAGTTGAGGATGAGGATGATAATAATCAAATGTTTACGCCTCAAAACAAATCCTCACCCCTTTCAGAGTTTTTAAGAAAAAATAAATCATTGGTCATGGTTGAAACACCTTACCCTTCCAGATCGTCTCCGTTTTCACAACTCTTGGCCACGCCTCAACATAAATCTCAGCTCAAAAACATTTTAATAAAATATTATGGATCAACACTGGAACCCTCTCTTACAGATCTATTTATTGGAAATACAGATACCACATATGGTGTTCGCTACGAGAATGATGGTTTAAAAATTGGTGATTCATCGATTAAATTCGCTCGTACTGGTGTCATCATTAAAAAGATCAACTATAAATTAACTCCAGGACTGTTAAAGCTGCTATTCTCTCGTACCCCCTCTTCGCATGATTATACGCTACAAGACCTTGCTAAATATAAATGTGCCATTTTATAGGATACTCATGCCCACAAAAGACAGTATGATCCCACTCAACAAGTGAATGCTAATATATCTCAAAAATATAAAACCATCATTGCAAAAATGTTTCCAACCAGTCAAAGTGTTCATCGTAAAGTGTCCGCTTCTGGAGTGATATTTAAACCATTAAAACCCCTTGTGGATGTTACCTACTGGCATAATCCCAGTGAGCTCATCCAACGACTACAGTTGTTGCATGCTTCACGTCAAGCTGGCAATACCGGTCACGATTGGGAAATTCAAGAAATTGAAGAAGAACTTCGAAATGCCAAAATTATTGTTTAAGCCCTCGCCTGTCAAAGTGGGCATTGCTCACGAGTTGCATTGCCAAGCTAGGCGTCACTATCAGCGACTCAAAGTGATTTCACGGGGTGTGGATTACCTTTGGCAGGCTGACTTGGTGGAAATGATTCCCTATGCTAGCGTTAACGATGGTGTACGCTACATTTTGACGGTCATTGAAGTGTATTCGAAAATGGCCTTTGTTCAACCTGTTAGTCGCAAGTCTGGCCCGCTAGTCATCAAAGCTTTTAAACATATTATTGAACAATCCAAACGTCAACCACAGTTGTTGCAAACCGACCAGGGAAAAGAATTTTTCAACAAGGATTTCTCTAGTTTTCTCAAATCTTTGAATATTTACCATTACACCACGTACAGCAATCTCAAAGCCAGTGTGGTCGAGCGGTTTAACCGAACATTGAAAACTCATATGTGGAAAGCGTTTACCGCTCAAAGCTCTTATCGCTGGCTGGACTTGTTACCTGAGCTAGTGTCGCGTTACAATGACACCAAACACAGAACCATTGGGCCCAAGCCACGACTTGTGACCAAAAATATTCCGTGACTGGATAAACTGTTTAACCCCATAAAAACAGCAGACCCTAAACGTCACCTCATCAACATCGGAGACCAAGTTCGTGTGAGCACGTTTAAGTCTGTCTTTGATAAGGGCTACACACCAAAATTCGGAACTGAACTATTTCGAATTCGTCGAGTCAACCTGGACAGCCCAGTCACATATTTACTCGAGGATCTCAATCATCAACCTATAAAAGGCAGGTTTTATCTTCATGAACTTTGCAAGACAGCGTTTCCAAAACATTATCTTGTGGAAAAAATGTTGAAACAAAAACGAAATAAGCTCTATGTAAAATGGCTAGGATTTAGCTCAGCCTTTAATTCTTGGATTAATAAATTACATGTTGTGTATACTCATGTGTCTTGAATTTATTTATTCATTAATGTTGTGCTTAGCCGTAACCCCTGTGTGTATACTGTCCTCAGCTCCACATACATGTTCCAAATGGTTAGAGGCTTGTAACTAAGAGTAAAGTGTTATGAGCAACACATCTCTCTTTTCTTTCTCTTGCTTGCCTGCTCTCTCTCTCTCTCTCTCTTTCCTCTAAAACGCTCCACCCAACCCCTCTTACCCAACCTCTACTAGAGGGGGCTGGCTGCGTGGCTCAGGGGTAACGTTCTCGCTTGCTGGGCCCAAGGTTGCAGGTTCGTATCCTGGCGCAGTCAGCTGGCATTTGAGGGTGCGCAAATGTGAGGGAGCCGTGTCCGTAGATTTACTGGCACGTTAAAGATCCCCTTCGGGGCAAAATTCCGGCACCCCGGCGTCTCTAAAAGCCAGTGTAGTTAAAAGGGACGTAAAACTAATAACATTATTATTATCTACTAGAGGTTACAACATTCCTACACGTGCATGCTACTTTTACTGACTCAGCGATTTACACTCTTGAATATTCAATCATCGCGTACGTGTATAGCTAACGTTCAAGGCCAACACCTGCACGAGGTTATGTGACACATCTACTAGCATTTTGTCACGTGCGAATCAAACAGGATCTAACTTGTTTGGGATTTTGGAAAGGGGGCGTCAGCTCAAGTTCAACGACACCTCATTCGTCAAAATCCAATCATGCATTCGGGAGATATCGGCTTTTCCAGGTTAGCATGTGACGTCACGAGGAAAGTAGGCTATGCGTCAACATTTTGGGATTTTGGAAAGGGGATGTCAGCTCGAGTTCAACGACACCTCATTCGTCAAAATCCGATCATGCATTCGGGAGATATCGACTTTTCAAGGTTAGTATGTGACGTCACCAGGATAGGAGGCTATGCGTCAACATTTTGGGATTTTGGAAAGGGGGCGTCATCTCGAGTTCAACGACACCTGATTCATCAAAATCCGATCATGCATTCGGGAGATATTGGCTGTTCCAGGTCAGTATGTGACGACACCAGGGAAGTAGGCTATGGGTCAATATTTTGGAACTTTGGAAAGGAGGTGTCAACCCGATTTCAACGACACCTCATTCGTCAAAATCCGATCATGCATTCGGGAGATATTGGCTTTGTCAGGTCAGTATGTGACGTCACCAGCAAAGTAGGCTATGGGTCACAATTTTGGAATTTTGGAAAGGAGGTGTCAACCCGATTTCAACGACACCTCATTCGTCAAAATCCGATCATGCACTCGGGAGATATCGGCTTTGCCAGGTCAGTATGTAACGTCACCAGGAAATTAGGCTGTGCGTCAACATTTCGGGAATTGGGAAAGGAGATGTCAGCCCGAGTTCAACGACACCTCATTTGTCAAAATTCGATCATGCGTTCGGGAGATATCGGATTTGCCAGGTTAGTATGTGACGCCACCAGAAAAGTATGCTATGCGTCAACATTTTAGAATTTTGGAAAGGGGGTGTCAGCCCGAGTTCAACGACACCTCATTTGTCAAAATCCGATCATGCGTTTGGGGGATATCGGCTTTGCCCCTGAATGTATGGCGGGTTAGTATGTGACGTCACTAGGAAAGTAGGCTATGCGTCAACATTTTGGGAATTTGGAAAGGGGATGTCAGCCCGAGTTCAACGACACCTCATTTGTCAAAATCCGATCATGCGTTCCGGAGATATCGGCTTTGCCCCTGAATGTATAGCGGGTTAGTATGTGACGTCACCAGGAAAGTAGGCTATGGGTCAACATTTAGAATTTTTGATTACACCTCGTTGCGAAGTCATCAGGAAAGTAGGCTATGGATTAACATTTTGGAACTTTTCGTTCAACCCTCGTTGTGACGTTACCAGGAAAGTAGGCTATGGATTAACATTTTTGGTACTTTTCGAACACACCTCGTAGGTGAGGTAAGGTTAGGCTAGGTTAGTTAAGCCATAGCCACCATTTTGGTTAGCCACCATTTTGGTTAGACGCCATTTTGGTTAGTGGAAAGTAGGCTATGGATCAACATTTTTGATCACCCCTCGTTGCGACGTTACCAGGAAAGTAGGCTATGGGTTAACGTTTTGATCACACCTCGTAGGTGACCTCACCAGGAAAGTAGGCTATGGGTTAACATTTTAGAAAATTTTTGACCATCCCTCGTTGTAACGTCACCAGGAAAGTAGGCTATGAGTTAACATTTTGGAACTTTTATAACACCCCTCGTTGAACGTCACTTGTGGCAGCCATCTTGTTGTGACGTCATGGCCGCATCTTTGTTTTAGGGCTCAGCTAGGATCTTGGCCGCCATCTATGTTTTTTGGGCACAGCCACGATCTTGGCCGCCATCTTGGTTTTTTGAGCACAGCCACGATCTTGGTCGCCATCATTCTGTTTGGACACAGCTTCGCCGCCATGTTGGCCGCCATCTTTGTTTTGGGGCACAGCTTCGCCGCCATCATGTTTTTTTGGGCACATCTTCGCCGCCATCTTGGTTTTCTGGTCACAGCTTCCAGGAAAGTAGGCTACTATTTAGAACCCCCACAGCCCCCCTACTGTGGTCCCACCTGACAACGTTAGAAGCAACCACATTACGTAATACTGTCCACATCGCGCTATACTAACTCTGCATCTCAAGGCAAACAAAAACCCGCGGATATCCGCAAACTTTTCCTCCAATCGGATATAGTTTGCATAGCAGTGCGGATTGCGGATAATGTTTGGAGTAAATTTGCGGTTAGTTAGCCTACTTTCGATTTTTGCAAAAAATGAAAGTAGACTTATGAGATCAACACAGGGCGAAAAAAGTGTGTCTGTCTGTGTGTGTGTATGTGTGTGTGTGAGTCGGTGTGTGTGTGTGTGTGTGTCTGTGTGTGTGTGTGTGAGTGTGTGTACTCTGAATGTCTGTCCCCACCTATCAATTCGAACACGGTGAATGCGAATTGAACGAAATTTGGTACAAAGGTAGCACTAGCAAAGGACACCTCAGTGTCATGTTCTATATCGCCGCCATCTAGAGGAAACGTAATGGCGGCCACACAAATGTTCAAAGCTTAAATCAAATTACGACTAACCTAATCATCCGATCTCTACCAAATTTTGCAATAACATACCTTTATGGAGGGAGCATTCTTTGACCAAACTAATAGGTCATCAGCGTAATAGTTTGCGGATGGCGGCCATCTTTGTGTGAAAATCGATTCCCCCTATTAATTCGAACACGGTGCAACCGAATGGAACGAAATTTGGTACAGAGGTAGTACTAACAAAAGGCACCTCAGTGTCATGTTTTATATCGCCGTCATCTTGACGGAAACGTAATGGCGGCCACACAAATGTTCAAAGCTTAAATCAAATTACGATTAACCTAATCATCCGATCTCTACCAAATTTTGCAACTACATACTGTGCCCGATAATCTGGCTTTGGATTGGGTGGCCCGACACACACGTCAACCCTCACCCAGAATTCGGTACAACTCGAAAGAAAAAAAAATCTTGAATGTCCGAATCAATTTTGGCCTTAAAAAAACTGTGTCGGGAACGAGATTCAAGCAATCCCGGGTCTTTATAATAATGGGTACAACTGGGGTAAAATCTCAAAATTGATCCGGTGGACACACAAGTATGACATCGAACAAGAATGACAAAAAACTCCGCTGTTAAGATAAAACTCATCCCCCATTTATTACAGAACCACACCACTAAATACATAGAATCACACACAGAAGCCTGCCTTCGCTCGGAGACTTCTCAAAATTACTCTTGATGTGCAAATAAATAAATGACGCAGAAGCAAAATTCAAATTAATGAGGACAAAAATCTCCGGGCGTCCTAATCTTTGGATACAAAATAACTTACGGAGATCAGAGCTATATCATTCTAGTATTACAACCATTACTTCAAAATGCTATGTCACCTCTCCGCTAATAGTCCATAAATGAGCAGGTGCATAAATCTGAAAAGATATTCAAAGAAAAAAAATTGTTGCCTCATTCGATCTCCTTCTAACTAAATGTAATCACCAAAATAGGAAAAAGAATATTTTTATGTATGGATGTCACTGGCGTTAAAGACTTTATTTTCAGACCTTTTATTCATGTATTAAATACTTTCATCATTATTTTCACTGGTTTTCGTTCAGCTGTGCCTCACTCAGAAAAATGACTGGTTGTTGGCTTTTACATTTATCACATTACATTGTAACCTCTTTATGATCCCAGATATTTTTTTTAATTTATTAATCACTGCATGCTCTTCACATATTTATAACTACACCATAAACATTTAAGTAGATGGCCTCTGCCTATCTGTATTATTTTTCAACTGACAATTGCCTCAAAATTTCATATACTTGAACCTATCACGTAACATTAATTATAATCATTTATTTTATTCACCTCGCTATATCGAGAACCTTTAGTTTCATCATAACTTCGTATTATGCAACCCTGCTATTTTATCAATGCAGTATCATTATTTACACAACCTTGTATCAGTCACCTACCAAACGCATCTCCTCATGTTAGCATGTAAAGGGAAACCTCAGTGACGTGTGAGTGTTTAGCATAAATATGATGTGCGCACAAAAAGTGGCCCATTAAGTGTAAATGAATCCCTTGTAATTTAAGCCTGTTCAAACCATAAATTGTCATCCAGGTTGCACCAATTCAAAGAACACAGCGACTTAACACGCTGAAAGATCCCTGTACTCAAATTATATTTTAAAGCATCCATATATTTATTTTTAAACCCTAAATATGACTGCCTTAATCTCTCAAAAGAAAACTTAAAATTTACTATCCTATTAATCATGTCATTATATCGCATTTTATCCTTATTGATTAACTTCTATTTCGATTTTTGCCCAACTGTCCAAATCTTAGTAACCACTACCCATTAACCACTACTTAAGAATTAACATGGTTTTCAGTACCTTCCGGCTACCTCAGTCTTGGTTCCGCTGACACGTTTCCTGGGGGTTTGGGTCCACGTTCTTCCCATTGAACATCCTCCCCTCTCGTCCTGGATCCAGCTCGCGACCCTCGGGGTGTCCATGGTCCTGGCTCGCCTTCGTTTCCACGTCATCGTAACAGCTTCCACATACTAAACTTAGCTTGCCATCTCTTCGCTCGTAAAGTTCTTGACACAAAACTCGCACTGGTCTGTACTGATAGCCTTTATGTCCGTCCAATACATCGCTGCAATCTTCATGTCGAATATGCCAAGTAATATCAACTCATGGCCGTGAAAATACCTCTATAACGGCACAGGTTATATCGTATGCGTCTACACAAGCCTGTACTCATAAGAGATTACGTCCGTCCTTGACCTAGAATGTCGCTCTATATTTGGACTACACTCAGTTTATCTCTCATAGTTCACTGACCCTGGATACTCATTTGTCTGGTCGTCAAACAAAAGCACATCGCTTCGTTCATATGTTCTGGGCATCAGTTATATAGCGCACGGCCCATACAGTCCCGTACCTGGTAAAAGCTTGAGACACCACGTGTGTCTGCTCGCACTTCATTGTACAAATGATTAGTGTCCCACAACATAATGCATTATGATCTGCGTTATAATATCACCTCGCCACATTCAGCTTTAGTATTCGTTAACACAGAGCTGTCCACGCAAGAAATAATACTGAGCCTTTCAGCTATGTCCCAAAAACTGTCGGAATACCACACTGGTTCCAAGCGGCCACGGTACGACTGCTACTACACACTTGTTAGGAACTTCAGCGTGCGGCGACACAAAAATAAAGATGAACTTCGGCGTACGGCGACACAAAAGAAAGTGAACTTCGTTGGACGGCGATGCAAAATAAAGTGACCCGCTTCTCCGGTGTGACCTTTCCACCTCAACTTTTCCTGGAGCTCATCAGCGCCCTCTACCATCTGGAACCTTCGCCTAGTCATGCTGTCGACTATGTCCATGACGTAAAAACATCAACCTCAGGTTACTTCCGCTTGCATCCTTCCTCCTGCTATGCGACGTTGCCAGAGCTCTCAAAACCATGCGATATCGGTCACAATACCTTTATGGAGGGAGCATCCTTTGACCAATCTAATAGGTCATTCGCCTAATAGTTTGCGGATGGCGGCCATCTTTGTGTCAGAATCGATTCCCCCTATTAATTCAAACACGGTGGAACCGAATGGAACTAAATTTGGTACCGAGATAGCACTAGCAAAGGGCATCTCAGTGTCATGATTAATATCGCCGCCATCTTGACTGAAACGTAATGGCGGCCACACGAATGTTCAAAGCTTAAATCAAATTACGATTAACCTAATCATCCGATCTCTACCAAATTTTGCAACTACATACCTTTATGGAGGGAGCATCCTTTGACCAATCTAGTAGGTCATTCGCCTAATAGTTTGCGGATGGCGGCCATCTTTGTGTCAGAATCGATTCCCCCTATTAATTCAAACACGGTGGAACCGAATGGAACGAAATTTGGTACCGAGATAGCACTAGCAAAGGGCATCTAAGTGTCATGATTAATATCGCCGCCATATTGACAGAAACGTAATGGCGGCCACACAAATGTTTAAAGCTTAAATCAAATTACGACTAACATAACCATCCGATCCCTACCAAACTTTGCAACAACATACCTTTATGGAGGGAGCATCCTTTGACCAATCTAATAGGTCATTAGCCTAATAGTTTGCGGATGGCGGCCATCTTTATGTCAAAATTGATTCCCCCTATTAATTCGAACACGGTGGAACCGAATGAACGAAATTTGGTACAGAGGTAGCAGTAGCAAAGGGCACCTCAGTGTCATGTTTTATATCACCGCTATCTTGACGGAAACGTAATCGCGGCCACCCAAATGTTAAAAGCTAAAATGTAATTACGACCAACCTAATAATCTAGTCTCTACCAAATTTTGCAACACCATATCTTTATGTGGGAAACATATTCTGACCAAACTGCAAGAACATCTGCCCAATAGTTTGCAGATGGTGGCCAAGTATGTGTGCAAATCGATTCCCCCTATCAATTCAAACACGGTGAAACCGAATTGAACGAAATTTGGTACAGAGGTAGCACTAGCAAAGGGCACCTCATATTCATGTTTAATATCCCTATAGCCCGTTGTATTTCAACAAGCTACTACAACCAACATTCAATCATACTCCTTGAAAAGGATAAAGAGTTATAACAATACCCATGCATTTAGGAGAAAGTAGGCTCTATGTTCTTTACTGAACATCTTGTTTTTAGAATAAAATCCCAACTTGTTGAATATTATTGCTATGACCCGGATGATAATGGCATATCTTCCTGTTACGGCATGTTTGTTTTTCATGACAAATGTAGGATGATGATTTAAGCTAATGCCATTCAAATTATATCATTTAACATAATTAACACTCCGAACTGAAACGGCAATTCTCACTGTAAAACATTCGTTTGAAACAAATCACATGGTATACATAACCTATGCTAAAGGGAACGACTTTCTCCTCATGTGTCTAAATGTGTTGCTTTAATACTTTATCTAATTATTAAAAATACTATTGTAATGCCTGTAGATTCGGATAACAAACGTGCGATTGCGGATACCAGTCGTGCGGATTTGGGGTGGATGCGGATAACAGTCGTGCGGATTTGGGGTGGATGCGGAAACAGTCGTGCGGATGCGGGGTGGATGCGGAAACAGTCGTGCGGCTTTGGGGTGGATGCGGAAACAGTCGTGTGGATTTGGGGTGGATGCGGAAACAGTCGTGCGGATGCGGGGTGGATGCGGAAACAGTCGTGTGGATTTGGGGTGGATGCGGAAACAGTCGTGCGGATGCGGGGTGGATGCGGATAACAGTCGTGTGGATTTGGGGTGGATGCGGATAACAGTCGTGTGGATTTGGGGTGGATGCGGAAATATTCGTGCGGATGCGGGGTGGATGCGGATAACAGTCGTGTGGATTTGGGGTGGATGCGGAAACAGTCGTGCGGATGCGGGGTGGATGCGGAAACAGTCGTGTGGATTTGGGGTGGATGCGGAAACAGTCGTGTGGATTTGGGGTGGATGCGGAAACAGTCGTGCGGATTTGGTTTGGATGCGGATAACAGTCGTGCGGATTTGGGGTGGATGCTGAAACAGTCGTGCGGATTTGGGGTGGATGCGGATAACAGTCGTGTGGATTTGGGGTGGATGCGGATAACAGTCGTGCGGATTTGGTTTGGATGCGGATAACAGTCGTGTGGATTTGGGGTGGATGCTGAAACAGTCGTGCGGATGCGGGGTGGATGCGGATAACAGTCGTGTGGATTTGGGGTGGATGCGGATAACAGTCGTGTGGATTTGGGGTGGATGCTGAAACAGTCGTGTGGATTTGGGGTGGATGCGGAAACAGTCATGCGGATGTGGGGTGGATGCGGATAACAGTCGTGTGGATTTGGGGTGGATGCGGATAACAGTCGTGTGGATTTGGGGTGGATGCGGAAACAGTCGTGCGGATGCGGGGTGGCTGCGGATAACAGTCGTGCGTATGCGGGGTGGCTGCGGATAACAGTCGTGTGGATTTGGGGTGGATGCTGAAACAGTCGTGCGGATGCGGGGTGGATGCGGATAACAGTCGTGTGGATTTGGGGTGGATGCGGATAACAGTCGTGTGGATTTGGGGTGGATGCGGAAACAGTCGTGCGGATGCGGGGTGGCTGCGGATAACAGTCGTGCGTATGCGGGGTGGCTGCGGATAACAGTCGTGTGGATTTGGGGTGGATGCGGATAACAGTCGTGCGGATGCGGGGTGGATGCGGATAACAGTCGTGCGTATGCGGGGTGGATGCGGATAACAGTCGTGTGGATTTGGGGTGGATGCGGATAACAGTCGTGTGGATTTGGGGTGGATGCGGATAACAGTCGTGTGGATTTGGGGTGGATGCTGAAACAGTCGTGTGGATTTGGGGTGGATGCGGAAACAGTCGTGCGGATTTGGGATGGATGCGGATAACAGTCGTGTGGATTTGGGGTGGATGCGGAAACAGTCGTGCGGTTGCGGGGTGGCTGCGGATAACAGTCGTGTGGATGCGGGGTGGATGCGGATAACAGTCGTGTGGATTTGGTTTGGATGCGGATAACAGTCGTGTGGATTTGGGGTGGATGCTGAAACAGTCGTGTGGATTTGGGGTGGATGCGGAAACAGTCGTGCGGATGCGGGGTGGATGCGGATAACAGTCGTGCGTATGCGGGGTGGATGCGGATAACAGTCGTGTGGATTTGGGGTGGATGCGGATAACAGTCGTGCGGATGCGGGGTGGATGCGGAAACAGTCGTGCGGATGCGGGGTGGATGCGGATAACAGTCTTGTGGATTTGGTTTGGATGCGGATAACAGTCTTGTGGATTTGGGGTGGATGCGGAAACAGTCGTGTGGATTTGGGGTGGATGCGGAAACAGTCGTGCGGATGCGGGGTGGATGCGGATAACAGTCGTGCGGATGCGGGGTGGATGCGGAAACAGTCGTGCGGATGCGGGGTGGATGCGGATAACAGTCTTGTGGATTTGGTTTGGATGCGGATAACAGTCTTGTGGATTTGGGGTGGATGCTGAAACAATCGTGTGGATTTGGGGTGGATGCGGAAACAGTCGTGCGGATGCGGGGTGGCTGCGGATAACAGTCGTGCGGATGCGGGGTGGATGCGGATAACAGTCGTGTGGATTTGGGGTGGATGCGGATAACAGTCGTGCGGATGCGGGGTGGATGCGGAATGGGTCGTGCGTATGCGGGGTGGATGCGGATAACAGTCGTGTGGATTTGGGGTGGATGCGGAAACAGTCGTGTGGATTTGGGGTGGATGCGGATAACAGTCGTGTGGATTTGGGGTGGATGCGGAAACAGTCGTGCGGTTGCGGGGTGGCTGCGGATAACAGTCGTGTGGATGCGGGGTGGATGCGGAAACAGTCGTGCGGATTTGGGGTGGATGCGGATAACAGTCGTGCGGATTTGGTTTGGATGCGGATAACAGTCGTGTGGATTTGGGGTGGATGCTGAAACAGTCGTGTGGATTTGGGGTGGATGCGGAAACAGTCGTGCGGATGCGGGGTGGATGCGGAAACGGTCGTGCGTATGCGGGGTGGATGCGGATAACAGTCTTGTGGATTTGGGGTGGATGCGTAAACAGTCGTGCGTATGCGGGGTGGATGCGGATAACAGTCGTGCGGATTTGGGGTGGATGCGGATAACAGTCGTGCGGATGCGGGGTGGATGCGGATAACAGTCGTGTGGATGCGGGGTGGATGCGGAAACAGTCGTGCGGATTTGGGGTGGATGCGGATAACAGTCGTGCGGATGCGGGGTGGATGCGGATAACAGTCGTGCGGATGCGGGGTGGATGCGGAAACAGTCGTGCGGATGCGGGGTGGATGCGGAAACAGTCGTGCGGATGCGGGGTGGCTGCGGATAACAGTCGTGCGGATTTGGGGTGGATGCGGAAACAGTCGTGCGGATGCGGGGTGGATGCGGAAACAGTCGTGCGGCTTTGGGGTGGATGCGGAAACAGTCGTGTGGATTTGGGGTGGATGCGGAAACAGTCGTGCGGATGCGGGGTGGCTGCGGATAACAGTCGTGTGGATGCGGGGTGGATGCGGAAACAGTCGTGCGGATTTGGGGTGGATGCGGATAACAGTCGTGCGGATGCGGGGTGGATGCGGATAACAGTCGTGCGGATGCGGGGTGGATGCGGAAACAGTCGTGCGGATGCGGGGTGGATGCGGAAACAGTCGTGCGGATGCGGGGTGGATGCGGATAACAGTCGTGCGGATTTGGGGTGGATGCGGATAACAGTCGTGCGGATGCGGGGTGGATGCGGAAACAGTCGTGCGGATGCGGGGTGGATGCGGATAACAGTCGTGCGGATGCGGGGTGGATGCGGATAACAGTCGTGTGGATTTGGGGTGGATGCGGAAACAGTCGTGCGGATGCGGGGTGGATGCGGATAACAGTCGTGCGGATGCGGGGTGGATGCGGAAACAGTCGTGCGGATGCGGGGTGGATACGGAAACAGTCGTGCGGATGCGGGGTGGATGCGGATAACAGTCGTGCGGATTTGGGGTGGATGCGGAAACAGTCGTGCGGATGCGGGGTGGATGCGGAAACAGTCGTGCGGATGCGGGGTGGATGCGGATAACAGTCGTGCGGATTTGGGGTGGATGCGGATAACAGTCGTGTGGATTTGGGGTGGATGCGGAAACAGTCGTGCGGATGCGGGGTGGATGCGGATAACAGTCGTGCGGATGCGGGGTGGATGCGGAAACAGTCGTGCGGATGCGGGGTGGATACGGAAACAGTCGTGCGGATGCGGGGTGGATGCGGATAACAGTCGTGCGGATTTGGGGTGGATGCGGAAACAGTCGTGCGGATGCGGGGTGGATGCGGAAACAGTCGTGCGGATGCGGGGTGGATGCGGATAACAGTCGTGCGGATGCGGGGTGGATGCGGAAACAGTCGTGCGGATGCGGGGTGGATGCGGATAACAGTCGAGCGGATTTGGGGTGGATGCGGATAACAGTCGTGCGGATGCGGGGTGGATGCGGAAATAGTCGTGAGGATACGGGGTGGATGCGGAAACAGTCGTGAGGATTCGGGGTGGATGCGGAAACAGTCGTGCGGATGCGGAAATAGTCGTGAGGATACGGGGTGGATGCGGAAACAGTCGTGAGGATTCGGGGTGGATGCGGAAACAGTCGTGCGGATGCGGGGTGGATGCGGATAACAGTCGTGCGGATGCGGGGTGGATGCGGAAACAGTCGTGCGGATTTGGGGTGGATGCGGAAACAGTCGTGTGGATTTGGGGTGGATGCGGAAACAGTCGTGCGGATGCGGGGTGGATGCGGAAACAGTCGTGTGGATTTGGGGTGGATGCGGAAACAGTCGTGCGGATGCGGGGTGGATGCGGATAACAGTCGTGCGGATGCGGGGTGGATGCGGAAACAGTCGTGCGGATGCGGGGTGGATGCGGATAACAGTCGTGCGGATGCGGGGTGGATGCGGAAACAGTCGTGCGGATGCGGGGTGGATGCGGATAACAGTCGTGCGGATGTGGGGTGGATGCGGATAACAGTCGTGCGGATTTGGGGTGGATGCGGATAACAGTCGTGCGGATGCGGGATGGATGCGGAAACAGTCGTGCGGATGCGGAAATAGTCGTGAGGATTCGGGGTGGATGCGGAAATAGTCGTGAGGATACGGGGTGGATGCGGAAATAGTCGTGAGGATGTGGATATACTCGTGCGGATGCGGATAACGTTTTGTTTATCCGCGCAGAGCTCTGCTTTTAGGACATACATTAATTAAATTAATAACCAACACTCGGAACAGCTATCCTTCTTATACGCTGCCGAAGTGACGCGCCTAGCAACCGCATGGGCGCAGCCACATTGGACCCAAACAACTGGTTGCTAGGTTTTTATACATAGGAAGCTGCATTAACGCTGCGCAGCGTCTTGAATTTTGTGGATAAAAATGTGTAATACGCGTGAAATTAGGCAAACGCCTCCCGTGAAGATCATCTACAGTGTTGGTGCTACAAAAGAGAAGTGAAATTTTTTGGATAAAGTACGAGAATTTTGCGAGATAGTATGAATAAAGTTGACCTTACGCCTGAGGCAGGGATTGCATGGCGGCACTACAAATTATAAATATTTATCATTTAGTGGGTAGAGTATATCTAATATAGAGTGATATTTAGGATATATATATGTCACATAAAGGGGTTTTTGGTTCATGTGGGGAGTGTAGTTGTAATTAAATATGGTTTGTACTATAAGTATTATAAACGACAACCTACATATCCTTACAGCTGATTCACTAACACCAATAAATGTTATCCTACGACTTTTCTGAGTGTTGATTTTTCACTTAATTTATTTAAGCAGTGAATTGTGTTTCCAAATAACAATTAGGCCTATCCCAGAGGGAAAATTTCTGCCTCAATATTTTATTTTTTTCACTTTCAGAAAACAATTATCATGTAGGCCTACACCCTGTAACAAAGTTACAGTACCGTATAGTGACATTATTCAAGCCAATGAATACTGCTTATTTCTGAAGTGATGGAGTGGCAAGTCTTCGTTATGGTACCGGGACTAGCATTTCCCTACATCAACACTTTGGCCCACTTCATACCAAGTAGGCTACTTGTACCACTTTGACTGTCCATGACATATTGTGTGAATGTTTGTTAGGATTGCTCTTGAAGATGCAGGGTAGTTATTTTTTTGGTCCTAAATCTCTATATAGGCCTACCAGCTAATTCTATTTAGCTCTTTTGTGGCACACCAGTTAATGTGTAACAATAATCAGTGTGATAATGTGGTCATCAGTTTGGTGTAGGCTACTTATTGGGTGAGAGCCTCGGATATTTTCATGTCAGTTTTAGTGGCCTTAGGCCCTATATTTAGAGCTAGGATAGGAAAAGTGCCCCATTATTTAGAATGAGGTAGGACGATAGGCCTTAACTGTAGACTTCTCTAACCTGTTAGTGAGCACACAGGTTAGGCTTTGTTAATTTGCTTTGTTTTCAAACAAACGCGGCATTGTGGTAAACACACAATTTGTATCGAAATGCAGTCTTTGTTACTTCTATAGCTGTTGATGAGATTTGGCCTAAACTCTCATCCAAATATTTTAAACTGTTCCCTTATGCTTTTATAGACCTTAAGTTCATTTTATTCGTCACTTACTGGTAGGGCGTACGGTACTTGATTTTCCGTAGTATTGGTCATTCAAACGGGACGTTATTCACAATATCCAGAAATGTTCTATTTTCATGTTTTCACTTAATTAAAGGTAAATATCGTAGGCCACATCTCTACGACTTATGTTCAAAGGCTTAATGTGCATCTCGTACGCAATATTAGGTAGATTTCATTAGAAAACTAACTATTGCAATGGGTCCCATGTTTCGACTTCCGGAAAATTTCGACATATCTTCGCGTTTCACATCCCCCAGACCCCAAAACCACCGTCAGTTCAAAAGTTTATATATAATTTATGTATGTATATATGTATATATGTATATCAGTTTCTTGTGGACACGATAACTGCCGTAATTTTGCAGCAATCACTTTGAATTTTTTACCGAATATGTATAACTATAAAATCTCGGTCGAGTTCGTTATTGGGCTATATCGGTCGAAGGGGGTGTAAATGGGGGGCTTTTTTCGAAAAAGTGAAATATTGCTATAACTCTCTTAATATGTGAAATATCGAATCCGTTCAACGTTCATACTATGTGTCGGATAAAGCCCAAAAATGTATGTTTGAAGGTATTTTTTATAGCACCAACCATTGACCAAAGGGGTGGGAAAAAGTGGGTTTTTCGGGAAACAATCATATCTCTCTTAATAGGCACAATATCAAAACCGTACAAAATGGACAATATTCCCCTAATAATTACCTAAAACTTTTGTCTGAAAGAATTTTTGATATGACCCACCATTACGCCAAGGGATGAGAAAAATAATTTCGGAATTATGAGAAAATGCCAAGAGCTATCAGTGGTTGCCATGGCAACACTACTAAATTGATGAGGGATGAGCCATCAGACGTTGCCATGACATCTCACTTGCACGAGATCAGATTCAGTATTTCCATCTGACTAAGTGTGAAGCGGCTTCGGTGACGTAACTGGTAGCATGCTGAACTTCTATGCCCAAGGTCGCGGTTTCAAAGCCGGCCGAAGTCGTCGGATTTTCTAAGAGCGCTAAAATCCCTCAGTATGCTTTCCTTTGGAGAGGAAGTTCCAACGTTCGTTGCGAGTTGCTGGTTGGGGTGGCATCTAGTAGCCAAGTTCACAGCTAGGTGTCGTCGATGGTAGTACCTGGTAGCAACATTAGGAACTACTGCTTGAAATTAACCGTCTGCAGTCCTTACCTGAATTAAGACTAATACAGCCATTACAATTCACCCCGTTTATCAGACAGATTCTACACTCACCCAAAGTACACGGGGTTAGATGACCGCGTTGTCGCAGCCCCTAAACTGAGGAACCAACCAGAGGTAGATTTCATTAGAAAGCTAACTATTGCAATGGGTACCATGTTTCGACTTCCGGAAAATTTCGACTTATCTTCGCGTTTCACATCCCCCAGACCCCAAAACCACCGTCAGTTCAATAGTTTATATATAATTTATATATGTATATCAGTTTCTTGTGGACACGATAACTGTCGTAATTTTGCACCAATCACTTTGAATTTTTTTTACCGAATATGTATACCTATAAAATCTCGGTCGAGTTCGCTACTGGGCTAAATCGGTCGAAGGGGGTGAAAATGGGGGGCTTTCTTCGAAAAAGTGAATTATTGCTATAACTCTCTTAATATGTGAAATATCGAATCCGTTCAACGTTCATACTATGTGTCGGATAAAGCCCAAAAATTTATGTTTGAAGGTAATTTTTATAGCACCAACCATTGACCAAAGGAGTGGGAAAAAGTGGGTTTTTCGGGAAACATTAATCATATCTCTCTTAATAGGCACAATATCAAAACCGTACAAAATGGACAATATTCCCCTAATAATTACCTAAAACTTTTGTCTGAAAGAATTTTTGATATGACCCACCATTATGCCAAGGGATGAGAAAAATTATTTCGGAATTATAAGAAAATGCCAAGAGCTATCAGTGGTTGCCATGGCAACACTACTAAATTGATGAGGGATGAGCCATCAGACGTTGCCAAGACAACGCACTTGCACGAGATCAGATTCCGATTTCCATCTGACTAAGTGTGAAGCGGCTTCGGTGACGTAACTGGTAGCATGCTGAATGTCTATGCCCAAGGTCGCGAGTTCAAAGCCGGCCGAAGTCGTCAGATTTTCTAAGAGCGCTAAAAATCCCTCAGTATGCTTTCCTTTGGAGGGGAAGTTCCAACGTTCGTTGCGAGTTGCTGGTTGCGGAGGCATCTAGTTGCCAAGTTCACAGCTAGGTGTCGTTGACGGTACTACCTGGTAGCAACATTAGGAACAACTGCGTGAAATTGACCGGCTGCAGTCCTTACCTGAATTACAGACTAATACAGCCATCCCAAAGTACACGGGGTTACATGACCGCGTTGTCGCAGCCCCTAAACTGAGGAACCAACCAAAATCTCTGCGGGTGATATAATTTTGCGTGAAGAAATAACAGACCGTTACATAGTTACACATCAGTGTCGAAACCTTGCATAAGGACAGTGTGACCACAAGTATAAAAATGGACCCCAAATGACAAGAAGGTTACCGTTCCCATAAGACAATAAAATGTTTAAAATAAGCATAAAATGACGAAAAACAAAGTTAATTATGCTCCAATTATAAAATACCTTCTCGCAATAAATGAGGTCTGATCCTTCTACGAAAACCTGCATATTCTGCCTATTTTCGCCTATCCCCAAGTTTGTCCGGTGAAATCTACCTCCGCCTTCCGGCGTGCCAAGAGGACTTTTTAACAACTTTACTGGACAACTACACACATCAAAAAAAGTTTTGCATCACCTCGGTTCCAAGAGTTCCGGAACCGTTAAATACAAAGGGAATAGAGATCAACACAAACAACATTTCAGCTCGTTTTATTGCTCATGAGGCCCACACATTGCATGTTGTACCATCATACAGCTAGACTTTCAGCATTTGTGGTCCAGATTGCAGTACACACCACTACCTCTAATACCCAGTAGCACGTCCTCTTGCATTGATGCATGCCTGTATTCGCCGTGGCATACTATCCACAAGTTCATCAAGACACTGTTGGTCCAAATTGTCCCACTCCTCAACGACAATTCGGCGTAAATCTCTCAGAGTGGTTGGTGGGTCAAGACGTCCATAAACAGCCCTTTTCAACATATCCCAGGCATGTTCGATAGGGTTCATGTCTGGCGAACATGCTGGCCACTGTATTCGAGCGATGTCGTTATCTTGAAGGAACGCATTCACAAGATGTGCACGATGAGGTCGAGAATTGTCGTCCATGAAGACAAATGCCTCTCCAATATTCTGCCGATATGGTTGCACCATGGGTCGGAGGATGTCATTCAGGTATCGTAAAGCCGTTTCGGAGCCTTCCATGACCACCAGTGGCGTACGTCGGCCCCACATAATGCCACCCCAAAACATCAGGGAACCACCACCTTGCTGCACTCGCTGGACAGTGTGTCTAAGACGTTCAGCCTGACCAGGGTGCCTCCAAACACGTCTCCGACGATTGTCTGGTTGAAGGCATATGCGACACTCATCGGTGAAGAGAACGTGATGCCAATTCCGTGGGGTCCATTCAGCATGTTGTTGGGCCCATCTGTACCGCGCTGCATGGTGTCGGGGTTGCAAAGCTGGACCTCGCCATGGACGTCGGGAGTGAAGTTGCGCATCATGCAGCCTATTGCGCACAGTTTGAGTTGAAACACGACGTCCTGTGGCTGAACGAAACGCATTATTCAACATGGTGGCATTGCTGTCAGGGTTCCTCCGAGCGGCAATCCGTAAGTAGCGGTCATCCACTACAGTAGTAGCCCTTGGGCGGCCTGAGCGAGGCCTGTCATCGACAGTTCCTGTATCTCTGTACCTCCTCCATGTCCGAACAACATCGCTTTGGTTCACTCTGAGACGCCTGGAAACTTCCCTTGTTGAGAGCCCTTCTTGACACAAAGTAACAATGCGGACGCGATCGAACTGCGGTATTGACCTTCTAGGCATGGTAGAACTACAGACAACATGAGCAGCGTACCTTCGTCCTGGTGGAATGACTGGAACTGATCGGCTGTCGTACCCCCTCCGTCTAATAGGCCCTGCTCATGCATGGTTGTTTACATCTTTGAGCAGTTTTAGTGACATCTATGAACAGTCAAAGGGACTGTATCTTGGATACAATATACACAGTCAACGTCTATATGCCGGAGATCTGGGAACCGAGGTGATGCAAAATTTTTTTGATGTGTGTATGTTAAATTACTGTGGAAAATATACTTTTCTATGCTTTCTTGCCTCTGGACATACATGCATGTACAGTTTTGTACGATACAAATAGGGAATAATGACGGCTCAAAAACTGAAGCAAGCTACAAGGGAGCCATGTTGTATTGCTCAAGTTGCTTAGCAACGGAGCGGAAGTGACTTTGACTTCGGTAGCGTATAGACTGGTTCACTTTTCTCTATAATTGCCATTTTATCCATTCTAGCGGCATTTTAGGTAACATTTGGCCAAATGTGTTTTTTTTTTTTACTAATTCAGACCTGCTGAACACGAATTTCGATGTTGGCACTTCCAAATTTTTCCCGGAAGCTCAGAATTCAAGATGGCGGACGTTTTCTTACATGTCCGATATTTTCACTCCCGGGACCGATTTTTCTGATCTAAATGCCTTTTTCAGGGTTATTTTTGTCGTAGAATGCAAAAATAATTGTCTTAGACTGTTAGAAACAATTATATAACCGTTTTAGTATTAAAATAGTCCATAAAACAAATTATCCTGGGAGGAAAAGGCATATTGTCTCTGTGTTTTGTTGTTTGTTGAAGTTGTAATATTTTGTTGTTTATTGACAATACTGTAGTGGCATCTTTTAAATACGCTCAAAGATGCTCAAATACGAGTCTAAGGGGCCGTGAGTCGTGAGCGCAAGCCTCACGCCACCGGACTGCGCGACCACTTCAACTGAGCGCGCGCGCCAATCTAGACAAGTTTGCGTGCGGCGTCTCTGCGGTGTTTTCTGTGTGTTGTGGGCATCTTGTTGCAGTTTAGAAAATTGATAAGTTGTTTGTGTTTGGTGCAATAACTGTTCTTCAATATTTTTTAGTGGAATTGTGTCTGAATGTGGTACCGGTAAGAGTTCATAAGCAGTTGTTTTTATCGTCTGAGCAAGAATACGCAAGTGTACCATTCTTTGAGGTTATGGTCTCGTGTGTTTTAGATGGAACCTCAAGTAAATCTACACGGTGATGGTGACAGTCGAAGTAATTTGTGCATTCTTTGTTCGAAATCCAAGAAAAAAGGAGTATTTACGTTGACAGAAGGAACAGTAGCGAGTTATGAGAAAAGGAAGTCATGTGCGGAAGAACGAAAGGCTCTGTGTGACGAAATTTACAGTTTTGCTATAGACAGATTTTTGGAGTTGCCAAGTAAAGACGTCTCTTTTTCCTATCACAGAGAATATTACTCTGATTTTACCAACAAAACGAATATAGAGCGTTTGTGAAAAAAGAGACACAGAGAGGAGTTTAATCAAAATGCCTCCACCTCAAAAGACTCTCATGACAAACACGATAAAAAAAAGTGCACTGGAAATAGAGTCAAAACAGATTGGAAGAAGTGTATATTTTGTCAGGATGATTCGAAAACGGAACCCGTGCGGCAAGTGCAGACTAAAGCCATGCAGGCAACTATAAACGAACTAACGTCTATTGATTATAACCTTAATTTGAGGTTATCGGGCATAAAAGATTTAACTGCGTACGAGGCCAGATACCACTCTGTCTGCCTGTTAAAATGTCAAAAAATACAGAAGAAATTGCGTTCCCAGTTAGGTGGAGGGCAAAATGGCGTTGAGCTGGTTCTTGCTGGGGGCTTTAAAGATGGAAGGAAGGTTTTCTCTAACCAGAAAACAACACCTATTTCCTCCCTCGAAACTTCTCACGAGGAAGCAGACACAAGAATTGTTCTGCACGCAGTGGCATGTACTGCAAAGCAAATTGTCGTGTCTGCTAGAGACACAGATGTCTTTCTGTTGCTCCTTTATCACTTCGATAAAATACCTGCAAATGAAGTATGGTTAATGAGTGGAACTTCAAGAAAGAGAGTTGTTGTACCTGTTCATGATGTACAATGTACATAGCAAATTGCACGAAGGACTAGTGAAGAGTATACTGGCCTTTCATGCAATCACCGGGAGTGATGTCACATCATACCTAGCGTCCATGAAATAAACAACAGCAGCTTTTAAATTTTTCGGAAGCACTACACCCTGTTGTCCTCGCTTGGCATCGTACCTCTCAGTGAAGCGGTTGTATCTTCTGCAGAAAGGTTTGTGACAAAATTGTACAAGGTTTGTATTTCTAGTAAATTCACTTTACCTTGCCTACGTCGACTTGGCTCGTACATTTCAATTCGGTTTCTTTTCTTCTTCCGGTAGCTGACTCAATAGTTTCGACTGACGTTGCGCGTCATGCCTTGTTTGATAAGGTAAAAAACCCAGAATCTCTTCCGCCGACTAGCTCAGCACTTTTGGAACACATTAAACGAAGTCACTACCAATCTTCAGTGTGGGAGAACGCTCACCTACCTGACCCCGTCCTGTCACCAATCACAGACTGCGGATGGAAGGAAGAAACAGACGGCTACATCCTCATTCTCACCACGCTTGAACCCATTCCAAAGGCTGATATCGATATTGTTCTTTGCGGTTGCAAAAAAGATTGTTCTACAACGCTTTGTAAATGCCGCAAGGCAAAGTTAATTTGTACCTCAATGTGATTCTGTTCCGGATCTTGTCCAAACTCGAAAAAAGATGATGAGGATGACAATTAATGTAATTTTCAAAAGTCTAGTAAAATTACTATAAATATGCCATTCGTCATTGCCTTCGGGAAGCGTAGTTTACTTATTCTTGCGACAGATGTAGTACTTTATTGCATTTAACCACAAAGTAATACATAACCCCAACAATCTTGTTTCACTCATTAAACGCGAAGCTAAACGCCAAAACAGACATATCAGCAAAAATATACAATAAAAAGAAAAATAATGTCAATGCAGTATCAAATCAAAACATGAACTTTGCCAAATGCAAGGTCAATCTACTCAAAATAATTTAATGTTTTCTAAGAAATTTTTCGCTCTAAAACGGTCAACTAGTTGCTTTAACACTCTGTAACAATTAGAATAGTATTCTTATACAAAAATAACCAGATTAACAGTCTTAAAGTGTAAAAAGTCGGCCCCGAGTCGTGAAGTTGAGAAAATGTCCACCATCTTGAATTCTGAGCTTCCAGCCAATGCTAAATAATTGATTGCACAATCTATTATAGTTACTATCGCATTCTACTACACAAATAACCCTAAAACGGTCTTAGATGAAGAAAATCGGCCTCGGGAGTGAAAATATCGTACTAGTAAGAAAACGTCCACCATATTGAATTCTGAGCTTCCGGTCGAAATTCGGGAGTACCAACATCGAAATTCGTGTTCAGCAGGTCCGAATTAGTATTAAAAACACATTTGGCAAAATGTTACCCAAAACGCCGCTAGAATTGCAACCGGTCGAAAAGTGGACCAGTCTATTAAGAAAGGTAGCTTCAATCCAAAGGACGCCAGTCACGTATGGACACCAAAATACGAATGTACGGTACTCGTATTATGTTCTAAGAACATCAAAACAAATCAAACGAACTCTTTTATTAACCACATTCGTTCAAGATTCTAATGAATTTAACTTAACTCTTCACATTACTTTAAAGTTGCCAAACACTAGATGATGCTTCTGTTCCAATCTATTTTATCTATTTAATTCAACCAGAATTTATAAACCAATATCAAAATTACTCTGATGAAATGACGACATATAGAACCAAGAACGAACAGGAATCTATACTTGAGCAGACGATAAAAATGCACCTAATGATAATCAAGACTTCTATGTGACACCAGACAACAAGACAGACATGTCCCCTACAACTGCAAGTAAATGTAAATTAGGTAAACATTTTGAAGAACTGGGATCATTGGAAGAAATTTCAGAGAGTACCGTAATTGTTGTAATTTAGGTTATGTTTTTTTATCATTTCAAATGATCTTGTCGACTTCGTCGTTATGGTTGGGGTCCATCGTTATGCGTTACGGACACGGAGACGGACGTGACGTCATGCAGCCGCGCGGGAAATGACGTCATGCAGCTGCGCAGGAACGTGACGTCATGCTCACGCGGGGAGCGAGAAGCAGACGCTAATGATTATTGGAGTCTGTTTAAAGAGGCCTGGCATCGAGCGACCTGGGACTTTGAGCGAAACGAACACAAGAATACAGGGTGAATTCTAAAGAGATATACAAGATGCCATATAAGAATACAGGGTGCCTCCTAAGGAGGTGTACAGGATGTCAGAGCAAAATACAGGCGAAGCGAACACAAGAATACAGGGTGACTTCTAAAGAGATATACAAGATGCCATATAAGAATAAGAATACAGGGTGCCTCACCAAGAGGTGTGCAGGATGTCAGAGCAAAGCATCGAACCAGTCCCAATATTCCATCCCTACACTCACTCAAAATAGCCTCCCTCCCCCCCCCCCCCCTCCTAATGTTCAGCCCGCCACTGCTCGCTCCCAGGTTCTACAACTCATCTCCCAACTCTCTACCGTTACACTAGTCTAGCCAGATCGAACACAGGCCTGCCTGGGCAAAAACACTCCTCTCCAGAGAAATAACAACTCCGCAACAAGCTTCACGAAAACCCAAATTAAAATCGAAAATTACATTCTACAAACTCCAAATTCAGTAAACATCCCTCATTTCAGTTACTCTATACTTTAAACAGACACAGAAGGCATAGTCATGACTCCTTCATGGAGTAGGCTATTGTCTAATCATGTTACCTCTCCTTCACCTTTACTATAAATTTCATAAACTCCATTTAAAAATCAGAAACTCACTCCACAAATCTGTAAATCAGTATTCTTCCCTTATTTCAGATACACTATTCATTAAACAAACATATAAGGCATAGTCATGACCCCTTCATGGAGTAGGCTATTGTCTAAATCTGGACACCCATACACTAATTCAAATTTACGGCCAAATGATCCTTCTGACAGGGAGGCAAAGGTTTCCGCCGGCTTGCCTGGGATGATGGGCCACAAAACCGCTATCTAAAAGTACACAATTTACGCTTTATTCAACCAAACACATCTCTAATACAAGTAGGCTACAAGAAACACATTTCTTCCCGTGACCCTTAAAGAGGTGCCCGCGTGGGAAGCCTAACTTAATGGGTAATGCCGTCTGTTGAAAGAGTCCTGGGGCTTCGAGCAAAGCAAGAAGCCCTCCTGAGCCTTTCTAACCTATGTAGCATTTGTAGCATGCGTCATTTGAAATGATACGTCTAGTCTTTCAGACTGACAGTGATTTTTTTCTTGATATGAACATTTTTAAAGTATTTTAGTTTTTTTTTTTTAATCCGAACGAATCTTTCAACAATATTATATGGACTCGATTAATGTAAAACTTTGAGCCAGTGATGCTATGTTAATATTTAATAATGGGAACATGGGAAGAATTAGAGTGATATTACTAGGGCTCGGATTTTTAGGTAAATAAATATTTTTTTAATGTAAATACATATTTTAAACATTTTGTCTATAAATACATAAATTCTCGTTTTTTACTTATTAGCACATAAAAAGATATACTATTTACATTTTTAAAATCAGTATGCTAGATCTTTCAGTTTATTGCATTTTCCTTCTGTGTTACTTCAACCTGTGAGCTATCTCATCTTCATGCAGAGCGTATGCCAGCTTGCAGCTGTGTTTTTCTTATCTTGTTGCCCCGTCCCACTCACTGTGGAAGCCGGGGATACCTAAAGCAAAAGAAACTACAAGTTATCGTCTGCAGCAGTATGTTGCAGAATTTAAGGATAATTTTACTTCTGATGGGGGCGTTCTGTTCTGCCAACCATGTGGGAAAGCAATCAAGGCTGAACAGCGATCTCAAGTTACACCACATCTCGAGGGAAAGAAACATATTGCGGCAGTTTCGCGCCTTCAGAAGAAGTGTTTCGCGATAATCGTCGGCTATTTGTGATTGACAACCTGAAGATGTATCTTGTGTATGGTAATTCTTCAGCAGTCAATGAGGCATAGCATAAATTGCATTCGTGAATACTGCATATTGTTTATATTGTCATCAATAAACTAAATCATAATTAAATATGTTTACTTTTTTTGTCACATATTCCACATATATTGAATACATAAAAAATAAATATTTTCCCGATTTATAGCTCAAAAGAGTTACAGTAGGAGCTAATAAAATCGAGGTGGTTAATAGTTTCAAATACTTAGGAGAATGGATCGACTGGAATAATCTTGAAGACAAAACAATGGAGGCGAGAAGAATCAAAATGGAACTAGCCTTTCAGAAAACAAAAAATACATACAATAAGAAAACCCTCTCCTGGGACACTAAAATCAGGCATTATAACACCGTAATTAAGCCAGAGGCACTCTTTGCAGCAGAAACACCTAGTCTTGAGGAGACAGGGGCAAATGGAAAAATTGGAAAACAAAGAGAGAAAATTTTTGAGGAAGATCAAAAGTCCTAAATTCCAAAATAACAAACAAGTTTTCTATAGGAACTACACCCTGTATGTGATGTCGGAGAGTCTTTCAGATAGCATAAGGAAAAGAAGGATTGATTTCTATGGACACATCTACCGGATGAATCCTGCCCGAATAACCAAGAAAATATTTGACTTCTTTTCCTAAAAGAAGATCAAACCTAATTGGTTTACGGAAGTAGAAAATGACCTGTGATACCTCCAGATGACTGAAATCATATTGATGAATGGCACAGCCAAAACCGTGACCAAAGACAACACCAAGAAGTTCCAAGTCAGAGCCGTCTCCAGAAAACCGATGCAGATATCACAAGAGGAAAGAAAGAGGAGATCAGATGCAACGAAGCAGTATTTGGAGAAAAGAAGAGCACAAGCATCTAAGAAGTGATTGATCTGACGTACACCAAAGTGGGTGATTCGAAAAGAAGAAGTAGAAACACCCCAGTTGCGGTTCTAGAAACTTAAATCTGGGGGGGAGGGGGGGGGGGGCGGTTTGGAAATGAAAGTTTGGGTGACAGAATTCAATAGAAAAGTAACCATATTTGTGAAAATGCAATGGGCAACATTAGCACAACCATTAACATGTTCAGTTACACACATACTTGGGGCCGATAACCTCGATGTTAGGCCCCTTAAAACAACAATTATCATCATCATCTTTACACACATACTACTATGCCATATTATTTAAAGAACAATAAGTTAATGCATTCAGAACTAACCATGATCAGAAAATGAGAACTCAAAGTTAGTTACCATAGGACAGAGATGAGACCACAACAGTAATAAATACCCTCCATATAATAATACTTTATGAATGCATTATAAGATAAGATTGAACAATAATATTCTTCTGTTTCCACCCTGGGCAAACTGGTTGACTATATCTGAAGGTTCGTGAAGTAATGGTATTTAACGCAAGTCTTTTGGTGTCAATTGCCATGAAACTAATCCACTGTTGTTAAAATTCACAGATTTACCATACGTTAATATATTTATACAGGTTAGTAATTTAAAAAACAATTATTGGTAAAAAAAAAGCACATTTCACTCTCTCATAAATTTATTCTTCTGTTTCCACTCTGGGCAAACTGGTTCACTATATCAGAAGGGTCTTGAAGTAATTTTCCACCTAATGATCTTTCAATTGAAAGAATTGCGAAATTGGAAAGCCTCTTTGTTGCCATTGTCGCTCTTAAATAGGATTTTATTCGTTTCATGACAGAGAAACTGCGCTCTGCAGAAGCAGATGAAACAGGAAGAGTCAGCATCAACTTGAAAAATAATAGTAGCTGCGGAAAAGCAACTTCCATTTTCAGAAATTCAGAAAAAAAAAGAATGAGGAAGTGTTTGGATATTTGCCTCCAAATACATTCTTATCTAAACTGATTTCAGTCTGTAGCACCTTACGGTCTGTGAAGATTAGATTATACTTTTCACAGAAGGTGAGAATATATTCAAAATTTAAAAAGTTTTCACGTCTTGTGTTACAGGCATTCATTGCATTGCACACAAAATCATTTTCAGTAAATCTACGCTGTAACTCTTCTACCATGTTGTCTAATATTTCAAAAAGATTTATTTTACATGTCTCTGATAATGTGACATTTTCCTCTTCTTTCCCCGCAGAGACTGGCATTAATAAAACGTAGTCTGAAAAGTTCTTTGTAATACTTGAAACTCTGGATTGTTTATGAAAATTCACGCCTAATAACTGGACAGAGTCACATGTAAACCCCCATAGTTCCTTAAAATAATCATCATTTCGTTTTTCTTGCAACGATTTGACAAGATCATAGATCAATATATGTGCCCCTCCGCAGTCCGCATGTTTTTGTTGTAAGAACAAGAGGCTCCATTGGCAAGCTCGAGAATATCAGAAAAGATTTGTAACACAAACATCACCTTCACTTTACAAAGCTGTTTCAACAAACCTTTTGCTTCTGCTGCCTATCTCTTGTTAGCTGACTTTGAAAAATACTCTAGAGCTGCTTTAACTAAAACAAAACGTTTCTGAAAATACATTACTCCTCTATATTTACATACCCATCGCGTGTCACTTTGAAGAGGTATCTCTAAAACACGTTCTCCTGGATAAAGATCATTCTGTATCTCAACAAACTTTTGGTGTCTTAGAGTAGATTCAGACTGAAACGCATAAATTGCTTCCAGTGAACCAAAAGTGTCCCTACCACGTCTACTGCCTTTGAAACGTCCACCAAAACTAAATTTAAGCGATGTGCATAACAATGCACGTAAACACGACCTTTTGTCGCAATAAACTTTGCGCACCGTTTATCTTCCCTGACATAACCGCGGCTCCATCATATGCTTGTCCAATGCACTTACATGGATCGAAATCCACTAAAACAAGGTACTCCAAAGCTGAATTAGCTATACTTTCTGCATTCAGTTGAGACAAGTGTATAAAACCAATGAAACGCTCCTCTATAGATTTTTGTCCTATATATCCCACACATACGGACATCTGTTCTACTTTTCTAACATCTCTAGCTTCATCCAGGATTAAGGAAAAATAACCATTGTTATATTTTTTCGTCTCTCCTCCAATATGTTCAACTATTATATTAGCAGAGATATCAAGAAATTCATTTTGAGAATCTTTAGATAAGTAAGTTGCATTCTTTGGTAGACTGTTTACATTCTCCCTTGTGCCGAGTACAAAGTAATGCGACTCGGGCCATTGTTGCCACAGCTGAGCTGTTACGCAATATGTCATATTTGTGTTCCTCGTTTAGAAATCACTGTGCCGCAACGTTCACTTTCCAGAAAACTGTTCCACTTTACTATTGAAGATTTATGACATTCACTATCAGCATGCTTTTTCCCCTATTCTTTCCCAATTGCAAAATCCAGATTTAGTGAAAACATGTTCAGCATTGCTTGAGTCAGATTGAACGAAATAACGACACGAAAAACAGAAAACAGCATCTTTGTTCTCAGAGTATTCAATAAATGTATACATATCAAACCATTTACTGTTATAACTTCCGTTCTTATTGTGTAGTAACGTTTGTTTATAAACTGATTTACATGGTTGGCATGGACCATCATAGATCGATGCACTGCTATAAAATGGTACTGGTTCGTCTATATTAGAAACAGTTGCACTCACAATTTTGTCACCGAGTTGGGGAGATATCGATGTACTTGTATCGCATGGAGGTTTGTCTACATTGGAAACTTCTGAACTCGCATTTAAGTCACAAAGTTGGGAAAAGAGTTTAAAACTCCTCGGTTCATTGGGTTCACATGCACTTTCATCGCACTTCCGCTTGTCACGTGAACAGAACTTCAAAATATTACTCTGTTTAGACATACCGTAACTAATACAAGAACACGTCTACTCAAGCATAGCGACTAATCATCTGCTAAGGAAGACTGTTGCGAAACGATAAATCCTTTCTGTGATTGTTAGAATAACGAGCAGTCGGCACTGTCGTCTGTCAGACTTTGAATGCAGACCACTTTGACTGATTGTTGTTATATATAACTATCTAAACATGTTGATCTTGGTGTATGCACTACGCATTTTAAAAATATTATTTTTATACGCGATTTCAATTGTGTGTTTAAATTACATATAATAAAATAAATAAATCTTGAAATTGAAAGAAAAAAGAACTTAATTAAATGCATTAGTTTGTTTTATATCAGATAAATCAGCCCCCCCCCGGGGCTAGAACCGCCTCTGGAAGCACCTAAAAATCCGATCCCTAGTTATTACTTCTCAACATCAACCATGGCTGTCATACTGTATAGGGACTCAGGGCGTATATAGAATTTTATTTCGGGAGGGGGGGGGGGCAACCGGGAGTTAGGGGGCAGGGTATAGGCCCAAAGAATAGGGGGTCCGGGGTTCTCCCCGGGAAACTGTTGTATAATTTGGTGCAAAATGATGAGTTTTAACGCTATGTGACATCACTTTTTCAACCAATTTGTTGTGATGTTTTATGTTTGGTTAATGTCAAACACAAGTAAGACCATTTTATGATAGTTTTTATTAATACAAACATCTTGCCCACTTGATAGTGTTTACATGGAAACAATTAATGTTACTGTTTTGATTTACAACTCGCACTGTAATATAAAGTCAAGGTTTCTTGAAGCATTGCCAAATCGGTTCATAACTTCATCGTCAGTGAGATGTATGTCTCTGTGAATAGATGGCAATACTAGACCATTGAGTCTGTTTTCAGAAGTAGAATTTCTTAAGTATGTTTTCAACCACCTCAAACTCCGTTCGGCAGTACCGGTAGCTACAGGTTATGTTGTTACTCATAAGATCAGAGCAAACTGATTGTCACAGTGTTTACATCGCTCTACCTTCGCCTTGCTTTGCAACGTTGCCATACGTCACTTAGTAACAATAGTGCATGATAATATTGGTTTTTAATGTTTGAATTCATAAACAAATATTATATGTGACAAAAAGTTTCGGGCGGGGAGGGGGGGGGGGGCTGTAGGGACTGAATCATTTAGACAGCGTGCAGCCGAGTTCAACACCAAAGATGCAAGGTCATCTCGAAGGAAAAGGTTTTTAGAGAAGGAGTTGGGCAAGGAAAGGATCTTGCGCTTTTAGAGCCTTAAATTAAACAATTGAATGATTTCTTATCTTTTCAAGTTTTAAACTTGATTTTCTCAAAATGACTTTTTATACAATTAATCAATGTTGTGATGGATACATGATCGCTTGACGAAACGGTATTGAATTTATTAATCTCGTGCAATTATTTTCAGGTTGAGGATGATTGTGTATAATCACGTTGACCGACTAAAAAAAATAATAATAATAATGTTATTGGTTGTACGTCCTTTTTAACCACTGTGTCTTTTAGACACGCCGGGGTGTCTGAATTTTGCCCTGAAAGGGATATTTAACGTGCCAGTCAATCTACTGACACAGCTCTCTCACATTTGTGCACCCTCAAATGCCAGCTGACAGTGCCAGGATTCGATTCTGAAACCTTGGGTACAGCAGGCGAAAACGCTACCGTTAAGCCACGCTGACCGACTGAAAAGTATTTAAAATTCGTTCATTAACCAAGCTGATAACAGAGCATTCGGCAGAAATTCCTTGGTCTACCCACAGCCTAAATAAATAAAATTGTAGAGTAAGGACGGTAGGCCTATGTGTTGAGGCTTAAAGGTCAAGCTGACCACTCTGGGCAGACAGATTTCCAGCCACGCTTCAGTGGTGGAGGAACAACGACAGCAGTCACTCGTCATCCGCCGTGCTGCCAACATCGCGTGTTAATGCCAAATATTCACAAGTCAGCTCAGCGCAGTTACGTGAGTGGTGGCTCCTCCAGTGCTCCGGCTCCCCACCACTCACACTGTAAGGTATCGCGACCTTGAAGCCTCAACACATACCGTCCGTTTTCTACATGGTCTCACAAGGGTGATGTATTGTTGGCACAGTGTTTTGTTCTGAAATGTAATTGTGCCATGTCTAACAGTTAACTCAAGCTATTATAAGGGAGGATAATGGCATATTAAACTTAAAATCGTCTATTGCAATGATTTTTGAATGTATTTTGTGTAGTTTGAAAATACTCATTAAAAGTACGGCATTTATGTTCCATTATGGCGAAATATAAATATTATATGCGGTGCCAGAAAACTGTACCTTAATGAGACTCATTATAGTTCAAATTTTCATTACGATACAGGTTCTCCACCAATCAGAGCTCAAGATTTCCATTACGATACAGCTGTTTGACCAATTAGGTAAGGATAGCTTTGCACATGCGCTCAACGCACTTTTTTCAAAATCAAACATGTCGGACTCAAGAGACATGAAATTACATGATTTGAAAGTTGAAAAGGTAATGGATATCAGATCAACCATTGTAGTTACAATCCCAAACACAAAATCAGTATAAACCTTTACGGAAACAGGAAAATACTATGAAATGTGCAAGAAATTTATGAATCTACGTCCAACAGTCCATCCATCTTTATAAATTACCGACACGGAAAGTGCACCGTCTAAGATTTTGGCATACGCTACTTTATCTGGGGAAGATGAGAAAGGAAATAGCACTGTCCCTTAATGTCCCCAACGCCAATTTCTACACAGAGCATTGCTTTCGTAGGAGTTCGGCGACAATTTTAGTGAATCCTGGTGCTGATATAGCGCCACTAGAACGTCATGCAAGCTGAAAACATTATGACAATGCCAAGGTCTGTGATCCACGGAAATCAGTAACCCAGCTCTCTGTTCAGTAAACGCAATAAGGATTTCTTATGCGAAACTTTTCCGCCAGATGCCATGACTGTTCTATGTTGGTCTCCATTGATTTGCCTTGCGTTGACACTATATACGCATCGAATTTGGAGAATAACAAGTTGATAATACGATACTTTTTAATTTTAAAGCGACCCAGCGAATGCACTTTGTTCACTAAAATCATCTGACGGAATATGAATATTTATGTTCGAACATAAAATAAAGTTATAAATATAATTATCGTCGAACATAACGTGCGACTTGCCTATAATGGTAATTAATTAATTTAATAAGGGACACAAATTGTGTATATAAATATATTACTATAATGGTACGGTAATTAAGACACTCTATGAAAATTATACACGTTTAGATACTACATACATTGATAGGTACAAGAACAGACAAAGACACATTAGCCCGGATTGATCTCAAATGTCTACTTTTTAATCATTTTTGCAAACTCTGAAAAGTAGACTATAAAAGGTACAGTCAGTCTGAGAGACTAGACTTTATATAATTTCAAATGACGCATGCTACAAATGTTAGAAAGGCTCGCTTCGCTCGAAGCCCCAGGACTCTTTCAACAGACTCCATTACCCATTTTAAATTAAGTTAAGTTACACGTGTTATAAGTTTATAACGTGTGTGCGTGGTTATTGTTTAATTGTTTTTGTGTTTCATAATTTCTCTACTAGAAAGCGCTATAGTGTTCAAGGAGATTAGACATCTAATCTCTTTGACTTTCATAGCGCTTCAAAAAACAACGAAATTCGACATTCAAGCTACCCTCTGGGTGTCAAATAACAAAGCTTGCACCCGACACCTGAGGCCATACGATATTATTATTATATACCGTACCCATTAACCTATGCCGGTCCCGTGGTGTTGGGGTAGCGCGCCTGCCTCTCACCCGGAGGCCCCGGGTTCGATCCCCGGCTCCGTCAGGGATTTTAAAACTGACGTGAGGGTTGGAACGGGGTGCACTCAGCCTCGTGAGGACAATTGAGTAGCTGTCTGACAGTGAGACAGCGCCCCGATCACGAATACCAAGATTAACGGCCGAGGGGACCCGACGCGCTGATCACGCGTCACCCCAATATCTGCAGGCCAAATGGCTGGGCAGCGGTCGCTTGGTCGGCCTTAGCCCGTCATGGGCTGGCTAGTGCCAGGGGTTGTTTTTGACCCATTAACTTAGGCTTCCCGCGCGGGGAACGGAGAGCGGGAGGTGCACTCTGCTGTATGACGTCACGCACTCGCCGTCTCCGTATCGTGTAACGCCAGGCCCCAGGAGTAAACTCAGACTCGGTGTATATGCACTGACCAACATGATGACGTCATACACGCCGTAACCGTAACGCATAACGGTAGACCAAAGCATAACGATGAAGTCGACAAGATCATTTGAAATGATAACAAGAAGTTCCGTGACGAACTAAAGAGCCTACTTTTCTTAAAATTTAAGATTCATGCCAATGATTAATCTATATGGATCTATCTAGAATAATGACGAAATTAAGTTGCTAATAGCGAAATTTCTAATTAGTTCGAAATACTGTATACCTGGCATAATGTAGCCTAATAGAGCACTACAGTTGGCATCCCTGGTTGTTGTTTGAATCTTCAGTCTTTTGACTGGTTTGATGCAGCGCTCCATGCCTCCCTGTCCTGAGCTAATCGTTTCATCTCTACATAGCCACCACACCCTACATCCGAGGCAATCTGTTTAACATATTCTAACCTTGGTCTACCCCTACAGTTCTTGTCCTCGACCCTTCCTTCCATAACTAAGCTTGCTATTCCTGGATGTCTTAGTATGTGTCCTACCAACCTATCTCTTCTCTTCATTAGCAGTCGCCAGAAACATCTCTCCCCTCCCACTCGTCTTAATACCTCTTTGTTTGTAACCCTATCTACCCATCTGATCTTCATCATTCTCCTGTAACACCACATTTCAAATGCTTCAATTCTCCACTTTTCTACTGCACCAATAGTCCAAGTTTCACTTCCATAGAGCGCCACGCTCCATACAAAGGCTTTCAAAAATGACTTTCTAATACCTAAATCTATATTCGATGTCAGCAGAATCCTTTTTTGTATAAATGCTTTCTTTGCCTGAGCCAATCTACTCTTTATATCCTCTTTGCTTCGTCCGTCACTGGTTATTCTGCTTCCTAAGTAACAGAAGTCTCCTACTTCCTTCAGCTTTTCACCTGCCAATTTGATCTCCATAGAGGTTTCTGATTTATATCGGCTGAATTCCAGTATTTTTGTTTTACATTTATTAATTTTCATCATGAATTCTTTCCGTAAGACGGAGTCCATACCATTCAAAAACTCATTCAAATCCTCAGGCTTGTCGGCCAAGATGACGATGTCATCAGCAAATCTCAGAGTTGAAATGATTTCTTCCTGAATCTTCACTCCCACTTTAAATTTTTCTCTTATTTCCTTCATTGCTTGTTCAATGTAAAGATTGAAAAGTATGGGTGATAAGTTGCAGCCTTGCCTTACACCTTTCTGAATACCAGCTTCTCTCTCATGTCCTTCAACTCGAATGACTGCTGTCTGGTTTCTGTATAGATTGTATATCACACTCCTATCCCTGTACTTTATTCCAATCGATTTCAAAATGTCAAACAATTTAGTCCAATCAACGTTATCAAAAGCCTTTTCTAAGTCTACAAAAGCCATGAACGTTCTCTTATCTTTCCTTATTCTAACTTCCAAAATCAGCCTAAGACTTAGTACAGCTTCCCTTGTTCCTACATTTCTCCTGAAACCAAACTGGTCTTCACCCAACTCCGTTTCTATCTGGCTTTCAATCCTCTTGTAAATTATTCTACAGGATCTTTGAAGCATGAGTAATCAAGCTGATTGTACGGTAATCTTCACATCTGTCAGATCCCACTTTCTTTGGTATAGGGATGATTACATTCTTCTTGAAATCAGGGGGTACCTCACCTGAATCATAAATCCTACACACCAAGTGAAATAACCTGATCAGACCTTCATCTCCTATGCAGCGTAGCAACTCAATCGGTATATCATCTATGCCTGGTGCTTTGTTCCAGCTTAAGTCTTCCAAAGCTCTATCAAATTCTGATCTCAATATTAAATCTCCTTTCGCATCCTCATCAATTTCCTCCTCCATTTCCATTACATGATTCTCAATCTCCTTTCCCTTATACAAACTCTCTATGTAAGCTTTCCATCTCTCAACCTTTTCTTCCCTATCTGTTAGAGGCCCTGGTGACTGAATATATTCTTAGTTCCATCTCTTAAGGTACAGAATACAAAATTTAGTTGAAGTCCAATGAATAGCATGCACGTTACATGCAGTTAAACATTGGATCTATCAGCGCGCGTAAAATCATGTTGGCTACAATGCCATGCATGTATTGGTCAGAAATAATCTGAAATAATATGATCTATTGTTGTGCCAATTTTGAATGAAATCTATTAGTTAGTATAGAAGTTACATGCATTTTAAAATTGGACCTATCAGCAGGCTTAGAATCGTGTTAGCAGCACTGACGTATATTAGTTATTCCAAATTAATCTAGAATGCCACGTACTATACGTGTGCAAAGTTTAGAGCTATTGGCCTGCATACTTTCTGATATATTGATATTAGGGTAACAAAAAATGAGACAGCACATATTAACAGTTGGCAGCCCTGGTTGCTCTTAAGAATACGCATAGTCATATCTGTTATGGTATACATAGCATATACGAAATTTGGTTGAAATCCAAATGATAGTATGGAAGTTACATGTATTTAAAGTTGGAAATCTCAGCAGGCTTAGAATCATGTTGGTAGCACTGACGGTATATAAGTTACTCCAAACTAATATAGAATATCATAGGTAGATTTTTATTAATTCCATTTGATCAAATACATGCATTCAATACATTTTTGATATAGGACATTAGTAGGACATAGTTTAAAGCTGTCGACTTGCATACTTTCTGATATATTGGTATTTGGATAAAATAAATTAAGAGCATTTATTAACAGTTGGCAGCCCGGGTAGGTCTTAAGAATACGCTCAGTCATATCTGGTTATGTACACATACAACATACGAAATTTGGTTGAATTCCAATTGATAGTTTAGAAGTTATATGCATTTAAAAATTGGACCTATCAGCAGGCTTATAATCATTTTGGCAACACTGCCATGTATGGCCTCCTGGAAATTAAGCTGCAATATTATTATCTATACGTGTGCCAATTTTGAAATAGCTCCCATTCATACCTTCCAAGATATCCAGCATGGAGCTCAAATTTCAATTGCGATTTTTTAGCAGTTGGTAGCACTGACATCATTTTCAAATATGGCCGTGAGATATTCAGGTATAGATCTTTACTCCTACCAAATTTTGTTTCGATTGCTCCAGCCGTTTAGGAGTTGAAAGGGGGGAACACACTCACAGCCAGACAGACACACATTTGCCCGATCTCATAAGTCTACTTTTTCCTCATTTTTGCAAAATGTGAAAAGTAGGCTAAAAATGTGAAGGGATTATAGACCTACTAATTCCAGAGAGACTGTTCGTCACATAGGCATGATGAGAATCAAACTTGCTTCCCTCTTTGATGACATCAGTGGGCAGAACTGCAAAACTATTTTGCTGATAGAAACGGTTTTACCCACTGCTACCATGGGATCTCTCTCCACGATGACGACACGCGCTCATGCTATTACTATCCATTCCTCGAATGGCGCTATTTGTTCCATTCCTCTTTGATTTGTTCTTTCCTAACTGAAGTTGAAATGGATTATCCTTGGAAGTAGAATTTCAGGTATGTGAGAATGGCATATTATTAGGTAGTTCTATTACATTATCCATTAAAAGAAAAATGGTGTAGCCTCAAAAGAGGCAGTCACAAAATCTGTTTGTTTACGTGATGTCTTTGATAAATGTTCTTTCATGCCATTTATTTTTTTTCTCTGAAAGTCTCGTCCTAGTCCGTTGTTACGTGGAATTTAGGTTAGCATTGAATACTTCACTGGCGAATATAATGCATCCCTCGTTGTCACGATAAATCCTATGGTTTTCTCGCTCATTCTTGCAAAATATGGAAGTTATAAATATGGATTTTATTTCGTGTGTGAATGCTGTAATTCTGAATATGAGGGCAATCAGACAAGATTCTTTATGATTTGTACTAAAAAGTGAGCATTGAAAGTATTGTTTTTTCTGTCCTCTTATTCATTTTATGCAGTCTATTCTATTAATGTTTATTTCTTCAATATTTTGAGGACTGTATGGCCGTTGGCTGCAATACCGTAAATTTTATTATAAATCACGAATCTTTATACAACGTGGAAATGAAATGTTAAATAATGCGCCATTTAACAAACGTGCAAACCATTTAACTTATTTTTCCCTAATGAATATTATAATTCGACAAAAGCTTTATAAAAATATATATTTTGTTTTCGAAACATGCGATCTGTAACTAATTGCACATCTTAGATTTAGAGACGGGATACGTTATAGTTAACCGGACAAATTTGAACGTTGCAAAAGAGGTTTCAGTGTTTATAAAAGGAGCAAGATCCTAATTGCAATAATTACAAACTAATGTAGCCTACTGTTTTTATTTTATTCCTGGATGATCCGCTACATCCTGTGCGGGGCGTAATTACATTACTCGATAGCGTGACTGCACTTCCCGTTTTAACCCTCAACCGGGCGCGCTCATCTGACGAACACACTCGGGTGCATCGGTCATTTCGACCGCTTTCTAAATTTTTAGTCCTTCACTGAACGATCTTGGGTTCTAATAAAAATGTTTAATTTTGTTGTATATAAGTTTATACTTATTTAGGTAATATTTATAATATTTTTCTGTACCCATAGGCCTTATAAAGATATATCCCGTTGTAAGACGAGTTGTTTTGAGAAGAAATCTGGAAAGCTCTGAACACCAAAGTTCCTTTCTATTTATTTTTTCTCGGTTAGTAAAATGGAAGAATAATGTCATCTCCGCCCCCCCCCCCCCCCCTCCCTCACCACCCCTCCCGGGGACCCCCACTCCAACCCAACACTCAGTAATATATTGAGACATATCCATCTTGATCAGTCAAATTACTGTAAAGCACAGTATTTCAGTTTTTACAGCATGACTAGAGACGGGCCAAACTAGCAGATGGCTAGGTGATCCCTTGGCCGAGATAGTCTGGAGGGGAGGGGGCATCGCTAACTTTCTAACGGATTGCCTGCCAAAAATGTTAAGACTTTGGTCGTTTAGGGGTTAAGGGTTAAATCTACAGGAAATCTGTTCCCTATGGAACGGAAACTCGGAGATGCCGCCTGGCGGCCGGGACGCTGTGGCTAGCCACGTGTCGAGCATGGCACTGGCGCTAGCAACAGCATAGCGTCCAACTAGCTTAACACTTTTACTCTTTTTAATAATTTAATATTCATAATTACTTATATGAATTTCTGAGTAGGCTACTTGTAGGAAATGCTGTCCTTCGATATCTAAACACACATTGCACCGACGTAGGAAGCTCTGGTACATTCGCTGTAATTCACCCTCACTAATATTTCGTATCCGCAGTTATTTAGTTCTCGCGAGCCTCTAGAGTAGGCGGATTGTTTCTGTATACATTTTGTTTGAGATTCCCCCACAAGTAAAGATCGCATGGCGCTTAAACTTGCGAACACATTTATTACACACTTCTTCTTGAGACGATAAGTTTCCACGAGGAAAATTCGATGTTTTGTTCTATACCTAACCATGTTCACGTGATATGAGGTAGGTTACAGTAGTCTACTTTACAGCAAGTCTTAATTATCACAACTAAGGTATCTTGCCAGCTGCATATGTAATCAATGCTATTCAGAGCTTCACGGCACGCTGTTGTAATCGGCTCTCATGCTATAAATGTGACGGTGATGGTGCGTTAATGCGACGGGGCTGTGGCACGGCGTTTGGAAAGCCCTGTTCTATATGGAGGGCCCTCACTGTATGTGTAGCCCGCCCTTCCATTTTAAAATAGTATATTATTAACATTATTGTTGAAAGCGATCATGCACATGCTACGAGTTAGTACAGTAGTTACAGAGCCTGTCTTTGGCTTCTCAATTCTTTCTTTGCTTCATTTACTGTGCCATAGCAGCCTTTGATTTAAGCAAGTCATCATCATCTTCATTTCCCCTTTTCCAGCTGACACTGGGTGGGGTCAAATATGGTTCCTCTCCACTTTGTTCTGTCGTTCCACCATTCCTTTTCCGACACGGTGTTCCAATCCAGGTTCCTTTTACTAATGCTATTCTTCACCGAGTCCATCCAACGCATTTTGGTCTACCTCGTCCTCTCTTCCCTGTCATCCGTCGTTCCAGTGCTCATCTTGGTAGACTTACTTCATTCATCCGTTTGACATGACCAAACCATCTCAATCTGTTTTACTCCAGTTTGTCATTTAGTTTCTGTACTCCCAGTTCTTTCCGTATATCTTCTGTTCTCACTCTGTCTCTCCTCGTTTTCTCCACCATACTTCTCAGGAATCTCATCTCAGCTGCATGTATTCTGCTCTCATCCCTCTTAGTCATTGTCCAAGTTTCTGTTGCATGTCATTATAGGAACATAATATAATATTATATTACATTATATTATATTATGTTTTAGGCAAGTATATCTCAAAAATATAATGTAAGGGGGCATTTAAAGGTGATAATGAAGGCTGCTGCTAAACTGGCACATGGTACTTAAAAACTCATAAAAAAGGTATTTTAAAAATCAGAGTAAAGGTAGACTTTTTATGGTGATGGTTCATAATATAATGGACTTAACAACCAGGCCCCTAACGATAAAGATAATGAAAATGGAAACGGCTACTAACTACTGGCACCGAAGAACAGAAAAAATTCGATAAGAAAAAGGAATAAGTGAAATAAAAGACCCTGCACATATCTCATTGGCTGTTAGAAAAGTGGGGAGCAATAGTGTTGTCTTTGGTCGCATAACACTTAGGAAAACTTCGGCTATCCCGAGGTCTTGAGGGAGTAATAGTGCCATGTTTCGCTATATAGCGCTGTAGGAAAATGATCGGAGTATGTCAAACAAATTTTGAAAGCACCAACACTTATTGCAGGTGATAACCTCAATGTTCTGATCCAACACTATCACACTTATGTGGTACAGAGGTCTACTTTTTACTTAACAGATAAGGCCTATAGTTATACATGATGGTAACTGTTTTTAGGGGCCAATGAAATATTTTTTCAGTAATTCCCACCTGTGATTGCAATTTGTAGTTAGCACAAGTTTTTTAAATTCCGCGCCAGAACACGGGTTTTGGTGGCGTGATACAGCCTGCATGGCTAGCCAACAATACACTTATTTATATATATTCCTACAGTTATACCTCAATTTCCAGCATCGGTGGACCCCAACTACACTGAAATACTTCCGACACGATTAGTCCCTTTGTCTGTTTATAATTTATACAAATCTACACAGTTTCACGGAACTGAACCAAATTTTACATCAAGAGTTATGTTTCTTGCCTTACAAGGCTTAAAATAAGCCTAGATTGGTCCTTCTACAACAAATTCTATATTTCGTATATGTGCCAAACGATTTAAATCTTATGGAATGGAGAGGGCTGTCTGAAATTTCAAATAGACAGTGTTAAACGTAGGGTTCCAAAAGGTAAGTACGTACAATTTAGTTCAGTTCGGTGAAACGGAGTAGATTTGTATTAATAGCAGACAGACAAACCAACATTCTTATAAATGTAGATTTTCCATTGCAAAATACACACTAAATATGCTTAATATTATCAAGTGTAAGTAATTACAAAACAATAAATATAAAAAATAAATTAAAAAAGAACATGCCTAGATTTGAACCTCAGCCATATGGGTGTAAGACCGTCACGCTAACCCCTTAACTAAACCTGACCATTGCTAGAAGAATGCTATCAATAGTCTTAGATATAACTGCCTGGCAAATAATGTATTTCTTCAATGTATTGTGCCTTTACTATAAACCATTCTATAATAAATTAATATTATTTCTTTCAGTACATTAGGCCTACGTAGAAGATCTTCAAGCTCCTGAGATATGGACCAGGCAGCAAATGTAATTCGCCGCGAGTCAGCTTTGGGTGCACGGCACAGCACGTGGGCCTGAGCACTCTTATGGCATTGATACAGTATAATATTATAATACAAAATTATAATATCCAACGGGTCACATCCTTTTGGCCCGTGTAGACCTCGTAAGTCTACTTTAATTTTCTACAAAAATCGAATGTAGGCTAAAAATAAACATAAGGTTGTCATAATCGAAAAGGTCCATAGTCATGAAACCAGAGAATAGAATAACTATTTAGAAAAATGGTAAATAAGTAATATGCTGGAAGAATCCTGTCAATAAGGACCTAGGCTATACCACAATGAATTACCAAACTACTTAAGATCTTTGACTACAGAATATCGCTCAAGGTATATCTAGCTCAGAAAGTGTTATGTTCCTAAGTGGATTTTCATGAAGCATCTAAAGGTTCAATGTTAGTAAATGTGTCGATTTGAATGTGAATGTGCTGTGTAACATAATGATGTATCCAACTTTGTATGATCTACAGGTTCTGGGAATAAAGAGTATATAACATTGTATTATAAAGATACGTACGCTCTGGGAGTCAGCGGTAGAAGTTTCCCCTTCCGATAGAGGACGGTTAGTCAGGTTAACTATGGTTCGAGACGTGTCTGGCGCAGGTGTGGTTGCAGTTGTAGTCTACTGCTGACTAACGGGTGAAGCAGATCCTTGATAATGCTGAGTGCAGTTTCTGGTGAAACGTCGAGAGCAGATATCCTGCCGGGACAACTTCTACATAGCTTCTCTTAATAAAATGACTTGTTAGTTATTTCATGTGCCAACCTTGAATGTGTATTATGAGATTCATTTGGCCTTCTTTAAAAAAGTAGCATTCAGTCCCTTCAACTGTTCAGAGTATTTAGGTTTTAAATGTTGCCAGACATTCTCCAGTCCTTATGTTACCGTACAACAAATGTAGCCTTTAAATGGAAGGCTATAAAGTAGTGACGAATATTTAGTGGACTCTCTTTACTATGCTTTCCCTCTTTGTCTCTGGTATTTGTTGTACCTGTATTTCAACAAAATTAATCTATTTTAGGATTGTCAACAACAACATGGAGGAGGTTCCTTTCATTAAATGTGAACCGGAATGGCTATCAGATAAAGAGTTGGTGGGTAGCTCGTCATCTACTACTTTATTTTTGACTAATATAATTTCATGAGTGTGTAAGATAGAGACTTTGCATGTATTAATTATTTCCCTCATGGTGTGGCGGCTAGTTCTCTTAGCTGTCACCACAGTGGTCCGGTTTTGATTCCCGGCTCTGCCAAAAAATTAAGTCTGAGGACTTGAACAGGGTACACTCAGCGTCATTAGGCTAGACTAAGAAGAGGTGGGTTCGATTCCAACCTCACGCCATCTTGAAAGTTGTTTCCTGTGGTCTTTCACCTCTACTCCAGGCAAAGGTCAGGATGGTTCCTAACGTATGGCCACGGCCGCCTCCTCATTCCTCTCCTGAATAACAAATACACTAATAAAGCCATCACAATAACATAGGTTAATAGACAAAAATTCCACACACCCAACTACATGGGGCTAATTGACTTTGATGCCCAAGCCCCTCAAAGGAAACATCAACCACAAATTTAACTTATTTCGGACTAGTATCATTTCATCAATTGTTGATGATACAATTCTTTCAGTACTTTATCCTGATTTGACATATACAGGTTTTTTTTGTAGTAACCGTATGTAAACATTTAATAAACAGTCATTTGTTTGTTCTGCAGGAGTTGGATCCACAGTATTCATCAGGTAATGTGGGGGAGATCAAGGTCGAGTCAGATACATCGGTAAAAGATATAACTACTGTGATATCACAGCATTCTTCAGAAAGCCCAATAGACTTCAAAGTCGAAACAGATCCACAGTTAGAAGAGGTATTTTCAGCCGAATATGAGGAACATGAGAGTCAGGTAATTTAATTGAACTTATTTTATTCATACCACATCAAGGATTTGGAAACATAGCCAGGGGCATCACCACTAGGTGGGCTAGGGTGGGCACGTGTTCCTCCCAATGGGACCTTGTGTGTTAGGCACTCTCCTACTAACCAAATTATGTAGGAATTGTTTATGTTACAAGGTGGGCCTTCAACGCATGTATTTCTGACAGTATTGTATCGTGATTTGATATGTACAGTAATGCTATTTGTATCCAAAACATTGGTATTGCCATGTTAATTACAATATATCACCAAGTGTTGTAAAATAAAGCTATGAGAAGTTCTGCTGCAGTTAGAGCCGTTCTAGGTTAGTTTATGGGCCGAATAAAGCACAGATTTGTCTTTCCAGAGATTGAAGTGCTTGGACTGTACAAGCATGAAATGATATTAAGGAATACACCACACCATGCAGTCTACCCACTTACTGCAAGACATTTACAGGCCAAAGGTTCAACTATAGGTGTATAAGTAACTTGTCTTGCCAAGCATGATTTTTCTCAATGAGTTGGTATAATGGCATTATCTTCAACATCCCGTTAAGGTACAGTTATTGACCCCACAGCACAATTTGAAACCGGACATTAATAGGCAAAAAAAGTAGACCCAGAAGGAAAGTGTATATGAGGTGGCCATAGTATATTTCAAAGAAGAATACCTCTTGAAAATCTTGAAGAGTTGTTAGATCTGATTAGAGCCTCTGCTACAGTTTCAAAACATTTTCACTCATTCAGTTAGGAAAATGGATTTTGTAGCAACTAATGCAAGCTATAAGCACCGTTGAAGATGTCATGCCAGATATTGCTGTCCAATGTGGGGGAAAGTCCAAAGTTTACATTATGTAAGGTACCGATTAACCTGTACTGTATTTTTATTTTAAAATTAATTAGCCTACTTTCGATTTTAGCAAAAAATGAAAGCAGACTTATGAGATCTACACAGGGCCAAAAAATTGTGTGTCTGTATATGTGTGTGTATGTCGCCCCCCCCTATCAATTGAAACATGATGAAACCGAATTATACTAAATATAGTGCAGAGGCAGCACCAGCAAAGGGCACCTCAGTGTCATGTTTTATATTGCTGCTATCTTTACTAAAACTTAATGACGGCCATTCAAAACGTCAAAACTTAACATTAAATTTCGATCAACCTAATCATCGGATCTTCATATAAGATGCGTTCTCTGTTCAAACTACAAGGTCATCAGCCATACCATTTAAAGATGGCGGTCGTGTGAATTATGCAAACATTATAATCAATAGCTTAGGACCCACCAATTCTGATTATTGAGCCGAGGGTGGTTTAAGCTATCCTAAAGGATTATAATATAATTTTATATTATAACTAGCTGACCCGGCAGACGTTGTCCTGCCAATCAAGGAAAGTGTTGTAACTTTGTTTCTTGAAGTGCTTTTGGATACACAATAATTTTTTCAATTTCTGTTAACTGCCTCTAAACTATCATGAAATGAATCAACTAATCCAGAAACATTCGTGGGAGCGTGCACAACAACTCTCCAACGTTTCATCGCAATTGGATAAATGGCATAAAACGCATACGGCATTTTGTTTAAATGATTCGTGCGCTGTCACTCATTTGTTGAATCTACTCGTGCTCTACCAACTGTGAAATTGATTTACTAAGTTAGAAAGCTTCACGTAAGCATACACAACAACTCATCAAAGTTTCATCGGAATCAGATGAATGACATATGAACGTATACGGGATTTTTTTAAACGATTCGCGTGCCGTCACTCATTTGTTGAATCTACTCATGCGCTACCTATTGTAGAATAGATTTTCTAAGCCTGAAACCTTCTCTGGAGTGTACTCAATCATTCACCATGGTTTCATCGCAATCGGATGAATGATATATGACCGCATACGTGACATTGTGGAAACGATTCACGCGCCGTCGCTCATTTGTCAAATCCACCCGTGTGCTACTTATTGAAAACTGGATTTACTAATCCAGAAACCTTTCCTGGAGTGTACACAACAATTCACCAAAGTTTCATCGTAATCGGATAAATGGTATATGAACGCATACAGGACTATGTTGAAACGATTCGCGCCCCATCACACATTTGTTGAATCTACTCGTGCTCTACCTATTGTAAAATGAATTTACTGAGCCAGAAACCTTTACTGAAGTGTACACAACAATTCACCAAAGTTTCATCGCAATCGGATAAATGGTATATGGACGCATGTGGTACTTTGTTGAAATGATTCGCGCGCAGTCACTCATTTGTTGAATCTACTCGTGCGCTACCTATGGTAAAATGGATTTACTAATCCCGAAGCCTCCCCCTGGAGTGTACACAACATCTCATCCAAGTTTCATCGCGATCGGACGAATGGTATTTGAACGCATACGGGACCTTATTGAAACGCTTTGCGCGTCGTCGCTCATTTGTTGAATGTATTCGTGCGCAACCTCCTGTGAAATGGATTTACTAAGTTAGAAACCCTCACGTAAGTGTACACAATATCTCACCATAGTGTCATTGCAATCGGATGAATGGCATATGAACGCATACGGGACTTAGTTTAAACGTTCGCGCGTCGTCGCTCATTTGTTGAATCTACTCGTGCGATACCTATGGTAAAATGGATTTACTAATCCAGAAGCCTTCCCTGGAGTGCACACAACATATCACTCAAGTTTCATCGCTATCAGACGAATGGTATTTGAACGCATACGGGACCTTGTTGAAACGCTTCGTGCGTCGGCACTCATTTGTTTAATCTACTCGTGCTTAACCTCCTGTGAAATGGATTTACTAAGAGAAAAACCTTCACGTAAGTGTACACAACAACTCATCAAAGTTTCATCGCAATCGATGAATGGTATATAAACTTATACGGGATTTTGTTGAAACATTTCACGCGACGTCGCTCATTTGTTGAATCTACTCGTGCGCTACCTATAGTAAAATGAATTTACTAAGCCAGAAGCCTTCCCTGGATTGTACACAACATCTCACCCAAGTTTCGTCGCTATCGGACGAATGGTATTTGAACGCATACGGGACCTCTTTGAAACGCTTCGCGCGTCGTCGCTCATTTCATGAATCTAGTCGTGAGCTATCTATTGTAAAATGGATTTACTACGCCAAACACCTTCCCTGGAGTGCACTCAACATCTCACCCAAGTTTCATCGCAATCGGATGAATGGTTTATGAACGCATACGGAACTTTGAAACGCTCTAACGTGCAGAGACAAACAGAATTTGACATCCCTGCCATCTTGGGTATAAAACACAACTTTCCGCCATGGGCGGAGTGTATGTTATGGCGGTAGTTGCACAGGTTGCGACCAGGTGGCTCTACGTGCAGAGACACACAGTCCAAAAGGATCACTTTTCACTAAGGCTAGCGGTTTCCATGACTACTGTATATGACTGTATATTGTGGTTCTAAATATGTGTGTAAATTGTGGTTCTAAAATTCTAAAATTCCACCTCATCATCATCATCTTCATTTCCCGTTTCCAGCTTCCTGGGTCGGGTTGTGAATTAAGGACCTCCAATGTTTCCTGTCTCTCCACCACTCCTCTCCTGTATTTAGTACTTCTTCAGGTTTTCCTCCTCTCTTCTCTACACACTCCCACACTGTATCTGCCCATCTCTTTCGGGGCCTTCCTCGTGGTCTCTTCCCTGTCATCTTTTCACAGAAAGTTTTCTTTGGTACTCTCTCTTCTCCCATTCTCATCATATGTCCATACCACTTTAACTTTGTTGTTTCTATCCTGTCCTGCAGCTTCAAGATTCCTGTCCTTTTTCTAATCTCTTCATTTCTAACTCTATCTCTTCTGGTCTTGCCCTCTATACCTCTTGGGAATTTCATCTCCGCGGCTTGTATTCTACTCTCCTCTCTTTTTGTAGTAGTCCACGCTCCAGCTGCGTATGTTAGTATGGGTCTGTAGTAGGTTGAATATAATACATTTTTACATTTCTTTGGGACATCTCGGTTCCACAGAATACCCCTTATGCTCTGGTAAAAACTGTTCGCTTGTTGTATTCTCTTGCCAATTTCCTCAGTTATCCTTCCATCTTCTGTGATCACACTTCCCAAGTACTTGAAACTTTTAACCACTTCTAGAATTTTCCCATTCAATTCTATCTTTCCTCTTCCTTCCTTCCTTCCTCTTGACATTACCATTGTCTTGCTCTTCTCTGTGCTTACTTTCATCCCAAATTTCTCTATTTCTTGATTCCATACATCTAGTTGTTTTTGTACTTCCTTTTCATCCTCGCCCCATATCACTATATCATTTGCAAACAGCATGGCCTTTGTTGCCTCTTGTCCCAATCTCTGTTTAACATTCTTGTGAATTTCATCCATGACTATGATGAATAGTAAGGGGGACAATACACTTCCCTGTCGGAGACCTGTTTCCACTTTAAACCATTCTGTTTCTCCTATACTGGTCTTCACGCTACTCACACAATATTTGTACATAGCTTTTAACATTTGGACATCAGCTCCGTTAACTCTCCTTTTCCTTAATACATTCCAAACCACCTGTCGAGGCACACTGTCGTACGCTTTCTCAATATCAATAAATGTCATCACCATGTCTTTTCCAAATTCCCATCTTTTCTCCATCATTTGCCTTAATGCAAAGATTAGGTCAAATGTTGATCTGTCTTTCCTAAAACCATACTGTTCTTCTTCCATCTCTCCTTCTATCTTCCTCCTCAGTCTGCCTTCCAAAACTCTCTCAAAGATCTTAGCTACATGAGTGATAAGAGTGATCCCTCTGTAGTTATTGCATTCCTTTTTGTCACCTTTCTTAAAAATCGGGATAATTAATCCCTTTCCCCATTCTTCTGGAATCTCTTTTTCTTCCAAATTATTCTAAATAATCTATACAACCACTGTACACCTATTGGTCCCGCTGCTTTTATCATTTCCGCGGACACCTCATCCTCTCCTGCTGTTTTACCGCTCTTCATCTTCTGTATGGCTTCCTCTATTTCTAGCATAGTGATCTCCTTTTCTTCTTCTTCTTCTTCTTCTTCTTCCATTGTTTCTTCTTGCTCTTTTTCATCTTCCAGTTCAATGTATTTAACATTTAGTAGCTTTGAAAAGTATTCTTCGCATCTTTTTAATATATCATCTCTTTGATACAATATCTGTCCTGCTTCAGTTTTTACAAATTTTGTGTTTTCCCTACCTTTTACACTGTTTTTCACCAATCCATATAGAACCTTTTTACTTCCTTGGATATCCTCCTTCAAAGTTTCCGTGAAACCTTCCCAACTTTTCCTTTTTTCTTCTTGTACAATTTTTTGGCATGCCTTCTTTGCTTCTCTATATTTTTGCCATTTCTCTGCATTTTTACTGCCTATCCACTTCCTCCATGCCATTTGTTTTTCTTTAACAGCTTCCTTTACCCTGTTGTTCCACCAAGGAGTCTCCCTTTCCTTTTTCTTCCCTGATAGTCTTCCACAAGTGTTTACTGCACACTTCGCAAAACAATTTCTAAAACATGCCCATTCCTGTTCGACACTTTTTGCTTCGTCTTTGGGAATTTCCTTTTTCAAGTCTTCTTGGAACTTTTCCATTGCCTCTCTCTCTTTTAGCTTCCACACCTTTATTTTTCTTTCCCTTTTCTCCGCAAGCTTTGTGATTTTCCCAAGCCTTAATTTGGCTATCACCACTTTATGGTCTCCTTCAAAATCTCCTCTTGGCATAGCCGTCACATCTACCAGTTGTCTACGTTTATCCTTTTCCACTAGGATAAGATCGATCATTGTTTTTGTCTTTCTGTCTCCCCATCCATACCTAGTTATTTTTTGGGAGTTCTTTTTCCTAAACCATGTATTTCCAACAATTAATCCATTCCTTCAACAGAAATCTATTAACATTTCTCCTTCTTCATCCTGATTTCCATAGCTAAATGGGCCAATTATCTCTTCTTTTCCTTGCCTATCTGTTCCCACATGTGCATTCATATCCCCCATTATTATAACCTCTTTGTCTTCTATACCCTTTTCCAGTTCTTCTAAGAAATCCTCTAAACATTCATCTACCTTCCCTGTCTGTGGTGCGTAAATCTGTATAAAATCCTTTGTTCCACTCTCAAGTCCTAGTCTAATTTTCATCATTCTGTCATTAATTTGGTCTACTTTCTCAACATACTGCACTAAGTCTTCTCTCAATATTATTGCAACACCATTCATTGCCTTATTTCCTCCACTCCAATATATTCTATATCCCTTCCCTTTCTTGACTTCTTTCTCACCTTTTCCCTTCCATTTCGCTTCACTGACTCCCATCATTGCTATTTCCTTCTTTTCCATATAGTCCACCAATTCTTCTGTCTTGCCATTTAAGCTCATCACGTTTATGAAGGCGATGTTTGTGGTGTCTGGTAGCCTACTTCTCACAGTTCCCCCAGACCCCTGGGAACTGCGCGTCGCCTGCAGGGGACGCCCTAGCACTTTCCGAGGCCTCAATTCACACTCACTCATTTTATAGGCTATTAGTACGATGAGTTCGCCACACTCAAAGGCATTTTATGACCTACTGCCAGGTACTGTTCTAGGCCGATCCACTGTATAACAGACGCCTTTTGTAGCCGCTCCTCTGGAGTACAGACGCTACAGAATTTCCTCTTCCGCCATCGACGCCGTACCGAAGTCCATCCTCTCCGCCGCCGATACCGTTGGGGCTTCGCCCATAACCCTGGGCTTGGGCCCTCCATATTTATGGCCCCTGGAGAGAGGGTGTCCCAGCATTTTAAAGCCCCCAGGAACTGGGCTGCCTGTTGGTCCGCGGGTTCATTTTCCGAGGTATTTGAACCAGCCCACATTTCTGTGAACCCCCTATCCGCCACCTGGGGACGCGCCCTCTAGGGGTTAACAGGCTCCCCCGAGCAGTCTAAAATTCCACCTATCTGGTCAAATTGTGAATCTAAACCATACATGGGCCCACCCTAACATTCATACAAAATTTCATCAAAATCGGCCCAGCCGTTTAGGAGGAGTTCAGTCACATACACACGTGTCGAAGAATTATATATATAAAGATATTACACTTTGTCATTGATCTAAAAGAGCTGAGCTGTCTCTGTCACATGACAAGATGGCAGCTGACATCTTGTGCCTATCCTATATTTCAGTAGTTAGAGTATGTTGCATGCGATATAGCCTACTGATAGAAATAATACAAATTTGTATGAAATGATTTATAATGAAGATGTACTGCAGTGTAGACATCCTTATTATCAAGACATTATTTGCTAACATGTATCTAAGTCGGTTAATAACACTAAGATGTTATGGACATGTTTGGCTCTCACGGGGGCGGCTGGGGTTTGGAACCGACTTAAGTAAACTTTTTTTACTTGAATTCTTTTACAAATGATGTAGATGAGCTTCTTCCACAGATACTAAATAAAATGCTATTTAGCTCAAAGGAGAGCCTAAAGTATACACTCATTTATTAATAATCACAGCTCCAGCATCGCTCATAAACAGAAGACATTAGAAAAAGGAGTATAGAAGAACAAGGTACACGTCATCAACCAGAGACTTCTCAATGCCTTTGTACGGTGCTGTCCTCTTGCGGGTTATTTGGGTAATTGTTCCAAATATTCCGCTTTGTGAATTTCAACTTGTAGCCATAACCGTGATCCGATTACCTTTAAGTACTGCCAGCTGGATCGCTTCCCTCCTAGTTGCTTTAAACTGCCTGCCCATTCAACACTCAGCAGTGTACAAGATATATATTAATTCACTGCTAGGTTGCAGCACCAACCTACTGTGATCGTGGCGGATTTTTAAAGGGGAAGATACCTGAAACGAAGGATTCTTAAGTTTGGAGGCTTAATATTGAGATTAACGGACGTGATTGCATTACAATAAGTTGGTAGTTTTGTTATTCAATCATCTGGCGAGCAGAACATGTCCTTGGACACTCCCTGCACTAACATCCATACGATAAATAAATAAAAATAAAGTATATAATATTGATTAGGCACATACTTACTGGCTAATTATCAATATAAAGGAAATCAAAAAATACATAGTAATGGTTGTTTTAGGGGTGAGGACAAAGAGTTTATAAGTATACCCATACATTTAGGAGAAAGTAGGCTATATATTCTTTGCTGAACCTCCCTTTATTAAGGGCTGATTGTATAAACATCGTTTGACTGGGGATCAAATTAACTGGAGTTCAAAATCTGAACCAAGTTCAGTCGTCGTCCTTGTTGTATAAAACTATTCGCGGGTTCCGAGAACTGAGTTCAATTTGATCTCAAGTTCAAGGATTTCAATATGGCAACAGCACAAAATAGTAGTAGAATTTGACAATAGAGCGCACTGATGTAATTCCGCCGTCTGGTTGCCAACTGTTTATCTATGGAAAAAGAAAAGATACTCGGAATTAGTAACATAACCTTCATCCATTATTGTTCATGGTAAACAAAACTTCTGTGGTGTAGTAATAACATTTTCATCTAAAAGTAAATCTTTTAACTAAATATCTCCGAAGAATGACGGAAAAGAAGACCCGGGCTCCCAATTTTACGGAATATGAAAAGGAGGTTATACTCAATTTAGTTTTAGATAAATATAAACACATCATAGAAAATAAGAAGAATGACGCAGTTAGCAGGTCGGCGAAGGATGCCATGTGGCGGGAGGTCGCCAATGATTTTAATTAAAGAATCGACGTAGCCAGCCCACGGGATTGGAAAAGCCTGAAGCTGTGCTACGAGAATTTAAAGAAACGGACTAAAAAATCCAAGGACAAGGTAGTTTACGTCTGTAGTTCGCAGTAGTTTCCAATTTACAACTGCTGATAAAGGATGTGTTTGGTACGTACTTTGTTGATTCATGCAGCGGTATTAGGTTCAGGTGCACAAAACTGGCGGCAGAAGATATGTCACCCCTACACTAAATGGGACTGGGAGGAAGTTGATTGCGGCTCTCAAACCTCAGTTTGTTCCGCTCTACAACTCGTTCGATGGAGACGCAGATTTTCATGTGGACGAAATTCATGGTAAGTTTTCAAGTATTTTATTTAGTGCCAGAGGTAGGGCATATTTCTGCTTAGGATTTGAGTGAAAAGCTTTAAAGCATTTTCATCTGTAACAATACCTAGCTGTGGAGGAAATAAAACAGCAGCAAACAAATATCCAATTTACCAAAATGATTTTCATTTGAATTTTAGTGATATGACATAAATTTTGCAGATAGTTTTATAGATACGGTATTGGTTATGTATTGAACAGCTTAAGTGATGTGAATTTTGGATTAATTTGTCAAATGTATAGGTCACCTATTAATAAGAGGTGTAGCTTAGTACTGTATGCCTTGCTCTTCCCTGCAATATCATCTGCAAGATCATTTAACATGTTTAATTGAAGTGTGGTCTTCCTTTTTCAGATATAAATAATCAGGAGCCCGGTGAATGCGAGGTTCAGGCGAGCAACAGTAGCATCATTGAGGTAAACTTACCAAGATCAAAAATACAATCAACTTCACAATACATTCGATATATCAGGGTATGCGAATTTTGAACACATTTTCATATTGCAGGTTATTCTAACAGAGGATGAGCCTGCAGGAACTCCACCTCAGGATGTGGACTCTCCTTCTGATATTCAGGTAAAATATCAATCGACTGTTTATTTCCTTATAACATGCCAATTTATTATTTCTGACCGACGTATCACTCTTTTCCATGACAATATATAATTTTCATACCTTATTTGTTCTTTTGGGGGAATATTATGAATTGTAACTACAAGCCTTGATCATTTCTGCATCGACTGCTCCGGATATGTGTGCTAAATCGTGTAAATATTTATTTATTTATTATTCGCTAATCGGCTAACTAGGGACCACGATAAGTTCCGCTATACATTCTGGCATTTATTAAATTTACGATTGATTCAGTAGGTTTTCATTAACTTGCTGTGTCGAGCATGGCGTTCATCCGACTACTTTGCACTGGTTGTCCATTTCTCATCTCGGAAAGTCCCAAAAGTCACGATGCTTTTTCGGAAAAGGTCTCATTTATGTGTTTCACCAGGTTCTAGGCCCATTTCTTGGCGGTCTTTCTTGACGTTAACGTACCAGGGAACTGTTGTTTTTGGTTTTGAGTCGAAATTGTTAAATATTAAATATTATTTATTTATATTTTATTTATTGTGCATTTAACAACTGCAGCCATGTTCGACAGTGTATTTATTATGTTCAACTTACTGCCAAAGCGTACACATTGATGTCGCTAGTTGCCAACATGTCCGATACAAAATACACCACACAACACACGTATAAGAATACCAACATGTCATAGCTCTCGACAGACTACACCACTGACCGACTGGATGAAAATTACTGATGTACTAAAGTTTGGTGAGACAAAGTCATTGGTCGCTAGATGTCTGGATGAAACCATTGGCCAGTACTAAGTTAGAAGACTGTCTGGATGAAAAGTACTGCTTGCACTACAAGCAAGAAGGTCTGGAGCATATGCCCCAGGTTAGGTTCGGGTTTGTGTGTAAAGCCATATTCTTCAATCCTAACCCCAATAACAATTAGGCCTACACAATTACAGGTACCGCAGTAACAGAGCATTATCTGACATCAGTAAAGCCTTGTAACCACGGCCTGTGACTTGGCGAGCCTGGTCTGCAGTTCGCCAGACCTTACGCAGTGGGAACGCAAAGACTCGTTATTACTCGGGTTGGCTCGAGGTGGCTTGGCCTTTCCCGCGTATTGTCGTTACCTCAAAGACTTGGGGCTAGACGGATGACAAGTCGCAGTACAGCTCGAGACGGCGGCTTCCCCATTTAGATCACGACTTCTATAGTAAAATTCCAGCTGTGTCTGCCATTATCGACGTGAATTATGCACAAATAGGGTATAGCCAGCCACACACGTAACGGTACGAATTGTATAGGCAGTGTTGTAAAACAAAAGACCAAGAATTACTAGGTAGGGCGGCACTGCTGGTGTCGTTAGCCATTTATGCACCCCTGGTTTATGTTACGCACAGAGGAAATAGTCACGCATATGACTGACCTTATGTTGTATCTTACATGTTGGCAACACAAATGCGACGTGAATGTGTGCGCCTAGGTAATAGTTGAAGTGAACTCACTCACTTGACGAATATGGCTGCCGTCCTTCAAAGAGCAATAAACAAAAACACATATTTACAGTGCACAACTGAGCACACTAGCAATCATTCATATCATGTCCTGGAATCTGTGAGAAAATACTTTCAATTAAGGTGAAGGAATATTGTTTTAGTTTGGTGACGATTCATTTGTTTTGGTTATAAAAACTAAAGAACTACGGTGTGGAAAATCTATTTATAAATTTAGTAATTGCACTCGGATCAATCCCCCCTGAACCAAATAATGAAAAAATTAAAGTTATGAAGTTTTTACTTTGAATAGATCCACCTTTGGATTGATGACATCTATGAATAAGGGCTATGAAATCATCATACCGTGTGTTACATGATAACCTGTATTACCGTCTGTCTGTCCTAAATAACATGTATTAAATTACAGGTGAACAAATAAGCATACTTACTACCCTCGCTTATCATTTAGCCATGTTTCTGTGACAAGCAACATAATTTATTAAAAAAATCATCAGTTCCTTTTGAGAAATTACAAAATACTGTCTGTATGGAAGCCATGATACTGTTTCCCAAAGAGACGAGAGCTTTATCGTTATTCTTTTTTTCACAAAATGGCCAGCGATCATCGCTGCCGAATTGCAATAAATTGACGCCAGCGTAGATCCCTGTAGGGTAACCAGTCCCATTTGTTTACATGCGTTCATAAAGAAAGCAATGAAGATCGACAGCGATCCTCGCCATAGCCAAACCATACCTTTAATTCTGCACCAAAATTGCGACAAGGAGCTGTAGAAAATCGGGAGAATGGTGCAGCAACATACTCTAATGGCATAGATAGCTTTGATCCCATTTTCTCAGTGTTGATTTCTTGACAATGTATCAAGTACCCTGATAGCAGTGGCTTAGCAGACTAGTAATCATTATATCATGTCCTGTCCCTTATAACCACCACCATCAGTCTTTGATGTAAACAAATCAGGAATCTGTGAGAAAATACTTCCAATTATGGTCAAGGAATATTGCTTAGTTTGGTGACAATTAATTCGTTTTGGAGAGGAAAATCCATTTATAAATGTATTAATTGCACTCTGATTCTATTAGGTATTTGGAACAATCTTGCTATTTTGAATAGAAGAATAAACAATATTCAGCTTAATGACTATTTTTATTATACAAAACAAACAAACAAACAAAATAAAAAAATAGCTAGGCTATAGACAACTTGAATTACATATTATTGTAATATCCATTTTGGAATTTTTATGAAAGTAAGTCACTTCATGAAGCTCCAGCTTCCAATGAAATAGTAAAATTCATAATGAGTTTTGTAGCTTCATAAAATGACTTACTCTCACCATCCCATGGTGTTATTTTTTTTTCGTTCATCATATGAAGTGCCTCGAATCAAAACCCGCCAAATCCATATTTTATGAAAATTGAGATAAGCATTGTTTCTTATAGCTTATGCTGTGCTGAATTCATTAAAACTATTATTTTGTCACAAAACCTGCTACATCGTACTGTAAAACGAAGTCAAAGTTGAGGCTTAGTTGCAATATCCGCCAAGCCCAAAGACAGTTTCGCCATTTTTGGTTACAAAACCCGCCACATCCACATCAGCCAATAGGAGCACCCAGTTCCGCCATCTTACCTTCCATGATGCTTTGCGAAGTGTTTACTCTTTACCTACCAGCATTAGTTAGAGAACGTACCCTAGCCTGACGTGATCTGAATGGTTTATGTTGTTATACTTTCCGATGATAATAATAATTTGTTTTGGATAATTTTGACAAAGAGCAAGAGAACAATAACATTTTGGTCCGGGGTGAAGCTTTCTACAGAACTGACATTTGCAAACATAAACGTGTCACGAAACCTGATTTTGATATAACTCACATACAGCCAAAAGACATAAACAGAGAGATTGTCTTTCAGGCACAATAAGTGAAAGATGTTTCGAGACTGCTTTCGAAGCATTTTGGAGAAAGATGGAGGGAAAATGAAGAGCTGCAGTTTTATTGCAATCTTCAGATTTCAAATTTATTAGGGCTATTTGGTATCAAAACCTGCCAAATCCAAATCTTAGTAACAAACACAAAGGGAATGAAGATTGTGAAACTACTATTGAGGATGAGGCAGAAACAGATATTGTGTAGCTAGAACTTGCAGTAAAGAATGTGATTTAATAGTTGAATGATGATAGTTTTGTCTCTAAGAACTTGGACCATATGAATTGAACATGAACTTAATTTGATGTTTTTCCTTATTATTAATATTCAGTACTGTACAGTATTATTACCCTTTCACGAATTGATTGCCAGCGGTGGAGATGGGAACTATTCTTTATGTACTTGTGTTATACGTCAGACTGCTTCGTTGACAGGTACTGTTACGTGAGTAGGATATGACTCAGATCCAGTACCCTCAGTCATCGTTTAACTGCCATGGTGACATGAGCTCCTGTGACGCTTATCTGACGCAATGCAGCTTGACCTATGTGGAGACTGCACTCTGTCAACGCTGTGTCCTCCGTTTCACCCCATGGGGCTCATGCTAATATAAACATAAACACTGGCACAGCCACGCTCAGCGGCAATCGAATATTGAATGGGTAATATTAGTTTTATTCTTTTTCTGTTTATTCTTACTAACCAATGATTTTTGTGCTAATAAAGCACAAAAATGATACGATTTTTTATTTTATAACCTAAATTTAGTTAACTTTCATTCAAAATATTAATTTCTTAGTAAAGTTTATGCAGTTTCTACAATCTCTTCACAACTTCAAAATTATTAGGGCTCTTTGGTATCAAAACCTGCCAAATCCAAATCTTATAAACAAATCCCGACAAATCCGAATTATTGCTTTATACTTTTCTAAATAAATTGTTAACTATCCCGGGGATCAGCTTCGTACTTCGTCACTGTTTTTAAAAATAATTAATTAATTTTTTAGTGAAAAATGTATTTCTTTCTGGGTATTGGTTTGTTTGTGGCAGTTCTTGCCACTTTGCCATAAAAATGAAGGAATGGATTTGGAGGGTTTTGATTCTAGGCACCTCATATCCTCTGTATGTTGCAGGAGTCCACGGCGAAGCACCAGAGAGACGCAGATTACCTGCAAAGAAAACAACCCGTAATGATGATGTCACGGCAGAAAGGGCCGGGTTTTACAAAAAGAGAAAAGAACTGCTGCTAGAGGAGCACAAAGTGAAAATATCTTTCTTGAAGGAAGACAATGAAAGAAAGTTAAGGGAACATGAACTTATCATGAAAAATTTAGAATTAGATATGAAATTAAAAGAACAGAAATTGTCCTTATAGTAAAACATGCTAATTAAAATGCTTTTTATACCTGAACTTATTGTTGATGAGTGCTGTCCTGACTGCTGTGTCCTCCCTCCTATCCAATTGATCCTCAGCAGGCTGAGGTAATTCGGCGAAAAGGTGCCCTGCGATGACATCATCCTGAGGCGTATTGTCCATTGAGTTGATGGCGATGTGTAGAACGAAGAAAGCCACAATGATGGGTGGCACTCGAAGTAATTTCACTCTGAGGCCCATACTTAGGCAGGAAAACAGTCTTTTTACTACCCCAAATGACCTCTCGATTACACATCTTATTCTTTTAAGGGCCACGTTGTAGTTCCTTTGTGCGGGTGTCCGTTCGTTGAGTACCGGGGTTAACAGATAATTATTGCGGCGATAACCACGATCTCCTACCATGACTCTGAGCGGAAATTCACCCGTTTCAAACTGAGCGTGGACCCGACTGTTGTGAAATATATTACTGTCGTGTGCCGATCCTGGCCATCTTGCCACAACATTTATATATCTCAACTTCTCATCACAGATGGCTTGCACATTTAGCGAAAACCATCCATGGTGATTTTGGAATACTTAAGCATTACCTCCCCCAGGTGAAATTATTGGTATGTGTGTACAGTCTATTGTACCTATAACACTTGGAAAATTTGCAATTTCGTAGAAATCACTTTTCAGCCTGTCCATTTCATTTTCTTGATGGGGCATTTTAATTAGTTCCACAGCGAGTGAAGCAATTTCTCTTGTAACTCTGTGGATTGCTCTACATGCTGTGGCTCTAATAATTTTAAATAAATCGCCTACAACAATCTGGAAACTGCCAGTTGCAAAAAATCTCAGGGTTAGGAGAAGCATGTACATTGGCGATAGTGGCATGTTTCGTCAAGTTCTTGCCTGTAGAGGCTGGCATACCCGTAGCTCCAGATTCCTGACTGTCTCTTTCAACAAACGGAACCTCAACCGAAATCGAGAAGAGGGTTCCTTCTTTCTTCAAACACACGAGGTGCTCTTCTATGAACTTCTTGTTCACCATCGGATGAAATGTCCGAGTAATCCGACATCTGAGAAATAAAGAAAAGTTTCATTAAACGAGTTTCTCCACACTGATGCAGGTGCATTTGAAATGTCAAAGCTGTTGTACATTAAGTTAGATTTAAGGTTACGAATGGTGATGACAAGTTTAGTTTCAGAGCACAGACCTACATTTTCAGATTGATGGGTACAGTTTACTCTATAGACACGTCAACAGCCTGTAATGAAAGCTAGTGAAGGGAAGCAAGACCCATTTTTTCATTACATTGAATTGCGTTGGAATTGGAATTATTGCTTTCTGTGTTTCAACGATTCTTGCATTGTACTTCATTTTCATATTAATATTAAGTTAAGTATTGGATCAGTGTTCATACTGAAAATTGTATTTATAAATTTCAAAAGCAATAACAATACATTTTCTAATTATTTGTGGTTTTTATGTGGAAGTTGGCGTTCAAAGTTACAAAGTTCACTCCATTTGATGTATCAAGGGTACTTCTGCAATACTAACATCTGTATTTTTTTCATAATCTATGAATTGGATTTTGTATTTTCGTGCACTGAAATGTGCATATAGGCGTCATACACTGGCAGAAGCATTAAACATAGATTGACATTTTCCATCAGTTAGACAGTTTTTTTCCTTCTGTAAAATCTAGAAAGTGTCAGAAGTCCCCTTTCAACATCAAGTGATTCAAATAAGGGTTTATTCTAACTTGCTGACAGAGGCCAGCACACAACACTGAATGATAAAAGGCATAAGGATCTCTGTTAATAACGTGCTTTAAAAAATTTAAATTGACTAGCTGTGTGGCTTAACGGTAACATTCTTGCCCGCTGAGCCCACGATCGAATCCTGGCACAGTCATTTGGCATTTGAGGGTGCTTAAATGTGAGGGAGCCATGTCAGTAGATTTACTGGCACAATAACGATTCTAATGGGTTGAGGGGGTCTCCGCCCAATCAATACAATTTAATATTGGCAATTATTAATTTATTGCCTTTGGGGACATGTTTCGGGCCTCATGGGCCCTTCTTCAGCCGCAAAAATATGTACACATTTACATCCATCATATTACTTATACACAAATCATGCATATTTTAAGAAAAAACATTAAAATTAAACTCTAAAATTAATTCTAAAATATCATCTATCATGCTTCAAGAAACAAATTAAAAGTAACATTCAAAAACTAATTCTAAAATATCATCTTATCCATATTATAAAAAGGAGAAACAAGTACAGCTAAAAGAGACACATGTGGTCTTGGTGACCTTCTTAATGTTTTGATCTAGTAGATGTCCTATTCAAAGTGCTATTAAAAAAGATAGTTAAAAAAGTTAAAAATATATTGGAGGTAATTAGAATAATGTGAACAGTGGGCTTATACTGGCACATTAAAGATTACGTCTCTAAAAGCTGTCGTAGTTAAACGGGACGTAAAACCCATAACGTTATTAGTATCTAAATATAAACAGCTCAGCTATTGTGCTGACCTGTGCATAGGAGTACATAAATTAGCCAAAACTACCTTTACAAATGATTAAAATAAATCGGGAATTGATGTAGTAAGAGATGTGTACTCCTCCGCTGACTATAATCCACCCAGCATCCTCTTTTTAGATCACGACTTGTATAGGAAAAGTCCAGCTGTGTCCGCCGTTATGCGCATCAATTATAGTCAATGACAGTATTGCCAACCCCGCCGTTATGGTACTACTGTGTATATAAGCGGCAGTGGCGTCACTAGGGTTGGTGTCACCCAGTGCGATAACTCATGGTGTCGCCCCCCTCACGACACTCCATAGCTCTCCTCCGAGTCCGTCAGTGCCAAATAACGGAAACATACTGAATCCTTAGTAACGTTTATAAACATAGGTCTTACAGTATATTTACAAAGGCAATAGAAGAAAAAAATAATTCAAGTTCGGTTGGTAAAAGATTGTACGAAGTTAAGAACTACATAGAAAATATGTTACTTTTTTAATTGTTATTTTAACTTTAAATTTTATGTCGTATTAAATCACGACTAAATCAAAACTTTCCTCTCCTGGCCTTTAGAGCTGCAAACTTGTTATTTACTTCATCGAAATCAACTCTTTTCGCCAAATCACTTTCAATTGATAATATTGCAAGATCAGAAAGCCTTGACTGTCCCAAGAAATTATAGATATTTATAAAATTAGAGTGCAATGCGTCACTGGTATTATATATTCTCTTTCATTTGAATGCTCATATTTCACGATCGGTCACTTGTGAGCGCCGCAGGGGGGATCTATACTACTGAAATAATATATACTAGCGGACCCGTGCGAGAAATCTCGCATGTTCATAAACCACACTTTCCCCAATGGGTTTATACTTAGAGACTTAAGGAGAAAGGTTGTTATGTTTTTATTTCAACCAAATGATTATAGAACACTATTTACATTTCAGTTAGAATTCCAAGTTCTACGTTCCCTAACTTATGAAGGCAATCACTGAATATTGGATCATCATAACATTCACCGGTTATTCGATATTTATGAAATTATACAATTTGATTACCGGTACTCATTTCTTTGATTTACGGTTTCTGAAATCCATTCAAAATGATCAAGGAAACACCTCAGAATGTTAAAATTACATGATACAGGCGTCACAGTGGCCAAAATGTAGAGTTCAATTATGGAGCGTATTTTCCTACTAAACAGTATCTGCAAATCGCACACTTCGTACATTTTTAAAAGACATTTTTAAAGAAATTATAAATATTTATGAAATTAGAGTGCAATTCGTCTCTGCTAATGTCTATTCTCTTTCATTTGAATGCTCATTTGTCGCGATTGGTCGCTTGTGAGCGCCGCATGAAGGATCTATACTACTGAAATAATATATATGATGATTTGGTTTAATTGATAAAACAAATTATATTTGAAAGTCTTATATTTATTATGTTACTGGCACGTAAAAGATCCCCTTCAGGGCAAAATTCCGGCACCCCGGCGTCTCTAAAAGCCAGGGTAGTTAAAAGGGACGTAAAACCAATGACATTATTACATTATCTTATATTTATTGAACAACGTCCTTTAATAAGAATAATTTCATGGAGTGACATAGATTCATAGACAGTGATATTTTGTTTGAAACGAACATACATATAAAATTGAATAAAATGCAAAAATACTCACATTGATGTACTTGATGAAATCCAATAATAAACTTAAGCCACATACATACATGAGCTAAATGATAAATTCACAATTTTTTATAACCAATGAAGTGAAGGCAGACAAGACAGGCACTTAGTAGGCCTACTGGTATAAAAATCTATGTTCTACTGTGCTAAATTTGTTTAAAAATGAAATTTTACAAACTGCCCTAATTTTGGTGTCACCCCTTGTGATGGTGTCACCCGGTGCGGTCCACACCCCCCTAGTGATGCCACTGATAAGCGGTACTGTAAAACTAAGTAGCGCCCATTTGATAGAGTGCAGAATGCTGCTAGGTAGCCTTTGGTTTTGACAATGGTTACAGCCTAACATGTCCAATCCAATGGTTTTTTGACAATGGTTACAGCCTAACACTTCCATTCCAATGGTTACAGCCCAGCAAGTCAACAGTGCCCTGCTAGCTTCCCACAGCCAAGGCTGCACCTCAACCCAACCTTTCTGACCTTCATTTTGTCCAATCTAATGGGTTTCGACAATGGTTTTAACCTGCGGGCCGCGTTAGCTATATATACACCCTTTCTCTTTTTTTTTCATGCACCAATAATCTTAAATTAGTGTGGTGTAATTTGTATCCCACATGTTGGCAACAATGTGTGCACCTTGTTGTAAATTGAATGAGAATCATGCGCTGTCGGAACATGGCCGCCATTGTTAAAAGATCAATAAATAAAAACATGTATTTACCTAATTTAGCACATAAGTTCAGGTGCAGTAGTGACCAGGGTTACTAATTGGAAAGGTTATGTCCCTCAGAAGATGAAACAAGGAAATAAGGTATGTAAAAGCTACGGTGATGTCTGATGCAAGTGCAAAAGCCACACCTCGGAGCACTTTCCGATCAACATTGCCAATGTACCAGTGAAAGTAAAACTCTTTTAGTCCACTGGCCTGGTGTAAGTTATAAAAATTTGATACCACTCGGCTGACTTACATGTCAAAATTGCAATTCGGGCGCCTTATACCAGTATTAAATTAATAATCAAAACCGGTCCTCCTGAAGTGGTGGTTAACAATTCTAACCACTACACCTTAAATATTGTAAGGTATGCTTGAACACCGTATATTCAAATAACATGGAATACTGTTTTAGGTAGATTTCATTAGAAAGCTAACTATTGCAATGGGTACCATGTTTCGACTTCCGGAAAATTTCGACATATCTTTGCGTTTCACATCCCCCAGACCCCAAAACCACCGTCAGTTCAAAAGTTTATGTATAATTTATGTATGTATATATATATATATGTATATCAGTTTCTTGTGGACATGATAACTGCCGTAATTTTGCACCAATCACTTTGAATTTTTTACCGAATATGTATACCTATAAAATATCGATCGAGTTCGTTACTGGGCTAAATCGGTCGAAGGGGGTGAAAATGGGGGGCTTTCTTCGAAAAATTGAAATATTGCTATAACTCTCTTAATATGTGAAATATCGAATCCGTTCAAAGTTCATACTATGTGTCGGATAAAGCCCAAAAATTTATGTTGGAAGAGTTTTTTTTAGCACCAACCATTGACCAAAGGGGTGGGAAAAAGTGGGTTTTTCGGGAAACATTAATCATATCTCTCTTCATAGGCACAATATCAAAACCGTACAAAATGGACAATATTCCCCTAATAATTACCTAAAACTTTTGTCTGAAAGAATTTTTGATATGACCCACCATTACGCCAAGGGATGAGAAAAATTATTTCGGAATTATAAGAAAATGCCAAGAGCTATCAGAGGTTGCCATGGCAACACTACTAAATTGATGACGGATGAGCCATCGGACGTTGCCATGACAACGCACTTGCTCGATATCAGATTCAGATTTCCATCTGACTAAGTGTGAAGCGTCTTCAGTGACGTAACTGGTAGCATGCTGAACTTCTATGCCCAAGGTCGCGGGTTCAAAGCCGGCCGAAGTCGTCGGATTTTCTAAGAGCGCTAAAAATCCCTCAGTATGCTTTCCTTTGGAGGGGAAGTTCCAACGTTCGTTGCGGTGGCATCTAGTAGCCAAGTTCACAGCTAGGTGTCGATGGTAGTATCTGGTAGCAACATTAGGAACTACTGCTTGAAATCGACCGTCTGCAGTCCTTACCTGAATTACAGACTAATACAGCCATCACAACTCACACCGTTTATCAGACAGATTCTACACTCACCCAAAGTACACAGGGTTACATGACCGCGTTGTCGCAGCCCCTAAACAGGAACCAACCAAAATATCTGCGGGAAATATAATTTTGCGTGAAGAAGTAACAGACCGTTACATAGTTACACATCAGTGTCGAAACCTTCATAAGGACAGTGTGACCACAAGTATAAAAATGGACCCCAAATGACAAGAAGGTTACCGTCCCCATAAGACAATAAAATGTTTAAAATATGCATAAAATGACGAAAAACAAAGTTAATTAAGCTCCAATTATAAAATACTTTCTCGCAATAAATGAGATCTGATCCTTCTACGAAAACCTGCATATTCTGCCTATTTTCGCCTATCCCCAAGTTTGTCCGGTGAAATCTACCTCCGCCTTCCGGTGTGCCGAGAGGACTTTTTTTTTATGAACTAGCTCAGCCCCGGTTGTGCAGACGTACAGAGGACAGCCGGCGAGCTTCAGGCATGTGCAATTGTTACATGAGTTGACGAATTGTTACGCTGAAAGCTAGGCTGTCATCGTAATGTGTGTGCTCTGCCTGTGATGAATAAATGAAATAGACTGTTATCGTAGTTGTATTTTTTTTCTAGCACCTTGTGTGCATGTTGTGCTTAGTGGGCTGAGCGAAATGCCCCCTAAGTTATTCAATCAAAACTTTGCGGCAAATATCTTCACAAACAAAATCCTGAGGTTTCAATATAAAGGAAAGAAATTCGATCCTGGCGTGTTTCATATTTACGTGGAATATATGAAACAATACTGTATAGGAAGGAGGGCAGGCCCATAATTTATGAGGCTGCCTCCTATGTCTCGCAGCAATTGCATTATCATCAGTCTGTGACGAAGCACTTCGCGTTGCATTGAGCTACATGAGATGCATGGCACGTCAGCTGTTCGCTTATCTCAGCGGCTGAATGCTCCGCATATGAAATTCCAGCCTAACTTGTGAAATAACAAGAGGTTCATTTTGAGGGGTTTATTATGCAGGTCAAAAATATCACGTACTATCATATAAACTGAGGGTAGAATCACTTATTACAAAATTTTGTACTAATGATGAATGGTAAGAACCACGTTAATGCACATTGTGGGCAAGAAAGACTTCATTAAGCAGGTCAGCTGAATTACCATATACTGTATTCATATCGTTTGCTGGATGTGTTGACTAACTTATTTTATTTTTAGTAGTGGTCATAATTACGGACTGAAGATAAAAAATTCAACCAGCCGGCGGGACTCCAAACTACCAGATGAGCACATGCTCTCAGCATCTCCTTTCAGCTGCTAATACTATAATCACTTCAATCTCTAGGCCACTGGCCTAAATCAGTGGTATAAACTGTGTAATTGATTCATGGATCCACAACAGGACTAGTACGGTAGGCTATTTATAGTGAAATGTAGGCCTACGTCACAGGCAGAAAGTAGCATGAAATGTTGACCTATATAATGTCACCCTTTTGAAGATCATTATTCTGCACATAAAGAACAGGCTAATGCTGTTAATTATTGGCCTGAAATGTCAAGCAACATTGACATGACTTTGCATTGCTTGCTTCTAATGATTAAATCAATGGTAAGGTGTAGAAATAAGCCAAAGCGAGCAATACTTGAAACTTGATCACAAAGACTCCGCTGTAGCCTACCATATTTAACATGTTATAACAATGTGTACAATTTAGGCTGAAATATAACATCTTCCAAGAATATGATGAACCCTGGACCAACATCGTCCTCGCATTATGACAACAAATTTGGAGAGTTTCTTTTCCATACTGTACGGCACAATTAATAGGTGTCGTCGATCTTGTATTCTATAACATAGTCAGTACATCTTCTGATTATAAAATTAATAGCTACCGCAATCAAGTTTAGAGTAGATGCAGACTTGAAACACAGGCACATAATTATCCACTACCGAACCGGTAGTCCGTATATAACCTAAAACTTAATCTGAATTAAAAACTAGGTTACCGTACGAAATAAGCCAAATTTAAATATTTGTTAGAAACGTAATTATTGTAGGCTCCTCTTGATTCGTCTTTTCGTGCTATTCCTCTTCGATTAATTCCACTGCCTGAAAAATTAAAGTTTATAGTAAATTATTTGCAAATAGCCTACCCTACGTAAGCAAAATGTTGGATAAATATATAAATACTTATACAGAAGTTTAATTACTATTGTATTTGCAAGTAGGCCAACTTACTATTGTCTTGTGGTTCCTTCACGTCCAGATTTAACTTTTCAATAAAATATTATAATATGATTGAAAGGAGATACGTAATTATACGACGAGTGAACTAAGATCAACAACGCTGAACCGAGAACTGTCGCCGGTTAAATATGAACTCGGATCAAGACGCAGTGATCTTAGATTAATGTTTATACAACGGACATTCTGAGTTCAGCACGCGTAAAGATCAGCTGAACCCATTGAACGGAGATTAAATGCTTTGTACATTCGGCCCTAAGTAAACTAAGTCCATGGAGCTGGTGTAGGGCTGATTGATAAATAAATTGTTTTAAAATTCACCACTTAATTTTAATTTTTTCACTTTAAAGAAAAGATGTTATACCAATTTCAATAATCCCTGCAGTTCTAGTTACAATTTTCAATTGCTCCAGGGTGGCATTTTTTCCTGAAGTGTCCATAAGACCATACTAACAATGGGCCATCATGAGCAAGGTCGGGAATGGCCAATGGAATGAATGCATTCTTGTCTGTCCCTGGCTATCCTCATCTAGTGTTTGCCTGTCTTCCTTACAATCAAGTCCTTCCAGCGCGTTCTCTGTCTGCCCATGATCCTGTTTCCTGTTCTGGGGTCCCATACTGTAACTTTGTGCGTCCATCGATCGTGTTTCATTCTGACCACATGTCCTCCCCACTTCCATTTTAACCTTTCGGCTGATGAAGTCAGGATAAATAAATGTATTGATTGGGCGGACAGAATCTAAGAAATTGTTTATTTGCATCTGTAAGTGAAACCATTAATTTTAATTTGTAAACCATTTATGTCTTATTTTAAAGCTTTTCATGAATGAAGGATTTTTAAAATGTTTATAGTAGAAACAATTTTATCAGTTGTTAAGAACAGAGTCCCAAATGCTACATAGTTGAAATATTTGAAGCCATTTTTCAGTGTTGCTAGAAGCTAGAAGCTTTTCAGTTGGTCAACACGAGTGTGTCTAAATTAGATTTGGCAGGAAATTACAATTAATTTCCTAGTGTCTTAAATAAATTACACTAATTATTTATACACATAATAAAACACTTTTCACACAAATGGGGGACTAAATTGAATGACTAGTTTCGTTTGCCAATCCTGCTCGCTTTGGCTTAATGTAGCTTCAGTGAATATGTATGTAATAGCACTTATGTAGAACACTATTTACAATTATGCTTCTGCAGTCTTTAATTAAATGGTTGGCTGTGTGGCTCAGTGGTAATGTTCTCGCCTGCTGACCTCAAGATAGCGGGATCGTATCCCGGCATAGTCAGCAGGCATTTGCGGGTGCTTAAATGTGAGGGAGCCGTGTCAATAGATTTACTGGTACATTAAAGATTCCCTATGGAGCAAAATTCTGGCACCTGGGCGTTTCTAAAAGCCACATTAGTTAAAAGGGATGTAAAACCAATAACAGTAACAGTCTTTAATTAAACTTGGTAATGAGTCGAATTTCAAAATATTACTCACCTATATTGATGTATGCAGCAGGCAGAGACAAAATCTGAAACAAGGAAATTAGGGAAAGGAACAGGATTTCCAAAGTCACAAGACAGGATCAAGATCAGTAAACTAAAATGGTATGGACATATGATGCGAATGGAAGAAGACAGAGTCTCAAAGCGATTATTTACTGAGAAAGTCATGGGAAGGCGTCAAAGGGGAAGGCCAAGGATGAGGTGGATGTATACAGTGTGGGAGAGCATTGAGAAAAGAGGAGTGAAAGTGGAAGATATACTGGAAGAAGGATGCGAGTGGTGGAGGGACAGAGATGTATGGAGGTCCTTGATTCACATCCCGACCCATATCTCTAGAACCAGGAAATGAAGAAGAAGAAGAATGAGTTGAATTTTTAACCAACCATATTTTTATTAGGGACAGATGACCTTGCAGTTTCGCCCCTTAAAACAGCAATAACTAACATATTTTATTCCAGTGGTATACAGACAGTATTACACTTATAAAGTATTGTGGATTTTGTTAGTACTTTTAATGCGTATAATTGTAAATTCTTTCTGAATCCTTAACTTAATCATATTGGTAGGTTTGAAACCATTTCTCAGTGTTGCCTTATTGACAATTGGTTAAATGCAAAAACGACAGAAGGTCGTGTGCATACCATGAAATAATGCAAAAACTTACCATAACATTTCTTGCCGTTTCTGCCATAATTTTGCAGGTAGAACTGCAAAACTTTTACCATGTTTAGTTCAAGCTCTGATGGCTCCAATGAATTTAAATTTATTGGAATTAGACTTCTCGTTTTCTCTTAGCAATTTTTTTAAATTATATAACTTTTCAAAATGTTATTGAAACATGTCATTATGTTGGTACACGTTCCTGCTGAAGTATTCATACCACCGATTCCAAATTTTTTCCATGTTTTAAATACATTCCTACCTATATGAAACTCTAGAATTTTGACGTTTGATAAATATTTAATCATTCAGTGATAAATTAAAATTTTGATTACAAAATATATACTTTTTAGCAATATATTATGTTTTATAAATACCACAATTTCAGAGACGCATCAAAAATTCTAGAGTTTCAGTATCACAGTATAGTCACAAATGAGTGTGCAAAATTTCATATCTGTAGCTAAAATAGTTTAGGAGCTATGTGTACCTAAATGTGAAAAGAAAGACTTTTTGTGAATCTTAAGTTAAAGTTTTTGTTTCTCTCGCCCATGTCTTAGAACATTCCAGGACCATATTCTTCTTGCTGCTGGCTATCGTCATCATCTCTCTTCCTATTTTCAATTCTAGCCTCTTTAGTGGATTCTGCATTCGCTTTTTCACTTTTTTTCACACGGTCAATGTCAATTTTTTTCAACGCGTTCAACATGTTAGTCCCAGGATTAATCCCCATTTCTTCTAAAACAAATTTTCTTGACATCATGCCATCATTGAAACATATCACTGCATCTAGCACACCTGTCTGGAGGGTTCTAAAACCTACAAATTCAGTTTTTGGAATACATTGCCAGATTCAGTGATTAAAACTTTCATTGGCATTCTGTGTGCCACCACGCAAGCACTTAGACAGAAGAGTGTCATTACACAATCCCTTATACACAGGTTTAATGGCATTTAGAATAGCCATTGGAAGTGAGTTCTTGTGGTGGTATTCAGGACCCCTGCCTTCTGCTTCTGAAAGCCACACCATGAATCACCCCTTCAGGGCACAGCTCATGTCTTGGTTCTTCATCTGTTGACATTTTGTGATACAATGTTGCTTTTATGGCCTTTTTCATATCTAGGAGATTTCCTGTATTTCTCCTTATAGCAAGTCCAAAATACCGTTGGAGCTTATCAATTTCTGCATCTGTAAACCTCCCTCGACCCTTGATGAGCTTGCCATCAGGAAGTTTCTGTTTGCCCAAATCTTTCCTGAGTTTCCTAAGCCCAGTACCTAGCCTCTTCTGGACATGGCCTACACACTCTAGTTTTTCAACTTCAATATTTTCCCCATATGGTTTACAGTCATTTACTTTTGTGAACCCCTTTGAATCACCATCACCTAGGTATCTAACATACCGTAGACCTCGGTCCAACCAAGAACGTTTGAACATTGCCACAGCACCTGCAGCCTCCATACTACCACTGGACCCAACAAAGTTCTTCAGACATTTATGCTCCTTCTCAGTTACAGTACAACCATGACAGTATTTTGTGAGGCATTCTACATCCAAGATTTTGCCAGAATCTACAGATGTTACAGTTACAACACCATTCAGAGAAGTATGGCCTCGCTTTTGCCAGCTTCCATCACAAGCAGCAACGATATCACTGCAATTGTCATTTACTAGCATGGCTTCTTTAGCTGCATTTACCATTCAACCCAAAGGCACATCTTTTAAAGAGTACAAAATTGCATTGTTTGATTTGACAAACTTGCTTGATGGAGGTGGCAGGTTCATCATGCCACAAAATACATGTCCTGCTTTCCTGCCCTTCCCAATACACCATATTGCATCGGCAAATCTAATATTTACCTTATAAAGTCTGTTTCTATTTACACCTGATGACATAGATGAATGGTTTGCTTTTCAAACACTGCATTCTAGAACTATGTTACTTGCAAGGCCTCTTCTCTTATTTACATCTTCTACTAACTTCAGACAATTTACATTTTCACAGTACTTACACAAGACATTGTTCTGAACTAAATCAGATATGATATCTAAATCTAATATTACACTGCCACCAGAAATACCATTATCACTTCCTCCCTCATTTTCCTCTGAGAGAGAACTTAGCTTTCTCTGTGAAGCATTTGAAACACACGAATCATTGTTTTTTGAGGGTTTAGGAGATGGATTAGAATTAGGCCTAACGCCTTGTGGTGGGCTAGCAATAACATTCGCTGTATTTTCGTGTATCTATTACCTCGATGGTTTTGTTTTGTATTGAACTTCTTAATTCGGGGCATGTTTACACTTTTCAAACTCCACAATCTATGAAACAAATTCCAAATGATAAAAATATAACCTTTCAGAGTACGTTTACATCAAACCATAACAAAAACATTCACGAATCCATGGTAACGCTCTTGCGCAGTCCTTTTTTCAGACAGGCCAGACGTTGCCATAGTACCAACCTCTGAAACGCGCTATCCCACAAGATTATCGTACAATTAGTAAAGAAATTATAATTGACTATGGGTGACAGTGACGTTTAAGAAGGGGGTGTGGCAGAAACAAGAGTTCACATTATTCTTAATATCTTCGTGAATTAAAATAGAAATACCTATAAATTATAGATATTCTTGTTCAGGAAAGAGTGCTCTTCAAAATGAGACTAAAAATAAAATTCGACATTTTGGTCCGACTTACGACCTTCTGTCCTTAACTTAATCATATTGGTAGGTTTGAAACCATTTCTCAGTGTTGCCTTGTTGACAATTGGTTAAATGCAAAAACCAAACTGAAAAAAAATACATGTGATTAATGATATTTCTTTCTCCCTCTTCTGTTACCTGTAACAAATATCTTTTTATCTCTTGTAAGGTTTTCCAGGTGTTTTTTCCCATGTTGCTGCTTATTGGGATTATATTGTGTTGACAAACAGAAAAGTAGCAATATCAACTCTATTGTTGCATTCTAGACTGTTTTGTTATTAACCGTTACTTTTGATATTTGTTGATGCCAGACCACAGTGTTCAATAATATAATATTCCTTATATTATTTACAAAAGACTATAGAAAATTGAGACAGAACCTCACATTTAGTAAAATTTGACCATCTTAATGGAAGACATTCCTTGTGTTGTTTATTTGATAGAAAATCATGAATATTGGTATTTGCTCACACTTTCTTAACTGAAAAAGTGTGAAAATTTTCTGTGCGTGATACAATTTATAGGTGAAAGACCGCATTCTCGAACAAACCGTAAAGTTAAGTGTTTAACATAACTAACCAACTACAAAAACTCATCAAATAAAAAAAAAGGAACTTTCAATAGTAAAAAGGTATATAACACAATCACTTCAATAGCTCACAATGAAAGAAGTTAATGATTCAAAAAGGTTTCACGCTTATGCACATAAGAAATACTAACATAAAAACACAAAACTTTAGAACTTGACTCGTTATAAAGCTAAGAACTATTGTAGTTAAATAATTGTAAATACTGTATAGATAGCGGCGTCTAGCTGTGCACTTAACCTTTGAAGCCCAGTGGTGGGAGCGGTTTGGGGAGCGTGACGAAAACTTCCCTCTCTGAGAGCATTGACCCGCGTGACAGTAGGTTCTCACAATCAGACATGCTCAGCATAGCCATCGCCGTCTACAATTCTCAAGCCGTGTCATTATGTTTGGCAACACTGGCCATCTGTCATCTGGGAGACCTAGCGCAAGCACATAGTAATTGCTAATACTGCATAAACACACAGATTTTGACGCCAATTGTTTCAGAAAATACAACAGAACATAACGTCCGCTAAATCTACACACAAATATCACAGAAAAAGGATACATATTATCATGCTATGTACTGTCAATTCCCGATAAGGTAATAAAGAAAGGCTGTACTGTACCTCAATGTCCAAATGTGTGAAGTTTCCTCTTCTTACTGCTATGATCACTGCCGTCATTGACGGGCTCAGAAAAATAATATTAAAAACTGTTCTAACGTATCTAGAGACTGCCTTAGATAATAAATCCATCACTTGTCCACAGATGCACTCATCATAGTCACAATACGCCTCCAAGCTTAATATTGACAGTTTAACAATAATGCTTCTAATGAAATCTACCTAAAAGCACTTTCCAACTGAGTACAGTTCATAATGTACTGGAATATAAAGGCAAGATAAAGATATATACCAAAACTAAATTACTAGGCACTGAAAGTTCACCTCGCTGTAATTGATTAAAAAGTAGAAATATAACTATTTATTTTAATAGTGCTGCCATAATTTGACTTGCCACCAGTTTTCCTAGGCTTCTGAAATAGTTTAATGAAATATTAGTGAAGAATTTGTTGGTTAAATTCGTTACCAGGCATTAGTTACACATACAACTTAATACGGGAAATACTCACTTCTACAACTTTCAGCAGGTCTGATCTACCACGAGGAATTTCACAGGTGTTCAAATAGTTAACACGAACTGCTTTTAGATGCTGTCATATCAAAATAAACGAACTGTATACGAACAAAACTTAGCATGTGACCTTACGTGTTTATAGAACTTAAGGATAAGGTTTTGAATATTCCCGAAGGGAATATGATGTAGTTTCCATTTGAGCGGATGAATTATCAATAAATGATAAAAATGGTCCGGTTAGCTCAAACAATGCCAGCGTTTCGCCCCAGTGTGCCGTTGGGCTCGTCAGTTGGTACAGACACACCTACCAATACGCGTGGCTAGCACATACTGAGAAGGCCATGCAAGACACAAAATACAAGCAGTATTGACGTCACGAGCATGCCAATGTGCTACGGGAGTAAAACTCCCTTTCATAAAAACAAAAGCCTTACCTTGGCAATCCAAATAAGGTTTTGAATATTCCCGAAGGGAATATGATGTAGTTTCCATTTGAGCGGATGAATTATCAATAAATGATAAAAATGGACTCGACCCAGTGTTGCCAATTCTACCAACTGCACTGCTTGAGAATTATAGACGGCGATGGCGTGGCAAATGCTGCAGTAGTATACCGGGGGAGTGTAAAGCTACGTGCCAGTAACTGAACATAAATGTTACAAAAATATGCACTGAATCTAAATGAAGCCTAAGTGAGCCAGATCTGATAGTGTTCACCTGACGAATGAAACTAGTCGTCCAATTTAGCCACCCATTTTGTGACAACTGTTTATTAAGTACAGTATATAAATAATGTAGTTTATTTCAGGCACTAGGATATTAATTGTAATTCTCTGCTTAATCCAATTTGGACACACTCGTGTTGACCGCCGGAAAAGTTTCAAATTATAATTGTAGGAGGCCAGCCTGCAGATCTATTTATGGCTTCCATATGCCATGGCTAAGCATGCATGGAGAAAGGAATTTTATAGAAGTTCTTTTCAGTGTGAATGTTTTCTATTTGTTATTATATTTGATAGTCGGTCATAGCAGAAGAAGGACAACAGTTATTGTACAGAGTTTTGTATAAATATTTTGCTCATTGACAGGTAGAAAGTTTTTATAATAGTTATCTCTTGGATAACTTCATTATTTGCATAGTACGTTTGCATATCTGCTTGACAATTATTATTTTTTTCCACAATCTTCTGACAGATTTATATCTTTACTGGACATAGGCCTTCTACTGCTATCTGGATGTTAGTGTTTGTTGTTAGAGAGCTACTTACAAATATATTGTAACTGAATGTATTTTGTCTGTTGATTTTCAGGACTCTGATGCACAGCATTACCTTGGTAACATGTTAGAAGTAAAACTTGAGTCAGATTCAAAGACAAAAAGCGTAATTTCAGAAGTAGTCGAAGAGGAACGTGAAACCCAGGTGATTAGCAATTTAACCAAATTTTTTCTACTTGTTCTGTTTCTCAGTGCTTATCCCTGTTTTTGGTCTTTTGTAATATTGTGTTAATGTCCATTCTAATGGTACAAGGGATGGTTTTATCTAAAGCAACTGGAAGTTCATCTCGTCGGACTAAATGGCTGAGTTGGCTTATAAACCAAGCTGCTGATTCAATCTCAGCTCAGTCCATTGGTCAAATTGAATGGTGCTCAAGCATATGTCTTTGGTTTGGATTCTGACAGGTATCACTAATCGGGGTAATTTACAGCAACACCTTGCGTTTCTTTTTAAGATTTCTGAATTATACATAACATATATCTGTATTTCACAATATACCATACCATTTCATTGAATATTATCCTGCATTTTTTTTAAAGTAACTAATTCTTATGCTCGTTCCCCTGTTAACCCTCTCAGTGCCACGCGCCGATCAGATCGGCTCTCGCTGCTCGCGCCAAAAGTGCCAAAGCCGATTCAATCGGCGCGCAGTTCATCTTATATTTGTAGATTTCTGTAGGCATATATCCGTGATTATTTCATATGGTTAGAAAGGCGAGGTTTCAAGCTTGCCTGTGCTTTGTTTACTTTTTTCCTTCGAAGTCCGGTACGCGATAGGTTTGAGTTTGAATTCACGCCCTCCCTTTGCACTCTCTAAATCACGCGCGTTCCCACAAAAAAATGCGGTTCAGTTTTTTCTTTTTGTTGAAGTTTTCTGCCTAAGATGTATCTAAGAACGTTCTACACAGGAAATGTAGTGTTTCTTCGAATATGACTCATAGGTGTACTTAATTTAGGCTCAAAACTGATTCTTTACAAAAAAATATGAAAAATTGAACAATTATCAGAATAAACTCAATTAAAAAACTTTTGATGCCATATTTACTTTTAAGAACATAATGTATGAAAGAATGAGGTATAGGTTATAATGCAAAGCAATAATAATGATTCTATCGTTTGAAATGTGGTATTTATGATTATTTTTTTTTCGTATAGTCTGCATGGCCATTGAGAATGGCTTGGCATTCTTGGCAAGTATTTCAGGAAATGGCTTGGCACTAAGAGGGTTAAGTAGGATAATACCGATTGCATATTTAGGTGTCATGTAATCTCGCGACCACCCCATGTAGTCTATATGATGACTTCAGGATTGGTCCGAACCGAAGCCTTAACCAGATAAAACAAAGAGGCGTGTCACAACAATTTTGATTATTTCTCCAAGCATGGTCATGAAACAACAACTCCTCCCCGAGTGGCCGAACGCTGGTCTTAAAGCCGTCGTCCTACCCACCACACATCTTCGATCACCCTGCTCTTATTCCGCCACTCACCACCTGCTTACAAACATAATTGTTGGCGAAGGGTGATGACTAGTGGGTATAGAAAATTTGGAAACCATTTTTGGTGTTGCCTTCTAGAGATTTGTGGGTGGCATTGTGGTTGTTTGGCAGTCTTGTAATCTTGTAGATATTAAAGTAAATAGTTCTATTTTATGGGCTTATCGCTGTGTACCAGTATATCGCAACTGTAGCCTACGATTATGAATAGCTGGACTTTATTAAGATTTTGCCTCAACTTCACAGATTATTGTTGCAGGGCTGAGACTACAATATTTGTGATTAACATTATGGGCTTTAATAGTGTTTCATAGTGCAATTTTGTTGTTTTGTATGTATGATTGATTTGGCAGGTCACCTGTTTTTTTTTTTTTTTTTCACGTTTAGGGAATAACATCCATTATAATTGGGTTAAATTGTGTGGACCGGCTGAAAAACATTTAATATTTTGTCTACTAAGGCAACACTGAAAAAAGATTTCAAACACGAGAAAGACTTAAATCTAATGTTTGCTTGACGAACGAAATATTAGAGACTTTTTCATGTAATCTCCTTTATAATCTCTGCAAATATTACAATTATTTCCCTTCTAATATAATACGATAAGACATGAATTCATGTTGAACGATTGAATGTTATCAAACAATTATTATTAAATTAACACTGAATAATATTCATAATAATATTCATTTTGGTCTTTTTACTTGAAGTCATCTGCATTATTGTTCAGAGAGGTTATTGAAATTCTCTCTTTCCCATGGTTATTCTCTATAAAAGTAAACTTTCTGTCTGAACATTTGGAATTTTTGGCTAAACTTTGTATTTATCCCAGATGTACAATGACCAAAATAACTTCGATTGAGTTTTATCTGTTTGTTATGTATTGGTGTCGAAACTACTGGAGGAAATGGTATGGAAATTAATCCGTAGGTAGTGTTTGCGAGTTTAATGGTGCATGGATTGATATTTGAGAACCAGATTTATTTAAACATGCTTTAAGACAAGTCAGTACATACCTATTGACGTCATGCAATACATGCAGCTAGTCACAGCCTGCTTGTCTTAAAGACATAGTATATAAATATAGAGCATGCAAGCATTACCAGCACACTTACTAACTGAAATTAAAAACTTATGTTTACAGGACAATCCAACAAGTAAAAGGCATCACCACAATAAAACTAGGCTACACATTATTTTATACAAAGGGGTGAAGGGGTTAACTGAAAACCTCAATCTCCGGCAGTAAAACAATTGTGCATTCTGTGTACAAAGCTTGACAGGGCAATGCCAGGTGTGAGAAAAGCTTGGTGATCTCTCATTTGCTGATCTCAGAGTCTCGCGAGGTGACATGTTCTATCATGGATGTCGCAGCACAATGTTGGTTTGTAAATAAAAGGAATCAAATATGATTAAGTAAGAGGAACTGGCCTTCTAGGATATAAAATCAAGTAAATAATGTCCAGTTGGATAGTAAATCCATACTGAAGTTGCATGCCAATATGCCCATGTCTTAAGGTTCAGTATGCATTATGAACAGTCCAAGACGTCCAGTATACAAAAATGCCCAAACTAAAACGTCCTCGGACAAATTCATCATTCGTAGCCTATTTCATTTCTTATAAAGAACTAAATTATCTAACTAAGTTTATGCATCATCTTTATCCTGAGTTCACTGAGTGGGATTTTGAAATGTCAGCCGATTTCCAAATTGAGGGACGATGCACCACCATTACTTTTGAAATTTATCATGCAATTTTTCCACAACATTATTTATCGTATGCTTGCCATTGATTGCATCTTTATTCACATATCATATGTCTGGTAGAAACAAAGGTGTTTAGATCTTCTTCTCCCTCTTCCAAGTTACCTGTCACATATGTCTGTAAATTACACTCTTAAAGTCGTCGAAATATTCTTTGCTGTTGACTGCGATGTATTCCAAATTATACAGCATACTTTATAATTATGAACATATTAAAGACATTTTGGTTATAGACATTTTAACATGACATTCTGAACATGCAGACATTTAGGAGCTATGCATTATGTACATCTGAAATCATTTCGTTGTAGACATTGGACATGACTGTACGTTATATCTGCCAACTGGATCTAGTGTTCAGTTTGGAGGAGACTTGATATTTATGGATTACTGTGGTGAGGTTAGTTTTCTCTGGAAAAGCAGATAGGGAAGGTAGTTAGGATGACATAAATGTCACTGCAATGCTTATCAGAGTGTTTGCAGGTGCTGGTCTCCATTATGACCTCAGTAGTAATATGCTACAGATGTGTAGGAGCCATATCAATCGTACTTAATGAGAGAGTTGGAAGCGTACAAAAGAAGGCCGCGAGGTACATGCCGGTTGCCACAAGTTGACAACAGTGTGATTTGGTGACTCAGAATTTCAACTAGTCAAGTTTGGTAGATAAACAATGTACAACAAGACTATTGGTTGTGACTTTAGCTCATAAAACAGAAATGTTTTCATTGGATGTTGGGAAGTATAAGGATAATTGGATCTTTCTTGTTATGTTAAACTAAGCCAGTGGAGTAATAACTGGATATGTATTTCTTTTGTAGGTGAGGACGAACAGAAAGAAACTATGTGGCAGGGAGCATTGTCAACCCTATGCAATCTAATATTTGATAGTAGAAGTAGTTAGGCAGGGTTCATAGATTTCAGTGTTAATGTGTTTCGGTGGGAAGGGTTAACTACTATTTTATTAAATTAAAAAATATAATGATTTTCTGTATTTACAGATAATTTAACCTTTTCAATTGTCCTTGTGCATATATCTTAAATTGTAGTGTTGTTAATTTTGCCACAAGAGTCTTTGTCTCTCCAAATGAATGCACATTTTTCACCAGATGACTGTTTCATGATAGGTCTGCCAGACTATAATTGAAAGTCCTGGAAATTTCGGCATCATTGACATTTGTCAACAAGGCAGGAATAATCAGATTTATTCCCTATATCTGCACTTATAACCTTATTTTATGGCACTTCATATTTAATTATTCTATAATTTGATTTCAATGGAATTAAAAACTGATTGTTTTATATCTGCACTGTTCTGTTGCAGTCAGTAAGAACAAATTACAAGTGATATTTATCTATTAAAGTTTTACTGAAGCCATCCAGCATTTTGATACATGTATCATACTGATAGCAGAGAATTTGTAGCAAAAATAATGAATGTTGTCTTTTTTTTCTCTAGGATGTGGTAGAAGAACAAGACATCATTGGAACTCTTTCTAATGAGTAAGTGCTTTTGGATTAGGTGTCCACCTCTTAATTCTTATTTCCATTCTAAATCCGTAATGAGGGACAGATGACCTCGCTGTCCGCCCTTTAAAACCGCAATAACTATCTAACTTATATCCTATCTTTACACCTAACTGTTCCATTTGAGTGGTAGACCGATTAAGGTAGGAGGCTGAATGTTGTCGAATGTCTTCCAAATATGAATCTGAACTTTTCAATCACTTTTTATTACAGTGTTAAATAATCCTTCATTTGTGATCCTCATGCATAGCTCAAGAAGAGTATGAAGTACCCAAGAGTTCAGTACGTGGATCAGAACTCAGAAGCTTCTTTTTGGATAAGGAAAGGAAGTTAACAGACTTGGATATGTAAATTTTTCCCTTTGCCTGCACAAGAAACTATACTTCTTTAACTGGAAACAAAATAGTCACTACGAGCTTTTATAAATTCTCCTTTGAAACTCGGAGACTTTTCTTGAAGGTTGACATAGATACGGTTTCTTTATCAAGAAAGGAAATATGAAAGCAATATTGTACCACATTGTATATATATCTTACATGTACGGTAAGGTGCATAACTAGTGGAGGATGACTGGGCTCTGCAAAACAATGGGTATGTTTCACTAATGTGAGTTACAGTTGGTTATATTTCCTTAACAGAAGGTACTGTCATGCAACTAGTCATGTACAGGTAAGATGACGAGTATTTTGTGGTGTGCTGAATATTATTGTGCTCATGAATATTATCACCTTGAAAGTGTACATAATATTTCAATAATAACTTAATTTACAGCTACTCTCTAATGAAAATTGAGTGATTACATAAGTTTGGTAATTCACTCATCTCAAAAGTTCACATCAGATATTCGAAACATTAAACACTGCATAGAAATTAGTACAATCAGTCCAAATTGATCAGATAATGCGAATACCACAGAGCCATCACCTCCATTGTTTGTTACAAAACAAAAACTCGCCCAACGATTGATAAGTAACAAATCAGGTTTACCCATATCCAAACACTAAGCAGGATCTACTCTAGAAACAACCTTATGAATTATAACAGTTAAGGTTAGGACCAAACCCACTGTCACCTCTCGTCAAATATTATGAATCAAAATATATTATTCTGGGTTCCAAAGCTTGAATTCACATTGAAATCCATTTTCCTCAGTGTCATTGTTTTGTCTTTTTATTTGACAATTTCAATACAGTATCATAATTCCATGCTCAAATTTTGCTCTGTCTTTAGGCCCCATAGATTGAATCCCGGAAGTGAAGTGAAAAAAAATCTTTGGATGATCTATATTAGAAGCTGTCATGATATAACCAATACGACGTAGTAATGACAGAATAACTCAATTTATAACTTCCTTCACACTTATGTTTCATATAATAACTTTCATACAATATCTTTCTTTTATATCTTAGCAATAACCTCCAACCACCCTTTTCATTTATTTTTTACACCTCTGTTCAACTCACATTGTCTGTCTTTCTTTATGGAATTTTAGGAGTCACCACTCCTATTCCACTAGTTCAAGTTACAATCACTTAAGCGCTCCATCACGCGCTAGCCAGTTTGCTTCCTAAACTAGCAACACTAGTTCAGCCTTTCGCCACAAACGCAAAGAACACCAAGCTTACCATATACAGATATATCACTGCCTACACAATTTCGGTAAATAATACATTCGCCCCCAGAAATCCTGATAATAATCTCACATTGGAAGAATTTCTGAAACACATTCTACAGAAAATATATAAAAGCTTGAAGCACGGAAACCTGGACTTCTCTCTTTTTCATGTGTTGTCTTCTTTGCACAGAATGTCCCCTCTAACCTCTGGGTGCGAGAGCAAAACGCTTCATACCCAGCATGTGTACTTAAAGCCAAGGAGTTTATAGCAGTATACAAAATTATAATTACCACCTTTACTGTTAACGGTAATAGGAGGCTTAGTAAAAACTGTCCCATTGGTTTCATTGCACAATAAACTCCCATCACTTCCATTATCGTAACTACTACAGCAAGGCTTGGTTTTGATTGACCGAGCATATTTTTGCATAGAACATCTCTAGACACAATTTCCTCTCATGTCGAATCACCATTTTCTTGTATACAACACACAGTTAATTGTAATGAACCTCCTGATTAGGTTCCCATTCACCAATTCACGAACCGTACATCATCCTTTTCTCATTTCTTCCTAATTTGTAGATCTGGACTCCTTATATTAGAAGCAAAAAGTCCCTTTCCAATTCATCATCATAAATCTCCATCTCACGCACTGTTACAATTTTTCTTTTAGACTTCATGCACTTGTCACCTGCAGAATGATATAGCCTTTCTACACTTTCACCTTCACATTCTTCTTGCAGAAACCTTGGATGGCACACTTAAAATTCCGAATTGCTTACAGCTGATTGTAAATATTGCTCCTCCATCAAAAGCTTGTCAAATGTGTCCACTTTAGAATGCAGTGTAAGGCATTCCTTGAAGTATTCTGTATGATGTTCCGACTTTGAATCGCTGACTTTGAAAATTTGGAAATTATATTTTAATTGTTCAGAATTGCTACACAAAATCAAGTTTAAAAAAATACAAAAACCAAGACAATATGTATGTTCAAAAAGTAAAAGAAAAGAAAAACGAATGATATCCACAGACAGATTCAAAAATAGGAAAAATACAGGGCGCCCGAGAATGTTCTCCTCAGTGGGTATGTGCAGCTACGAATGGTTGAGTCATGAGTTTAGTTGGCTGCACTGCACTGTGCCCTTGAAGGCGGGACTCCCCTGTGTTAGCTGTCGGTGTGTATCGCGATAAGCGCGCGAGCCTGCATGTCTTCAGTGTGTTCAGATAGATTTATTATTGGAAGAGTGCAACAGTATACAGGCGGTAATGTTTTCTACTGAAGAGAGAGTTTTTTTGGTGGAATACGCTTTTTGCGAAGGCGGTCGGTTTACAGAAAATGTAAAATAAAGATTTCAGGCGCTGTTTACTAATTCAAAGTGTCCAAACCGTGATACCGTCGGGATTTGATAAGTAAATTTTGTGTGACTGGCTCAGTTCACGATGTACTGGGAACAGGCAGGCCTACGCTTTTAACGGACGAAAAACTTGATGAAATCTCCGATATAATGCTGCGTAGTCCAAGTAAATCAACACGAAAATTAGCTCAACAAACAGGAATCTCTAAGTCGACAACACATAAAGCTGTAAGAGACAAGCTTCAGTTGTTCCCTTATAACGTTACCGTGGTTCATGAATTAAAACAAACTGATTACGGAAAAAGAGTGATATACTGTGAATGGTTCCAAAGATTCATAAATCGACATGGACTTGACGTTTAAATAAAAGGTCTTTTTCAGATGAAGCATGGTTTCACTTATCCGGCTTTGTAAATTCCCAAAATTCACTAATTTGGTCTTCAGAAAATCCCAATGCACTAAGACAATTACCATTGCATTCGCAGAAAATTGGCGTATGGGTTGCCATATCACGAGCACGCGTAATAGGGCCAATCTTCTTTGACAGTTCGGTGAGGAGATAATTTACAAGTTTATTGATCAGTTAAATGAAGACGAAATTGAATGCTCTTTCTTTCAACAGGACAATGCTACTGCACATCCATCCCACCAGTCGCTTCACCTTTTAAATCAATTTTTTTTGGGATAGAATAATAACTTAAGGCCTCTGGCCACCACGGTCTCCCGATTTAACCCCACCAGATTATTTTCTTTGGGATGTGGCGAAATCTGAGGTATATAAAACTAATCCAAAAACGGTTGAGGAACTTGTGAATATCGTTAATTATATGCAGTCCATTCCGCAAGAAACTTTAGTGAAAGTCTTCGACAATGTGTGTAGATGTGTTGATGTATGTCTTCGAACACAAGGACAACACTTCCAGCGTCTGTTATGAATGGCTGTGGTGAGTATAAAGTTTACTCTTTATTTGTTATGATGCAGGCGGCAGTCGAGCTGCTAACGTAACTGCTGTAGCTAGCTCTCGCAGACGCATGCAGGCGCTGCGGAGAACATTCCCGGACTCACTGTATTATGTATCACACACAATGAAAAATATGTATATTACAGCATAACAGCAAATGTATCACAAAGTAAGAAAATAGACATTTAAATGTCTCAAACACCCAACTCATAACAAATACAACAAAATAGCGGCACACGCCCCTAACACATAAATTTTACGTCCAAATAAAAATTCATCTCAACAAATTCATATATACAAATCTAAGTTACATTCTTCCTTTTCTTCTGGTTCTCGTAATTCAGTGTCTCTATGGACCTTCTTCTCAGCTTTAGCTTCCAACTTAACTCTTTTCTTGACATCAACTTTATCAGAAATGTCAATACTTTTAGTCTCATTATCATCATCATCATCTGTATCATTAGATTCATTATAGCGTTGGGCTGTATGTCTCCTCTGTGCTCTAATATAGCGAGCTCCTACTGCTCTTCTAGACCTATCTCTATAATTTCTTCTAAAACGAGAAGTATCCCCTGTACCATTTTCATCATTATCACGCCTACAATATCCTTCCCCTCTATTTCCATTAAAACGTCCTCCTCTGCTATGTCGGCGGCGACCTCTACGTCTACCTCCACAACCTTTCTTTCTTCTTTGCCTGTTATGACCTAAGCGATTTCGACCTCTACAACCGCGGCGTGCACCACCACATCTGATTCCTCTTTGTCGCCTACTATGTCCTCTCCAATATATGCCTTTACAACATCGCCTTATCTTATATCGTAATTTTACTTCAAGCTCAACTATCTTCCTCTCATCTACTCTATTCTCTCCTACAATTTCCTCTAATTCTATGCTACTATTGCGAAACGTCTCCTCTAACAGATTCTTCCTCTCATCTACTCCATTCTCACCTACAATTTCCTCTAACTCTATGCTACTTTTGCATAACGTTTCCTGTAACAGATTCTTCCTCTCATCTACTCTATTCTCACATACAACTTCCTCTAACTCTATGCTACTTTTACCTACCATCTCCTTTAACTCCAAACTACTTTCACCTACAGTCTTTTCTTCCTCTATTTTGCTTTCAGCTATCATCTCTTTTACCTCTAATTCACTTCCTTCTATAGTCTTCTCTATTCTGCTTTCATCTACAATCTGCTCTACTTCTATTGTAATTTTCTTATATCTCTCCTGCAACTGAGTTTGGATTTCTCTTCTAATTTCACCTTTTGTTTGCTCTAAGCTCTCATTAAGCTTTTCATACTTCTCACTTAACCTTTCATTCACTTTGACCACATTATCTAATTTCTGATTTATATTATCAAATTTACTGCTAAATTCCTGTAATTTATCATTAGTTTTCTGATTATTATGCTTTAACTCCTGATTATCCTGCTTAATTCCTGTAATTTATTATTAGTTTCCTTATTATCCTGCTTTAATTCCTGTAATTTATTATTAGTTTCCTTATTATCCTGCTTTAATTCCTGTAATTTATTATTAGTTTCCTTATTATCCTGCTTTAATTCCTGTAATTTATTATTAGTTTCCTGATTATGCTGCTTTATTTGCATAAGAATACTAAGGATACTATCTTGTGTGGGGATCTCAGGTGTTCCACCTTCAGCGCTTGTACCACTATGATTTATCTGCACATTATTCCCAGTTAGATCTACTTCACCATTCTCCACATTCTCATCACTCTCACCTTCCTTTCTCACCTCCATTCTCACTACATTCTCATCACTCTCACCTTCCTTTCTCAACTCTATTCTCTCCTACATTCACTTCAACACCTCTACTAAGCTTCATCATTTTCTCCTTATCCATTCCGTTTTGTAGTAGGTTCTTTTCGTATGTGATATAAATTTCCGGGAGGGCGCCGATTCATAGATAGAATACTATGAATGAATATTATTTTAATAGAGACACAAGAACTCATTCATCTCAGGAATGGTGTGTTTTTAACACCAACCAGGACGCTACAGTAAACAAGGCAGATAAATATATGCTGCAACATAAACATAATTTATCGGAATGCCACGTAGTATTTTGTTGAATTACGGGATGTTAATATAAATTGTAACAATAATTTTATCACAACAGGATATAATTTCCAACTTCATAGCATCAATCGATTTAACATTTTATTCTGGTTTTCTTCTTTGGATACTATATTAGAAGCTGTCGTCATATAACCAATACGACGTAATAATGATGACAGAATAACTCAATTTACTTCTTTCACACTTATGTTTCATATAATAACTTTCATACAATATCTTTCTTTGATATCTTAGCAATATCCTCCAACCACCCTTTTCATTTATTTTTTACACCTCTGTTCAACTCACATTGTCTCTCTTTCTCTATGGAATTTACAGAGTTACCACTCCTATTCCACTAGTTCAACAAGTTACAATCACTTAAGCGCTCCATCCCGCGCTAGCCATTTTGTTTCCTAAACTAGCAACACTAGTTCAGCCTTTCGCCACAAACGGAAAGAACACATAGCTTGCCATATAGATGTATCACTGCCTACACGATTTTGGTAAATAATACAACATCAAGTTTGTTGCAATGTAGCAGGTGCCCCTTATCCATTTTACCTCCAGGTTCGTGACAAAGTGTGCATTTTTCCGATCTCAGGATGTTCATTCATTTCAGATGAGCTGCAAGGCAGTCATGGCCAGTGTTAAGTCTGAAGAAGGCTACAGCTTTTCTTCTTGGTGTTTATTTATATTGATCCCATTTAGCATCAATGTCCTTCCATAATTTGGTTTCTGCTGTTTTCTTTGCTATTTCTTCATACCTGTTTTTGATAGTATTTTTCAAAATCCTTTCGTTGACATAAAATCAGTCTGACTGACAGGTTGTTGTAGTGTGGTACCTTTTTTTTGTTAATCTGTCTGCCTCTTCATTACCCGCTATTCCAACATGAGAAGGGATCCACTGAAATGAGATCTATTTGTGGAGTCTTAGAAGGATTTTTATCATACCAAAAAATTATTTCAGTTCTTTATTTTGAGGCTTATAATTTGATGACACGGCATGGATGAATCTGTAATGATAACACATATTTGATAATCATTGTTTCTGCCTAGTAACTGTTGTAGTGCATGTGAAATTGCTTTTATCCCAGCACCAAAGTTTGTTTTGTTTTGGCCTACTGGGAAGTAGAGTGAGAAGAGAGATGAATGTATTCCTGCTCCAGTTCTATTTTCTTTGTCTTGTGAGCCATCTGTAAATATTTTTAGCCATTGATTAGATGGATATCTTTCTTCTATTGTACAGGGGGCCAGTTGTTTTAGATCATGTGGTGAAGAGTCTTTCTTGCAGACCTCTTCTAGCTAAGTAAGATCTGTAGTCACTTGTATATATTCAATGTGGTTGACTGGCATACAGAGTGGTTCAAGTTTTATTTGCAGATTGCTCTTATTTATATACTCTTTGGCGAGACTTAAGGGATCTTTTTATGTTTCAAGATTGGGGCTAGAAACTGTTTTTTTGATCCATGTCATTTGAGGTAGTCTTTTTATACTGAGATATGCTTTGGATGTTTCATGTTTCATTTCTTGTTCTATTGGTAAGTTATGGGTATATAACTGCAAGGTGGTTACAGGTGTGGTTTTATTGCACCTGTTATGATTCGTAGAGCATTATTCTGACACCTCTTGAGGAGATAAATGTTTGACTGGGGTGCTTTAGAGAGTACTTCACTGCCATATTTTATGATAGGTTTGATGTAAGTATTGTAGGTTTTGTGAGTGTGTCTTGAGTGCTCCCCCAAGTAGCTCCTGCTAGTCTCTTCAGTAATTTCATCCGTTTGCTTACTTTATCCTTCACATGTTGTATGTGTTTGGTCCAGTTCAGCTTCTTGTCCATGATGATACCTAGGTACTTTGTACTTTCACTTTTTGGAAGTTATTGGTTACTGAATTTGAGACTGAAAGTCGAATTGTGGTGTCTCAGAGAGAAAAACTGGTATACTGTTTTGGTAGTATTGATTTCCATATTATTATTTTCAGTCCAGTTTTTGAGTTTTATAAGTGCCTGGAAATTCAGTTCCTCTTTCAATTGAAATGAATGCGTGGTCGAGACGAGCGGGGTGGTGTAGGTGGCTAAATATGTGGTGAGGATCCTGACTGCAATAATTGTTATGGCCCTGCAGCATAGCCGATCTTGTTAAGTGGTACGATGGCTGCATGGAGAAATAGAAGGCCGGAGATTGAAGCAGAAATCCCATCTCTCACCATGGTGATCCTTAATGAGGTTATTACCCTGGTTGTTCCACACTTCCTTCATTCAAATGCTCGTAAATTGCCTTGCTTCAAGTCCTGGGATACTTACCCCATTTTACACATTTCTTACGTCCCCACTGAAACACAGATTAGAAGACAAATTCAGTACATTACCAAGTGTATGGGCATGATGTCCAAGATATCTCATTTCCCTCAAATGAATTAACAACACAATTTTATGTCTTACTCAACAGTTATGTTTATATTGGTATCACTTATTTAGCATGAGTACAGAACTCATTCTTCATATAATAATAGGAAAAATATCCAAAAGATTCAATTGATGCCTACAGGGGGCTACTATACTTGGTGTTAATCGTAGCAAATCAAATTTCCTTGAGCAAGAGAACGGTGTTTATGGGTTGTGTGTACAGGGTATTTCCGTGTAAAACCTACATACATGGGGTTCGAGCATGGACTGGCAAATGGAAACAATTGGGAAGACAAATATTTTTGTCGGGCTAAGCATCCATGTAGGAGGCATTTAATGCACACCATGTGACCAACAGTTTTCAAACAATAAACTTGAAACAGGACATTAAAAACCACAGTACCACAACCAAGGAGGGAGAGGAACTTTACTGGACTCTGACTGAGAGGTAGCAGTGTTTGAAAATGTGCCCCTCGTGCCTTCAATATGAACATCATCCATTGCATGTCAAATAAGCTAGTACTGTGGGAACATCAGCTGCATTCATACCACTTAGAAAGCATGTATGACCCTTTCTTTGCATTTCATTGGGTCCTGCTGGGTCGATCCTTACTTTCCTGTCCATGTGCTGTTCACAGATGAAGCCGGAGATGGTATCGTAAGACGTGTATGGTGTAATGCATTTTTCTTGCACAACAGTTGTCAGTGGTCATCATTACCTGTACTGGGGCATGTGTTGCTATAGTCAATTATTATTAATACACATTATTTCTCCCGCCTGTGAACACCATGCTTCTGACAGACGTTCGCTTCCTTGAACCTGTTCATGTTGTTGTCGTCGGACAACGCTTGTGGGTTTTCAATGATTGGACCCCAGCCCATTTTCAAATGCTGCTCGTGAATGCCGTAAGCAGGCTGCCTCTAAGAAGTGACCAGCTCGTTTTTCTGATCTAATCCCTAATCTAATCTGGATTTCTTCATGTGAGTTCCTGTGAGTAGTCTCAGGAGATTCTAAAGAACCTGTTGTATCTGAATAGCAGCTCCTGGCAAGAAAACTCATTGCCTGGGCAAATAACCATCGAGACTGAATATTTTGTCTCATTGAAAAGTGATTAAACTCAAGTAAATTCTTTAGGTGCATGCCTTATCTGTTGGGGGTTTTGGTCAAGCGTACCAATTAGAGAGCATCAGTAGTAGTTTGTTACACCTTGCCTTGATCCCCCTCCGATTGTTCACCTCGAACTGAATTCTGTAATGAAGTATTGTATTCATTATACTCATATATCTCCATATTCCATTTTTGGTGCCTCAATTGAGAGGAGACAATGCTGAGAGTGCTCGCAGTCTCGGCAGCAAAGAAGTACTATGATGTGCAGAGGCAAAAGAGACAGTTACTATATTAGCGGCAGACAACCTTAATATTGCCCCTCATCAAGCAACAATCACTTCCCGAATCATGATATGATGAGAGGATGTGATATAATCCTTCCTTATTGTGTTCTCTTTTAGAACACTCTAAAATTCAATATTTCTGAATTCTTCTTATATTGGTAGGTAATATAAGTGCCATTCATTTCTATATATATTTTTTGAACTAAACACAATGTGTACATAGTTATTCTATAGAAAACGTCATTTACATCAGTCCTTTCCGTAATGTGAGATTAGCAGAGTTCTTTGGGCACATTCGAACAGATGATACTGTGGGCAGGCTTGGTGGCAGAGTTCGCAGGCACATTCATTGTCGGCGTTGTGGAAACCTTTCCTGCTGCAGATTCGATGGTGAAATCCATGTATTGCCCCTCTTGTGTAAAGGTGGCGGAGTTCGTAACCGGCTGTTTTCCATTCTTCCTCTTTCATGGCTGGGGTTCGGTAGAATGCCGGGTCGATTTCTGCTGCTTTCTGTACTCATTCTTCCAAGAACTTGTCGCATGCTTCGGTTGAGGTCAAGCTGTATGTCAACATCATGTCTTCTATAAATGTCGTTGTTCCCGCCAGTTGATATGCTAATTCAGCGAAATGACGAGTTGATATGCTGGTGGGGTTGGAGCGTACTTAGATACACCAAGCGTCTTCTTTAAGTATCTGGCTTTGACTCTATCCAGGGCTTTGACATTCTTGTAGGTCAGGTGTGGCCATATTATTTCGATGGCGTATGATGCTACTGGGGCAATTTTCAGTTTAAACAGTGAAATTGCTGTCGCCAGTGATAAGCTTCTAAGTCTTTTTATTTGCATTGTGGTCTTAATTGCGGTGATTGTTCTATTCTCGACGTGCCTTGTAAAGGTAAATCCTGTGACCTGTAGAGTTACCCCTAGATATTTGTAAGACTTTGCTATATCCAGTGTGTGATTTCCTTATCTGAAAACGTCTTTCGATGAGATTCGTCTTCCTTTGCGGAACTTCATTACCTTTGTCTTCTTTAAATTTAAGTTAAGTTCGTTTTCTCTTGACCATTCTGCTAACTTGTTGATCGCTTCTTGCATCATTGCCCTGTTTTTGCTTAGGATCACCATATCATCTGCGTACAGTAGAATTTTGACTTCTTCCGTCGTGATCTTTTGCATAATGTCATTTGTGATAATGTTAAACAATATCGGACTTAGGGGGTCCGCTTGTAGGACTCCATTTGTTTGTATTATGGCCGTTCATTTCTATGTACTAATATACACAACGTTCGCAGGTTCCCGGCTCCATTGAAGAGTGACTATTCGCAAGTGGTAGATGATAGTGAATCTCGTCAATGGTTGGAAACTAAACCTTTTTTCTGTGAAGTATGCGGCAGAACATTTTCCAGGCAGCCACATCTTACAGCACATATGTCAGTCCATACGGGTGATAAACCTTTCACATGCACTATATGTGGTAAAGCATTCTCTTGGCCGGAGAGTCTAAAGAGGCATGCTTTGCACCATACTGGAGAAAAAAAACATTCTTGTGACGTGTGTGGCAAGAACTTCTCCTTGCCAGAGAATTTGAAAGTGCACAAGTTAATTCATACAGGAACCAGGCCCTATTCATGTACTGAGTGTGGTGATTCTTTCAAACAGGCTGGAGCTTTGAGGGCTCATTTAACAATACACACTGGTGAGAGACCTTATTGTTGCTCCGTATGTAAAAGGGTCTTCAGACTTCAGAAGAGTCTTAAGAAACATATGCAACTTCATATTGGTATTAAACCCTATTCCTGTTCAACGTGTGGTAAGAACTTTTATCAGCGTGAAAGTATGATGTCGCACACAATGGTTCACGTTGACGATAAGCCACTTTCATGTGATATCTGTCGTAAGACCTTTAAACGCAGAGATTATTTGAAGAAACACATCTTAGCTGTTCATTCTCTGTGAACATGTATGTTAACGTTTGGTATTAAGATGTGGGTGAAATGCTCGCAGGTGGGTATTGTGAGAGAGTACTGTACTGATAAACTGAAAATGGGAATACTTATAATTATAGATGTGAGATAACGGTCGGTGAAAAAATTTACCCAAAAGTCCAGCTTACGACAATTCATTTGGGGAAGAAAGGTGTAGTCCAGAACTAGAGAATAGCTTTTGTTGGAGATGTAGATCCGGCAGATATTGTTGCAATGTCCTAATTTAGTTCTAGTTGCGTTATTTAATATACAGTTTCATTCTAATTTTCTTTATTGTATTGAACTGCTCTTATACTTTGAAACTGTCATTAGGAAAAGTGCAGCATCCTTACTAGTAGCCAAACTTTTAGTTTTTCAGGAGGAGTCCTTAAACTTAATATGTAAGAGTTGAGTGTTTCTCTGCTTTTATTCCAATATTTTTAAAATCAAATGGCCAAGTCCATCAGTCAGTAACACAGATGTTCTAATGTCTAAACGTCTATGCCCTCAGGTGACCGTTCTAAATATGCTAGGTTTCCTGTGAATCGAATCATTCACTGCCCATCGGGTTACGTCTTAATCAGTTCATTGTTTTCTCTCTTATTGTCAGTGAGTGTACACGGATATGAGTAATTATTTAGCAGTGTTTGACATGCAGAATCTAAAGCATAGTGAGCAATATGCTTCAGGCCAATTATTCATTTTAAGATCTGTTTTTACTTGAACTTTTGAGTAATTAGCCCTATTGTTACAGGATTTGAGTAGGGAAACCATGATACCCTACGTGAAGTCTTATGTGTCTATGCTGGGGCAGAACAGCCTATTATTCAATAGAAAGTAATTCAGTTCATAATGTCACTGATTGTGGTCCATATTGACGTTAATATATTGAATGAATATTAAAATATCCGCCTTTTCAATACAATTTATTAAATAGTACCCACAGGTACATGTATCTGAGGCTTTTACACTCCCCCTTCATCAGCCTGCTTGACAAACCTTTTAAGAATCTTCCTTGTTCCCAAGCATATACAAATCACAACATAAAAACTTGATAATAAAAACACACATATTACACTGCTTACTGTTAAGGAGACAAAGATATCTTGGCTACTATTCACATGTTGACGTAAGATTGGATGAAAATTTAAGTGCATAATTCATTTAAGATATTTTCCATAGAATTATGCACTTGAATTTTCATCCAATCTTATGTTAACATGTGAATAGTAGCCAAGATATCTTTGTCTCCTTAACAATAAGCAGTTTAATATGTGTGTTTTTATTATCTAGTTTTTATCTTGTGATTTATATATGCTTGGGAACAAGGAATGTTCTTGAAAGGTTTGTCAAGCAGGCTGATGAAGGGGGAGTGTAAAAGCCTCCGAAACATGTACCTGTGAGCACTATTTAATAAATTGTATTGAAAAGGCGGATATTTTATCATTCATTCAATATAAGTAATTCAGTTGGGCGATGTGTCATAGAAGAAATCAAAGCATTCGATCAAAAGGAGTTTCATATAGTTGTCCGTTGTTGCGCCCAGAATATTAAAATAAGAGTGTAATTTACACACGGTACCCTTAAATACTTAAACATAACCCAGGCAATTCCAGATTTGACAGCTAGCACAGTTGTAAGTCCTTAGCGGATAATAGTGGGATTATTAATAAGTTTCTAGGATATGATGTGGAGTGAATTGGTTATTCATACTGAACAGTACTCGGGTGGTTGGTTGTAAAATTATTGAGGGCTTGTGCTACTTTACTACACTGAAACAATGCTGCACTAAATACACAAATGAAAAAGAAATCACTTTATGGAAGCATGAACATTATTATTCATACCGTTCCGATGGTATTTACGAGGATACTGTACAAACTTAGGCGCTCTTATAGAGCTACTTCTTGGGCTGGCGTTGCTATGGTTATGGGTGACCATTCCATGATTCTCTTTCAAGGAATTGTTTAAGAAATATCTCTGTTCTAGGGCCTCAAAATGTGGGAGCTGTGTCTGGTCCTTCAACAACATCGATATTATCCTATTGAAGCCCTTTACTCGTATTCAAAGTCCCAGATCTATGAAGTATCTTCATGAAAAATTTATGCTTAATGGGCGGTTGAGTAGTGAACCGTTTTCGCTCATTTTCAACTTCAGTCCTTTACTTTTCTATATCTTGTGCCAATTATATGAATTGTTCTCTCTTTTTCTCAGTTATTTCTGGCCGGAATAACTGAGCAAATCAACTGATAATTCTGTAATTACCAATCAGGTTCGTTATAGTAACTCGTTACTATATCGAATCGTGATTAGTGGTCCCTCTCTTTACTCTATCTATGTAACTCTGTTACCAGGAACAACACCTTGTTTGTCTCTGGACTGTTCTTATGTTTTTCTAATGTAGGATGAAGGTATTTTGATGAGCTACCGCTCCCATTTTCGAGATGCCTTGCTCCTGTTTTCCTATTTTATTAATATTTGTCATTTCTTTGTGAGAAATACTCATAGCTGACGTAATATAATTAAATTTGTGTGCCGTTTATCTTATGTGAAATAATTTGCTTCACATCAATGTCATCAAGGTAAGGCATCGGAATATTTCTTTGTTATGTGTGTGTGTGTGTATATTTCCTGTGGAATACATTAGTGTATTGCCATGTATGTTCACCATGTATATATTTGTTTCATTTGTTTGAGTTTTCACCTTTACTTTCCCATTTCTTCATGTTAGTATTTTTGTGAGTGTTATGCCTTTATAGTAACTTAATTGTGTGGTTTTCTTCTTCCCGGGTTCAATTGGTCCTATATTCGGGCAAAGTGCTTGTTCGCTAGTCTGTTCGTTCAGGGGCGCAATTATGACCCGTGAATTAACTGATCTCTATCAATCAGGCAATGGACCTGTTGACATAGGGTTCGGTTGTAACCTCCCTATTGTGCCCTGGTTCACTTGTGATATCTGTATCTGTTGGTCACGACTTTGATATTCGTGGATTTATTTGCCCCAAGTAAGGCCTATGTCGTACACCACATTATATACATTCATTTACCTTTGCATCTTCTATCTATGATTTTGTATTATTAACGTAACTCGTTTTTATATAATTGTCACTTTTGTGTAATGTACTTCCCTTCACTGCACTCGCCTTTATTTCTATTTCCTTACTTTGGTGCATTTTTCATATACATTACCCTTCAGATATTAATTTTAATTGTTCATAGTTTTGTCGTCACATATTTAGTTCAGTCGCATACAGTCCTATGAGTATTTACTCTATTAATTTTGTCCCTCCTAACCCCCATTTTCCTTGTATCTTCTAGACTATTCGGATTTCCTTTTTCCGCGAATCCCTTATCTAGCCTTTTAATCTTTTAATTCCTCACTTAATTTTGCACTGTGTGTGCATGCTAACACACTAGCCTACCTCTCTCGCTTATGTCTATGACATAAACTTCATGCACATTTCGTGCATCCAACTTAACTACAGTAACTCCATGTCTTATTTTTACATAACCTAACAAGTTACATTGTATCGCTTCTTCGTCAGTATATTATCATTCTTTGCTGAATACAAAATTGTGAACCCTATTATATCTACGTGACCTCTGAGTTCATTCATTCCTTTGATGTTCTGCGTCTTTATTTACTTCTACTACGTTGGTTATAGGCGAGGCCCATGCTCTTTGTATGTATCACATTGAGCTTGCATCCTCTTCCATGTGAATGTACGTTCAGTCCACGCCTCTGAATGATATCTATCTCCCCCTTTCGACCTCTCGCTATTCTGGTCTTATGTATTCATTTCCTCCTAGTCCTGTTACATGGGTCCAGCGCAGGACTAAGATAGCCTACTCGTTTCCACTGCTGCTACAACATCCGCAAGGTGAGACCGTTCGGTAGTTTTATGTGAAAGAACAACATAAGGACACCTCTTAAGTTTTATATATTAGCATAGATGTGCAAAAGCCCAGCCTGACGCTGGGTTGCAAGCAGCTCCACTACGAAACGTCAGGCTGTCTTGCGGTGGGTGAAAGAGTTTATCCATGGAACGCTTTCCTTGCATTTAAGAGATGTTTATGCCGTGCACGAAAGTACCGCTCCTCGTGGCTTTATTTTAAGCTTGGGCTTAGTTTTTGCCCTTGAAGACATGGTCCACAATATCTAAATAAACTCTTCTGGATTTTTGCAGTGCCTCGAGTGGGGGGTTTGAGGCTCATATTGTAATTTTTAAAACGACTTATTATTACAGTTTCCTGACATTAAGTAGAATATAGCCTACTTTTTTCATTGTTCCAAGAAGAAATGCTATTACTTGCTCTAGAACAGTTAATAGAATTTCGTTGCAACACAATTGCTCAGCTCCTTGAGCCCTTGCCATTTCATCAATGTAACGAAAGGGTGATAAATATCCCGAACACCACAAGTTAGGAGATACGTAAGTTTCTCTTTAAAAAGTAAACAAAGGAAAAGCGTTTGATCTATAATTAATTATTAACTTATTTTCAGGTTTGCATTCATAGATCATAGAAGCCCCATTTGTTGCTGTTTTACAACACATAATGGTACAATGAACATTACAAAATATAAAACTCAATAATCTATTAAATCTCATAAATTGCGTACGAAGTATATGTTATTTAAAAATATCACTCAGAAACATCCTGTAATACGTCACTGAGGTGTATCCTCAATACCGAGCGATGTGAATTCTCATATGCATTCTCAATATAAATGCCTGATGCAATATAAACAATAGATTTATAGTATTCATGCGGTAAGTAGGGGCAGATGACCTCGTAGTTCCGCCCCTTAAAACAACAATAACTAACTTCATGCGGTAAGGTATCTGCATTGTGAACAAGGTAAATCTGTTGCTTCGGCCATCAACTTTTTCCATTCGACTAAACCCGACTTACAGATCTGATGGGGTCATCTGTTTGAGGATATTCATGGCGGAGAAGATGACCTCGATGTTTCACCCATTAAGACAACAAGCACCATCACCACAATGCACATCTACAGGCACAGTGTAGTTCGGCTAGACCTTTAAATACCGTATAAGTATATAAATATATAGTTTCAAAATCTGTAGTGACAACATTTTTGTGATCTCTTCTTTCTTATGACTAATCCATCCGAAGAGTAGTTTTTTCTTCTTCACCTGTTGACTGTGTTGCTTCCCTCACAATGTTATACACTGGACGGATTGATATTGCACATGTATTTGCCTTCTATAAATGTAACTTATTCTATGATTTGTCTTGATTATTTTTCTTCTTATACTCGTGCAAGATGTAGATGATGTTCATCGCCTCCTCGTTCGCTTTTAGTAAGTTTTCCACCAGTGAAACATTGCAGTTGTGCATCCGTTTCACAAAAACGCACGACGAAAAAATTAAAAATCTACTTGAAATAAAACTGTAAACGGTCAGAGTTTCACGAACAGTAGATAACGAACATCGACCTCCTGGAACTGTGTTTTCCTGTCAGGAGGCATGCGTACTAGCTCCCTTCCTCTCGTGCATGTATCTAGCCGCTTCTTCATATTAATTTCTGCCTGTGCTGGTAATTTTGCATGTGCATTTGGACAATTAAGATCCCTTGCACAGTTCATTGCGATGATGTATTATCTGGAGTGCAATAGGTATCAATTTCCCAACGTTGACAGGAAAATGTAGGAGTTAGAAATAACAAAAGAACCCTTTGGTTGACAAGGTTTAGTTTCAACAGGGAAATGGGATTAGCATGTTCATTTGTGGCAGGTTATGTTTCAACACTATTGTCATTTCGCTGATTGGCTAGTCACCACAACAAATAGATCTCCCATTATGTTTCATTTCACTTCTTTTCCTTGCTAGACAGACTGTTTTTCATTCTTAGTTTTGCTTTTTGTATTGACAATTTTTTTTTTTTTTATCATGTTTGATACAAAATAGATTAGGTTTCATAATTGCATTCTATAACTATTTTTTTCTTATCCCATGGCAGAAGGAACTGAATGACTCCAACATGGTTGCCTTATTTCGATGTTCCGGTAATAAAAATAAAATATTTTTTAAGATTGATTACTGTAGGCCTGCTCTTTTATAGGAATGTTAACTCTGTAATATTATTAGGAATTGTAGATCGTTTAAAGATAGGTCAAGGTGTCATACGACGCTATTTGTTTACATGTTTTAGTCTACGCAACGTATCCCTCTCGAATTGTCTTCGCATAATTTCATCGTTATATCCCTTTTCTTTTTGTAAGTTCTGCATATATCATATATTTCAACGTTGCTATAGAGTTAAATTAGTGAGCACTCATGTTAGTTGGAAAAATGTACACAGTTTCCACGTGCAGTAGTCTGGGATTGTCAACATACAGGGTCTTTATTTTTGCTTGGCAAGGACATTCTTGCTCACGCGCTCCGCCAGTGACAGCTCAGTTCCCGGCTGCCGCGCGTGCGTACAGACGACAGAATACGGTGCTGAAAATCAGTATCATGCATTTTTACTCTCCATGCTTACAGTACATGCTGAAAATGTTCCCCATCCGCTCCCAAACATTACCGGCATCTCCTTATGAAGTTTCCGGTTACTCTGGTTAATTTAGCTTCAGTAAGGAAACAACGACATTTACGTCTATTTTTATTGTTTACTGAACCTGTACATTTGGCTAACTCCGACGCTGAAGGAGGAGTTACGCTGCGAGTAGAGTGCAGGATATTTACCAATTGACGAACGTGATCACATTTAAAATATATACAGAAGTAAAGAAGGTGGTAATGTAAAACAGGTGATAGATAGGACAATATATGGATTCAAGTAAACAAATGTCTCTTGGCGAGGGGCGGGTGAGCGTTAAACCGTGCCCTCCCCCCACCGTCAGTCACTACTTAATTTCTTTTAAAATAATCTGGAGAATTAATGCGTACAACTACGGGTGCCATCTGCGATCATACGATGAAACTTCACCTTAAGTCAAAAAGCTATCATAGTGTCATCCACCCTGTCACATTGTATAGATGCGAGTGTTGGCCGACAACGACCCAATCTGAGCGTCGCGTCGAGACGTTAAGGAGACCAAGATGGATAGCGGAAATCACCAAATTTGATCATGTTTCTCCAATGATATCAGGAAACGGTTTGGATATGTGCTGCGAGCGGGAGAAAGTAGCATTGCGAAAACTGGCTACAATTTGCTAGTAGAGGGCAAGAGACCTTAGGGACGGCCGAAGCAACGGTTTGCTGATACGATGCGAAGAGACTTAAGGCTGTGCTACTAGTTCTGCTGTCAATTGCTGGACAAAAGATAGCAGCACGTTGCACAACCACCCTCCCCTCCACCGTTGTATACCTAGGTTCCGAGTCGTACGCTTATATTCAGCCTTGTGCCTTACCATCGTCCATCCGGGGAGGCCGCTGGCCTGCGTGTTACTGTATGATTATAAGAAATAATTTCCATTCTCCAGTTTCGGAATATGCAATGTCGAATCTCATGCCATGTCTGCCATCCTGCCACCAGTTGTTTTCGGAACAATTAATCAGTCACAATCAACGTTCACGGTCAAATAATCCCACTTGCATTGGGCCCATAACCTGTTAGGTTTGTTTAGAGGACAGTGGAATTATACATTTAGTGTTGATACATACAGTTTATTATACCATGTGCTAATACAACTGTTAGGTTACACGTACCGTCCACCACATAATACCAGCTTGTTCTATCTGCACTCACGACTACGGACCAATATAGCTCTCAGCTAACGACTGACTGATAATAATAACTAGTGGGCCTGTGCGAGCTTTCGCAACGTGAATGTAGGTTGAGCCATTTGTTGGAAGACTCCTCAGCTAGCAGTACGCCGCGCTCCCGCTAGATGGCTGCCGCCGCCGCGCTTCTTTGCGCCCTAGCGGCAGGCTCGTCAGTTTACGGTCATTTCATTGTAAATAAACATTTTTAAGGCATTTATTTAATTGCGAAGCATTTAAAGAGGAAGTGAGTGTGTTTCGCGCACACATTGGGTTATGCGGAACCTGTAGGTACCCCATATGTGTAGGTTGATGTTAATAGGACCTTATTTCCAGTACAAAACTGGAATGGGACCTTAGCAGAATAATATAGGGAGGGATAATAATATCGTATGGCCTCGGGTGCTGGGTGCAAGCTTTGTTATTTGCACCCAGTGGGTAGCTTGAATGTCGGATTTCGTTGTTCCTTGTAGCACTATATAAGTCAAGGAGGTTAGATATCTAAGCTCTTTGAACAGTATAGCGCTTTCTAGTAGAGAAATGAGGAACTTTGTGTTGGCGGAAACCCTCGAGATTAATTTTGCCATTATGAACACGGCCTACTGAATTCAAATGGGTTCTTTGACATGCCAACATCGTATGACATACGTGTCGTAATTTTTGCTGCCATTAAAAAATCACTTGTCTCTGCCAGGAGCGAACCTGCAAGTTTGAGGTGAGTAGACCGACATATGAACCACAAATCCACCGTGGCAAGCTAACGACTAACTGATGACCCTCACAACAGCCGCCGACACAAAAAAAAATGCACAGCACTGAACACGCTCGCTAGAGCGCGCCACTAAACAAGGTTACAACCAACTCCTGGAGGACAAATCAAATCCACATCTGTTTGAGATACTGACAACACATATATCCACTCTCCTCCTTGACATATCTCAAACAACACGAAAAATATGACATAATTAAGGCTTCTGATTAAACAACAACTGAAATTGTTGGATATGGCACTAGGCCCAATGAAGTAAAGCATGATTTCATATTTGGACGACTTGCTATTTTGGTGAAAATATCACTGATATCTTCATGAGATGGCACATACGAAAACACAACAATACCAATTTCAACTTGTTCACAATAGAAATGATATTTCAGATCAATATGTATTGACATGCTTGGCTCACTCTACTGACAGCAAAAGCAATTCCACTTAATACACTAACTTCGTTCCGTCTTTTCAATATTGAAAAGACTGAACGAAGTTAGTGTATTAAGTGGAATTCTATTTCAATATGGACCAATATGGATAATAAAAAAGCAATGCCACATTTGTGTAGTTGTTTGCTATGAACAGTAAACTACCAACAACCTTCCTATAAAAGCCGACCATCTTCGAATGGTTTATCATCAACTTCCTCTATCATGGATAGTGGAGCACTGCATGGTTTATGGTCGGTCATATTACACTCTGACAATAATTTATTGATGTACAGTGATTGATTTTTAGGTAGATTTCATTAGAGAGCGAACTATTGCAATGGGTACCATGTTTTGACTTCCGGAATATTTCGACATATTTTCGCGTTTCAGATCCCCCAGACCCCTAAACCACCGTCAGTTCAACAGTTTATTTATAATTTATGTGTGTATATATATATATATATATCACTTTCTTGTGGACACGATAACTACCGCAATTTTGCACCAATCACTTTGAATTCTTTACACAATATGTATCCCTATAAGATCTCGGTCGAGTTCGTTAATGGGTAATATCGGTCGAAGGGGGTGAAAAGTTTTTTTTTCTTCTTTTTTTCTCGAAAAAAAAAAAAAAAAGAGAGAAATATCGCTATAACTCTCTTAATATGTGACATATCGAATCCATTCAAAGTTCATACTATGTTGTGTCCGATAAGGGCCAAAAATTTATATTTGACACGTTTTCTGATAGCACCTACCATTCACCAATGGGGTGGGAAAAAGTGGGTTTTTGGGAAACATTAATCATATTTCTCTTAATAGGCACAATATCAAAACCGTACAAAAGGGACAATATTCCCCTAATAATTACCTAAAAAGTTTGTCTGAAAGAATTTTCGAATGACCCACCTTTACGCCAAGGGATGAGAAAAACAAGAAGTTCCGTGAAGAACTAGAGCCTACTTTTCTCGAAATGTAAGATTTATGAACCTAATTAGAATAATGAAGAAATTGAGTTGGTAATATCGAAATTACTAATTAATTCAAAATATAACTGGCATAATGTAGCCTAATAGTGCACTACAGTGTTGTCAGCTCTGATGACTGAATATATTCTTAGTTCCCTCTCTTAAGGTACAAAATACAAAAAAAAAATGAAGTCCAATGGATAGCATGGACGTTGCATGCAGTTAGACATCGGAACTATCAGTGCGCGTAAAATCATATTGGCAACAATGTCATGCATGTGTTGGTCAGGAATAATCTGAACTATTATGATCTATTGTTGTGCCAATTTTGGATGAAATCCATTTATTTGTATAGAAGTTACATGTATTTTAAAATTGGACCAATCAGCAGGCTTAGAATCATGTTGGTAGCACTGACGTATAGTTAATCCAAATTAATCTGGAATGTAAGGTACTATACGTGTGCAAAGTTTAGAGCTGTTGGCTTGAATAGTTTCTGATATATTGATATTAGGGTAAAAAAATAGACAGCATTTATTAACCGTTGACAGCCGTGGTTGCTCTTAAGAATACGCATAGTCATATCTGTAATAGTACACATAGCACATACGAAATTTGGTTGAAATCCAATTGATAGTATAGAAGTTACATGTGTTTACAATTGGTCCTATCAGGAGGCTTAGAATCATGTTGGTAGTACTGAGATCCATTAGTTACTCCAAATTAATCTCGAATGTCAGGTACTATACGTGTGCATAGTTTAAAGCTGTCGGCTTGCATACTTTCTGATATATTGGTATTTGGATAAAAACAAGAGAGTGTACATTTATTAACAGTTGGCAGCCCTGGTGGCTCTTAAGATTACGCTCAGTCATATCTGTCTATCTACACATAGTACATACGAAATTCGGTTGTAATCCAATAGATAGTGTAAAAGTTATATGCATTTAAAATTAGACCTATCAACAGGCTTAGAATCATTTTGGCAAAACTGTCATGTATGGCCTCCTGGACATTAAACTGAAATATTATTATCTATATGTGTGCCAATTTTGATATAGCTCCCATGCATACCTTCCAAGATATACAACACGGAGCTGAAATTTCAATTGCGATTTTTCTGCAGTCGGTAGCACTCACATCATTTTCAAATACGGTATTGAGATATTCAGATAGAGGTCTACTCATACCAAATTTAGGATCGATTGCTACAGCCGTTTAGGAGTTGATAGGTGTGTGTGGGGGGGGGGGGGGCGGCACACACACAGCCAACCAGACAGACACACATTTTCCCGGATCGATCTCATAAGTCTACTTTTTCCTCATTTTTACAAAATGCGAAAAGTAGGCTAATGAATTCGGAATTATAATCAAATGCCAAGAGCCATCAGAGGTTGCCATGACAACGCTACTAAATTGATGAGGGATGACCCATTAGAGGTAGCCATGACAACGCCATTGCACGAGATCACATTCCATTTCCCATCTGCCTCGTAGTTTCGCCCCTTTAAACAACAACTAACTAGTTTTCCATCTGACTCTGTGGGAAGCGGCTTCGGTGCCGTAACTGGTAGCATACTGAACTTCTATGCCCAAGGTCACGGGTTCAAAGCCGGCCGAAGTCGTCGAATTGTCTAAGAGCATTAAATATCCCTCAGTATTCTTTCCTTTGGAGGGGACGTTCCAACGTTCGTTGTGAGTTGCGGTGGCATCTAGTAGCCAAGTTCACAGCTAGATGTCGTTGACGGTAGTATTTGGTAGCAAAATTAGGAACTAGTAGACCTGCATATTTTGCCTATTTTCACCTATCCGCTAGTTTGCCTGGTGAAATCTACCTCCACCTTCCGGCGTGCCGAGAGGAATTTTTTGAATAATGTACTCTCACCTTGACACACTTGCATTGACAAAAGTTTAGTTACATTATCCAAATCTTTTACAGTAAGTATTTCAGAGAATACTTTCTTGAAATTACACACATTGTTTACCTCTCCCATTATGATCATGTCATCTACATGCACTCCAATGATGATTCCTCCCTCAACATATACACATGAATCACTTCTACATCTTTCAACACACAATCAAGGCAAACATTCCAGTCTTTACTTGCACATGTCTGTTAGGTAGTCAGCCCGAAGGCTGGTTGTATCCTCAAAAAGTACGGCCGTTAGGTTATGTGGGTAAATACCCACAAAAACCCAAGGGCGAGCTATATTGAGGCTATATTGCACATGGAAACCCATAAATACTTCTCCTTAGCTTACATACAAATCCATCTCTCCCTCTTTCGTTATCCTTTTACAATTCTGGCTGTTCCATGAGAACATCCTGAGAAATGGGACTGTTTAGGCATGCACACGTTACATCCACATGATGTACAGACCTCTCGTTTTCAACAGCCAAAGCTAACATCACCCTCACACTTTTCTTTCTTATTTCTGGACTAAATGTGTCTTCCCATAAAATTCCATCCGACTTCTAAATCCCTGAGCCACTAACCTAGCTTTCTAGCTTTTGATATTAACACTTTCATCATACTTGATTTTAAAGACCCATTTTGAGCCAATTACCTTGCGATTGATCTGTTTTTTCTTCCACCTGTAGTCTTCCCCTGTTTTCTTTCCTTCGGCCTGTCAATTATCGGAATTGTTCTCTTTTCTTCTTGATTATTACTGGCCATAATAGCCGAGCAGATCAGTGGACATTTCTATAATTGCTGATCAAGGTTCGTCATAGTGATTTCATAATATGCCGAATCGTGATCAGTGACACCGCTTTCCTTTTATTTCCTCTTTTCCGTCACCTGTAACAACCCTTTGTGACCCTCTCGAACAGTCTTCTGTTTTTTCCATCCTGGTAGGACCTTTTTGTTTGTGCTCCCGCTCTCGTATTCGAGATGCCTGTCTTTATTTCGGTTTTCTCCCCTTTTTATGTTTATTTATATAAAGGTGTGCGTAGGGACGTGTATTTAGTTTAATTTCGTACTATTTCGTGATGTCGGATAAGCTGAATCCATCAAGGTGAGTCAAGGCTTAATATTCCTTGTGTGTGAGTGTGGATATATGGCTTGTGTATGGAATACTACGGCATTAGCCTTTTCTAGTATGTCCATTGTGTGCCTGTATCGTTCCTTTAACTTTTATCTCGTTATCGTCGTTTCTTTTATGTTGGTTTTGGTTCGGTTTACTGGATGGTGCGTATATCACAGCAAGACCAGCACCTTACCTTTTATCTGTATCGGTCTACCTTATCTTAGGATTGCGTTTTCATACGCAAGTCCGTGAGATTGACTTACCTTTTTACGAAACTGATATTGATGGATATCTTTGTAATGTGTAACGTTAACTTTCCTTTATATATTTCATTTCGGTTCCTTGCGCCTCATTTTTATGTTTGTTTTGTTCACGTCATGTCTACGCGTACTTTTATTTATTCTCCGACCTTTCTTATAATCCCTTACCTCTTGCTTTCTCCTGGGCTTTCAGAGTTGCCGATCCCTCTTTGACGGCAGACTCATGTTTCCTGACTTCTTATCTAGCCCTTATAATATGTCTCCCTTCACAATGTCATTTTACTCATTATGAGTATATCTTCCCCATTTACGTTCCTTCCCTTGCCTTTACCGCATATTCCCACATAACCTTAATGTTACGGTTCCTCGTTTGGTTAGGTTACCTCTTGTCTTATGTTAGACAATCATATTACCTTACCTTACCATGTATACGCTTCCTCGTCATTTCTCAAGACCTTTTCCTTTGAGAATACATACGTTACCATTCCTATATTTAAGTGTGGCGTTTGCGTACCTTATTTACTAATTGTTTAGATCTTTATTTCTTAAGCAATTAAGCTAAGCTAGGCCCATGGTTCTTATGATTAGCGCATTTGAATAGAACTTGCATTCACAACGATGTGGATGTACGTTCAATTCACTGCCTCTGATACCTTCTTTACGCGCAGCAAGAAGATATAAAGATTTCATTGAAAACCAATCGGAGCGAACTTTTGCTACAAGTGTGGACAAGTGAGCGAGATAGGTAAACAAGACCTTGACCCACGTAGTGTAGCGAGATAACAGGTATGAATAGCTAGGGAGGTCAATGACCAGAATAAGTTTATCTGAGGAGAGGAGTGAACGACTTCCCGAATTACAGTAGCAACTCGAATAACAATGGCTGGCAGACAGCCCAAGTTGAGATAAGAAAAACTTGTCTTGACCTTTGTCACATATAGAGGAAGTAAGAGACAGATTGAAATTATGTAAGTTTGTATACAGACGAGATTGCCATACAAACAGTTCAAAATAAACACAAGGGGTAAATTCAACCAGCAAAACATTAAAGTAGAACAAGTAATACATGCAGTCATACGTGGCTTGAACATGAAAACCCAATTTAAGGTCATATGAAACAAAGCAATTAATCAGTTTCGCATAATTTTGAGGATCACGGAATCCAACAATTGCCAACAGAAAAAAGCTTAATTCTTCTAAACGACGAAGAAATGCTAGGAGGTTGAGAGAGAAATCATGACTAAGAATTATTGTCCTTAAAGTTAAAGAACGCAGATTATCAAGCGTCTTTAAATGCGGCTTCCAAATGTGAGGAAGGGGGAAGGAGGCGGCCGTGGTCAACCTACTAAACAGCGAAAGGATTGAGAAACAGCTCACAGCGAAGTGATGGTGACTGATAGCCGTGGTTTGACGCAAGGCAGAGATGGTTCTCGATAAAAGGTTTAACCAATTACCGGCTACTAGGAATGACACGAGACAATAAAACAAGCGACTCAAGGCGAGGCGAACTTGAATTGCCATTTTGTGCGAAAAAGGAGCAAAACCCATTGAGTAGCTCACGGCAGTGGCGTAGTTGTTGACACCAAGACATTGTTTCGGCAAGCTGTTTTGAAACGTGCTGAGATCGGAAACATAAGTGTTCTCTTTTTTAGAAAAGGAATTTGAATCTGCGGTAACAAAATGACATTGCGGGTTAGTTTGAAGACTGGGATGTTGGATTTGACCAGTAACAACATAACCAAAATCAGTGTCTCTAGCGACCACGTTTGAAGATAGTTTACGAAGGCAATTCCAAAAAACATTGCCACTGAAAAGCATGTCAATCGAACTTTGAATATTAAACTGAGGATCAGCTAACCTTAAATGCGAAGGAATATTTAAACCGGAAGTGTTAATAGAGTGGCTAGGGGTGTCTTTGCCAATACTGTTAAGGATGAGGCAATTTAAGTTAAGATTGGTGTTTCTTTGACAGATGTCTCTGATTTTTAGTTTTGAAGACTGCAAAGCTTGAGATTTCAAATTGTCAATGCCGGATGCATTGATGGAAGTAGATGATGAAGAAAGACCTAGTTTTTAAATTAACGATTGCGAAACAAAGTTGTGAGTTGAGTTGAGGCAGAGTCGAGAAGACCGCGGGCTCGAACCCAATTTCCAAATTTATCCTGAATTTCGAATTGTACAGTGGACAACAGGACTTGCACACTGAGAGGGGGCTTGGCATTAGAAATGCAGGAAGACGCACTCGATTGTTCAGAGCTGTTCTGCGTAGAGGTTGAAGAAGCAGGTACTAATGACCTCGATTGATCATGACGATGCAGTAAAGTGTGATGCGGTTTATCGCAATGAAAACAGAGCCTGGTGGACGTACAATTTGAAGCTGAATGTTTTGATGAGAGGCAGTTGAAACAATATTTATTATTGGAGACACATTTCCTTCTGTCGTCAATTGACAGTTCTTTAAAGGATTTGCATGAATATAAAGCGTGAGAAACCTTACAGAATGTGCATTTTAAAGATTTGTTGAGCGACCTAGTATCAGTGGCGGTCCGTGAAGGGGAGCTGCAGAGCTGCAGCCACCCCCCCCCCCCCAGAGTATTTGACAATATCAATTTACACTTTGAACGTAACGGGGTGACGGTATAATTATACGGATCTCTGCTAGGCGATTAATTTTTTTCGCAAGTATAGGCTGGCTTGTAAATCCGCTTCCCCCCACGGCTGCTGCATCATCTGCAGCAGCTTAAGAACTTAAATCGCACTTCCTGAATCCACTTCCCCCATCGCCAAGGCAGGTCGTTAAAGCCTCTTAGGGAGCTGCACTCCATACAGCATCGATACGAAGTGCCAACACATCTTTGGAAACAATCGGGTATACAGTTTACAAACAGCTCAAATAATGTACTGGCAGTGGTTAACTGCTCCTAATTCGTATTCAGAAAATTAGCAACTAATATTCTAATGCAATAAATTATAGATAGAATCATAATACTATCGCAAGGATAAGTTTAAATCGCAGCGACTTTTGCTGTAACAAGGCTAGGTTTGTATCACTGAGTGGCAACAGAATCATGAGTAGAAGCAGGAAGTAGGCGATCACGGCATCTGTTAGGTTCTAGCAGAACTAAGTCCATCTCCATCCCTTAGCCAGTGAAAGCAAGGAGGGAGGCATTCAAACATTTCCATGACTGGCGCTATTTTCTTCAAGCACTTGTACAATCAGTCTTGCCAACGTGCGAATTATAGCTAAAGATTCTAAAGTAGTATGCTTGCGTGATTTTAACAAATACTTGCATATTATTTCACAGTAGATTTCGCCCTATTTTAATGATACCTAGCAATGTTCCTTGTTCTTACAAAACCGATTTATTTCAGACCAGTCTTAGAAAAAAATTCCGTTACTCCAGTGCTCTACACAAGCTGTGGAAGTTACCCCCTTGTCAACAACCGTAGTACGTGCTGTTGGAGTTTGTGTACGGTTGTGTGATTAGCTTGTGATTGTGTTTCAAGTAAATAATGAGTAACACTGTGCAATTTTTACAGTCGCTTCAATTTAGTAGTTTGACGCTTCACGAGAAATGTGATGTAAAGAGTAAGGGTAGACCAACACCTGTATTAGACATCAAACAGTGTTCTACTAGCAGGCAGAAGCAATACACTAGGAGCTTCAATCCTGACGTGTATAAGAAATTTGATTGGCTGTGTGGTTACGAGGTAAAGCATGCTTTATTTTGTTTTCCATGTATTTTGTTCGGTGGAGAATTCAGCTGGACTCAAAAGGGAATGACAGATCTTAGAAAACTGAGCGAAAAAATTCAGAAACACGCATCATCCGGAACTCATTTAAATAACATGGTAAATGTTGCAGTGTTAGGGAAAGTGGATGTACAGAAAAGCTTAAGTTCGGCATATCAACAATCGGTTGAGCGTCATAACAATGAAGTAACTAGAAACAGGGAAATACTTTCAAAGTTAATAAACTGTATTAAGTTCTGCGGCTTTAATGAGTTAGCGCTACGCGGACATGATTAGAAAGCCGATTCAGACAACAAGGGCGTGTTTCTAAATTTAGTGCAATACACGAGTGAATTAGATTCCTGTTTTCAGAGTCATTTAGAAAGCTCGACAGCATTCAAAGGAACATCGAAAAGCATACAAAATGACTTGCTTAGTTGCATGCTGGAAGTATGTCGTGAAAGAATCTTAGCTGAAATTGAGGATGTAGATTTCATTTCTCTTCTTGCCGATGAAACTACCGATATCACTGAGAAGTTGCAGTTAGTGATTGTATTGCGATATTGCACTAATGAAGGCAAAGCAGTTGAAAGATTCTGTGGATTTTTTGAGCCAGCTGGTCAGGATGCAAGTTCAATATGTGAATGCATTGTTTCTCAGCTACACATAATATTGAAAGACAACAAGGGAAAGTTAATTGCCCAGAGCTAAGATGGAGCATCTGTGATGAGTGGCGCAATAAATGGCGTGCAGAAGCGAATCAGGAACGAATACATGAATGCCTTTTTTTATCCACTGTTACGCCCATCAGCTGAACCTGATTATGGAAAGAGCCGCTAAGCAGAATACAAAAGCTCGAGTATGTTTTGCCAATTTGTCTGCTATCCCAGCATTCTTTTCGAGATCGTCGCACAGGACATCAGTTTTAGATCCGTGTGTGTCCAGGAGAATACCGTCTGCGGGAGCAACCAGGTGGAATTTTCGAGCTAGAACGGTGAACACTGTGTTTGAGAAAAAAGAAGCCCTAGAAGAATGTTTCACTGTGCTAGTCGAGTCAGATCGTTCGAGTGATATTACAGTTAACGATGCTAGTTCTCTTCTTCGGACACTGGATGATCTAGAATTCAATTTCTGGCTCCGTTTCTTTCATTGCATCATGCCTCATGTGGACATTCTGTACCAACAATTACCGAGTCGTCAGAGCGATGTAGGGAAAGTGCGTAGCTGCGTTTCGAGTTTTGTTGAAACTGTGCAGAAAGTCCGAGACTCATTCCATTTGGATAACAATGCTGACGAGAGTGAACAACCTAGAAAGAGACGGAAGATCGGAGGAAGTCAAACGCGTATTGCTGCTTCAAGGGAAGTTTGTGACGTCATCAACAATCAAGTCACATCGCGGTTTCAATTTGTTGACCATTTACTACTTTCTTCTCTTCTGCAAAACGAAAAATTTGAGATACATAAGAACTCATTTCCGGAAGGAGACTTACGAGCTACCGTTCGTGTCTTTCCGATGCTCGAGCCGGACAAACTCAGGACCGAACTGACTATATTGTATCAAAGAGAAGAATTTCGAAACATTGGTGGTGCTGTAAAACTTTTGAGTTTCCTTCTCACTGAAAACTTAGGTCCGTCATTTACAGAGGTCGTTTAACTGTTACGTATCGCTATCACCCCGCCTATGACTACCGCTGAACCAGAACGCTGCTTCTCGTGCCTCAAGAGGATCAAGACGTACCTCAGGAATGCCATGGGACAAGAAAGACTTACTGCACTTGGAATGTTGTCTATTGAGAAGGGTCTGATAAACAGCATACCGAATTTCAATAACCTTGTCATCGAAAAATTCGTCACGTTCAAGACTCGGCGCCTGGAGCTGATCTACAAATAAGGTAAGTTAATGCATGTGCATGCAGCCCCCCCCCCCTCCCCCCAACTACGAAATAAGCGAGCCGCCACTGCCTAGTATGCTCTCCTTGAGGGTTGGAGGCGGTAGATCGGGCTTGCTTGTTCTCAACATGACCATTTGAAGAGACAAGTTTTTATACAAGATGTTGTGACACAAGGGACTTGTTTCGATACTTTCGCACTGAAATGAGAGTGTTGTGAGGAATTGGCATCGGCTATTGAGGAACGAGATGAGAAGTTCGTAGGAATACTCGTCCTTGTGAACTAATTCTAATTCCCATACTTTAAGAGCGGAATAGTCAAATCTAGATGTAGCTAGATAGATTAAGACAGTGTTGGGTAGATTAATAGCTTGGGAATAACCTAACCCCAAAGGGGAGATGATGAAGAAAAAGATGTGGGTTTCGGACTGGAGAAATAGGAAGAGAGTTTGACGTAAGTTATAATTAAGAGTTGTTGCTCAAATGCAACAAAAAGTGTAACCGTTGTTAATTTTATTTGTGAGGTTTTTAAAGTTAAGCCCATAGGAAGAGTAAGGGAAGACAGGATCTTGCCTAATAGTTCTTTCAGAGAAATGATCAATCAAAAGAAAACATCTTAATTTATTTAACAATGTAAAAAGGAAGTAGTTTATGTAACAAATATATAATTTTGATTTTTATAAACAATTGGGGTCGCAGACCTCCGAAAACATCTAAAGCTTGCGCCAGGCAATTGACAATTCTTTTGGTTTTAAACCTTTTATGTGCTTTAAAATCTTCGTAAGATTTGGAAATGTTGCTGAGATGAATAAATGGAAAATTTAAAGATAATTGACGTAATTAAAGTTAAACAATAAATCAAGTACAAGATGTGTGCTTTAAGGATTTCTAAATAAGTATCTTAGAAATATGAACAATTTCGAAAGTAACAATAAAAAAAACAGGAAGAAATAAAATTGAAGTTTCTATAACTTCTTGTATTAATACTGAACAACGTGGGTAGATTATACATAGGAGTTTATACAAATAGGTATTGTGAAACCTGAAGAGAACAATTGAAAGGAAGTTTCTAGAACTCTATGTTTAAGTAGGGATCACGAGAAAAATGGGGCAAGTTTCCCCTTCGTGAAACCTAGAGATAACTCACTTTTGAGTTGAAAGAATTGGATTCCCTCATTAGAAGGGAGAAACAATATAATTTAAGGCGTGTACTAGTCTCGAAGTTTTACAGACATTAATTCTTTGTACATGGAACAAGTAAGGGAGGGCACTTATGGAGAGTGACAACTCATTGAAAAAAGACCTAAAGTAACAATTTTATTATTCTAGTTTGTTAGTAAAGGGTTTGGGAAAGATCAAATGGGATTGTGGAAGAGTGTTCATGGCCGTATTTATAGTACTCGGACGAGTGCGACGCGGATGAAAAGTTGAACATGCACTGTTTTCACTATAGTCTGTTGATATAGTTGAAAAGTTCACTGTAGTAGCACAAAACGTTGATGGCCAAGAAAGTTATTGCAATGGTGGAAAATAACTAGTTACACTAGATTTGCGAGAGTCTATTGCTTGAAAAACTTGTAGGTTATAGTTGAATGCACCAGAAAAATCCCAACGGAGGAAGAACAATTAGATATTGATTAGCAATTCAAAAGGAAGATTCCTTAGTTTGAAAAAGTATTCCCATATGTGAGTGGAAAATACGTGACAGTATAACTGGTAGATATAGTGTAGGTTCTGGAAGGTTCCAGAGCAATGATGACTTGTTTAAATTGGGTAGAGAATCCCTCGGCGGAAAACTAGATTATATAGACAGTGGGTATTTTAGAAATATCCCTCGATGTGAGATAGCATCTCAGAAAATCTTTCATTTTGAAGGTTAGACTTGATAGTTTGAGTTTGATCAAGAAGATCTCTTGAAAGCAGTTATTTTCATATAGCAACTTTCACTGTCTATAAAATCCAAATAAAAGCATTGAGCTTTTTAAAAGCTATGAAAATGTGGTTAAAACATGAAGTCGGTACTTATCTTTGCTTCATGAAGAAGGCGATGTTGCTGTTGACGGTTGGTTCTAAAACTCGAACATGGCGTCGAATTTAAAAGTTTGCCTCTTGAGTAGAGGAGGCGAGCTTTAGTTAAGCTCCAACTGACTGGTTTGACTTCCGACGTACAAGTGAAGGCTGCTAGACGCAGCGAAAGTACACTAGCCTAGACGGTATGTCCAACAGGAAGTTGAGTGCACTTGAGAGGTTGAGCGGTTGCTCACGGCACGGAGGCAAGTCGAGAAGTGAACGAGCGAGCGAGCAGCGCGCGCGGAGAAGCGAGCAGTAGGAGGAGGCAGGCGAGTAAGGGGAGAAAACAAAGGGGTTATATATATATATTAGGATTTAGCCAATTATAGACCGCTTTGAACCTAAGACTACGGTACATTGTTTCGTTTTTTCTTTTCTTCCCAAAACTTCTTCATACGTTGGCTGATGGCCTGCCTCTGTTCCGCTGATAACACTCTCCGTGGTTGATGTGGAACTTGCAGAATCGAAAAATCTGCAGTAGTGATCAGTCGCCGGAATTCCACCCTATTAGAAATGATGTTGTTTGTGATCTTCAGTTTTTGCAGATCACACCGTATCTCTTCCAGCCATCTAGTGGTGTTTTTTAATTTGGAGATGTAATCAAAAATTTTCTTAGTTAGCCTGCTGCTATCCATTCTATGAAGGTGACCATAAAATTGTAGTCTCCGTCTTTTAATTGAGTCTGTAATTTTTTCTGCATTTCGGTAAAGGTCTTCATTTTTTCTCTTCATCCAAATATCTTTATTCTTTTGGGGACCCAAAATTTTCTTAAGTATTTTCCTTTCTTTCTTTTCCAGTTCCTCTTGTTCACCTCTTTTGTTCAACGATAAACATTCTGATCCGTATAATACCTCTGGTTTAATTACAGTTGTGTAGTGTCTGATTTTTGCCTGGATTGAAATTGATCGTTTGTTGTATCTATGTTGGGTGAGTTTATAGGCATTTTCCATCTTTCTGAATCTCTCCTTGCAGGATGTGTTTTCAAGTCCGTTTGACTGGATCCATTCTCCCAAATATTTACATTTATCAACTCTTTGAATCTGTCCATGTTGAGTTGTTAGATATTTTTCTCCATTGTGTCTGTGCTCAATATATTTGGTTTTTTCATACGAAATCAGAAGACCAGTTTTTATTGCTATTTCATGTAGGGTTTCAACCATTATTTGTGCTTGAAATCTGTTTTCTGAAATGATTGCTATGTCATCAGCAAAGGCAAGACATTTCACCTCAAATCTTCCTTTTCCTTGCCCCAAATGGACCCCTTCAATGTTTCTTTCGCATAATTTAAATTCCCACTCCTTCATGATTTTGTTTAATATCAAATTAAATAGAAGTGGTGAAAGCCCATCACCTTGTCTAACTCCGGTTTTGATTTGGAAGGGTTCTGAAATGTCGTTCAGAAATTTAACTCTTGAGGTTGTATTTGTTAGTGTTTGTTCAACCAGTTGTCTGGTATTTTTATCTATCCCTAATTCTGCTAGAGTTAGGAATACAGATTGTCTGTCTATTGAATCATAAGCCTTTCTGAAATCAATGAAAGATACAACTGTGTTGAGGTTACGTATTGTTCTGATTCTAAGGATTGTTTTGAGATTGAAAATTTGCTCTGGACAAGATCTCCCTTTTCTAAATCCGGCTTGGTATTCGCCGATAGTATGGGGGTTATACATAAACATGAAAAAACTTTAGAAAAACAAAATTCTTCTTGGAGCGGTGTCTTCACGGAGTAGTTGGTTGGTGAAGAACACGACGCCCTGCGGATTAATGTAGAAGTCTTCATGGCTTGAAGCAATGGAAGTTCGGAAGGCAGCGATGGGACGCTGTCAGGCTGGTTCAACGGAATATGCGTTTCTGTAAAAAACTGACAAAAAATGAACAAATGCACGGGGCAAACAGGAGGTAACAGTTCGATGTTGGCGTGTGCGGGAATGAAATGTAAATAAATGGACTAATATAAAGTAATGAACAACAGCAAAAGCTAATTCTTTCTTTCCGTGGATTTCCAAAAATACACCAAGTGTCCCAAGATTGAACCGGTTGTTCAAGCTGAAGAAGGGCTCGCACATGCAGTTGCATTGTGTCGACCAAGTTTCTTTAAGAGGAAACGTCATTAGAGCCTACGGCCTGCAGATTGAACACAGAGCGTATGTGGCGTGCCACACACAGACGCGGATTCCCGTATCGCTCTTTAAGGAGATTGAATGCAATGATGTATTTGTCGGAGCTTAAAGTGAGTGTTTCCACGGGCGTAAGAGCTTGCTCTTTAAGACATGATCGCAAATAATAAAACTTATGGATAGCGGAAATGACTTTGTTGTCATGTATGAGGGAGCTGAATAGTTCATCAAAGGATTTCCATTTAACTTCCTGGCCTGAAAAAAGGGGCAGGCTTATCTTTGGAAGTATGGGTTTTGGTTTATGAAGGTTTTCATGAGCGGGTGCGAACTGGGCCGGATTTATGACCTTAGTGTCCGGTTCTGAGATACTGCGAATCAGTCGGTGGGCCTTTGCGATCCCTTCAAAGTACAAAGTTTCGACCTCGTCCCGATCGGATTGAAGTTCGGGGCAGGCGGATTCTATATAGGTTTGGATTTTGTCGTAATAATCGTAAGACCGTTCGTACAACTTTAAGCGTTGAGTTAAGACATGTAGATCACAATCGGCGGGAGTAAATTTATTTAGAAAATTCCTATATCTGGTAAGTTGGCCTTTATAGGAAGAACGTCTAGTGATGAGAGTTTCATCCTTTTCAGTTGACATGATGAAATGGGTAAATTAAAGTATGACTTACGGAACTGTGGAGTTTTGGAAGTTCTGTCAGGCTGGCAGCAGCGAACAGGCTGCAAGTAAGACAGACTGAAGAAGACAGGAACTACCTCTATCCCCTTCACCAGCTTTTCACAGTGAAGTTATAGCTGAAAATTTCAAAATAGATGTTAATAACTTGCAAAATGTTGACAAATGGATTTTGACAAAGAAATTCTGACAAATTGATTCTCCCGGGTTTCTGGGACCAAGTTTTGGATAGTGATTAGCTTCGGATTAACACTACCCCAGGGATAATGAAAATTAAGAAACAAGGAAGTGGGTTTCGGTGTGGGGAGCAAGAATGGGTGGATAGGAAGAGAATCCACCATAAAATTACAATTAGTTAAGTAGAACGAAAAATCCGCTGTACAAATCCTAAGAGGAAACTAACTCCAGCGGGGACCCGGGTCAGGCAAGCGGAGAGCGTAGCGTGAATTGAGGTTGCCTGCAAGCGCTCGGCGATCGCACTTTCCATTCCGAGCCTGTATTTCCTCCTTATGGGGAAGGGTAGTAGTCTGGTAGAACAAAGTGTGTTAAGGAACACAGATTTAAAGTTTCTCCTTTCAAGGGAGTTAGATTTAACCAAATGTTTGGTAAAACTGAAATAGTTTGAATTCGACGTGATAGTTTGGTTCGTGGAACTGTTGGATTTCCAGCGAATGACCGAGTACCACCATAAAGGGTAGCGATGAAGCAGTTATGATGCTTTTGGAAATAATTTCATTGTTTTCTTTGAAAATTTTGGTAAGAACACCAATGGTTGAATTTAAGAAAAGCTAAGCTTTTACCCAGCAAAGTGCCGACTAAAAGTTTAGACCAGAAGAAAAACTTAAAATTTTGAAAACAAACCATAAGTTAGAGAGAAAACCTCAACAAGCAGGAAGCTTGTGGAGCTAGCTGTGCTTGCCTTACTGGCTCATTAGAATTAGCTATGAAAGCGGAGAGTTTTTGTTCAAATGCAACGAATAGTGAAAACCTTATTAATTGGGTACCTAATTTTCTTAAAGGGGGCATAAGCCTATGGGAAGTCAGGGAAAATAGAGTCCTGTCTAATCGGTATTCTATAGAAAAGGATAAAGCGAAAAAATATAATCTACTTTATTTAACAATGCGTAGAGATATAATGATTTTAACAAATATAAATATACAATCTAATTTTAATCTTTGAGGTCTCAGACCTCCAGAATGGTGAAATTTGCACTTGGCAATTAACAATTTTAAGGTTTGGAACCTCATATAAGCACTAAAATCTGCATAAGATTTTAAAAGTGGTGCTTAAGATTAACAAATGCGAAATTTAACGACAATTATAACGCAATTAAAGCTTTAACAATAAATCAGGTACAATGTGGGCAATTTAAGAATTCCTATATGGAAATCTTAAAGGTATGAACAAATATTAAATTTGAGATTATAACAAAAAAGAGAGAAATATTAAGAAGAAGTTTCTATAACTTCTTATATTTAAACAGGGATCTCGAGAAAAAATAGGGCAGGTTACCCTTTCGTGAAACCTTGAGAACAAAGTTAGAAAACTCACTTGTGAGTAGAAATAATTGAATTCCCTAGTTCGAAAGGAAAAACAATATGGTATTAAATGTGTGCAAGACACGAATTATACAGAATTTACTTATTAGAAATGGAACAATTGTGGGAGGGCACTTACTATCAAGTGACACCTCATTGAAAAAGACCTAAATTTATAAATTTAACCTAATTTGTTAGTAAGGGGATTTGGGAAAGAGGAAATGGGAACTTTAGGAGAAAGTTCTTGGCCATCCTTATTGCTCTCAAGAAGCGCGACGCGATTGAAAGTTAAGCGGGCACTGTTTTGCACTAGTCTGTTAAAAAGTTCACCATTGCAGCACGGAAAGTTCATAAGGAGAAAAGTTATTGCAATTATGTAAATCACTAGTTGAAATTTAGCTTGAGAGAGTTTATTGCGATGTAGCTTTTATAAGTTGTAATTGAATGCAGCGGAAAATTTCCCACGAAGGAAGACAAATTATGTTTTGATCAGCGGTTTTTATAAAAATTCCTTAGTTAGGAAAAGTATTCCCATATGTGAGTGGAAAATACTCGAAGGTTTAGCTTGTAGATAGATCGTTTGACATGGAAATTCCAGAACAATGATGACTGTTGAATTAGGCAAGAAAAGTTCCTCGGCGGAAAGCTAGGTTTTATAGACAGTGGGTATTTTGAAAATATCCCTCGTAGTGAGATAGTATCTCAGAAAATCTGTACAAGAAGTACTTTTTCATTTTAGAGAGTTAGCTGAGGTAGCCATAACATGACCAGGAAGATCTTTCGAAGGCAGTTATAGCTGAACATTTAGAGATTCCACACACTGTCTATAAAATTTAATAACAAGCATTTAGCTATTTAAAACACTTTAAAATATGGTGAAGACCATTGAAGTTTGTCCTTAGCTCTGTTTCATGAAGCAGGCGATGTTCCTGGTGATGGTTGGTTTTAAAATTCAGACATGGCGTCTGATTTAAAAAATGTATCTCGAGTAGAGGAGACGAGCTCGAGGGAGGAACCCCAACTGTATGGTTTGACGTCTAACACAGAAGTGAGAACAGGTCGCCTTGACGGCTCGGCAACAAGAAGTTGAGTGAACGAGCGGAGCAACGCGCGGAGGGCGAGAGACACCGCACACGTCAGAGGTAGGCAGGCGAGGGGAAGGGGGAACGAGCGGGTAGGGGAATTAAACAACAGAGTTTATACAGAATATACAACATAGAAAAAGGAAATTCTTATGCAGGAAATAAAATTCTTCTTGGAGCGGTGTCTTCACGGAGTTGTTGGCTAACGATGAATACGACGCCTGGCGGATTGATAAAGAAGTCTTCATGACTTGAAGCAAATGAAGTTCAGAGGGCAGCGGTGAGACGCTGCCAGGCTGATTCCGAAAAATATGCTTTTCTGGAACAAACTTACAAAAAAATGTAAACAAGTGTACGGGGTTAACAGGATGTAATAGTTCATTGCTGGTGTCTGCGGGAAGGAAATCTAAATAAATGAATTAATATAAAAGAATAAAGAGCAGCGAAAGCCAACTCTGCCTTACCGTGTATTTCGAGAATTACACCAGGATGCAAATACAGTGATCAAAACATCGCTTCATCGTAAGATCATATGGGCTATTCCAAAGCTCTTGGAATCATAACCAAATATTCCATAGTCTTAAATGAAACTTAAAAACAGTGTGTTTCTCTACAACACTTTGAAATGATACGTAGATGTTTGTTAAATACCGTATTTTAAACATGCCTTAGCTTAAGCCTATCAAACACTATAATTGTCCAAAGCTTAGGACTAAAGATATTCCATTGGTTTATTATGGAATTAAATAAAAAATGCATCGCTGAACTGAAAATGTGGAATTCTCTGCGTACATTTGCAGGTAAAAATAAATATAATCTCACACAGTTGGAGATGAAAAATACTCCACTACAAAATCGCATGTGGCCTCCTTAGACCTCTCCTGGAATTATCACCTTGCTAAATGTATTCAAGAATAATTGATGATTAGCACTGCATGACCTGGCCAGTTATCAAAGCTGTTGAAACTTAATTTTCAGGACGTGAAGTGATACTTTCCCTTGCGAATCAAGCCCTTTCATGATACGCTTTAACGTCTGAGTACAGTTAAAAATAAAATGAGTTACTCTCTTCATCTACGACTTGGAAATGACTCCGGGTCCTGACGAAGCCTCGGCAGGAATGCAGGCTTCGGCTTCCCGACTGCGGTGTCATTCGTAGTCTTACTCAACAGTTAATAATAAGCCTATTTGTCGTTACAGTTGTTAAATTCTTTTAGGGGCTTTCGACATTTAACCCGTGTACTTGGTAGCTAGTAGGTCTATTATCACTGGCGGGCAATGCACCATTGGCGTTTGGTTGGACCAATTTTTTCCAGAGCAGGACCCTCGAACCCACTCTGAACTTGGTGATATGCCAGATCCCCGGTGTGTCCACTCCCCCATAATCTTGGCTTAAATCCTCCCCCGATGGACACCAGTCATAGATAGGATTGGGAACTTTTAGGAGAACCTGGCTCTAGTTTTGCTTACAGCAAAGCATATTAAATTATAAAAGTCCACTGACTGCAAATTACAAAATATGTATAGTTCAAATTCACATTTTCTTCTTTTGTGAAGACAATCACTGATCAGCTGCAAACTGCTGACAGTACTTAATAAATAACTTGACTTACGTATGAGTATACCTGTGGTTAATTATGAAAATATATTTTGCTTCGTTTATTGTACAATGAATTGCGATCACCGTTCAACCAAAACACTCATCAGTTTTTAGGCTTAGACCCAAGGACGCAACTCTTCAAGGACAGCAAGTTTTAAGAATGACAATACAAAACCCCTATATGTAAGACGTATTTTAAAATACGTCTTGACTTTGTGTAAAAATCAAATTTTCACTATGAAAAGAGATTACGTCATATCTCACAGAGGCCGTAGTACTGCACAATGTACAATACACTGTTGACATTTAATTATGTTTACAACTTAAGTTTACAAAATGTTCATAATAATAGAAGAAGTTTGTAACTGAGAGTGTAAACCATTATTGTATTATTTCTTTGTTTGCCAGGCGCCTTTTGATGATACTTGCTGTTTAATTTGATAAATAAAAGGACGTCATACATATTGAAAACGACTTGATCATTCATCCCTGCTCGGAGCATAAGAATAACAACAGGTTATGGGCCCACATACCACTCATACGTCAGACACGCCGAGCATTACGGGAAACAATTTGGACGTCGAGAAAAAGTCAGCCGAGTCAACTATCGTCGTCCAGTCAGCCGAGAAAGTCCACGTCAGTCATCGCAGACAAAGTCAGCCCCGTCGAAGAGGACTTCTACCACATCGTCAGCCCGAGAAACATCAGCTAAGTCGATCTAACCTCAAAATGTCAGTCGAGTAGCCTATATACGAGTCAGAGTAAATTGATAAAACTATTTGAAAATAGATAGTAAAATCTTGTGAGATCAAACTTTTGTAAATTTGTCATATTTTTGAAACTTAATTTTGCTTTTTTAAGTCAAGTCATGGATACAGTAAAGGTTCATTTAGAAACTTTGACAGAAGATTTGCATGGAAATGTCAATTATGATTCCTGGCGTTTCAAAATTAATTTAGCTATGAGAACAAAATAATGTTTTGATATTGCAACTGGTTTGACTGTCAAACCATCAGGTACAAACTCCGATCCTGTACGTAATTGGATAAAGAAAGATGTAGAAGCTCATGCGCTTGTAGGTTTAAATGTCAGCAGTAATATAGCGAAAAAGCTAGTCAAATGCCAAACTGCAAAACAAATGTTAGATAAGCTAGAAAATGTTTATGGTAAAATGTCAGATATTACTGTTGAGGGTTTGCAAAGGAATTCTTTTGGTTATGTCTTTGACAGCCAAAAATCAGCTGTTGAGAATTGCAATGAGATTCAACAGATAGCCGAAGACCTGTCATCAGTTGATGACAGGGTGAAAGACAGTTGGATCATGACACAAATGCTGAGTATGCTACCACCTAAGCTGCAACATTTCAGAACAGCCTGGGATAATGTCACAGGAGCCGACAAAACTATTGAAACACTCATCGTAAGATTGAAGCTGGAAGAGGATCGACTGAATGAAGGTAAAAAGGATAGTGGAGCAACTACAGTCAACGCACTCATCGCATAGGAGAAGAAAACTGGAAATCAGTCTGCTCAGAACAATAACAACAGACAATGTGGAAGCGCGCTAGTCACTGCTTTAAGTGTGGACAGAAAGGACATGTGAAGAAACACTGCAGAAACAAACCCTGCGCCAAATATCTTGCATATTGCAAAGAAAAACTACCCTTGCCATGTGTGTGGACAGAAAGGTCACTTCGCAAGAGACTGTTCAAAGAAGGATGACAACAAAAATGGAAATGAAAGGTCAGAACGGAGTGAACAGAAGAGCACGAATCGCCCATACCGCGCACTAGCGTCAGTGGGACTGTCAACTGCAGAGCTGAACAGTCTCAATTCGAAATGTAACACACGAAATCACTGGTACCAGGACTGTGGAGCTACACAACATATGACATCACACAGGAACTGGTTCGTCAAATTGATTGAGTTGGATACTCCATCTCCTATTGTCATCGGAGATGCGACTGTACTTTAGGGCGTTGGTTTCGGCAACGTTCAACTTGAGGCGTTCAACGGGTACATAATGGTACAAGGCCATCCTGGAGGATGTGCTTTATGTGCCTAAGCTCAACTACAATTTGATATCTGTCAGTCAGATACTCGACAGAGGTTATGTCCAAACTGCAAACAAAGATAAGTCAATATTCGAAACGTCTGATCATCGTGAAATTGTGGTCATGGCAGTCAGAGAAGGTAACCTGTACAGAATGGTGCTACGCCAAGAGAAGTCTGAAGCCTGTATGATAGCCATCTCGATCGTAACCTGGCACGAGAGGCTTGCACACCAAAACCTGAAGTATGTGAAGGATGCTTTGGACAGGAATGGCATTCCATACGTTGATGATTGGAACGAGAGAATCTGCAAAGGATGCACCTACGGGAAGCAACATCGGGTATCTCACCCACTGAACGAGAAGATTGCTACCCAACCATTAGATCTGGTCCATGTAGATATGGGAGAGATGGCGACACCATCGCTAGGAGGAGCAAAATACTTCTTGCTTTTCAAGGATGATTTTTCACATTTCCGAACATTATACTTCTTGAAGACTAAGGACGAAGCCGCAGCCAAACTGGATGTTTTAATGAAGCTGGTGGAAAACCAATTCGGAAGAAAGGTGACAATTCTAAGATCAGATAATGGAACCGAGATTAAGAATGACAACACACGTAAGCTGCTGGAGGAGCTAGGTGTCTTTCACACTTTTTCAACAGCTTACACCCCAGAACAGAATGGAAGAGTGGAACGTGAAATGAGAACAATTGTGGAGTCAGCAAGGAGAGCAATTCATACATGAAACCTGAAGGGCAATTTGTGGGCAGAAGCAGTGAACTATTCTGTGTTCACGATCAACCAGACTGGCACAAGTTCGGTCAAAGGAAAGAGTCCAGCCAACCTATGGTTTGGACGGCAGGTCAACATGAACAAACTGAAAACCTTCGGATGTGACTGCTACGTTTTGACTCCCAACCACAAGAGAAGCAAGCTTGACAAGAAGTCTAGGAAAGGTATATTTGTTGGATACGACATAGACTCTCCATCATACAGAGTCTTTCTGCCTGAAGAACGTGATGTTGTAAGTTCAGACAGCGTCGTGTTTAATGAAGGAGAAAAAGATGAGCGAAACCTGACATATGTTGAAATGGCCGTGAACGAGAATGAGTTGATTGAAGAAGATGAGTATGAAGACAGCATAGACCTGAGACAAGACAGAAACGAAGAAAGAGATGAAGCCAGAGAAGAAGAAGATGAACAACCAAGAAGACCAGGACTACGCAATCGTCAAAATATTCAGCTACCTGCCAAACTATCAGACTACGTCATGGGCTACCTCCGGGGAGGAAAGAGTGCCAACTTAGCCATGATAGGAGAAATCCAGGATATCTCTATTTCCAAAGCGTTGAAAGATGCCAAGTGGCTGAAAGCCATGACAGAAGAATTTGAATCGTTACAGAAGATGGAAACTTGGAAATTAGTGAAATGTCCAGAAGAAGTTCGACCCCTGACCTGCCGCTGGGTGTTACGAGAAAAGCCTGATGGGAGAATAAAAGCACGACTGGTTGCACGTGGCTTTGAGCAGGAAGAAGGAGTTGACTATTCAGAAACCTTTAGTCCAGTAGCAAACCATGCTTCAATTAGGCTGATTCTCAGTCATGCCGCTACTGAGAAGATGAAACTTGTTCCCTTTGATGTGAAGACAGCCTTCTTGCACGGAGACTTGGAGGAGAACTTGTACATGTATCAACCTGAAGGATTTGAAGATGGTACTGGCAGAGTCTGCAAACTAATGAAAAGCATATATGGACTAAAGCAAGCACCAAGAAAGTGGAATGAGAAAATGTCAGAATTTCTTGAGAAGAAACTTGGACTAGTGAACACTGACGATGACCCCTGCATTTACTATAACGAGAAGAGAACTTTGATGATGGCTCTTTTCGTCGACGACGGGCTCATCGCAGGATATAATGAAGAAGAAATCTTTTGAAGTCTTGGATGTCATAAATCGAGAATTTGAAATCACTTACCAACAATCAGTTCAGAAGCAATTCACGTACCTAGGCATGGAAGTCAGAATAGAGAATGAAGGAATTTTTGTGAACCAGCCTGGATACACAAGAAAGATCATCAATCGTTTTCGGTTCAACACTTGCAACCCAAGTTCAACACCCATGGAGAGAGGAATGGTGGCAAACGAAGAAGATCGAATCAACGACAGACCAGCGCCACCTACAACTCCATATCGAGAAGCAGTGGGAAGTCTAATCTACCTGGCTACAATATCCCGACCGGATATCTGCTACGCAGTGAACTACTTGAGCCGCTTCAACGGCAAAGCCATGCAGAGCCACTGGAAAATGGTGAAGAAGGTATTTCAGTATTTGAAGGGAAATCCAGACTATGGAATTTTCTTCAATGGAGACGACAAACTTGTGGCATATACAGATTCAGACTACGGTGGAGACACCGTAACAGGGCGCTCAACAAGTGGTGTTCTATTGTTGAGAGGAGGACCAATCATTTGGTACACACAGAAGCAGTGACTCGTTGCTACGTCAACAGCAGAAGCAGAATACCGAGCAGCTGTCTCATCGATAGATGACATCAGCTGGATCAAGAGAATTGGACTGGAACTCGAAATTTTGAAGTCATACAAACTAGTCACGCTGTTTGTTGACAACCAGTCAACAATCCACATGCTGCACAATGCACACGAGGGGAAGACTACAAAAGGAAAGAAACATATAGAGATTTCACGCAAATTCATCCAGGAACACGTGGGCAAAACTGTTGGTCTCAAACATGTCGAGAGCTCCGAGCAACTTGCTCATATCCTGAACAAACCCCTCAATAGAAAATTGTTTGAATCGCTTCGTTGTAAAATAATTAAGGAGGAGTGTTGAAATGTAATTATATTTACAACTGACTATAACCTCTACTGTAAATCTAAGTTGGCAACAATGTGATCAAAAATGTATTTTACTTTTATAAGTTGGCAATTTTTTTAAACCAGAAGATGTACAGCTAATGGCGAAATGTATGTGTAAGATATTGTCTGTGAAATCTGAAGCCATCAGCCATCAAAATTGTATCTATATTGAATGTAGGGAAGTTTTTGATAACTCATAAACGTGTGTTATGCTATAGAGTCAAAAGGTATGATATTGTCGACTTATCTAATATGTATTTTTCAACTTGTATTTGAATGAGGTTATATGTTGTATGTAAGCACACCTTAAGTTTACAAAATGTTCATAAGAATAGAAGTAGTTTGTAACTGAGAGTGTAAACCATTATTGTATTATTTCTTTGTTTGCCAGGCGCCTTTTGATGATACTTGCTGTTTAATTTGATAAATAAAAGGACGTCATACATATTGAAAACGACTTGATCATTCATCCCTGCTCGGAGCATAAGAATAACAACATATACCCTTTCCTCCCACTTTTAACATTCAGTTCAGTGAGCTGAACTTCCTGTTGATTATTTTTTGGGTCTTAGGACGTCGTGGTCATCAGACCTTTCTACTTACTGTGCGTGTGGAACTCCGTCCGACGATCTATATCTGAAAATAATCATATATTTTTAATTAATTTGGGATATAATTGAGGAAGAAATGAATGTACGATGGTGCAACTACAGCCTTTGGCTATAGGGTTGAAACAATGAATCATGGAAAATAAGCTTAGAATCACCGACGGTGGAATTCAAAACCACCTGTTTCCGAGTTCATGGACAACAGTTTTTTTCAATGTGTGTGTTTTTTTTTTTTCAAGTTAAATACTGTAAAAGCGATGAAATTACGGTCCGGTAAATGCAATTTTTTTCAAATTTGTGTACGACAAACGAGCATATTGCTTTTTACGAGTATCACTGAAGTTCCAAAATTATTGATATCAAAAAGGATCTGCAGAACTTTAAATCTGAACACTGTGCATGCTTAGAGTGTTACCGCATCGGGACAAATTTTAGATCTGTCAAACGCTATAACTAAACAGTATAGTGAATTTAATGAAATATATTACCTAGTTTTTGATGGCTTTACTCGTGATATTTATTTTTGTTAATTTAAAATAATGCATTGGTATGGGCTTGTCAGGTATAAACATTGAATTTGCAAATAATTTTGCATGCATTCCTCCAGTTTCACTGTTGTAAATTTTACATACCAGCATTAACTTATTTATATTGATAACAAACTGTACCCGGCATGCGTTGCAATGCCAATCAAAGAAAGTGTTGGCGTTGAAATTCTGTTTCTTGAAGTGCTTTTGGATACACAACATGTTAACTGCCTCTAAGCTATCGTAAAATGGATTTTCTAATTTAGAACCATTCGTGGAAGCGTGCACAACAACTTACAAAAGTTTCATCGCTGTCACTCATTTGTTGAATCTACTCGTACGCTACCTGTTGTGAAATGGATTTACTAAGTCAAAACCCTTCCCTGGCGTGTACACAATAACTCATCAATGATTCATCGCAATCGGATGAATTGTATATGCACGTATACGGGGTTTTATTTAAACTATTCGTGCGCTGTCACTCATTTGTTGAATCTACTCGTGCGCTACCTATTGAGAAATGTATTACTAAGTCGAAGCCCTTCCCTGACGTGTACACAATAACTCATCAAGGTTTCATCGCAATCGAAGAATGTTATATGAACGCAATAGGGGATTTTGTTGAAACGCTTCGCGCGTCGTCACCCATTTGTTGCATTTACTCTTGCGCTACTTATTGTGAAATGGATTTATTAAGTCCCCTTCCCTGGCGGGTACACAATAACTGATCAATGTTTCATCGCAATCGGATGAATAGTATATGAATGCATACCTGATTTTGTTTAAACGATTCGCGCTCCGTCACTCATTTGTTGAATCTACTCGTGCGCTACCTACTGTAAAATGTATTTACTAAGTTAGAAACCGTCACGTAAGTGTCCACAACATCTCACCCAAGTTTCATCGCTATCGGACTAATGGGATATGAAGACATAGGGGAGTGTATTGAAACGCTCCGCGTGTCGTCGTTCATTTGTCAAATCTACTCGTATGCTACCTACTTTGAAATGTATTTACTAAGCCAGAAACCTTCCTTGGAGTGTCCACCATATTTCACCCAAGTTTCACCGCTAACGGTAGAATGGTATATGACCTTATCCGGGACTTTGTTGAAACGCTTCGCGCGTCGTCCCTCATTTGTTGAATCAACTTGTGCGCTGCATATTGTATAGTGGATTTACTAAGCCAGAAATTTTCCATGACGTGTACACAACGGACGAATGGTACATGCATCCATACGGGACCTGGTTGAAACGCTTCGCGTGTCGTCGCTCATTTGTTGATTCTACTCTTGCGCTACATATTGTAATATGGATGTACTCAGCCAGAAACCTTCCCTGGAGTGTACACAACATCTCACCCAAGTTTCATCGCAATGGGATGAATGGTATGTGAACGTATACGGGACGTTGTCGGAACGCTTCGCGCGTAGTCACTCATTTGTTGAATATAAACGTGCGCTTCGTATTGTAAAATGGATTTACTTAGCCAGAAACCTTTCCTGGAGTGTACACAACAATTCACCAAACATTTATCACTATCAGACGAATGGTATATGACTTTATACGGGACTTTGTTGAAACGCTTCGCGTGTCATCGCACATTTGTTGAATCTACTGGTGCGCTACCTATTGTAAAATATATGTAGCCTACTAAGAAAGAAACCTTCCCTGGAGTGTACACAACATCTCACCCTTGTTTCATCGCTATCGGATGAATGGTATATGAAATTATATGGGACTTTGTTGAAACGCTTCGCGCGTCGTCGCTCATTTGTTGATTCTACTCGTGCTCTACCTATTTTTAAAGGGATTTACTAAGCTAGAAACCTTCCCTGGAGTGCATACAAAATCTCAGCCTAGTTTCATCGATATCGGACGAATGGTATATGATCGCAAACGTGACTTTGTTGAAATGCTTCGCGCGTCGTAGCTCATTTGATGAATCTACTCGTGCGCTGCCTATTGTAAAGTGGATGTATTAAGCCAGAAAATTTCCCTGCAGTGTACACAACATTTTACGCAAGTTTCATAGCTATCGGACGAATGGTATATGAATGCATACGGGACTTTGTTGAAACGCTTTGCGAGTCGTCGCTCATTTGTTGAATCTACTCCTGCGCTATCTACTGTGAAATGTATTCACTAATTTTGAAACCTTCACGTAAGTGTACACAACATCTCACCCAAGTTTCATCGCTATCGGACGAATGGTATATGAACACATAAAGGACTTGGTTGAAATGCTTCGCGCATCGTCGCTCATTTGTTGAATATTCGCGTGCGCTACCTATTGTAAAATGGATTTACTAAGTCAGAAACCTTCCTTGGAGTGTACTCAACATCTCATCCAAGTTTCATCGCAATCGAACGAATGGTATATGTACGCATAGGAGACATACTGAACCCTTTATCCTCTGTTGGATAAATGATTCTATGTTTTATTTCTTCAATTAATAAATATTTCCACCAGCATCATGAAAGTAGCCAGACGGAGATGAGGAAATTTCAAGCATTTGTTGGAGACAGCGGGTACATACCTGAAGCTGTTTGACAAAATGCTAAATACTTTAGCTGTGAAAGGAAATAGCCTAGCGATGTGTCAGAAGGACAGGTGTTGGCCACCTCAAAAATAGAAGCGACGCGCAGTGAGACATGGTTCTGGTATGTTCATTGTAATATTCGCGCCTAGAAGAAATATGATGCAGTAACGTGAGTGGCTGATGTACATGCTGGACACTCCTACTAAGCCAAGGGCTGATAAAAACCGCCAAGATACAGAAAATGTGGGAACCAATGGGAGAAGAATGCCTATTTAGCGCGGCAGGTCTAACGTGGGCACGCTCGGCTAGCATTCACGCGGGAGATCGCCTAGACAACATCTCTACGATCGATTCTAGAATTAATGGGCATATTCTTGACCTGCACTATTTTTCGAGTTTAGTGATATTTATTTCATTCCTGTATCACTATTATTTTGTAAAATTTTTATCTAATTTCCCCCTCTATCTACACCTAGGGCTGGTTCATTTATAAGTGGTGTGAAGAGCCAAGACATTGACTGTTACTTTGTGCGTCTACGGACGTAGGCTTATTATTTTGTGTGTCGTGGACACAGGTTGCATATTTTACTTTGGTTCGTCTGAGGACGGAGGCTGTTATTTTGTGTGTCAGTGGACACAGGCTTTTATACTTTGCGCGTCTAAGGACGTTGACATTTATACTTTGCGTGTCATGAAGGACACAGAAATTATTATTAAAAGTGTTAAATTCAGTGTTAGATAGTCACAGTACTATATTTGTAGGGGCAGTATCTTCGATAATTCGCCAACAGACTGTTTTTGGGAAAGAAGTACCCGAACGGCGAATTTAGTAGTCAGACATCAAGTGTATAATAATTTAATTTTTGAATCAGCACGAGAGATGACATCATTGACCATGGAGGAAGCCTGGAAATATCAAGACTCCGTCAAGATGGTTGAGATGAGATAAGAAGGATCCAGTTGGGAGATGGCTGCGGATGTTCTTCGACGGGTGGCTGACTGAGGATGAGTACTGAATAATATGTTTTTTTATCTGATAAATTAACGTATGGTGTATGGGACATATTTTGTTTTGTAAATAATTTGCTTGTGTGATTAACGTAGTCGATTTAGTTTTGGTCTGACACACCTTTTGCATGGAAACAGCTCGCATATATTATTAGTAGAAGGTTCTTTTCTTGTTTGTTGTTTTAACTAACGTAGCTATGTGGACGACCGTGTTTGCATACGCTACGCAATGCGGTTAAAAACGTCTCTCGGAGATATGTTGTGTTTCAGAAGTAGGACTGAAGTAATATAATTATACAGTAGATTGGAGGGTAATTAATTTCTTTTGTTTTATTATTGATCAGATTCAGTGAAATTATTGCCTTTGGAGCAATGTGATTTGTGACGAAGAGCAGTCAGCTCTATCGTAGGTTTTAATATTTTTGTAATTGTTGTGCGAGCATCCATTCAGCCGATCTGTGTGAAAAAACGTATTGTCATTCCCAGATGTGTGTATGTGAGTGTGTGTATTGGTGTCATTACAAGCGAGAATTTCAGCTTAGACTGATTTCTGGCAGCTTGATGACAACTCCATTTTGTGACCTCGCGAGGGCAATTCTGGATATTTTGATTAATGTCTGACCGTAGTGGTTGAGTTTGTTGCTGTTGATTCCTTGAGATAACGGCACAGCTTGTCAGTTATATTTATACACACTGGAGTGGGACGATGACAGGTAATTGAGGAAGAGGGGAGATGTTTCACAAGACGAACTGAAGGTTGCCAGCCAGGTCATTAGGGAGAGTGCCTGTGTGGCTCAGTAATAACTTGTTATACAGAATTAAGAACTGATCAATGATAAAAAAAATTGTTTAATGAATGGGAGTTGCCTACGAATCACGATAATCTCCGAAGCGTTTTCTTAACATGCAGTTTTGTTCATATAAAATAATGTCAGCCAGTCAGGCTTTTGTTGTTGTTGGTTTATTCCATGTTTATATTCCATTCAATGACCCGTGAGTCACGTGCTATGCTGTATTTCCTTGTTTGTATTGAGCAATTTGGCCAGTGTTGGCAGCTCAAAGTCAAGTGCGTCTTCGCGCTAATGAGGGTCCCGAGAGAGATTCCTGTAAATAGTAGATTTAGTGCGTGTGTCAGCATTACTTTTTAAGGGTTTTTATTAATGTCATGTTCCATATCCGTAAACGTTGATTTACGAGATGATTGTTCGTAAGCATCGTGGCTGTTAACCCGTTGTAAACGAACAGTCATCCAAAGTACTCATTCCTCGTAGTTAGTCATTACGCGCACATAAAACCCAAATTGCAAGGTAGTGGAACCGGGATCCACATTTTAAATAAAGGGGAGATCCGTCTGACTCCTCAGAATTGATAGATATTCCTGTCATGGGAAATTCAGGGAGGATTGTTTTATATTTTATTGTTGTTTATTTCTTTTTGTGCACTATTAGTCATTAAATCATGTTATTATTTTACATCTTGTCACCTTTCTTTCTAATTTATAGTTTATATCCTATGACCCTTACCTCAGTAGAGCATGTTGTTTGGCGAACGTAAACATCACATAGGAACTGAGCGCGACCCCTTGATTAAGATTTCTTACATTAAACACTGCTTTTCTGAAGGGTTCATAGGAGTAAACTGGCGCGGCCAAGCGTGGGGCGGTTCACTGTGGTGTAACGGCAAAGATTTTGCACATGTCAATGTAAGCGTAGCTGGGTTTTCAAACTGACGCAACAATGGAGGTGTAATTTTGTTGCTGGTTCGCTGCTGAAACACATTTTAGTGGCGTATTTGAGTAAAACTGACATGCCGCAAGTGCAGGCAGATATGGCAGTATTTTAATCACCGGGAAGTGATATTTTTATTAAAAGTAAGTGAGGCGAAGAGGATACCGCCAAATGTGTGAAATATAAATTAAATTCAGGAGTTTGCAATGTAAAATACGGTTCACGTTTTTGTCTATTGAATTAAAGTGATACCGGGCGCCCAATGATTAAAATTAAAACTAGATTTGTATAGAAAGTCAAACTCATGAAAATGTTAGGAGGCTGTAGCCTTAAATGACAATTAATACTTTGTTAATTAGTCAGTGTTAATATCAGATCAGGATAACAATTTAATGACTGAATATGTGTTTGGGTTTAAATTAAGTTGAGTAAAATTAGAACTACTCAGAGATGCAATCGACTAGTGGGATTAAATGTAAAAATAAATGAACTGAGTAGGGCAAAGAAATTAAATGTGCATTGGATTTTATATGTGTGTCAAAGGGCATTGCCTTATGCCATTTCCCTAATGTCTCATATAAAGTGTGTAATATGGCAACGGTTGAACAGATTCAAGAAATCATTGAGAGTGCAGCCAGGAGAACACAGGAATTGTTGGACACTAAATTGGCAGAACAAAGTGAATCACTAAACACAAAATTATCTGAACAAATAAACATTAAACTATCAGAACAAAGTGAATCACTAAACACAAAATTATCTGAACAAATAAACATTAAACTATCAGAACAAAGTGAATCACTAAACAATACTATGTTAGAACAAAGTGAGTCGATAAACAAATTATCAGAACAAAGTGAATCATTGCGGACACAATTAAATAACAGTAGAATTGAACAAAATGAATATCAGGCGGAACAAGCTAGATTATTAAAAAGTGAAATTAATGACACTATCAATTCACAATTAGAAGCGCAGAACATTAAAAACACGAACCAATTAGCTTCGTTAACCGCAGAGATGAAAGATCACACTAATCAACAGATGGTATTACTGGCCCTAGATGTTAGTAAAAATAATGAAAAGCAATTAGACCAGATTAAGAAAATGGAAAGTATTTTTGATCAAAAACTTAGCATTTTGGATGAAACGGTGTTAGCTAAATTAGAGCAAATTGAAATAGCGTGCACTATGAATACAAGCGAGGTCAAGATAGCTCAGGAGAAGTTAGAAGGACGATTTATGGAGATGGAAAAGAGCGGCAAAGTAATTCAACAACAATTATCAGCGGTAGATGAGAATATATCCGGCATAATTAAAGATATGGACCGTCTCGAAATAAAATCAGCAGAGCAGTGGAAAAGCCTAGAAGCGAATCAGGAGCAATTAAAGAGTACCTTAGACGACACTAAAAGCCAGATTGAAGAGAAAGTAAGCACGATTCAAGAGCAGATAAGAAAAGATTGGAAAAGAATGAATATCGATTCTAAAGAGGAAAGATCCACCATTCTTAAAACAATAGGCGAAAATCACACTCGTATTCAAGCATTAGAGCAAGAAATGAAGAGCAAGCTTAAAGAACAGACGGACAGGATCATTAAAGCCGAACTCAGGTCATTAGAGCAATCGTCGATATTTAGAACAGGAACATTGAAAGACAAGCAGGATGACTCAAATATCCCGGAGGCAAGCACAGCAGGAAGTCAGACTCAGGCGGAGAGCCCATTAACAACAAACACGGAAGGGTTTCGCAAGAATATCGATAGGAGCTCAACACCACAAGACGGTCATCAGCCTACACAACTTATCCAAGTAATTCGCTCGAGCGATTATAAACCGCAGAAGTACACGGAAAATTCAGGGATGACGCCTAAAGCTTTTATCAAAGAGATTGAAGACCATTTCAATGACACTGGGGTACCTGAGGCACGTAGATTGAGGATGATGGAGAGATTTTTATCAGGAAATGTCCTTACATGGTTTTTAAGCTTCAAATATACATTTGGAACCATGTCAGATTTTAGATTAGCGTTTCTGCGCAAGTACTGGTCGCCAGCAATACAACAGAGTCTAAGGATGGAGCTTTACTCTAGAAAATACCAAACTACCCAGCAAACGAAATACTCAGATTTCTTTAACATGCAAATGCTAAAATTTCGCGACCTTGATTACCCTTTAAATGAAGCAGATCTGGTGATGACTATAGCGAGGCAATTGCCAGTCAACGTGCAACAAGTACTAGTCGCAGCGAACGTTAGTACGGCCCTACATGCAGAGCAGATATTACGTCAGATCGATGAGACTACATCTCATAGTCATTATAGAGGAGGAAGTCAGCTAGAATTAGTCAATACCACAGAGGTCATAAAACCAAAACAGGCAAACACCAAAACGCAGGGTACTAATACAAGCACATCCACACCTAGGCGAAACCAGGAGGAAGGAGAAAACAGACCATACCAGCGTAACGAAAATAACTACAATAATAGGTCATATCAAGGCAACAATAGGTATCAACAGAGAGGATACCAACATTGGCGTGAAAATCGAAGATATGACAGGCCTTATGGAAGATACGGTGATTGCAATGCTAATCAAAGATGGAAAGGAAGAAGAGGCCAAAATCAAGGAGAGCCACGAAATTATCGAAATGACTGGGATGATAGGCACGCTCAATCACAAAATTACCTAGAGGAATTACACGCTAGTCAAGGTGGAGAGCTAGGAAGATGGGAAAAAGCCATTGGGAACATGAAGAATCCTGATACACATACTGAGGAAGCTGGAAGTCTACTGAGACAAGAGGAATATCAAGGGCATCGGCGACAAACGGATGATGGGGGTCGCACTGGAGCTTTAAAAAAATGCTAAATTTGGATGAAGAAGACAGCCTACAAACGCAACAGTCGGAAGTTGAAGAGGGATGGATAGTAGCGAACATACAAGAATGGATTGCTTTGCCAGAAGACTGCCTGGAGGAGACGGTGAAACCACGGAACGATGAAATTAGGCAGCTACCCATTATTTACGCAAGGATTGGTGGAATTAATATAAGATGTTTATTGGATACGGGGTCACAGATCAGTCTGGTATCGGAGGCCTTGGTTCGAGAGTTGGGACGGAGTCAAAATATTCCTGTAATTCCCGTACCACAGCTCAATGTGAGGGGTGTTATACCTGAACGCACCGTCACTTGTAAACGTCAGGCATACTTAGAGCTGAACATATTGGAACACACTTTTGGGCAAACATTCATTATCATGGCAAATATGAATTTCAATATAATTCTTGGTGCAAATTTTATTTGTGACTATCAAGCAGTGATAGATTTGCACAAGAATACTGTCAGTTTTAAAGAGTATGATCAGCTGAAGAACGTGGGATTGCATATGGATGAAATCACCACCGGAAGAGATGTAAATTCTTGGGCATTGGAAGCAATATCGGAAGAGACGGAAGAGGAGGTACGAAAGGCAGAAGATAACATCATAGAAGGAGCTGTTGTGGAACTAGACGAGGAGGGTGAATCCCAGGAGATATTGTCTTTATTAACAGAAGGAGATAACAGTGAGGCACAATTTGAAGAGTTACTACAGGAGCGGCTCAATGACATTCAACTTGGGGGTGAACACAGAAAGCAATTGGAAGAGATTTTAAGGAAGCACAAAACAGTATTTGATACAGTACCTGGGAAAATACTAAATTTCAAATATTCAATGCAAGTCGTGGATTGGTCACCTTTCAAAAGTAGGTTGTAACCAATTCCTGAAAAATATCGTTGTCAAGTCAAGGTCATTATAGATGAGATGTTACAAGCTGGAGTGATAAGGAAGACACCGACACCTTATCTAAATGCGATTTTGGCAGTCACAAAACCAAATGGATCTATTAGACTTTGTTTAGATGCCAGAAATCTCAACACGAGACTCATTTTTCCTGAGTATGACAGAGCGCCAATTATCAGAGACGTATTAAAAGGCTTTAAAAACAAAAGCATTTATTCATCAGTTGATCTGACGAGCTCGTTTCACCATATTGAATTGGATGAGAAGTCACAGCTTCTAACTGGCTTCTTATTCGATAACCAAACATTTTGCTTCGTTCGAATGCCCTTTGGAGTCAAAAACAGCGGGATGTGCTTTAATCCGAGCCCTGGACCGGAATCTAACCGAGGAAGTTAAGGAGATGACGGTACGCTACATTGATGACATTTTGCTGGCATCCGACAACATTGAAACTCACATGGAAAATTTAGATAAAGTATTAGGCAACCTGAATGCATCAAATTTCAAAGTAAACCTGAAGAAATCGCATTTCTTCAAGAGCGAGATCTTATATTTGGGTCACATCATTGACAAGGAGGGAGTGAAGCCAAATCCAGCTAAGATCGAAGCGATAAAGAATTTCCCTACACCAACGAGAGTCAAGCACATTCGGGCTTTCTTAGGCGTAACGGGATTCTTTAAGGAAAACTGTCCAGGTTATACGGAGACTGTAGCCCCTATGCAGGAAATGCTAAAGATGAATAATAAATGGTTATGGAATGCGGAGTGTGCGAAGGCATTCCAAGCAACAAAACAGCTATTGGAAAACTGCATTAAATTAGGATATCCAGATTTCAAGCACAAATTTATAATCCAAGCGGATGCTTCACTGGTGGGTATAGGTGCTATGCTCTACCAAGAGGATCCAGTTAACCTGCAGCATAAAACATATTTGGCATTTGTCAGCCGAAAATTGCGTAAGCACGAGCGCAATTATACTGTAACGGAGCTAGAATTGTTGGCCATCCTTCATGCGCTTCAACAATGGAAACGAATAATCTATGGTTACCCTATTGTTGTCAGGACTGATCACAAGGCATTAACATTCTTGTTTAAGACGTCGATGGCAAGCGAACGTGTGACACGTTGGTCTATATATATTCAGTAGTTTAGCATTGAGATTGAATATTGCCCAGGCAAGATGAACGTGATTCCGGATGCACTCAGCAGGAACCCAGAGCCTGATAATGAAGAAACAGCGATGGTACAACACTTGGAGTTAACTCCGAAGGACCGGGAATTCTTGGAGGAGTTACGTGAGATACAGCGAGAACAAGAAGCGGAACCATGGATGATGCTATTAATTCAATACTTCAGAAAGCAACTACCTACAGGAACACCTGCATTTCGAGAAGCGAAAGACAAAGAAGGAAGATACGTTTATGTCAACAATTTGCTGCACAAATGGGTAGATAATGACCACACCAAGTTACGCATATTAGTACCTGCTTCTTTACAACGAGGATTGACATGGCATACGCACGAAAGTTACGGTCACGTGGGCGTAGATAAATGCGAAGCAACAATAGGAGAGACATTTACATGGCCACGTATGAGAACAACTATATGTGACGTCATTACGACTTGTGATCCGTGTCAGAGGACAAAGCCAAATAATTATTTAATGAGGCAGTATCCTAGACCTTTGCTACCTCAAAACCATGCGAGCTACTGGCACTCGACTGTTTCGGTCCAATCCCGAAGGGAAGGCGAGGTTGCCGACACTTACTAGTATGCATTGATGTGTTTTCTAAGTTTGTCTTATTATGCCCAATTCAGAAAACTACTTCAAAACAGGTACTCAGTCGTATTCGGAATAGAGTTATTCCAATCCTTGGAAAACCAGAATTTATATTATCAGATCATGGCAGTTATTTCACAAGCGCCGAATTCAAGAAAGGTATGGAGGACATGGGTATAAAACACATTTTAAGCAGTATCCGACATGCTCAAGCAAATCCAAGTGAGAGAGCAATTAAATGTGTAACATCATATTTGAGAATCTTCATTCCAAATGAACATCACAGATGGGTGGACAAAATCAAGGATGTAGAGACATGCATGAATTCTACCAGGCACGAGTCAACAGGACAGATCCCTATGGTCCTACACAAGAACGAGTATCCAGTGAGAACGTGGAAAAGCATCATTAACTGTCCACAAGATCCCATGATAGCACCTGACTTGCGAATTGAGAGGACGAGAGCCTACATGAGAAAACAAGCAGACCGCAGATTACGGCGAGTAAGAAATAAGAGGTTTCACAGTGATCTTGAAATCAACCAGCTTGTTTTGGTGAAACGACCCGCTACATCGGACCCAGAGAAGAAGATCTTCAGTAAATTCTGCGAAAAGTTCATAGGACCCTATTCTATCGTAAGAAACCTTGGAAATAATGCTTACAGAGTGAAAGAGTTAAGCACAGGAACAATGTCAGTTTACAATGCAGCCAACTTAAAAAAGTATCGAAGAAGCGATCCATGAGAGCGCCGAAATAACGATGCAGTTTGAATATATGGACGTCCTACTATCAACAAAGTTGACGGGGAGCAGTTGAGTACGGCACGTGAAGGAGGAAGTAGAGTTGGTATTGACAAACATTAACGAGACGAGCAGAGTGTTGCCTCAGGCATCAGCGGGTCATGCAAGCAGACTGAGAGGGGAGATACAAGCAGGAAATGAAAACGAGTAAATGCCATTCAAGACAAGAGCGGCTAGACCAAGTAATAGAAAAGGGGTGATTCTGAAATAAAACAAGTTGGCCTACGGAAGTCTTTTAAAATTGTCGACTTTATTCCTAAGTTCGAAATTTTGTGAGTGGGAGAGTTGTGAACCCTTTATCCTCTGTTGGATAAATGATTCTATGTTTTATTTCTTCAATTAATAAATATTTCCACCAGCATCATGAAAGTAGCCAGATGGAGATGAGGAAATTTCAAGCATTTGTTGGAGACAGCGGGTACATACCTGAAGCTGTTTGACAAAAGACTAAATACTTTAGCTGTGAAAAGAAATAGCCTAGCGATGTGTCAGAAGGACAGGTGTTGGCCACCTCAAAAATAGAAGCGACGTGCAGTGAGACATGGTTCTGGTATGTTCATTGTAATATTCGCGCCTAGAAGAAATATGATGCAGTAACGTGAGTGGCTGATGTACATGCTGGACACTCCTACTAAGCCAAGGGCTGATAAAAACCGCCAAGATACAGAAAATGTGGGAACCAATGGGAGAAGAATGCCTATTTAGCGCGGCAGGTCTAGCGTGGGCACGCTCGGCTAGCATTCACGTGGGAGATCGCCTAGACAACATCTCTACGATCGATTCTAGGATTAATGGGCATATTCTTGACCTGCGCTATTTTTCGAGTTTAGTGATATTTATTTCATTCCTGTATCACTATTATTTTGTAAAATTTTTATCTAATTTCCCCTCTATCTACACCTAGGGCTGGTTCATTTATAAGTGGTGTGAAGAGCCAAGACATTGACTATTACTTTGTGCGTCTACGGACGTAGGCTTATTATTTTGTGTGTCGTGGACACAGGTTGCATATTTTACTTTGGTTCGTCTGAGGACGGAGGCTGTTATTTTGTGTGTCAGTGGACACAGGCTTTTATACTTTGCGCGTCTAAGGACGTTGACATTTATACTTTGCGTGTCATGAAGGACACAGAAATTATTATTAAAAGTGTTAAATTCAGTGTTAGATAGTCACAGTACTATATTTGTAGGGGCAGTATCTTCGATAATTCGCCAACAGACTGTTTTGGGGAAAGAAGTACCCGAACGGCGAATTTAGTAGTCAGACATCAAGTGTATAATAATTTAATTTTTGAATCAGCACGAGAGATGACATCATTGACCATGGAGGAAGCCTGGAAATATCAAGACTCCGTCAAGATGGTTGAGATGAGATAAGAAGGATCCAGTTGGGAGATGGCTGCGGATGTTCTTTGACGGGTGGCTGACTGAGGATGAGTACTGAATAATATTTATTATTATCTGATAAATTAACTTATGGTGTATGGGACATATTTTGTTTTGTAAATAATTTGCTTGTGTGATTAACGTAGTCGATTTAGTTTTGGTCTGACACACCTTTTGCATTGAAACAGCTCGCATATATTATTAGTAGCAGGTTCTTTTCTTGTTTGTTGTTTTAATTAACGTAGCTATGTGGACGACCGTGTTTGCATACGCTACGCAATGCGGTTAAAAACGTCTCTCGGAGATATGTTGTGTTTCAGAAGTAGGACTGAAGTAATATAATTATACAGTAGATTGGAGGGTAATTAATTTCTTTTGTTTTATTATTGATCAGATTCAGTGAAATTATTGCCTTTGGAGCAATGTGATTTGTGACGAAGAGCAGTCAGCTCTATCGTAGGTTTTAATATTTTTGTAATTGTTGTGCGAGCATCCATTCAGCCGATCTGTGTGAAAAAACGTATTGTCATTCCCAGATGTGTGTATGTGAGTGTGTGTATTAGTGTCATTACAAGCGGGAATTTCAGCTTAGACTGATTTCTGGCAGCTTGATGACAACTCCATTTTGTGACCTCGCGAGGGCAATTCTGGATATTTTGATTAATGTCTGACCGTAGTGGTTGAGTTTGTTGCTGTTGATTCCTTGAGATAACGGCACAGCTGGTCAGTTATATTTATACACACTGGAGTGGGACGATGACAGGTAATTGAGGAAGAGGGGAGATGTTTCACAAGACGAACTGAAGGTTGCCAGCCAGGTCATTAGGGAGAGTGCCTGTGTGGCACAGTAAGAACTTGTTATACAGAATTAAGAACTGATCAATGATAAAAAATTGTTTAATGAATGGGAGTTGCCTACGAATCACGATAATCTCCGAAGCGTTATCTTAACATGCAGTTTTGTTCATATAAAGTAATGTCAGCCAGTCAGGCTTTTGTTGTTGTTGGTTTATTCCATGTTTATATTCCATTCAATGACCCGTGAGTCACGTGCTATGCTGTATTTCCTTGTTTGTGTTGAGCAATTTGGCCAGTGTTGGCAGCTCAAAGTCAAGTGCGTCTTCGCGCTAATGAGGGTCCCGAGAGAGATTCCTGTAAATAGTAGATTTAGTGCGTGTGTCAGCATTACTTTTTAAGGGTTTTTATTAATGTCATGTTCCATATCCGTAAACGTTGATTTACGAGATGATTGTTCGTAAGCATCGTGGCTGTTAACCCGTTGTAAACGAACAGTCATCCAAAGTACTCATTCCTCGTAGTTAGTCATTACGCGCACATAAAACCCAAATTGCAAGGTAGTGGAACCGGGATCCACATTTTAAATAAAGGGGAGATCCGTCTGACTCCTCAGAATTGATAGATATTCCTGTCATGGGAAATTCAGGGAGGATTGTTTTATATTTTATTGTTGTTTATTTCTTTTTGTGCACTATTAGTCATTAAATCATGTTATTATTTTACATCTTGTCACCTTTCTTTCTAATTTATAGTTTATATCCTATGACCCTTACCTCAGTAGAGCATGTTGTTTGGCGAACGTAAACATCACATAGGAACTGAGCGCGACCCCTTGATTAAGATTTCTTACATTAAACACTGCTTTTCTGAAGGGTTCAATACCCACAGACATACAGACAAACTATCACGTAACATTGATTTTTATATATATAGACAAGCTGTACCCGGCATGCGTTGCAATGCCAATCAAAGAAAGTGTTGGCGTTGAAATTCTGTTTTTTGAAGTGCTTTTGGATACACAACATGTTTTTCAATTTCCGTTAACTGCCCCTATGCTGTTGTAAAATGTATTTTCTAATTTAGAATCAATCGTGGGAGCGCGCACAACAACTTTCAAAAGTTTCATCGCAATCGGATGAATGGTATATGAACGTATACGGGATTTTGTTTGAACGATTCGTGCGCTGTCACTCATTTGTTGATTCTACTCGTACGCTACCTATTGAGAAATGAATTTGCTAAGTCGAAACCCTACCCTGGCGTGTACACAATAACTCATCAAGGTTTCATCACAATCGAAGAAGGTTATATGATCGCATAGGGGATTTTGTTGAAACGCATCGCGCGTCGTCACCCATTTGTTGCATATACTCGTGCGCTACCAATTGTGAAATGGATTTATTAAGTCGAAACCCTTCCCTGGCGTGTACACAATAACTCATCAATGTTTCATCGCAATCAGATGAATGGTATATGCACGTATACGGGGTTTTGTTTAAACGATTCGTGCGCTGTCACTCATCTGTTGAATCTACTCGTGCGCTACCTATTGAGAAATGTATTACTAAGTCGAAGCCCTTCCCTGGCGTGTACACAATAACTCATCAAGGTTTCATCGCAATCGAAGAAGGTTATATGAACCCAATAGGGGATTTTGTTGAAACGCTTCGCGCGTCGGCACCCATTTGTTGCATCTACTCTTGCGCTACTTATTGTGAAATGGATTTACTAAGTCAAAACCCTTCCCTGCCGTGTACACAATAACTGATCAATGTTTCATCGCAATCGGATGAATAGTATATGAACGCATACCGGATTTTGTTTAAACGATTCGTGCCCCGTCACTCATTTGTTGAATCTACTCGTGCGCTACCTACTGTAAAATGTATTTACTAAGTTAGAAACCGTCACGTAAGTGTCCACAACATCTCACCCAAGTTTCCTCGCTATCGGACTAATGGGATATGAGGACATAGGGGAGTGTACTGAAACGCTCCGCGTGTCGTCGTTCATTTGTCGAATCTACTCGTGTGCTACCTACTGTGAAATGTATTTATTAAGCCAGAAACCTTCCTTGGAGTGTCTACCATATTTCACCCAAGTTTCACCGCTAACGGCAGAATGGTATATGACCTTATACGGGACTTTGTTGAAACGCTTCGCGCGTCGTCCCTCATTTGTTGAATCTACTTGTGCGCTGCCTGTTGTATAGTGGATTTACTAAGCCAGAAACCTTCCATGAAGTGTACACAACATCTCACCCAAGTTTCATAGCTATCGGACGAATGGTATATGAATGCATACGGGACATGGTTGAAACGCTTCGCGTGTCGTCGCTCATTTGTTGGTTCTACTCTTGCGCTACTTATTGTAATATGAATGTACTCAGCCAGAAACCTTCCCTGGAGTGTACACAACATCTCACCCAAGTTTCATCGCAATCGGATGAATGGTATGTGAACGTATACGGGACGTAGTCGAAACGCTTCGCGCGTAGTCACTCATTTGTTGAATCTAAACGTGCGCTTCGTATTGTAAAATGGATTAACTAAGCCAGAAACCTTTCCTGGAGTGGACACAACAATTCACCAAACATTTATCACTGTCAGACGAATAGTATATGACCTTATACGGGACTTTGTCGAATCGCTTCGCGTGTCATCGCTCATTTGTTGAATCTACTGCTGCGCTACCTATTGTAAAATGGATGTACTAAGCCAGAAACCTTCCCTGGAGTGTACACAACAGCTCACCCAAGTTTCATCGCTATCGGATGAATGGTATATGACCTTATATGGGACTTTGTTGAAAAACTTCGCGCGTCGTCGCTCATTTGTTGATTCTGCTCCTGCTCTTCCTATTTTTAAAGGGATTTACTAAGCCAGAAACCTTCCCTGGAGTGCACACATCTCAGCCTAGTTTCATCGCTATCGGACGAATGGTATATGAACGCATACGTGACTTTGTTGGAATGCTTCGCGCGTCGTAGCTCATTTGTTGAATCTACTCGTGCGCTGCCTATTGTAAAGTGGATTTACCAAGCCAGAAAATTTCCCTGAAGTGTACACAACATTTTACGCAAGTTTCATAGCTATCGGACGAATGGTATATGAATGCATACGGGACTTTTTTGAAACTCTTTGCGTGTCGTCGTTCATTTGTTGAATCTACTCGTGCGCTATCTACTGTGAAATGTATTCACTAATTTTGAAACCTTCACGTAAGTGTATACAACATCTCACCCAAGTTTCATCGCTATCGGACGAATGGTATATGAACACATACGGGACTTGTTTGAAACGCTTCGCGCATCGTCACTCATTTGTTGAATCTACGCGTGCGCTACCTATTGTAAAATGGATTTACTAAGTCAGAAAGCTTCCTTGGAGTGTACTCAACATCTCACCCAAGTTTCATCGCAATCGGATGAATGGTATATGAACGCATAGGAGACATACCCACAGACAAACTATCACGTTACATTGATTTTTATATATATAGATAGATAATTCACGCTCTGCATATGATAATAAATATAGCCTGGATTTAGTGGAATATATTCATTCTAAATGTGAAATTATAACTATTGGCTAGGCGCATCGAGGGATTTACTTTTTTCATCTTTCAATGTCAAAGTCAAAACTTGACACATAGTGGGAGTTATCTACTGTTAAATGCCAATAATTGGGCTCATCGCGGGATTAACTCGGTGCTCTGTTCATCTAGTTAAAACAATCTGAAAAGTGCTTCGAGTATCGTCTTCAAATTTAATAACTGTAATTAACACATCCAAAAATTCACCTAGCTTCGCTTCTGTCTAATTATTATTTTTATTATATATAATACTAGCAGAAGTACCCGTTCTTCGATCGGTGTTCGGTGTTTACACCAGACATTATAATAATAATAGTAATAATGTTATTGGTGTTACGTCCCTTTTAAGTACTGTTGGTTTTAGAGACGCACCAGACATTATCAATTGAGCTACTGTTGCAATGGTTAGCGGCTTGTAATTCCTTCATAAATTTTTCAAAACGAAGTTAGTTTTCTGGGAATATCACACACACTGTTAATTTAAGGGCCTTATATTGTGGTTTTCGGAGTCCCTTTATAGACTCGCAAATTTTGTGTCTCACATTGAGAAGTGCAACATATGCTTTGGTCGTCCTTCTAGGATAATTTTTATATTTCGCCTATTTTAGCAAGTATTTTGAGAAGTTTTTCCCGGTATCCACCCTTCTACTGTATGAAATGTACGGTGAAGAGTTTTATAAATGATTGGTGTATTGACTCATGTTTACCATACCTAATTTTACGATGCACCAAGCATCCGAACATGAGTTATAGGCATACATAAGGATACACAGAAAGACAGACAGACAGACAATACTATTGTCTACAACATATCACCCAGAAATCCAAATATGGGTATATCTACCACACAGTATCAAAGAAAATCATCCTTACGATGAACCCGTATGTCGACAAAAAAAAAAAAAGATTAGTTAAAATGTGCTCTCAAACTAAATTCACCTAACGTGTACTTCCTGACATGAAATAGAATTGAAAGCCTTGTAGATGAAACGCAATACACGTCACATAAAAACAGACCCTCTACGTTGTGTTGGGTCCCCATACACAGGAAGACCTCTATCATAAATTATAAAAGCTTGTGGTGCATGAAAATTCAGGTTCTTTAGTCTCAAATGGCCCAAATTCATAAAAGCCGCAAAAAATGCTGATTCAATTCAGGAATTTTTGAAAATAATGTTCTTGTTTGGAGATATAATAGACCTTCTGTACTATATGTCGCAGTGAAAATTGCATGAAAAAATCCTAGGTTACCCCTTGACCCCCTTAATTGCATTGATGAACTATACAGTCTACGTTGGTTCCGTGATAACCTTATATTTGCAAACTTTCACAGAAATGTAATACATGTAATAAATGTAATAAATTGCTTCTTAATGAAATATATGGAAAGTTGGATGCCACCCCTTGAGATAATGTTCTCATGGTTACCGATTTGCATTCCTTCATTAGTTTGTTAAATTAAATTTAATTAGTTTTCTGGGAATGTTTCAGAAACTGTTGGTTTTAGAGCCTTATAATGTAGTTTTCGAGGACCCTCGAGTTTTATTTCTGGCACCGAGGGGCTTTGTCTCGTCGTTGTTCGCCATAATATAATATTAATATTAATAATAATAATAATATAGGGATAGGAATATAATAGACCTGCCATACCACACCCGCAGATGTAAATCGCGTGAAAAAATTCTAGACTACCCCTTGACCCCCTTAAGCGCATTTTACGTATTGATGAAATTTACAGCTTAATTTGGTTCCATAATAACCATCTAACCGTTTGCAAACTTTCACACTAATGTAATTAATGCAATTATATTGCGTCTTACAGCAATAGATGGACCTCTGTGAATCTGTTGCCATGGTTATCGGCTTGCATTCGTTCATTAGTTTATTAAATTAAATTAGTTTTCTGGGAATATCTCAAAAACGGTTGGACGTAGGACCTTAAAATGTGCTTTTAGGGCCCCCAAGTTTTTTTCTCTCACGTTGAGGGGCTAAAAATGAGCTTTGTCTCGTCCTTCTACTCCTATTTCAGCATGTATTTTAAGGGGGTAGGCCCTCTTTTATGAGATGTACGGAGAAGGGTTACATCAATGATCAGTGTCGTGCCTCTGATGGATATCTATACCAAATTTTACGTTGATACACCCAGACGTTCTCGAGTTATAAGGGAACAAAGTTGTCCACAGACAATCAAACAAACAGACAGACAGACCAAAACATTATTTTCGCGCGCATCTATCATAAAACAGTCTGAAACGTGTAAATAACTCAAATTTCCGTAGAAATTCAGAAAAAAAACAAATTTTCTTTTTTATATATGTAGAGATATACTGCACCGCTCGGTGTTGACTGTATTTTATTGCACAAATTTAGGTTTTACTCGCTAACCGTCGGAGATACACGAAAAGTGATAAGAACCTTTTGGATAGAAAATTAAATGCTAAAGCTCGTGTATACCATCAAAAGTTTGCTATTTCTTAGCGTTCTCTTTTTATTTGAAATGGAAATATGAAATTTTGAAACCAAAGGGTGTAGTGACGTCACAAAAGTAGGTTTTACTCGCTAACCGTTGGAGATACACGAAAAGTGATAAGGACCTTTCGGATAGGAAATTAAATTTTAAAGCTCGTACTGCCATCACAAGGTTGCTATATTATAGCGTTCACTTTTTATTTGAAATGGAAATATGAAAATAGTCGCCATTTTTCAATAGTACAAAATATCGTAATCAAAAGTATTTTATATGTAAACCTGGTAAATCAGCTACATCCATGCAAAATTTCATTTAAATCGGACCAGTGGTTCTTGCGTTATTGAGTGACAGACAGACAGAAAGACACACACCATCTCATTTTTATATATTAGTATGATGATGATGAAAATATGAAATTTTTAAACCAAAGGGTGTAGTGACGTCACAAATGTAGGTTTAACTCGCTAACCGTTGGATATACACGAAAAGTGATAAGGACATTTCGGATAGAAAATTAAATTTCAAAGCTCGTAGTGCCATCAAAAGGTTGCTATATCTTAGCTTTCTCTTTTTATTTGAAATGGAAATATGAAAATAGTCGCCATTTTTCAATAGTGCAAAATATCGTAATCAAAAGTATCCTATATGTAAACCTGGTAAATCAGCTACATCCATGCAAAATTTCATTTAAATCGGACCAGTGGTTCTTGCGTTATTGAGTAACAGACAGACAGACAGAAAGACACACACCATCTCATTTTTATATATTAGTATGATTTGCAAATGAGGGTAATTCCCCGGTGGCAAATTGCGCAATTACAGAAAATTACTAACAATACAATCAAACACAATATACACAAATTGCAATTTAGGAACTATAGTAATTACATCGTAGTATTTACACAAAATTTCAGTCTTCTCTTAAACACATCAATATCTTTGGGTAAAGGCTCTAAGACTGAGGCAGGTAATGAATTCCAATTATCAATACCACTGTCAACGAAAGAATATTTCCCATAATTTGTACGCTGTGGTCGGACCTTGACGTTATGTGGATGATCTGCCCTTCTCAGGTAGGTGTGATTTCCCAGGCGTTTACGTAGTTCTCCCCATGCTGGCCGATTAGTGTAAATTTTAAACCTAGCGTATAGTCTGGATTACATCTTTCTATCTTCCAGAGATTCCCAACCTAGTGTTTCTATCATTCTAGTTACACTACTTCTAGGATTAAAATAGTTGAGCACAAACCTAGCAGCCTTCCTTTGTACCATATCCTGGTCATTGATGAGGCGTACCTGATATGGGTCCCAAACCGCTGAGACGTATTCCATGATTTGCGTCACCAGGGTCAAACGTCCTAATTCTTTTGCGGTAGAGCTACTGCCTTTTAATACCCGCATTACAAAATGAAGTGATTTGTACGCTTTGAAGATGACACAACCCACATGAGTACTCCATTTCATATCATTCCTTACATGGATGTCCAAGTATTTGCACGAGTCTTCTTCTACAAGTATTTCCGAACCGATATTATATTGAAACTTATGCCTCTATTGACAACTCGAACGATTGAAATAGCTTTGAAACTACGCTATCCTTAACCCTGTAATAATTGATTTTGCTAAACAGTGACATTCATTCAAAATAAACTTTATCCCCATTTTCTAGTGCTTCGTGCCTGAAAATAATCTGGTTTGACGTACAATCGGTTACAGTGTAGCGCGAAAATACATGCAAGGACAGACAGTGAAAACTCCTTATCTCCTTCCCTCCCCTATTTCACCCTTTAGAAACAAAATTAGTTTAAGCAATCTCCTTTGTATTCTTTTGTAAAGCTCAGGTAATAACCGAGTGATGTCCTCCTCTATTTGAATTTATCGCAATCATGACGGCCATTCTGCGTAAATTCAGTGGTATTGTAAACCATGCCCTTAAATGTAACTTATGGAAAGTTGGAACTGTTTCAAACCTAAACACTTTTACATATTTTGTAACTGTATATGCTTATTATTTTTTCTGGGCATATAGGCCCAAGGTCATTAATTTCTAGTGCCTTCCAGGCTCAATCTCACATGCTGGTGCCGTCTAAGCCCAAGCTCATTAAATTCTTTTGCCGTCTTCCGCAAGCTCTTTGTATTCTTTTGCCGTTAAAGGCTCTCTTGTATGTTTTACCATTTAAAAATGGAAGTTCATATTTGTCATCAATTACTGCTGTTCCCAAGTAGCTGGGGTCAACCTATATCTTTCTTCTTTACCCTAGTCTACCTACGGTGTGTCAAATGGGGGTAAGTTTACGTAAGATAATTTTCTCATATAATCTAGTCTAGGCAATAATTGCATTTTTTAAAATAAATATTATATTTGAGCCAGATCTTGGTCTGAGACCATCTACTATCAACTACCTTGTTTTTGCATTGTTACAGCAATAGCATTGCTCTGTTTTAGCATGCGTGGCATAGTATCTGAATACTTAGCCACGACCCCACCCTCACACCTCCCTGTTTGTATTTTACTAATTCTGTTAATTATTTTCACTTGAAGAGTATTCTCGACTGTTTTTGAAGTTGGTTACTAGTTTTCCTTTCTCAAAATTCACTCATTACAGCAATTTGATATGCGACTCGTGAACATTGGCAATTAATTCTTTCCTTTCTTGTGCTCTCACCAAAGTTTTCCAATCTACTACTTCTATTCACATCACGGGTTTGCACAGATCTCTTTAGATGAGATATGCAGGTATAGTTCGCTCAGTTAACTTCCAACCTTGGGTCATTCTCAAATCTATGCATCTTGATTATTGTTTTTTCATAATCAAGGCTGTGTCTAATCTGGCTAAATCTCTCATTAGTACTCTTCTTGTGATATATTTAGTTTTATTTTCTAAAAAGCACAACAATCTTTTTTGTCTTAACAGCTGTTAGCTTGCTTATAGTCATAAATAAATGATTGCCAAAATTTGTAAATGGGCTGTTGGTATATGTGTTGCCCGCATCTCATACAGATGTGGATTTGATTTGAATTGCCCACCAGGGGTTGGTTGTATCCTTGTTTGGTAGCACGCTCTAGCGGACGTGTTCAGTGCTGTGCATTTTTATTGTGTCGGTGACTGTTGTGAGGGTCGTCAGTCAGTCGTGAGCTGAGAGCTACTTTGCTCTGTAGTCGTGAGTGCAGATAGAACAAGCTGGTATTATGTGGTGGACGGTAATGTGAGCCTAACAGTTGTATTAACATATTGTATAAAAAACTGTATGTATCAACACTAAATGTATAATTCCACTGCCCTATCAACAAACCTAACAGGTTATGGGCCCAGTGCGAGTGGGATTATTTGAACGGTGAACGAAGATTGTGACAGATTAATTTGTTCCGAAAACAACTGGTGGCAGGATGGCAAACGTAGCATCAGTTTCGACATTGCATATTCCGAAACTGGAGAATGGAAATTATTTCGCATGGCTTATGCGAGTTCAGGCATTTATGGTTGAAAACAACTGTTGGAATGCGATTGATCCAGGATATGAAGAATCGTTAAATGCCGATCAGTAAAGAATTAATAGAAAATTTATCTCGATACTGTATCGGATCGTGGATGACGACTTCCTATGATATATTGAAGACTGTATGTTAGCAAATACAGACTGGAGGACACTAGAGGAAATTCATACAACCTCAAAGAAATTTCATGCATTGCAATCTCTCAAGGAAATGGTCAATGTGTCCAAGACCGAAGATATGACAATGCAGGAGTACACAGCTAATATACAAAGACTGAATAGGAAGGTAAAGAAAGGAGGAATCGAGTTTACTGATGAATTATTGGCAAATTTATTCCTTGCTGGTTTGCCAGCCAAAGAGTACGAGGTGTTCATCCAGAATGTACTCAAAGAAGAAAACCTAACTACAAGATTGGTGAAGGGCCGAATGCTTGATGAAGAGAGGAGACGGCACCAGACCGAGTCTGAGATCGAGATGGCGGCGTTAGCAGTGAATACCAAGAACGACAGGTACTTCAAGAGTACCAGTATCCTGAACAAGCTGAGCCCCAACAGGACCAACCAGAGTGAAGGTAGGGCAACGGGAAGGGTCTTCTCCAAGTGCAATCAAACAGGCCACATCAGAAAATACTGTCCAACAGTTGAATGCAAGAAATGTGGTAAAATGGGACATTGGGCTACTGAGTGTAGAAATGGTAAGAGTGGTAATGAAAAGAAAATCATACTAATATATAAAAATGAGATGGTGTCTTTCTGTCTGTCTGTCTGTCTGTTACTCAATAACGCAAGAACCACTGGTCCGATTTAAATGAAATTTTGCATGGATGTAGCTGATTTACCAGGTTTACATATAGGATACTTTTGATTTCGATATTTTTCTCTACTAAAAAATGGCAACCATTTTGGTGACGTCACTACACCCTTTGGTTTAAAAATTTCATATTTCCATATCAAATTGAAAGAGAACGCTAAGAAATAGCAAACTTTTGATGGCACACACGAGCTTTAAAATTTAGTTTCCAATCCGAAAGGTCCTTATCACTTTTCGTGTATCTCCAACAGTTAGCGAGTAAAACCCACATTTGTGACGTCACTACACCCTTTGGTTTCAAAATTTCATATTTTCATTTCAAATAAAAAGATAATGCTAAGAAATAGCAAACTTTTGATGGCATACACGAGCTATAACATTTAATTTTCTATCCGAAAGGTCCTTATCACTTTCGTGTATCTCCAACGGTTAGCGAGTAAAACCTAAATTTGTGCAATAAAACACGGTGAACACCGAGCGGTGAAGTACAGCATTTCTCTATATAGGCTATATAAAAATGAAAGTTTGTCTGTTTTCTTCTGAATTTCTACGGAAATTTGAGTTATTACGCATTTCAAACTGTTTTGTGATGGATGCGAACGAATTTTTTTTGTCTGTCTGTTTGTTTGTTTGTTTGCCTGTAGACAACTTTGTTCCCTTATAACTCGAGAACGGCTGGGTGTATCAACGTAAAATTTGGTACAGATATCCATCAGAGGCACGATACTAATCATTGATGTAATTCTTCACCATACCTCTCATAAAAGGGGGCCTACCCCCTTAATGTACATGCCGAGATACGCGTAGAAGGACGAGACAAAGCACATTTTCAGCCCCTCAATGTGAAAGACAAAACTCGGGGGCCCTAAAGGTTCCCCAAAAACCTCATTTTAAGGCCCTAGAACCAACCGTTTTTGAGATATTCCCAGAAAATTAATTTCATTTAATTAACTAATGAACGAATGCAAGCCGGTAACCATGGCAACAGATTCTCAGAGGTCCATCTATTGCTGTAAGACGCAATGCAATTCCATTAATTACATTAGTGTGAAAGTTTGCAAACGGCTGGGGGCCAAGGGGTACTCTAGAATTTTTTCACGCGATTTAAACCTGCGGGTGTGGTACGGCAGGTCTATTATATTCCTATCCCTTTATTATATTGTTATTATTAGTATTATATTATGGCGTACAACGACGAGACAAAGTCCGTCGGTGCCACAAACAAAATTCGGGGGCCCTAAAGGGTCCTCGAAAACTACATTGTAAGGCTCTAAAACCAACAGTTTCTGAAATATTCCCAGAAAACTAATTTAATTTAATTTAACAAACTAATGAAGGAATGCAAACCGGTTACCATGACAACATTATCTCAAGGGGTGGCATCCAACTTTCCATCTATTTCCGTAAGAAGCAATGTCACTCCATTTATTACATTTCTATGACAGTTTGCAAATGGCTATAAGGTTATCACGGAACCAACGTAGACTGTGTAATTCATCAATGCAATTAAGGGGGTCAAAGGGTAACTTATAATTAGTCTACTTTAGATTTTTGCAAAAAATGAAAGTAGACTTATGAGATCACTACAGGGCCAAAAATTGTGTGTCTGTGTGTGTGTATGTCTGTGTGAGAGAGAGTCTGTGTGTGTGTGTGTGAGTGTGTGTACTCTGAATGTCTGTCCCCCCTATCAATTCGAACACGGTGAAACCGAATTGAACGAAATTTGGTACAGAGGTAGAACAAGCAAAGGGCACCTCAGTGTCATGTTTTATATCGCCGCCATCTTTACCAAAACTGAATGGCGGCCACTCAAACGTTCAAAACGTAAAATCAAATAGTGACTAACCAAATTATCCGATATCTACCAAATTTGGTAATGACATACCTTTATATAGGACGCGTCTTGTGACCAACCTACAAGGTCATCCGCAGTACCATTTCAGGATGGCGGCCGTGCGAATTATGCAAACTTTATAATCCATATCATGGGACCCACCAGTTCCGATTATCGAGCCGAGAATCGATTTAACTGTTCTAAAGGAAGAGGCACGTTCGAAATTAAAAGTTTATTTTGTAATACTATAGTGCATAAGTGATTTTAAAAAGCTGAGCCGTCTCGATAAGAAGACAAGATGGCAGCGGATATCTTGTGCCTGACTTATATTTCACTAATTTGAGTATTGCATGCAATATAGCGCACTGATACAAAATAAATAAACTTTGTATGAAATGCTTTATAAATAAATAATATACTCCACTGATGAAATCGTTTAGTCTAAATCATTATTTGCTAACAAGTTATATGTAAGTCATTTTATATAGAACGATGTTCGTCGGCACAAATGGCTCCGTGGTAAAGCGATGGCCTATCACTCATATGCCTATGGTTCAAACCCCATCAGAGTTATTTTTTTGCTTGAAATTTTATATATTTGTTGTTTTGTAATGATTCAGACGTTTTAAAATTAAGCAGTATATTTTGCATATTACGGTGGAAAATACATATTTAATTAAAACATAATTCACCAGCAGATTTGCTGGAGACATCTAGCAGACAAAAATGTAACTGCGCGCTGGCCTACTTATTAACTTCAAGATTTTATTGAAAAGTTTCTTCTTATGGCCACTAGAATGCACTCGCCCTGTTAGGGTTATATTGTTCGATACTTCTCCACTAGATTTCACGACTGGTCTACGTGGGACTCCATTGGTTAGTACCGTATACCATTGGCATTCTATGCGCATCGAACTTGAAGAATGGCAAGATGATACTACGATCAATTTTTACTTTTTATTTTAAAGGGTTTGTAACAGCCTATTGTGCGTTATTTGAAAATGTTATTTGAAGTAAAGAACAAAACGATTTCACATAGTAACTGAATTCTAGCCGTTGGTGCTAGTTCAGGTTATTAATTAATACTTTTATTTCAGGCAAATAGCAATCGAAAATATCCACATAGTTTGTATACACACGTCTCTGTAGGGTCATGGAAAGATTTGTTAATTCAATTAGGGTTGTGAAAGCCATGCACAACCAGACGTGTAAAGACATGCCTCAACTCAAAGTTGGATGTTGCCCACGGCAGGTCGATTATGTAATAATAACAATAATAATGTTATTTGTTTTACGTCCCTTTTAACTACTGCTGCTTTTAGATACGCCGGGGTGCCGGAATTTTGGCCCGAAGGGGATCTTTAACGTGCCAGTAAATCTACTGACACGGCTCCCTCGCATTTGTACACCCTCAAATGCCAGCTGACTGCGCCAGGATACGAACCTGCAACCTAGGGCCCAGCAAGCGAGAACGTTACCGCTGAGCCACGCAGCCAGTCCGGTCGATTATGTCTCCAAATCCATAACATTCTTGAGATACTTCTTATCTAACTTTCTTCAATGATGGTAGTAGTTTTTTTTTTCTAGGTTGTGGCGTTTGGTAGAGGTAAATAGTTTCTAAGGTCTTCAACCAAGAAATGATTCTATTATACTCTTTGATAATAACAACGAGTTATAACTATACTCATAATATTAATAATGTTATTGGTTTTACGTCCCTTTTAACTACACTGGCTTTTAGAGACGCCGGGGTGCCGGAATTTTGCCCCGAAGGGAATCTTTAACGTGCCAGTAAATGTACTGACACGGCTCCCTCGCATTTGCGCACCCTCAAATGCCAGCTGACTGCGCCAGGTTTCGAACCTGCAACCTTGGGCTCAGCAAGCGAGAACGTTACCCCTGAGCCACGCAGCCAGACACTATACTCATACATTTAGGAGAAAGTAGGCTATATGTTCTTTACTGAACATCTTATTTTTTTTCATGCAATTTTCACGTGCGACATATAGTACAGAAGGTCTATTATATCTCCAAACAGTGACATTATTTTCAAACATTCCTGAATTGAATCAGCATTTTTTGCGGCTTTTAGGAATTTGGGCCATTTGAGGCTGGAGAACCTGAATTTTCATGCACCACAAGCCTTTATAATTTTATGAAAGGGGTCTGCCTGTGTATGGGGACCTAACACAACGTAGAGGGTCAGTTTTTATGTGACGCGTATTGCGTTTTGTCTACAAGGCTTTCAATTCTATTTCACGTCAGGAAGTACACGTTCGGTGAATTTAGTTTGAGAGCACATTTTAACTAATCAGTTTTTTCTTTTGTTGAAATACGGGTTCATCGTAAGGATGATTTCGTTTGATACTGTGTGGTAGATATACCCATATTTGGATATCTGGGTGATATGTTGTAGACAATATAATTGTCTTTCTGTCTTTATGTGTATCTTTATGTACGCCTATAACTCGTGTTCGGATGCTTGGTGCATCGTAAAATTAGGTATGGTAACCATGAGAAGCAATACACCAATCATTTATAAAACTCTTCACCGTACTTTTCATACAGTAGAAGGGTGAATATAGGGAAAAACGTCTCAAAATACATGCTAAAATAGGCGAAATATAAAAAGTATCCTAGAAGGACGACCAAAGCATATGTTGCACTTCTCAATGTGAGACACAAAATTCGGGAGCCTAAGAAGGGTCTCCGAAAACTACATTTTAAGGCCCTTAAATTAACAGTGTGTGTGATATTCCCAGAAAAATAACTTCGTTCTGATAAACCTATGAGGGAATGACAAACCGCTAACCATTGCAACAGTAGCTCAATTGATAATGTCTGGTGTTAACACCGCACACCGTTCGAAGAACGGGTACTTCTGCTAGTTAACAATAAAGGTCAAGTTGTAGCATGTGTAAGAGTATGTACAATGTTGTCATCAAGTACCGTAATCATTATCAGTGGTTTTTGGACTTCGCTGCTACCGAGCATATGTCTTCAAGGAAAGAATTGTTTGAAAACTTTGTTCCTTTAAATGGTCATGTCAGTTTTGGAAACGGTTCTACTGTTGTTGAAGGGAAGGGAACTGTGTCACTTGTGCTGTCTGATATGAATAGAGGGTGTACTTTGTTAATGACGGATGTATTGAATGTACGGTACCTGAACTTCGATTTAATTTGATACCTGTTTTGTGTTTTCTAAGATTGACCATTTATTATGAGGAAGCGAATTAATATATACAGAACAAGGAACAATACAGATCAGTGCGCCACAATAACGGCTCTGGTCGCTCGAGTAATCGATAACTGAGTCTCTGGTGGTTTGTATGTGTTACCAACTGTTGAGGATGAAATTTCTTTAAAACATACATTTCTGAGGGTTCGAATACACAACATTTCCTCCCTCTTTTAAATTGAACTTATGTCTATGGTGAAAAGCTTAATGGTGGGTGGCGTTTGCGTGTAGACATGCGCGGTATAACTGGAGTAGCTGGTGTTGGTGTTCGGTTTCCACGGATCACTTGTGGCATCCTCTCGGGTGTTACTGCGGTAGCTGGTGCTGGGAAGAATCGAACACGTCGTGGCCTAGGTGGAATTTCGGTAGGTTCATCGCTGGTCGGTTCCTGGTTCTCTGTGTTTGGCCGTATTCCTGGAAATGGCCTAATTTAGTCGATGTGGCGCTTTATTTGTTTCTCCCGGTAGTTGATATCATAGTGAAGATCTCCAATGCGGGCTGCGATGGTACCGGGGAGCCACTTGTCCAGGTTCGGGTTGCCAGAGAGGAAGTAGACTGACTGACTCGCTTCGAAGGTGCGGAATGTAGAGCCCATTTATGCTTTTTGTTTCTCGCAGACTCTAGTGCGAACGTCTTCGGGTCTCGCCAGGTTGAGACGTGTCCGAAGTTCTCGTCCCAGGAATAGTTGAGATGGAGATTGTCCGGTGGTAGAGTGCGGCGCTCTTCGAAATTGGCGAAGGAACTCGTTCAGGTTTGTCTGCAGAGTTCCTTTGGTTGTTTTCATCGCGTAGAGGGGCATCCTTCACCGTTTGGACATACCGTTCTGCTTGGCCATTAGTTGATGAATGGTATGGTGCTGTAAGCTTGTGGTACCTCACACCACTGTTCTGCAGGAAGGCCTTGAATTCTTCTGAGACGAACTGCCTGCTATTGTCTGAAACGACGGTGACTGGGGTGCTGTGCGCTGTGAACAGGTCATCCATCAGGGAGATTGTTGCTGCAGCTGTCGTGGTGGTTGTTGTCTTGAACTCGAGCCACTTACTGTAGGCATGTACAACAATCAGAAGCATGCTGTCAGCTACTGGGCCCGCGTAGTCGATGTGAATGCGTTCCCACGGTGCCTTCGGGTACTCCCAGTGATGCTCGCGGAACGTGGGTGGAGCGTGCGCATGGGTTGCGCATGTGCTGCAGGACTTTGCAAGCTTCTCGATGTCGGAGTCGATGCCTGGCCAAAACACAAAGGAACGTGCCATTCCCTTCAATTTGACGATCCCCAGGTGAGCTGCATGGAGGTCGTTGAGGATAGCATCTCGCAGTGCAGGTGGAACCACTACTCTGTGCTCGAACATCAAGCCGTTGGCGGCGAGCGTGTATTTTACCTCGGGTGCCTTGAAGTCGTGGCGGGTGAGATCTTGGCCTCCTTCCAGAAGTTTGACAATTCTACCGAGATCAGGGCCCTTCCTCGTCTCTCGTGCAATGGCTTCGGATTTGACTGGTAACTGCTGCGTCTGGTGAACTGTAAAAAAATCAAAGTCGTCGTAATCCTCTGTTTCCTCCCTCTGTTGCGAGATTGAGTTTTGGATCTTGTTGACGGTCGATGGTAACGGTGCTCTAGAGCAGTAGTCAGCGTTGGCGTTTTGCTTTGATGTTTCAAAAACCACAGTGTAGTTAAAGTGTGCGAGGTAGTCGGCATAATTGGCCATGCGACTAATGCACAGGACTGGTAGCGACTTCTCTGGATGTAGGATCTGCGTCAGGGGCTTGTGATCCGTGATTAGCGTGAAGTGTCGAGCGTACAGATAGTTGAAAAACTTTTGTACTGCCCAAACGATGGCGAGCGCTTCCTTGTCGATCTGGGGGTACCTTTGCTCCGTACATGACATTGTCCGACTAGCATATGCGATAGGCCGTTCTAGTCCGTTGCTGAGCCGGTGAGACAGCACTGCGCCGAGACCGGTTTTGCTGGCGTCCGTTGCCAGCAAAAGTGGTAGTGTTGGATCGTACTGCATAAGGACCTGCGGTGAGGTTAGAGCGTCCTTGATGTCCTGGTAGGCCCTGTCGCCGTCTGGTGTCCATATGAGAGGATCCTTCAACAGCATGTCTCTGAGTGGCCGATCTCTCGTTGACAGGTTATGGATGAAGGTACTGTAGTATGTCGCTTTACCCAAAACAGCTGGAGTTCCTCTGGAGTCGTTGGTCTAGGCACGTCCCGTACGGCTTGGATGTGCGCATCAGACTTATGAATGCCTGAAGCATCGATCTTGTGGCCAAGAGCTTCCAGGACAGGTTCTGCAAAGCTGCATTTTGCTCGGTTGAGCTTGAGACCGTGTTGGCGAAAGCGCTCTAGTACCACGGTGAGGGCCTCCACCAGATTGCCAAAACTATCGGCAAAAAGAATGGTGTCGTCAAAGAAACTCACAACATTTGGGAGTTTCTGCAAAACCGTGTCCATTCACCGTTGCCAGATAGCGGGGATGTTGGCTGCTCCGTAGAAGCACGAGTTGGACGGATCAGGCCATGGGTTGGAGTGCTGAGCGTGAGGGCTTGGCTAAACTCATCATCGACCTCGAGATGAGTGTATGCGTCTGTGACGTCCAGGTGACAGAAGAGGGTGGCACCACGCAATTGGTTGAACAAGTATTCCACTTTCGGAATCGGGTGTTCATCAATGATGATCCGCGGGTTGAGAGTAGGTTTGTTGTTTCCTGTTATTCTCAACTTGCCGTTCTTCTTCACATCGACATGAGTTGTTGACGCCCACTCTGAGTAGTCGACCCTCTTGTAGAAACCAGATGCGATTTTTGCGTCAATTTCTTTGGCATAGGCATCTCGCAGGGCTACAGGAATGTCACGTGCTCGGGAGAAGATCGGGGTGGCGCCATCCTTCAGGTGCATCTTCACTGGTGGGCCTGACAGCTTCCCGGGGGTATCACTGAAGACATCATGGTAGCGGTTGAGGGTGGCGTCAAGTTCCTTTTGTTGGTCCAGGGACAGAGACTGTTTGACGGAGAGTTGGTGGAACGGTTCTGGTTTTCCAAAAAGCTGCTCGAAATTGATCTCTCGCACAAACTCAGAGATCCACTCTCGACCAAGGAGTGTCTCGAATTCATCGTCGACGATGAAGAGGTCGAGGTTCCTGGAGATGGTGCCAATGGTAGCGGTGACTGGTGTCTTCCCGATGCAGTTAATACGGTGGCCAGAGTAGCTCGCAAAAATACGATCAACCTTCTGTAAAATACAATTTGGTTTGATCATACCTAACCTCAGTTTACTCCAACATTGAACAGGGGGCGCCGGTGTCTAGTTCCATCTTGACAGTGGTTCCCTCTATGATGACATCTATCAACTGCTTCCCTGGAGACTGTATTGTTCCGATGACCTCAACTTTGTTGAAATGGTGTATGACATCAACACTGTCAGCTGGTTGTTCTCCTTCGGTCACGCGATTTGTATTCCGCTGCTTTGGTTTGGACCTACAAACTTTAGCAATATGACCTTTCTTGCCACATGTCCGGCATTCTGCGTTGAGAAACCTGCACTGACTGCGTGGATGTTCCCCACCACACCCAGCGCACAGTGATTGGTTACTTGATGTTCCCTGATTTGCTGGATGCAATCCTTGTTGAGGCCTTGATTGGTCGGATTTCTGTTGACAATTGGTCGACATCCCACGTTGCCATTGGTTGCCACCCCTCCGCGACTGTGGCTTTTCGAAGCCTATCCAATTGGTTGAATCGGATTTTGAGGTTATATTCAAATTCTTAACCTCGTCAGCAGTGTTCCGGTTGGCTTCGAGTGCGCAGGCTATCTCGTACGCAGCAGTGAAGCTCTCCGGTTTCTTGGCAATAATTTCGTCACACATGTCCCTCGATTCCAAACCTTTAAGCAGTTGCTCAATTAGCATGCGGTCTAAAAATTCTCCGTACGGTACTCACAGTGTGTTGCTGCTTGTCTGAATCTGAGAGTGAAGCTGGCGATCGTCTCCCCTGCTCTCTGGGTGACGTTCCCGAATTTTATGCTCTCTGCATATTTGTTACGGCTGGCGTCGAAATGGTTCGACAATCTTGACTGGATTTCGCTGTATGAGAGAGTTTCCGGGTCGACGGGACTTACTAGAATCTTCAAAGCTTCGTTAAGCTCGGCGCCAATGTAGACACGTGCGTACTGCGCGTGTTCGTTTTCCGGTACCTTACTCAGACCGAGCGCCCATGTGAACCGTGTGAAATAGTCCCCTATGGTGGTCCCATCAGCGGCGTGGTATGCTGGCATTGAGAATTGTGGTGGTCTAGGCCGTCCCGGTGACATCGGCTCATTCCCGATGCCGCCTCGCGTGGTGGATTCCCTGATAGCGCTAGCAATAATCCCAGAAAGAGTGTGAAGAAGTTCTGTGGATATTCCTTCTGCCATGATGAAGAGAGATGATTCACTGATACACTAACCTACGTGGAGTTGAATTTCGTTCGGTAGCACGTTTCGCACAAGTTTCACGGCGTGGAGTTGAACTTCGGCACCGCATACGTTATTTATCAATCCTACTTCTGACACCACTTTTGTGTTTTCTAAGATTGACCATTTATTATGAGGAAGCCAAACAATACAGAACACGGAACAATACAGATCAGTGCGCCACAATAACGGCTCTGGTCGCTCGAGTAATCGATACTGAGACTCTGGTGGTTTGTATGTGTTACCAACTGTTGAGGATGAAATTTCTTTAAAACATACATTTCTGAGGGTTCGAATACACAACAATCTGTATCTAAGCTTACTGCACATAACATAAACGTAAGTTTCTTGTCCGACAAAGCTGAAGTTACCAATGAAAACATTTCTTTATTTACTGCAATCGGGAGAAATGGCTTGTATGTGCTTGGAAGTGCTGATGTTACTTGGGGTGGTCAGGTGGCAGCTATTGTGAGAGAGACTGCGTGTGAGTGCACTGATGGTTCGATTGAAGCTGCGGCATTGAAGAGTGTAAGTACATGGCATCGCAGATTCGGGCATGTTCACTTTAATCCCATTGAGAAAATTCCAGGACTGGAAAATGTAAAGATTGATGGTAAGGAGCAGACTGAATGTTCTATTTGTATTGAAGGTAAACTTACTAAAACTAGTGTACGGTACCTATGAAAAGTGAAAGAAAGTCTGAAAACCCCTTGGACTGAGTTCACAGTGATCGGATGTGTCTGCCTATTGTGTCTATGAGGGTGCACGATACCTCATAAGTTTTACTGATTATTATAGTAGGTCTGCTGTTGTGAAACTATTGAAGAGAAAAGGTGATGCTTTTTTTTATTTAAACAGTACAAGGCAGAGAATGAGTTGTTTCATGGTAACAAACTGAAAGCATTCCAAACAGATGGCAGTGGGGAATATTACAGTAATGAGTTCAAGGAGTATTTAGCACTGCCTCACTCGCCCCATCAAAACGGTATTGCAGATAGATTTAACAGAGTGATAGGTGACATGATAAGGTGTCTACTGTTAGAGTCAGGTATGCCCGTTGATCTCTATAATACTACTAGATTTCTCGCTCCCACGGCTTGAGTGAGGTCGCTTGCTTTGCGATTACATTTGCCTCGTGGAAGGGGCGAACATCGCTCAATGTACAAGGCGCGCTCCTTGAAAGGATGCTTACTTAGGGTTATAAACACCCTAATTCTGATAGGAAATTGTTATCACGAGCTGTTATAAATGAAAATGGAGACATTTGGAGTCAGCTGTCATTCGACAACATTTTTTTTGTTTCAAAATACACGGCAATGGCTACAAACTACAGAGAAGTGAAGTGATGCATAGGCCTATAGGGAATATTAATTTCCACGTGCTTTAATAGAATAATGTAGGCTATTTTAGTAGATTTCAGCATAATATGAAAAGTTCGCTTGTTGGGTAGGGTAATAACTTCTAGGCTATTTTGCTTTTCAATCTTTTAGACATAGGTATGCAAACGTGACCAACTCCCATGCTTTTTTTTCTGCAGGCCTATATAAATATAGGTACCGGCACCCTACAATCATTTACCGGTATGTAGCCTACATACATCAGTTATGGTTGTTTTAAGGGGTGGAACAGCAAGGTCATCTGCCCTTATGGATACAACAATAAACAAATCATCCATAGTGTAATTCCATTAAAGGATGGAGATCGAGCCTTTCCTTTATATTTAGCCCGAGAAGCTCATTTGAGAAGGATTTCTTTAGGATCATTAATGGAGGAACCAAGGAAGTTGATAAAAATAACTTTGACTTGAGTAGGGGAGATGTGCTATTCTTTGAACTCTTAAATAGCGCCATAGAATAATTTCTACAAACTGAACGTATATGTAAAGACTTGAAATTCAATATTGAAGAGGCTATTTAGTTAGAGGTTTTTTCGACTGGTGAAACGTAATATTTACTCGCCACGAACATGTTTTGGAAAAATACAGTTGCTCAACGTGGCGGAGTTGACACTTGACTCGAGCAGTCATGTCCGGAAGAGACAGTTCTCCGAATCGTAATCCCGCACGAGGGCGGATGGAATTCTCTTATGCGATGTAAAACGTGGTGATTTAAATCTGAGCGAACTGCTATTTTCAGCGACGCTATTGTGTGTATTGGAAGTGTAATTGTACACAGGGCCGTGGAGAGCGGCGACGGGCCCTGGGGCTGGAATCTGCCGGGCCCCCCTCTACAACCAAACTCTGTACAATTCATTTATAATCCTCGTAAATTTGTACAAACTGATTTTGCGCAATTTATTTTTGTACAAACTGTTCATCACGAAATCGATTACAAGAACATAAAAAACCAGCAAGCAATAATAATAATAATAATATTTGTACTTTGTTAGTTATTGTTGTTTTAAGGGGCGGAACTACGAGGTCATCTGCCCCAAATAAGCGAGACTCGATCCTTGGTCATATCGCACGGGAGTCGAGCGCTCTAGCCATTCCGCCAACTAGACCCTTAATAATAATTGTAGCATGCTGAACTGCTATGCCCAAGATCGTGGGTTTAAACCCGGCCAAAGTCGTCGGATTTTTATGATCGTTAAAATCCTTCAGTATGCCTTTATTCGGAGGGGAAGTAAAGCCGGCGGTACCATGTTTTAGAGTTATGGCATGTAAAAGAACGTACCACTACAATTGGTAATGTATAGCCAAAATTATTTGGGTAGAAACGCTCTATCAAGTTCCAACGTTCGCCACTGGGTGTCAGTGAAATTGGCGTCTGGTAGCCAAAGTTGAAACTACTTGAAATTGAACTTGTTGAGGAGCCTACGGGTGTTCAATTGAAATGTCCTGATATGACCATTGGCTGCAATAAATACTGTATAACATACTGTATTACTTAATGTTTGACATCATAAAAATGGTACTTTGCCATCACGAACTGAGATCTTGCCGGCAAGTTATAACTTAAGTAAACAGATACTTGCAAGTGTTAAAATAGCTTCACAGCTAGATTAAAATAATGTGCAACTTATCTTTTCATGATGTTTAGCTGGCAGGTGGCGTTGACCGTGTAGTAATCACTACGGTACAGAATGTTCACAAAATGTCGGATTGGTGACATCAGTCCCCTGCTGATAGACCAAATGTGTCCGCTAGTAGCCCATGATAGAATAACGAAGCTCAGAGAAAGCTCTCGACCAACGGTCCGAGGGGGTGGGAGGGAGAAGGAGGGGACGGGTAACGTGCAGTAAGATAAGCCAGCATGCACATACAAAAACTGTCTCAAGCACACACATTTCTTTCTAGAGGCGAAGCAAAAAGAATGTAGAAGCCATTTGGGGAAGTAAACCAAACTCCAAGCAACACCAGCCGTCGGTGACAGCGAGTTCCAATTTTCCCCCACAAAACTTGATCGAGTTCGGCGAGGTGCCGCAAGACGGCGCACTAGGGAGACACATGATGTTTCTTTTAAGAAAGGAGGTACTGACGTTAGTTCACAGAAATATACTGAGGAAAGGTGGAAGCAAAAGGCACAAGTAGAGAGAGAAAAAACAAAGAAATCTCTGGTAGTGGTGTGTACGGAAGAAAGATGAAGAAAAAGTGAAAGTCAAAGAAATCCCAATGTGGGTGTGACCTACGTCTAACGTATATTTTGAAAATATACCAAATTGGGGTGGGACGGGCAAGGCAACCAACAAAGAAGAAAGAAAGGAAGATAATGAAAATGTTCACAACTAAATTCTTTCCATCTCGACCAGGGTAACTCTCGGTTACTCTGCCCGACATCCACACCCAGAGAGGAGAAACGTCTCTGATGAGTACGGGATCTCTCTTCCTCACACTAGGGTCAGAGAGAAGCCACTTTTGCCTCCACTGGGGCGAAATTAGATATTCCAAATTCCAGCGTTTCCAAGAGGAGATGCGTAGGACTTTAATTTTTGTAGCAAAATATAGGTAGACTTATGTCCCTACGAGAATCGAACAAGGGAGAAGGAGAAGACTGAGGACAACCAATCAGAGAATGACTTGGCGTATGAGGAAGCAGATACCCAGTAAGGAAGACAGCGAGGTGCGAAGAGAGAAGTCACAGAGAAGAATAAAGGCTACGAGCACGAGTATATTGATTATAACTAATCGCATCCTAAATAAGAAGCCATCGATAGAAATTTGCTTAGATGATTTATTTCGTGGAGTACTGAGATTGGAAAAATTAGTGTTCTCTTTTACAGAAAATTGATTTCAGCTAGCACTGACAAAATGACACTGAGATGTGAATTGAGGCCTGGTATGCCGAATCTGACCAGTAATGACCCAACCGAATTTGGTGTCCTGGGTGAAAACTTCGGAGATTAGACGGCGCCTTTGCTTACGCAAGCTATTCCAGAAGACATTGGCACTAAACAAGATATCAATAGGACCTTTAATATTAATGAGAGGATCGGCAAGACTCAAATTATTAGGAATGTTTAAGCGGGTAGTATCGACAGAGTGACTTGGGGTATCTTCGCTTATGTTATTCAGGATGAGACAATTGCATTATAAGGTAGTGTTTCTCTGACAAGTGTGTTTGAGTTGCAACTTCGAAAATTGTAGAGCTTGACTTTTAAAATTGTTAATGCCGACACATCTATGGATGTAGGTGTTACGGGAAGACCTAGTTTTTCGATCAATGACCTTGGCACGAAGTCGTGTGTAGCGGCTGAATCCAAAATACCTCTAGCTCGAGTCCAGTTGCCCGATCTATCTTGAATATCCACTTGCACTGTAGATAAAAGTAATTGAGCACTGCGCCAAGATTTGAATTTTGGACGAATGAGGAAGCATTAGATCTCTCAACGTTATCGCTTTGTTTCGGGGTGAAAGGCAAAGTGGCTGATGACTTCAGTTTCTCCTAACGATGAAGTTAAGGTATGATGCGACTTTTGGCAATGAAAACAAAGTCGAGTAGATTGGCACTTAGACGCAGAATTGGAAGAGCTTCTTCCAGTTGTAACGCTTAGTTGTGAAGAAATGATCTTAAATAATGAAACTTATGGAGTGCCGGAATGGTATCATTGTTATGGATTAAAGAACAGAAAAGCTCATAGAAACAATCCCACTGCTCTTCATCGCCCGAAAAATGGGGCTGAAGGGAAGTGACAACATTTCATAATGATGTAAAGCTTACAACCGGAGGAACTACTAACACTTGCTCGTGCCCTGTGACTATTTAATTGTTGGGAGTAGTGGTTTTTTGGGGGTTCAGATACCTCCTCCTCCTCCCCTCCTCACAAGATGGCGGCAGCCCGATAACTCCCGAACCCGTGGTCGAATTTTGACGAATGAGGTGTCATTGAACTCGGGCTGACACTCCCTTTCCAATGGACAATATATTTCCACCCCAAAAATAAAACCTACCCCTACTAGGGGGTGAAATTGAATTTTTTAGAGAATTTCTCTTTCCAATTGCAACATGTGAGAGTTTGAATGCCGATATGGATTTAAACGTTGTTCTACATAAAGTGCATGTGTTCGGTGGATAGTCACTATGAATTAACATGCTTGTTTTTGTTTTTCACGCATGCCCACTCATGGCTTTTGTAAGAGGGTGGGAGAGCGGATCCCTATAGATGGGGTATTGTTGACGAGTCATTGTTGGCGGGGTCATTGTTGTCGGGTCCTTGTGGACGAGTCCTTGTGGACAGGTCCTTGTGGACGAGTCCTTGTGGACAAGTCCTTGTGGACGAGTCCTTGTCCCTTTGGACTGATCCCTTTGGACGAGTCCCTTTGGCCTGGTTCCTACGGACGAGCCCATGAATTTATTTAAATTATGTCAAAGGGCCTAACTACATTTGTGTGTGTTGAATTGACGTTGTTCACCACTACTATAATGGAATAACGATATGAAAGGAAAGTGAGGAAATACATGTGAACACGTGTGAAATGACCTTATTACCGTCCTCCTTGTGAAACAAGTCACATCCTGTTTTGCTTCATACGTGAGAAAATGTGAGTTCGAACCCGTGGTCGGATTTTGACGAATGAGGTGTCATTGAACTCGGGCTGATACCCCCTTTCCAATGAACAACATATTTCCACTCCAAAATAAAACCTACCCCTACTAGGGGGTGAAATTGTAATTTTTTTTAGAGAATCTCTCTTTCCAATTGCAACATGTGAGAGTTTGAATGCCGATATGGAATAAAACGTTGTTCCACACAAGAGACATGTGTTTGGTGGATAGCCACTATGAATTAACATGCTTGTTTTTGTTTTTTGTTTTTTACGCATGCCCACTCATAGCTTTTGTAAGAGGGCAGGATTTTTAAAAGATGGCGGCTGTAGTGTAACCTAACCTAACCCAACCCACGAGTGGTGATCAAAAAGTATTTTAAGTGACGCTTGTCGATTGGCAAACCAATAATCAAAGAGGGATATGTCAGGCCTTGAGGTGTTAGCCCCTTTTGATTGATCCCTGTTGATTGATCTCTGTTGATTTGTCCCTTTGGACTGGTCTCTGTAGACTAGCCCCTTTTGAACGGGCCCTTTTTGACAGGGGGTCATTTTTGATGGATCCTTTTTGACAGGTGCTTTTCGACGGGTCCCTGTTGACGAGTCATTGTTGACGGGCCCCTATTGACAGGTCATTGTTGACAGGTCATTGTTGACGGGTCATTGTTGATGGGTCCTTGCTGACAAGTCCCTGTTGATGGGTCCCTGTGGAAGGGTCCCTTTAGACCGGCCCCTTTGGACTGGTCCGTATGGACCGGCCCATGAAATTTATCCAAATTATGTCAAAGGGCCTAACTACATTTGTGTGTAAAGCAGTGTGCTGAACTGACGTTGTTCACCAGTCCTTACTACTACAATTGGATAACGATATGAAAGGAATTGATTAACTAGACATGAGTTAACTACCAACGAAACACTTTGGCGACTCTGCTTGTTATTGACCAATGAGTAGGGTTTTAGAAAAACTGTTTGCTATTTTGGGTTATATACAAAAAATGCTTAGACCTTTTGAGTGACTACGTTTGCTAAACAAGACATTATACCAGACACGATTAGGATTCTTATGTAGCTCAGACAAGGAAAGAATTTCTACAGAATCTGTTGACATTGAATATAGATTTAGGTATTAGGAAGTCATTTTGAAGGCCTTTGTCTGGAGCGTGGCACTCTATGAAAGTAAAACTTAGACAATTGGTGTAGCAGAAAAGTGGAGAATTGAAGTGTTTGAAATGTGGTGTTACAGGAGAATGATGAAGATTAGATGGGTAAATAGGGTTACTAACAAAGAGGTATTAAGACGAGTGGGGGAGAAGAGATGTATCTGGCGACTGTTAATGAAGTAAAGAGATAGGTTGGTAGAACACGTACTAAGACACCCAAGAATAGCAAACTTAGTTAAGGAAGAAAGGTTCGAGGACGAGAACTGTAGGGGTAGACCAAGTTTAGAATATGTTAAACAGATAGCCTTGAATGTAGGGTGTGGTAGCTATATAGAGATGAAACGATTAGCTCGGGACAGATAGGCGCTGAGATCTGCATCAAACCAGTCAAAGGACTAAAGACTCAAACAACAACATGTAAGTTAACTAAAATAATGTTGTGTAACGGTATATGTTAGTCAACGAACAGTAATGCATTACTAAAACCCATGACACGATACCTAAGAACTTTTCTAAAATGATTTTAAAATGCCTTTAAGCCTATATTGAACACCCAGTTCACAAGACTCATAACTGCAATGTTATGGTAAAACAAAACAAAATCTATATTTCAAAACAAGCAAGTGGTTTAGTCAATGTATACTGGAAAAAGTTTTGTAAACACTCAAGTCCTCAAGACTAATTAAATTAGTAACTGTCAGGTTGACCGAGTGGTTAAGGCGTTTGACTTAAGATCAAATTTTCTGTATAAGGAAGCATGGGTTCGAATCCCTTACCTGACATAACTATTGCCTTGACATGGCTTGGCCACACTGCATTATTATGACACTCGGTACACAAACCATAGATATAGTGTATTGTTTAAGGCCACTCTCTTTCTGAACATAGTCAGAGACTGTTGATGGTTAACAATTGTATTAATAGTGGGACATGGGGATAGTAATTAAGAAAAACAGACAATACCCATACAATATTTTTATTAAATTCATTTTATAATAGTTAGACACTGAATTCAAGTCTATCTCTTTACCATTGTTCTATGTAGATTTTTAAACACATCGCTTGTTGTAGATCCTTTTACAACTTTCTCCAGGTACTCTTGCTCTTAAAAACTGGGGAAGCCGCAATGGTTTTATAAACATAAAACCCTCATCCTCTTCTTTTACATAATTATCATCATCATCATCATCATCATTATGAATATTATCATCAAAATTATTATAGTCATTGTCACCATCATTATCATCATCATCATCATTCTCAACATCACTAGAACTATCCAATTCCTCTTGTTTGTTTTCCACAGGGACCTCTTGTAGAGTCTGCGTTGCTTTTGATAGTGTTAAGGGTTTTTTGAACGATGGTATTTGTCCTAACATGTCGTTTTGAGGTGATGATGAATGCTTTTTAACAAACAATGCACTATCTTGAGCAGCAATATATTTTTCTTGGACTTGCTTTTTTACCTGGGTTAGAGTATTTTGCGTATTTAAATGTGTATTAATTTGAGATTCACAATGATGTTCTTTTGAAGTAAGTACGTTGGAGTCTTTTGTTTTAATCATTCCTCGACACTTTTTGGATCGTTGTTTTGAACATCGCCAAATAACAGTTCCATCTTTATTGGTTGTTTCTACAATATATGTATATCCTTTATAGAAGACACATGGCTTGCCATGACTGGTTGTTGAGACTTCCATATCAACTAATACATATGAATTACATTTTAGTAAAGTCACATGAACAATCTTTACATTACAAGTGATTTACACACACACACACACACTTTCCTAAATGTCAAGATTTATGGATGTTGTTTTCCGCCAACAGCTGCTTACTGCGTATGACAAGGCTGGAGACTGGTAGGTGAGACGGTCTTTCACGATGTGAACACTGTAACAGGCAGTAGTCAACTGACAATATTCTTATACCCTAGTCAAGGTTAACAGGTACTTACTGCGTATGACAAGACCGTACACTCGTAGGTTAGACCGTATTTTTTGTTTGTTGCTAAGGATCCCATATATACCCTAGACATGTTAGTTCTGAACATTTAGTGGTTTAATTGTATATATTGAATTTAAATACACAGCTCATACAAGCACGTTTTGCGGATGGGAGTGGTGAGAGGCTGGCAAAAAAGGAAATGTTTTAGTTTAATGAAACGTCATGTCCTAGTAGGCGTGATTTATAGTAGACGCAATTGATAGTAGACGTAATTGATAGTAGGTGTAATCGATACTAGACGTGATTAATAGTAGACGCAATTGATACTAGGCGTGATTGATAGTAGGCGTGATTTGTAGTAAGCGCGATTTATAGTAGACGCAAATGATAGTAGGCGCGATTGATAGTAGGCGTGATTGATAGTAGACGCGATTGATAGTAGGCGCAATTTGACATGGGCGCGACTCAGATCATTTTTGATATCATAAAGTTACAGTGTCAATGTTTATACAAAGTACAAGGTAGAGGGTATTTTAAGACATAACCTCAGCTCACTTAACATAACCTAACTTTACCTAACCTAACTTTGTCACGTGACATGTTCTACAAGTTTAGACTTGCTTTAAGACTGATTATGACGTCATAGATTGATGGGAGGGGTGAGAGGCTGACAAAAAAGGAAATGTTCTGGTTTAATGAAACGTCATGTCCTAGTAGGCGCGATTTATAGTAGACGCAATTGATAGTAGGCGCGATTAATAGTAGACGCAATTGATAGTAGACGTGATTGATAGTAGGCGTGATTTGACATGAGCGCGATTTATAGTAGACGCGAAAGGTAGTAGGCGCGATTGATAGTAGGCGTAATTAGACATGGGCGAGATTTATAGTAGACGCAATTGATAGTAGGCGCGATTGATAGTAGGTGTAATTGGTAGTAGGCGCGATTTGACATGAGCGCGATTTATAGTAGACGCAAATGATAGTAGGCGTGATTGATAGTAGACGCAATTGATACTAGGCGTGATTGATAGTAGGCGTGATTTGTAGTAAGCGCATTTCATAGTAGGCTCAATTGATAGTAGATGCAATTGATAGTAGACGTGATTGATAGTAGGCGCGATTGATAGTAGACGTGATTGATATGGACGCGACTTAGATCATTTTTGATATTACAAAGTTACAGTGTCAATGTTTATACAAAGTACAAGGCAGAGAGGGGGTATTTTAAGACTTAACCTCAGCTCACCTAACATAACCTAACTTTACCTAACCTAACTTTGTCACGTGACATGTTCTACAAGTTTAGACTTGCTTTAAGGCTGACTATGACTATGACGTCATAGATTGATGAGAGGGGTGGGAGGCTGACAAAAAAGGAAATGTTTTGGTTTAATGAAAAGTCATGTCCTAGCAGGCGCGATTGGTAGTAGACGCAATTGATAGTAGACGCGATTAATGGTAGGCGCAATTGATAGTAGGTGTGATCAGGTACTTACTGCATATCAAAAGGCTGTACACTCGTGTGTTAGACACTCTATCTTGTTAAGGACCCCTATATATTCCCTATACAAGGCTATACATGTTAGTTCTAAACACTTAGTGGTTATTTGTATTTTAAATTTATATACACAGGTTATACAAGCACGTTTTTTCACACAGTAAAACTTTGTCAAATAGCCACATGCGACACGCAAAGTATGTTTCCGCTATCTAACGGTGACTATGGAAACTACCTGAACATATCCTAATCTAATCCTAGCTAACTTCACCTGACGTGACCATACCGGTTTGTAAGCAACAACAACAACACACTAAGATTCCATGAATTCCAGAGTACTTTTAGATTAATTATCGACTCTCAACTCTTATAACTATGTCTATCCCACTCTGTCAAAAACACGATTTTTTTTTTTTTTTAATTTTTGCTTGATGTCAATACTAAAGTGATAATGGGTTTTCCGATCCTATCACTATAAATTCATTACCCCCACTCTTATCTCGGTCTCGACAACAACCATGCCTATTTTTATTATGTCAGATGATGTAATGTTCGAGTGCAAAGTGGGTGTAAAAGTGAGTGCAAAGTGAGTGCAAAAGTGAGTGCAAAGTAAGTGTAAAAGTAGTTGTAAAAGTGAGTGCAAAGTGAGTGCAAAAGTGAGTGCAAAAGTGGGGTGTAAAAGTGGTACCCTATTTGTAATGGCTTATTTGACAAGTTATTTTGTGGTACCCTATTCGTAATGGCTTATTTCACAAGTTGTTTTTGTCAATGTATTTAGAGGATATTTCTCTTGTTCATGGAAAGTATCTCAGCCCTTTTTATGATAGCATAATGCTTACCGTCATGTTTGTAAGCAACAACAACACACTAAAATTCCAAGAATCCAAACTACTCTAAGGTTAATGATGGTCTCTCAACTCCATTCCACGCCTAGTCAAAAACATTATACATTTCAAATTTTTCAAAAAAGGTAAATTGAGAAAGTAGACTATATATTTAAACTAAAAAATCATATGCTAACTCCAACACCTACGTCTATCCCATTCTCAGTCATAAAAAAAATATATATTCTTTAAATTTTTCCAAAAAATATTTGGAAAGTAGGCTATAATTTGAAAACTAATCATCCTAAAAAGTCATATATAGACTCAAACCAATGGCTTTTATGTCCTTAATCGTTAGAACAAAACATGGAATTGACATTTTTCCAAATATTGATCATTTTTAAAAATGGGCTATATTTTGTAAACTATGAATTACACAAAAAAAATGTGTTTGACATAAAAATGACAGGTATTTACCCCCTCTACCCACAAACCAAGTCCCAGGTCTCTGGGACAAAATCCAAAAAGGTTCAATTTTGAAAGTAGACGATATTTTGAAAACTAATCATTCTAAAAAGTCATATATAGACTCAAACAAATGTCCTTTAAGTCCCTTAACGTTAGAAGAAAACTTAACATATTTTCATTTTTTCAAAAAAAAAGTCCAATTTTCAAAATTGCCTATATTTTGGAAACTAAGAATTAGTTCCAAAATGGCGGTCGTAGCTTAACTCAACCTAACCTAACCCTACGAGGTGTGATCAAAAAGTTCCAAAATGTCTGCCGTAGCTTAACTTAACCTTTGATTGATCCCTGTTGATTGACCCCTTTTGATTGATCTCTGTTGATGTATCCCTTTGGACTGGTCCCTGTTGACTAGCCCCTTTGGGCGGGTCCTTTTTAAAGGGGGAGTCATTTTTTTACGGGTCCCGGAGGACGGGTCCTTGTTGACGGGTCCTTGTGGGCGGGCCCCTTTGATATAATTTGGATAAAATGCACGGGCCAGTCCATAAGGATCAGTCCAAAGGAACCGCCCACAGGGACCCGTCAACAAGGACCCGTCCTCCGGGACCCGTAAAAAAATCACTCCCCCTTTTAAAAGGACCCGTCCAAAGGGGCTAGTCAACAGGGACCAGTCCAAAGGGATACATCAACAGAGATCAATCAAAAGGGGTCAAAGAACAGGGATCAATCAAAGGTTAAGTTAAGCTACGGCAGCCATTTTGGAACTTTTTGATCACACCTCGTAGGGTTAGGTTAGGTTGAGTTAAGCTACGACCGCCATTTTGGAACTAATTCTTAGTTTCCAAAATATAGGCAATTTTGAAAATTGGACTTTTTTTTTTTGAAAAAATGAAAAAAATGTTAAGTTTTGTTCTAACGTTAAGGGACTTAAAGGACATTTGTTTGAGTCTATATATGACTTTTTAGAATGATTAGTTTTCAAAATATCGTCTACTTTCAAAATTGAACCTTTTTGGATTTTGTCCCAGAGACCTGGGACTTGGTTTGTGGGTAGAGGGGGTAAATACCTGTCATTTTTATGTCAAACACATTTTTTTGTGTAATTCATAGTTCACAAAATATAGCCCATTTTTAAAAATGATCAATATTTGGAAAAATGTCAAATTCCATGTTTTGTTCTAACGATTAAGGACATAAAAGCCATTGGTTTGAGTCTATATATGACTTTTTAGGATGATTAGTTTTCAAATTATAGCCTACTTTCCAAATATTTTTTGGAAAAATTTAAAGAATACATATATTTTTTTGACTGAGAATGGGATAGACGTAGGTGTTGGAGTTAGCATATGATTTTTTAGTTTAAATATATAGTCTACTTACTCAATTTACCTTTTTTGAAAAATTTGAAATGTATAATGTTTTTGACTAGGCGTGGAATGGAGTTGAGAGACCATCATTAACCTTAGAGTAGTTTGGATTCTTGGAATTTTAGTGTGTTGTTGTTGCTTACAAACATGACGGTAAGCATTATGCTATCATAAAAAGGGCTGAGATACTTTCCATGAACAAGAGAAATATCCTCTAAATACATTGACAAAAACAACTTGTGAAATAAGCCATTACGAATAGGGTACCACAAAATAACTTGTCAAATAAGCCATTACAAATAGGGTACCACTTTTACACCCCACTTTTGCACTCACTTTTGCACTCACTTTGCACTCACTTTTACAACTACTTTTACACTTACTTTGCACTCACTTTTGCACTCACTTTGCACTCACTTTTACACCCACTTTGCACTCGAACATTACATCATCTGACATAATAAAAATAGGCATGGTTGTTGTCGAGACCGAGATAAGAGTGGGGGTAATGAATTTATAGTGATAGAATCGGAAAACCCATTATCACTTTAGTATTGACATCAAGCAAAAATTTAAAAAAAAATATCGTGTTTTTGACAGAGTGGAATAGACATAGTTATAAGAGTTGAGAGTCGATAATTAATCTAAAAGTACTCTGGAATTCATGGAATCTTAGTGTGTTGTTGTTGTTGCTTACAAACCGGTATGGTCACGTCAGGTGAAGTTAGCTAGGATTAGATTAGGATATGTTCAGGTAGTTTCCATAGTCACCGTTAGATAGCGGAAACATACTTTGCGTGTCGCATGTGGCTATTTGACAAAGTTTTACTGTGTGAAAAAACGTGCTTGTATAACCTGTGTATATAAATTTAAAATACAAATAACCACTAAGTGTTTAGAACTAACATGTATAGCCTTGTATAGGGAATATATAGGGGTCCTTAACAAGATAGAGTGTCTAACACACGAGTGTACAGCCTTTTGATATGCAGTAAGTACCTGATCACACCTACTATCAATTGCGCCTACCATTAATCGCGTCTACTATCAATTGCGTCTACTACCAATCGCGCCTGCTAGGACATGACTTTTCATTAAACCAAAACATTTCCTTTTTTGTCAGCCTCCCACCCCTCTCATCAATCTATGACGTCATAGTCATAGTCAGCCTTAAAGCAAGTCTAAACTTGTAGAACATGTCACGTGACAAAGTTAGGTTAGGTAAAGTTAGGTTATGTTAGGTGAGCTGAGGTTAAGTCTTAAAATACCCCCTCTCTGCCTTGTACTTTGTATAAACATTGACACTGTAACTTTGTAATATCAAAAATGATCTAAGTCGCGTCCATATCAATCACGTCTACTATCAATCGCGCCTACTATCAATCACGTCTACTATCAATTGCATCTACTATCAATTGAGCCTACTATGAAATGCGCTTACTACAAATCACGCCTACTATCAATCACGCCTAGTATCAATTGCGTCTACTATCAATCACGCCTACTATCATTTGCGTCTACTATAAATCGTGCTCATGTCAAATCGCGCCTACTACCAATTACACCTACTATCAATCGCGCCTACTATCAATTGCGTCTACTATAAATCTCGCCCATGTCTAATTACGCCTACTATCAATCGCGCCTACTATCTTCCGCGTCTACTATAAATCGCGCTCATGTCAAATCACGCCTACTATCAATCACGTCTACTATCAATTGCGTCTACTATTAATCGCGCCTACTATCAATTGCGTCTACTATAAATCGCGCCTACTAGGACATGACGTTTCATTAAACCAGAACATTTCCTTTTTTGTCAGCCTCTCACCCCTCCCATCAATCTATGACGTCATAATCAGTCTTAAAGCAAGTCTAAACTTGTAGAACATGTCACGTGACAAAGTTAGGTTAGGTAAAGTTAGGTTATGTTAAGTGAGCTGAGGTTATGTCTTAAAATACCCTCTACCTTGTACTTTGTATAAACATTGACACTGTAACTTTATGATATCAAAAATGATCTGAGTCGCGCCCATGTCAAATTGCGCCTACTATCAATCGCGTCTACTATCAATCACGCCTACTATCAATCGCGCCTACTATCATTTGCGTCTACTATAAATCGCGCTTACTACAAATCACGCCTACTATCAATCACGCCTAGTATCAATTGCGTCTACTATTAATCACGTCTAGTATCGATTACACCTACTATCAATTACGTCTACTATCAATTGCGTCTACTATAAATCACGCCTACTAGGACATGACGTTTCATTAAACTAAAACATTTCCTTTTTTGCCAGCCTCTCACCACTCCCATCCGCAAAACGTGATTGTATGAGCTGTGTATTTAAATTCAATATATACAATTAACCACTAAATGTTCAGAACTAACATGTCTAGGGTATATATGGGATCCTTAGCAACAAACAAAAAATACGGTCTAACCTACGAGTGTACGGTCTTGTCATACGCAGTAAGTACCTGTTAACCTTGACTAGGGTATAAGAATATTGTCAGTTGACTACTGCCTGTTACAGTGTTCACATCGTGAAAGACCGTCTCACCTACCAGTCTCCAGCCTTGTCATACGCAGTAAGCAGCTGTTGGCGGAAAACAACATCCATAAATCTTGACATTTAGGAAAGTGTGTGTGTGTGTGTGTAAATCACTTGTAATCTAAAGATTGTTCATGTGACTTTACTAAAATTTAATTCATATGTATTAGTTGATATGGAAGTCTCAACAACCAGTCATGGCAAGCCATGTGTCTTCTATAAAGGATATACATATATTGTAAAAACAACCAATAAAGATGGAACTGTTATTTGGCGATGTTCAAAACAACGATCCAAAAAGTGTCGAGGAATGATTAAAACAAAAGACTCCAACGTACTTACTTCAAAAGAACATCATTGTGAATCTCAAATTAATACACATTTAAATACGCAAAATACTCTAACCCAGGTAAAAAAAGCAAGTCCAAGAAAAATATATTGCTGCTCAAGATAGTGCATTGTTTGTTAAAAAGCATTCATCATCACCTCAAAAAGACATGTTAGGACAAATACCATCGTTCAAAAATCCCTTAACACTGTCAAAAGCAACGCAGACTCTACAAGAGGTCCCTGTGGAAAACAAACAAGAGGAATTGGATAGTTCTAGTGATGTTGAGAATGATGATGATGATGATAATGATGGTGACAATGACTATAATAATTTTGATGATAATATTCATAATGATGATGATGATGATGATGATAATTATGTAAAAGAAGAGGATGAGGGTTTTATGTTTATAAAACCATTGCGGCTTCCCCAGTTTTTAAGAGCAAGAGTACCTGGAGAAAGTTGTAAAAGGATCTACAACAAGCGATGTGTTTAAAAATCTACATAGAACAATGGTAAAGAGATAGACTTGAATTCAGTGTCTAACTATTATAAAATGAATTTAATAAAAATATTGTATGGGTATTGTCTGTTTTTCTTAATTACTATCCCCATGTCCCACTATTAATACAATTGTTAACCATCAACAGTCTCTGACTATGTTCAGAAAGAGAGTGGCCTTAAACAATACACTATATCTATGGTTTGTGTACCGAGTGTCATAATAATGCAGTGTGGCCAAGCCATGTCAAGGCAATAGTTATGTCAGGTAAGGGATTCGAACCCATGCTTCCTTATACAGAAAATTTGATCTTAAGTCAAACACCTTAACCACTCGGTCAACCTGACAGTTACTAATTTAATTAGTCTTGAGGACTTGAGTGTTTACAAAACTTTTTCCAGTATACATTGACTAAACCACTTGCTTGTTTTGAAATATAGATTTTGTTTTGTTTTACCATAACATTGCAGTTATGAGTCTTGTGAACTGGGTGTTCAATATAGGCTTAAAGGCATTTTAAAATCATTTTAGAAAAGTTCTTAAGTATCGTGTCATGGGTTTTAGTAATACATTACTGTTCGTTGACTAACATATACCGTTACACAACATTATTTTAGTGAACTTACATGTTGTTGTTTGAGTCTTTAGTCCTTTGACTGGTTTGATGCAGATCTCAGCGCCTATCTGTCCCGAGCTAATCGTTTCATCTCTATATAGCTACCACACCCTACATTCAAGGCTATCTGTTTAACATATTCTAAACTTGGTCTACCCCTACAGTTCTCGTCCTCGAACCTTTCTTCCTTAACTAAGTTTGCTATTCTTGGGTGTCTTAGTACGTGTTCTACCAACCTATCTCTTTACTTCATTAACAGTCGCCAGATACATCTCTTCTCCCCCACTCGTCTTAATACCTCTTTGTTAGTAACCCTATTTACCCATCTAATCTTCATCATTCTCCTGTAACACCACATTTCAAACACTTCAATTCTCCACTTTTCTGCTACACCAATTGTCTAAGTTTTACTTTCATAGAGTGCCACGCTCCAGACAAAGGCCTTCAAAATGACTTCCTAATACCTAAATCTATATTCAATGTCAACAGATTCTGTAGAAATTCTTTCCTTGTCTGAGCTACATAAGAATCCTAATCGTGTCTGGTATAATGTCTTGTTTAGCAAACATAGTCACTCAAAAGGTCTAAGCATTTTTTGTATATAACCCAAAATAGCAAACAGTTTTTCTAAAACCCTACTCATTGGTCAATAACAAGCAGAGTCGTCAAAGTGTTTCGTTGGTAGTTAACTCATGTCTAGTTAATCAATTCCTTTCATATCGTTATCCAATTGTAGTAGTAAGGACTGGTGAACAACGTCAGTTCAACACACTGCTTTACACACAAATGTAGTAGGCCCTTTGACATAATTTGGATAAATTTCATGGGCCGGTCCATAGGGACCAGTCCAAAGGGGCCGGTCTAAAGGGACCCTTCCACAGGGACCCATCAACAGGGACTTGTCAGCAAGGACCCATCAACAATGACCCGTCAACAATGACCTGTCAACAATGACCTGTCAATAGGGGCACGTCAAAAATGACTCGTCAACAGGGACCCGTCGAAAAGCACCTGTCAAAAAGGATCCATCAAAAATGACCCCCTGTCAAAAAGGGCCCGTTCAAAAGGGGCTAGTCAACAGAGACCAGTCCAAAGGGACAAATCAACAGAGATCAATCAACAGGGATCAATCAAAAGGGGCTAACACCTCAAGGCCTGACATATCCCTCTTTGATTATTGGTTTGCCAATCGACAAGCGTCACTTAAAATACTTTTTGATCACCACTCGTGGGTTGGGTTAGGTTAGGTTACACTACAGCCGCCATCTTTTAAAAATCCTGCCCTCTTACAAAAGCTATGAGTGGGCATGCGTAAAAAACAAAAAAACAAAAACAAGCATGTTAATTCATAGTGGCTATCCACCAAACACATGTCTCTTGTGTGGAACAACGTTTTATTCCATATCGGCATTCAAACTCTCACATGTTGCAATTGGAAAGAGAGATTCTCTAAAAAAAATTACAATTTCACCCCCTAGTAGGGGTAGGTTTTATTTTGGAGTGGAAATATGTTGTTCATTGGAAAGGGGGTATCAGCCCGAGTTCAATGACACCTCATTCGTCAAAATCCGACCACGGGTTCGAACTCACATTTTCTCACGTATGAAGCAAAACAGGATGTGACTTGTTTCACAAGGAGGACGGTAATAAGGTCATTTCACACGTGTTCACATGTATTTCCTCACTTTCCTTTCATATCGTTATTCCATTATAGTAGTGGTGAACAACGTCAATTCAACACACACAAATGTAGTTAGGCCCTTTGACATAATTTAAATAAATTCATGGGCTCGTCCGTAGGAACCAGGCCAAAGGGACTCGTCCAAAGGGATCAGTCCAAAGGGACAAGGACTCGTCCACAAGGACTTGTCCACAAGGACTCGTCCACAAGGACCCGACAACAATGACCCCGCCAACAATGACTCGTCAACAATACCCCATCTATAGGGATCCGCTCTCCCACCCTCTTACAAAAGCCATGAGTGGGCATGCGTGAAAAACAAAAACAAGCATGTTAATTCATAGTGGCTATCCACCGAACACATGCACTTTATGTAGAACAACGTTTAAATCCATATCGGCATTCAAACTCTCACATGTTGCAATTGGAAAGAGAAATTCTCTAAAAAATTCAATTTCACCCCCTAGTAGGGGTAGGTTTTATTTTTGGGGTGGAAATATATTGTCCATTGGAAAGGGAGTGTCAGCCCGAGTTCAATGACACCTCATTCGTCAAAATCCGACCACGGGTTCGGGAGTTATCGGGCTGCCGCCATCTTGTGAGGAGGGGAGGAGGAGGAGGTATCTGAACCCCCACAAAACCACTAATGTTGGGTGTGTAACTAGGAACAGTTCTATGACGACAATTATACAAGTTACCGGTACCTTTTGCTAGGTTTTGTGTACGGATACAGAAGATTGGATTTGTAACTAGGAACAGCTCTATGACGACAATTCGGCCTACACAACTTACCTCAGACTAGTTTTATAAGTGTGTAAGGATACGGAAGATACGATGTGTAACCAGTGGCGGTGGGTGGATAATTGTTCTGGTCGTTGCACTATTCCCATTAAGGGGGGAATGTGGTAGGGTAAACGATTGCTTGAAATTAGAGAAAAATGTATTCGATAGCGCCGTAAAACGAATGTACCGGTTCCTCATTCATTACGATTGCCGCAGATCATAGAACATCACATTGTCATCGGATTAAATGGATTATAAATTAGTCTACATGAAAAACTTCACAAGAATAAAACAACGTACCGTAAGCGAGGGCGATAAATAACCGCGAGTCTCACACCTACGCACAAATTATACTGCAAGACATGGTATCGGTAGTTGAGGGAGTACGGGATCTCGGATGTCTCCGTCCGCGTCTCTGCTCCCTTGATGGAATCAGCCTGCAACGACCAGCCGAGTTAACTGTTGGGCAGGGCGAATAGAGTAATTTTATTCGACCTGTGTTGGGATGGGACTAACTCGGTCTATCATCTCTGCCATACCATACACTATAGAGATCTGGTCGGTGCTCGGGCCTGGCAACGACCAAATGGACGAGAGCTCCTAGACAGTTGGCGCGTTTCGCTTTCTCACACAGTTCACAGTAACTTATTATAAGATTTCCTGAATTATTAAAGATCAAAATTATGAATCCTATACATGGAAAAGTAGGGCTTTTATTACTAAAAATATTATTACGGTATTAATTGTTTTGCAGAAATCTGGTCATTGTGCAGCACCGCAACCTTAGCCTACCGTTATTACCGGCCGCTACTGTGTGTTACAAGGAACATCTCTATTACGACACTAGGCTACTTTGGCACGTGGCGACTGAAGCCCAACATCAGCAAAACAGAGGTGAGTGCCTTTCATCTGGATAGTAGGAGGGCCCATTACATTCCCCAAGTACAATTCAGAAGTCAACTGATAAACGTTTGCACCCAACCAAGATATTTGGGTGTTCTGCTGGATCGCTCTTTGACATACAAAGAACGTCTCTGCAGAACAGCAGCTAAAATCAGAACACGTAACAATATCCTTCACAAACTCTGTGGTACCGGTACAAGTTGGGGAGAAAATGCGACTGTTCATCGCACAACCAGTCTCACCTTAGTATCCTACTCGGTTGCTGAATATTGTAGCCCCGTATGGATGAAATGTGCACGCGTAGGAAAAGTTGATGTCCAGTTAAATGATACTATGATAACAATATCGGGCACTTCAAATCCATACCACTCAAGTGGTTACCAGTATTATCCAACAATCACCCTCCTCCCATGCGAAGGCTGTCAGCTCTAAAAAGGGAATGGTCAAAATGCGCTGCAAATGATCTCTTACCCATACATCAGGTTTGTAATCCACCGAAGCAAGGGAGATTAAAATCTCATTATCCGTCAATGCAACTAGGCAAGATGCTTGTTGAATCAAAGTTCAATAAGGACGAAACTTGGCGAGAAGAATGGACTACATCAAACCCTGATGAGCTAGGATTGATCACCGACTCCTGCATGAAACCTCCTGGTTTCAATCTTCCAAGAAGGATATGGACGTCACTGAACAGAGTAAGGACCGGTCACAGAAGATGTAACTTTTGGCTACACAAATGGGGGAAAATTTCTAGCCCACAGTTCGATTGTGGCGATGCAGTGCAGACAATCCATCACATTGTGTCGGAATGCCTTTCACGGTCCTTCAAGTGAAGATATGACGACCTGCAGAACGCAACTACTGTTGCAGTGGAGTAGATTACTTCCCTGTATATTCAACTGTGACTTTTAGTTTCGTCAGTGGATGTTACTAGATATTTACCCTGTATGTCATACGAAATATGTATAATAGGCCTAGGCTACTTATACAAGTTACCTTATGCTAGTATTACAAGTGTGTAAGGATACAGAAGATTAGATGTGTAACTAGGAACAACTCTATGACGACAATTATTCAAGTTACCTCATCCTGAAATGTTGGTACATAGGCTTCCACGACCAAGGAATTAAAACTCAGCAATTTTTCTAGGTTTATGTCGTGTGTTGAGCGGGATTTCACCTAGGAACACCAAGATTGGCTCATCAGCGGGCTCTTGCTGTCCATACCCGAACCCCCACAGGAGTAGTGAACTGGCTAAAGTCGAAAGATGTGTTATTTCAATTCCTGCTTGCGCGCGGGGCGCGGGAGCAGGCGGGCCATCGGCTAAACTAGTAGCCCATAGGCCATAGTAAATTTAATTAATGAGATTTGTTTTTGGCTGGAGGTACGTCATAGCGTACGTATGGATTATCTAAAAAGATGGCGCAGAGGTCACCCCAACGACCAAAGCGTCTCCCAGAGAGGGCCCCCCGACACCGCACCCCACTCGGGCCGGCTTCCTGTTTATTGAGCATAACCAATATACACACATAGTGAAATATTAGCAATAATCAGACATCGGTACACAATTTACAATAGGTAGTCAATATATACAGCATTTAATAGCTATAGTGAATATAGTCCCTTTCTTTCAGAAAGTTCTTCAGCCATTTCAGAGTTTGTGTCCTTTTTCATTGAAAATTGTATAAAGGAGAAAACACACAAAGTGTCACTTATTGTCACTGGATTCTTGACATACACTCACTATTGCGGCACATATTAACTTCATGGGTTATTAAGCACATTTTGGCAGTGGTTTTCATTAATCACTGGAGACGGAGCATTATATTCTTTTGTTGTTGTACTACTTGTAGTGGGCAAGGAGAAAGAAAAGAAAAGAAAAGAAAGGAAAAGAAAAGATATAAAACAATATTTGGAGCAGAGATGTGGTATTGCAGCTGTGGGACGAAAGTTTGAGCAAGCTATATGCCTTTAGCTCACTGAACTTCTAGAGGGCCAGGGAAACTTTCAACCCAAATAGTGTAGTTGATTTAAGGGACACTAGGGCTGAGTTTTTAGGCAAAAATGACAAAATAACTGTATTTTGTTTTTCCCATATATATATCTTGGATCATTTCAGTAAAAAAAAAATCCTCTCGGCATGCCGGAAGGCGGAAATAGATTTCACCGGACAAACTTGGGGATAGGCGAAAATAGGCAGAATATGCTGGTTTTCGTAGAAGGATCAGACCTCATTTATTGCGAGAAAGTATTTTATAATTGGAGCTTAATTAACTTTGTTTTTCGTCATTTTATGCATATTTTAAACATTTTATAGTCTTATGGGGATGGTAACCTTCTTGTCATTTGGGGTCCATTTTTATACTTGTGGTCACACTGTCCTTATGCAAGGTTTCGACACTGATGTGTAACTACGTAACGGTCTGTTACTTCTTCAAGCAAAATTATATCTCCCGCAGAGATTTTGGTTGGTTCCTCAGTTTAGGGGCTGCGACAACGCGGTCATCTAACTCCGTGTACTTAGGGTGAGTGTAGAATCTGTCTAATAAACGGTGTGAATTGTGATGGCTGTATTAGTCTGTAATTCAGGAAAGGACTGCAGACGGTCAATTTCAAGCAGTAGTTCCTAATGTTGCTACCAGATACTACCGTCAACGACACCTAGCTGTAAACTTGGCTACTAGATGCCACCGCAACCAACAATTTGCAACGAACGTTGGAACTTCCCCTCCAAAGGAAAGCATACTGAGGGATTCTTAGCGCTCTTAGAAAATCCGACGACTTCGGCCGGCTTTGAACCCGCGACCTTGGGCGTAGAAGTTCAGCATGCTACCAGTTACGTCACCGAAGCCGCTTCACACTAGTCAGATGGAAATCTGAATCTGATCTCGTGCAAGTGCGTTGTCATGGCAACGTCTGATAGCTCATCCCTCATCAATTTAGTAGTGTAGCCATGGCAACCTCTGATAGCTCTTGGCATTTTCTTATAATTCCGAAATCATTTTTCTCATCCCTTGGCGTAATGGTGGGTCATATCAAAAATTCTTTCAGACAAAAGTTTTAGGTAATTATTAGGGAATATTGTCCATTTTGTACGGTTTTGATATTGTGTCTATGGAGAGAGATATGATTAATGTTTCCTGAAAACCCCACTTTTTCCTACCCCATTGGTCAATGGTTAGTGCTATAAAAAAACTCTTCAAACATAAATTTTTCGGCTTTATCCAGCACATAGTATGAACTTTGAACGGATTCGATATTTCACATATTAAGAGAGTTATAGCAATATTTAACTTTTTCGAAAAGAAGCCCCCCATTTTCACCCCCTTCGACCGATTTAGCCCAGTAACGAACTCGACCGAGAATTTATAGGTATACATATTCGGTAAAAAATTCAAAGTGATTGGTGCAAAATTACGGCAGTTATCGTGTCCACAAGAAACTGATATATATATAAATTATATATAAACTTTTGAACTGACGGTGGTTTTGGGGTCTGGGGGATGTGAAACGCGAAGATATGTCGAAATTTTCCGGAAGTAGAAACATGGTACCCATTGCAATAGTTAGCTTTCTAATGAAATCTACCTAAAAGTTTTCATGCGCTGCCATTTTTAAAGGCTCAGCGACATTTTTAAATATCTTCTGCGTATAAAGAAGATGGAGGGCAAATCATAGAAAGTAGGCTATACTTTTAAAAATAGAAATCCTAGAAAGTCGTAGGTTAACTGAAACGAAAGGTCTCTATGCTCTTTATCTCTACATCAAAACATTGTATTTTTATGATTTTTTCCAAAAATGTTTCATTGGGTGAGCCAAACTGGTTAATATAGCATGCGATTTTATAAAAATGCTTTTATCTCCAAACAACATTTTTAGGTAATCAATATGCTCCATGTGCATGAGATATTCACCAATTTTACTAAATAAGTCACTGCATATTCAGAAACACATGTGTTGTAAGATAACATTGTGATATCTCCAGTCACTTTGTGAATTACACCAAAAAAAACTATGAAAAATTATCAAAATTTATAAAACATTATTGCACATCAAGAAAAAATTAATCTGACAGCATACATGTATCACTTTCCTGAAATGTCTCAATGTTATAATATTAAGAATAGTTTTATGTATATGTAATGAAAATATCAAGCGTTTTACACAATTTCTAATGCGCATGGAGCTTTTTGATTACACGGTATATTTTAATAATATAACTAGTAAAAATCAATTACATTTTATCCAATTGTTTTCAAATTTGGAATGTGACTTAGTGTTAACATTCTAAGTATATAGTTTAAATTTCAACTCATTCTGATAAAAAAATGTGGAAGTTGAAAGACTCAGCCCTAGTGTCCCTTAATTTAACAACAAGACAGGGATATGATTGATAGTTAGTGGGGAGGGGGCGGAGTATTGATTTAGTAGGGTACACTCGAGGAAGCTAGGTGATTGGTGGTAGGAATATGTGTGAGTTAGATGGGGTACGATTGTCATGAAGGATGGCTTAGGCAAGGGGAGAGATTGTGAAGGCTTCTGAGTAAAAAGGAAGATCATCGTTGCTGGCTTTGGTTAGATATTTGAGGCGGAGTTTATGGATAGATGTAAAGATAGACGGAAAGGTGTACAGGTTTGTAAAGTCCGCTGAGGGAGTATCGTAGGGTAGGCGTTGGGCTATGCCTAGGGCATGTCTATCTAGCTTGCAAAGGTTAAAATAAAGAGGGTGGTATGCGGTAATCCAGGATATTGAGGCATATGCAAAGACGGGGCGGATGAAGGTCTTATAGAACTGAAGGATTTGGGGGCTTTCATGCCCCAGGTGTGGCCTATGAGTTTTCGGGTGGCTGCTAGTCGATGGTAGGCTGAGCGGTAGATGATTTGGAGGTGATGATTCCATTTGAATTTGTTTTGAAATGAAGTGCCTAAGTAGATTATAATGTTAGTTTCGTTGAGGGGGAGGGAATGAAGGATGAGTTGGATTTTGTTGCGTGGTCGACATATGCAGGATTTTGGACGGAAAACTATGAATTGGGTATTACGGGAGTTTTCATTGATTCGGGAGGAGTTGAACCAGTCTTGAAGTGTATCTAAGTAAGTTTGTAGGAGTCGAGTGAGGCGGGGACCTGTGGGTGCAAGGCCAAGTATGCCTAGGTCGTCTGCGAATTGGTAAAGGCGGAGGGGAGGAGGAGAGTGGGGTATATCGTGTGTAAAGAGGAGGTAGAGGAGAAGTGAGAGGGTCGATCCTTGGGCAACGCCGGCTCTGAGAGGGAAACATAGGAATGGGCGTTGTGCAAGTGGATATAGGCAGTACGATGGTGTAAGGAGTTATATATGAGTCGAATAATGGAGGGGGGAGTGGGAGGTGGCGGAGTTTGGACATGAGAACTGGGAGATATACTGTGTCGAATGCTTTTTCAATGTCAAGGCATATAAGAGGGGCTGCGTGGCGGAGTTTTAGATAGGCATTGATTGAGGAGGTGAGGTGGAAGAGGTGGCCCTGGGTTGAGCGTCGTCGGCGGAAGTCGGCTTGGGACTCTGGGATGAGGAGGAGGGATTCCAGATAGATGGATATATGACGAGCAAGGATAAGTTCGAATATTTTGGAAAGTACAGGAAGTAAGCTGATGGGTCGGTATCAGAGGGGTATTTTTGGGTCTTAGGAATAACTGGATAGAGGCTTTGCATCAGTGGGATGGGTAAAAGCCGGTATATAGCATGGTATTGTATACGAGACAGAGGATATGGAGAAAGGAGGGTGGGGCTTCTTGGATGTGTCTATATATAAGGGTATCTGTCCCTGGTGCGGTTGTTTTGCGTCGGTGGAGGATACGGGTGATTTCCTCTGGGAGGGCGGTTTAAAGGGTAATCGTATTGGATTTCAGGAAAATGGTCGAAAGAGGGGAGGAGGTCGGGAGTGCGGGCTGGCTCATTTACTCGATAGATGAGGGGGTCGTTTGGATTACTGAAGATAGGGTTTTGGACGGGGAAAAGACGGAGTGGAAGTGGGTAGCAAACATGTCGGCTTTTTCTTGAAAGGAAGTTGGTACTGAGTTATTTGATCGTTAGGGTATGTAGGGAAGGGGGTTGGGTGTTCGTCAGTCGTCGGAATGTGGCCAAACTTTAGAGGGGTTGGGGGTATCTGAAAGGCGGGCGCAAGTGTTAGTCCAGTATTTACGTTCTATAGCTTTTATATAAATGATTTAGCATGTCGGTGATGAAGACGGTGTTGGTGTAGGTCGGCAGGGTCGCGAGTGCGGATATATGTGCGGTAGTAGGCGTGGGAAAGGTGGGGGTAATGGCGGTTTGGTTGGGTGGCGGTAATGGCGGGGAATATGAAGACGATCAGCAGTCAAGAGGGCAGTTTCTGCTTCCGATATGAGAAGTTGGAGATTGGGGAGGGAGGTTGGTGGTGTGGTTGTTTCGAGGAGTGAAGTAATGGTGTTTCGGTAGGCATTCCAGTTAGTTTTCTTGTATAGACGAGTGGGAGGGGGGCGGTTTGGATTTGTGGAGCGGGGGAATATGTTAGGAGTGGATATGAGCGCAGGGAGATGGTCACTTTCGTTGTGAGGTAGGAGTCTGACCTCCGGATTGGCACAAAGAGTGGGAGGCATGAGGATGATATCCGGGGTGGAGTTTGTATGAGGAATGGTGTGGGCTGGGAATGGAACCAGCACTCCTCGGATTTGACGCAGCAAAATTTGAAAATAATTATTGTCAGTTTCATTATAAGAATTAATGTTAATATCTGCGGCTAGTATATAGTGTAACTACCCACCTACTACACGGGGTGCGCGGGGGTTAAATACCTGTACGATATGAACAGCAGCAATAAACATTCACACTTAACTACACTGGTTACCGCATAAAATAAAAACACTAGAGATCTGGTAAAAATTAATATCTATTCTGATACCAGACATAATAACACACTTTGCAGGATCCTCGTCGTACAGACTAACACTCCCTATCATATTTACACAGGCACACTTATGATATAAATTGATGACCCTCGGAAGTAATGATGACTGGTACTTACAGGCGTTGATCTCAGCTGTGATGACTTAACTCTACTGATTCTGGGGTTGATGCTCCCAGTGAATCAGTCCTAATTACTCGCAGCACTGTTACTAGTTATTTCACACGCATGCTTCTCAACTATGAACAGTACGTACTGTATTATATTGGTGGTCAGAATCCAAGGATTTATATAGCTTCGTGGATCTGATTGTAGCCTATAAAGATGCTTTAAATACGTGTGTTGGATTATCGCAACTAGTTCGCTCCTGAGTTTAATAATACATAGCATATTTTACAAGTATTCATCGTACAACAAATATACCGCTGAATTTCAGTAGGTACACAGACTTTAGTTTACAATACTTCAAGCGATTGGAGCCAGACAATCTAGGCGATTTGTCTGAAACTAGGCTCATTATTCCCTTGAGAATGTATAGCCAGCAACTCAGTAATTGAACTTAGAGACCTCCGTAAATTAGGTTTTAAATACGTCTGGACCCGGGACTGTAAAATATTCGTCCGTAAATCAGATAGTGACAAGGCTGTCAGGATCAGCTCGCCAGAAGATATTGAAACGCTAGTAAAATACTCTTCCATCAACAAGGCTCAGCCATCCCATTCACAGAAATAATGAATCAAGACATGGACCTACTAGTTGATGTTGACTTACACACGTCAATTGATGAGCGTAAATATGACTGTATCCACGACTACATAGCAGACACTAAAAATGAGGTCTGCCAAATCAAGTGTCTTTCCTAAATAGCAGAAGCATAAAAAATAAACAAGAAGATATCGATATACTAATACATATTTTAGAAAATCTAGATGTCATAGTGGTAACCGACACTTGCGTAAAAAGCAATGAAGCTACATACCTCAACCTAAACAACTATTCTGTTGCATTTGTACACAGAGACAATCAGGATGGTGGAGGCGTAGGAGTTTGTCCACAAAAAATGGAATATATAAGTTCTAAACGTAGTTGAGAGTAACCATCCGGTTAGAGCTTAAAAGAAGTTATACCGTTCGTTTCAATAACCTGCATACTACCGGTATTAATATAATATGGTTTAAAAATTACATATCCAATCGTAAGCAGTATATTGAAATAAATGGCTACAGAAGTGAGGCAGTAAATATAACCCACGGTGTGCCCCAGGGATCAATATTGGGTCCTTAATTATATTAATGACATAGCAACACTCCGTTTTCATGGTAATATAACGTTGTTTGCAGACGACTTAAGCATCTTTTACAATGCTTACACCACGAACACGCTGATTACACACATGCAGGAGGACATGAATACAATACTTGGCTGGACCCAGTCTAATAAATTAACAATAAATGAAGATAAAACAAATTATTTAATAATATCTAAGCGTACAACAAAGTTAGACATCACTCAGAATATAATGCTGAATGGAAAGTCAGTTAAAAGGGTCTCATCTGTCAAATACCTAGGCCTAATAATAGATGAAAATCTCTCATGGCAAAAGCACATTGATGCTTTAGTAAAAAAAAAATATCACCTGCCGCTGGGATGATAAAAAAATTGAGCTACTATATCCCAAAATATCTATTCAGGAAAGTGTTTCTTTCCTTAATCCATAGCCACTTACAATATTTGAATACAATTTGTACAAAATGCTCAAATTACCTAAAAAGGAAATTGAGGTAATTCAGAATAGAGCCATAAGAAATATTTATAACTACCTTTTTTAACACCAACCAAACACCTTTATATTACGAGTAAAATTCAACCTGTAGCCCTAAATGCAGAAATCAAATCAAATGTCCTGATGTACCAAATCCTACACAAAAGTATCCACACAAATTTAAACTTCTCTAAACAATCTGATTTACACGCTTACAAAACTAGACATACAGATGATATATCACTTTTCCAAATCAATTCCAAACAATATGGCAGTAATAGCATTAAGTATAGTGCCTTTGCAAAGTTTAATAGACTACCAGAAAATATATAAATTGCACCTAGCCTACCAATCTTTAAAAGGAGGCTAAAACAGTTTATGTGGAATGATTATAACATGTCAGTTTGAAGAAATTTCAAAGTCTGAGAAGACAGAAGAAGACCACATTGTGTACAAAACTTATGAAAGCTACAAAATGTTGTATATATTTTCATACCGTACTGAAAACTTTGTAACCTAAACATTGAATTGTAATTTGTCGCCAAAAAGATAAAACTGTACGATTCCTTTGTATATGAGTCCTGGACTCGTCAAGGGATTGATAAAATGCATTATTATTATTATTATCATTATTATAAAAAAAACTTGTGATCGTCTGAAATACCTTCCTTCTCCACACACACAAGTCGAAACCAAAAGTTCGCTCCCTCACGGAGCCCTACCAAGAATAAGAACCACTCCTCACGGAGTCCAAAATAAAGTTTCACTCCCTCACGGAGTCCAGAATAAAAGTTCCACTCCACACGGAGTCCAAAATAATGTCCACCGCCCTACACGCGGTCCAAAAGAAGAGTCATCCTCGCAGCTTCGTCAATTCCTAATATAATTCATCTCCCCTCCACAAATCACTGGTCTACCTGACGTCCTACACGGGTTCAGCCAATCCCGAAAAACCATTACCATTTAAGGAGTGCCTCCTTATTCTTCCAAAATACCATAGACACACCCCTAGCACAGGGTTGCCAAGCCTCCTCCCATCATGAGTCATCATGCACTGAGCGTACGAGAGAAAACCCCAGCGGTAGCTAGCCTACTTCCTGGTTGCCGGTCACAATTCCAGACTCTCTAACTAAAGATTATTACAATGTTAAAATATTCATATCTAACTTGACTCGGATCCAGCCAATTACAATATCTTAAAACCTAAACATATTAATTGGGAATCAATCACATACACTTCATTAAATAATTATATAATATAAAAGGCATCAAATGAAAATATATGGACGACTAGAGTTGGCCAAGGCAGGTTGAAAGGAAAGACAACATAAAACAACCTGGCACAAGTGGAAGCAATGCCGGGCTCTACTTTTATTTTCTTCTTATGTTTTTTTATTCTTTGCGCGTGTTGTACTGTACTTTTATTTCCGTTATTTATATCAATACGACGTCACAAAAACCCCGTCCCCGAGCCAGGGAATTTATCACAAGAAATTAAAATCTCCATGGGCCCGAACGGGAATCAAACCCTGGACACCTAATGCCAAAGCCTTGCACGCTAATCAATTTCCTGTTTTTTTCTTTTCCGTTTACTTTTTCGTTTTACTTGTTTCTGTTCTTTCTATTTGTTTCCAGTGTTTGGTTTCTTTGTACATGAAGACGTCACAAACCCCCAGTCCCAGAGCCAGAGGAATTAACCACATGTGATTAAATTCCCCATGGCCCGGCCGGGAATTCAATCCGGAACCCTTCGGACCAAAGCCTAGCACGGTAACCTATTAGCCACGGAGCCGGAATACTGGGGTCCTTGGTCGTCAAACCACATTCCATTAGTTGTGAGCCCTAGGTAGATTATCATTATTCTTATTAGTAATAATTTGATAATATTTCATAAGGTGCATTAATACATATTGTAAGATTTAATTTACAGTATATAGGGTACAAGCTGTACCCGGCATGCGTTGCAATGCCAATCAAAGAAAGTGTTGGCGTTGAAATTCTGTTTCTTGAAGTGCTTTTGGATACACAACATGTTAACTGCCTCTAAGCTATCGTAAAATGGATTTTCTAATTTAGAACCATTCGTGGAAGCGTGCACAACAACTTTCAAAAGTTTCATCGCTGTCACTCATTTGTTGAATCTACTCGTACGCTACCTGTTGTGAAATGGATTTACTAAGTCGAAACCCTTCCCTGGCGTGTACACAATAACTCATCAATGATTCATCGCAATCAGATGAATTGTATGTGCACGTATACGGGGTTTTGTTTAAACGATTCGTGCGCTGTCACTCATTTGTTGAATCTACTCGTGCGCTACCTATTGAGAAATGTATTACTAAGTCGAAGCCCTTCCCTGGCGTGTACACAATAACTCATCAAGGTTTCATCGCAATCGAAGAATGTTATATGAACACAGTAGGGGAATTTGTTGAAACGCTTCGCGCGTCGTCACCCATTTGTTGCATCTACTCTTGCGCTACTTATTGTGAAATGGATTTACTAAGTCCCCTTCCCTGGCGGGTACACAATAACTGATCAATGTTTCATCGCAATCGGATGAATAGTATATGAACGCATACCTGATTTTGTTTAAACGATTCGCGCTCCGTCACCCATTTGTTGAATCTACTCGTGCGCTACCTACTGTAAAATGTATTTACTAAGTTAGAAACCGTCACGTAAGTGTCCACAACATCTCATCCAAATCTCATCGCTATCGGACTAATGGGATATGAAGACATAGGGGACTGTATTGAAACGCTCCGCATGTCGTCGTTCATTTGTCGAATCTACTCGTGTGCTACCTACTGTGAAATGTATTTACTAAGCCAGAAACCTTCCTTGGAGTGTCCACCATATTTCACCCAAGTTTCACCGCTAACGGCAGAATGGTATATGACCTTATACGGGACTTTGTTGAAACGCTTCGCGCGTCGTCCCTCATTTGTTGAATCAACTTGTGCGCTGCATATTGTATAGTGGATTTACTAAGCCAGAAATTTTCCATGACGTGTACACAACATCTCACCCAAGTTTCATAGCTACGGACGAATGGTACATGAATGCATACGGGACTTGGTTGAAACGCTTCGCGTGTCGTCGCTCATTTGTTGATTCTACTCTTGCACTACATATTGTAATATGGATATACTCAGCCGGAAACCTTCCCTGGAGTGTACACAACATCTCACCCAAGTTTCATCGCAATCGGATGAATGGTATGTGAACGTATACGGGACGTTGTCGAAACGCTTCGCGCGTAGTCACTCATTTGTTGAATATAAACGTGCGCTTCGTATTGTAAAATGGATTTACTTAGCCAGAAGCCTTTCCTGGAGTGTACACAACAATTCACCAAACATTTATCACTATCAGACGACTGGTATATGACTTTATACGGGACTTGGTTGAAACGCTTCGCGTGTCATCGCTCATTTGTTGAATCTACTTGTGCGATACCTGTTGTAAAATGTATGTACTAAGCCAGAAACCTTCCCTGGAGTGTACACAACATCTCACCCAAGTTTCATCGTTATCGGATGAATGGTATATGAAATTATATGGGACTTTGTTGAAACGCTTCGCGCTCCGTTGCTCATTTGTTGATTCTACTCGTGCTCTACCTATTTTTAAAGGGATTTACTAAGCTAGAAACCTTCCCTGGAGTGCACACAAAATCTCAGCCTAGTTTCATCGCTATCGGACGAATGGTATATGAACGCAAACGTGACTTTGTTGAAATGCTTCGCGCGTCGTAGCTCATTTGTTGAATCTACTCGTGCGCTACCTATTGTAAAGTGGATGTACTAAGCCAGAAAATTTCCCTGCAGTGTACACAACATTTTACGCAAGTTTCATAGCTATCGGACGAATGGTATATGAATGCATACGGGACTTTGTTGAAACGCATTGCGTGTCGTCGCTCATTTGTTGAATCTACTTGTGCGCTATCTACTGTGAAATGTATTCACTAATTTTGAAACCTTCACGTAAGTGTACACAACATCTCACCCAAGTTTCATCGCTGTCGGACGAATGGTATATGAACACTTACGGGACTTTGTTGAAATGCTTCGCGCATCGTCGCTCATTTGTTGATTCTACGCGTGCGCTACCTATTGTAAAATGGATTTACTAAGTCAGAAACCTTCCTTGGAGTGTACTCAACATCTCACCCAAGTTTCATCGCAATCGGACGAATGGTATATGAACGCATAGGAGACATACAGACATACCCACAGACAAACTATCACGTTACATTGATTTTTAGCCTATTTTCAATTTTGAAAAAATAGGCTTATGAGATCACCTTTTGTCCGTGTGTGTGTGCGTGTGTGTGTGTGTGTGTGATTCGTGTGTGTGTCCCCCCCTAATAAAATCTAAACGGCAGGAGCGATTTCAATGAAACTCGGAAAGTTCATAGCACTATTCCCGGCGACCTCGACCGTGCCCTTCAAATTTTGTTACGTCTCACCAATCCAACATGGCGGCTGTGCGAAGTATTTCACCAGCATTCAATATCTCCGAAACTATTACCGATATTACCCTGACATTTTCTATGGTGATAGACGGAACTACTATAAGTTCACTTATGTGACTTTTGAAAACCTGGTTGCTACAAAACCAACATGGCGGCCAAGCGAATATGCGACTTTTAAATAGACGTTTCTCGCGATTTGACCAACCAAACGCAATGAAACTTGGTACAGTATATGTTTATATACATTGTAATGCACCGACATCTAACTTTGTTCAATTTTTTACATAATCACAAGATGGCGGATGTGCAAAATATTTCACCGGCATTCTATATCTCTGAAACTATTAGCGGTATCTCCCTAAAATTTTGTACGGAGATAAAGGGCACTACTGGAAGTCCATCTATAAGACATTCAAATACCGGTTAACTACAAAACGAACACGGCGGCCAAGCGAATTTGAACATTTTAAATAGACCTTTCTCGCGATTTAATGTTCCAAGCGCACTGAAACCTGGTACAGGAAATATTTATACACATTGTAATCCACTGGTATCTAATTTAGTTCAATTGTTTACATAACCTAAAGATGGCGGCAGTGCGAATTTTAAAATTAAGTTTTTATTTCTTGTGATGTAGTCATGCGATCGAAGTGAAAGTTCGAATAATGAACCTACGCAATAATTTTACTTTAATGGTACATGACTCTATGGCCTATACATTTAACAATCCAACATGGCGACCATCCGAAATATTTAGACGATACTGAATATCTACGAATCTATTTTAGCAATCAAACTGCATTTTTTAATGTCCATAGGGGCTATGAACTTAAGTTCACCTATAGGACTTTAAATAACCTGGTGATCACAAATCCAACATGGCGGTGACGCGAATTATAAATATTCACATGGACGTTTCTCGCAATTTAACCATCCGCGTGCAGTGAAACTTGGTACAGTAAATCCTTATACGAATGTTAATCCACTGGCATATAATTTATTTCAATTGTTTCCATAACCTCAAGATGGCAGCTGTGAAAAATTTTAAAATCTCCTTGTTATTTCTTGTGTCCTAATTATGCGATTGAAGTTTGAATACTACACGTACACAATAATCTGCATGTAACAGTACACAACTCTAGGACCTACATATATAAAATCCAACATGGCGACCATCCGAAATATTTAGTCGGTTCTCAATATCTACGAATCTATTACAGCAATCAAACTGAAATTGTGTATGTTGATAGTGGCAATTAACATAAGTAGGATATATGAAAATAGGCTGTATAGTTCTTCACGGAACTACTTGTTTTATATATAGACAAGCTGTACCCGGCATGCGTTGCAATGCCAATCAAAGAAAGTGTTGGCGTTGAAATTCTGTTTTTTGAAGTGCTTTTGGATACACAACATGTTTTTCATTTTCCGTTAACTGCCCCTATGCTATCGTAAAATGGATTTTCTAATTTAGAATAAATCGTGGGGGCGTGCACAACAACTTTCAAAAGTTTCATCGCAATCGGATGAATGGTATATGAACGTATACGGGATTTTGTTTGAACGATTCGTGCGCTGTCACTCATTTGTTGACTCTACTCGTACGCTACCTATTGAGAAATGAATTTGCTAAGTCGAAACCCTACCCTGGCGTGTACACAATAACTCATCAAGGTTTCATCACAATCGAAGAAGGTTATATGAACGCATAGGGGATTTTGTTGAAACGCTTCGCGCGTCGTCACCCATTTGTTGCATATACTCGTGCGCTACCAATTGTGAAATGGATTTACTAAGTCGAAACCCTTCCCTGGCGTGTACACGATAACTGATCAATGTTTCATCGCAATCGGATGAATAGTATATGAACGCATACCGGATTTTGTTCAAACGATTCGCGCCCCGTCACTCATTTGTTGAATCTACTCGTACGCTACCTACTGCAAAATGTATTTACTAAGTTAGAAACCGTCACATAAGTGTCCACAACATCTCACCCATGTTTCATCGCTATCGGACTAATGGGATATGAAGACATAGGGGAGTGTATTTAAACGCACCGCGTGTCGTCGTTCATTTGTCGAATCTACTTGTGTGCTACCTACTTTGAAATGTATTTACTAAGCCAGAAACCTTCCTTGGAGTGTCCACCATATTTCACCCAAGTTTCACCGCTAACGGCAGAATGGTATATGACCTTATACGGGACTTTGTTGAAACGCTTCGCGCGTCGTCCCTCATTTGTTGAATCTACTTGTGCGCTGCCTGTTGTATAGTGGATTTGCTAAGCCAGAAACCTTCCATGAAGTGTACACAACATCTCACCCAAGTTTCATAGCTATCGGACGAATGGTATATGAATGCATACGGGACATGGTTGAAACGCTTCGCGTGTCGTCGCTCATTTGTTGATTCTACTCTTGCGCTACTTATTGTAATATGGATGTACTCAGCCAGAAACCTTCCCTGGAGTGTACACAACATCTCACCCAAGTTTCATCGCAATCGGATGAATGGTATGTGAACGTATACGGGACGTTGTCGAAACGCTTTGCGCGTAGTCACTCATTTGTTGAATCTAAACGTGCGCTTCGTATTGTAAAATGGATTAACTAAGCCAGACACCTTTCCCGGAGTGTACACAACAATTCACCAAACATTTATCACTGTCAGACGAATAGTATATGACCTTATCCGGGACTTTGGTGAAACGCTTCGTGTGTCATCACTAATTTGTTGAATCTACTGCTGCGCTACCTATTGTAAAATGGATGTACTAAGCCAGAAACCTTCCCTGGAGTGTACACAACAGCTCACCCAAGTTTCATCGCTATCGGACGAATGGTATATGAACGCATACGTGACTTTGTTGAAACGCTTCGGGCGTCGTAGCTCATTTGTTGAATCTAATCGTGCGCTGGCAATTGTAAAGTGGATTTACTAAGCCAGACACCTTCCTTGGATTGTACACATCATCTCACCCAAGTTGCATCGCTATCGGACCTATCCGACGAATGGTTTAGGAACGCATACGTGACTTTGTTGAAATGCTTCGCGCGTCGTAGCTCATTTGTTGAATCTACTCATGCGCTGCCTATTGTAAGGTGGATTTACTAAGCCAGAAAACTTCCCTGAAGTGTACACAACATCTTACTCAAGTTTCATAGCTATCGGACGAATGGTATATGAATGTATACGGGACCTTGTTGAAACGCTTTGCGTGTCGTCGCTCATTTGTTGAATCTACTCGTGCGCTATCTACTGTGAAATGTATTCACTAATTTTGAAACCTTCACGTAAGTGTAGACAACGTCTTACCCAAGTTTCATCGCTATCGGACGAATGGTATATGAACACATACGGGACATTGTTGAAATGCTTCGCGCATCGTCGCTCATTTGTTGAATCTACGCGTGCGCTACCTATTGTAAAATGGATTTATTAAGTCAGAACCCTTCCTTGGATTGTACTTAACATCTCACCCAAGTTTCATCGCTATCGGACGAATGGTATATGAACACATACGGGACTTGTTTGAAATGCTTCGCGCATCGTCGCTCATTTGTTGAATCTACGCGTGCGCTACCAATTGTAAAATGGATTTACTAAGTCAGAAACATTCCTTGGAGTGTACTCAACATCTCACCCAAGTTTCATCGCAATCGTTCGAATGGTATATGAACGCATAGGAGACATACATACCCACAAACTATCACGTTACATTGATTTATATATATATAGATAATGAAAGTGAAGGTTCGATCCCTTGTGACCTGGAAAGGTTACAATAGTTGGTGAAAGTGCGATCGATTTAACGGGAAATATCTTTAGGAGGAGGGGTTGGAGGTGTTAATTAAAGGGTGACTATGGTAAAAGATTTAGAAGGTGCGAATATTTCAAGGATGAGATATTCTGAAAAGTTGTTTGGCAAGTTATAACAAGTAGTTCCGTGAAGAACTATACAGCCTATTTTCATATGTCCTACTTATGTTAACTGCCACAATCAACATACAAAATTTCAGTTTAATTGCTGTAACAGATTCGTAGATATTGAGAACCGTCTAAATATTTCAGATGGTCGCCAGGTTGGATTTTTATTTTTGTACTATTACATTAAGATTATTGTGTACGTGTGGTATTCAAACTTCAATTGCATGATTAGACAACAAGAAGTAAAAACGAGATATTAAATTTACGCACAGCAGCCATCTTGTGATAATGCAAACCATTGAAATAAATTAGATGCCAGTGGATCAACATTTGTATAAGCATTTAACGTGTAACGTTTCACGGCACTCGGATAGTTAATTCGCGAGAAACGTCCATTTAAATATTTATACTTCGCGTCACCGCCATGTTGGATTTGTGCTCACCAGGTTCCTGAAAGTCCTATAGGTGAACATATGTTCATGGTCTCTATGAACATTAAAAAATTCAGTTTGGTTGCTGTAAAAGATTCATAGATATTGAGAACCGTCTAAATATTTCGGGAGCTCACCATTTAGGAGTGTTATGTGTATAGGCCATAGAGTTATGTACCATTCAAGGACAATTATTGCCTAGGTTCATTATTCAAACTTTCACTTCGATCGCATGATTACGACACAAGAAATTAAAACTTAATTTTAAAATTTCGCACAGCCGCCATCTTGAGGTTATGTAAACAATTGAATTAAATTAGATGGCAGTGCATTACAATCTGCAAAATCAATTACTGTACCACATTTCACTGCGCTCAGAGAGTTAAATCACGAGAAAAGTCTATTAAAATATTTTAAATTCGCTTGGTCGCCATGTTCGTTTCGTACTTTACAGGTTTATGAAATACACATAGGTATACCTGTATCAGTACCCTTTATCACCGTACAAAATTGCAGGGTGATATCTGTAATAGTTTCGGATATATAGAATGTCAGTGAAATATTTCGCACAGCCGCCATTTTGAGGTTATGTAAACAATTGAACTAAATTAGACTCCAGTGCATTACAATGTGTATAAACATTTGCTGTACCAAGTTTCATTACATTTAGATAGTTAAATCGCGAGAAAAGTCTATTTAAATGTCTCAACTTCGCTTGGCCGCCATATTGGTTTTGTAGTCACCAGGTTTTTGAAAGTCTCATAGGTGACCTTCAAGTAGTGCCCTTTATCACCGTACACAATTTCAGGGCGATATCGGTAATAGTTTCGGAGATATTGAATGCTAGTGAAATATTTCGCACAGCCGCCATGTTAAATTGGAGAGATGTAACAAAATTTGAAGGGCACGGTCGAGGTCGCCGGGAATAGTGCTATGAACTTCCCGAGTTTCATTGAAATCGGTCCAGCCGTTTCGATTTTATTAGGGGGGGACACACACACGAATCACACACACACACACACACACGCACACACACACGGACAAAAGGTGATCTCATAAGCCTATTTTTTCAAAATTGAAAATAGGCTAAAAATGTTGTTTGACTGTTAGGTTTCGGTGTACGCCAACTGCTACACCTGCCCGAGCCGCACCAGATGGCCTATATGGACGGTAGATAGTGAACGGGGGCAAGTGAAGCTGTTGGATGGGGTTAAGAAAAGTTTCATTTAGAATGAAAATATCCGGGGAGTGCTGGTTGATGGCAAATTCGAAGGTTACCCGATTGGCACGCAGAGATCGGATGTTGTCATAGTAAATTTGTAAAATCTTTTTAGTTTATAGGGGGAGCACTGGCAAGCGGGAAGAATGCATAATGCATTCTATTCCCTGCGTAAGCAATATCTACATGCGTGTGGAAAACCAACCGGGCAGCCGTTTGAATGTGTTGAGTGATGAGGGGACGTTGGAATGGGAGACAGTTTTGAAGTACCGTACCATTGACATAAATCGTATAATATTTTCTGTGTTAGGGGAGGGCGGAAGAGGGAGCGAGGATGGGGAGGTCTTGGGAGATCACTGGGATCACGGTTTCTGGTTTGGCAGGAGAGGGGGGAGGTCTATTTTTGCATTTGTAGCTGAAAGCTGGATGGGGCAAGGTACTGTGCGAGTCCAAGCTCTATGAACTTGCGGGATGAGGAGAAAGAGCAGGGAAGGGTCAGGCGTTAAGAGAAGGGCCTGTCAACAGCCCGCCGTGTTACTTGACATGCTCGTCTATTCCAATACTGCTAACATAGGGTCTTTTCTGAAACCAGTGTGGCGAATGAGTGAGTAATCAAACAGTTGATCTCTGACATTCTCGTGTGTAGTGTGCGTAGTTCTCAGGACACAAATTTCGTTTCAAATTTCACCTGAAGCGTGAAGGCAAATTAAATGCTGGAGATATAATTGTTACCTCAGTTTATTCAGCAATAAACGGTATGGCTGAAGGAACTTCGGGATTAATTTCTCGGCCCACTAAAATGAAAAGTTTTGTTGTGCATTGTGAAGCCCGGCAATTAATTCGTACAGTTGTTGAGAAATGTGATGATGAATCTAGAGCAAACTCGTTGCATTTTTCATTAAAACAGGTCACTAGAAGAGCAGCAGATTACTGCAATAAATCAGAACATTTTATAAAGAACATTCGCAAAGAATCTCTTGATGCCGAGGAACGTGATTCCGAAGGTAATTTTTCTACTCCGGGAAAGAAAAGAAAAACTAGATTCGGTGACAGAAAGGCGTTTGTTGATGATTTTGACAAATTTGTGATACGGAACATTGTTCAAGAATTTTATAAGGGAGAAAAGGTTATCCCAACAATTCAAAAGTTGTTGCCTATTGTGAAAGAGAGGATACATTTTCCATGGGGGCAAACATCTTTGCTAAGGACATTGAAAAGCATAGGGTTTAGATGAAAAAAATGCAGAAGCAGGAGAAAAATTTTAATGGAGAAACCTGAAATCATTCAGTGGCGTTACAGGTACCTAGTTAAAGTGAGAGATTTGCGAGAATCGGATAAGAAAATATTTTACTTGGATGAGACGTGGGTGGACAGCAATATTACCGTAAATAAATGTTGGCAGTCAGGAGATGTTTTCGGTGTTCCGCAGAACTATAGTGCAGGCAGCCGTTTAATACTTTTACACGCTGGAAGTGAGGGTGGCTTCGTAAATGGTGCAAAACTTCTGTACAAGGGGGGCACTACAAGTGGAGATTATCACGGACAAATGAACCAGCACAACTTCGAGAAGTGGATGAAGGAGAAGCTTCTACCAAACATTCCACTATCTTCCGTGATTATAATGGATAATGCTCCCTACCACTCTGTGTTAGCTGAAAAAATACCAACTAAATATTCGATCAAGAAAGAAATGACTTTTTGAAGAAGCGGGGCATTGACCGTAACGAAGGAATGAGAAAGGAACAACTTCTTCCCCTAGTAGAGGCACACAGACCGAAAGAAAAACTATTTAAAGTAGATCAGTTCCTCTCAACTGTGGGTCACATAGTTGTAAGGCTTCCACCGTATATGTGCGACCTTAATCCTATCGAACTTGCTTGAGCAAAAGTGAAGGGCTTTGTGCGGGAACATAACTTCGATGGGAACCTCAGTTTGAAGAGACTGCAGGAATTAACAGAAGCAGCGATTCTGGCTGTGAACGTGGATGACTGGAAAGGTTCGAGAGGTGGAGGCAGACTACTGGGAAAGTGATGGAATAGTATCGGATGTCATGGGCGATATCATTATAAATCTGGGATCCAACGACACACACAGTGAGACTGAGAGTGGTACAGAAAGTGCAATGATACCGACAGTGAACTGGCGTTTCCACTTTAGGTAAGTAAGCAGTTATTTAATTGATGTATTTATTAATTAATTTATTAATTATTATGTATTTATTTAATTTACGCTTGACAGTTTCTTGATTATGGACAGCGGTAGCGCAGCGCTAGGCCATGGGGGCCAAGCTATCTACTAACTCTGTAGACGTGGGTTTGAAACCCACCGTTGGCCATCCTTGGAATGGTTTCCCCATTTTCAACTACAGGCAAATGCTAGGACGGTACCGATAGGCCACAATCGCTTCCTTCCAAATTCTCATTCATCTTCATTCATTTCATATCTCATCGACTCCTCTCATGAGGTTGGTGTCAGGAAGGGCATCCAGCCGTAAAAACCATCCGCTACTTATACATATATATACACTTTCATCGCATCGTATCCCCGAGCCCATTGAAAACGGGAATATTAAGGGGTAGACATACACACATACCGTACATAATTATAACTGACATCAACGCGTTTGAGTAGTGGTAGCGTCCTGAGTGGTCCCGGTTTCATTCCCGGCTTTGCGTTAAATAATTTAGGGCTAAAACTTGTAAGAGACCCAGCGGGCTGCGCTGTCTTCATTCACCTTTATGTTTGTCGCCTTAAAAACAACAATTATCATCATCTTCATTGACAGCAGATGGTCGGTAGGTCAGGCCTGAAGTGCTAGGGAGTTAATATTATCGTATAAAAACTCTATATTTGCCAGCCAAATTTCAAAGTCCCGTGTGTTGTAAGAGTACAGTCTCAGTCTATAAATTACATTCAACTTCGATGTTTTTATCATTAGTCATTAAATTTCCAATGGCCTCAGATCATTATCAATTAGTCTGTTAGTTATTTATTGAGCTGATCGACTAATGTATTTGCTTATGTTAGTACACGGACCGGACCGATAAGCCGGCTCATCTATCATTATAAACGTCAACGCTACACATTCCTCTCAAGTCCATGGAGCTCAGAACCGAGCAGTACAGTTGACACATTTTGGGTTTGCACGATTTTGACACATATATGTAGGATGGTCCAAGCTGCAGATACCACATACCTGGCGTTGCACACAAAGTGTTCCTGGAGCATGATCATATCGCTGATCGCTGGCACTTCTCGCACCTCATCCTTTGAGGGGGGGGGGCTGAAGCGCGGATAGGCTCCACGCGGTGGCGTCTGGCATATATCAATGCCCCGTCCCTCAGAAGTGCGTCCAGAGTAGCTGTGTCCCGACTTAGGATTCTTACGAGCGTCGGGGGTCCCGCGTTGTTTTTGATATGGATGGCTCTAGAGATGGTGTGTCCTTGTTGGGCCACTTCGTCATCCGTGTACAACTGGTTGATTCCGTAGACTACCACTGATAGTAGAGGGGAAGGGGCGGGGAGGTTGCAGGTTTGATAGGTTGGTAGCCCGCGTGCGGGGTCCAAATTGGGCTAGTCCAGTTGTGTGAACCAAGAGGTGGTAGAATGGCTGGGATGTTTTGGTATTGTAGCCCTCTTTGGTTTTCTGTAGTTCAAGCTGGTATGATGCAAGATAGGGGGTGAAGGAAGATATTATTGTATATAGGGAGCGAGGGTTTGCTTTGGTAAGATCCAGATCTGTTAACTTGATGATGTAAAATGGGGCAGTGAACTGCGCGCTACCTCCCTTCTTATGAAGTGCATGTTGCCTACACCTCTAACTGCGAGAGCTGAAAGCTTAAGCAGCCTCACCTCCCTATAATGGCTTCCAAAGAAAAAAAAATATTGTCTTTCACGGTCAAGGAATTAAAACTCAGCAATTCTTTTGGTTTGTGCCGTGTTTTGTGTGGGGTTTCGCCTAGGAACACCATGTTATGCTCCTCAGCTCTTATAGTGTCCGTGCCCGGAGTTTTAAGTTACCGGTACCGGTAGACTACCTCATGCTAGTTTTGAAGTGTGTTAAGGATATAGAGTATTGGATGTGTAACTTGGAAGAGCTCTATGACGACAATAATTATACAAATTATCCCAGACTAGTTTTATAAGTCTGTAATAATAATAACAAGCTGTACCCGGCATGCGTTGCAATGCCAACCAAAGAAAGTGTTGGCGTTGAAATTCTGTTTCTTGAAGTGCTTTTGGATACACAACATGTTAACTGCCTCTAAGCTATCGTAAAATGGATTTTCTAATTTAGAACCATTCGTGGAAGCGTGCACAACAACTTTCAAAAGTTTCATCGCTGTCACTCATTTGTTGAATCTACTCGTACGCTACCTGTTGTGAAATGGATTTACTAAGTCGAAACCCTTCCCTGGCGTGTACACAATAACTCATCAATGATTCATCGCAATCGGATGAATTGTATATGCACGTATACGGTGTTTTGTTTAAACGATTCGTGCGCTGTCACTCATTTGTTGAATCTACTCGTGCGCTACCTATTGAGAAATGTATTACTAAGTCGAAGCCCTTCCCTGGCGTGTACACAATAACTCATCAAGGTTTCATCGCAATCGAAGAATGTTATATGAACGCAATAGGGGATTTTGTTGAAACGCTTCGCGCGTCGTCACCCATTTGTTGCATCCACTCTTGCGCTACTTATTGTGAAATGGATTTACTAAGTCCCCTTCCCTGGCGGGTACACAATAACTGATCAATGTTTCATCGCAATCGGATGAATAGTATATGAACGCATACCTGATTTTGTTTAAACGATTCGCGCTCCGTCACTCATTTGTTGAATCTACTCGTGCGCTACCTACTGTAAAATGTATTTACTAAGTTAGAAACCGTCACGTAAGTGTTCACAACATCTCACCCAAGTTTCATCGCTATCGGACTAATGGGATATGAAGACATAGGGGACTGTATTGAAACGCTCCGCATGTCGTCGTTCATTTGTCGAATCTACTCGTGTGCTACCTACTGTGAAATGTATTTACTAAGCCAGAAACCTTCCTTGGAGTGTCCACCATATTTCACCCAAGTTTCACCGCTAACGGCAGAATGGTATATGACCTTATACGGGACGTTGTTGAAACGCTTCGCGCGTCGTCCCTCATTTGTTGAATCAACTTGTGCGCTGCATATTGTATAGTGGATTTACTAAGCCAGAAATTTTCCATGACGTGTACACAACATCTCACCCAACTTTCATAGCTACGGACGAATGGTACATGAATGCATACGGGACTTGGTTGAAACGCTTCGCGCGTCGTCGCTCATTTGTTGATTCTACTCGTGCTCTACCTATTTTTAAAGGGATTTACTAAGCTAGAAACCTTCCCTGGAGTGCACACAAAATCTCAGCCTAGTTTCATCGCTATCGGACGAATGGTATATGAACGCAAACGTGACTTTGTTGAAATGCTTCGTGCGTCGTAGCTCATTTGTTGAATCTACTCGTGCGCTGCCTATTGTAAAGTGGATGTACTAAGCCAGAAAATTTCCCTGCAGTGTACTCAACATTTTACGCAAGTTTCATAGCTATCGGACGAATGGTATATGAATGCATACGGGACTTTGTTGAAACGCATTGCGTGTCGTCGCTCATTTGTTGAATCTACTTGTGCGCTATCTACTGTGAAATGTATTCACTAATTTTGAAACCTTCACGTAAGTGTACACAACATCTCACCCAAGTTTCATCGCTATCGGACGAATGGTATATGAACACATACGGGACTTTGTTGAAATGCTTCGCGCATCGTCGCTCATTTGTTGAATCTACGCGTGCGCTACCAATTGTAAAATGGATTTACAAAGTCAGAAACCAAAGAGAATGTAATATCAGAGTCTCAGCTCCCATGTTAAATTATTTTCCTTAAATCCGCCCATAATCCGGCTTCAAAAAAACAATCATTTCTCTTCGGTAGGGGAAACATATGGTACTAAATCCCTAAGATATCCGCTTATTTTTATGAATATTACGCAGACCTAGTCCCTTTGTGGATCAATTAACATTAATAGCTATTACCTTTGACAATATTAGCTCTGCCAAAATGTATCACAGGCAATCAACAATATACTGATACATTATGAAATTTGTTGTCCACTTTGTAATGTTGGCAGTAAACGTACATATGTAGCTATATATTTTGATAATTATAATAATGTATTGTCGTTAGTTTATCAACTATACACCGTAAAAATCAATTATCTAACACGTTTCATAAGTTGAATGCTATAAAATGAAATATCGATTCATGCCTGCTGACATAACTTCCAAATTCCAGAGCACATCCCATACCCGCCCCCCTTTTTCGCCCTAACCTTCATAACCTCCAAAGCTGATTATAGTATAATTAAAATAATCACCCCTACCTGCTATCCTACACAGGTTCCAAATTCTTGTTTGAACCCCATGACCCTCTTGCAAATGTGATATGAGAAGGAAGGAGAAGGATAAATGAAAACCATAGGTGATTGAAACATTTTTTATTTTTTTATTTTGCATTACACAATGTAGAAATAAAATTGTTGTATATGTATAGGTCTAGTATAGAAAGAACGTCACAATTGAAATTGCATTCTCGTCCAGTTCTGCTCTTGCAACTTGCTGTTCACCTGGATCCAGTGGACAGATCTGTAAGAATACAAACATCAAGCTATAAATACAATAAATTTGGAATGTAACTTATAAGACACTAGACATGGAAGAATGCAGGCTAAGCTTCTCAAGGAAATATCCTATAAATGGGCATGGAGGATTTCAGTTATTTCAGTGATCTCTTTCGACTGCAGTCCAATATTTTTGTTTAACATTTAGTAATTTTCATCATGAATTCTTTCCTCAAGACAGTATCCATACCATTTAAAAACTCATTCAAATCCTCTGGTGTGTCAGCTAAGATCACGACGATGTCATCAGCAAATCTCCAAGTTGAAATTATTTCTCCTTGAATTGTTACTCCTACTTTGAATTTTTCTCCAACTTCCTTAATAATAATGTTATTGGGTTCACGTCCCTTTTAACTACACTGGCTTTTAGAGACGCCGGGGTGCCGTAATTTTGCCCCGAAGGGGATCTTTAACGTGCCAGTAAATCTACTGACACGGCTCCCTCGCATTTGCGCACCCTCAAATGCCAGCTGACTGTGCCAGGTTTCGAACCTGCAACCTTGGGCTCCCAATTTCCTTCATTGCTTGTTCAATGTATAGATTGAAAAGTATGGGTGATAAGTTGTGGCCTTGCCTTACACCTTTCTGAATACCAGCTTCTCTCTCATGTCCTTATGTTCGAATAACTGCATATCCTAAGGAACACAAAACGTGCTACACCTTAAAACAGTAGGCCTATTGGTATGGCACAAAATGGTAAATTGAAAGGAAAGTGATTAGTCCCTTGTTCATAAATTTACATGTGTCAACATTGTTTGGTATCCTTTAAACATGAGTCACTTTCAGTGATCTCAGGAGTAGCCTAAATATTGAGACTCATGTCCTAAAGTTCCTGGGTTTTATTGCAAATAAATAATTAATTCTAGTCTGTTTGAAACATGCAAAATTGAGACGTGTTTGGCTTAGTTCACACCACAATGATCCACTCAAATGGTGGTTCCTAAATTAAGGCCATGACTGCCTCTTCCCAATCCTAGTCTCACCTACAAATGCATATACCACTACATACAACCTATACATACAGTTAACGGGTATGTAGCTGTGTACTTCCCCATCCCACTCTCCCGGTATACTACTGCAACTTAAAAAATTTGCCACAATCAGTGTGTCCGTTTCTGATTGTGACAACCTACTGTCCCACGTGTCAATGTTCTCAGATAGGGATGAATTCGGCTTGCTTCCTGCACCCCTCTACACCTACCTCTCAAGGTCAAGTGCACAGCTGAATGCCGGCATCTGTAAACACGTTGATATGGCTAATGGTGGCAACATGGTTTTGCAGCAGACACCAATTTCCAACCAAGTTAAAACAGCTCACTGATGATTTGTTCTGAAATAGTTATTTCAATGCTCCCAATATTAGGTATTTATGTTGTTTTTGACAACCTTGACATGAACATTGTCAGGAATGCTGTATGCCAGCCATCCTAGTTTCCCATCTGGGTGACAAATTGGTTATGCAGTTACAAGCTGAGGTATCTATGACATATATGTCAAGAAATATGGATCCATAGTATGTTACAACTATTTTATTATGTAACATATCAACGTGAATATTTAACGGCTGGAGAAAAAAATAATTTGATAATAAAATAACATCCAAGTAGGCATTCAAACAATTGGCCTCAATATGTAAGCATCTTAGTTTGATCATACTAACATGTATTTCTCATTTCAATAGCCTGGGACATAGTGTTCATCAGCCCGAGGAACTAAGGTGTATCACTTTTCTGTGATGAGTGTAATAGTATGTGTAAATGTATTCGGGACAAGGATGGAATAGTGCCCCAGGATTTGAAATAAGGTACGGTACAATCCCAGCATTTGTCCCAAGGGAGTGTCGAAATTTCACACTCAGGATAGCCTCTGTCAATGCCAGGATAAACCGTTGATTTCTCGACTTGCTGCATGTGCCTATCGCGACCATAGTGCATGACTTAACGAGCATGGCTAGGCAGCAGGATGTCATTTCAATGAATGGTATCAGACCTTGGGGAAGAAAAAAAAAACCACTGTGCGTGACGAAAACCAGGGGCGAGTATCTATCGTTAGTTACCTAACACTCTAACAATTATTGGTCTAAGAAAAACCATTGGTCAGATGGATGTGATATAGTACCTAATGCGTGGGGTTGGCAATACTGTACGCGATGCTAAAAATGGCGGAGTCAGCTGGAATTTCATCTGTATAAGTCGTGATCCTATTTGGCATGGCTGGGTGGGTTACAGACAGCGGAGGAGTAAACATCTATTACTACTGTATATCATCTCCAGATACCACTACAGGTATCTTGGCTAATTTCAGTAGTTTAAGAATTTTTTGCTTTGGTTCAGGTAAACTCCACTCTTACCGAATATGTATCCAATAATCTTTATAATTAGAGTTGAAAACTCTAGGAAAACAGACTGCTACTGAACCTGAAAGATTCATCACTCCATGGAAGTGTTCCATATGCCTCACCGCTGCCTAGCATACACATTGCTGCAAGTGCTTTTCAACCCACAGGAAGAAGTGATAGCCAGCTAAGGATACAAGTGAAATAATGTCCTCTTTGGACTAAACAGGAGGAAAGCAAAGACAGTAGGCCTACAGATAGTGGTTTACTAGCATTATTAGTTAGAATCACGCAGGTTAATTCCTTAGGAAGCAAAGAGGACAGGTAAATGATTTAGGCCTACAGGTCCTCATTCTGAACCTTTGCCACACACAAATACCAGTCATGTAGTACTGCTCAAATAAGCACTATACAAACTTACATGATAGAATGAGACCTGCTGAATTATATTATTGGTATAACACACTCCAAAAAATTGGATCAAGAGCATTTCAAAACTACTCCTGGCGGGGTCCAGATATGAGGGTTTAGGTTATGTTAGTCTTCCACATATCTGACGCGCCACAGTTCATCACTAAACAACGTGTACATGCATTTCATTACAAATGACATAATTGCTCATATTTTACTCCATCTTTCCTTTCGCTCACGAATCAACATTATTAAAACATTCACACCATTTAAAAATATCTTTAATTAAAACAAAAATCCTGCAGTAGTCTGCCATCTTCTAAAAAAAAACGAAATGATAATCGGCAGCAAGGGTTGCCATCATAGTATTAATATCAACAGGTACAATTCTTTAAATATAACTGAATCTTTGCAATTATATCAGTCACTGTAATGATGTTTATGATTATATTCGATCAACTTCTGAAATTCATAACAATAGATTTCGTTTTCAAGAAGTTTAATCTAAGTCTAAAACATAATACGGTTGTAGCCCTGTTAGTATCAGTGTAGACCAATCACAGTTAAGACATAAAAAACAGGGCGCTAGGTCTACCAACACACATCGTCCGTTCGTGCTATTACGTTTCCAAAGTTGCATAACCGGAGCGTAATAAAAAACCTGGCCCAAAATAAGGTTTAGCCAATCCCATCTAACTTATGACGGCCTGTCAGAAACCTTCCTTGGAGTGTACTCAACATCTCACCCAAGTTTCATCGCAAACGGACGAATGGTATATGAACGCATAGGAGACATACAGACATACCCACAGACAAACTATCACGTTACATTGATTTTTATATATATAGATAGATAGATAGATAATAAGGATAGGCTGTATCTTTCAGTTATTGCCATACACTAATGTTTGTTAAATGATGAGGTTTTACTGATTTTACTTCGAACTAGGATTCTTGAAATACGAGGCGGAAGTCCTGTCTTATTATTACTTTAGACTCCCTGTACTTTGGCATATTCTTTGTACGGTAGCTTGGTTCTATTAAGAATAGGCCTACTCGTACAATGAGTAGTGGAGTTGCCTAATTCAACGTGTCGATAGGTTTGTAATGTAGTCATACGTCTGGCAATTAAATTTACCCCGCCTTCCCCGTCATATTGCGCTATTGTTAATGTATTCTTAGGAATAGAGCTTCCATTTATTTTCGAACTTTCAAATGCCATAGGACGCGCCAATGGCGTGTTGTATATGCACACTGCCAGCTGGATCGCATCCCTCCTGGCTGCTTTAGACTGCCTGCCCATTCAACGATTACAGCATTGGTTTATGCGTACAACCTCGTTTCCAAATATAGACGCTAAGAGCAGCACCAACCCGCTGTGATCGCCACTTTTTCAAGTCACTGTTGCAGACATTTGTTTTGTATTGATGTTAATGGCGTCAATAATAATAGCCTGTTCTTTATTCGGTGTTAACTGTATTGCAGACGCATAACTTTTCTGGGATTTCTTGGGCACATTGTGGGTAGAACTGTCGGTAAGGTTAGGTATGGTCTGACTTCCTTGGTAAGAAGCCATTGTTTTGAGTGTGAAAGGCTTTGGAGCCTCGCTGAATTACAATGTTCAACCGTTTGTTGTTTGTTTTCCGCGAAGTTGTGTTTTGGATTTTAGAATGCCGTACTGCTGCGTGCTCTTTTGTAAATCAGAAATGAAATCTACAATTAATATATATCTTGTACGCCTCCAAGTGTTGAATAGGCAGGCAGTTTAAAGCAGCCAGGAGGGATGCGATGAAGCTGGCAGTTAAAAAGCCGCGTTGATCACAGTGCGTTGGTGCCGCAACCTATCTTGTACGCCTCTGAGCGTTGAATGGGCAGGCAGTCTAAAGCAGCCAGGAGGGATGCGATCCAGCTGGCAGTGTATATGCATAACCAGGCTTCTGTTTTTGTTTAGTAGTCAGGTAATGGAAGTAATGGGGACTGTATACTATTATTTTCCTAGCATGTAACTGAGCAAATTATTGTTGTTAAGGAAACATAAAAGTTGTAAAATGCACAAACAATGATATAATCTTCAATTATGTACAATGAGAAAGCTTTGCTTGTGTTTATTCCTTATGTATTAATGATGCGGAATGTCAGCTAACATCGTCCCGTTTACAACACTCGTCTTCTCTGAATGTATCACAATTTCACGGCAATTTACAACAGATTATGTTTGAAAATTATATAAGATTGTGACGAAGAAAGTGTTTCTCTAAATAGAAAATTCTATTTAACTGTATACACTTCGTATAATTTTGGCAAGGTTGGTTTTATCACAGAACACCTTCAAATTACACCATAGTAGGCATGCAGCTTTTTGTACCGGTACATCGTAGTTTAGTTTTCTGGCAACTTGTCTTACATTATTGACTAAAATATTCCTGATGACAGACAATCCATACCTCCATTAGGTTTCGGTCTCCATAATTCATGCAAAATGAGGTTCGTTAGTTTGTGCAATCGAGGCCATGATTCCTCCTACTATTTCAGTGGTGCCGTATGGAACAATACTTTACGTAAGCTAGGGTGAAGTTATAAATGAGCATTTTTAAAATTTTGTCGCCAGTTGTTTGGTCTATAGTACGGTAACTTAAAATTTTCCATGTCTTCCATAATAGCTACGGTATGTAATTAAGTTATAGCAGCAGTCAGCCATACAAAATTAATAATATTAGACACACTATAACGCCGATTAATTTTCACCACAGAATTAAGTCAACGATTCTCTTCTTTGTTCACAGTACATTGCATGGTATCGTAGACAGCACTGACCACACTGCCTACATATGCATTCTGGACCTGGTAGATGAAAACTTTTTACTGTACATAAACTGACCGGCAAAAAAAGTGGAACAGTTAAAACAGTAATTTAAAAAGTATAAAATTAGCCATGAAAAAGATGTAATCACATTTTAAAAGCTTTTCACGCATTAGAACACAAATCTGAAACATCCGTGAATAGAAATTGACATTTCTTAGGGTGGTTTATTACCACCAATTGCCCCCAATCTTCGATGAGCCTAACTTAATGGTTTTATGGCGGGAAGTGCACTGTAAGCGCTTAAGGTTTATGAGTGTTGCCGCTCGCTTATTGTTGTTCTAGGGATAGTAACTGGCATTTGTTGAACACCTGGGAACCATTGTCATACATTTTAGTAGGTTATCCATGTGTAGTTCACACTAAAACATGCCTTTTAGCCGTGAAGGAGCTGCACAGGCAGTTGCATTGGTGGAGGATGGCCGCAGTTTCCGTTATGTTGGTGAGGTCATTGGATCATCTCTTGGTAGCATTCACCGTGCAGTGCAACGTTACAGAGAACTCCAAACATACGACAGGAGAAGAGGGTCAGGCCGTAGAAGAAGCACAAGTGCCAGGGATGACAGACTTCTCACCCTGCAAGTACTGCGTGATCGCCATACCACAGCAGTCCAGGCACGAAATCAACTGGAAAATGTCAGAAATGTGAGAGTGAGTGAGCGAACAGTAAGAAAAAGGTTTGAAGAAGCTCATCTTTCGTCTCGGAGACCTGCAAGTGGACCCGCACTCGAACGACATCACAGACAGGCGCGTCTTCGCTTCGCAAGGCAGCTTCTGGGATGGACCCACGAGCAGTGGGCCTCTGTTCTCTTCACTGACGAGAGTCGCTTTAACCTTAGATCTCCTGATGGAAGAGAGAGTGTGGAGAAGGTGCGGGGAGAGGTACAGTCCTGTTGCTTTCTCCTCCAGGACTCCATTTGGAGGTGGCTCTGTTATGGTGTGGGATGGCATCAACGTTATGGCCCGCACTGAGTTGGTGTGCATCGATCACGGGACTCTCAATTCCCAAAGGTACATCGTAGAGATCCTGATGAACCATGTGATGCCCTTTGCGCCTTTCGTTTGTCCGAATTTCATGCTGATGCAGGATAATGCCCGCCCTTATACTGCTCGCTGTGTTGTACAATATCTGCAGGAAGTGGGGATTCAAACCCTGGACTGGCCAGCTCGTAGTCCTGACTTGAACCCCATCGAACATGTATGGGATATGCTTGGAAGGAACGTCAGACAACGTGACCACACCATTTTGGCACAACTGAGAACATCGCTGCTGGAGGAATGGGATCGCATCCCGGCAGATGCCATTTGACGAGTTGTGAACAGTATGCCTGAGCGTTTACAAGCTGTCATGGACGCTAAGGGTGAAAATACTCGTTTTTAGTGACCAGTGTTCCCGTTCAGTGCAGTGCAAAAATTATCACTGTTTTGTTTGGCAATATGCTTGATAAAAACCAGCCCAAAAGAACATTAGTAAAAAATAGAACATTGTTAGATTTGTGAAATGTAACGAAATTTGTGAGTTAAAGCGTATTGTAAAACATGTTTCAGTATTTTCTGTAGCCAACCATCTAACATTTACATGAATAATGCAAATATTGGAAAACCGATACATTTTAGTGGAATAAATTAAGAAATTACATAAAAAATTGAAGTGTTCCACCTTTTTTGCCGGTCAGTGTAGTTTGTGGTGATGTATTCCATAATAGAAACTAGGCACGGTTGGATTATAAGATGGAACCGCATGTGCTATCAAATATCGCTTTCTTGCAATACCTGGAATATGTATGTAATTATAAAACGATTATTGGTTTGAAAAGTGTTAATATATAGGTAGGCTATTATAATTATAATGATTAAATAAATATTAAAGAAGAAAGGATGAGTTATTGGTAAATGTTACCGGTACGGCCAAGGGCATACAGCCTATTACTCGTAGCTTTCGACCACAGTCACATTTTAGCATTTAAATGGGTCAAGTTAATGCATAATATACCAATATCACAACCGAATAGTAACTGATTATAATAATCTCACATATAACATAGCCTATTTAATTGACACCAATTCTAGTCCACGATATGTTAGACCAGCGATGTTTGAAGTGTGCAAAAGGCACACTTTGTAGGCAAACTGCTAGTTACGGTCCTTTCTGTTATGAAGTTATACGAACTACTCTTTCAGCAGACACTTGGGTTTGGAATATTCAAAAGAGGCCAAACCTCTAGTTCTTATTTCATAAGTTGAATACCTCAAAACAAAACCACAACCCAGAATAATAAAGAAAATAATCACGGGCAATTCATTGAGCGTGTTTCTATCTCCCAAAATTTTAATAATGGCACCCCGTGGTGTTAACGAACAGCTGATCCGAAATCTCAAGTTAAAACGCAATGAGAGTGAAACGCGAATTATGATCCGCGTCATCCTGGCTTGTTATTGGCTGGCAATTATTACCAGCCATTGGCTGCCCGCGGGTTTGTTTACAATTATCACCAACATGGTGGCGAGAGGAATAGATTTCTACATCAATTAAATTGCTAGAAATCTATTCCAGTTCATGACAGTATGAAGTGAAAATCACTTATTGATGAGGAATTGTATGTGCGTTTATATTTAAATTGACGCGTGACACTGTTCATCAAAATTTGTGAAAATAAAAGTACAAATCAACACTCTTGCCAATCAACTGAAAGTTTCTACTACTTTGGATGTTTAATGGATGTAAATCAATTGGCTGTCGTTTCTACCAGTTTTATTCATCAGTTCGAAATACATTCAGTACAGTACCGTAACCTTTTGTGCACTATAAAACTACATTATAGACCATTGCATATTGATGTAGCTGTCTGCTTATATTTGCCAATTTCATGAAATGTAATTTGTAGGTTATGCCTAATAAGGCATATAATTTAAGTGGCCGTTTGGAATGTTAAGTCCTTACTGTATTTATGTACAAATATTATGGTTTAACTAATGAAGCAAGGATTAAAAGTGCAGTTTGCACTGCCACCTTTTTTTGTTTAAATATTGATATGTAGTTTCTCAGTCTGGTAACTTCTTGGATTTGCTTGAGATAGATTTATAGTAATATACTACGTTATTAACCTGCAGGCTGAGTTTTTTTTAAACATGCCCAGGTGCATACAGTAGCACAAGACCTACTGCAGGCTATGTCGATCCTAAATGTAGGCCTATTATAGTGCTCGTGTCAAAGGTCGTCCTAAAGTTTTAACTATTGAGACTTGATTTGCATCGAAGATAATTTCAGCCGAGTCTGGCAAGGCTTCATAAACTTGGGGCGTGACTTCACATTTTCATTTTTCCTATACAGCTTTTGATACCAACCACTTAAATCACAGTATTTCAAGATTTGCTCTCATTAAACATCACCAACACTTTTTTTTTCCCCCTGGTGGTGGGCTGTGTTGGAGTCTACAGAAAATAAAGTTGAGAAATAAAAATACATCTTAGGTTTCCATGACAGTTGCATTTTATCCTACTATATATCCACTCAATATACCAATCCTACCAATGTTTCCTAATTCCTCATGCTGCATAAATAAACATGACAGATTACAGCATTAGCAATGATGACAGTAATTTATGAATTGTTAAAATGTTTTTAAAAGATGCATAGAAAGAGGCTTGATAAATCCTGTATCATCAAACCATTTAAACATTCCCACACAGCTCTAATCAGAAGCTCATTTTATGTGCAACAGGTATGTAAAATAAACCTCCCTCCCAATAACTTGTAGGCCTAACCTGAACATAATCCATGTTAAGAGCTGTTTTTTGGTTCACAGGAAAACCTACCATTTAAAATCTTGCACATACCGGTAGGCTACTAATCATATTAAGGTGCAATTAACTAGGGTAATTTTAAAAATCATGGCTATCAACTACTGATTTAAATATTCCAGACATCTTTCTTAACTCCACTTTTACTGACAGCATGTAAGTCCTTACTACTGTCTTTCAAGCCATTGACCAGTTGTTTTTTTTCATGAGGAACCATTTTAGTCATTCTTCTCTATGTGAAATACAGTTGATGACAACTGCCTGGAAGACTCAGGTGTTTTTTCTTGTGTCGCTTCTCTGGTTGCCTACGACACTTCCTAATTATTAGCAGAATGTTTCATTGAATTGTTGTATCCAATTGACCAACTGGTAATATATTATGGTTTGCTTTAATATTCCTATGATACACTTTTAGATCTCATATATTAATGAAATATACAACAACATAGGCTGAAATGTTGAACCAATCTCCCATTCCCTAACACTCCCAACTAATGGGACATAAGCTACCTAGTGGTTGGTCTCACAATGCTTCCATCTACATGTACCGTACTAGGTCTACTAGTACCATACGTATTGTGACTGTTTCTCCAACTCTGTCAAGGAAACTAATTCTGAACTAAGATCTGGAATGGGGTACACTGTCCCTCGAGGGCAATAAGGACAACTTGAATCATTCAAGTGATTTTTCTATTTCATTTTACCAACTAACCAGGTGCCTGGAAATGCTAGTGAAGGAGGCAGCTAAGTAGGCTAGCCTACTGGTATTCACCATTCAGAGAACATTCTCAGCGACTTGTCTATGCATAGGCCTATGACACAATTTTCAGAAATTGATACAGTAGTCACAGAACACTAATGGTGCCCAGTACGCACAGCTTAGCATAGGACTGAGTGGATTCCAGCCATAGATTAACTTATGATCTGTCGACGGGTTTTCAAACAAATTGAGCACACACCCAAGTACAGGGGTCTTGACCATGATGTTCCAAGCCTCTAAATGAAACACTCCTCTTTAAGACTTTCTGGTCTTGCATCCATGGTCGATCAACATTCTCCTGATCTGTGTTCTCAAGTTTCTGATGGTTATGGACATTATTTTTATCCTGATACATGCCCTATTCTTAATTAGTTCAGCATAAGATCATTGAATCCCCTTAAGAAAAATAGGGAACATCCATGTGTTATTTGACCATAGGAAAGGGAGAATTTAAAAAACTGAACCTCTAGGGACATTGATGCAGATGACTCCGAGTAAGTAGGCTAGATCAAAATGAACATTTTTCAGTGTTGCCTTAATAAAGATTGATAACTTTCTACCGTTCAACATGAATAGGCCTATATTGGATGGGAAATATTTTTATTATTTGCAGAGATTACAAGGATGACTTGTTGATGTATCGTTATTTTGTTAAGCGAACATAAGTTCCAAGTCCATATCGTGTTAGAACCCATATTTCAGTGCTGCCTTAGTAAACGAAATATTCAATGTCTTTCAGTCGGTCAACACGGTTGCACTTAATGGTAATGAGAATGAGCATTATTCCAAAAACCAGAAAAAAAAAACTGTAGGCTACATGCAGACCTAACTTGTCAAATCAATCATGCCTACAAGACAACAAAAATGCTCTATGAAAAACTATTAAAACCCCATAATGGTAGTCAAAAATAATCTCAAACCACCGCCACTATTTCGCGAAGGTGCAGAAAAATCTTACTATAATACAGCTATTCGTAATAGTTGCTACTGTTGTGATAAACCAGTACTGAGTGATAGGCCCCCGAAATATAACTATTTATCTTAATGTCTACAAGATAACGAGATTGCCAAAAAAACACAAATCTATAGAAGGCAACACTAAAAATGGCTTATCTAATCCACAAGTCACCCACCCTTCACCAACATTATTAATATTTGTAATTTAAGTAACTTAGGTTATGTTAAATTGAGGTAAATGGCGGATTTGATTGCGGCTGTGTGGCGGGAAGGACCCAATAATTGCTCAGCCAATCAGGGACGTTTTGATTGGAGACCATGCTCGGAAAATTTTTAGATCGTTTTGATTCTCAGGGCTTCGTTAAGCCCCCACCCTAGGCCGTCATCGTGTCCAAAATGGCGGCTTAACGAACACGACGGGGTGCCATTATTAAAATTTTGGGAGATAGAAACCACTGCCGGCTGGATCGCAACACTCCTGGTTGCTTTAAACTGCCTGCCCATTCGACGATTACAGCATTGTTTTGAGCGTACACGAGCGGCTAGGTACAGAGCTGATCCACTGTTTGATTGGCTAGGGGCTGTTGGGTTCTTATTGGTTGTTGGTGGAACATATCTATATTCCTTGGATTTTAAGCTGCTCCTTGCTTTTTTGTTCCGAAGCGGTGCAGCGCTCGACGGCGCTTCATGCAGCCGGTAACCAGTAAGAAAGGCGCCTTGGATTATTGGTCAAAATGGCGTCGCATTCGCTTGCTTTGAAGCTGCGGGCGTGCCGTTTAAAATCCTAGGAAGCCAGATTTTGAGTTTGTGGTTGTAGTTATATGTGTACATGTGATTTTATATTGATTGATAAAGTGATTACCTTTAGCCAGAACATTACATCTAGGAGATTTGTGTGTGAGAATGTTTTGGGGAGTTTTGATGAGGTTATGGCATTTTTAACTTTTTCCGGTTGGATATAATATGTAACACGCGGAAGTTGCCTACATTTACAGAAGTAGTTGCTACCTTGTGTTATTGCATATCAAAATGCATAGTTCGTAATATCATTGGGTATATGGAAATGTGCTACCGTACCTCGAGCGGCCTACGGTACTGCATGCTTTAGATACCGTAATTATCATGTGAAATTCCGCAGTAGAAAACTTCAAAAACGTTCGTTGGTTTCTGTAGAAAATCATTCTTACTGGTCTAGGGCTCTCTCCTATAATATTAAAACACGTGGTAAAATTACTACGTTTACATGACGAACTCAAATCGATTTGAATACGATCCTGTTTTCAGTACGCTGCCCGTTTACATGAGCAGTTTCAGTTCGTATTGAAATCTATTTCAATACGGTATATAATTTATGGTGGCCAACCTGCAGTTATGTTGGCTAACTCGTATTAAACAGCAAAATAAAAGACCCGTACCGTAATTATCATATTACTAGTGCATGAGAGAAGACCCTGACTTTCACAGTTTCACTGGACGTGTTAGGCTGTAACCATTGATCTGGACGCGTTGGCTGTAACCATTGGATTGGACAAAACTAATGTTAGAATTGTCGAGTGTAGGTGCAGCCTGTGGCCGCAGGAAGCTAGCGGGGCGCTCCCAGTTTCACTGGACGCGTTAGGCTGTAACCATTGTCAAAACCATTCATCTGGACACGTTGGGCTGTAACCATTGTCAAAAACCATTGGATTGGACAAAACTAAGGTCAGAATGGTCGGGTGTAGGTGCGTCGTATGGCCGCCGGAAGCTAGCTGGGCACTCACAGTTTCACTGGACGTGTTAGGCTGTAACCATTGTCAAAAAACATTGGATTGGTCAAAACGAAGATTAGAATGGTGGGGGTAGGTGTGGAGAGCTAGCAGGGCTTGATTGACAAAAAGAACATTGATCTAGTACTGGAAGAATTTATTGTTCACTTTAGACCATCCTCCCTTTTCTTCACTTTTAACACCTTAGCTTATTGAAAATATATAATTTATGATATGCATACCTTTCGGGGAGTTGTTGGGAGTCGTTTCACAATCTCTTCATACTCAATAGCCACTGCTGCACCGCAATAATTGTTATTTCACGGAAAGAATGCAATTTTTCATCACTTTCTTCACTTACGGACGCAATCTTTGACAGTCATGTGACACCCGAAAGTCGATCATGTGACTACGTTACCAACTTGAATAAAGAAATTCACCACACGCCTTCGCTACAGAGTTAGGCACTGTCTTGTGGAAAATTGTATAAATATTGGCAATACTGTACTGTTGTAACGTCGATAATGGCAGACACAGCTAAGTCATGTTATAATTTGGGATGGCGGGTGGGTTATAGACTGCTGAGGAGTGAACTACATCATTCCCAGATCAATTTTGAATCATTTGAAAAGATATTTATTGCAAATTTAAGAAGTTTTTTCCCCCCTGGGTTCGTGTCTCCTGCACGGTTACCATTGTCATCCGATGTTTCTTTGACGGGTTGTTTGTAAACATGAAAAATGGATGCGCCGAAGATTTTGATGTTGTTTGTTCTTACGAAGTTTATGGGTAACCGTCGTCCCTTTTAATTACTGAAGCTTTTAGAGACGCTGGGCTGCCAGAATGTTGCCCCGAATGGGATCTGTAACGTGCCAGTAAATTTACTGACACGGCTCCCTCGCATTTAGGCCTAAGCACCCTGACTGCGCCAGGATTCGATCCTGCTACCTTGGTAAAAGCAGGTGAGAAAGTTACCGCTGTGCCACTCGGCCAGTCTGTGTTGAATTTATTCAAATGGAAAAAGGAACGGATTAATCGGCAAAGAAAGACGGTGTATTTTCACTGTTTCTGTTGAGCACATTTTTACCTACGGATACACCAGACATTAAAAGTAAAACAGACAAAAATACATTAACGCTAAAAACGCGTGCAAACAAACTACGCTTATCAACCGCGAAAAGAACACAGACAGTAACGAAGAATATGGGCAGGAAGTAAAACAAGCGATTCGAGTCAGGCGACAGACGAAAGTAGGCCTAAATTAGTTTATCATTGTAACTCAAGAGCGTGCAGAATCGCTTTCTTTCAGTACGATCCACGTTTACATGTTCCTGAATAACTGTTTGGATACGATCCGATCCCACAATTTTACCGTATCGAGCTTGAAAATTAATACGAACTGTGTCCCGTTTACATGACCGTATTCAATATGGTAAGTGTACTCAAATCGATTTGAGTTCGCTATGTAAACTCGGTAAATATCGTGGTGTATACAGTAATATAAAATATTCTCAGCGTTACAAGTAGCCTACCGGTAAATCTGAACAAAATGTGTTGTAGGTTAGGTAGAGTATTTCGCCGAGGGTGGGGGTTAGGGAAATGCATTACTCAAAACGTTCGAGCAATACATCATGTTAGCAAGGCATATTACGCATACCGTAAGCTATAGTGAAATCCAGAAAGTTTGCCTACAAATTTGTTAATGTATGAGGAAAATTGCCATAATCTTCCTGATTAATGCAGTTATCAAAATTCTTTTAGGAGGGCTATGGGTACTACCTAGACGCGATGTTCTGCTATATAATTGAGTACCGTAATCAAGTTCCATACTCATAATGCTCCTTGAGAATAAGGTTCATTGTAACCAAAATCTTTCCCCATGTCAAGACACAGAATCAAACTCTGTAGAGGGTTTGTTTGAGTTTAAGTGGTTTGAAATGGGGCAAATACCAATCAAGGTGATTCTTGTTCATATTGTTGGATATTAGAGTTTTGAAATTGAACAGCTCATGGTAAATAAATGGAATCACATGTCACTATTAATACAGTCCTGCAACAATTGTGTATATATAGATATTAATATATGATTTACAATGATTAAAAAAGGATGCCCCAATAAAGAAGAATTATGTTCCTAACATTGTCCAGATATCCTTCTGTTCCCTATTTCCCGTTTTAGGCCGGTATAAATTATGTTCACAATGGAATATCCATCTCATTTGGGTACAATCGTGTTGACAGACTGAAAAGCATCAAACTATTGCATTAAGAAACTGCTGTACTCTGGAGGATTGGTATTGAAATTCTGACTTTATTCTCTATTACATCAAATAACTACTAACACAGCTTGCCACGGTGGGTGAGTGAATAGTGTGTCGGTCTACTAACCCCAAGGTTGCAGGTTCGCTCCTGGCCATGGTAAGTGATTTTTGAAAGGCGGCAAAAACACGACACGCATGTCGAAGAACCCATTTGAATTCCGTGTGCTGTGTTCATAATGGCAAAATTATTCTCGAGATTTTCCGCCAACACGAAGTTCCTAATTTCTCTACTAGAAAGCGCTATAGTGTTCAAGGACCTTAGGTATCTAAGCTCATTGACTTTCATAGTGATTCAAGGAACAACGAAATTCGACACGCAAGCTACCCTCTGGGTGTGAAATTACAAAGCTTACACTCGGCACCCGAGGCCATACGATATTATTATTACTACTAACATTTGCTATCCTATAAGGGAAAAACAAAAATTATTTTTGGACTTTCCACTTTTGCACTAAACCACTCATATTAAAGCACCACTTTGCTGTGGGAACTAGAGCTCCCTAAGTTTTATCTAAAAACCAAATAAATTGTAAATACAATTTTAAAACATACATACATTTTTATTTGAGACTGTTTCGAAACATGTACCTGTAATGTAATAAAAACATGAAACGAAAGGTTTTGACTAGGCAGACTGTTAAGTTAAAACCCTCATGATAAATGAATAAGGACCATGGTGGTCGAGAGCGCTAACGCCCTACCTTGTGCCTCGCTGGCATTGGGAGAGCGTAGGTTCAAATCCCACCTCAGCCGTCCTGAAAATAGTTTTCATGGTTTCCCATTTTCACCACCTGGCAAATGCCGGGACGGTTCCTTTCGATAGGTCCACTGCCAATTTCCTTCCAATAACTCTTCCCTGACCCGTCCTGAAAAGAAAAGTTCATGGCCATTGGCTGCGTTAATAAAGAAATAATAAGGAAAGATTATGACTTGTAGACTTAGAAAAGATTTTTGATAGTGTTGATTGGAGTAAATTGTACGACATTTTGAAAAGCATTGGAATAAAGTACAGGGATAGGAGGGTGATCTACAATCCATACAGAAACCAGACGGCAGCTATGCAAGTTGAAGGGCATGATAGAGTCAGTAATGTCAACTCAAGCGAATGAATTATTGTTAACGGTCATCACTGTTGAAAGCTGGCTAAACCTTTTACTAAATTCTGTGACTAGCATTTCAAGGCAGTATTCAGAAAGATGTAAGGTAAGGCTGCAACTTATCACCCATACTTTTCAATGAAGGAATTGAGAGAAAAATTTTAAGTAGGAGTAAAGATTCGAGGAGAAAATTTCAACTTTGAGATTTGCTGATGACATTGTCATATTAGCCAAATCACCAGAGGATTTGAATGAGATTTTAAATGGAATGCACTCCGATGAAAATCAACAAATGTGATATATGATGCAAGAATAGCAGCCAATGGCCATAAGCTGGGCATGTTTGATTGAACGCCCGAGAGCTCCCAACAAGTTCAATTTCAAGTAGTTCCAACTTTCGCTACCAGATGCTACTGTCACTAACACTAGCGGCGAACGTTGGAACTTGATAGACCGTTTCCTAACCAGCCAAATATAGCCTACAAATTTTGCTACAGACCACTAATTGCAGTGATAGGTTCTTTCAAATGGCATGGGCCCGCCGGCTTTACTTCCCCTCCAAAGAAAGGCATAGTTCTAAAAGAACAATTTGTGTGTTCCTGGATTTAAGAAAGGCTTTTGACACCGTAGACCACAATATACTCATTAGAAAACTTGAAAAGGAAGGTATTCGTGGTACTCCTCAAGAACTAATAAAAAGCTTCCTTTTTAACAGAATACAAAAGGTGCGAATCAAAGATACTCTATGTAGAAGTGCTGAAGTAAAAATTGGAATACACCAAGGAACAGTTTTAGGTCCTATTCTTTTTCTGTTATATGTTAACGATTTGTGTGAGCTGAACTGTAATGTGATGATTACCTCATATGTTGATGACACTGCCGTCACAGTCACAACTTGGGAGGACACTTTTAATAGAACTCAAGAAACCCTGGCTACAGACCAAAAATCACCTCCTTACCAAAACACAATACCTATGCTTCTCACACAACAAAACATTACAACCCACAGACAATTTAACACTCAAGATCCACACACCAATTTGTAACAATGGTGAAAGATGCAACTGCTATACCTTACAGAAGTCAATGAATGCTACATATTTAAGAATTATTATACATACCGTAGTCATTTAAAATGGAACATGCATGCATCAAAATTGGCCAATAAACTTCAAAAGTTAATTTACATATTTTACTGAAACAGAAATATCCTTTCAGCAAAAGTCTTGAGAACTGTATATTTTGCCTTAGTCCAGTCACAACTACAATATTGAATAAATGGTTGGGATGGAATACTTGATTCACATTTGGCTCAGAATCTCATTCTAAAAGTTATGTACAAAAAGCCATCAACTTTTCCAACATGTGAACTGTATCAACAAAGCATGGTGCTTAACATACGACAGTTATTTGTTCAGTCATCAATCATATCTATACTTAAAAATATGAAGCTCTTCCCAAATGGACAGGAACTTAAAATGTGCACTAGACTTCAAGACAGAACTGGAATAAATAAACACCCTTAATATACCGAAGAAAATGCTTTTTACATGGCTCCTTAATAACTTTGATAAAGTAAATGAACTTTTAAATTTTCACCAACATATTTAAACCAACTCAGTCACAAATAAGTAATGTATCATCTTCTTTTATTTTTAGTGTCCTCGTAATAAACTTTTATTACTATTATCAGTCAAATACTATGTTGCAAATAAATTAAGAAACTGTATTCATGAAGCCTACGCTCAAGTTTATCTTATGTGGGATTCACGCTGTATTTTGATGGATCTGTATATGTACATGTTTTCTGTCAGTGGATAAAAAAGTTTTCTCGTAAAAAAAAGTTCTTAATGCCCTTAAATAATCGGACGACTGTAGGCCGGGTTTGAACCCGCCATCTTGGGCATAGCAGTTCAGCATGCTACCGACTGTGCCACCAAAGCCACAAAATGTAAAACAAAAGGAATGGAATGCAGCCGTAAGAAATCAGAAACACCTATTGACATCAAATAAAGGCAGATGGAAAAGCTAAAGGAAGTAGGGAGCAAAATAATCAGCGATGGACGAAGCAACGAGTGTATAGAAAGTAGGCTGGCACAGGTAAGGGAAGAATTTCTGCAGAAAAGCAATGTGTTGTCATCAAATATAGATTTAGAGATTTGAAATACATTTTTAAAGCCTTTTTCTGGAGTGTGGTGCTGTGTGGACTGTTGATGCAGGAGAACAGAAGCATTTCAAATGCGGTAGTGCAGGAAAATGATTAAACTCAAATGAGTAGATGGAGTAAGAAGATGAGCGGAAGAGCTCTAATGAAGATAAGAGATCGGTTGATAGGGCACATACTGTACAGTACTAAGACAACCAGGATTGGCAATTTTTTCATGGAAGGAAGGGTAGAGGACAAGAATTGTAGAGGTAGACCAAGGTTACAATACAAGTCATAGTATTGCATCACATGTGGTATGGTAGCTATGTGGAGATGAAACGATTAGCTGCATCAAACCAGTCTAAGGACTGAAGACTCAAACAGTAACATGGAAATACTCACAGTATTAGCCTTTCAAGATGGGAGTGCTGCTGCGCCAGCATTTGTTGGTTATAGCAGCAGGAGCCTTGCGGGATGAGGAGAGTGAAAGAGGGATGATGGAGTACAGTCCCCACATAAGTCAAGTAGCATTACATGTGCTGCTTGTGTTACTCAGAACTTATAATGTGATTTGTGAACAAAAAGCAAAGCCAACTCCGTACAGGCCATGGAGGCCCTGGGAGCAGTGGAAGGTAGAGGCCTCCACTCTTTGGGACATCGGCACTAGATGGGATGGGGTTGTCAGCTCCATGCCCGGCCGTCTTTGCTCCCAGGAATTACCCTGGTACTCATTTCTGGCGTAGGCTGAGTGAACTCCAGGGCTATTTGCGTTTCCGAAAGTGGTAGTTAAGTTTCTAAAATCCACTACCTGGATGGGGATCGAACCCACTCCCTTTAATTTAGAAGCTCAGAAAATAAAAATTTAAAAAAGGTTGGTTTGTAATTATTTTGCAACAGCACAGCTAAGTGTAACAGGAGCTCATGTCACCACGGAGAGTAAAACGATGTTTGAGGTTGCTGAGTCATATCCTACTCGCATGACTGTACCTGTCAACCAAGCAGGTGCTTCATGACTCGAACAGTGAGTGAACATTAAGATGACATGAGAAAAGAGTCTGTATATCTAATACAAGTTGTATGTGCTATTCTCCAGGAGTAATCACATTCATAATTGATCTGTATTAAATTATACAGGGTTAGCACAAAATATTTAAGGAATGTCAAGCACATTCATTATTGAAAGTATATAGCTTACAGCATTGCCACATAGGCCTCTACCATTATAAAGAGAAACTCATCAAGTTTTTTGAGTCTGCTCGCTACAAATTCTCAATGTGCCCTCCTTGTTCCAGACGGCAAGTATTGATACGGTAGTCCAACTCCGACTACACACACTGGAGCATGCCCTGGTCAATTTCAGGCAAAACTGATAGCGTTGATTATTGTCATCTTGTGACAGATGCAGATTAGTGTCTTATAAACTGGCCTTCCCGGTCGCCTGATCTGATCCCATGTGATTTCTTCTTATGGGGGTTTATCAAAGATGAAGTTTATGTATCACCCATGCCAGTTATTCATGTTGAACTGAGGAAACAGATCCATGTGGCTGTAGTTAAAATTGACCAGGACATGCTCCAGCGTGTGTAGTCGGAGTTGAACTATCGTATCGATAATTTCCATGTGACGCGAGGAGGGCACATCGAGAATTTGTAGCAAGCAGACTCAAGAAACTTGACAAGTTTCACTTTTAATTGGTATATGCGTCAATGCTGTAAGCCATATACCACTTTCGATAATACATGTGCATGAAATCGCTTAAATCATTCGTTCTAACCCTGTACGTGCTATGGAAAAAAGTCAATATTGAATACATGTTACATACACCAATAACCTTTTAGCACCACTGGGGTATGGCAGAATTAAGGAATAGGAAAAGCAGGTAGACAAAACTAATGAAATGTACATCACATATATTTCATAATGGCAGATTTGTTGTTTTCAATCAAACATTGCGTATGGTAAGAAACAAACTGTACAACAGTGCAACGGTTATTAAGTCATGGTACTGTTGGAAAATGCTACTGCATAGAAAAGGAGCCTACTATGCCCTACCTCTGGTCCACTTTGGCTTCTTCAAAAATCTTGAATCATTGAGAGCAGGATGCCATATAGTGGGCAGACAGGGGGGTTTTCCTCTAAACCAATTATTTTATGTTACAAATAAAAGAAGTATATACGGTTGCTAAAATTCTTCTTAAAAACAGAGGGCACCTCACATGTTTCATAAATCCTGAATACTAAGTGAAATAACCTTCATCCCCCGATGCAACGCCACAACTCAGTTGGTAAATCATTTTATGCCTGGTGCTTTCTTCCTACTATGTCTCCTCTATCAAATTCTGATCTCAATATTAAATCTCCTTTCTGATCCTCATCAATTTCCTCTTCCCTCTCCACAACATGATTCTCAATGTCCTTACACCTATACGAACGCTCTATGTAAGCTTTCCATCTCTCAACCTTTTCTTCTGTATCTGTTAGAGCAGGCTTTCTCAACGTGGTGTTCTCGTCATATGAGCCAGCAAGCGCTCTTGAGCACAAGCTCTCCTGAGATCCATTCTACAATTCAAATTCTGTTGGACGAACCAGAATAATAGTGTTTTCACAGTCGTTTTGTAAAATATAAATAACATAAATAATAGGATATGCCTATTTTGTGAGTAATATGAAAGATGCTGATTCCACGTGTAAATGTATCTTACCCGCATGAGTCTGTTGCAGTATTCAACCACTATTCTTTCACTTCCTTGCACCTCTAGTTTACTTCATTTTTCAGACATCCGTATTCTGCTTTCCCACTTCCATCTCTTGCATTCTTGTGCTTCCATATTTCATCCATTAATTCTGGTACCGTACTGTATATCCTGAGTGATTCAAGGTTCTCTACCTATTCTTTCCTTTCTTTCAATGCTTTCTATGGTGGATTTCATTATTTCTTTCTTCAAAGTGGGAATTATAGGAATATATGGATTACACTCATAAAAACAATAATGACATGGTAATAATTGGGGGGGATTTAAACTTGCCAGAAGTTGATTGGAATGGAGCTGCAACAGAAGCCCATGAACAGAAACTTGCAAATAAATTACTTTGGGAGGGAGGATTTACACAAGTAGTGCAAGCGCCAACTAGGCTCAGCAACTTGCTGGATGTATTCCTGATAAAACCAGGGGAACTTGTTGAAAAAAAACCACGTAATTGAAGGAATAGGTGACCATAAAGCTGCAATAATGGACGTTGGTCTGGTACCAAAAAGGCTTAATAGGAGGGTCACACAGGACAAGAAATTATACAGAAAAACTAAATTCAATGAATTTGGAGCTTACCTGAAATCAAAATTTAATTCTTGGATAAGTGAAGGGAGTAATGTGGATACACTCTGGGCAAATTTTAAGGAAATCATTTGGGAGGGTGAGAAGAGATTTGTACCTGTTAAGAAGGGAAAAACAACCTCAGACCCTGTTTACTATACAAAGGACATACAGTACGAAAATTAAAAAGGAAATGTTGAATGGTAAACAGACAAATCAAAGAGGGCAGGGGAAACAGAGAAACCAGAAAGCAGCTAATAAAGGAGTTCAATAGGTTGAAAAAGGAAGCAAAGGAAAATTACATGAATGGCATACTTCATGAGGGTAAAGACCACATAGGGAAATGGAAAAAGCTGTATTCATATATTAAAAATCAAAAGGGAAACGGAATCCACATTCCCACAATGGAGGGAGAAGGGGGTGAGCATTTATTTGCAGATAATGAGAAAGCAAACCTATTTAGTAGGGAATTCATAGATTCAGTGGAAGATTGTCAGGAGTTGGAAACCGTTAATGAGGCTGGAGAGGGTGAAACACATAAAGACACAAGTATTTTCACCTTTACAAATGAGGATATTTTTAGAGAAATCAAACTGCTTCAGGAAGGAAAAGCAGCAGGGTGTGATCAAATTACTGGGGAATTAATAAAGGCAATGGGGTGGTACATAGTGCCTTATTTCAAGTTTATTTACGACTACATCATGAACAATAGTAGAATACCAAAGGAATGGAAGGAATCTATAATAATACCAATTTATAAAGGAAAGGGAGATAGAAGTAAACCTGAGAACTACAGACCAGTAAGTCTAACCAGTGTAGTTTGTAAAATCTTGGAGAGTTTAATAGTAAAATATATATATTGGTTCCTGAGGAGCCAGTATGGATTTAGAAAGAAATTTTCTTGTGAGACACAACTGGTGGGATTTCAGCAGGACATATTAGATCGGTTGGATCTAGGGGGACAGTTGGACTGCATAGCTATAGACCTTTCCGAAGCTTTTGACAGAGTGGAACATGGAGTATTATTAAAGAAACGGGAGAGAATGGGATTGGACTCAAGGGTTGTACGTTGGATAGGAACATTCCTAAATTCAAGGGTTCAGAGAGTCAGAGTAGGGAATTACATATCACAGGAAGAGAAAGTTAAGAAGGGAATTCCACAGGGTAGTAAAATTGGTCCATTGCTTTTCTTAATATACGCAAGTGATTTAGGGAACAATATAGCATCAAAAATAAGATTGTATGCAAATGACATTATCGTCTATAGGGAAATAAATAACATAGAGGATTGTAAAATATTACAAAGGGACCTCAATAGTATCCAACATTGGGTTGAAGAGAACCACATGAAGGTTAACAGAGGTAAATCAACTGTCACAATATTCACAAACAAGAGATTAAAAACTGAATTTCAATATACATTGGATGGGGTAATCGTACCAAAAGATGACAAGTGCAAATACTTAAGTGTGAGATTTGAATGTAAATTGCACTGGAAGGGTCATGTTGGAGACATTGTAGGGAAAGCATACAGATCGTTGCATGTCATTATGAGACTTCTTAAAGGATCCAACAAAGAAATAGAAGAGAAAAGTTACCTAAGTTTGGTTTGTCCAATATTGGAATATGCAAGCAGTGTATGGGATCTGCACCAGGAATACCTAATAAAAGAAATTGAGTGTGTGCAAAGGAGAGCAGCAAGATTTGTGATAGGGGATTTTAGGAGAAGAAGCAGCATATCAGATATGTTTAAGAAGCTTGGGTGGGAAACATTAAGTAAGAGATGGGAGAGAAACAGACTTGTAGGGTTAGCCTATATAGAGCGTATACAGGAGAGGAAGCATGGGGGGAAATCCGTGAGAGGCTACAATTGGAAAGAAATTATATTGGCAGGGCAGACCACAAATTCAAAATTGGATGGCACTTTAGAAGAAGCGATTGGGGTAAATTTTCATTCATTGGGAAGGATGTGAAGGAATGGAACAGTTTACCAAGGGCGGTGTTTGATCCCTTTCCAAAATCAGTCCAGATATTCAAGAGCAGAGTAGACAAAATCAGGTAAAAGAAAGAAGTGGTATAACTTAGTGCTGTATTCCTAGAAACATTAAACGTGCTATGAAATTCCTACAGCAGTTGTATGAGGGGAGTTCAATCAATGTGTGAATAGTACATTAAGTTACTGTATTCTTTTAATATTGAGTAGGCTAGTGTTTGTAAATTATGTACCTCATTTGCCACCGAGGTTGACACCTCATTGCAAATGAAGTTATTTTGATTTGATGTGTCCATTCCTCTACATTAGATGTTTGTTCAGGGTTCTTCATATTAGTCCTTCCTGAATAATCCCTCTGAGTCTTTTGTTCACGTCCTCTTTTTGTTTGTCTACTGCCCACCTTTATGGTTTTTTACTTTTCATAAAGTCGATTTGGAAATATCTTCTATCTCCTAATTTCCCCTCATCCATGTGTATATTCTCCAGTTGTGGTTGTTGAATAATGTGATAGCTATAACTAACTTGTGCTCACTGCAGAATTCTATCAGCCTGCTCCCTCAATCATTCTTTTCACCCAATCCGAATTCTCTTTCTATCTTCCCTTCTCAACTATTTTATTTTATTTTTATTTTACCATAGCATTACAATCTCCCATTGAAAATGAAAATCCACAGCCTGCTTCCAGTCGACCAGGTCAGGGAATGGAATGAATGAAGCTCCCATCTAGCGGTGAGAATATGAACTGTGCCGGCTGCCGAAGCCTGTCGCACTCCCCCGGGGCAATGATTAAATGAATGTCAGATGAATTAAATGATAGTGGAGTGTGTTGCTGGAATGAAATTTGTGACAGGGAAAACCGGAGTACCCGGAGAAAAACCTGTCTGCCTCCGCTTTGTCCAGCACAAATCTCATATAGAGTAACCGGGATTTGAACCACGGACCCAGCGATGAGAGGCTGGCGTGCTGCCGCCTAAGCCATGGAGGCTTACAATCTCCTATTATTATTACATTTTCATCAACCTTGACATACCTCACAATTCCATCTGATTTTTCATAAAACTTTTCAACTTTTTCATCATCTGCTTCACTGATAGGCATATAGACTTGCACTACTGTGGGGCAAGTAGATGTATCGATTTTAGCTACAATAAGCAATTCACTGCATTGCTCATATTATTCCACCCACTGACCAAGTTTCCTAGTCAGTATGAGACCTACCCCTGCATAACCATTGTTTGATTTAGTGCTAATGATCCTATAGTCTCCTGACCAAAAGTCCTGTTCTTCTTGCCAGCGCATTTCCCTATTCCAACCTCAATCTCTCTATTTCCCTTTGAAACCTTCCATTGTCCATCAGGCTTAGAACTTTCCACATTCCCATCCATAGAATGTTAGATTCCCTCTTTGTCACTACCCTGTCGAGTAGTCCCCACCCGGTGATCTAGTTTACCTCCGGGATGGAATTTTTAGCCTACTTTTCACATTTTGCAAAAATGAGGAAAAAGTAGACTTATGAGATCGATCCGGAAAAATGTGTGTCTGTCTGTCTTTCTGTGTGTCCCCCCCCCCCTATCAACTCCTAAACGGCTGCAGCAATCGAAACCAAATTTAGTATGAGTAAAGATGCATACCGAAATATCTCACGTCGATATTTGAAAATGATGTCAGTGCTACCAACTGCTGAAAAAACGCACTAGAAATTTGAGCTCCATGTTGTATATCTTGGAAGGTATGCATGGGATCAATTCCAAAATTCGCACACATGTAGATAATACTATTTCAGTTTAATTTCCAGGATGCCATACATGACAGTGTTGCCAAAATAATTTTAAGCCTTCTGATAGGTCCAATTTTTAAATGCATATAACTTCTACACTATCAATTGGATTTCAACCAAATTTTGTGTGTAATATGTTCACATAAACAAATATGACTGAGCGTATTCTTAAGAGCCAACAGGGCTGCCAACTGTTAATAATTGCTCCCTCTATTTTTTTAAAATCCAAATACCAATATATCAGAAAGTATGCAAGCCGACAGCTTTTAAACTATGCACACGTATAGTACCTGACATTTTAGATTAATTTGGAGTAACTTATATACGTCAGTTCTACCAACATGATTATAAGTTTGCTGATAGTACCAATTTTTAAATACATGTAACTTCTATACTATCAGTTGGATTTCAACCAAATTTCGTATGTGCTATGTATAACTTAACAGATATGACTATAAGTATTGTTAAGAGCAATCAGGGCTGCCAACTGTTAATAAATGCTGTCTATATTTTTTACCCTAATATCAATATATCAGAAAGTATGCAAGCCAACAGCTCTATACTTTGCACACGCATATCACCTGACATTCTAGATTAATTTGGAGTAATTACTATAAGTCAGTGCTGCCAACATGATTCTATGCCTGCTGATAGGCCCAATTTTAAAATACATGTAATTTCTTTACTAACAAATGGATTTCATCCAAAATTGGCACAACAAGATATAATAATATTTCAGATTATTTCTGACCGGCACACGCATGACATTGCTGCCAACATGCTTTTACGCGAGCTGATAGATTCAATGTCTAACTGCAATTCACGTCCATTGGACTTCAACCAAATTTTGTATTCTGTACCTTAAGAGATGGAACTAAGAATATATTCAGTCACCAGGGCTGCCAACTGTAGTTCTCTATTAGTCTACATTATACCAGGTGTATTTCGAACTAATTAGACATTTCGATATTACCAACTTATTTTCGTCATTATTCTAGATCGGTTCATATACTGTAGATTATGCATTGGCATGAAACTTAATTTTAAGAAAAGTAGGCTCTTTAGTTCGTCACGGAACTTCTTGTTTATTGTTAATTTTTGGGAATCAAAGAGTGGAAAATATTTTATTGGAGCAGGTGGACATAGGCAAAATTATTAAGGAGTTTTTGATTGTGGAGAATATTTTTCCACCACAAGCATGTTATAGTATTATCTCCATTGTGGGGTTTGAAGCCATTTTTCAGTGTTGCCTAAGTAAACAAAAGTTTGGTGCTTTTCAGTTGGTGAACACATGTACCCAAAAAGAGCTGGGTTATGCCCTAACCCTGAAATAAATTTCATGAGATTAATAAATACACGAGGATGACCAGTTTCGATCGTCAAGCGATCATCATCAGAGCCATTACACTTAGGCTATAACTTCTATGTTTGAGAATACAGGTGAAAAATATTTACAATATGAACAATTATTTAGTTGCAGTATTGATAATGCAACTGTCAGTGTATGCTAATGCAACTGGATCTGATGATGATCGCTTGACGATCGAAACTGGTCATCCTAGTGTATTTATTAATCTCATGAAATTTATTTCAGGATTAGGGCATAACCCAGCTCTTTTTGGGTACAATCGTGTTGCCCGACTGAAAAGCACCAAACTTTTGTTTTGTATTATCTCCACGTTCCACATCAAAGGCTGTTAAACATATATCAAACCTTGACCGATCTGTACAGTTCTTGTCCTCCAGCCTTTCATTTTCTGATGGATTTTCCATGGCAGCAATCCGTTCATACTGAAGTTCGCGTTCTCCCATGGCTGCAAAAATCCTACATTGTGGTTCTTTCAATTAGGGGCTTGAAGATCATGGTCATTTCAACCCCATATACTTGAGTGTGTGTATTGTAAACTGTATATCTACCTGTACACATTGTGCTTAGGCTCTTTGGCACAAGTCTAAACTGTTTCACCGAACTGAACCAAATTTTACATACTTACCTTTTGGAACTCTGCCGGTAACACTGTCAACATGAAATTTGGACATCTCCCTCCATTTCCTAGATTTAGCCCCTCTGGAAAAAGTCCACATAGTTTCAATGACCTAAATAAAATTTTATGTACTTAACTTTTGGACCCGTATCTACTTGAAATTTGGACAGCCCTCTCCATTCCCTAAATATTGAATTGTCATAGAAGGACCAACCTAGGGTCATTTTGAGCCTCATAAATCAAGAAACAAAACTCAGGATGTACACTTTCGTCCAGTTTGGTGAAACGGTGTTAATTTGTATAAATAACAGACTAAGGGGACTGAAAACCACTTTTTAAGGCCCTAGAACCAATCATGTCGGAAGTATTTTAGTGTTGTACTACTGTAGGGGTCCTCAAAAGCTGGTAATTGGGGCGTAACTGTATGAATATTTAAATAAGTCTATTGTTGGCTGTCAAAGCGAGCCTACACCAGAAATGAGTACCAGGGTAATTCCTGGGAGCAAAGACGGCCGGGCATGGAGCTGACAACTCCATCCCATCTAGTGCCGATGTCCCAAAGAGTGGAGGCCTCTACCTTCCACTGCTCCCAGGGCCTCCATGGCCTGTACGGAGTTGGCTTTGCTTTTTGTTCACAAATCACATTATAAGTTCTGAGTAACACAAGCAGCACATGTAATGCTACTTGACTTATGTGGGGACTGTACTCCATCATCCCTCTTTCACTCTCCTCATCCCGCAAGGCTCCTGCTGCTATGACCAACAAATGCTGGCGCAGCAGCACTCCCATCTTGAAAGGCTAATACTGTGAGTATTTCCATGTTACTGTTTGAGTCTTCAGTCCTTAGACTGGTTTGATGCAGCTAATCGTTTCATCTCCACATAGCTACCATACCACATGTGATGCAATACTATGACTTGTATTGTAACCTTGGTCTTTTTTTTTTTTTTATAATAATGCATTTTATTAATCCCTTAACGAGTCAAGGACTCATATACAAAGGAATTGTACAGTTTTATCTTGTTGGCGACAAATTACAATACAATGTTTAGTTTACAAAGTTTTCAGTATGAAAATATATACAACATTTTGTAGCTTTCATAAGTTTTTGTACACAATATGTTCTTCTTTTGTCTTCTCAGATTATGAAATTTCTTCAAACTGACATTTTATAATCATTCCACATAAACTGTTTTAGCCTCCTTTTAAAGATTGGTAGGCTAGGTGCAATTTTTATATTTTCTGGTAGTCCATTGGATTTTACAAAGGCACTATACTTAATGCTATTACTGCCATATTGTTTGGAATTGATATGGAAAAGCGTTATGTCATCTGCATGTCTAGTTTTGTAAGCGTGTAAATCAGATTGTTTAGTGAAGTTAAAATTTGTGTGTATTCTGTTGTGTAGGATTTGGTATATTAGGACATTTGATTTGATTTCTGCATTTAGGGCTACTGGTTGAATTTTACTCGTAATATAAAGGTGTTTGGTTGGTGTTAAAAAAGGGTAGTTATAAATATTTCTTATGGCTCTATTCTGAATTACCTCAATTTCCTTTTTTAGGTAATTTGAGCATTTTATCCAAATTGTATTCAAATATTGTAAGTGGCTATGGATTAAGGAAAAATACACTTTCCTCAGTAGATATTTTGGGATATAGTAGCTCAATTTTTTTATCATCCCAGCGGCAGGTGATATTTTTTTTACTAATGCATCAATGTGCTTTTGCCAGGAGAGATTTTCATCTATTATTAAGCCTAGGTATTTGACAGATGAGACCCTTTTAACTGCTTTTCCATTCAGCATTATATTCTGAGTGATGTCTAACTTTGTTCTACGCTTTGATATTATTAAATAATTTGTTTTATCTTCATTTATTGTTAATTTATTTGACTGGGTCCAGCCAAGTATGGTATTCATGTCCTCCTGCATGTGTGTAATCAGCGTGTTGGTGGTGTACGCATTGTAAAAGATGCTTAAGTCATCTGCAAACAACGTTATATTACCATGAAAACGGAGTGTTGCTATGTCATTAATATATACTAAGAAGAGGGAAGGACCCAGTATTGATCCTTGGGGCACACCGTGGGTAATATTAACTTCCTCACTTCTGTAGCCATTTATTTCAATATACTGCTTACGATTAGATAGATAATTTTTAAACCATGTCCAAGCTACTCCTCGGATACCTGCTTTATCAAGTTTCCCTAAGAGAATTTCATGGTCAACAGTATCAAACGCCTTTCTCAGGTCTATGAAAAGGCCACTCGCTGTCATCTTATTGTCTAAGACATCCTGCAAGTTAGAGATAATATCAATTGTGGCTATTTCTGTGCTTGAGTTTTCTCGGAATCCATATTGCCCTTTGTAGAAGTAATCATTTTTATTTAAGAAATTAACAATTCTGTTTTTTACTACTGTTTCGAGTACCTTGGATATGGGTGGGAGGATGGAAATGGGCCTGTAATTGTCCGGATTGCTTTTGTCACCTCCTTTATAGACTGGTATGACTCGTGCTATTTTTAGATCATCAGGCACCAGACCAGTCTCTAACGATACATTTATTAAAGTAGTTAGTGGGCTACTTAGCATGTCAATTGAGTTTTTTAACAATTTCACTGACATACCATCTTTGTCTTGGCTACTTTTCATTTTAAGGCTTAATATAATATTGCGAATTTCCATCTCATTAGTCGGGGTCATAAATATGGAATCTATGTTGACATTAATTTCATTAACGTTCTTCCCTGGGGGGATGTTTATGGCTAATTTGTGTGCTATGTTTATAAAGTGAGTGTTTAGAGCATTGCAAATATTTTCTTTTCCTGTGAAAGATTTACCGTCAATTATTATCTCACTGGGACCATCTTTGTTTTCAGTTGTGCGGTTGTAGATCATTTCATTGATTACTTTCCAAGTATCTTTTATGCTATTGGCATTCAATGTTAATTTGTGTTCATAGTATGAGGATTTCAGTTTCCGTTTTAAAGCTGTCACTTTGTTCCTACATATTATGTGCTCTTCCTTTAAGAGGTTATTGTTTCTGTGAATGCTAGTTTTAAGTTTAGCATGTAGTAGGTCCCTTTGTTTTATTAGTTGAATTAATTCTGTTGTTATCCATGGGTTTTTGTGGTTCTGGTGTATTTCTCTCAAAGGTGAGTCAGTGTTTTCTTTGTTGGGTGTCTGTGTCAAGATTTTGTGTTTCATGGCGATGTAAGTTTCGTTTAGATCATCTAAGCAGTCTATTTGATTGAGATCATTAGAGAATTGGTTTTTGTTCATGTACCGGTAAATTTTGTTCACGTTTTTTGAACTAGACCTTTGCTTGTTGGGGGCGTATTTAAATGTCATGTTCGAGATTGGGCTTTTGCCTGGATAGTAGTTTGACCAGAAAATCTCAGTTACAAGAATATTATGATCACTAATATCACTATTTATATTGCTTATTCTATAGGCATATTTACAGTTATTAGTGGCCACCTGATCAAGGAGTGTACTTGTTGATTCACTTATTCTTGTTGGATAGCGAGTATTGCCTTGTGTGAAACCATAGCTTGATAGTAGATTGAGGTATGATTTGGCTACATTATTTTTGTTTAATAAGTTAATATTTGTATCACCAATGCATAAGGAAAGATTGGCATTGTTTTTCGAGAGAATGTGCTCTAAAGATTGCATGAATTTTGTTGCGTTATTTATGTTTGGATTATATACTGCAATTATATTAATAGTATGCAGGTTATTGAAACGAACAGTATCATTTCTTATGAGCTCTAACTGGATCAAGCTATGGTTACTCTCAACTAGGTTAAGAACTTTTGTATTCCATTTTTTGTGGACATAAACTCCCACACCTCCACCATCCTGATTGTCTCTGTGTACAAATGCAACAGAATAGTTGTTTAGGTTGAAGTATTTAGCTTCATTACTTTTTACCCAAGTCTCGGTTACCACTATGACATCTAGATTTTCCACAATATGTATTAGTATCTCGATATCTTCTAGTTTATTTTTTAGGCTTCTGCTATTCACGTAAAGACACTTGATTTGGCTAACCTCATTTTTAGTGTCTGCTATGTAGTCGTGGATACAGTCATATTTACGCTCATCAATTGATGAGTGTAAGTCAACATCAACTAGTAGGTCCATGTCTTGATTCATTCTTATTACTGTGAATGGGATGGCTGAGCCTTGTTGTTGGAAGAGTCTCTTACTAGCCTTTCAATGTCTTCTGCTGAGCTGATCCTGACAGCCTTGTCACCATCTGATCTACGGACGAATATTTTGCAGTCCCGGGTCCAGACGTATTTAAAACCTAAATTACGGAGGTCTCTTGCCTGTTTGTGAAGTACTTTATTTGCTGGCGTCAAATGCTCGTTAATGTAGATAGGCCTAGCCCTTCCATTGATTCCTGCATCACTTGAGTTCAGGTTGGGTTTGGATCTTTTGCCTTTTAGAATTGCGTCTTTTTTTAGCCGGCTGCAGAATTTTACTAGTAAAGGAGGTGGAAGACCTTCTCTGCTGTGTGGTAGCCGATGGCAGGCGTCAATATCGGACTCAACAACTGTGACACCCAATTGATCAGCGATAGTCTTGACAATTTGAACGGGGTTTTCGTTTGAAGTGTGCGGCACGCCATGAAGCTCTAAGTTGTTTCGCCGAACGTACTGTTGAAGCTCGAGATTCTCTTGCTTTAACAATTTGACCTCACTGCAGACGATATTCTTATCCTTCTCTAACTCACAAACTCTTTGGCTGAGCTTTGTTATTTCTGACAAGGCTTGCTTCAGAGTTTGTGCGGCAGTTGAAATGTCACTTTTCATACCATCAAAACAATCAGAAAAGTATGTCACGGACTTAAGCATGTCATTCTGAGTCTTTTCAATGTTTTCGAGTTTTGTCAGTCGGAGGTTGATTTCACAAACAAGATCGTGTAAATCTGATTTACTTACATTCTCGTCTGGCGAGGCGATTTTAGAAACCTCATCCGTAGTTGACTTATTACTCATTGCACTGCACACGACACAATACCATTGCTTGGCCTTGTCGGACAAAAGTCGGTTAAAAACTTTCTTCTTTATGTTAACACAGGTTCTGTGGTATGATTTACCACATTCCCCATCACAATTTATGTAATCTTCATTATCAGTTATACATTTTTCACACTGACCGCACTCGGTTGATTTGTTACTTGTCGCCATCTACCTCTACAATTCTTGTCCTCAACCCTTCCTTCCATAAAAAAAATTGCCAATCCTGGTTGTCTTAGTACTGTACTGTATGTGCCCTATCAACCGATCTCTTATCTTCATTAGCGCTCTTCTTCTTACTCCATCTACTCATTTGAGTTTAATCATTTTCCTGCACTACCGCATTTGAAATGCTTCTGTTCTCCTGCATCAACAGTCCACACAGCACCACACTCCAGAAAAAGGCTTTAAAAATGTATTTCAAATCTCTAAATCTATATTTGATGACAACACATTGCTTTTCTGCAGAAATTCTTCCCTTACCTGTGCCAGCCTACTTTCTATACACTCATTGCTTCGTCCATCGCTGATTATTTTGCTCCCTACTTCCTTTAGCTTTTCCATCTGCCTTTATTTGATGTCAATAGGTGTTTCTGATTTCTTACGGCTGCATTCCATTCCTTTCGTTTTACATTTGATGGCTTTGGTGGCACAGTCGGTAGCATGCTGAACTGCTATGCCCAAGATGGCGGGTTCAAACCCGGCCTACAGTCGTCCGATTATTTAAGGGCATTAAGAACTTTTTTTTTTTTTACGAGAAAACTTTTTTATTCACTGACAGAAAACATGTACATATACAGATGCATCAAAATACAGCGTGAATCCCACATAAGATAAACTTGAGCGTAGGCTTCATGAATACAGTTTCTTAATTTATTTGCAACATAGTATTTGACTGATAATAGTTAGAAAAGTTTATTATGAGGACACTAAAAATAAAAGAAGATGATACATTACTTATTTGTGACTGAGTTGGTTTAAATATGTTGGTAAAAATTTATAAGTTCATTTACTTTATCAAAGTTATTAAGGAGCCATGTAAAAAGCCTTTTCTTCAGTATATTAAGGGTGTTATTTGTCACATTTACTGACATTATATTGTATATCCTAGTGCTAAGACAACTTCAATTCCTATGGACAGGTAGTGTGTTTTGATGAGGGTTATTTATTCCAGTTCTGTCTTGAAGTCTAGTGCACATTTTAAGTTCCTGTCCATTTGAGAAGAGCTTCTTCATATTTTTAAGTATAGTGATTGATGACTGAACAAATAACTGTCGTATGTTAAGCACCATGCTTTGTTGATACAGTTCACATGTTGGAAAAGTTGATGGCTTTTTGTACATAACTTTTAGAATGAGATTCTGAGCCAAATGTGAATCAAGTATTCCATCCCAACCATTTATTCAATATTGTAGTTATGACTGGACTAAGGCAAAATAGACAGTTCTCAAGACTTTTGCTGAAAGGATATTTGTGATTCAGTAAAATATGTAAATTAACTTTTGAAGTTTATTGGCCAATTTTGATGCATGCATGTTCCATTTTAAATGACTACGGTATGTATAATAATCCCTAAATATGTAGCATTCATTGACTTCTGTAGGGGATAGCAGTTACATCTTTCACCATTGTTACAAATTGGTGTGTGGATCTTGAGTGTTAAATTGTCTGTGGGTTGTAATGTTTTGTTGTGTGAGAAGCATAGGTATTGTGTTTTGGTAAGGAGGTGATTTTTGGTCTGTAGCAAGGGTTTCTTGAGTTCTATTAAAAGTGTCCTCCCAAGTTGTTCCTGTGACTGTGACGGCAGTGTCATCGCATATGAGGTAATCATAACATTACAGTTCAGCTCACCCAAATCGTTAATATATAACAGAAAAAGAATAGGACCGAAAACTGTTCCTTGGTGTATTCCAACTTTTACTTCAGCACTTCTACTTAGAGTATCTTTGATTCGCACCTTTTGTATTCTGTTAAAAAGGAAGCTTTTTATTAGTTCTCGAGGAGTACCACGAATACCTTCCTTTTCAAGTTTTCTTATGAGTATATTGTGGTCTACGGTGTCAAAAGCCTTTCTTAAATCCAGGAACACACAAATTGTTCTTTTAGAACTATGCCTTTCTTCGGAGGGGAAGTAAAGCCGGCGGGCCCATGCCATTTGAAAGAACCTATCACTGCAATTAGTCAAAATTTGTAGGCTATATTTGGCTGGTTAGGAAACGGTCTATCAAGTTCCAACCTTCGCCGCTAGTGTTAGTGACAGTAGCATCTGGTAGCGAAAGTTGGAACTACTTGAAATTGAACTTGTTGGGAGCTCTCGGGCGTTCAATCAAACAAGCCCAGCTTATGGCCATTGGTTGCTATTCTTGTATCATATATCACATTTGTTGATTTTCATCGGAGTGCATTCCATTTAAAATCTCATTCAAATCCTCTGGTGATTTGGCTAATATGACAATGTCATCAGCAAATCTCAAAGTTGAAATTTTCTCCTCGAATCTTTACTCCTACTTAAAAATTTTCTCTCAATTCCTTCATTGAAAAGTATGGGTGATAAGTTGCAGCCTTACCTTACATCTTTCTGAATACAGCCTTGAAATGCTAGTCGCAGAATTTAGTAAAAGGTTTAGCCAGCTTTCAACAGTGATGACCGTTAACAATAATTCATTCGCTTGAGTTGACATTACTGACTCTATCATGCCCTTCAACTTGCATAGCTGCCGTCTGGTTTCTGTATGGATTGTAGATCACCCTCCTATCCCTGTACTTTATTCCAATGCTTTTCAAAATGTCATACAATTTACTCCAATCAACACTATCAAAAATCTTTTCTAAGTCTACAAGTCATAATCTTTCCTTATTATTTCTTTATTAACGCAGCCAATGGCCATGAACTTTTCTTTTCAGGACGGGTCAGGGAAGGGATATTGGAAGGAAATTGACCTATCGAAAGGAACCATCCCGGCATTTGCCTGGTGGTGAAAATGGGAAACCATGAAAACTATTTTCAGGACGGCTGAGGTGGGATTTGAACCTACGCTCTCCCGATGCCAGCGAGGCACAAGGTAGGGCGTTAGCGCTCTCGACCACCATGGTCCTTATTCATTTAACATGAGGGTTTTAAATTAACAGTCTGCCTAGTCAAAACCTTTTGTTTTTATTACATTACAGGTACATGTGAAAGGCAAGGATATGAAAATGTATTGGGAGCAGAAGGATGGGGTAGCAGGGATGAAGAAAGTTGCTGGATTTTTGCAAGAGAAACGGTTTAGTGGTAAGCAACTCCTGGATCCGGAAGAAAGAAAGCCACAAGGTAACGTGGTACAGCAGTGATTTAACAAAGAAATCTTTGGTAGATTACATGCTGTACGACTGGGAAATGAAGAGAAGTGTCAGAGATATAAAGGTAATACCATCAGAGGCCTTAGATAGCGACCACAGAATACTTGTAATGAACCTGGGAGTTGTTAAGGATAGCAAGAGGACATAGTACCAGGAAAGGAGAATCAAAGTATGGATACTCAAGGAAAAGGAAGTCAAGGAAGAATTCCAGAAGATAATAAGGGAAAGGATGCCAACAGACAATCCTAAAACAGGGGAAGAGGAATGGAAGCAATTCAAAAACACAATGGTGGAAGCTGCATTGGCAGTATGTGGAAGAACAAGCAACAGAAAGTGGTGTAAAGAGACACCATGGTGGAATGAGAGAGTAAAAGAAGCTGTGGGAAGGAAGAACAAGGCTTTCAGAGTGTGGTTCCAGGAAAGAACTGATCTGGCAAGGGAAGATTATAAGATAAAGAAGAAAGAAGCAAACAAGATTGTCGCAGAGGAGTGGAAGAAGTGGATGGTAAAGTGGACAGAGATGATGGAGGAAGACAGCAGAGGAAATAAGAAAGTACTTTATGGGTTGGTCAAAAGTAAGAGAAGAGGTCTGCGAGAGGATGTGGTAATGATGGACAAAAACGGAAATGAGGTACACAACAAAGAGACACTCAAGACAGTGTGGAAAGAGTACTTTGAGGATTTGCTGAATCCAAATGGTCACAGGGAGGAAGACAATGTATTGGAAGATGGAGAAGACAACACAGGAATAGAAAAGGACCTGACTTGGAGAGAACTGGAAATGACTATAGACAAGATGAAAGGAGGAAGGGCACCAGGTGTGGATGAAGTGAGTGTTGAAATGGTGAAGGCAGCAGGGGAGGTTGGGAAACAGTGGCTGTACCGTGTGATGAGGGTGATATGGAAGGAGAAAAAGACCCCAGAAGATTGGAAGAAAGGATTAATTGTCCCAATATTTAAGAAAGGAAGAAGAAAGGAGTGCAGAAATTACAGGGGAGTCACACTCATACCTCACTGTGCCAAGATATATGAAAAGATATTAGAAAGTAGAATACGAGCCAAAGTGGAGAGAAAATTGAGAGAGGAGCAGTATGGATTCAGACCTGGGAGATCAACAGTGGATCTCATATTTTCAGTGAGACAGCTCCAGGAACACCACTACGAATTTGGAGAGGATCTGTTGATGGCCTTCCTGGACATCGAAAAGGCCTATGATAGTGTGTGTAGGGAGAAGGTTTGGAAAGCAATGGAAAACATGGGAGTGGAAAAAGAGACTGTAGGCAGAGGTAAGGAGATGTATTGTGGAAGTGTGAGTTGTGTGAAAGTTGGAGGGGAAAGAACAGACTGGTTCAGACAAATGAGTGGCCTGAAACAGGGTAGTGCACTGTCACCCCTTCTCTTTATTGTGGTTATGGACGAGGTAATGACACGGGTAGCAGGAAAGATAGGAGAAGATAAGATGAAAGCAATGGTGTTTGCAGATGATCTCATGGTCTGGGGAAACAAGGAGGAGGAAATTCAGGAGCAACTGAAGGCTTGGGAAGAAACAGTGGGAGAGTACGGATGGAAGTTCAACATCAGTAAATGTGAGATCCTGTTAACGACCAGGAAAAAGGACAGACCAATGAGTGGGATAACACTTGGAGGTGGACAGCTGAAGAAGGTGGAAAGTCTCAAGTACTTGGGAAGTATAGTGAAGGAAAATGGGAGAAATGACAAAGAGATTACGGAACGTGGCAGACAGGCAGAAGCATTTCTGAGAAGCATTAGGAGCTTAGTGTGGAATAAAGATGACCCACAAAAAAGCAAGGAAGTGTCATACAGAAGCTACTATATCCCGATACTGACCTATGCTTCAGAAACGTGGACTATGAAGAAAAGAGGCATAAGCAGAATACAGGCAGGTGAAATGAAGTTCCTGCGAAGTAGGATCGGAGTAACAAGAAGAGACAGGGTGAGGAATGAAAAGGTCAGGGAAATGGTGAAAGAGGAGCCCTTGCAAGGTAGGATTGAGACATCAAGACTGAGGTGGTATGGACACTTAAAGAGAATGGATGAGAAGAAGATTCCCAAGAGGATACATGAGATGCAGATGCAGAAGAAACGACCAAGGGGAAGACCAAGAGATAGATGGCCGAAAGGAGTGGAGGAATGTGTCAAGAAGAGAGGCAAGGACTGGACCAGAGTGACAGCGGAGAGGTGGTGGGAAGAAAGAACCAAGTGGCGAGGCTTATGTTGCAAACAGACCCAGCCTGGGGCTGGAAACTGTACAAGATGTTGATGACAGGTACATGTTTCGAAACAGTCTCAAATGAAAATGTATGTATGTTTTAAAATTTTATTTACAATTTATTTGGTTTTTAGATAAAACCTAGGGAGCTCTAGTTCCCACAGCAAAGTGGTGCTTTAATATGAGTGGTTTAGTGCAAAAGTATTTTTTTTGTTTTTCCCTTTTAGGACAGCAAATGTTAGTACAGTTGAACCTGCCCTAACGGACACCCTTATTCAGCGGACACCTGCCTATACGGACATTTTTCCTTGGAACCGATTTTATTTTACATAAGACAAGTGTTAAATTAGCCTCATTTCAGATGACACCTTGAAGTCCGGACAGCGGACATCGCCATCTGTCCCATCCACTTGACTTAAGCGGACACTTCAGACGCTGCAGGACATTTTTTACACCGGACCATTCTTTTAAAACCATTCTGCAGACATACGGAAATCCCTCTTGAATATCTGTACTACACCTATTTCGAGTCAAAGAAGAGAGAGAGAGTGAAATGCAGGCTACATGGCAAAGCTGTAGTAGCGGTCAAGTTAATTCTTCTATACATTCCTCTTTCCAAACCTTTTGTTATGGTGTTCTACCTACTGGTGTACATTCCGAGAATTCTAATTGTCCAGGATTGCTGCCAGTGACTGTTTACTCAAGAGTTACCTGGTGATTTTCTTCCCTGCTTGCATCATTCGATTCATAACTCAGATTGCCACCGATAAGGTCGAGCTCAGGTAGTCAACGTGAGAAGGAAAAGACTTGCAGTACATGAGCTAATTAGTGAGACAGAAATATCGTAGCATTTCAGTCGTCGAGTAAACACGAGTAACAAGGGACGAACATGTTTAAACCTCAAAAGAAGAAGAAATGTGATTGTAGAAAGTGAGAAGGGACTTGCAGTGAGAAAGCTTGCTGAAAAATTCAAATGCGGAAAAACTCAAATAAACAAATAATCAAAATAAAGATGTGTATGTTTAGGTGGATGTACTTTGCTGTTAAAGTGTTAGATTATTTTTACAAACTTGTTTCAGCGGACAACTCTCATAACGGACATTTTCACTCGGAACCGACGGTGTCCGCAGAAGGGAGGTTCGACTGTAGTTATTTGATGTACCGTAATAGAGAATCAAGTCAGAATTTCAATACCAATCCCCCCGAGTACAGCAGTTTCTTAATGCAATAGTTTGATGCTTTTCAGTCTGTCAACACGATTGTACGCAAATGAGATGGATATTCCATTGTGAACGTAATTTATACCGGCCTAAAACGGGAAATAGGGAACAGAAGGATATCTGGACAATGTAAGGAACATAATTCTTCTTTATTGGGGCATCCTTTTTTAATCATTGTAAATCATATAGGCCTATTAATATCTATATATACACACAATTGATGCAGCATTGTATTAATAGTGACATGTGATTCCATTTATTTACCATGAGCTGTTCAATTTCAAAACTCTAATATCCAACAATATGAACAAGAATCACCTTGATTGGTATTTGCCCCATTTCAAACCACTTAAACTCAAACAAACCCTCTACAGAGTTTGATTCTGTGTCTTGACATGGGGAAAGATTTTGGTTACAATGAACCTTATTCTCAAGGAGCATTATGAGTATGGAACTTGATTACAGTACTCAATTATATAGCAGAACATCACGTCTAGGTAGTACCCATAGCCCTCCTAAAATAATTTTGATAACTGCATTAATCAGGAAGATTATGGCAATTTTCCTCATGCATTAACAAATTTGTAGGCAAACTTTCTGGATTTCACTATAGCTTACGGTATGCGTAACATGCCTTGCTAACATGATGTATTGCTCGAACGTTTTGAGTAATGCATTTCCCTAACCCCCACCCTCGGCGAAATACTCTACCTAACCTACAACACATTTTGTTCAGATTTACCGGTAGGCTACTTGTAACGCTGAGAATATTTTATATTATTGTATACACCACGATATTTACAGAGTTTACATAGCGAACTCAAATCGATTTGAGTACACTTACCGTATTGAACACGGTCATGTAAACGGGACTCAGTTCGTATTGATTTTCAAGCTCGATACGGTAAAATTGTGGGATCAGATCGTATCCAAACACGTATTCAGGAACATGTAAACGCGGATCGTACTGAAAGAGATTCAGCACGCTCTTGAGTTACAATGATAAACTAATTTAGGCCTACTTTCGTCTGTCGCCTGACTCGAATCGCGATGTTTTACTTCCTGCCCATATTCTTCGTTACTGTCTGTGTTGTTTTCGTGGCTGATAAGCGTAGTTTGTTTGCACGCGTTTTTAGCGTTAATGTATTTTTGTCCGTTTTACTTTGAATGTCTGGTGTATGCGTAGGTAAAATGTGGTCAACAGAAAAAAAGAAAATACACCGTCTTTCTTTGACGATTAATCCGTTTCTTTTTCCATTTGAATAAATTCAACACAGACTGGCCGAGTGGCGCAGCGGTAACTTTCTCACCTGCTTTTACCAAGGTAGCAGGATCGAATCCTGGCGCAGTCCGGGTGCTTAGGCCTAAATGCGAGGGAGCCGTGTCAGTAGATTTACTGGCATGTTACAGATCCCATTCGGAGCAACATTCTGGCAGCCCGGCGTCTCTAAAAGATTCAGTAATTAAAAGGGACGACGGTTACCCATAAACTTTGTAAGAACAAACAACATCAAAATCTTCGGCGTATCCATATTTCAGGTTTACAAACAACCCGTCAAAGAAACGTCGGATGACAATGGTAACAGTGCAGGACACACGAACCCAGGGGGAAAAAAACTTCTTAAATTTGCAATAAATATCTTTTCAAATGATTCAAAATTGATCTAGGAATGATGTAGTTCACTCCTCAGCTGTCTATAACCCACCCGCCATCCCAAATTATAACATGACTTAGCTGTGTCTGCCATTATCGGCGTTACAACAGTACAGTATTGCCAACCCCACGCATACGGTACTAATTGTATATGTGGTCTTTCGTCCAGTACCAGATCAATGTTGTGTCAATCATGCCCTGCTAGCTCCCCACACCTACCCCCACCATTCTAATCTTCGTTTTGACCAATCCAATGTTTTTTGACAATGGTTACAGCCTAACACGTCCAGTGAAACTGTGAGTGCCCCGCTAGCTTCTGGTGGCCATAGGACGCACCTACACCCGACCATTCTGACCTTCGTTTCGTCCAATCCAATGGTTTTTGACAATGGTTACAGCCCAACGTGCCCAGATGAATGGTTTTGGCAATGGTTACAGCCTAACGCGTCCAGTGGATCTGTGAGCGCCCCGCTAACTTCCTGCGGCCACAGGCTGCACCTACACTCGACAATTCTAACCTTCGTTTTGTCCAATCCAATGGTTACAGCCTAACGCATCCAGATCAATGGTTACAGCCTAACACGTCCAGTGAAACTGTGAAAGTCAGGGTCCTGTCTCATGCACTAGTAATATGATAATTATGGTACGGGTCTTTTATTTTGCTGTTTAATACGAGTTAGCCAACATAACTGCAGGTTCACTATAAATTATATACCGTATTGAAATAGATTTCAATACGAACTGAAACTGCTCATGTAATCGGGCAGCGTACTGAAAACAGGATCGTATTCAAATCGATTTGAGTTCGTCATGTAAACGTAGTAATTGTGATATACCACGTGTTTTAATATTATAGGAGAGAGCCCTAGACCAGTAAGAATGATTTTCTACAGAAACCAACGAACGCTTTTGAAGTTTTCTACTGCGGAATTTCACATGATAATTACGGTATCTAAAGGATGCAGTACCGTAGGCCGCTCGAGGTACGGTAGCACATTTCCATATACCCAATGATATTACGAACTATGCATTTTAATATGCAATAACACAAGGTAGCAACTACTTCTGTAAATGAAGGCAACTGCCGCGTGTTACATATTATATCCAACCGAAAGAAGTTAAAAATGTCAAGTAAAAATCTACCCACGTAATGCCATAACCGGTGGCATCAAAACTCCCCAAAACATTCTCACAAAAATCTCCTAGATGTAATGTTCTGGCTAAAGGTAATCACTTTATCAATCAATATAAAATCACATGTACACATATAACCACACCCACAAACTCAAAATCTGCCTTCCTAGGATTTTAAACGGCACGCCCACAGCTTCAAAGCAAGCGAAGCGACGCCATTTTGACCAATAATCCAAGGCGCCTTTCTTATTACTGGTTATCGGCTGCATGAAGCGCCGTCGAGCGCTGCACCGCTTCGGAACAAAAAGCAAGAAGGAGCTTAAAATCCAAGGAATATAGATATGTTCCACCAACAACCAATAAGAACCCAGCAGCCCCTAGCCAATCAAACAGTGGATCAGCTCTGTACCTAGCCGCTCGTGAGCGTACAACCTCGTTTCCAAATAAAGGCGCTAGGAAGCAGCACCAAGGCTCTGTAGCAGACATAAGTTTTGTATTGATGTTAATGGCGAATTCGTGTTTTGGAATGCTTTTTGTGTGATTTTATAATGGTGTACTGCTGCGTGCCCTTTTGTAAATCGGAACGGGGCAAGCTAGAATACCGGGGAATATCATTTTATTACCATAACACTAGAAGGTTACATAAATTATTATATAGTTTAATGTTTCTTTTCATGTCCCACCACCAGGGGCTTACAACTAGTGGGATGTGGGTTGGCTCCTCTCTTTCATCTTTCCTGCCAACTCTTGTTCCCCAACGTTATTAGGGTATTGGAGGCCTGTGATGTCTTTCATTTCCCTGCCTTAATTGGCTCTTGTCTTTTTCTTTCCTATTTTTTGTGGGATCAGAATCTTTGAAGAATGAGTATTGAGTATTTGGAAACTACTAGAGCCATAAAAGGCAGATAGAAAAGGGAAAGAGGAGAGGGTCCACCCCAAAGTCAATAAAAAGGGGAAAATGGATACAGCTCTGGAACCCCTCACAGTCGCTGACTTCCGAGCTCAAAAGCTGACGGTGTAGACTTAGCCATGTGCTGACCCTTCGAAGAAGGAGGGTATCAGGATAGATGATGTTAGGGCCAGTTAAGGCAGAAAAATGAAAAACTCCCTAGATTTCGGATACCCTAATACAGTCGGGGTTGGAAGAGAACAAGAGCTCGCTAGGGGAGGTCGACAGGTAGATGACAGAGAGGAGCCTGGCACAAGTAAGTGGAAATAATAACGGACAAGGCTGGGGTCCAGTGGTCTCGAAGCCAAGTCCCACTAGTTGTGATCCCTGGGGTTGGGGATATACCCTCAAGGGCTCATGGATAGTGAGGTTGGTAATAGGCATCTCGGAAGAATTTCTGAGCTGGGTTCGGTTTTCTCCTTTTCCCGTGACGGGGCTAACCCCTCTATCCGTTATTGTTTTAAGGGGCGGAAATACGAGGTCATCTCTCCCACACCCTTTTCTATCTGCCTTTCATAGCTTTACTTCCTTTCAAGTCCCTCAATCCTTCTCTCGTGGTTTAGCAGCTAGGATGCTTGGCGCTAGCCCCGGAGGTAGAATTCAATTCCCTGTCTGCCAAGAAATTTAATTCTGGTTTGAGTGCTGGAACGGGGTACATTCGTCATCGCGAGGCAAAAATGAGTGGATGTGGGTTCGAATCCCACCTCAGCCATCCTCGAAGTGGTTTTCCGTGGTTTCCCCACTTCTACTCTGGGCAAATGCCGGGATGGTTCCTAATTTAAGGCCGCGGTCGTCTCCTTCCCAATCCTCACTTGACTTAAAAATACACACACTAATACAGTCATCACAATACGATGGGTTATCAAACAAATTCAACACACATCTAAGGACATGGTGCTACATGACCACGATGTCGCAAAGCCCCTGAATAAATGAACATCCCATTTTTCGGCGGCCCTTTTTTGATCTTTTATTGCCCTTATTCTTTATTTTCATCTCTAGTATACCGACAGTAGTGGCTACGCGGGCTAAAGCGCTACGTTAGGTCAAGAGGCCAAGCTCTCTGCTGACTCGGTAGACGCGTGGGATCGAGCCCCACCGTCGGCTGTCCTTGAAATGGTTTTCCATGGTTTCCCATTTTCAACACCAGGCAAATGCTGGGACAGTACCCTCTGACAGGCCACGGCCGCTTCCTTCCACATCCTTGCCCAGTTTCATTCATCTTCATCCATTCCATCTCTCATCCCGACGCGCAGGTCGCCCACGGGCGTCGACTAGAAAGACCTGCACTCGGCCTCTCAAGAGGCTACACGACAAAAAATAAATCTCTAGTATGTAAGTTAAATTTAAATCAGTTGGAAGTAGCCTAATTGTATTTTATTACCATCCATATAATTACGGGCAAATGAGCTAGACATTTCGCCCCTTAAAAACAATCGCCACCACCACCATGCATTTTTGCTTTTCTTAATACTGAAAATTTGCCCGTAAGTATGTGTCTGAATACTTTTAGATGATTGAATAACAAAAGAACTAACTTATTGTAAAGTTTTCACGTCCGTCAATTTCGATATTGATCCTCCAAACATAGAAATTCTTCGTTTCAGGTATCTTCCTCTTTAAAAAGCCGCGAAAATTCCAGTGCCTTAGTGCTGCACCTAGCGGTGAATTAATGCATATATCTTGTACGCCTGTGAGTGTCGAATGGGCAGGCAGTTTAAAGCAACCAGGAGTGTTGCGATCCAGCCGGCAGTGATAGAAACACAGCCTAATTCATTGGCTATGAAAATCAAATGGGGATTCGCGGACCGGAAGTTTGCTACAAGGATCATGTAAGTATAAGAGATTTGTCACTTTTGGTTATAGAATTTCCGAGAGAGAACACCGCCTTAGGCTATGGATTGTACTGCCAAGTCTGGCAACATAAATAGTAAAAAGCCATATGAATGTAGCCTTTATTACACGTAAATGAACAGTATGTTCTGCGACGAGTTATTGATTATAGATGAATATAACTCAAACATAACTGCGCCTTTCGCTAGGTGCTGAAATATATGTCCAGATAGGAAAAGAATACATTTTGATATATATCAATATTGGCAATGGATTTGTCACGAAAGACACAGTTATGCCGTTCTAGAGCTTAATTCACCTCTAGGCTAATTAAAAAATGCTCTCATACTCTACAGAATAGTTGGGATATTCGATGAATATAAAGAAAATCGTCCAAATGCACACACTACATTGCCATAACCTCACTTTTTGCCTAGCATGCCCGCAACCACCCACCCCTCCCCGTAGCCCTAAACCACAAATTTTATTGCAATGCAAAGGAGAATGGGTAAGGAAACAAACAAGAGATGAAATGCACACATTTATTTTCTATATATTTTTATTCGCGAGTAGTCCATATTGCCCACTAGTTTTTCACATGGTCAACACCAGGAAGATGAAAATTGCCGTATTGTTCTTACTATCATTATAATTCTTACATCCCGGTGCTTGGCAATTTTTCCTCCCTTGCAGTGGCAAGATTGACTCTCAATTCAATTCAAATAAACAATGAAAATACTGAACAAATCAAAACAACCAACAACACCACGAGGAAAATCAATCAAAACAGACTATTCCCGCTTCCGCCATTCGGTTTGATGTGAACGTTCATGAGTGCCAACTACGGAACCTTAGTGCTAATATTAATTCTTCATTGGTTGGCAGAACAAACAGTACAGGGCCTTACCCCGACCCACGCGCTCCCTATGAACTGTCGTCCCCCTGGTTTGCTATACTTCAGTTTCGGAGCCATTTCGAATAGTGGAGGCTCGCTTCTTCATTTAAGTGCTACATAAGCTGGCAGCAGTAATTCCTCATTTGATCGCAACGATAGACAGGTGACGTTATAACATAACACACCTTTTATCAAACGGAGCGTCGGTTTCGAATAAGGATAACCTCCCCTGTCAACCACGTGTACCTGGAGAGTTTTGTTTGGACTACCAGTATTAACTTGTATTAACATCCGTTAGAAGATCTCAAAGTACCTTATCTGGATTTGTTATATGAGAATGATTTGGTGAACCGATATAACTGTGACTTTTAATTAAATATTAGGTGCATTTTATGTGTTCTAGTTTCCTGGACATTATGGAGGAGCAATCATTCCTAAAGTGTGAGCCAGAGAGGTTCTCTCAGACAGACGAGTTATCCAACATTGTGAGTTGCATTTTAATTCATACATCACGTAATATTGCTATCCTAGTGATGTGCATGACAAGAGGGGTTAAGAGACTTAGCCTAATACTTACCACCAAACAGCAGAATAACCAGGGTCTATTAAACATGTTACATGTACCGTAACTTAATACAGTGGGCCTACACTTATTCCGTCTGAGTATTTCACATTGGGTCATATTTGTTTACTACATTCTAGGAGTCAACTGAGCAGTCGCCTACTGATTACCTTCTGGATGAGGCTGGTGATGTATTAGAAGATTTGATTGTTAAGGAAGAACATCAGATACAGGTGATGATAGTTCCTCTCTCATAATAATGTGAATTATATATACACATTAAACATAAATATTACAGGTCTGCTACAATGCAGGCCTATTTAGACGAGTTTGTGTGGAGAAAAAATGTTGATTAGGGGGTGTGTGTTTTTTCAGGTTCTTGAGTGATTGTCGTTGTATATATTCTCCCAGTGTGAGTGATTGAGTGTTTTTTTTTTAATTTGAAGCCAGGGAATGAATACAATACATTGGGATGGGGGTTAGCATGGGAAAAACGTCAAGTGGGAAGGATGTACTTTGTACCTTGTTCTTAATGAACCAAGGCCTAAATTAGGCAGTTATTAACGAGTTCAAGAACCCCCATACATGCCTGTTGCGCTTAGATATGATTCATTAGTTATGCGACGTGGGGAAGAGATTGGTCGTTAATAGTTGAGATTGTCCTTCTCAGTTGGCATACATTATTACAGGTTAGGTCACTGCTGAATAAAGAGTTTTTTTAAAATTTCATTTATGAAGGAATGATGTATTAAGTTTGTTTTAATTTATTCATTACAATTATTCACTTCAGGAAGATGGGAAATAATATAATTTTATTTTGTGATTTACATTAAGGTAAATGCACCAATGGTCGTCATGTTAAGGGAGATTTAGACAAGAAATCATATACACCGTACACATTTTGGTAAATTTAATCAACAAAAGCACTGTACCTAACCTCAAACTCTACTCAAACACTAGGAAAGACCTAATATCAAAGATATTCGTTTTAGGAAAAATGACGTATTTTTTAAAAAATGTGTTTTTGCGCCAGTGATCGGCACGTTGTATTTGGATTTTTCCTATATTCGTCACCCGTTTGCACCAATTGCCGTCACATTGTTAATTTTCCTTGCCTGCAGTTTATAATGCATTTCTGTCAATTGTTGCGTAATACACCGATTTATCGACTTGGAGGCTAACATTTACGAATAAAACAGTACCAGTAATTATGTTTTTTAATAAAAATAGAATATTAAAAAAAAAAAAAAAAAAAGATGGCAACATGAAGCGGGATTGGTGGTTAGAAGACATACGAGCAGGAAAATATCGTAATTCTGCTCTAAACAAGTTAGACCACGGCATAACAGCCCGGAAAATGACCATTCGCCGAGGCCTAACACCGATTGTTGCCAAAGAAACCCTCTGAATTCGCCACTCATGTACATTTTTCTTCCAGGCAGTCTTTAGTAGCTTAAAAACCCCTACATCCGTGGGTTGAAGTACGTGTGTGACATTAGGTAGTAAAGCGACCAAAATAATTCCATGATCCTCACAAAATTTACTAGTATGTATGGTCAAGTGTGAGAAGTGCCCGTCTATGAATAATGTCAGGGAGAGGAATCTCCTTCTCAACCAACCCAGGATGAAATATGTTACTGAGAAATTCGTAAAACACTTCCCCCCGTCATTCACCCGTTTGGCGATTTGCCAATGCCCCAGTGTGCTGGCATTGAGGCAATAATGATGTCTTGCGGCAGACGTTCATACTTGAACACTCCAAGGGAAGGAGAAATATCGCCGTGGGCATTGCCTGTTAGAAGTACCGTCAAGCATTCTTTCTCATCCGAATTCACTTGCTGATATATTGTCTTGTAACCCCTGTTCGCCAGTACTTTGTTACCTTTCGGATTGAAAAAGAAAACCGTCTCATCAGCGTTGAACAGTCGCCGAGGGTCTGACAAAATAGACTGGAAGTCGTTTTCCACTGAATAGCTGTAGACTTCTGAAACCCAGGTTTTATTTTGATGTTCTGTAATTGCAGCATGGCTTACTGTCAAATTTTGAGGGGTTCGTAAAAGATAGACCTGGATTTCTTTTTATGAAAGATTCACGCCATTTCCTTCCTGGCGGCCATCTTTGAAAGGAAAGTCCCTCTTCAATTCTTGTGTAAGGCACAGGACGCTTTTGCAAATCGTCCTTTGTTACCGGGACACCGCTTTTCGTAGTGAGATCACCCATTGAACTAGCATAGCCTCAGCTTCGTTTGTTAAAATGGAACTTAGCCCCATTTTCCTCTCTCTAGGAGATTTTCCTTTAATTCCTCTCCGCGGCCTTTTTAATACTCATGCCGTCCTCCACAACGGCTTTAATAGCAGCTTTCATTTGCTCAATATCATAATTCAGAACTGTGCATTTCGACATATTGCCTGGGGCAGATGACCTCGTAGTTCCGCCCCTTAAAACAACAATAACTATCTAACATATTGCCTGAAAGCAAAGATTTAGTCTTAGAATATATTATTTATCATCTCAATAAAAATTTTAAAAAATCCTCTAGCACGCCTAGCCAAAAAAACGTAGGGCTACTGAGGTGCGGCCGTCAAGAAGAGAGACCTACGTAATAATAACAATACCCTGTAAATGTGTATTGGTTGCGAAACGTTAACATAAACATTAACATTATCGTGCACTAGTGTTCGTCACGAATGTGCTCTAAAGTTCGTCAGCTATGACGACTACTGGACACGATGATCAAATGATAATTTAATTAATACAGGGTACTTTAGAGCTACATTATAAGTATATTGCCGCTGTTAGTTAGGTCTTGCAAGGAGAAATGACAATGTGCCAGTTTTCGTCACAAATGACGAGCATTGGTAAAGTGCATTTTTTTAAATCCAGTGTTAGTCACCGGCATTTCTAACAAAACTAGGCACGTGAGCACGAAATAACAAACCCGTGGGGGTTTGCCTGTTCCTCTATCGGGCGCGTCCCAGGTGGCGGATAGGGGGGCTCGCTGGACTTGTCCGGAGGGTTTGAGGGAAATAAAATACCTCTCGCGGACCAAAAACAGGCCCCTTGCCAGGGTTATGGTGAAGCTACGTTAGGCCTAGCAAGCCAGTAGTGGATATGAAACTGCTTTTAAAACGGGAACGGGCCTCGGAAAGGACAGATCTAAAGGAAGCAGACCTGGCTATGGAAATGGACTACGAATCAGAACTTTGAATATAACAACATTGACGGGAAGAGTGGAGGAGATTGTGGATATGATGGAGAGGAGAAAACTGGATGTACTCGGACTGGCAGAGACTAGATGGAGAGGGGAAGGAAGAAAAGAACTGAGAAATGGCTTGCAGCTATACTGGATAGGAAATGAGGAGGGGAAGAGAAATGGAGTGGGAATGGTGGTGAGAGAAGGGCTGAGGGAGGAAGTAAGGAGGGTAAGTGATAGAATAATTAGAGCCAGAATCACAGTGAAAGGTAGAAACCTGGACATTCTGCAAGTCTATGCACCACAGGTGGGATGCACAGAAGGCGAGAAGGACGAGTTTGAAGAGGAGTTGCAGAAGCAGTTAGCGGGGAGAGACCTGATAGTCATGGGAGACCTAAATGCCCATGTCGGAACTGATAGAAGAGGTTTTGAGGAAGTGATTGGTGGTGAAGGATGGGGAAACAGGAATAAGGAAGGAGAGAGATTGTTGGAACTGTGCAAGATAAATGGGCTAATGGTTGGAAACACATGGTACAAGAAGAGAGAGAGCCATAAAATTACTTGGTACAGCAGGGATTTGACTAGGAAATCAGTGGTGGACTATATTCTATGCGGGAAGGAGACAAAGAAGAGCATCACGGATATAAGGGTAATACCTTCAGAAGCCCTGGACAGTGACCACCGTCTGCTGGTCGCCAAGGTGAGAGGACTGAAGGAAAAGAGGAGAACTGAGAACCAAGAAAGAAGAATAAGGACATGGAAGCTGAAGGAGGATGGAAATAAGGAGAAGTTCCAGATATTAGTGAGGAACAAATTACCGAAGGATGATCCGAAAACAGGTGAAGAAGAATGGAATAGGTTCAAGGACGTGTTGGTAGAAGCAGCGGAAGTCGTGTGTGGCAGAACTAGTGGAAAGAAAAGGTGGAAGGAAACACCATGGTGGAACCCCAGAACTAAGGAAGCAGTGAAAAAGAAAAATGAAGCATTCAGGAAATGGTTCCAACAGAGGACAGACAGAACAAGAGAAGAATACCAAGAGCGGAAGAAAGAAGCAGGAGAAGTAGTGAAGGAAGAGAAAAAGAAATGGCTGGAGAAATGGACAGAAATGATGGAGGAGGACTGTGATGGCAGTAAGAAAGTGTTGTATGGAATGATAAAGGCAAAGAGAAGAGATACAGGGGAAAATGTCAGAATGGTGGACAGGAATGGAAAGGAGGTCGAAAATATGGAAGTAGTAAAGGTTATCTGGAGAGAATACTTCAAGGAACTCCTAAATCCAACTAAAACCAGCGTAGTGGACATTGTGGAGGAAGAAACAGACAGTGACCAAGACATTTCAGAGAAGGAATTGACATGGAAAGAAGTGGAGGAAGCATTAAGGAAGATGAAAGAGGGAAAGGCACCGGGAATAGACGAAGTGAGTGTGGAGATGGTGAGAGCAGCAGGGGTGATAGGAACACAGTGGCTCTTTCGAGTAATGAAAGTGATATGGAGGGAGAAGAAAATACCAGAGGACTGGAAAAGAGGGATAATAATACCCATATTTAAAAAGGGAAGTAGGAAGGAATGCAAGAACTACAGGGGAATTACACTCATGAGCCACTGCGCCAAAATATTTGAGAAGATACTGGAGAGAAGAATTCGGACAGAAGTTGAAGATGGGCTGAGGGAAGAACAGTATGGATTCAGGCCAGGAAGATCAACAGTTGACCTCATCTTTGCAGTAAGACAGCTACAAGAACACCATTATGAATATGGGAAAGATCTGGTGATGACCTTCTTGGATATTGAGAAAGCATATGATAGTATTAATAGAAACAAGGTATGGGAAGCAATGAGAGCAAAAGCAGTGAACAAGGAGACAGTGGCAAGAGTGAAAGCAATGTACGAGGGAAGCAAATGCTGTGTAAAGGTGGGAAGAGAGAGAACGGAATGGTTTCAACTGGAGAGTGGTCTGAAACAGGGAAGTGCCCTCTCACCCCTGTTATTTATAGTGGTGATGGATGAAATCATACGAAAAGTGGTAAATAGCATTGGGGAAAGGAAAATGAAGGCAATGTTGTTTGCTGATGACCTTCTGGTATGGGGAGAGGATGAGCAAGAAGTACAAGAGCAAGTAGATGAGTGGGAGAAGGTAGTGTTATCATATGGGATGAAGTTCTCAGCACAAAAGAGTGAAGTGGTCATCACAACGAGGAAGAAGAACAGACTGGATATGGGCATAACACTTGGAGGACAGCAGTTGCAGAAAGTAGAATGCTTCAAGTACTTGGGAAGCATAATTGAAGAAAAGGGAGGCAATAGGATGGAAATAAATGAGAGGGGAAGGTGCGCAGATGGATTTTTCAAGAGTGTTAGGGGGATGATATGGAATAATGATGTACCACAAAAATGTAAAGGAATCATCTACAAGACCTACTTTGTGCCAATTTTGACATATGGTTCAGAAACATGGGTGATGAAGGAAAGGGACAAGAATAAAATACGAGCAGTGGAGATGAAGTTCCAGAGGAGTAGGGTAGGAGTGACAAGAATGGACAGAGTAAGGAATGAGAGAGTCAGGGAGATGGTAAGAGAGGAACCATTGCAAAATAGAATAGAGCGATCTAGGCTACAATGGTATGGACATGTGAGGAGGATGCAAGAGGAGAGGATACCGAAGAAGATGTTTGGAATGGAAATGACGGGAAGGAGGCCAAGGGGAAGACCAAGGGACAGATGGGCAAAAGGAGTTAAGAAGAGTGTGGAGGAAAGAGGAGTGTGCTGGGGCACAGTAAATGACGAGAGATGGTGGATGGACAGGAAACGATGGAGAGGCTTATGTTCCAAGCAGACCCGACCAGCGGTTGGAAACTGCTCAAGATGATGATGATGATATGTTACAGAAACAATTACCAACTATATCACGCACTTGTAACATTTTAAAATGTCGGAACATAACACGCATGCACATAATTAACTCGCGCGCGTGCTTAGCACATGCGAGAAGCAAATGGCGCGTCAAGAAAGCTCAGCTCACAGGAGATGTTTGATGCAGGGAATCACCTATTACATCGTACGCATGATTTCGCAAAGTTGCTCCTTGTAAATTGTGCTCTGAAAGAAGTTCATTTTCCGTATTGACAGATTCACTATATAACAAGGGAGAAACTGTTCCGCCTAGTCAATACATTCATTTACAACAAGTTATAAACTTGCTATTATATGGTACATGTTTCGGGGCCTCTAGTACTGGTCCCTTCTTCAGCCATAAATTAAGTTGCAAAATCTAGCATAATTAAAGATATCATAATAAAAAATACATAAAATGATGAGTGAATGGATGAAATGAGGCGAAAAAGAACATATTACTCATGAGAAGTAATGTGAGTGCACATCAGTAAAAATTAACACCATTGGTATTGCTAGGTTCTTGAGAATACACTTATATAGCACTGTTCTAATGTTTGTTCATGTGGAAATCACTTCACTTGGGATTTATAGCCTGTTGTTTACAATGCTGTTGACTGAAACTCGCTGTTCAAACTGGGGCTTCTGAGCTTATAGTCTTGCATTAGAGGGAAAACATCGAATTGAAAATTGAGATTCTGTGAATTAGATCAACAAAGGAAATTGTTTTAGTTGGTCTAAGTAAAATATGTTTTTTCCATACTTGGTCGTCTCCTCATCATGATGATGTATTTCATTACATGACATTCGATGTTTTCCCCTCTAATGCAAGACTATAAGCTCAGAAGCCCCAGCTTGAACAGCAAGTTTCAGTCATCAGCATTGTAAACAACAGGCTTTAAATCCCAAGTGAAGTGATTTCCACATGCACAAACATTAGAACAGTGCTATATAAGTGTATTCTCAAGAACCTAGCAATACCATTGGTGTTAATTTTTACTGATGTGCACTCACATTACTTCTCATGAGTAATATGTTCTTTTTCGCCTCATTTCATCCATTCACTCATCATTTTATGTATTTTTTATTATGATATCTTTAATTATGCTGGATTTTGCAACTTAATTTATGGATGAAGAAGGGACCAGTACTAGAGGCCCCGAAACATGTACCATATAATAGCAAGTTTATAACTTGTTGTAAATAAATGTATTGACTAGGCGGAACAGTTTCTCCTTTGTTATAAAGTTGCTCCTTATCAGCAAGCAAGGTATGACGCATCTCGTAAGACTTCGTGCGTTGAGAAAGACCCGTTGACATGCTTATTTTTTGTACTTATATACGAGAGTGACGAAGACTGGATCAGTGACGAAAACTGGTACAGTTACCTTAATAGCAGTGGAGAGCGCTATATTTTGGTTAAATAATTTTTGTTCATTAATATATGTTTTTAAAGTTAATGTTGAATGAATTTTTGTTTTTGGAATTTTTTCAATTATTTTATGGAAACTATAAATAATTAATTTATTAACCTGAGTTATGGGGTTATTTTTTTTCTAAAGGAAATATATATTTTTTAATTAAGTACAAGTTTTTCGAGCTTGTAGGCCGTGGTCCAGACAGGATATCTCCCGACGTTTCACCGGAAACTGCGTCTGGCATTATCAAGGGTTCCGCTCCTTTCCTTGGTCAGCAGTCGAAAAACTTGTACTTAATTATGAACGCCGGCCGTGAAAGCCTAAGCTGCTATATATTTTTTACATAGTTTCAGAAAAGAAATTCTGAGAGGAATTCTTTATTTAGTTAGGAACTGGATGTGAATATTTATTGTAGGATTTATAATTAAATTTCAAGATATAAAGCTTATTTTATTTTGTTATTGTTAGTGAAATGGATGTTAAGTTTATTTGGTTGGTGTGTTTGGTGTATGGGTGGATTTTTTTTTTTTTTGTATGCCTGGTTAATGTGAAAATGATTTTTAGAAATTTTAATGATTATTTTGGCTAGACAATTGCAAGTTTGGGAAAAGAGGGATCCCTTTTTGATAGTTGTTGCAATGAGTACTTCATTGCACAGGGATAGCTGCATATAAATAGTGGTTCACAAGACTCTTATTATTTAGTTTTATGAAACCCAACTAACATTACAATTCTCCTGATGGTCAATATTGCTCTGCGCACTGCCTGTGTGACTGCGAGGTAAACTGAGCCATGGGCCTAGCAAAGGAAAAATGACCGTAATCACTTCTGTGCCAAATACTAAGGACCATACTACGAACATGAGATTTATTGCTCCTTGAAGAACACACATGTAATACAATCGAATTAATAGGTTACGCAACGTGATCTGCAATAGTAGAATGTAAAATGAACACTATAAACTATGATTAAAGACTTTGACACGCATACTAACGTTCGAAGTGGAACAGCCTAGTTAACTAGTATCCATGTAGAGCGCAATATGCACGTTGTCTCCGTGGCCGAGGCAGTTAAAAACAGATCTGACGTGGTATGCGAGACAGAGCAGAATATTGCTTCGAATCCAGGCGTAGGCAAACTTTTTTGAATGACAGCCCATGCTCCATTTTAGCGGGGATATAATATTAAGCCACACTAACAAAGTCACATTTATTCACTTACAATGTATTTCTGTGCAGTGTACGTTGAATTTTGCTAATTTATAAAGATAGTGTTAAAAATATAATAAATTGACACAGGTTCACGTACTTTATCTGACTCCAATGAAAATGAAAATCCTCAGCCTGCTTCCAGTCTCCGACCGGGTCAGGAATGGAATGAATGAAGCCCCCATCTAGAGGCGAGGATATGAACTGTGCCGGCTGCCGAGGCCTGACGCACTCCTCTGGGGCAATGATTAAATGAATGACAGATGAAATTAAATTATAGTGGAGAGTGTTGCTGGAATGAAATGTTGACAGGGAAAACCGGAGTACCCGGAGAAAAACCTGTCTGCCTCCGTTCTGTCCAGCACAGATCTCACATGGAGTGACCGGGATTTGAACCACGGACCCAGCGGTGAGAGGCCGGCGTGCTGCCGCCTAAGCCACGGAGGCTTACTTTATCTGACTCCAATATATCTCTTTATTTTCCCTTTTTCTGGAACAAAAGTCTGTTCATGACAACAAAAGGCCAAGTCCAAAGTATAGCCCCCGTAGAGATATGTCACTTCAAATCACTAACTTAAAGTCCAAAGAAGTGACCTGAAAGATAATACAACTATAGTTCATATTTTCTAACATCCTCCCACCTTGAAATAGTGGGAACAATTTCAAAAGTGTACTTTTCTATGTGGTCTTCCAACTTACCCCAGTTCAGTCACAGTACTTGCTGTTATACCTAACCTACTCAACGATCACTTTTTGTCACATATGAACTTTGTCCTGATGTTGTCTCTAAGGCTGATTTTCTTTCATAAATTGTTTGTTCACTGTCTACCTCCAGAGGGTAAAGTCTTCCAATTGGGCGAATCAGAACTCCATCTTTCGTTTTCAGTTTAGCTGCACGCACTGTATCATCGGTACCAGGGAAGAGCGTTAAAATTCTCAACAAAGGCCATTCCACCCTTTTCAGTTTTTCTGAACCAAGTAATACCATGCCACCTTACTCCAGAGATATTGCTTTCTTTCCTTTGGGATTTAACTAGATCTGATACATGGGTGGCAATGATCTCATGTAGAAACATGCTTGCAGTTAATGGAGTTAAGTCTTCTGGATCCTCTGATGTGTATGTCAGTGGGCGGCCATTAATAACCGATTCCACATCACATAGTGAAGTTGACAGTTCTTCATAAATCAGAACAGACTTCCCGAGCATCCTCTTCAGTAGCTTCTAGACAGAACAAACCAGGCACTCCCACCAACAAGCTGTGGGAGGAATGACTTTCCACCAATTTCTTGTATTTGAGATTCATTCAGGATTTTCTGGATGGACATTTCTTTTAGCATATTTGCAGCTCCAACAATATAGTTCCGTTGTCACAATATATAATGGATGGACGTCCTCTTCTTGAAATTATTCTTCTTAATGATAGAAGGAATGCTTCCGTGCTAAATGAAGATACAAGTTCTAAGTGAACAGCCCTGTAAATTGTAGACGTATACAATGTAATCCACACCTTCGAGCAATTCTTTAAAATCATTGGTCCAGCTAGATCAATTTCGGCAACTTCAAATATTGCAGCATCCTTGATACGATCTTGTGGTAGTGGAGTAGTCTCTGATTCTGCATGCTGAGCTCTGTGTCGTTTGCACTGCATGCACTTGGAAATCGCATTCCAATGGCTCTTTTACTCTGAATGATCCAAAACTATTTTCTCAGCTGTGCAAGGAGAAATTGTATGCCAGCATGACAGCGAACTTAATGTTGTTCCTTGATGAAGGCATCAACTACATCATGATTCCTGGGCAATAACAAGGGGAATCAGAAATTGAAAGGTCATTATTCATTGTAATCTTTGTCTTCACATGGACTAGTCCTTTTCTGTCTTGAATGACCTTCAATCCGCTGATTGTGTCACCCTTTCGAGGAAATAACTCCTATTGTACACACTTTATTATAAGTAATTCTGCTTCCCTTAATTCTGAATATTTTAGTTGACTATTTTGCCTCTCTCTACTACTTCGAGCGTTGTTGTAGAATCTTAATACCCATCCCATAATTCTTACTCTTTGAGAATAGGTGAGATCTTTCTTAAAATTAATTCACATAATTGTTACAGGCTCATCTGTGTTTTTCCTTTTTTCTGAAACAATGAGATACTCGTCATATGTGCCATCATTGGTGTAATGAATAGGTCACTCCTTTTCGGGGCCTCTCAACCAGTGTGGTCCCTCGCACCAGTTCGAATTGGCCAATTATGATGGATAGCACTCTTGAGAGTAAGTCTGCAGGATTATAAACTCCAGGTACATCCCTCCAGTGTGATGGGTCAGCCAGCTGTCTTATTTCCATGAACAATGTAATGGCGGGTCAGTGAGGTCGTGTGTAGGTGTGCTCCGTGAAAATTGTGCTAATAAAGTGAAATAATACGTTGAATGAATACAGACTCGATCTACGTGCGCAGTAAGTAATAGCAATTTCAAGTTCAATATTGTTTTGTTGCTAAATTGAACTGGTAAAAGAAACTGAACTGAGATCAGATTGCAGAAAGTAAAGAACTGTTTGGGCTTATTGTTGTACTGCCAACTTAAGAACTTGAAGGAGTGCATCATACTCTCTGACATTCATCTCTCGATATTCGCAATAATGGGTGTTTGCAAGGCATGCAATAAACCAGTTACGAAGCAGGATGCATCAAAAATCCAATGTAGTGAATGTCAGTTTTGGTTTCATGTGAAGTGTGTGAAATTAAATGAAAGTGAGGTTAAACATTTGAAAGTCAATGGGCATGACTGGCGATGTGCTGACACCTGACGGTGTGGAGCGGCAACTAACAGGTACAAGAGCACTGCCGTCTCTGCGGGAACTGTACGAACTGATAATGAGCATTAAATCAGACATTGTGGAAATGAAACGAGATATTGCCAACATAAAGGAATGAAATTCCCAGACCGAAAAGAACCTGGGTAAATCTTTAGACCTGACCCATGAAAAATTGGATGAAAATAGTAGACTGATAAAGGAACAGAGTGAGCAAATCAGGGTTTGTATGAACCAAATGGACGCTTTGAAGGAAGAAACGTCAGCACTGAGAAGGAAACTGAAAGACACGCAGCGGGAAGTCGAAGATCTCGATCAGTACGGAAGAAGAAATACGGTCGAGATTTTTGGACTCCCAGGGACACCTAACGAGGATACCTACGAACTAGTGAATAGAGTTGGACAAGCACTAGATGTCGCAATTGATGCTGACAAGATTGATATCTGCCACTGCTTGAAGAAATTCCCACAAAATCAACAAAACACCCCGGCTGGCGTAGTTGTGAAATTTGTCAGGCGAGCAGATAAGGAAACATTCATCTAGAAACGGAAAGTAAAACGCAACCTAAATACAACACATCTAGGTTATACTGTTAACAACCCCATTTATGTTAACCAGAGTTTGACACCATTCAGAAGGCAGGTGTTTAGCCTAGCTAGGAAAGTCAAACGTGAAGGAGGCTATGCGTTCCTGTGGATAGATAACTCTGGTGCCATTAAACTGAGGAAAAGAGGAGATAGATTTGTACATGAACTGAAATGCATTGAAGACGTAAACAACTTAAGCCTAATGTAAAAATGAATAATTCTAATCGGTTTCTTTCAATTTATTACCAAAATGTTAGGGGTTTGAACACAAAAACACACAATTTCTATACGAGCATTTTGAACAATTGGCACGATGTCGTGCTCGTGACAGAGACTTGGCTTTCGGAATCAGTATACAACGCGGAGCGTTTTGACGACTACTACAATGTCATTAGGCAAGACAGAGTAGGGAAAAGAGGCGGAGGAGTTTTAATTGCAGTGAGACATGACATAAATTATAATGAAATTTACTCTGAGCATGGAAATTATGAAGCGTTCGGTATTAAAGTGCTGATGAATAATAAGCCTTATTATATTTTTAATGTTTATTTTCCACCAAATTCATGTCTTGATACCTATAATAAATTTTATATTAATCTAGGAGAACATTACAATGTTATGGGTAGCAATATTATAATTGCAGGTGACTTTAATATTCCCACAGTGAGGGGTGCTAATCAAGATCTTCTGAATGGTGATTCCCAAGAAAGATCCTTATTCAATTTTATGTCACTACATAACCTCATCATCATCATCTTTCACAGTTTCCAGCCACTGGCCGGGTCTGTTTGGAACACAAGCCTCTCCAACGTCTTCTGTCTTCCCACCATCTCTCAGCCTTCACCCTTGTCCAGTCTTCTCCTCTCTTCTTCACGCTTTCTTCCACCCCCTTCAGCCACCTGTCTCTCGGTCTTCCCCTCGGTCTCTTTCCTTCCCACTTCGTCTCATGTACTCTTCTGGGTATCCTCTTCTCCTCCATTCGTTTTACATGTCCATACCATCTAAGTCTAGATTTCTCTATACCATCCTGTAATGGTTCCTCCTTCATTAATTCTCAGGTCCTCTCATTTCTTATTCTGTCCATCTTTGTAGCTCCAATACTGCTTCTCAAGAACCTCATCTCACTGGCCTGTATTTTGCTCTTCTCCCTTCCTCTCATAACCCAGGTCTCCGAGGCATACGTCAGGATAGGGACATAGTACGTCCAATATATGATCTTTTTGCTGTTCTGAGGGACATCCTTGCTCCATAACATGCTTCTCACACTACATAACCTACATTCTCTAAATGATATCCAGAACATAAATTCCAGAACTCTAGACTTGGTACTCACTAACTTACCCAAGATCGTACCGGTCAGTAGGGGATGCATCCCCTTAGTAGGAGAGGATAACCACCATCCCGCATTGTCTGTTGAGCTAAGTCTAACTAATGTACGCATTGGTTCTACAGTGAGTCCGGGAATGTTCTCCGCAGCACCTACATGCGTCTGCGAGAGCTAGCTACAGCAGTTATTTTAGTAGCACGGCCGCCGCTTGCATCATCTCTACTTAGTATAAAACAAAGTCCCCGATTCTTCGATGTTACGGGTAAACTCGAGAACCACTGCATGGATTTTGATGCCGTTTTCACCATTCCGTAAAGGATATATCGAGTATGATTTCTGTAGAAAATAATTTATTTATGATCAAAGGAAGCCGAGGAGTAACGATTTTAGTGCAAAAGTCAATAAAATACCTGGCGTCCTAGCGCTTTGTAAGCTTACGCTGGGCAATCCGTTAAAAATATCTAATTACTATGAGTGTAAGAATTGTTCAGCATGAAAAGTTCTACAAAAAAGTCTGCGGGAGGATATGTCTATCTTCCATACATCGCCCACTATAAGGGAACAACTGAAGCTAGTCTCTTACAGCTTTATGTGCTGTCGACTTAGAGATTCCTGTTTCTTGAGCTAATTTTCGTGTTGATTTACTTGGACTAGGCACATTATATCGGAGATTTCATCTAGTTTTTCGTCTGTTAAAAGCGTAGGCCTGCCTGTTCCCAGTACATCGTCAACTGAGCCAGTCACACGAAATTTACTTACCAAATTCCGAACGGTATCACGGTTTGGACACTTTGAATTAGGAAACCACGCCTGAAATTTTAATTTTACATTTTCTGTAAACCGATCGATCGCCTTCGCGAATAACGTATTCCACCAAAAAACTCTCTCTTCAGTAGTAAACATTACCGCCTGTATACTGTTGCACTCTTCCAATAATATTATCTCCGGCTCGCGCTTATCGCAATATACACTGACAGCTCACATGGGGAAGTCTCACTTTGAAGGACACAGTGCAGTGCAGCCAACTAAAACTCATGACTCAACCACTCACAGCTGCATGTACCCACTGCGGAGAACATTCTCGGGCGCCCTGTAGTAAGGCCACTTCTACTATGATTTATAATTTTAAACGAGCAGACTTCAATAAAAGGTATAGGCACCGTGCAGGCAGCTCGAAATGCTACTACTAGCACTACGTAGTGGCCCGTTCTGAAACAGGAGGTGAGGCGTATTGCGCGAGTCTCAGTACAGCATGTGTGACGTTCGAACAAGTTGCGGCTTTAGAGAGATTCAATTCGGGGATCTAAGTGAATCATCATGGAAGAAAGGAAAAAACCTAGTTGTCAGTGGCCACGTGAACGACGTGGAAGAGTTAATTTCGAATGCTTTCGGATATATCACAGGAAAAGTCACCCGGCAAACGTCTGTGACTTTGCCGCCTTTTATATCGTGAAACTTGAGGTAGGCATGGTGTAGTTAGGACACAATTTATAAAGTTTATTTAGGAAGAATTTCTTAATGTATCTCAATACGTAGACTTTCACGACCACTAACTGACATTGTAATATTTAATTTGGGGATATTAGGTCGCCTATAATATATATATATATATACAGCTGACGCGTTTGCATGTTTGCTATGTGTTAATAACTTGTAATCATTTTTATTTTTGGTTAGGTTGACCAGAATCGTAATGTCTCGAGCAGTGAATGTTCCTGTCCTGCAGGCGCCAGAGTAACTTGCAAACACGTAGCTGCGGTAGTGTATTTTGTAAATAATGAAAGTGTTGTCTCGAAAACAGACCATACGCAACAATGGGGAAAACAGAGTCCGAAAACAGTGTCATAAGAAAAATATAGGAAAGGCAAACGCGTAGAAGCACTGTTAGGCAAAAAGACTTTAGAGACATCCCTTCCTCCCTTTGAATTAAGTGAGGATATTTTAAAACACATCCCTTGCAGTCTTCGTGCAATACTTCGAGCAGAAGGAAGATCTGAAATCGAACAATCGTGCAGGGCCGTAGTCAGCTCGTTGATGGACAGGGTAGTGAATTATGTGGAGAGACAAGAATGTGAGGAAATTGTGACACAGCCAGTACATTTACATGTCTCTAACGCCGTGCGCTCACCGGTCAAATACACCTTTCACACTGTGAGTGACGAAATGTTTTTTACCAGCAAAGTTCAGGTTGATACAGATCAGATAATTAAACTCTCCCTGGAAACTGTACCTCAATCACGAAGCCCTCGATGGTTTCAAGAAAGAAAGATACGAATATCTGCTAGCACGAAAGCACATCGGATCAAAACTAGGAGACATAACTATGATACTTTAGCTCTCGCATTTGTAACTGATTCACCAATTGGGGGAGCTGCTTTGAACAATCTTTCTTACGGAAGTGAAATGGAAAGTGAGGCAATAGAATGTTATGCAAGTTCATTCAGTGTTCGTGTTATTCGGTGTGGGTTAATAATCCACCAAAAACAAACTTAGATTTGATGCTCTCCAGATGTCATAGTTCTCAAGGGGAATGTAGCTGACAGAGTGTTAGAAGTTAAGTGTCCATCTTCCTGTAAAGATAAATCAATAGTTGATGAGGCAGGGAATGTGAGAGTACGTTATCTTTACGCTGATGGGCAAAAAAACATACATTTAAAGACAAGCTATATGTATTACACACAAATACAAATACTAATGTACATAACTGGCTTAGAAAAATGTGATCTATATGTATATAGCAGAGCACAACAGTTGACAATACCTTATAAGGACAATAAGTATGTCGAGGAATGTCTCGCCAAAATTTCAAAGTTCTATTTCAGTAATTACTTGCCAAAAATTAGCGGTATTCCTAATGATAATTAAGTAATCATTTGTGCTTGGTAAACACTGAACAGTTCAATAGAAAATGAAAACAAAGAATATATAAAACAAACTGATGGTAGGAAAAATCTCGAACTATTCTTTAATTATTGGAGTTTGCAAATTTACTAAAACGCAACACATATGCACAATGTCATCTATGTACGGAGACAGTTCTGTTGGCAATTTCTGTAATATATTGTATATTTTGATTCTTTGAATACACCTTTCTACATGAATTGTAACACTCGCGATATTGTAAGTACTCTCAACCTCCTCAACTATTAATCTCCCTTCATGTAAGAACGGTGGCGTCACTATTACGACACTGCGGCCAGATAAGTTAGTTCTGATGCCAGGAAATCCTTTATCAGCCATGCCCTCATCGCCAGGTTGAAGTTAAGTTAATAAACCACTGTCAGTTGTTATGAATGAGTCACTAGCTCTTCCAGCATAACATTTCGATTTAAAGGCGATCATACCACTAGGCGTGATAGCAATTAAAAGTTTTGCAGTGTAGCAACCCTTGTATTGAGAATAGAAATACACTCTCTGATCTACTTGGGGAGCCTGTTCAACCCTAAATTCCGTGCAGTCAATAATGGCTCGACAATTATTGTAATTTCTCTTAAATGCTGGAGGCATTGTTTCTCTAACACTTTCCTTACTAGGCCAGAATATGAAATTTTTCGTACTCTGCACGAGTTGCATAAGAACGGTCGTAAAAATACGTAAAATTGTAGTCCTGTGAACACCGAATAGCACTCTCAATGCAGAATAGGACAGTCCAGTTTTCATTTTCATTAGGAAAATTAATAATCTGGTTTCTTTACAAACTTTGGAAACATTACAGTTTGGTAATAACGCAATCAGTAAGGTGAAGACGTGAAGTTTACACCTGTTAAATCATGCATTTGTGTATTGTTCCTTATGGAACTGTAACCTTGGAAACCTGGGCTCCTGACGTCTGCATGATCGTCTTCTGTTCCACACATTTGATCATGTTTCAAAATGTTCCTTCCCAGACTGAAATTAAGTGGAATACATGCTTGTGTATTAACGTCGTTTACATTTACAGAACAAGTAAACATGAAGTCTGAACAATGAAAATCAGATGCGTCTGTTCCCACGGATGCATCCTTGGTTGTGTTACCTGCGCACACTGTAGCTGAAACTTTTCCGCCTGGTTCTTCCTTTTTTAATCGTTTGAGTTGTCTTTGAAAGCTCTGTAAGCTAGAACCCGGCGAAACATTCCTCTTCTTGTATTCATAAGGAAATATTGTCGGAACATAGGCTGGACTTAGTGGGTGTCCAGATCTTCTGTTTCCGATGAAATGTGCACTGCATATTCTTGAGTAAGTCGTAGGTTGCCAAAGTGATCCATCAATGCTAAAAATTAACACCAAAATGAAATTAAATCGGGTCAGTTGAATTTATTGCAAATTTGTGCAGTATGTACGTGTACTTACTTCCTTCGGTTAACTTCTTGTATCCATCGCCTCCTTCGGTCCACTTCTATCGCTCGTTTTGGAAAACAATAAAATTGTATTTCACTTCCCGTATTTGCATAAGTATTGGAACAACCGACAATATAACAATTGCGTTTACTTGATCTTCGTTTCTCTGCCATTATTGTCGGAGTGACTACACGCTCATACCAGAACAGTGACTGCGAGCGTAAGGTAATCTGTGCTGCGAGCCTGCAGTCTGCCTCACCTATAGTTCTCCACCCGGCCGCTAGAGTGACACGCACGGTGCCTATAGGTTATTGTATGAAACTAACTGGGAATATCTTGATACATTTCATGACATTGATAGGGCAGTTGAGTATTTCTATGACAAAATTTATGCAGTATTTAATGACACTGTACCTTTCATAAAAACGCATAGAAAACATTCATACCCTAGTTGGTTTAATTCAGATATTATCAAAAATTTGAAATTGAAGGAATATCATAGAAAGAAAATGTAATCATCTTCATTCCACAAGGAAAATTTTATCAGATTAAGAAAGATAACCGCTTTGATTGACACTGAATATAAGAAATATATAAATGACTCTGAAAATATAATGCAGGAAGATCCCAAACAATTCTGGAATTATATTAAAAATAGAAAGGTAAAAACTAGGGCGAATTATCAACAAGATGAAACTTGGCCAAAACTTGTTAAAAACGAATAAGGAAATTTCAGACGGATTTGCGGATTTTTTAAAGCAGTATATGAAGGTAAAACAACATCTTAAGCACTTGATGAACATATAACAATGATCCCAACTATCACCTCTCATTCACTATTCATAAAAGCAATAACCATAAAAGAAGTTGAAACTGCCATCGAGAAATTGAAGCATAAAAAGTGCAGTGGTCCGGATAATATACCTCAATATATTATAAAGGCCTGTGTTGATGTCATAAAATATCCACTGTTTCTCTTGTTCAATCTCATTCTGAGACATAGCACATTTCCAGCAATATGGAAATTATCCTGAGCATGTCCCATTTTCAAATCCGGTGACTCCTCTCAAATTGAGAATTACAGACAAATAACAATCATCTCTGTACCTGCCAAGGTATTCGAACAAATTATTTATTATAGAATTCTGAATCATGTAAAGCCATATATAAGTAATTTTCAACATGGCTTCGTTCCAAACCGATCTACAACTACAAATCTGTGTAACTTTGTACAGTTTGTCTCGAATGCATTAGATTCTCGATACCAAGTAGATGCCATCTACACTGATTTTTCAAAAGCCTTTGACAATATTAATCATGGTATATTATTACGGAAATTATCAGCCTTAGGATTCTCGAATCAAATGTTAGAATTAGTGGCATCTTACTTATCAAACAGAAAACAGTATGTGTCCTATAGTGAAGCTAATTCCTACATCTACATTGCTAAGTCTGGCGGGCCGCAAGGCTCAAATTTGGGTCCGTTATTTTTTGTGATTTTTATAAATGATCTTCCCATTTCTATCAAAGAATCAAAATGTATCCTATATGCTGATGATCTAAAAGTGTACAGAGTTATTAAAAATGAGTAGGATGCCCAGAAATTGCAAAATGATATAGATAACATTCACAAATGGAGCCTAGACAATGACTTATTGTTTAATATAAAAAATGTAATTTCATCATCTTCAGTTGGAAAAGACAATGCTTGGAATCGAGCTACAGAATGGATGGAAATCTTTTAACTAGACTGAATACGGTTAAGGATCTAGGGTTGTATATAAATCATGATTTGAGTTTCAAATATCATATTGATAAGGTAGTGAATGATGCACTTAGAACTCTGGGCTTTATTTTTAGAAATTCCAGGGAGTTGACGAATGCAAAGGCAATCATTATGCTCTTCAATGCATATGTGAGAAGTAAACTGGAGTTTAATGCGGTAGTCTGGTCTCCAATGTACGAGTCACATATAAATAACATAGAAAGACTGCAAAAGAAACTGTTACGCTTCCTATATTACAAGAAGTACTCTGTATCAGCCATCCATTGTAGAATTCCTTACTCTAACTTGTTGTCAGAATTCCAAATGACTAAACTTTCAACATGCAGGCTTATTGCTCAGCAGATATATTTGTATAAAATTATCAATGGTATCTCAGACACGAGTGAAACTATAGGGCAAATAAATTTCAATGTGAGAAAGAAATGTCTCAGAAAACGAGAACTCCTAATAGTTAAAAATCTAATACAAATTTCCATAAAAAATCACCAATATTGAATATGTGCTGTACTTACAACAGGCTCTCAGCTGACAACAATTTAGATTTTGGAATGTCCTTGCTAAATTATAGAAGACAATTACACTTAGTTTTAGATGCCAAATGATTCACTATAAGGAAGATATTAAATTTAGCTGCTATTAGTTTTAGGTTTCACTTTCTTACCATCTTCCATTGCTATTGTATTAGTACCTAAAGATCTGAATCTAGCTTTACTTTATGTGACCAAATATTAAAAATCATGCTTCATTTACTGGTATTACGACTTGAACTTGTGTATATTCCTTGTTAACAATTTTTTTTTCATTAAATTTAAATTTTTAATCTTCAATTTTTGAGTTTTAATTTTCAACTATCAATTTTTAATTTTCAGTTTTTTTTTGTATTCTAATGTATTTTTATATTGTATTTTAATGTATTTCCATGTATTATCTGTGTGTAATCAATTGTTTAATTGTTTACTACTATAATTGGGGCACTGCCCTGTTGTGGCAATAAATAAATAAATAAATAGACTCTGTTGCCGACAAAGGTATGCCATGGTTCATTTCTGCTAATCTATGCAAATGCGGTTGTGGAATCACTCCAGAAATAACTTTTCACATTTTCTACCGAAAGGGATGATCTGACTAATGAAGCAAGACAACCTCCTATAAGGCAACCTAACAATTCTAGTCGAGGAATACTGACCCTTTTGAGAGGTGTTATTCGAGCTTTAGCTAGTACTAACTGAACTGATACACTCTTCTCATCCACAGTTCTGAGATACACTACTGCTCCATAGGCATGTCGACTGGCATAAACAAAAGTATTCAATGACCAAGACTGTCTGTCTGTTTTTCCACCAGTTACCAGTCTTTGAATCTCTATTTCTTCTAAGTGGCCAATTTCCTGGTAATGTTGTTTGAACTCCTTCGAAATTGCGTCTGGCAGAGTCGAGTCCCAATTTGCCTTAAACCTATTTTTACTAGAGTTCATTGTAGCTTCTATTTTCCACGACTATTGTTAGTTTGGATAGTTTTTCCCTGTAGCAATAATTTGAACGGGAGAAGTGCAGGGGCTAGAAATCCAACGATGTCATAAATTTTCAATATTGCTGAGAGTAGTTCCCTGTTGGTAAGTATATCTTGGGAGAATGGAAATTGAGCAACAACACAAACCCCCCATTGTATCCAGCCTCTTGTTCCACTTCATGCCTTAAACCTTTATGACACATCCATTACTATCAATATCTTCATGGTTGCTTTCGATCTTCGAAAGTTCACAATTTCTTATTGTAGAGTCTCAGCTCCATCTTGGCTTCAGCTAGAATCCGTGTGCTTTCAGAATGAAACATGTTGTATTCTTCAGAATCAGCTGATGTTACACAGTTATCTACGTACATAGATTTCATCAGTTTCCTTGCTATTAGTTCATCGTTTTCATTAACAGTCGAAAGATGCAGCAATGCAGCACCCAATACAAATGGACTACACGTGGCTCCAAAAGGAACTCTTGAATGTCTATAAATCTTCAATTTCATAGTTCTGAAATTCTCCCACCATAAAAATAGGAGATAATCACGATCTTCAGCTCGTACCTCAGTAATTTGGAATGCTTTCCTTATGTCTGCAGTAACACCCAGCTCTTTCTCTCGAAACCTTAATAGAATTTCAGGGCTAATTTGAACGGAGGTAGGACCTTTTATTAAACAATCGTTCAGTGAAAGTCATTTGTTTGTTTTGCATGAGGAATCAAATACTGGTCGAACTGGAGTATTCTGACTTTCGGGTTTGATTACAGGTTGGTGTGGAAGATAATGACAAGATTTCTCAACCTCTTCCTGTGGCACTCCTTCAATAAAACCTTCTGCTGTCCAGTTCTTCAAATATTTTGCCGTAGTGTGAGAAGAGTCCTGTCTTTTCCAACTTATGTGCAGTCGACTGAAGTCTTCTCTCGGCTATTTCCTTATTGGACAGAATCTCTGGATGTCCCTCCTTCCAAGGAAGACCAACTACATATCGTCCATCTTCTTTCTGGGTTAATCCGTTAAGTAGATATTGTTTCGACTCTCGATCTTATTCTTCAGCTTACTTGATTTCTACTGGATCCTCAAAACAAATTGTTTCAAGGTTCCACAGGTCCGTGATTGTGCAATCGTTGTAAGCCATCATGATAGCTGTATTGGCCATGTTCACTTCAGGAGAGTTGTCAGTTTACCACCCGAAGTCCATCCTAGCTTTGTTTCAATGGCTGTAAGACCATTCTTAAAATGAACAACATTTCCAGTTAGAATTTTAGCATAGACATCCATTCCAATGTGGAGCTGAATTTCTGGACAGTTATCACCCACATCACTGATCCATATATTCTTCGTTCTAAGTTCATGAAACAAGGTAGAGAATGCTGAAACTCGTGGGATTGACTGGTAAATACGTGACTGGTTCCTGACTTCGATCTCAAAAGCAACGTTACTGCCTGGTATTTGTAGCTTGATTGTGTACTTCATATGATTTCCACCGAACAGAACATGATAAAGCAATTCTTCAGCACATGCCATCAATCCGAGTTCTTCAGCGGTTTTCTTGAAAAGATAGAATCGTTGAGAGCCACAATCGAAGAAAGCTCTCACTGTTTTGCATCAGCCATTTCCATGGAGAGTAACCATCAGTGTTTGTAATATTACTTGATGGACAAATGTATGACAAGCCATATTAGAAGTTGTGTGACGCTGAGTGACTTACTCTTCTTTCTTCGATTCATTCTTATCTTTCTGCAAATGACCAGGACACATAACCGTGACATGCTTCTTACAACAAACCAAGCACCGGATGTTTGGTTTACAGTTCTTTGACAAATGATTAGGTCGCAAGCATATGAAACAACTCTTCTTTTCTCTAAACTTTGATCTTCTTTCCTCAACTGCCATGTTTGTTGTTTTGAAACACTTCTCGCTGTCATGGGGCTTTTCGCTAAAGGTACATAAGTCTTCTGATGTGTTGATAAATGCTGCCACTGCGGGTGTACTCATATTGTCTTTAACGTGCTTCCTATCTACTTTCGAAAAACATCCCTTCCTTTCTGTCTTTTCTTTCGCCTCTGTACTATTGAAACCTGAATGTGCTAACAAGATTTGTTGCTCATTTAGGACTTGATAAACTCCATTAAACAATCAAGTTGAGACATCCTATGTTCCATTTCACTCACACTTGGTTATGAAAATTGACTCCTCTGCCATGCCTGTAACGTTTCTTCTGGCAGACTCGACTCAACAAAGGGGAATAACCATGTGCCTGGATCTGGGCCAGTCAAGTTTAAGGTACTGAGTGACCGTAAATGCAATTCTATTTTAATTGATTATGTTGAAGGGGGGGGGGGAGTATCCTTGTGAGTAGCATTTGAAATTGCTAGTTTCAACAGTCCTCTTACATAGAATTGCATCACAAGATCATCCCTGCCGAATTGTTCTTTTAATGCTTCAGTGACTTTTGGATAATTTTTTTTTGTTGGAGGGTAACTAAGAACAATTGCCTGTTGTTCTGTGTTAGGTTTCATTGCCTGTAATAAATACTGAAACTTGTCACTGTCGTGCAAAGTATCATCTTCATGTACGTTTCTAAACTGAGACCAAAAACCTAACCATTTCTTTAGATCTCCTTTAAACATCTTTAGCTCAATTTTGGGTAACTTAAAGGACCTTCATTTACTGCTATGATTATCTGCCTCATTTCCGAACATCTCGCTAGGTGGTGAACTAATCTTTCCGGGGAACAAAATTATTTTGTTTACTTGTACCTTAATAACCTCAAATTCGTCAACGAATTTCTCAGTACTTTCTCTTTCAGCTAAAATAACATTATCTTCCCCATCATTGTCTAATAAATGATCCATTATTTTCAAGTCAATTTCATGAAGTTCCTCCATTAAAATTTCCGAACGGTTAAAATATGATTTCAACAAGTCACTATTTTGCGACGTAATCCCTGTTGCAAGTAACTGTTTAATGCATTGAAATTTCTTTGTTATACTTTGTCTGCTAGGTCCTGTACTTTTTTTTTAGCCGTTCCATGTTGATTCCTTCTCTTCTTGGATAGGAATAATTGTTCACTTATACTCACAATATAATATCTTCTCTCGCCTTGGACAGGAATATTCACAATAATTGTATACATCTCTGATCACGTCGGGGTTCACCAGATGTTAAGAATATAATAAGTTGACACAGGTTTACCTACTCTATCTGATTCCAATATATATCTTTATTTTCCCTTGTTCTGGAACAAAGGTCTGTTCATGACAACAGAAGGCCAAGTCCAAACCATAGCCCCTGTAGAGATATGTCATTTCACGTCACTAACTTGAAGTACAAAGAAGTGACCTGAAAGATAATACAACTATAGTTTATATTTTTTAACAGATAGTGAGAACTTTTGCGTTGGACACTAGACTATCTCTATCTAAAATGTTCTTACAGGTTCAAATACGATTTTAGTCGTCGGGCATTAGAAATATTAATGTTCACATTCAAGGATAAGATTCAATTTCTTTTCTTCTTGGATAGGAATGTGCCTTCAAATGTGCAGATGTTCGCTTAACCCACGGCCACCTCGATCGCATCACCTAGCCACATTCGTTTCCACTGCATTGTGCGTAGTGGAAACATTAGGTTATGGAGCTATGAGAATTAGGAATTTTGTAATTTTCTGGCAGTTATGGGCTGTTCTCAATGCATCTGCCGTGCACTCTTAACACACAAACTGTCATATCATTGGCATTGGTAGACTAACCAGTGAGGTGTTAACACTGGTATAGTATGATTAATATACCCTCATCCACAAGTTGGTATTGCTTTCAAGCCAAAAATCAGAGTTTTATGTAGCTACCATTGGCTGGTAATTACCCAGTGAAATGTTTTGCAAGTGTATATTCACCATCACAGCCAATTTTAGGAAAATAGTTGCCTCAAAGAACAACGAGTTGCTAGATGGAGAAGAAGGTTCAAAGTATTCTTTAATTCAGATTTTGTATCAGTAGGAATGATAGTTCATGAGCCAATGCATGAGACTTCATTCTGCTTTTCTCAGCTGCGTCAATATACGAGGTTCTTTGTTAACTTTTAGGGCTTGGACATCGTGATCATCTCATTCTTGTGTGTGTTTAAATTTGTCTCGTAATCTGTATTATTACGCTGTCAGTAGTAGATTGTGTATTTGTAACTGAAGGTAGGAGTGTTAGGGAAGTGGTAGTGGTCTTAAATTTCGAACCATCCCAGCATTTTATCTGGAGTTGAAGTGGGTTACCACGGAAAACCACCTCCAGGAAGACTAAGGTTGGTCTCGAGTAGATGATAAAGAATTGAAAATCAATTCCTCATGCATGCCAACACACTGTATTTTGTTTGTATATTGGGGGCATGGTGGCGCAGCTGTGAAGCTGTTGGCCTCTCATCAATGTGGACCAGGTTCGATTCCCGGTCAATGCATGTGAGATTTTCGAAGTGAAATGCCATGTTCGGATTCCACGTAAAAAGGAGGTCCCGTGGCTCATGATCACATGATTAACGGTCACTTAAAACTAAAAGCTTCCTTTGTTTGTATAAAAATAATCCTACCTGAAACTTCATTCAGCAGATGCTCGTTCAGTTAGTAGCTTTCGTTTCTGATAATTTCAGTTTCTCTCCTACCATATCTTTAGGAAGAAAAGTCATGTTAACAATCGAATTAACTCAATATGATACGGGTTTCCACATTAGTGAATGATTTCTTTCCTTTTTTTTCTCAGTCGTTTTACCCTCCAGGTTTGGCTTTTCCCTCAGACTCGGCGAGGGATCCCACCTTTACCGCCTCCATGGCAGTGTCCTGGAGCTTGAAACATCGGGTTTTGGGATACAACTGGGGAGGTGGGACAAGCACCTCGCCCTGGCGGCCTCACCTGCAAAGCAAACAGGGACCTTATGAGGGGTGGGAAGGGAGGGATAGGCCAGGAAGAGGGAAGGAGGTGGCAGTGGCCTTACGCTAAGTACCATCCCGGCATTTGCCTGGAGACCAACTGGGAAACCACGGAAAACCACCACCACCACAAGGATGGCTGAGATGGGAATTGAACCCCTCTACTCATTAGGACCACCCTTGGCTGAGAAGACCCCGTTCAAGCCCTCATACCACTTTTCTAATTTCGTGGCAGAGCCGGCAATCGAACCTTGGACTTCCGGGGTGGCAGCTAAGCATGCTGACCACTACACCACGGAGGCGACTGGATGAATTAATACTGGTTTATAATATTCGAATGTAAGAATGAGGAATGGTTTACATTCCGAGGCTACACAGTGTTTTGATGTGACACGTTCGGTGGCCGGAGTGAGTCTGATTTTCCCTTTAAACCAAGGTGGTCAACATTTTAAACACTTGCTACCCTGAATATGCAGGGTACCTTGCTTTCGTTTTACAGATTATTATGTCGTCGTCCATCCTGGCGACATACCATCGGATAAAAACGGTCCTTTTCAGGACAGATAAAAATTACTCGTTGGACCACATACACAAGCGGCCATAGGACATCCACTGTAAACGGCATTAAGCGAAAAAACATGCACCAGCCCGAGGATCGAACCTGCTACCAGGCAACTTGCCTGACACAACAGGCAGGAATGCATGACTTACCTACCGATAGCCATAGCGACTGCTGGCATGTATTGAATCTATTCGTAGCCCCCGTAGACACCTGTGCAAACGTAAGGTGGTGTTATTCGGAGCTGAGATCGTTAAAAACTTGCATTATAGATGAGGTCATTGAAATAATACTACTGCTAATGATTTCTACTATATTCGGGAGCATGCGCTCAACGGTAACATTTTACTAAGGCCATAAAGGAGCAGGTAGTAATGTTTTCAAGATGACTACTATATACACGTTAGCTCGGTTGCTTTCCTCCAAAAGAAATAAGGGGCTGGTGAACCACTCTGTACGTTATGAGGTGAGTGGTAGTTGACGTTTTTTGTTCACTGCATATATTATTGAGAACTGAGTGATGTTGAATTAAAGTTGCGAAATACTAAGTTGGAAATTAGACCATTACATAAGGTCTGTTATATGTGTGATTAAGACTATGGGTCCCTGGGGTTAGCTGCAGGTTAGGCTTGTGTATGTATAGAAAGCCTTAATAACTAGTAAATTGCTGCTTGTGGCACAAGCAAGGGGGTTTGGGGCACAAGCTCCACTTTAGGTTTGTATATATATGGAAAGACTTATTAACAAAATGGCTGCATAGATGTAGTATTGATGACGTTATGAAGGACACCAAATGATTTCCTGGCATGCTTATGGAAAAATGTTTGTGAATTAAGGGTTTTGGGATGGTGAAATGGAGACTGAAATTGGCATTTGGAATAGTATTTGGAAATGAGATGTGTAGCGTGTTTATGTTGATTCCTGAATTAGGTGTAGGAAAGATTCTGATTGAGAATCAAATTTTGGACTTTTAATTTATAGTTACAAAATATGTATACCTCTCTTTACTTCATCTGTATAGGTGAAGTAAAGAAAGCGATACGGATTGAAATTTTGCTATTTCACCTTACATATTTGAAATATGATTCCCGATCTTGATTTGACCATATAGGTAAAGTGAAGAAAGCTATTGACAATGGACATTTCGGCATCTCAGTTTATATTTATGAAATGTGTATCCCCATAATTAGTTCACCTATATAGGTGTCAGATACCATAGCGTCGCTACCTGAGATAGGTGGCTACAAACAGCATCTGACTCATATTGAGCGGCTGAGAACGGCTGGGCATCCCTCTGCCTATGTGGAAAGGAACGGAATACTACCACATTATATTCCCCAGGAAACACATGGTGTGGTATGGATGGTTGGTATGGCACTCTTTGTGAACGAGTCCGGTGACAAAACTTCCCATCAATCGGATCTCGGGGATGGGATAACACTGAGAACAAATGAGGAAGTGGTGATTAAGGGTGATGAAAATAGGATTAATGGGATTAGGAAGAAGGGAGAGAAGTTGGAACATGGAATGTTCTTACATTATTGCAGGCCGGTAAGCTGGAAAATTCCAAGCAAGAGATGATGAAGAGCAGACTGGATGTATTAGGAATCTGTGAAATGAGATGGGGGAGTAAAGGAGAGTTGTAAATACGAGTTGTTTTACTCCGGTGGGGTGAAGGGTGGTAGCAGTAGTGTGGCGATTATGGTAGGAAAACGACTGATGTACAAAGTTTTGAAGGTGGAGTACATAGATGAAAGATTGATGATGATGAGGTTAGGAGGGGATAAGAAGGATCTAGCTCTAATCTAAATTTACATGCCAACAAGCAACATATTGATGAGGAAGTAGACGAATATTATGAAATGATTGAAGAAATTATGGAAAAGGAAAAGAGAGATGCTTGCATTATTATAATGGGGGATTGGAATGCAGTAGTTCGAGAGGGATGAGAAAGTGATGTGGTAAGAGGATTTGGTTTAGAAAATAGTAACGCCAGGGGAGAAAGGCTGATTAATTTTTGTAAGGAATTTTTTTTGGTGGTAGGAAACACCTTATTTGAGCATCATAAAAGATGACGTTACACGTGGGTATCGAGGCTGAATGAGGAAAGGTACCAAATCGGTTACATCTTAATACAGAACAGATACAGGAATTGTCTGAAAAATGCAAAAGCATACCCGGGAGCTGACATAGTTTCAGACCACAATTTAGTAGTGGTGGACTTGCAAATGCGGTTTAAGTAATTGAAAAGATGAACTTCAAGAGTGAAATATGATCCGGAGAAACTAAAGGAAAAAGGTAAAGATAAGGTGTTGGAAGACACTTATATGTCAAAATGGGATCGAGGTTATAAAGAAGAGAGCGCGAATGAGAAATGGAAGAGGATGAGTTGTGAGTGTGAACTGGTTCCCACTACTGAGTAGAGCCTTGATCCCCATGCACACGCTACAGGTGTCTCCATTGACTTAAGTAAGTCGTTACTTTAAACATCACGCACACAGTTTTTTTGCCCTCCTTTTTCCATCCAAGTTTTTACGTAAATCAATTTTTATTGAGCTGACGTTTTTCTTCTTCAGGCTCCAGAATAACTTATAATCTCGACTTGTCTCAGCTTCATTCGACTCCATAATGGAATCCATTAGGTCCGTATTGACAAGAAATGTTATGCCACAATTCGAGGAAAAACTCCGTCAATCAATACCTTAAAAGGTATAACAGAACATGTTACCATAGACAGTGATCAATCTCCAAGGTCATTTTATGTTGTGTTCTCAACTTGGAACCATGTGCGTCAATACCTTAAAAGGTTGACGGAGTTTTTCCTCGAATTGTGGCATAACATCTCGACTTGTGGAGCAAGACGCATAGACCAAATTTGTGTGGTACTAAGTTATTTCATATTATTCATTTCAGAATAATTTTTTTTCAACTTTCCAAGGCATTAAGCCAATTGGTCCATTAGAAGTAATGAATGTTCAGCCGCAATGTTCACCAATCGCCCTACAATTCACCTGTCAACCACACCACTTTAAAGGAGTGTTTTAAGTGTTCGTTCAACTCCGCATAAGATTCATCAAACAGTGATTATAACAGAACATGTTACCATAGACAGTGATCAATCTCCAAGGTCATTTTATGTTGTGTTCTCAACTTGGAACCATGTGCGTCAAATGACGTTGTTATTCACAGGGCAGAAACGTGGGCAATTAATTGTACCTCAGAATTTGTGACACATTGCAGTTTGTTTTTATTAGTTTTTTAAACAGTGTTTTAATATTTTAATATGTCAAGTGTACTTTGTGTTATTATTGAGAGCTTCGATGTTACTTATGATTGAGGTGTCCAAAATACAGTATCATGGGCTGATGAAAGGACCAAACAGGCCCCGAAACATGTTCCCATAAGAGTGTGACAAAATTAAATGGATTGAATATGCAGATATTGAAAAAGTCTAATTCTTCATATCAAACTGTCAATACGGAACCGAAATGAATATCATTTCCAATTGTGGGGTGATGCGTGGTGTGCTGTTGGGCTCCCTCGGCCGCTAATCTTAGTTTCCATCACGTTATTGTCAGACTGCTATTTAATTTTCCTCACGATTCTGGGATAAGAGGGTCTTGTATAGACTATGTTAAATTGTGTAGACGAAGTGATTTTCAGATTGTTTAATTTGTTTCATTTTGGTTTCCTGTAAAAGAAATATCAAGTGGGAGGAATGTTACGTGTAGTGACTGATGGAAAGCACCAACCAGTTGGTATTCTTTGTGCTCTGGGTAGGGGCTTTGAAAAAGATAACAGGAAAAATTAGAATGATGCGAGAGAAATAACAAGCAGTAAAGCCATCATCAACATAATTTATCAGACGAATTCCGTTTATCGGGTCGACACAATCAATGTATAAAATTCATAAACATTAACCATTATGGAGATGGTAATAATTATCTGTGTTCACTGATTGTAATCTGAAATTGAAATAATATTGATTATTAAACTACATTCTATAGTGTTTGACAAGGCAGATTTCAATTTCAAATCAATGTATAGAATCTTAGTTTTGCTATAGTGATATTAAAATTATATGTTACTAGTTCCCCATTTGATTATTACCTCCTGAAAGTGAAGACCATTGGAAGAAAGAATTCAATGAGACATTTTCATATTAATTAGACATGGATGACGGAAGTAGGCAGAAAAGCAGCACGAGAGCGACCATAGTTCCCTGAGTCTTCCAGGCAGCCCCATGCCATGAGCATCCGTATTATCTGAAAAATGTGGGTAGGAGATATTTAATATAAAAAACTCCTAATTCCTAACTTCACTAGGCGTGGCATTCTAACCTAACCTCTTATAATAGCTTGGCATCAAAAGGGTTAATGACAGCATCCACCTTTCTCCTCGATGGCGGCCCCTACGGCCAGGTGTGGTAATCAATATTGTACTGTTGGCCCCCTCTACACCTCGATGAGAGCCTCCTCTGCTAGCCGTGACTGTCAATATGGTGTTCGTCCACCTTGATGTCAGCTTCCATTGCTACCCGTGACCGTCAATACGATGTTGGTTCACCCTCAGCCTTGATGACAGCCTTCACTCCGGCTGTGTTTGTCAATAAGGTGTTGCACCACCTTTGATGTCAGCCTCGACTGTCATAATGGTGTTTGTCCACCCTTCAGCTAGGCTGGCTGAATTGTTAACTGTGACTGTCAATAAGGAGTTGACCCACCCCTTCGTCTTGGTGACTGCCTACTGGTAGCTGTGAATTTCAGTATGTTGTAGGCACACCCTTCATCTTGATGAGGGCTTCCAAAGTACTCATCATACTGTTCATTTGATGGTGAGCGTTGCTCTTTTCTTCTCAGAGCTTTCTACGCATGAGAGAGAGGGATGAAGGTCGTTGTTCTCTGACACGAAGTAACCGTGTGAAAGTACCCCAGAGATGTTCTATGCCAGTATGTCTCAGCCTGTATTAACCCGCGGTCAAGTTCTGCAGCTGGCGTCTATATTTATATTATGTTCTTAATTTTTAATACAGTGCGTAACCATATTGATGAGGTCACGGGGTCAATTAATTGGTATGAAGATAAATTTGAAATAGCTGACACTGTCCTCGGGATTAAACCTCGATTTCCTTTTCTCTCATATTGAATTTCTCCTTGAGATCAGTATTATTTAATGTGCTCTCAACTGAGTAAAATGCACAACATTATTTCTTAACGTATAATTTATCGATTTTGCTTGTCTCTTTTTCATGATAGAAATGAACCTTATAGTTACTATATGTAACTGCACCAGAGTTACGAATACTTAACACACAGACAAAGCTAGTGACAATCTGCTAGGCCTACATTTCGCGAGTGTATACAAACTGGAATGCTTTCTGGTGTTTCTCCACCAAAAGTTATAGTTTGTTTTCATGTCTCTGTTGACCTAAGAATACTCTACAAATGTGAGGTTCAATTTCCTAGAGAATGTTATTTTATTGTTCGATTCCTTCAGTGCACGTTTACAAGTCATCTGTAGCAAGTAATTCCACCTATGCTAAGTAACATATTTGTGAAAGTATTAATTTCTCTGCAGGACGATATGGAGCATACTGGGGATATTAAGATAGAAGAATGTCAGACACCGGAGATCATTCCATCCATCAAAACAGAAACACCATCCTTAGTTCTAATAGAGGTAAGTATCAGATTACTACTTCATGTCTTCACACGACATATTTTATACTTCATCTTTTTATCACCTAATAGCTTTTCGGGATTAGGAATCATATTTCCATTGCTGCACTGACAAGTGGAAGCTTTATATAACAAAGGAGAAACTGTTCCGCTTGAACATCAAGTTTCAGTCAACAGCATTGTAAACAACAGGCTCTCAGAAGCCCCAGCTTGAACAGCAAGTTTCAGTCAACAGCATTGTAAACAACAGGCTCTCAGAAGCCCCAACTTGAACAGCAAGTTTCAGTCAACAGCATTGTAAACAACAGGCCATACATCCCACGTGAAGTGATTTTCACACACACAAACATTAGAACAGTGCTATATAAGTGTTTATTCACAAGAACCTAGCACTACCAATGGTGTTACTTTTTACTGATGCGCACTCATGTTACTTCTCATGGTTAATATGTTCTTTTTCACCTCATTTCATCCATTCACTCATAATTTTATGTATTTTTTTATATTATCATTAATTATGCTGGATTTTACATCTTAATTTATGGCTGAAGAAGGGACCAGTACTGGAGGCCCCGAAACAGGTACCATATAATAACAAGTTTATAACTTGTTTTAAATAAATGTATTGACTAGGCGGAACAGTTTCTCCTTTGTTATATTGTGAATATGTTAATACGGAAAATGAACTTCTTTCAGAGCACAAGTGGAAGCGTTCCGCTGTAAGATTGTGTGCTGTACAGAAAGCACAAGCCATTATGATTAACAAGAGTAATAATGCAATAAATGTAAATTGTGAGAATCTTGTTAGAGTATTAATTGATAGCAATGAAATACAGTATTCCTTCTTATCCCTAGGATGTTCAAGAAAATACCCAGGATGTAGAAAATGCTGCAAGTGGAAATCTTTCAAATGAGTAAGTGTACAACATACAAGATAACACGTTCTTTTGCTTTTAGGCATAACTGAAAGTTTTGTGTATGATAAAGTCCTGTTTGTAACGTCAGATGTGTCTCTTAATGTGTCTGCCATTCAGGCCTGGATTAACCGTGGATCGGACCAAGTGGTCGGTCTGAGGCTTCCGCAGTTAGGGGGTCTCAGCAAATACCCTCAAAATCGCGAATGAAATGCCAAATAAGAATAACTAAGATAGATAAACCAAGAAAGGGAGGAAATAGTACTGGATTATGTTAAAGAAGCAACCAAAATATAAAATAATACTATGTATTGAAACCAAACAACCCGCACGAAACTGGAAATACTTTTTACGACCCATTTTAGCTCTCGATGGCCCCAGTGCCTTAAAACTCGCAAGATGTAGCTCTGTTGTGATAGCATATAAAGGCTAAAATTTTACATATGGTTAGTGAGCTACATGCAACATAAACATATTATTAACCTTAAGTATTGCAGTGAGTTAACACACAAAATGGAAAGATAAATTAGTAAAAACAACAACAAATTCTATGGAAATGTGTAGAAATATACTTAGTTCAAATAGACACCAAACAAATTCCCTCTGTTCTTAATCACCAGAGACATTAGTTCCCAATAATGGAGGTGACGATCTCATGAGAATGTGCAAAAATGTTCAATAAATAGGTGTATTAACATTCATTGAGGGCTGGAACGGGGTGCACTCAGCCTAGTGAGGACAATCGAGTAGCTGTCTTACAGTGAGGCAGCGCATTGACCCGTTACTAATTCTAAGATCTTAACATCGACGCTATTTCCATCTAGCGGTTATTACTTGAAATTCTAAGTGTTCGTATTAACCGACAATTTTTAGTAAAATGAAAAGCGCCCGCAAAAGAGAATGTCATCTCGACCGAAGGAACTCGGCCTAACAATATATATGTCGAAAAATTGTTAGAAACAAGAGAAGTGAAGAGAACTGGGGGACATTAGTCCAGATGTAACTTGGATGTTTCGTTACGGAATTCTAAATTTATTTGCTGTGCTTAAAATGTTTTGATGTCGTGTTTCGATACTTGTTCCTTGTCCTGCAGCTAGAAGTGAGATGAAAATGTGTTTATTATGTGAAGTATCAACCATGAATGTCCAGATCGTCTCTCCGGAAACGATGAGTCTGATCTTACTAATATTTTATTTAAACTGTATAATCATGCATGAGCTACAAGAGGAAATATTGATCATAACGCTATGTCCTCCAATCTTTAGTGTTAGTGTGTCCTTTTCTCCTATTTTAATGTAGAACAAGGGTGTCGATCTTTCAAGTTATTTTGAAGTTAATCTTACAACTTATTTATATATACATATCTATTGAGGGATCGCGTTGCTTGTAGTAAAGGGGTTTAAAGTCTTAAGGGATTCTTGTTGTTATTTGTTTCTGTTCGTTTTGCTTCATTTTTATTAGTCGTGTTTTCTTTACATTTTGTTTTGCTATAAAATCGGATTTCAAGGGGACAATACCTAGTGACGTCGGGTGTTACCCTGGATGAGGAGTTTATTTTGTGTTGTCGCTGGTTGTTGTTGTACTACGGATAGGTAGTAAATATTTTGATGTGTTGTTTATTATGTTGTGGGTAAATGATTTAGAACTACGTATTCCTCCTTGACATTCCCTAATAAGCTTGTTTTTCTTTATTATTGTTTGTGAGTAAATACTATTAATCAATGTGGGTCTTGACTGGACAGAGAGTCTTTGTTATTGTTCTCTTGCGTTTTGTTTTTCGATCCAGTCAAGAAACAGCGCGTGACCTTTCTAGGTTATTAAATGAGATATATCGATTAATCTTTCATGGGGGAATATGTGTTTTGTTTTCATGTATTCCGGAGACTGAAATCGATACTCAGTTTGCTCCGTGTTAGATAGTCGAATCTCATGCTTTCGTACGAGAAGAAGATTTATTCTAGAAATTGATGAAGTCATTTTAATTGGTTGTTTATCTTTTGGGGTCATTCCTTGTTTTCTTTCTATTTTCGTGGTTAACGTTGAACTGTTCTATGTTTCTTTAAGGGTTGGGTATGTCCCGTCATGTCATGTTTTTTAGTGAAGTTCGGTTTGTTGTGGTTGTAGTGTTCCTTGTGAAGTAGGTTTATTTTCGTGTCGTTTAATGTGAGGTGTTGTTTATGAAGTGACATATCTTGTATTAAAGGTGGTTGGTTAGACAGTTCATGGGATATAGGTTTCTTAGAATATTTCTTCTAACTGCATTCCTGTAGTTAGCCTGTGGTGGAACGAAGGTACTATCGTATTATTGTTAATTCATTATTATACTTCCTGTCCCTTTTAAATTGAGTTGATCATTGAACGATCTCCAACCCTCTACTGGTCCATTGCCTTAAGCCATCTCTTCTCTCCTCTCTTTTTATATTCTTTGATTGATTTTATACTTGTTTACATTTTGATAATTTTATTTCAGCCCCTAAATCATCTCCATACTCCATTTCATGTGCCACACATTCCCCGTTGAGATATTCCTGTTACTTTTTCTTTTATATTAAATTTATCTTTTGGTTTTCGACATTTACATGAAACGTGTTTTCATTCCGTAGTTAATCTGCATCCAGTTCATAATGTGAGTACACTCGACACAGTTTAGGGGTCCACGCATCCCTCTGAGTGGCAGTCCTCATCCTGCGCACACATGGGAGCATCCCTCCGTTCTTTCGGGTTCGAGGCGCTTACGCTCCCCTTCTATACCCTCTGTGTGCATGGTAGGTGGTGGCTTTTCTTTAACACCCGGCGCCACAATTATTAACATTCATTGGGAATTAACTCTATCTTATATTTAGAAACATAATAAAAATACAAATTTTTCAGGAATTGATAATTCAATGCTCAGCAGTTTGGCACACTGAAAATGAAGCTGTGCAAACACCTGACTTGCAACTCGCTTGTCTCTGCGCATTTGCATAAAGATGTGTTTTGTGTTTGAAGTCATGCTCACATAAAGATCAACGGGCAGGAGTTGCGCAAGAATCACATTAAGGGGATTCCTACAGCTTAACGCCATGAACACTTCTGCTTGTCAATAATTTTTTCAAAATATAACACTACTTTTCTTGTTCATTTTAATAAAAGAATTATATTAATATCTACACGAGTTGAGTAGATATGTTTTTAAAAGCTAGGTATTGCACAGGCGGTTAAAAGAGTCAGATAACTTTGACGTTCATTTTCTCCAACTTTTGTCATCCGTTTCCCTTGTAACTCCTAAAGTATAAGGTGTATTACAATTCAGGTGTTCTCTAAAAAGGAGGCTAAAATCGTAGGCTTGGATCGATAATTATTTGTAAAATAAAAATCTCAACAAGAAATATGCAAATATATGTTTTTCTCACATAAATGTAGATATTTTCATTTGTAGGTCTTCAGTCGATCAACATGAATGTGCCCAAAGACTGGGCGGGGTACAATGTATATAATATGTGAACAATAAGTAAATAACACTCCTGGATTACATGTATTAGTTTTGATCACTGTTTTAAGATTACGCGTTTTGACCTTGAAGCAGTCATCATCAAATCCTGATCACTGAGTAGAGGTAGAAATTTATAGACAATGTTATATAACTATATAAATTTTGTATTGCATACAATTGGTGTTCCCATTTTGATTTGCAGTTTGAATCTCGTTATGTTAGGTTAGTTAATTTTATTTATTCGGGTTCGTGAATTACGAATGCATATTAAGTACATGTGTACAAAGTACAACAACACAATTTAATAAATAAAATTAGAGCATGTACTTGAATTCTATTATGTATATGGTAACTTAGCTTAGCGGAGATATTGGTTGTAGCCACTGCAACCCCCTCTCCACTGCCGATCCGTGGTGCCAGTGAGCCTAAATTTGAAAAGTGTTATGCCGACATCTTGTAACAGAAATTACATTTAACTGAAGCTAGAATCTTCATGTGTTGTTGTTGCTGCTGCTTGCTTACGAACAATGTTATGGATTGAGAAAAAGATGTTTTAGTGGGGTGAGTTAGCTGAAAAAATGTCACATCTGGCAACCAAAGTGCCCTTTTGGATTCAGATAGTACATGGATAGACGAGTCTGAAAAGCCCTGGACACAAATTTTTCTGGCCCTCTAGCGGTGTTGGTGACGTAATCAATGTGGCCACCAACATTTTGAGACATGTTTCTACATTCCTCGTTATAACTCAGTTTTCCTTTTTGATATTAACATAATAGTTTGTGATTATGAATCAGGAGAAAACGCGCTTTCCAACGGTATATTTGATTTCATTGTTTAAGTTCACAATATCAAAAAAAATGAAAGTTTATAATTTATTTTAATTTTTTTTTCAACGCAATTTGCTAAATAACTTGAAATCCGTTACATGTAGCTGAAAACGTGTCCTATACTTTATTCATCAAGGAATTACCTTTCCAACGGTATACAATACCACTATTTAATCGTTAACAGTTGCTAAAAATCTGCCAAAACAATGTAGCGTTGCACGAGTCGTTATCGTAACTATGCAATTCATGTAGGCCCCGAAAATTAATAGAGTGTCTAAATAACGATTTAACTAGTAGCAAATGTAATTACTGTATTTTTAAGGGAATTCAGGTAAAGTTAGTGGAAATCTGGGTAATTTTAGAAACACCTGGGAGGAATTAGCATTGAATCTGGAGAATTTTGGAAGCATCTGGAGGAAATCTGGTGGAATCTGAGGAAATCTTGGTGTATTTAATACTTACATCTCAGCTGCCAACCCTCTTCCTGTGATATACTCTGTCTCACTACAGAGTTTAGCTTGTTCGTCCAACCCCTCCTCATCCTCCTCGATGACTATCTCACTTTCCAGATCTCTTTCAGATTTGGCTAGGTGATGGAAGTTAGAGGTCGTGGCCGCTCTCCCGGTATTTGCCTCGATTTGGGAAATAACGGAAAACAACCTCTAAGATAGCTGACTGGGAATTTCTGAAACAATCTGGTGAATATGGGTAAATTTGGGGCACTTTATGTTGATCGACTAAAGATACCCCACTCGGCTACCCTGCCCGTCTTCTCCCTGCCCAACACACATGCATCACGTGACCGAGAAAGCCTCTTCCCACATCACAGCCCATCCTCCAGTGGACGCCCCTGACGGGCCATCCCTAACTCGCGTTCCCCCAATGTTAAGGAAGACCCTCCGCCTTCTCGTTATCGCCAATAACCCCTACCGCCCTTTTGAGAAAACTGCTACCCACATAAAGGCCTAAAACACCGTATTTTCCCTTTGGTAGCAGTAGTTTTAATCTTAGATTGGGAATGACTTATCCTATAGAAAGGGAGCGTGACCTCCTTTCGTTTGAGACATCACAAGACTTTTTACGACTATCGAATCGAGATATATCGACTATTTTCAAAAATATTGCTAAAGATCAACAGATTTATAATTGATAAATCAATAATCAATAAAGTGACACTGGAACGGCATCTCCTCCCTACTGATAATGTTGATTGGAGTAAATTTTGTGACATTTTGAAAAGATTCAAATAAAGTACAAGGGTAGGTGGGTGATTTACAATGTATACAGAGGCAGGACGGCAGTTATTGATTTTGAAGGACATGAGAGAGATGCTGCAACTTATAAATAGATATATTGAACTATGAAGGAAATGAGAAAGAAAGTTAAAGTAGCAATAATGGTTCAACGCGAAGCTGAAAATAGCTGATGAACTCATTATCTTGGCCAAGTCACCAGAGGATTTTTATAGGCTTTTAAATGGTATGGACTTCATTCTTAAAAAAGGAACTCATTATGAAAATAAATAAATGCAAAAAGAAAGCAGGAATACAGAAGGAAAAATTCAAGACCCTTTAATGCCACCGATCGGTAAAGCTGAAGGACGTAGGAGTTTTCAGCTAATTGAGAAGTAAAATGGACGAAGCATGGAGGATATAAAATGTAGGTTGACACAGACAAGGTGAACTTTTCTAAGCAATCTGTTGACTTCAAACATATCTTATGGTATTAGAGAGTCATTGTTGATAGATTTTGTTTGGAACGAGGGGCTTTATGGAAGTAATCACCCTATGGAAATCCGTCCTCTCGCTGTTATCGTCTGATCAATGTTTTTTAAAAACTTTTTAAGAAAACTTTTAAAGTGTTTTAAAGCGTTTCAGTGTATAAGTGATTTGAGTGTGTTTTTATGTTAACATTTTATTACTGTAATTACAAAGTGATTTTTAAGTGCTGCCAATACACTGTATGGAGGATGATGATGCCAATGCATATAGGCATTGAAATATGTACCTATGTAGTGTACCCATGTGAATAATTTCCATGGAAAACATGCTTCTGCCTCCAGCTAGCATCAGTCCTCAGGCGTGTACCGTTCACCCACTGAGCAGTTGCATATTTTTGATCTGAGACTAAAAGGTATCAACTCTACAATAATAAGGCACAACTCTATCCTAAAGACTTTAATTGAGCTCGAAATCATTGCTTCACACAAACAAAAAGCACAATCCCAACAATAATACACAAAACAATGCAAAACTTATTCCTTCAATCCACTATTATTCACATTTTATCCTCGCAAATCCAAATGATTATTGATTCATTTACCATGAAATTAACATGAAATTCATTCTTAAGTGCGCTGATGCACTGGTAAAATACACATACAACTGTACTTACAATCTTACGTCACCTAGTGTGACCACTTTAATTTCACAATCTAGTTGTTTATTCTTAACACATCCTACTTTACATTATGCGTACAATTATGTTCTGTATTTCTCTTCCCACCAAAATGCTCTACCATGCATTAACCAATTTATGAGTTGCACATCACATTTACTTGCAACTCCATTGTTACTTGTAATTCTACCCCTTTATGCAGTTCCACTGTATGCCATCATGAGTTCAATTTCAATGATTCCGTTACCGCTGTGTCGGGTGGGATTTTATGCTACCCTTGCATGGGCATAGCTTATGGTATCTGGTGTCCACTTTCGGAAATAGGTGACAATGTCAGTATAAAAATGCAACTTTCAACATCTCATAAGTTTGCCAAGTATTAAATTATCAGAATGATCCTTAATTATCAATGTGTTTCAAACCACACAAATTCATTATACAATACAACAATGATTCTTTTATTACAAACAGGGTTTCAAAGTCTTTCCACTCTAAACGTCACCCTCCAAGGGTAGTTTAAAATCTCTTCCCCCTGGCCCTTCCTGTATACAATGGGTCTACGACGGGCTGTAACACAACACTTGCTACCTCCCTCTTGCCCTTCCTTTTCTTTTATTTCCAAGCAGTAGCACGTGGCTTCAAATACAATAGTGCCGTCTCAATGACCTGCACAACACAGATGATCTATCTGAACTGTATACAAGATGGAATATGGAATTGTTTAAGCATTTATTCCTATCCTTAGGATATTAATGGCTGGCCTCAACAGGTCCATTTACATTCATATGAAGGAACGAGATTCATCAAACACATGTCGAATTGGAATAGCCGACATCTTTTTGTTAAAGAACACGGTCAGGTACAACTTCTTGCCGTCCAAATTCACTCCCAGGAGCTGAATTTATTCAATAGGTAGTTCTCGGTCGATATCAGGTGTCATGCTGAGGTGTCCATTGTTATCCTCCCATGCACCACTGGATTCGAACCCGGAACATTTCATAGCAATACTGAGAGCTAGGGTTTCCTTCACTAAATACACTGGCAACAATAATATCTCTGTATGCCCTTGGCTATACGAGATTTCACACGTCGATTAGACTACCTGGCTCCCATGACCATTGTGATATGATCCCGTCCTTTAATTAGTAAGATAATCACTATCAATTACTCTTATAAGCTTATTCATCAAGCTGCGATTCAATTCACTATTAAACCCTTCCAGTTCCTATTCTTGGATATTTATTTCCATTATCATAATATACTCTGATATTAAATTCCTTTGCTTAGCCCATCACGTATAATACTACTGCTTGGATACACAAGTATTCCAATTACCATATATAATTTGCTTACAAACATTCTCCCTGATGGGTATTCATTTATTCTCATTATTATTATTATTATCACTGACATAAATTTTTCCCTATACCGACACAACGTAACCGTATTTATATAATCAATATCCGAACCTCCGTGTTCGTTACGTTAACTTTCTATTTAACTCAATTGCCATTTTACATTAGTGGTAACGCTTTATCCACTCAATGATGTACAAAGACATCTCAACTTGACTAAAATTAACACAACATTACTATCTGAAGGTTCTACCTCCCAAAATTGACTCTTATTGGCATATTCTATAAATTTTGAAATCACTCAACATACAGTGGACTACATCCACTACAAAATCATCCGCTTCCATACCATCGAAAACACCTACATCTATTAATGTAAATGCGATAGCTAACCATATTGTCCAAACCTCTAGAACAGCAAAGAACAAGAAGTTCAACCAGTTGGTGAAAACAAAGCTTAGGCAAGCCATACGCTCAGCTCAGCCACATGATACATATTCGAGACCCTTCTCTGTACAGGAAGTGGAAGAAGGTTTAATCTCTCTTCAAAATGGAAAAGCTGCAGGATTAGATGGGATTTATCCAGAATTATTAAAGAACTGTGGTCCAGCTACAAAACGATGGTTGGCTATGTTTTTCAGCTGTATACTAGAATCAGGAAAGTTACCTGCAATCTTCAAGAAGACCAAAATCATTGCCCTTTTAAAACCAGGGAAAGACCCGAACTTACCTCAAAGTTACCGTCCAATAGCATTGCTATCTGTGACATTCAAGCTCCTGGAAAGATTGATCCTGAATAGAATAGCGCCAGCGATTGAGGCACTGATCCCAATTGAACAAGCAGGATTCCGACCTAGCCGTGATTGCAGTGACCAAGTTCTTTCCCTGACCACCTTTGTGGAAGCTGGGTTTGAGAAGAAACTGAAGAGCGTATCAGCCTTTCTGGATCTCACAGCAGCATATGATACTGTTTGGAAGGAGGGATTGCTATTGAAATTGATTAAAGATTATGAACTTGTTAGACAACATGCTAAGTAACAGATTGTTCCAAGTCTACTCTGAGCAGAACAAAAGCCGATTCCGTAAACTGAATAATGGCCTGCCGCAAGGTTCTGTTCTCTCACCCATTCTTTTTAATCTGTACACCCATGATCTTCCGAAAACAGTAGCCCGCAAGTTCATGTATGCGGACGATATCAACCTCACTGTTCAACATGCTAATTTCGCAGAAGCTGAGGCTGTTCTCACCCAAGACCTCAAAGTCCTGGATGACTTTTTAAAAAAATGGCGCTTACAACCAAATCCTCAGAAAAGTGAGATAACTGCTTTCCATCTGGACAACAGGCATGCAAATTACCATCCTAGAGTCAATTTTAGAGGTAAAGAATTACAGTATAATAGCACCCCTAAATATCTGGGAATGACTTTGGATAGATCTCTGACCTACAAAACCCATCTGTGTAAATCTGCTGCGAAATTGAAGAGCCGCAATAACCTCCTTCAGCGCCTGGCTGGAACATCATGGGGAGCGGATGCCAACACTCTGAGAACAACTGCTCTTGCGCTAATCTATTCTTCAGCCGAGTTTTGCTCTGGGGTATGGCTTAATAGCTGCCACACTCAACGGGTGGATGTTCAGCTCCGACAGAGCATGCGTATTGTATCTGGAACACTACTTCCTACTCCAGTCCAGTGGTTACCAGTGCTGGGTAATATCGCACCTCCTCATATCAGAAGGCAGAAAAATCTGGTTCATCTTTGGTCGAGAGTGCAAAATAACAAGGCCCTCCCAATACATGAAGACATGAAACATCTTGGCCCATCTAGATTGAAATCCCGTAAACCTGCATGGAAAACTGCCTTGGATTTAACAAGCAGAAATTTTAAACCTAATGAAAATTGGCGGGTTGAGTGGACAACATCTACGCCACCAGGCATCGTGAACGTTGAGGATCCTCACATAAAACTTGCTGGCTTCAATCTGCCCAGACATACCTGGACTAGACTCAATCGTATTAGATGTGGCTTGGGAAGATGTGCTTCTGTTCTCCACAAATGGGGTTGGAAAGACTCACCGAATTGCGATTGCGCTGACATTCCACAGACAATGGAGCACTTAGTACTGGAATGTCCTCTCCGAGTTTTTCCAGGAAGTCTGGAGGACCTGCATTCTGCTACAACTGAGGCTGTCAAATGGATCAACAAGTTGGACGTTGATTTATAATTATTATTTTTTATCTGCTTTATAATTTATATAATTTGTTAGTATTATTGCTGTGTTATATGAATCTGTATTTATGTAGGTGATTGTGTTGTGTTAACATCATACGATAAATAAATAAATGGTTTTGGGCACTTACATTGGCTAATCTGGCGGCTCCGACCAAACATTTTCTCCAGTAATGCCCGCCATCATTTGCAAATTAGCAAGGCATTATCACCTTTTTCACACACATTTTACAAAATTTTTGCCTTACAAAACACACTGCACTTTGCTTCTCCATGTCGAAGCTTGTCGCTTCCTTTTCCACAAAACACGTTATATCAATTATTACACTGTTAATTTTACATATATAAATGACCATCACTAAAATCACACGATCACTATGTACATCTCTTAATGGTTGACCCTTCCTTGCAGAATTTCAGAAATGCAGGCGTTGAAGATCTTTCCTTCACGACTATCCCGCATCTCGTTCGAAAGTCTCGATTCTCTGCCTAATGATTCCTAGCGGTCCCCAATCTGTCTATCAATTTCTATCCTTAGATAAATTTCCTGATATAGCATAGATATGCTTCCTCATCGTCCTGAGCATTAGTTACAGTGGTATCCCTGCGAAATTTCATCTCTCGCATAACAAAGTTTATACCTGCGCAGTTCGACATCCCATTATATGTCTAACCAATTGCTTATATATTGCGCTCGTCCATTGTACATTGTACTTGTACAATTACCACTTTCAATTGTCCTTCGGCCGAACTTACAGCCCCCCTGAATGATCTGCTTATAACAAAACATTGGACAGTCCCACGTACATTATTATGATACCACATAATACCTCCTCGTCATGAGGTACGATTTGCCTAATCTGACATTGTCTTAACTTGTACATCACACGGTACATTTACTGCGTACTCAATAGTAATCACTTGTAATGCCGACTATAAAAGTATGGCACGACTGTCCTTATTAATTGTTCTTATTAGTGCCTTACTGCATGGTTAATATGTTGATGCACTTAAACTGTTAAAGTGCGCGCGTCCCCTCCTGGACTCAGGCGACGTGCGCTTCACACTAGCGTATGGTTCAACTGACCTCGACTGTTCGCTCCACTGACCTTATATCTGTTTGGAGACAAAAAGTAGGTCTAAAATTTCCTTGGAGCTTCATCTCCTCTCTTCGTACAATTCTGGTCTTGAAATAACGTTTTCCTGGTCCATTTTGCCTCGCTGATCACATATCCGTCTGTGTGCCCGAGGATCGATCGGCCAATTAATTAATCACTGGTTCTTCCCCGAAGACATGGTCAGAGTATGGCACTGGCCTCATTTCTCCAATGTCCTTGTGCGCTACATTAAATCTGCCTCGATTTCAATGTTTAACGGCTTGATAATTAGCCTCCTGGCCATTCATTCACATAGGTGCAATCCTCATGTCTCTGAGTTACTCCATTCACGAGTAATCATTAAATTATTCTGGTATCTTCTCACCCTCCTGGCCTTCTCCTTATGTATCGGGGATTCACTTGCCCATATATTACCGTCCTGCCTTTTCTCAGCATAAATAGGTCATAGTGACTGGCATGGCTCCACAAAACCACACCTCTATTCCAAGCTCATTTACAATCTGTCAAGAGTTCTCACTCTCTGCACTAAGTCCAGAATTGTATGCACCTTACAGCCCAATACTGCCGTATTCTGCTAATATTTTCAACATTATATTAACAAATAATGTCAGCATTTTATATCACAACAGTGATTTAATGTGTATTTTCTCGAGGGTTTTTTTATAGCTTAAACTCCCTCAAAAGAGCTTGTGTTCGTTTCTTGCTGGTATCTCTAGTCTGTACTCATTTATCCCAGAGATCCAGATTCGACACCAGTCAGCCTAACACCGTTGGGTTCAGTAGATTGTGACATGTGATTACATCACAAAATTTTGAATATAATGTATTGACGAGGCAGAACTAGGAAATCTTTTGATTATAATAGTAAGTCAATACTGAAAAATGGGTGACTATGAGTCAAAAAGATTATTTAGCAAGCCCAGCTAACTGTGTTGGAGAGGTGCGATACAGATACAAAGATCTTAAAAGTCAAATTGGCCAGCACTGTAAAAGACATCGCGTTTCTTAAGAAATGTAGGTTGTACAACTTAATCCCGGCACATTTTAAGGCTTACCAAAAAAAGGGTCCATTAGATATGAATGACGCCAGAACACAGAAAATAGTCAATAACAGAGTATTTCAAAGGGAAATTAAATTTCTATATATTTGGAAAACCAATCTGAATAACAAGCTTTCTAGGGCACATTTAGAGGCTTCAAACCTATCAAGCAAGAAGGATTGGGATAGCTATTCAATAACAATAAACCAAATACTTGCAAAACAAAGATAATAAAAGAATCAGTGAAGCAATAGACAACTGGCAACATAACCTAGAGCAATTCTCATCTCCGGTTAAAAATTTATCAAGCAATGATAGCAATGAACTCGAAATTCTGGGAAGGGGGCCCAAACACAACTGGAAAGATGATATTAATGATAGAACACTAACCAATTTAGTCGCTGAATCAGAAACAGCCATACGCAGACTCCCTTTAGATAAACAAAAAGAAGCAAGGTATGCGGCTAACAAAAAATTGCAAAAAATTATCAAGACCAATAAAAAATGCAATAAGAATTCAAATCATAACAAACTCATAAAATTAAAAAAGAAAATAAATAATAATGATGTAATTGTTACTAAAGCGGATAAGGGTAACACGGTCGTGCTGCTGGATAAGGAATTATATGTCAACAATACATGTAATTTCCTTAATAGGTCTAGTTTTGAGGAGGTCAAAAAAGATCCCACCCAATCCATACAGAGAAAACTGAAAAATATTTTGAAGAACACCATGTTCATCATCAATGTGAAACACACAAGCAATTTAACTATTATGAATCCAGGACTACCAACCTTGAGAGCCCTCCCCAAAAATTCATAAGGAAGGAATTCCAATTAGGCCAGTCATTAACTTTAGAAATAGCCCCCTTTATAGAACCGCCAAATTTTGTCAGAAATTTCTTGAAAAATAAATAAAATAAAATAAATCCCTGAAAAACACGCTCATGTTCTGTGAAGAAACAATCAAACTATCTTTATCGAACAATTACTCTATGCATAGCGTGGATGTGAAAGATATGTTCACAAACATTCCAATCAAACCATCCCTCAAGGTCATCAAACAAAATTTAGCCAACAGTAGCATATTATAAGATGTAGAAATCAATGAGTTTATAACGCTTTTGGAATTCACGCTTACGAACAATTTTTTCACCTTTAACAATAAAGTGTTTAAACAAAAAGAGGGACTCTCAATGGGATCTCCGTTATCTGGCCTAGTGGCCAATATACACACATCAAAAAAAGTTTTGCATCACCTCGGTTCCAAGAGTTCCGGAACCGTTAAATACAAAGGGAATAGAGATCAACACAAACAACATTTCAGCTCGTTTTATTGCTCATGAGACCCACACATTGCATGTTGTACCATCATACAGCTAGACTTTCAGCATTTGTGGTCCAGATTGCAGTACACACCACTACCTCTAACACCCAGTAGCACGTCCTCTTGCATTGATGCATGCCTGTATTCGCCGTGGCATACTATCCACAAGTTCATCAAGACACTGTTGGTCCAAATTGTCCCACTCCTCAACGACAATTCGGCGTAAATCTCTCAGAGTGGTTGGTGGGTCAAGACGTCCATAAACAGCCCTTTTCAACATATCCCAGGCATGTTCGATAGGGTTCATGTCTGGCGAACATGCTGGCCACTGTATTCGAGCGATGTCGTTATCTTGAAGGAACGCATTCACAAGATGTGCACGATGAGGTCGAGAATTGTCGTCCATGAAGACAAATGCCTCTCCAATATTCTGCCGATATGGTTGCACTATGGGTCGGAGGATGTCATTCAGGTATCGTAAAGCCGTTTCGGAGCCTTCCATGACCACCAGTGGCGTACGTCGGCCCCACATAATGCCACCCCAAAACATCAGGGAACCACCACCTTGCTGCACTCGCTGGACAGTGTGTCTAAGACGTTCAGCCTGACCAGGGTGCCTCCAAACACGTCTCCGACGATTGTCTGGTTGAAGGCATATGCGACACTCATCGGTGAAGAGAACGTGATGCCAATTCCGTGGGGTCCATTCAGCATGTTGTTGGGCCCATCTGTACCGCGCTGCATGGTGTCGGGGTTGCAAAGCTGGACCTCGCCATGGACGTCGGGAGTGAAGTTGCGCATCATGCTGCCTATTGCGCACAGTTTGAGTTGAAACACGACGTCCTGTGGCTGAACGAAACGCATTATTCAACATGGTGGCATTGCTGTCAGGGTTCCTCCGAGCGGCAATCCGTAAGTAGCGGTCATCCACTACAGTAGTAGCCCTTGGGCGGCCTGAGCGAGGCCTGTCATCGACAGTTCCTGTATCTCTGTACCTCCTCCATGTCCGAACAACATCGCTTTGGTTCACTCTGAGACGCCTGGAAACTTCCCTTGTTGAGAGCCCTTCTTGACACAAAGTAACAATGCGGACGCGATCGAACTGCGGTATTGACCTTCTAGGCATGGTAGAACTACAGACAACATGAGCAGCGTACCTTCGTCCTGGTGGAATGACTGGAACTGATCGGCTGTCGTACCCCCTCCGTCTAATAGGCCCTGCTCATGCATGGTTGTTTACATCTTTGAGCAGTTTTAGTGACATCTATGAACAGTCAAAGGGACTGTATCTTTGATACAATATACACAGTCAACGTCTATATGCCGGAGATCTGGGAACCGAGGTGATGCAAAACTTTTTTTGATGTGTGTATATCTCGACCATCTTGAACACGAAGAAGTAGTAGGCAAAATTGAAGGCATACAATATTGGGGTAGATACGTGGATGACGTATTTGTTATAATTGACAATAATGTTTTGAGCATAGAAGAGCTAATTACTAAAATTAAATAGTTTGGATAAAAACATACAGTTCACCTCAAAATCAGCGGTCAACGGTAAAATCCATTTCCTTGACACTACAGTTCACTTAGAAAACAACAGATCAGCTTATAAAGTGTTCAGAAAGCCAACCCAGACCCACATGACTATTAGAAAAGATTCAAACCATCCGGGCAACCAAAAGAAAGCCGCTTTTTACAGTATGGTCAACGGAGCTTTTTCACTTCCCTTATACAAAACAGAATTAAAGAAAGAAATAAAAACTATTAAACAGATTGCCAAGGTTAATGGTTACACATCACTGTTTGTCAACAACATCATTAGCAGGTTCAAAAACAAACCGATCACCCACTTAACACCGGAGCAAAAAGAACAGCCTAAATATGCTGCTTTTACCTACTTCAATGCCAAAACATTATAGTATATCTAACATTTTTAAAAGTGTGGACTAAAAATAGCCTACAAAACATCCAACACCAACGCTAATATTTTTTTTATTACTAAAAAATTAAACCATACAAATTAATTCAACAAGTCAGGTGTCATCATCTTGAGCAGTTTCCAACCGCTGGTCGGGTCTGCTTGGAACATAAGCCTCTCCATCGTTTCCTGTCCATCCACCATCTCTCGTCATTTACTGTGTCCCAGCACACTCCTCTTTCCTCCACACTCTTCTTAACTCCTTTTGCCCATCTGTCCCTTGGTCTTCCCCTTGGCCTCCTTCCCGTCATTTCCATTCCAAACATCTTCTTCGGTATCCTCTCCTCTTGCATCCTCCTCACATGTCCATACCATTGTAGCCTAGATCGCTCTATTCTATTTTGCAATGGTTCCTCTCTTACCATCTCCCTGACTCTCTCATTCCTTACTCTGTCCATTCTTGTCACTCCTACCCTACTCCTCTGGAACTTCATCTCCACTGCTCGTATTTTATTCTTGTCCCTTTCCTTCATCACCCATGTTTCTGAACCATATGTCAAAATTGGCACAAAGTAGGTCTTGTAGATGATTCCTTTACATTTTTGTGGTACATCTTTATTCCATATCATCCCCCTAACACTCTTGAAAAATCCATCTGCGCACCTTCCCCTCTCATTTATTTCCATCCTATTGCCTCCCTTTTCTTCAATTATGCTTCCCAAGTACTTGAAGCATTCTACTTTCTGCAACTGCTGTCCTCCAAGTGTTATGCCCATATCTAGTCTGTTCTTCTTCCTCGTTGTGATGACCACTTCACTCTTTTGTGCTGAGAACTTCATCCCATATGATAACACTACCTTCTCCCACTCATCTAATTGCTCTTGTACTTCTTGCTCATCCTCTCCCCATACCAGAAGGTCATCAGCAAACAACATTGCCTTCATTTTCCTTTCCCCAATGCTATTTACCACTTTTCGTATGATTTCATCCATCACCACTATAAATAACAGGGGTGAGAGGGCACTTCCCTGTTTCAGACCACTCTCCAGTTGAAACCATTCCGTTCTCTCTCTTCCCACCTTTACACAGCTTTTGCTTCCCTCGTACATTGCTTTCACTCTTGCCACTGTCTCCTTGTTCACTGCTTTTGCTTTTGCATATGCTAAAATGTTCGAAATGTGATGCCAATTTTTCTGGACAAATGGGGAGAGCATTTACAACAAGATATGATGAGCATTTTAATGCAATTAAGTACAACAAATTTTCCACCATGGCAAATCACATGAAAGAGTTCTAGCATGCTTTCACAGACATCAATAATGACATGGAAATCCTACATTACACAAATAAGGGAACTAAAATGAACATTCTCGAAGAAATTGAAATAGATTCAATTCAAAGAACAGCTCCCTTAACTAATCTTAATGAGATAAATTTTGAAAACAATAACGTACTTTATGAAACATTAAGTAATTATAGAACTAAATACAAACCACCATAGAAATTGTCCTAACAGTTGAATTGTTTTCCAATGTACTATACCCCTCCCCCACCCCCTTTACATCAGTTCTCGCCACACGGTAGGCCATAGTTGGCTCACCCCACTCCTTTAGTTTACCCTTCTCTTCCTCTACCTCGTATGGTCTCGCTGGCCACTTCCGCGGCAGTATGCCAACTCAGTGTAGCAAGGTCTCCATCCAGCACAGCACGGCTCTGTTTGACCCTTGCCGCAAATTATGTAAGTTTTACAAATATTTAAGGATTCTTTTCCAAATTTCTTTGTATTATTTCATATTTTCTTATGCCTAGCGTCATTTATTTCCAGTTGGGAATGGAAACCTTTGACCAATTTCGGTGACAACATCATGAACTGAACTCTGAAAACCACAAGAGAGACAATTAAACCATCAAGAGTTTTGAAATGTATACCTACCATAATTTATTTTAAACTTTTTAAGAAAACTTTTTAAGTGTTTCAGTGTATAAGTGATTTGAGTGTGTTTTTATGTCAACATTTTATTACTGTAATTACAAAGTGATTTTTAAGTTCTGCGAATACAATACACTGTAAGGCTGATGATGTATATAGGCATCGAAACATGTACCTATGTAGATTGTGACACGTGATTACATCACAAAATTTTGAATATAATGTATTGACGAGGCGGAACTAGGAAATCTTTTGATTATAATAGTAAGTCAATACGGAAAAATGGGTGACTCGATGAGTCAAAAAGAAAAAGTGTACAGTACTGTTCATGAATTTTTTCTGCTAGTGAATTTCAGCCAGATTGGAATTGGCGAGTTCGAGTACAGACAATTCGCTTGTATAATAAAATGATGGGAGTCAGTGAAGCGAAATGGAAGGGAAAAGGTGAGAAAGAAGTCAAGAAAGGGAAGGGATATAGAATATATTGGAGTGGAGGAAATAAGGCAATGAATGGTGTTGCAATAATATTGAGAGAAGACTTAGTGACAGAGAAATGTTAATAGATTTCTGTAGAAGGAATGGATTAATTGTTGGAAATACATGGTTTAGGAAAAAGAACTCCCAAAAAATAACTAGGTATGGATGGGGAGACAGAAAGACAAAAACAATGATCGATCTTATCCTAGTGGAAAAGGATAAACGTAGACAACTGGTAGATGTGACAGCTATGCCAAGAGAAGATTTTGAAGGAGACCATAAAGTGGTGATAGCCAAATTAAGGCTTGGGAAAATCACAAAGCTTGCGGAGAAAAGGGAAAGAAAAATAAAGGTGTGGAAGCTAAAAGAGAGAGAGGCAATGGAAAAGTTCCAAGAAGACTTGAAAAAGGAAATTCCCAAAGACGAAGCAAAAAGTGTCGAACAGGAATGGACATGTTTTAGAAATTGTTTTGCGAAGTGTGCAGTAAACACTTGTGGAAGACTATCGGGGAAGAAAAAGGAAAGGGAGACTCCTTGGTGGAACAACAGGGTAAAGGAGGCTGTTAAAGAAAAACAAATGGCATGAGGAAGTGGATAGGCAGTAAAAATACAGAGAAATGGCAAAAATATAGAGAAGCAAAGAAGGCATGCCAAAAAATTGTACAAGAAGAAAAAAGGAAAAGTTGGGAAGGTTTCACGGAAACTTTGAAGGAGGATATCCAAGGAAGTAAAATGGTTCTATATGGATTGGTGAAAAATAGTGTAAAAGGTAGGGAAAACACAAAATTTGTAAAAACTGAAGCAGGACAGATATTGTATCAAAGAGATGATATATTAAAAAGATGGGAAGAATACTTTTCAAAGCTACTAAATGTTAAATACATTGAACTGGAAGATGAAAAAGAACAAGAAGAAACAATGGAAGAAGAAGAAGAACAAGAAAAGGAGATCACTATGCTAGAAATAGAGGAAGCCATACAGAAGATGAAGAGCGGTAAAGCAGCAGGAGAGGATGAGGTGTCCGCGGAAATGATAAAAGCAGCGGGACCAATAGGTGTACAGTGGTTGTATAGATTATTTAGAATAATTTGGAAGAAGAAAGAGATTCCAGAAGAATGGGGAAAGGGATTAATTATCCCGATTTTTAAGAAAGGTGACAAAAAGGAATGCAATAACTACAGAGGGATCACTCTTATCGCTCATGTAGCTAAGATCTTTGAGAGAGTTCTGGAAGGCAGATTGAGGAGGAAGTTAGAAGGAGAGATGGAAGAAGAACAGTATGGTTTTAGGAAAGACAGATCAACATTTGACCTAATCTTTGCATTAAGGCAAATGATGGAGAAAAGATGGGAATTTGGAAAAGACATGGTGATGACATTTATTGATATTGAGAAAGCGTACGACAGTGTGCCTCGACAGGTGGTTTGGAATGTATTAAGGAAAAGGAGAGTTAACGGAGCTGATGTCCGAATGTTAAAAGCTATGTACAAATATTGTGTGAGTAGCGTGAAGACCAGTATAGGAGAAACAGAATGGTTTAAAGTGGAAACAGGTCTCCGACAGGGAAGTGTATTGTCCCCCTTACTATTCATCATAGTCATGGATGAAATTCACAAGAATGTTAAACAGAGATTGGGACAAGAGGCAACAAAGGCCATGCTGTTTGCAGATGATATAGTGATATGGGGCGAGGATGAAAAGGAAGTACAAAAACAACTAGATGTATGGAATCAAGAAATAGAGAAATATGGGATGAAAGTAAGCACAGAGAAGAGCAAGACAATGGTAATGTCAAGAGGAAGAAAGGAAGGAAGAGGAAAGATAGAATTGAATGGGAAAATTCTAGAAGTGGTTAAAAGTTTTAAGTACTTGGGAAGTGTGATCACAGAAGATGGAAGGATAACTGAGGAAATTGGAAAGAGAATACTACAAGCGAACAGTTTTTACCAGAGCATAAGGGGTATTCTGTGGAACCGAGATGTCCCAAAGAAATGTAAAAATGTATTATATTCAACCTACTACAGACCCATACTAACATATGCAGCTGGAGCGTGGACTACTACAAAAAGAGAGGAGAGTAGAATACAAGCCGCGGAGATGAAATTACTAAGAGGTATAGAGGGCAAGACCAGAAGAGATAGAGTTAGAAACGAAGAGATTAGAAAAAGGACAGGAATCTTGAAGCTGCAGGACAGGATAGAAACAACAAAGTTAAAGTGGTATGGACATATGAGAATGGGAGAGGAGAGAGTACCAAAGAAAACTTTCTGTGAAAAGATGACAGGGAAGAGACCACGAGGAAGGCCCCGAAAGAGATGGGCAGATACAGTGTGGGAGTGTGTAGAGAAGAGAGGAGGAAAACCTGAAGAAGTACTAAAAACAGGATAGGAGTGGTGGAGAGACAGGAAACGTTGGAGGTCCTTAATTCACAACCCGACCCAGGAAGCTGGAAACGGGAAATGAAGATGATGATGAATAAAATTTTGGTCTGCTGCACGCGTTCATTATATAATTATAATAATTTCAGGTCATCAAAAAAACTAGCTTGGTTGCTCCGTTTTCACATAGTAATAATAACTATTTGACTTACCCGAATCATCATTACGAGAGAACGTAGAAGCAACGTAATCTGCCTATCTGACGTTATTGAGCCATGCCATTTCCTTACAACACGTTTCCATAAACCCATAATTCACTTATTCACTTCTTTTTCTAAAAATTGAGCACGTTGAAAGATCCATATGAAGCACTTATTTTGTTAAATTAAGACATATGCAATTTTAGTTTCTGCGAGATGAATATCCAAAACACCGCTTTCCAGCAACAGAGAAACTATACCATTGGGGTAAAATAAATTCCGCATAAATATTTACATTTTAATGCTAGAACGGTTTCATATCTTGAGAAATAATTAGCATATTTGTCCCATTGATACGATTTCTCCACGAATTTCCAGAAGTAGAGAAAGGGATGAAACCTGCTAAAAGAATACGTGGAAGCAGACCCAAACCTGTTTGCATAGATTTCATGATTTCCCCCTCCCTTTCCCTTTATGATAAGCAGGGAAACAGAAAAGCTTGTGGTAAATAGTACAGCATGAAAAATAACGTATCCTTTTAACTACTGTAGCTCCCACTGAGCAGTGTTCGAACAGCCTTGCCACTTGATAGCGATCCGCCTCAGAACACTGACCTACCGTCCGTCTCGGAACACTGACCTATCGTAACATATGAGGAACCAAAATGCATTCTCAATCCCAAGAATTATTGGGAGCAACGTTGTCTATTTTTATTTTTCAATTCACGTTGTGGCAAGGAGTGTAGCTGACCCTTTAGAACGGTCTGAAAGGCAGGTTTACCAAGTTATCACTCAAGTTGAATCGTGTGTGATTGTGTATTAATCATGTAGAATGTAGTGCACGTCTTATTCCGAATAGAGTGCCAAATTAAAAAGTCAATCACACAGAATGCCAAGTGCTAACTGTGCTGAAGCAAAACCTGGAAGAAAAATGGCCCATCCGGCAATTCTTTCCCTACAATAAACTCTTCATAGAGACATTGTGCTTAATTCCTTCATTTCCTGCCTGTATACTTCCTGATATATTGGTGTTTTAAGGATAATGTTTCGGAATAAAAATTTACACAAAGGATTTTTCAACAGCTGTCAGACCTGGTGACTCTTAGGAATTTGCGTAGTCTTATCTGGTATGGTGTACAAAGCAAATAGGAAATTTGGTTGAAATCTAATTAACGGAATGCATTTCAAAATTTGACTTACCAGCTGGCGTAGATTCAAGTTGGCAACTCTGTCCTGTATGTTCTCCCATAAGTTAATCTGAAATAGTATTATCTGTATGAGTGCCAATTTTGAAATATATTGCATGCTTACGTCTCCCATAAGTCCAACCCCTCGTCCACGTCGTGGGAGACGGGCAACGGCACAAAGTAGGGGATCGCCTGTAGGGGCGAAGTACAGTGGGGACTTCGTGTGCCCCGGGACCGTTACGGTAGCTGTGAAGGTCCTACAGGAACCCTGAAAAGTGATGGCTAACGGGGCTCTGGTGAAGCTACGATAGGCCCAGCAAGCCAGTAGTGGATGATACCAAATGCTTTCAAAAATGGAACGAGCCTCGGACAGGATGGATTTAATAGACGACGACACGGCTTTACACACGGACTAAGATTTGGAACTTTAAACCTAAGAACGCTGACGGGGAAGGTGGAGGAGATAGTGGATATGATGGAAAGAAGGAAGTTGGATTTATTGGGATTGGCAGAAACAAAGTGGAAAGGGGAAGGAAGGAGAGAACTGAGAAAAGGCTATAGACTGTACTGGAGTGGGAACGAAGAGGGAAAGAGGAATGGAGTAGTAGTACGAGATGGTTTAAAAGAAGAAGTGAGGAGAATAAGTGATAGAATGATAAAAGTGAAAGTAGCACTGAGGGGAGAGACCGTAGAAATAGTGCAAGTGTATGCTCCACAAGTAGGCTGCGCCTCTGAAGAGAAGGAGGAGTTTGAAGAGGAATTGCAGAAGCAGCTGGTCGGAAGAAATATGATTGTTATGGGGGATCTCAATGCCCATGTAGGAAGTGAAAGACAAGGTTATGAGAGTGTTCTGGGACCAGAGGGTTGGGGCGGAAGAAATGAGGAAGGAAAGAGACTGTTGGACTTCTGCCAGAGGAACAGCCTGCTAGTTGGGAACTCCTGGTTTAAGAAAAGAGAGAGCCACACAATCACATGGTACAGTGATGACTTGACCAGGAAGTCGGTGGTCGACTATATACTGTATGAGAAAGAACTAAATAAGAACATCACGGACATCAAGGTTATACCATCGGAGAACCTGGATAGCGACCATCGATTGCTGGTAATGAACCTGAGAGGGAGTAAGGAGAAGAAAGGGACTGAGAACCAGGAAAGACGTATAAGGATATGGAAACTGAAAGAAGGGGATAGAAGGGTCGAGTACCTCAAAATGGTAAAGGAAGGGATTCCAACAGATGAAGAAAGAGGGGTGAAAGAGGAATGGGCTAGTTTTAAGAAGACACTAGTAGGTGCAGCAGAAGCAGTATGTGGGAGGACAAGTAGTAAGAAGAGGTGGAAGGAAACACCATGGTGGAATGAGAAGACAAAAGATATATTAAGGGAAAAGAATAGAGCCTTTAGGAGGTGGTATCAAAATAGGACGGTAGAGACAAGGGAAGAGTACCAGGAAAGAAAGAAGGAGGCGAAGAGAGTAGTGGCTGAGGAGAGAAGAAAGTGGATGGAAGAGTGGACAAAGATGATGAAGGAGGATAGTGAAGGTACAAAAAAGGTCCTGAATGGGATGGTAAAAAATAAGAGGCGGAAGGATCCTACGGATTATGTTAGAATGGTGAACAAAAGGGGACAAGAGATAGAAAATAGGGAAGAACTGAAGAAAATGTGGAAAGAATATTTTGAAGAACTTCTGAACCCGAATGGAAAAGATGGTGAGGAGGAAGAAATCGGGGAAGAGGAAGATGAACTGCAAACAGAAAAGGACTTAACATGGAAAGAAGTGGAAGATGCAGTGAACAAGATGAAAGGAGGGAAGGCACCGGGTGTGGATGAGTTGAGTGTGGAGATGGTGAGAGCAGCAGGAGAGGTGGGGATACAGTGGTTGTACCGAGTGATGAGGACAGCATGGAAGGAAAGGAAGACCCCAGAGGACTGGAAAAAAGGAATAATTGTCCCGATCTTCAAGAAAGGTAGTAGAACAGATTGCAGAAACTATCGGGGAATAACACTGATGAGTCATTGTGCAAAGATCTTCGAGAAAGTTTTGGAAAAGAGAATTAGGACAAGGATAGAAGGAGGGATGAGGGAAGAACAACATGGTTTCAGAGCAGGAAGGTCCACAGTGGATTTGATTTTTGCTGTAAGGCAGTTACAAGAACAGCACTATGAGTATGGAACAGATCTACTGATGGCCTTCCTGGATATTGAGAAAGCATATGACAGTGTATGCAGAAACAAAGTGTGGAAGTCCCTGGAGGATAGAGGAGTAGAGAAATGGACTATAAAGAGGATAAAGGAGATGTACAAGGGAAGCATGAGCTGTGTGAAAGTAGGAGGAGAGAGATCAGACTGGTTGGAACAGAGAAACGGCCTGAAACAAGGAAGTGCCTTGTCACCGTTACTTTTCATTGTGGTGATGGATGACATAATGACCCGAGTGGCACAAGTAATTGAGGAAGGAAAGATGAAAGCAATGGTGTTTGCAGATGATTTGATGATTTGGGGAAACAAGGAGGAGGAGGTACAGGAACAGTTGGACGTGTGGGAAGGAATAATACAAGGATATGGGATGAAATTGAGCATAAATAAGAGTGAGATGGTGATCACAACAAGGAAGAAGGAAAGAACCACAACGGGAATAACAATTGGTGGGGAACAGCTGAAGAAAGTGGAGAGTTTCAAGTATCTAGGAAGCCTGATACAAGAGAATGGAAGAAACGATAGAGAAATAACTGAGCGGGGGAGGCAGGCAGAAGCATTTCGGAGGAGTGTGAGAAGCATGTTATGGAGCAAGGATGTCCCTCAGAACAGCAAAAAGATCATATATCGGACGTACTATGTCCCTATCCTGACGTATGCCTCGGAGACCTGGGTTATGAAAGGAAGGGAGAAGAGCAAAATACAGGCCAGTGAGATGAGGTTCTTGAGAAGCAGAATAAGAAAGATGGACAGAATAAGAAATGAGAGGACCAGAGAATTAATGAAGGAGGAACCATTACAGGATGGTGTAGAGAAGTCTAGACTTAGATGGTATGGACATGTAAAATGAATGGAGGAGAAGAGGATACCCAGGAGGATACACGAGACGAAGTGGGAAGGAAAGAGACCGAGAGGAAGACCGAGAGACAGGTGGCTGAAGGGGGTGGAAGAAAGCGTGAAGAAGAGAGGAGAAGACTGGACAAGGGTGGAGGCTGAGAGATGGTGGGAAGACAGAAGACGTTGGAGAGGCTTGTGTTCCAAACAGACCCGGCCAGTGGCTGGAAACTGTGCAAGATGATGATGATGATGATTGCATGCTTACCTTCTAAGCTATCCAATATAGACCTGACATTTCAGTTGTGACTTTTAATAGTTGATAGTCCTGACGTCATTTCCAAATATGGCCATCAGATGTACCGGTATAGATCTTTACTCATACTAAATTTGGTTTCGATGGCTGCAGCTGTTTAGGAGTTCATAGGACACACACAGACAGAAGGACAGGCACCCACACTCATCTGCCCGGATGATCTCATGTGTACGATTTCATAATTTTTGCAAAATGTTATTAGTTGGCCAAAAGAAATGTTTTAAAAATTTCGAACTGCCAATATCTTAAAATTTGGATAACAAGTGAACAAAAATAGGTGCCAATATATTTAGCTCTGAATAAAGATTTAAGTTTCACTGGGCTTCAATGATCCGTTCACCAGAGAGATAATTTTAAGTATTTGAAGTTAGCGTGGCTGCCATGTTTTTTTTTTCTCATATCAGATCTTTCAAAGAAACATATACAGGTCTATAGTTAAAGCAATTCCTCTTGATTTGGTGATAATACAAACATATTTCCCCAAATCAAATGCTGATGATGAAGAAATTGAAGACAAATATGATCAAATAGAAGAACTGTTTGACTTAGTAAAGGAGAATTCAAACATTATTTTAATGGGTGATTTTAATGCTGCCGTTGGCTCTCATAATGATGTTAAATATGCTGGTAAGTTTGGCATGGGTGATGTCAATGTGAGAGGAGAAAGATTACTGGAATTCTGTAAGCAACATGAGATGGTAATAACTAATACCTGTTCAGAAGTTCCCAAGAGAAGACGTTACACCTGGATAGCACCTGGAGACAGAATAAGGTTTCAAATTGACTACATCATAGCTAAACAAAGTTATAGGAACCAAGTGAAAACCAGCCTTAGTTACCCATGGGTGGAAATTGATATTGATCACATCCTAGTTGCAGCTAAATGTGATATCAGGTTTAAGAGGAATAAACATTTAGACAAAAGAGATGGTGTGTACATAAACTTCAGGTTCCTAATGTAGTACAAAACTTTAAATATGTTAGCAAATTGGTTTAGGATGAGACTTTAGGATGGGATGATAGAAGAAATGGTTTAGAAACAGCCGCCACGGAAGTACTAGTTAAATAAAAATTGGAACCGAAAAAGAAATGGATGACCCAGGATATCCTAGAGCTTATTAAAGAAAGGTTCAATATGAGTGTTGATTTGTAGTTTTTATTTTCACGTAGTTTTGATAAACAGTCACGATGCAATTTAAATAGAAATGCACATACAACTCCTGATCTATAAATAAATTGCACTCCATACTGTCATGAATTGGAATAGATTTCTACATAAATTATATAGTTATCGCCACGGGCAGGGGGAGCGTTTCTAAAATTTTGGTAGACCAAAACACATCCATAATAGCAAACAAATGAATACAAGTTGACTAGTCACTGATCAGTAGTCTGGAATACCATCTATGCCGTTCACTGCTTCCTTGAATCTTACAGCAAGTGACATTTAACACCTCATTTGTTAACAGACTTGTTAATCTTTCTGTGGAACGCATAATCTATAACAGAATGTTAAAATTATAACGATTTGTTAACTAATGTTTTGTTAGTCGAATTTAATGCAAGGTTAATGAAACCGGCCCTCAGTCGCCTTACAGGATTTCTGTGGCATTAGCAAGGTCGTAGTCTCAAATAGTGTCAGCACGGTGTAAATCATCGTTCATAAATATCAGGCTGTTCCATCTTGTCGGTTATTCAATAAAACTATCAACTCAAGTTTAGATTCATTCAGCATCTTATTTAGTGGTTCGTTTTAGAAAAATAATTTTTAGAATAATTACGTTCATGATTTAATTACAATTTAATTCCAGATTTAATCCCTTTCTGTGTTGCTTAATATCTCTGATGAGCGTGGTGACACTCGACAACAACAGAAAAACCACTGCTATGTGGATGTCCATTCAATGTGACAAATTTCTTTTAATGGGTAACACGATAACACTCGCTAAGATTAGCGGAAACGTGTGGCTCTCCAGGCTCGCTAAACCTGCGGCTGATTGGCAAACTCCATCACCAGTAATACCATCAATAATGTGGGTGATCAAGTCCAACCTATCATTCAAACTTCTCCAATGACACATCAATAACATAGTTACTAATTATATACATGGTCTGGTGTGTTACACTCATAATAAAAAAGGATCTCTCAGATCTAACTCTAATATTCGAAAGGCTCACACTAAATGTGTGTCAAAACGGCTAAACATAGCCCCAAGTATGACGTGAATGTCTCATGATAATGATAATCACAATAATGCTTATTAGCGACCTCAGCTTCTGGCAAAATTACACATGGGAAGCTTATGTTCATAAATGTTTAGTTCACTGTCATTTGAAGTCGTCGCCTTTATGTTGCATGCCGGGGGAAAACAAGCGTGTATCGCGCTCACATCTCGCGACCGTTGCAACCCCTGTCTAACGTAGCCAGGCACAATCACTTTGCCAAGTAACTTCACCTCGCTGTTTACACTGAATACCATGAGCTGAAGAAAATTACTACAGTCCTATCTGTAAGCTTATGTCTTGAACAATACACCTAATGTCACAATCATTCATCGTAGAACTAAATGTTTTTGCCAAAGAAAACAAAACGAAAGCTATTCCACTCCGTTTGAGTGCTTTTCCTAGCATCAGTAGCTACAATGATGTCCGTGCTCTCTCAAATACATGTCACTGAACCGTGTACCGTTCACTGAAGTACTCTTGAAGTTGTTTTTTAACAAACAGTGTGCTTCCTGGCCATCCAAAAAATGATAATAACCGACAGCACTTACACCTTATGTGGCGCCAAATGATACGACGAGTATGTTATTCAAATGTATGGCTCCAGGAGCTTGTGTTGTCCTAACACATGTTCTAAACCACTTGAAAATCAAAAGAAGTGGCTTCAGAGCTCACTAAAGATTCCATTCCGAAATCAACAGTGTAGCCTATTCATCTGCCAAATAGTATCACTTGTACAATAACTAAAAGCCTTTAAATTGCAGACCTGCTGCATCTTAGGAAGAGAACTATCTACATTTAAGAGTGTGTAGGAGTCTAAGCATACTCGTCTCACTCGTCGTCATATTTCTGAGTGTTACTTCAATAGTTATTTGACCAGAATAAATCATAAATGTGGAAATGGTAAAGCTGGAAAACATCTTAAAAAATATAACAGCCCTACCTAGGCTGGTTTCTATTGCAGTGCGGCATTATCCTTAGTCGACATGAAATTGAACCCTTGACATGGAATTTGTATTAAAGACTCACATTATCAGCGTGCTGGAATCACCCCATAGAGCAACGCCTGAGCTTGATCCTCGGCTCCACGATAATCCATCGCCTTCGTCTCTTCATTATGTGAGCTTTAATTTTGGCCGCTCCCTCACCTTGGGTGGTTTTTACTCCATCTCCGCTTCTTCAATGCGCATAGAAATGGCTCTCGCATGTTGATTTGGGGTTTCCATGACGGCCTTGGCGTCTTTTCACTGGCTCTAATATAATACTTAAAAAGCAACCACTGACTTTGCACATGTGCAGACAAGTTGAAATTGCCCATGAGGGTCTGCCACATACTCTACTGACACGCGGGTGGTGTCTACTTATAAGAGTTTTGACTTTTAGCAAATCGTCTTCAATCACAGTAATCAACGATTCTCTTGGTTTCAGAATTACTCGAAATTCAGTATAAATATGATTCCACTGAGCATAAGCAGTTCATAGCAACTCACTGGTTAATAGTGGTAATTGTGTTCACCTCGATCCTCGTGGTCAAGTTTGACCACTGTCGCAATTCCAAAAATGTCAAAAATATCATTCAATAACATACATCTTATCTAGGTTGGCAACACCCCACATAAACACATCGCATTGACTCTGCACAGCACATATGAACAGGGGGAAGAAAAGTGAAAAACCTGTGTCGTTGAGATAACAGACCATCTCAGTCGACCACACCTGGAGTTACAGTGAACACGAAAACATCGCGCAGCTCCAGCAAGGAAGACTGCCAGATAAGTAATAGCCTGCAATATTACATAGTTGATTTTTACAACCATATAATCACTACAAATTACAAACTCCGGATATCTATCACCATTTAGCATTTCACCTAACATCATATATACTGCATTTAGCATACACCGACAGTTGCAGTACCAATACTGCAACTAAATAATTATACATTTTGTAAATATTTTCACCTGTATTTTCAAACATAGATTTTATAGCCTAAGTGTAATGGATCTGATGATGATCGCTTGACGATCGAAACTGGTCATCCTAGTGTATTTATTAATCTCATGTAATTTATTTCAGGATTAGGGCAAATTAATCTAATACACACAGGATACTAGGTAGAAAATAATGCACTCTTAAATTAACACACATGAATTATGTGCACTCGTGCCTAAACTAATCAGATCGCTGTTTGCGTCTGCTCGTCATCTGTGCGCATGAATTTAGGGTGGTGACACCACAGTTAAAACTGCGACTTAAGTCACTTAGTCGCCAAATATTCATGCCTTACAGGGTTTCTATGGCATTAGCAAGGTCGTAGTCTCTAATAGTGTCATCTCGGTCTAAATCATCTTCCATAAATATCAGGCTGTTCCATAGTGTCGGTCATTCAATAAGAATATAAACTCAATTTTAGATTCATTCAGCATCTTATTTAGTGGTTCTTTTTAGAAAAATAATTTTTAAAATAATTATGTTCATGATTTAATTTTAATTTAATTCCAGATATAGTCCCTTTCATTGTGGTTTAATATCCCTAATGACCATGGTGACACTTGACAACAACAGCATTAAAAAAATCTGCCATGTGAATGCCTACTCAACGTGAAACATTTCCTCCAACGGGTAACACAATAACACTCGCTAAGTATAACGGAAACGTGCGGCTCTCCAGGCTCGCTAAACCTGCGACTGATAAGTTGAACAGGCAAACTCCATCACCGGTAATACCATCAATAATGTGGGTGATCAACGTCCATCCCATCATACAATCGTCTCCAAAGACACAACAGTAACATAGTTACTAATTTTATACATGGTCTAGTCTGTTAAACTGATAATAAATAAGGATCTCTCAGATCTAACTCTAATATTCGAAAGGTTCACACAAAATGTGTGTCAAAACGGCTAAATATAGCCCCAATTTATGATGTGAATGTCTAGGTTGATAAACTCCCTCTATCGTTCTTTGAAGGGTCATTTTCTCGCATCTGTTGTTCGGTAATGTCAATCCCAACTAATCTTTATCCCTTATCAAATGATTTCTAAATAGAGTGAATCAAAAATTAACTGGTGGGAAAAGTACACCTGTTGGTATTCAGTCAGAGTGGTACTATTTCTAAAAATGATTGCTCATTTCTTAAAAGATTACATGTTAGAAACTTGTATATGATACATTTAAATAGCATATATTCCCTGCATAAAACCAAAAGAGACAGCGTCAGGAGTGAATATGTAAAGAGAGATATGCAGGTGAACGTGACCATGTGGGAAAGGATGCGTGTGGCGAGATTAAAGTGGTTAGGTCATGTGAAGCGGATGCATCAGACCCGATATCCAAGCCAGTATTTGGAGATGGAGGTGCCAGGAAGAAGACCAATTGGACGTCTCACAAAGAGATGGACAGTCCAGGTTAAGGAAGTTCTCATGAGGAGAGGAGTAACATGGGATGCAGTGGAGAGGGGAAAGTTTTACCAGGACAGGACTAAATGGAGGTATATCGTTCTCCATGTTCCTACCAGGCTCGCTGAAAGGATATCGTGATGATGATGATGATTTTGGCCGGGGGCTACTAGTAATTTATTTACCCTTAATAGCAACAGGATTTTGGAGCTTTTTTCTCTCTCAGTCCCTCATCTATTGTTTTTTTTTTCTCTCTTGGGATTATGCCCAAAACATTGTACTCTCTCTTTACCCCAGAAAGAGTTTAAGAGTTTGATTATTGCTTGAACGATTGTGTTTCTATTCTTTCATAACTGCCAATCCTACCGATTAATTGGGTTATTTTTCGAATATTCACCTCATCTTCTTAACTACTATTATTTCTCCGGAATTTTGACCCCCAGTGATGTATTGTTAAAGAAAAAGGCACTACATATAATTTTCACCCGCAAGAAGAATTTTGTAATTATTTCTATGATCTGTGCAACCTTGGTTTTGTGTGTAATGTAGTGTAAATTTTGCCATCAATCCTCACTTGGCAGTTGACCCTTCAGTGGATCAGCAGATCAGCCTACAGCATGCTAATTGGTTGTATTTTACACTCAAAACGGTGCATTTGAATTTGTATATGCCTGATTTATTAAACTTGTTCGTGTGGTTCAATTTGTTGGTGTTAGATAAAATATCTTTATTTGTATTAGTTGTTTTGTAGGCTATTTTTAGACCGCGTTTCTTAAAAATATTGGAAATGCTGTAAGATTTGTTGTTAAAGTACGTTAAGACTGCGTACTTGGGTGGCTCTTTTTGCTCTGGCGTTAGGTGGGTGACAGGTTTATTTTTAATTTTATTAATGATGTTGTTAACTATCTGTGGTGCGAATCCGTTTATTTTGGCAACTTGCTTAGTGATTTTTAGCTCTTCACTTAGGCTTGCTTCGTCTAGAGGCAGCACCAAATGCGAAACTAATTATTATGGACAAACCGGTAGGTCATTTGCTACAAGATATGGTGAACATTTTAACGCTGTAAAATACAATAAATTCTCCGCTATGGCCAACCACATGAAGGACAGTAAACATGAATTCACTGACATCAACAAAGACATGAGCATCCTGCATCTTGCTAAGAAAGGTATCACAATGAACATATTGGAAGAAATCGAAATAGATTTTGCCCAAAGAACAGACCCCCTAACCAATATCAATGAGATCAACTTTGAAAATAACAATGTACTCTTTGAGACCTTAACTAACTACAGAGTTAAATACAAACCACCTTAATTTTATCATTTAACCGAGGATCTACAAATCCCCTTATTCCACCCCTCTACCCCATACCCCCATCCCGCTCCTGTCCTCCAAAAATTGCCAGTACACTACCCCTCCCCCGCCCCTCTCGACTGAAGCCTCGCCCGCTTCCCCCAAGCTATTCCATACCAGTACTACACAGTCTCCATATGCCTCAGCACGGCCCGTTTTCTCGCTGCCGCAACCACACCGTAAGTTTACCACACTCCTTTTTTTACATATTTCCACTTTTTCTTTGTTTAGCCTTCCACTTTATCGGTTTAATATTTACCATAGTTCACACAGGGACTTTCTTTTCCAGTTATGAATGGTGAACAATGGTGGTTTACGGAGGTTATTATCGGAAACAGGACATTGGAAACCAAAACAGTGCACCAAGCCTTTTTCCAAGACTTTTAATGAACTTTCATTATGACAGTGTTTTAAAATACTTTTTAAAGTGTTATTTTAATCATCTGTGTGTCATTTTAATAAGTATTTTAATGTCATTGAGTGTTACCAATAACCATAGGCTGATGAAGGTGTCAATGTTACAAGACACCGAAACATGTACCAACATACGTCAAGACAAGTGATTATGTCACGATAAAATCTTTAATAAAACGAGTATTGACTAGGCGGAACCATAAAAAAACTTTGTTTATTATAAGACTTTTAAGAGCAGAGTTGTTTTGTGGAATCTCTAATATGTAGTGCAGACGTATTATAGAGGATTTTATTGCATTATAAAATAGTATTGTTGTAAGGAGGAGAGTGAAGGAATATAAATTTATATATTATTGACCTACAGTCGAAATGACAGGAGAGTTGGCGGAAAAATGTTGTGAAATGATGACAAACTATTGGTTTGTTGATTCTAATATTATTAACAAGATTTTGACGATGTTTACGTGTGAGCTTAGCTTAATTGTTTGGCCATATGAGTTCGGAATTGTAATAAACCACCATAAAATTGTAGCGACGGTAAATGAACGTAGAAATATTGCAAGTGGCATTAATTAATTAGAAATTAATACTCATCATCATCTTCATTTGCCCTTTTCCAGCTGACACTGGGTGGGGGCAAATATGGTTCCTCTCCATTTTGTTCCGTCGTTCCACCATTCCTCTTCCGAAACGGTGTTCCAATCCAGGTTCCGTTTACTAATGCTATTCTTTACCGAGTCCATCCAACGCATTCTTGGATTTCCTCGTCCTCGCTTCCCTGTCATCCGTCGTTCCAGTGCTCGTCTTGGTTTGACTTCATTCATCCGTTTGACATTTCCAAACCATCTCAATCTGTTTTGCTCCAGTTTGTAATTTAGTTTCAGTACTCCCAGTTCTTTCCGTATATTTTTTTAGTCTTTAAGGGGCTGAAACTGTGTAATAGGGTGTGTGTGTGTGTGTTTGTGAAGGGTTGCGGGTAGCTAGGGGGAGTATAGAGGGTGTTTAAAACCGTCGGTCTCTCTGCGGGAATGTGTATTGGAAGGAGTTGGGAGAAACGGGTGAAGCTCTACGAGTTAGTGATTACAATTAAGGGATGCGCCTCCGGGATGAAGGTAATGCTTGGCGGGCTAAGTGGGAGCCGCGGCGAGTAATGCCGAGGAGTTGCTGATGACGCGTATTACGGACGGTGTGCGTGCTCGTTTAAGAGCACAAGGACGATAGTGGTAAACAAACTGATATTGCTTACGCAGCGATCCTGTGGTAAACCGGTGAACGGGTGAAGTGTGAGAAGGGAATTAGGCAGTAAGCAGGGCGATGACAACAATAATGAACAATCGGGCAATGGTAATAAAATGCACTTATTTATTGTAGGCCTTGTAAAAAGTATGTGCGCTCCACTGAATGTAGGGACAGCTCAATAAAGTAGTATTACAAGATAATTGGGTATGGCAAATGGGTAGGATGTTAATTATGTGTAGGATCCTGAGATACACACACTCACCTGAGGTACGATGGCGACGATGATAGCTCGGGCAGCGTCATGGGATACAACAGACATCCCCCTCTGTAGGGAGGCCTATTTAATTGTTTCTAGATTGCTGACTGTTGCGAACTTGCCACACAGTTGTTGTAGGAAGCAGTTCTTGTATAATTGTTGATGTTTGTGCAAGCACTTGGGCAAGAGCTATAGTGTGTCTCTGCTGGCTGGGTGCGGAAATGAAGTGTGTTGTTGTTGGTTTCCCCGGGTGATTGGGGTACTGTTTTTAGAAATGGAGACTGAAAGGGGTGGATGCGGTGGTCAGATAGTGTAGATAATGTAGGTGTGATTTGTAGATAATTGTTGATCAATATATGTATTTCTCACTCTGTCTCTCCTCGTTCTCAGGACCATACTTCTCAGGAATCTCATCTCAGCTGCCTGTACTCTGCTCTCATCCCTCATAGTCATTGTCCAAGTTTCTGCTGCATATGTCATTATAGGAACATAATATGCTTTGTACATAACTTCTTTAGCTTTAATTGGTATATCCTTGTTCCATACTAGTCCCCGTACCTGTTGGTAGAAAGCACTCCCTAGTTGTATTCTTCTGCTAATTTCCAAATCTAGTCCTCCATCTTCAGTCAGTTCACTTCCCAAGTATTTGAAGTGGTTTCACCACTTCCAATTCCTTATCTCCTACTTTGATTACTCCTTTTCTTTCATGATAGAAATTAATATTAAAAAAATATTAATAATTATAAAAATAATGCAAGTAGCATTAATTAACAATTAATAAATATTAATAGGCCTATTCAATGATAGACAATTAATAATAATGAGTAAACATTAATTGACATTTATGATAATAAATGTTTGAATTATTAATAAATTATAAAATAATTTTGACAATATTGTTGGTAATATTATTGGTATCTTCAACATTAATAATTAATTTGGAGTAGGAATAGATTAACCGAAGGTTAGTAGTTATGAGAAATGCTGTTAGAAGAACAGTAAGAAATGTTGTTAGAAGAACAGTAAGAAATGATAAGTGTTTATATTTTCGATGTTCGATTATACTGACGTAAGATGTCATTTGACAGTTCTATACTTTATTGAATTTATATTTGTAAATAATGTAAATGATTTTATTGAAGTTTTTGAGGATGAGAAGGAGGAGATGATATAAATGTAGTTTTTTAAAATACAGTGATGTATTAAATTTTGAAAGAAGTGACGTACGTGAAGTTTGTCAGGACGTCAGTAAGCAACTGATCGGTTGACAATAATGTCAATATGAGCTGTAGTTTTGCAGTCAGAATATATAATCGGAGTTTTATGTATAGAGTAAAAGAAGCTTATGTTAAACTGAAATAATATTTTAGTAATATTATAGAATAATATAGAATTTAAAGCATTATCCCCTAGGCTCTCGACACTAACTCGAAAAGCTGCAAATAGAACATATACCATCCTAAATGCCCGTGCCCCAACTAATGATAAAAATAATAAGAAAGAACACAAAGATGATGTGGAGGGATTTTGGGAGCTTTTAGATCAGACAGCAACAAACATAAATAAAAGTCACACCAATATTTTAATTGGAGACTTTAATGCCCAGTTAGGAAAGGAAAAAAGATATAGAGACATAATAGGAAAATGGCCAGCACAGAGAAGAACAAACAGGAATGGCATAAGACTGGTGGAATTTTCAGGAACCATGATATGATCTCCAAATCAACTTACTTCAAGAGAAGACCAAATAAACTCAAAACTTGGAAACATCCAGATTGGAAAAAAGGTGAATGGCAACTAGATCATGTTTGTATGGATAAGAACTATCACAGGGAGATCTACAATGTGAAAGTTCTGAGAGGAACAGATACTGGATCGGATCATTACATGATAAAGATTAAAATTAAATTTACCCCATTGACAAAGAAAAAAACTCACCTAAAAAAGAAGAGAACATACGACCCTCATAAACTAACAAATAACAAGGGATACAAAGAACGAACTAGATATATTAATATAACAGATGATCTAGAGGAAATAGTTCCCCAATTGAAACAAATAGCTGAACAAGTAGCCCCAATAAATCCAAGGAAGAAACACCAATGGTGGAACGATGAGTGTGATAATACAGTGGAAGATAGACATCAAGCCTGGTTACGGTATCAGAGTCAAAAAACAGATGAATCACACTTGGATCTCATAAACCAAAGGAAGATAACTCAAAAAATAATACGAGGGGTTAAACGGCTATACCAAAAGGATATACTTCTGATGATCGAAACAAATAGCGCGAAAACAAACTCAAGAGATTACTACAAAATTTTTAGCAAACAACTACAAAGATATGAACCTCCAACATTAATGTTAAAAGACAAAAATGGCGAGTTAGCTCATAGTAATAAAAGAAATACAGAAATTTTAGCAGAAACATTCAACAAGTTGCTAAATTGCGAAGATCCACCAGAACTGCTTCAAATAAATACAGACACCACTATTAAAACACCATCAGAAAACATAAATCCACCCACAATCCAAGAAGTCTACAAAGCGCTGAGAGAGCTCAAAAACTACAAAGCGAGTGGAGAAGATCAATCATTTGCAGAATTGTGGAAATATGCAGCAGAACCAGTGAAGATTGCATTACACCAATGCATAGTGAACATTTGGATCAAAGAAGAACTGCCAGATCATTGGACTACTGCTATAATACATCCATTACACAAGAAAGGAGGAAAATCAAATCCTGACAACTATCGAGGAATTTCCCTTTTGGATATCACATATAAAATCATGTCACGAATTCTATATAATCGTTGTAAAGATCAATTAGAACTGGAAATAGGAGAATATCAAGGTGGATTTCGGCCATGGCGAAGCTGCCCTGAACAGATAATCACCTTAAAATTAGTAATGGACTACTACAAACGTAGACAATAACAGCAAGTCATAACCTTCGTAGACTTCAAAAAAGCTTATGATTATATACATAGATCTTCATTGCTGAAAATACTAAGGAATTTCGGACTTCATCCCAAATTAATAAAAATTATAAAACTAACTCTAACAAACACCAAATCTAAAGTAAAATTCAGAGGAGAAATATCTGAACCGTTTACGATTAAAACAGGATTAAGACAAGGAGATGGTTTATCGCCTCTACTTTTCAATTGTGCTTTGGAATTTGTAATGAGGGAATGGTACAGGGAAAATCCTAGGAACATAAGAATTGGAACCAAGAAAGATCAAATAGATTTAAATTGCTTGGGATTCGCAGATGACTTAGCGTTACTGGCTAATAATATTCAAGAAGCCAGAAATCAAATAATAAGCCTACAAAATATAGCACAAAAAATTGGACTTCAGATATCATTTGAAAAGACAGAGATAATGGTAGCAAATCCACTTGTAATCAATCACATAACAGTAAATAACAAGAAAGTTAAAATAGTGAAGCAATTTAAATACTTAGGAGAAATTATAACTTACAACTTGGATGAGAAACCTGCATGGCAAGAAAGAACTAATAAAATGATAAAAGCCCAAAAATTAACATGGTCTACATATAAAAGAAAATGTCTATCAATCTCAACAAAATTAAAACATTACAAGACGGTGGTTCAACCAGAGGTGACCTATGGAAGTGAAACTCTTTTTAAAGTTACTCAGAAAAACAGAATCGACAAAATTTTAAAAGTAGAAAGGAGAATAGCTAGAACATGCATAAATAAAAAATATCAGAAAGATGGACAGTGGTATACAGAGAACTGGAGCCCATCACTGATACTATTCGGAAGAAACGGCTTTCTTTCTTTGGTCACATCATGAGGACACCAGAAACCAGGTTATCTAGAAAAATTGTAGTGAAACTTTGGAATATGAAACAACAAGTAGGATGGATTAAGGAAATTAGAGAAGATATGAAAGAATTTGAAATAACCTTGGATAACTTGCAAAACAAAACAACAAAATTAAAAAAAACTGAGAGATATAAAAATAAGATTTAAGGCTAAAATAGACAAACGTAATACAGTAAAAAGGGTATTTACAGATGAGGAATGCCTGAGAAGATCAGAGCGGATGAAGAGCTACTGGGCGACTCGGAAAGGAAACTTACTGAAGAAGAGGACCAAGAAATGATTGACTGAAGTGGTCCAATGAGGCCGTAAAAGCAGAATAATAATAATAATAATATTTTAATTTCAAACTCGCGTTTTTATTTTTGAGAGGAGTTGTGGATTAAGACATCAGATGGACATTTCAATTATTTGACTTTTCTTACTAGATAAGCTTATCTATTATCAAATTTATTTAATATAATTATAGGATTTGTTTTTTAAAATTAAATTTAAGTTGTAATTGTTTTCTTTTAATAAATTTAATTGTTTGTTTTCTATAAACTGACTTTAGTGATTTATTTGAGTTATACAGTGAGATTGTGTTGTGGAAATGGATTTAGGTTTAGGAAAGCCCCTTGTCATGTCCCATTTGCCCCGAGAACCATTTGTTTCTCGTACTCACCACTAGATTGAGTTGTTTGCCCAACTTATTATTTTCCATAACAATTACTAAAATGTGCCGTTACTTAGTTGCAATTGAATGTCGTACAATTGTTGGTTAATTTTTTGCTTTCTTATGTAATTTCTGGCATGCAGCCCAATGGGACAGCTTCACCGAGCACCTACATGACACCATCAAAATCAGAGCAACGAGGAAGCATGAAACGCTAGAAAATAAATTAAGAAAACTAGGAGAAACACAGAACCATCAATCTAACGAACAACACACGAATAACAATGAATTCAATTTCCACAGCAGAGTAAACAACAGAACGAACGTAACCTTTTCTCAAGGTGAAATGAATATGTTAGACAAAGGTTTGAAATACAACTGCACAGACGCACACACGAACCACAATATAAAACAGTTAATCACAGATATTGAGATAGCCAGTCACAAGCTCCCAGCAGAAGACAGGGAATTAACCAAAAATCTCGCCACCAACGAAGCCAAAAAAATCCTCAAACGAGAGGGCGATAGCAATAACATTCAAAACAACAAACAACTCAAAGAAATAAAGTCGTTGAAACAAAAAATAAAAGAACATGACTTAATCATCACAAAAGCAGATAAGGGAAACACTACATTAATTTTGAACAAAACAGAATACATTGAAAAAACAGTCGAATTCCTAAACAACAACGAAATCAAGGAATTAACAAAAGACCCCACCAACAAATTCCAAAAACAAATAAAAAGTGCGCTAAAAGAAACAGAATACATACTGACCAAAGCCGAAAAATCAAAACTAATAAACATGAACCCGAAAATACCGTCATTGAGGGGACAACCAAAAATACACAAAAAGGAATGCCCAATGAGACCAATAGTTAATTGTAGGAATGCCCCTAATTACAAAATCAGCAAAGAGTTACTAAAAATCTTAAAATGCCGTCTTTCCAACGACAAAAACAACTCTGTAAAGAACACAACAGAACTAGTAACAGCATTGAACACCCTACAAATGAAACCTAGCTTCAGGCTAGTATCCTTCGACGTAACTAACATGTACACCAATATTCCGATTATTGAAGCAATCAACACTATCGAAAACAACTTAAAATCCAACAATTCGGTAAAAGAAATTGAAGAGATTGTGAGATTACTGAGGGTTGTTCTCACCCAAAACGTGTTTCAATTCGACAATAAAATATACACACAGAGAGAAGGCCTAGCAATGGGATCGCCACTAAGTGGGTTAATCGCTGACGTCTTCATCAATGCACTAGAAAATGCGTTCTTAGAAAAGACTTCAACAAAGGGAATAGTAATATGGAAAAGATACGTAGATGATGTAATTTGCATCTACGATACTGAACTAACAAGCGAAGAAACAATTCTCCAATCCATTAATAGCCTTCACCACTCTATCAAATTCACTAAGGAATCCGAAATAGACCGGAAAATAAATTATCTCGATATAACTATTGAACGCAAAGACAACGACCTTTCATATTCCATATTCCGGAAAGCAACACAAACCTCGCATGCAATCGACAATCAGTCTAATCACCCCAGTACGCACAAACTAGCGGGTTTCAATTCAATGGTGCACAAAGCTTTAAACATACCCATGTCAAAAGACAACTATAATAAGGAAATAAGAACTATTATGCAAATAGCAAAGGAAAACAACTTCTCGCCAAGCAAAATAAATCAAATTATAGCCAAACATAACAATAAAGATAAAACGATTCCCAAACCGGACAGTAATGAGAAAAAATTTGCGCGTTTCAACTATGTGAATGCGAATACATATAAAATCACTAACCTATTCAAAAAGCAAGGCATAAAGATAGCTTTCACGACGAAAAACACAACCGCTAGGCACCTCCTAAATAGTAATCTAAATAAACGTGACCCGTATTCAAGGTCAGGGGTATATTCTATAACGTGCCAAGACACCGATTGTCAAGCTAATTACATCGGGCAGAGTGGAAGGCGAGTAGACACACGTTATAATGAACATAGGAATGCGATAAGATACGGAACACATTCAGCCGTGTGCGAACATATGTGTGACGCAGGGCACAGCTTTACCAACATAGAGTCGGACCTTAAAATAATCCATCACGAATCGAAAGGCAGAGCTCTTGACATAAAGGAAGCAATCGAGATACACCTAGCCAAACGAAACAATCCCAACAATCTAAATGAACACACGTTCATGGAGAGCTCACCCCTCTTCACGCTACTAAAAAACACACCCTGTCGGAAACAAAACACAATTTAGCGACACAGCCAAGCTAGATAAAAAAGGGGGGAAATTAGGGGGTTATAATACGTAAATGTTATCTGGATCAGGTGTACAATGTACTTTTCCTCTGCAATAAACCAAGGCCCATATTCGCGGCAGTATTAAAGGTGCCGGGACGTCCTCATAAGACCGTCAACGCTTAGTTCGAATGGGTTATGCTCCACGCGTGGCGAGGGCTAATCCACGGTCTTTAATAGTTGTAGACCCACCTCATTCAATAACATACATCTTATCTAGGTTGGCAACACCTCACATAAACACATCGCTATCACTCCCCACAGCACGTAGGAACAGGGGGGAGAAAGCAGGGAAAAACCAGTCGTTAAGATAACCACCGCAGTCGACCGCACAGTGCGTTCCAGTGAGCACGAAAACTGCGAGTAGCTGTTGTACGGAAGACAATCAGATAAGTAGTTAGCCTAAAATTTTATAGTTTAACCATAGTTTACAACCATATAATCTCTCTAAAGTACAATCTACGGATAGCTATCACCATTTAGCATTTCACCTAACACATATACTGCATTTAGCATACACTGACAGTTGCAGTACCAATACTGCAACTAAATAATTGTACATATTGTAAATATTTTCACCTGTATTTCAAACATAGATTTTGTAGCCTAAGTGTAATGGATCTGATGATGATCGCTTGACGATCGAAACTGGTCATCCTAGTGTTTTATTAATCTCATGTAATTTATTTCAGGATTAGGGCATACCCCATCTCTTTTGGGTACATTCGTGTTGACCGACTGAAAAGCACTAAACTCTTGTTTACTAAGGCAACACTGAAAATATGGCTTCAAACACCACAACATTATTATTATTTCGGTTAACTAATGCTGGGTATCTCTTGTTTCAAAATTTCATGAAATCGATCCTGTTGTTGGGTATAAAGATCCTCAATATTATAAAAATAATGCAAGTAGCATTAATTAACTATTAATAAATATTAACAGGCCTATTCATTGATAGACAATTAATAAGAATGAGTAAACATTAGTTGACATTTATAATAATAAATGTATGAATTATTAATAAATTATAAAATAATTTTGACAATAATTTTAGTAATATTTATGATATCTTCAATTTGAATAATTATTTTGGAGTAGGAATGGATTAACCCAAGGTTAATAGTTAAGAGAAACGCTGTTTGAAGAACAGTTAGAAATGAGAAGTGTTCATATTATCGATGTTCGATAATACTGCACTGTCACCGTTACTTTTCATTGTGGTGATGGATGACATAATGACCCGAGTGGCACAAGTAATGAGGGAAGGAAAGATGAAAGCAATAGTGTTTGCAGATGATTTGATGATTTGGGGAAACAAGGAGGAAGAGGTACAGGAACAGTTGGACGTGTGGGAAGGAATAATACAAGGATATGGAATGAAATTTAGCATAAATAAGAGTGAGATGGTGATCACAACAAGGAAGGAGGAAAGAACCACAACTGGAATAACAATTGGTGAGGAACAGCTGAAGAAAGTGGAGAGTTTCAAGTATCTGGGAAGCCTGATACAAGATAATGGAAGAAACGATAGAGAAATAAATGAGAGGGGGAGACAGGCAGAAGCATTCCGGAGGAGTGTGAGAACCATGTAATGGAGCAAGGATGTCCCTCAGAACAGCAAAAAGATCATATATCGGATGTACTATATCCCTATCCTGACGTATGCCTCGGAGACCTCTGTTATGAAAGGAAGGGAGAAGAGCAAAATACAGGCCAGTGAGATGAGGTTCTTGAGAAGCAGTATTGGAGCTACAAAGATGGACAGAATAAGAAATGAGAGGATCAGAGAATTAATGAAAGAGGAACCATTACAAGATGGTATAGAGAAATCTAGACTTAGATGGTATGGACATGTAAAATGAATGGAGGAGAAGAGGATACCCAGGAGGATACACGAGACGAAGTGGGAAGGAAAGAGACCGAGAGGAAGACCGAGAGACAGGTGGCTGAAGGGGGTGGAAGAAAGCGTGAAGAAGAGAGGAGAAGACTGAACAAGGCTGGAGGCTGAGAGATGGTGGGAAGACAGAAGACGTTGGAGAGGCTTGTGTTCCAAACAGACCCGGCCAGTGGCTGGAAACTGTGCAAGATGATGATGATGATGATAATACTGATGTAAGATGTTATTTGACAGTTCTACACTTTATTGAATTTATATTTGTAAATAATTTAAATTATTTTATTGAAGTTTTTGAGGATGAGAAGGAGGAGATGATATAAATGTAGTGTTTTTAAATACAGTGATATATTACATTTTGAATTAAGCGACGTACGTGAAGTTTGTCAGGACATCAGTAAGTAGCAGATCGGTTGACAACAATGTCAATATGAGCTGTAGTTTTGCAGTCAAAATATATAATTGGAGTTTTATGTGTAGAGTAATAGAAACTTTTGTTAAACTGAAATAATATTTTAGTAATATGATAGAATTATATTTTAATTTCAGACTCTGAAATAGCTGATACGTTTATATTTTTGAGAGGAGTTGTGGATTATGACATCAGATGGACATTTCAATTATTTGACTTTTCTTACTAGAGAAGTGTGTCTATTATCAAGTTTATTTAATATAATTATAGGTTTTTTTAAAATTAAATTTAAGTTGTAATTGTTTTTTTTTTATAAATTCAATTGTTAGTTTTTTATAAACAGACTTTAGTGATTTATTTGAGTTATACAGTGAGGTTGTGTTGTGGTAATGGATTTAGGTTTAGGAAAGCCCCTTGTTATGTCCCATTTGCCCCGAGAACCATATGTTTCTCGTACTCTCCACTAGATTGAGTTGTTTGCCCAACTTATTATTTTCCATAACACAATCGGATAACTTCGGTACCCACATGTAGTACTTGTCGGTGGGATTTTCACTCTTTTCTAGCCGGGGATCTTCAAGATTCTACAATCCAGCTGATCTTTGGGTTCGACAAGTGACTTTCATGTTTATTCGGGTACAGGACTAAAATTTATTTTTTTCATAGCGAATGGCTTGGCTGAGAGAGGAGCATCAAGTATTTTTAGTATGACATATTTTCTAAGAAGATTGCTTTATTACAGTTACTGTTAGTTTACATGCATAAAGTGTACGTAAACGTTCTACCTAAAAGCAGCAAACGGTTTTACGGGGGAACATATTGTAATGCATGTCAGCAAAGCCCTAACTCATTCATCATTAAATACTTACTGAGCTACAGTCATCATATTTTCAACATAGTGTTTTTATGTTTCAAATAGGACCTTATTTTCACATGATATGTATTCTGGGCCATGCCAATAACCAACAGAAAAAGATATTTGTTTTTATCTCAAACACCCTGCAATCACCATATCTTAATTAGGTAAGCTGTCCATTACTTTAGTCTGACTAAACGTGAATAAGTGATAATGAGTGAGTAGTGTTTACAATCAGAATGATTCAATACATTTTCTTTTTAACACACAATTATGTTCTCTTTCGTTTAAGAATAGGCCCTATGCAATACTCAGTGATAGATTGATGAGTTATACAGCAGTGTTTACCTATTTGTGAGTTTGATGCTGAATTGATTCACTGACAAAAGAGACATACTGGCCTTTTGAGCACCCCTCTTTTGCCTGCGTCACGGTATAGTATGCGTGATGAAGTCTATATTTTAAAAGAATCTTCCTATTTTTGATTTCAGGAATTTGGCAGGTATGTACTGTACTTCACTTCGGTTGTAATGTTTTTCAAATTTAGTTACTTTCATTACAGCACAGAAAATGTGGAGAGCCTCGCCCATTGTAGTCGCAATAGTTCTACTATCGAAACAATGGAAATTACTTCCCCAAACACACCAAAAGTTTTGAAGAAGGGAGACCATCCACAGCATGTTACTTTGAGGTGAGTTATGAAACAAATGACCAGTCAGTGGTGAAAATTAAACTTGGTAAAAAAAGGGGAAAACTTTTGAATAGTATGTATATTTAATTTCAGCAAACCTTGGCAGGGAATAACCAGTAATGCTGGAAGAAAACAGACTAGTTGGGAGGGGACACAAATAGCAATATTTTCACATTGAAACAATTATTTATGGAAATGATACGAACCATTTTGACATCTGTATTGCCTTACAATAAATTTCGAAAACAAACTTGTTAATGATATTTGTTGTGCCTAGTCAATACTTATCTTTATTTATAAAAATCACTTGTACATGTTTTGAGCATTGATTAGCTCTCCTTCAGTGAGTTTCTCAAGTTCAATTCCATGTTATATTACATTAAAGGACACATTGAAAAACATTTATCTATATTATCAAAATTTGTAGTATGAATTGTGTAAGTTATAACTGTAATGTGGATATATGTGATAATATGGATAAATGTTTTTTAATGTAATATACAGGGGGTCTCTCACAAGTAATGTCGTTTTTTAAGGAAATTATATTTTGAAAATTTTCTGACATGTAATTAAATCATTCTTCAAAGTAGAAACCATCAGATTCTATGGTCTTGTGCCATCTTTTAGCGAGGTTTCTTATCCTGCGATGGTACCAGGTCGACAAATTTTCACCTCTCATTCTTTGAAGTGTCGTTTTCTCTTATCTGTTGTTCGGTAATGTCAGACCCAAAAAAAAGTTGCTTTTGATGCGAAGAATTGGGCGAGACCCACTTTCACAGCTTCAATGTTTTTGAAATTTCGTCCATGCATGAAATGGGCCATGGATCAAAATGAAATGGTAATCTGAAGGGACAATGTTGGTTGGTTCTTAAGTTTAGGGGCTGCCACAACACGGTCATGTAGCCCCATGTACTTTAGGTGTGTGTAGAATCTGTCTGATAACCGGTGTTAATTGTGATGACTGTAATAGTGTGTGTTATCTGTTTTTTTTAAATTCAAGTAAGGACTGCAGACGTTTGAATTTTTCAAATAGTTCCTACTTTTGCCGCCCAACGCCACCGTCAACTACTACTACCCAGAAGAACTAACAGGGATGTAAAACCAATAACATTATTATTATTTCTGTTAACTAATGCTAGGTTTTTCTTGTCACAGAATTTCATGAAATCGTTCCTGTTGTTGGGAATAAAGATCCTCATTATTATAAAAATCAATTGTGGATACAATGCGAAAAAGGAGACTTGCTTTTTTCAGCCACATAGTAAGACTACCAGACACCAGACTACTGAAACAATTATTCAATTTCTTTTGGAAAAGTAAAACCAAGAACAACTGGTTCGTTGAGGTCCAGAATGATTTAGACGAGCTAAATATTACAATGGAACAAATTGCAGAGAGAAAAGAGAAGAGGATTCTGAGAAGTAGGGATACAAGATTGAAATTAAAAACAGTCAAACGAAAACAGTACACCATTACAAATGAAGAGAGGGCGGCCAGGTCGGAGAGATTAAAGAAGCTCTGGGAGAAGAGGAAGTTGAGAAGCCATTACAACTCTAATATTGTAAAGACTGTAGTGTATATGGATTGATTTAAGTGCTCCAATGTGGGCGTAAACTATGTAAATAAATTATAAAAATAATGCAAGTAGCATTAATTAACAATTAATAAATATTAATAAATATTAATAGGCCTATTCAATGATAGACAATTAATAAGAATGAGTAAACATTAATTGACATTTATAATAATAATGTTTGAATTATTATCAAGATCTATAGTATGAATTGTGTAAGTTATGTGATAATGTGGATATATGTGATAATATCGATAAATGTTTTTTAATGTAATATACAGGGGGTGTCTCATAAGAAATGTCGTTTTTTAAGGAAATTTTATTTTGAAAGTTTTCTGACAAGTTATTAAATCATTCTTCAAAGTAGAAACCATCAGATTTTATGGTCTTGAGCCGTCTTTTAGCGAGGTTCTTTATCCTGCGACGGTACCAGGTTGACAAACTTTCACCTATCATTCTTTGAAGTGTCATTTTCTCTTATCTGTTGTTCGGTAATATCAGTCCCAAGATGTGATGCTTTTGATTCGAAGAATGGGCAAGACCCACTTTCACAGCTTCAATGTTGTCGAATTTTCTTCCACGCTCGAAATCTGAAGGGACAAGATCAGAGCTGTACAGTGTATGTTGTAGCACTTTGACTCTTCCCAATTCCTGAATTTTTTCCATGGTCATTCGTGTAGTATGAGGTCTCGCATTGTCCTGCTGCAAGAGAACTCTATTTCGGTGAATTGGCTGGCTGCGTGGCTCAACGGTAACGTTCTCGCTCACTGTGCCCAAGGTTGCAGGTTCGTTTCCTGGCTCAGTCAGCTGGCATTTGAGGGTGCGCAAATGCGAGGTAGCCGTGCCAGTATATTTACTGGCACGTTCAAGTTCCCCTTCGGGGCAGAATTCTGACACCCCGGCTTCTCTAAAAGCCAGAGTAGTTAACAGGGACGTAAAACCAATAACATTAGTATTATTATTTCGGTTAACTAATGCTGGGTATCTCTTGTCTCAAAATTTCATGAAATCGTTCCTGTTGTTGGGAATAAAGATCCTCATTGGCTGCATACCCGTTTGGATTCAACTGCCAGTTATCGGACTAATTGATCACATACCCAAGTACATGGGACTGATGAAGAAGACGCCTCAAGCCTCTAAAATGAATTAACAACCATCATTATTTCGCATCTAATATGGCAGTTGAGGAAAAAAAGTTAAATATTGTCCTATTTTCAATTTACTTTGACCTTGAGGCAATCTCAATTCCCTCCTCTTAACGAAACATTGCTACAACATGCAGGTTAAATACTATGTTAATAAGAACAATATATTTTTATGCTTCATCTAGGGTCTATATGGAAAAAAGGTTTTGATATACTGTACTTGCTTTTGTTGTGCGTTTCATTCAAAAGTGAAACATTGCGCCGATAAAGGTCTATTAATAATAATAATAATGCGCGTCAGAGTAGCAGTGGAAGAATAAAATCAACAAGGTCGCAAAATGGACAGGGGAAAAGACGTCTTGCTCGACCCGGTGCTGGGCCCAAGGTTTTCGGAGCGAGCAAAAGATGATTTCCAAAAAACCAAATGCAAACAAATAATTGCTTAATGGAATAATCAAAAGTGCAAAAACGAGATTCCCATAAAATTAATTAAAGAAATCCCAGAGCCGTGTTAATCGTGCCTTTGTTACGTCACAAAGACAAGATTGACGAAATCGAGATAAGGATAAGGATAAGGAAGGGGAACTTAAATGTAAGAAATGAAAAGACAAGGGAGCTATATTACTTAAAATATAAAAATGTATTAAGGATAAAAGAAAGAGCGTGTACACGAAATAAACATATTATTTAAAACAAAGAAAAAGGCAAGCTATGACAAGATCAGTAATACAAAAGAAACCCAATACCAAGAATAAAGAATTCAAAAACTTAAAAAAAACTGAAAAGCACGACAGAACCTGAGTACCGCTCAACAACATGAATCTAACGAAAAGATACAAACTTGAAAGAAAATAAAACGAAACTTACAAAAGTTAGAGAGAAACGACAAACTTGCAAAAAGTCAAACTTCGAACTGCTAAGACGCGAAGCTTTTCATGATGTTATGTAAACATACCGGAGGGAAGGGGGAGGAGTGAGGGGAGTAAAACAAAGGGGAGAGAGATCTCACGGAGATAGGAGGAAGGAGAAGACAAGGGGAATTATAATTAAGTTATGTAATACGGCGAAAATCGAAAGAGAAAAACAAAACAAAAGGAAAATGAGATATACGGAGATACATTACATTACAATTGACTTGGGACGAAAGAGACCGGTAAAAATCGAAAGCACGCTATAATAAAATAGGCTTATATTCCAACATAATGCCGCACCAACGCGACATATAAAAAAAAGAATAATATGACATCGGAGCTGGAGAAAATCCCAGTTAACCACCGTCACATATATTCTATAAACAAAAGGGACACGTATTAGTGGGACGTTGGACATCAGTCCCGTTACCTCACACATACTGTCCACAAACAAAGGTCCAATTGCTACCAATCAAATGAAACATTTGTGGTACAAAGAGACACCGACGCAAAAGACGAGCACTAAGGCCCGACAGGAAATATATATAAGCCAAGACGCAGAAACGCAATACTTTCGAATCTTACAGGTATTAACCAAAATAATAAAACTGTGAGAAGGGCACATAACAAAAGCAACAAAAAGAACTCCGCCGTATGACATTACGCAAGGTCCCGGAGATCTGGTTCAAGGATTAAAATACTAACAATAACATCTTGAAAAGGAAAGAGAATTAAGCAAAAGAAGGAACGTTTAACAAAAACAATTACATTGCGTTAGATAGAAATACATTGAGCCGTACTCACATTCCGCTGCGCCATGAGGGTGGGCCTCTGCCCGAATACACACGTTCGCCTTACATCTCGGCGCGTCTAAGACTGACTTAGCTTCTGTCCCCCCAGAGGGGAGAGAAGCCTCTCAGAAAAATCAAATGCGTAGTTTGGGAGTGGCCCCAAACTCGCGTCAAATATTGTCAGAGCCAATGGCAGAACGAATTGCACAACAAAATGCAAGGTAGCAACAACACTAGCCAATACGAGAGAACAAGGCAGTATGTAGCCAGGGGTTGCACAACGTTAGACAGAGAGATACATACAGACAAACTGCGCACTTTTAAACTCTCGAGGCGTAATATAGAGATGTCACAACACATGACAATAATAATAATAATAATCATGATGATAATAATAATAATTACAATAAATTCTGAAAAGTGGTTCAAATTCCACCGCTTTCTCCAAAAAAAATTCTTTTACATAACAAAGGCATAAAAGAATTTTTTCTTTTTCATAACAAAATTATATAAAATAACATTCTTCGATTAGATACATTTGAACAGGGTGAAGGAAAGAAGATTACATCATGTACACCAGATACACACATGAAAAATTAAGACATAATAAAATGTTCTCACATTTCTCTTATTCATAAGACGCAGCTTAATTAAAAGTTCTTTGAACGTCATAACTTCCATAAAAGGCTTGACGAAACGCAAGTCTCTTTTCTCAAACACACATATATTTTCATACACACGTATTCACGAAGATGTTCACTGGTGAGGAAAATTTTTTCTTTTTTGGTACGAAAGAAAAAAAAACTTTAAGATGAAATTAAAACAACAAAAATTCAAATCATATAAAGGATCAGTACAGGCGTGAAATAAAGGCGGATCCTACCTCTACTGCACGTCAATACGTCACACATATAAAAAATGGATGTACCAAAAAGAAAATAATGATAATAAAACGGTCAATCTTGAGCTAGACTCTGCCAGATGACGTGGAGAAAGCGAAGTCTTCTTAATGGCGACCTTCTGGAAATCAGCCAATTTTCTAATAATAAAAGAAAGAGAAAGGTTAAATCATGATCACAAAAAAATATAAAGGGGAGCACCCTGTATACAAAATAAGGCTTGCGTCGGGGAAATATTTGGGGTTACATAAGCTGCGTAAGGGGGAAAGTGGATTCATTCTGCTAGCTGGAAAGTAAAAGTATGAATAGGCAGGGTCGTCAGACCAAATGAAAGAAGAGAAAACGAGCCGTGAACAGGGTCTAAAGGATACACCGGCCACTTCTCAGGTACTTGGAGACTAGCTATCGCTACCGGAAACACTCTCCAAATATATGACAGATACAGGAAAATAATACACATTATCTTAGAGAAAACATATTAGATTGAAATGATTTATAAAAACATGATTTCACAAAAACGTAAAACAGAAGTTACGATAAATAGTAAACAACTATATCAATAGACAAATCACTGTCACTACAAGAAAAGAATGTAAGTCAACAGACCATCTCAGGCACTGCCGAACAATAGCAAGTCGTGTCTGCAGCTCGGACAATGGGTCGGGCCGGCTCCTTACAACAAAAGCAGGCAGGTACTGGAAATTGCCTTAGGTAGAAGTATAGTTCAACACATCTTTCGAAATCCTCCGTGTAACTCAGGCGGCCACGGGTGTCTCCTGCCTAACTAGATACATAGCAGGAGTAAAGGGGAAAAATGTACTAATAACCTTCGTCAAATGACATTAGGTACTAACAAATAAAAAGGAATAATAACTCAAAGAAGCTGTCAAAATAAAAAATGCCATCCCGGACAGAGAACGAAAATCCAAATAATTACGTTACAAAATACCTTCCAAATAAAAGGAACAGACTGGAACCTCGCATAAAACCAATCAAGACCAGACATACAATCAATCAAACTCGAAACCCAATAATAAATATTACCAACCCACAAAAATAAAATGGTTACAGCGTCAATATACGGGCCGTAGACCTCAGAGGTACCGCATTAAAAAAAAAAAAAGACACAGAGGGTATGGCCTATCCCATACAAATATAAGAAAATTGGGTAATGCACGCCAGAGTAGTTCACACGAACATCAATGTCCCATAACACGGAAGCCGTAGACCTAAAATGGTTGGTATCTCTGAGTAATACTTATCGTATATTTGGTTTGCCAATAAAAACGAATAAATAGTTCGTACGTAATATATATATATATAGTTTAAATTGAATAGGGTATAAAATCAAAATTGAACTAAATTTGAAACCACCCACAAATAACTGTTGATAAAAATTCATTAAACTCATTGACACACACATTCATCTCAAAATACAACCAACAACAACAACACTACATACATACTCCTTCCCATAAACAAATCAAAATTTCCCCATTACATCAGAATGCTAATATGAGTCGTTGGAACACCATGGAAACTCAAATAACGGACTACAGGTCATCGTGACAAACTTCATCCCATACTAAAGATTGACGAATCGTGTAGAATCTATGTACATCCTAAGTGGGCGTCGAAGCCGTGGGACAGGTCCCATACCCTAATCCCGACGAAGACCTCACCTAGCAGGTTTCCCAACGAAATACACACTGCCATACTGAACATATAGTAACATCAAGCTTACCGTATATAAACAATTTTAAATGAAAACCTACATTGAAATCCCCTGACAAAAATAAAACAATCACCCTCCCTAATTATGAAACAAACTTAACTCCCAATCATAACACACATAATAGCTCAACAGACCATTCATTCATAACTGAAACAACAAACACTATACTAACATCAAACGTTAGTATAATTACGCGAGGCTCAAGGTGGGTCGGGGCGACCGTAGGATTTAAAGAGACGGTTCCCATAAGTGGGCCCACCTTCATTGGGGAAAACTTCGGAGAAAGAGGGGCGGGGGGTTTTAGGCTGTACGGTAATGACAAGGAACCTGTCAGCAGCTGTTCCAGACTGAGACGTATGAAGGGGTGAGGCGAGTTCTGAGAAATATCACAGTTAACAAAGCGACTATTTACAACAAAGGTAAGGACTCAAACCCTTGAGAGAAATGCATTTTCTACTTCACAGAAAGTAAAATAAAAACGTCCACAACACTGACGAAATGAAAAGGAAGAGAAAGCAAACAAAATTTCCTGTCGCCTTAAAATCACCGTTAACTAAACAAATGTCTACTAGAGGAAGCAAATACATAAAAGTAGGTTACAATACCGTGACGTGTCGTGTTCCAGCGATGCGATGTACTCACTGATATGTTGCCACTGTTCACCTCGAAGCTGGGTCTTTTGGATGTCTTGTTTACTTGAGGGACTAAACCACCTTTCCTTGGAGATGGGTTTCCTGGATGCCCGTAGTTCACACAGAAAGTAACTTCACCCTTTCTTCAGGGGTGGGGAAAAACAATTCACTGAATTCCTTAAACTCAAAGAAAAACAAATTTTAATACAATGTAAATGAAGAGAAAAATAATAAAAGGTTAATAACTTGAGAGAGGTGAGGAGGGAACGATTTCGCACGCAACCACGCGATCTGCTACCATTGCGCCGATAAAGGTCTATTAATAATAATAATAATGCGCGTCAGAGTAGCAGTGGAAGAATAAAATCAACAAGGTCGCAAAATGGACAGGGGAAAAGACGTCTTGCTCGACCCGGTGCTGGGCCCAAGGTTTTCGGAGCGAGCAAAAGATGATTTCCAAAAAACCAAATGCAAACAAATAATTGCTTAATGGAATAATCAAAAGTGCAAAAACGAGATTCCCATAAAATTAATTAAAGAAATCCCAGAGCCGTGTTAATCGTGCCTTTGTTACGTCACAAAGACAAGATTGACGAAATCGAGATAAGGATAAGGATAAGGAAGGGGAACTTAAATGTAAGAAATGAAAAGACAAGGGAGCTATATTACTTAAAATATAAAAATGTATTAAGGATAAAAGAAAGAGCGTGTACACGAAATAAACATATTATTTAAAACAAAGAAAAAGGCAAGCTATGACAAGATCAGTAATACAAAAGAAACCCAATACCAAGAATAAAGAATTCAAAAACTTAAAAAAAACTGAAAAGCACGACAGAACCTGAGTACCGCTCAACAACATGAATCTAACGAAAAGATACAAACTTGAAAGAAAATAAAACGAAACTTACAAAAGTTAGAGAGAAACGACAAACTTGCAAAAAGTCAAACTTCGAACTGCTAAGACGCGAAGCTTTTCATGATGTTATGTAAACATACCGGAGGGAAGGGGGAGGAGTGAGGGGAGTAAAACAAAGGGGAGAGAGATCTCACGGAGATAGGAGGAAGGAGAAGACAAGGGGAATTATAATTAAGTTATGTAATACGGCGAAAATCGAAAGAGAAAAACAAAACAAAAGGAAAATGAGATATACGGAGATACATTACATTACAATTGACTTGGGACGAAAGAGACCGGTAAAAATCGAAAGCACGCTATAATAAAATAGGCTTATATTCCAACATAATGCCGCACCAACGCGACATATAAAAAAAAGAATAATATGACATCGGAGCTGGAGAAAATCCCAGTTAACCACCGTCACATATATTCTATAAACAAAAGGGACACGTATTAGTGGGACGTTGGACATCAGTCCCGTTACCTCACACATACTGTCCACAAACAAAGGTCCAATTGCTACCAATCAAATGAAACATTTGTGGTACAAAGAGACACCGACGCAAAAGACGAGCACTAAGGCCCGACAGGAAATATATATAAGCCAAGACGCAGAAACGCAATACTTTCGAATCTTACAGGTATTAACCAAAATAATAAAACTGTGAGAAGGGCACATAACAAAAGCAACAAAAAGAACTCCGCCGTATGACATTACGCAAGGTCCCGGAGATCTGGTTCAAGGATTAAAATACTAACAATAACATCTTGAAAAGGAAAGAGAATTAAGCAAAAGAAGGAACGTTTAACAAAAACAATTACATTGCGTTAGATAGAAATACATTGAGCCGTACTCACATTCCGCTGCGCCATGAGGGTGGGCCTCTGCCCGAATACACACGTTCGCCTTACATCTCGGCGCGTCTAAGACTGACTTAGCTTCTGTCCCCCCAGAGGGGAGAGAAGCCTCTCAGAAAAATCAAATGCGTAGTTTGGGAGTGGCCCCAAACTCGCGTCAAATATTGTCAGAGCCAATGGCAGAACGAATTGCACAACAAAATGCAAGGTAGCAACAACACTAGCCAATACGAGAGAACAAGGCAGTATGTAGCCAGGGGTTGCACAACGTTAGACAGAGAGATACATACAGACAAACTGCGCACTTTTAAACTCTCGAGGCGTAATATAGAGATGTCACAACACATGACAATAATAATAATAATAATCATGATGATAATAATAATAATTACAATAAATTCTGAAAAGTGGTTCAACATCAATCACCTGTTGCCTCCTGAGACTGTGTTCTCTGGACTAACAACTTAAATCACTGGTCAATGGGAGGTTTTCTTTGTCAGGAGAATGACTTTCTACACTGAAACCACTATCCGCCTAGGTTGACAAACTTTGACCTTTCAAGTGTCATTTTCTCACATCTGTTGTTTGGTAATATTAGTCCCAAGAAATCTTGATCCCTTATCAATTGTTTTCTAAAAAGAGTGTATTAAAAATTAACTGGTGTGAAAATCACAGTCAGAGTGGTAGTATTTCTAAAAATGATTGTTCATTTCTTAAAAGGTGACATGTTAGAAACTTTCATATGATACATTTAAATAGCATATTTTGGCCATTGTCTACTAGTAATTCATTTACCCTTAAAAGCAATATTTTATTGGGAACAGGATTTATAGGATTTTTGCTCTCAGACCCTCTATTGTTTTTTTCTTTTTCTTGGGTTCCTGCCTAAAACAATGTATCAAGGTTTCACTGTACTTGCTCTTTACCCAAGAAAGACTTGCTTACTTCTTAAGTTTGATTATTGCTTGAAAGACTTTGTTTTTATACTTTCATACTTCTGATTAATTTGGAAAGTTTCCGAATTTTTACCTCATCTTCTTAATTGCTATTATTTCTTCCGAATTTTGACTCCCAGTGATATATTGTTAAAAAAGAAAAATCGCTGCAAATAATTGCCTCTCCTAAGAAGAATATCGTAATTATTTCTATGATCTGCGCAACCTAGGTTTTGTTTGTCAGTTAGTGTGAATTTTGCCGTCACTTCTCGCTTGGCAGTTGACCCTTCAGTGGATCAGCAGATCAGGCTACAACATGCTGATTGATTGAATTTCGCACACAAAGCGGTGCATTTGTTACGAGCAGCAGTATGACGGTGCATTTTTGAAGTGAACAAATTCGGCCAAACGTTCCACTCTAAATCAGTAATCAGTTTCAAGGATATCACCCATATGTATATACTGGGATACATACATACATATTCAAATCGTGTTCCAGCTATTGCTGGGTCTGGGTGTTACGAGTGTTATTCTATCTTCCCACCACTTCTCGTCCTCCACTTGATGCCAGTTAACTCCTCTTCTCTCTATACAGACTCTCACTCCTGTACTCCAGCACATTCTTGGACGCCCTCGAGGTCTTCTTCCATCGATCTTAGGTCTTCCTTCATTGTTGGTCACCTTTGCCCGCTCATCCTCTTAACATGTTCATACCATCGTAGTCTCTTTTTCTCTACCCCCTCTCTCATGCCGTCCTGATTTAGTTCTTTTCTAATTTCTACATTTCTTCTGACCGATCTTGTTCTCCCTTTAACTGCTCTGAGAAACCTCATTTCACCTGCTTGCAGTCTGCTCCAGTCCCTTTCTTTCACTGTCCATGTTTCTGCTCCATACGTGACAATGGGTGAGTAATAAGGAGAAGTTTAGGTTTTTCTGGAATTTCTTTGTACCAAACTGGATGTTTTATTGTTTGATAAAAATTTCCTCCTTTTTACAGGCACTAGATATTTCTTTACCTATATGAGTGAAACTGTCTACCACTCTGTGGGGTTTACTATCCAACTCAATATTTCCACTTATCTTTCTATCTGTTCCGAATATCATAACTTCACTCTCATCTGTATTTATTTTTAATCCATACCTTTCCATAACTTCCATGCTCCGAGTTGTAACTGTACATCTTCTTCGTTAATACCCCATAAGGCGGTTGTTGGCATGGCTATGATTACATGTGATGTGAAAATAATATTATATTTCAATAATTGCAGAAATAAAAAAAGATGTTTGTAGCTCAGTTTGCTGATAACATTGTATAATGTCCCTGTGTGAAGCTGTTTGCTGCTTGTACATAGAATCGTTCTGTACAATGTATGCATCTATACTACATGAAGATGTAGTGCAGTGATGTTCTTACAAAATGTTTCATACGTACTAGGCATGCTGACGTTGTGATTTGATGTGTTTCGATATAAGTACAAATAATCTTACTGAAGATACTAAGATTTTTTTAACATAGCGAATGGTTTGGCTGAGAGAGGACCATCAAGTAATTTTTGTGTGACACATTTCGTAAAGGCATTGCTTCATTACAAAGACTGTTAGTTTGCATGCGTGAATTGTATGTAAACTCTCTATGTACAGGCAGCGAAGGGTTTTACAGGGGAACAGATTGTGGTGTATGTCGGCAAAGCCCTGAGTCATTCATCGTTAAATACTAACTGAGATACAAACATCATATTTTCAACCAAATTTTTTTATGTTTTATATAGGATTCTCAAAAAGTGCCATAGCTCCCTGGAACATGTAGGCATTCTGTCAAGGGTAGACAAGAAAAACGCATTGCAGCAATTGACTGCTTTGACCACCGTCGATTTACAGAGACTACCTGACGATATGACCATGTGGCCAGCATTCAGGTGAGATCACATTGCTCTGCTCTTCATTTATATTTTACAAGGTAATAGTAGTGCATCAAATTTTAAAGAAAATTACAACGCCAAGAATAATTACATCAACTGCTAAGACGTATACAGTTGCAATATCTGAATGCGCTTCATATCTTCAAGTCATAAATGCCTCGCCAACGTTCAAACATAAGCCGCCGGTCTCGACGCACAATCACAGAACATCAAAGGAGATCAAACCCCACAGATCAAGAACGTTTAGATGATTATGAACGTATCAGAGTCAGAACTTCTCAATGTGAAACGTATTTCAATTTAAAGGGCACGGTTATGGTCGGATAAAATAGTATTTTGTCCTTACCGAGTTCCGTTGGAATCGCTCCAGGTATTTAGATTTTAAAGGGATACACACATCTGCACACATACATCTGCTTCATTTTCTTCCTTTCCTTTCATTCCACACAATAACCACTGCAACGCAAGGCAGGATATTGCATTGAATGATGTGTTTTCTTGAAGAATCTATGCTCGCTACAACACTTTCATTTACTTGCGTGTTTCATGTCAGACCGAGCCACAGCAAAGCGTGGCCAGGTTCAGCTGGTTATATGTAAATAGGAAAAGAAACTTTTGATGAACAGAATTGATCTATATATTGTATTCTTATGGAAAAATATCACTACATACTGGCTCATATCAGCCGAAAACTATCGCATAATCACATATGCGTAATTTAATTATGTTATTACTATCACATCACCAATCTGATGCTTTAGCAATGGATGGACCAAGTACCACATTTGCACTAAAACCTGGCCAGCAAGAAAGCAAAGAAGTGGCTGAGGTAAGTATGCTGTTACTATTAATTTTTCTAATATGATATTGGGGATGGATGTCTCATCGGTAGAGATACGGGAAAATCACAACTGTGATAAATGCATATTTTACTCCTTTCTCATTTATTCTGAAGGCAAGTAGCAGCCTTCCAGAATAAATCAATTATTTAGTTGTCTTATAGACTGTGAAGATATTGATAAAATTAGCAAACTAATGGCTAAACTGCGTTCTGCTGCACGGCTGAAAGCAACGGGAAACTATAGCTGTAATGCTATTCCCGAGGATATGCACCCCTCTATGCATAATTACATGTGATGATGGCCTTCTCTCTTGTTAAATTCCAATCCGGAGGTAAACTAGTCCCACTTTTGGTTCTCCAGGTGGTGACTACTCGAGAGGGGGTTAAACAGAAGTGACAAGGAGGATTCTGACATTCTACAGATCAGAGCGTGGAATGTTTTAAGTCTGCTAGGCAGTGGAAGGTTAGAAAACTTGGAAATGGAAATGGATAGGTTGAGTTTGGATTAGGTTTAGATTAGTGAAATGGGATGGCAGGATGGACAGGACTTCTGGTGAGGAGACTAGAGGGTCATTAGCACCAAATCAAACAACGGCTATGCGGAGGCAGGTCTCATATTAAGTAGGAAACTTGGACTGCGGGTGGAATATTATGAGCAATATGGTGAACGGATTATTGTAGCTAAAATCAATACATAATTTATATGCATCACAGTGGTATACCTACCAGTCAAGCTGATGATGATGATGTTGAAAAGGTCTACGAAGAAGTAGACGAAATTCTGAGGTATGTCAAGGGTGATGAAAATATTTTAGTAATGGGAGATTGGAATGCTGTTTTAGGAAAAGGAAGTAAAGGGAAGATAGTAGGAGATTTGGATTAGGTGAAAGGAATGACCGAGGAAGCAGGCAGATGGAATTCTACACCGAGCATTAATTGGTCATAGCTAACACCTTATTCAATAACCACTATTGAAGAATATACACATGCATGAGACCAGGAGATCCTGGACATTACAAAATCGTCTTTATTATGATCAAGCAGAGATTTCAAAACCAGATTTTGGGTTGCAAAACATATCCCGGTGCTGACATAAACTTTGACCACAATCTGGTTGTTACGAAATGCAGACTTGAGTTGAAAAAACTGAAGAAAAGTCAAAAGCCAAAGATGTGGGCAATATATAGACTGAAAGAGAAGGATGCAAACGAAAGATTGAAGAGAGTATAAAGGAAGGACTAATGAAAAACCATAAACAAACTTCAATTGCAGACGAATTGGCATTTTTGAAGAATGAAATAACAAAATCAACAGAAGAAAACATTGGTACGAAAGAAAGAATAGGTAGCAAACAGTGGATCACTCAGGATACTAGTAAGGTGGAAACATAACAACGTAAGAGTTGGAAAGGGGAAAGCAGAATACAGACGTCTGAGAAATGAGGTTAACAAGAAGTGCAAGGAAGAGAAAGGAGAATGGTTGAAAGAGAAATGTGTGGGTATAGAAAATTGTCTGAAGTTATGAAAAGTAGACACAGCTTATCGAAGAATTATTTGGTTGGTTCTTAAGTTTAGGGGCTTTGACAACGCGGTCATGTAGCCCCATGTACTTTGGGTGTGTATATAATCTGTCTGATAACCGGTGTTAATTGTGATGACTGTATTAGTATGTGCTATCTGTTTTTTTTTTTTTTTTAATTCAAGGAAGGACTGCAGACTTTTGAATATTTCAAATAGTTCCTACTTTTGCCGCCAAACGCCATCGTCAACGACTACTAGTTCAGAACTTAGCTACCAGACGCCACCACATTTGGGTCTTGGCAACGAACGTGGGAACCTAAGAGCGTTGTTTACATTCTTAACCTATACGATTTAGCTTCACACAGGTGTAATTAGTGTAAGGTACTTCAACATGCCATAAATCTATGACATGGGACCGCCGGCTTTGCTTACCCTCCGAAGGAAGGCATGCTGAGGGATTTTTAATGCTCTTAAAAAATCCGACGACTTCAGCCGGATTTGAACCCGCAATCTTGGGCATAGAAGCTCAGCATGCTACCAACTATGCCACCGAAGCCGCCATCGAAGAATTAAGAATACTTTTGGGGAAAAGAACAATAAGTGCTGTAATATTATGGACACAGATGGAAAGCCTCTAACAGATAGGGAAGAAAAGGTTGAGAGAAGGAAAGCTTACATAGAGTGTTTGTATAAGGGAAAGGAGATTGTGAATCAAGTAATGGGAAGGAAGAGTATGTTGATGAGGATGCAAAAGGAGATTTAATATTGAGATCAGAATTTGACAGAGCATTGGATGACTCACGCAGGAACAAAGCACCAGGCATAGATGATATACCGATTGAGTTCCTATGCTGCATAGGTGATGATGGTTTGATTAGGTTATTTCATTTGGTGTGTAGGATTTATGAGACAGGTGATTTCAAGAAGAATGTTATCATCCCTATACCGAAGAAAGTAGGAGCTGACAGATGTGAAGATTACCGTACAATCGGTTCGATTACTCATTCTTCAGAGATCCTATCTAGAATAATTAACAAGAGGATGGAAAGCCAGATAGAAACGGAGTTTGGTGAAGACCAGTTTGGTTTCAGGAGAAATGTAGGAACAAGGGAAGCTGTACTAAGTCTTAGGGTGATTTTGGAAGGTAGAATAAGGAAAGATAACAGAATGTTCATGGCACTTGTAGACTTAGAAAAGGCTTTTGATAACATTGATTAGGCTAAATTGTTTGACTTTTGAAAACGATTCGAATAAAGTACAGGGATAGGAGGGTGATCTACAATCTATACAGAAACCAGACAGCAGTCATTCGAGCAGAAGGACATGAGAGAGAGGCTGGTATTCAGAACGGTGTAACGCAAGGCTGCAACTTATCACCCATACTTTTCAATATTTACATTGAACAAGCATTGAAAGAAATTGGAGAAAAATTTAAAGTGGGAGTGATGATTCAAGGAGAAATAATTTCAACTCGTGAGATTTGCTGATGACATCGTCATCTTGGCCGACTAGCCTGAGGATTTGGATGAGTTTTTGAATGGTATGAACTCCATCTTGAGGAAGGAATTCATGATGAAAATTAATAAATGTAAAACAAAAATATTGGAATGCAACCGAAATAAATCAGAAACTCCCATGGACATCAAATTGACAGGTGGAAAGTTCAAGGAAGTAGGATATTTCTGTTACTTAGGAAGCAAAATAACCAGTGATGGACGAAGCAAACAAGGAAAGCACAGGCAAGGAAAGCATTTCTATAGAAAAGGAATCTGTTGACATCGAATATAGATTTAGGTATAGGAAATCGTTTTTAAAAGCCTTTCGAGCATGGCGCTCTATAGAAGGGAAACTTGGACTATTGTTGCAGCAGAAAAGAGGAGAATTGATGCGTTAGAAATGTGGTGTTACAGGAGAAGTAGGAAGATCAGTGGGTAGATAGAGCTAAAAGCGAAGAGGTATTAGGACGAACGGAAGAGGAAAGATGTTTCTGGCGACTGATAACGAAGAGAAAAGATAGGCTGGTAGGACACATACTAAGTCACCCAGGAATAGCAAGCTTAGTTATGGAAGGAATGGTTGTGGATTAGAACTGTAGAGGTAGATCAAGGTTAGAATATGTTTAACAGATTGCTTTGGGTGTAGGGTGTGGTAGGTATGTAGACATGAAATGATTAGCTCAGGACAGGGAGGCATGGAGTACTGTATCAAACCAGTCAAAATTCTGAAGCCTCAAACAACAACAACAACAGATCGATGCACGTAAAATGAGCTGTGTCTGGTACTTCTACAAGATAATTGATTTCGACCAGTTTCTTCCATCCCTATGTATATAAAAATGTACTTTTGTTCCTGTCTGTCTATCTGTACCTCCATCATTGTCTTTTGGGAAGTTTCCAAGGTTATTTCCACCTGAAGAAGAAGATCTTAGGTAAATGTAGCTTGAGAGCTAATTTGTTACCAATCCTGTAATTTTGGTCTTCAATTTAGACCTTCTGAGTCAGGCTGGTTTATTTTACTGTCTGGTTTTCAGGTCCAGATTGGGCCATCAGGGTATTGAGATGTTTTGAATAGATTTAATTTGTTTTGTGGACACATGGTGTCTTTGCTCTCGTATAAGTGGTTCTTATTTAACAACAACCACATTTTCACTCCAAACCAGCAAATTCTGGCGGTCAATCACCACTTCCATTATCTCAACAAAACATCACATAGACTTCAACTAACAAAGTTTGACGAGTTGAATTATCTCAACTAATGCTGCGACTAAATAAGTGTATATATTGTAAATAATTTCTCCCATACTTTCAGACATAGATTTTATAGCCTAATTGTAATGGATCTGATGATGATCGGTTGACATTCAAAACTGGTCATCCATGTGTATTTATTAATCTCATGTAATTTCATTCAGGATTAAGAATAACCGATCTCATTTGGGTACAATCTTTTTGACCACTGAAAAGCATCAAACTTTTGTTTTATTTAACCCTTGTTTGGTCGCGTGAAAAATGAAACCTATTTGGTCGCGCACGTTCTAAATGACCGGGCATCATTAAAAGCAGGATGGAGTTACTGAATCTTACTTTTTATCCATGGTTGACTACATAATAACAAATGAGACAATAAAGTGTAGTTATGATTGACATTTACGGTATGTAAAAGAAATCACTTAATTTGTTTTAAATAGAAAATGCAATGAAATAATGTTACCATCTAAAACTTAAACTACTACATATGAAATTATGTGACAATATATCTCTCTTGTCCATTTTACCACAAATAATAGTCAAAAGATGCAAACAAATACAAAAATGCATGCAAATTATACAATCTTATTTAGTCGCGCACGGAACATTACACCGTAAAAGTGACACACACACTTAGTCGCGCAACGGAATTTTAGACCGGGTGCCGAAGCTTTTGCATGTAACAATGGAGTGCATGGAGTGAAACTGATAAGAGATGTGTGGTGTTGTAGGGTGAGGGGCCGGGGGAAGGTACTAGGAAGTGGAAAGACTTGGCGCCAGACCGAGTACACACAGAAGATATAAAAAATAGGCCCGGTCTAAATGACCGTGGCACTACCAATAGAGGGTTAAGTGTGGCAGGGCACATAGACTCTTAGATACTATATAATATGTAACTTAAAGGTACCCTGAATTCGTTGTAATGCATATCAATGAAAGTGTTAGTGTTGTACTTTTGTAAAAATCAATGTGCTTCAGTATACACAGTTTTTTTTCCCCCGTCTGGGAGCGTAGATGAATTATTCAAGAGGCTTTCCGACGCTTGATCAGACCACTAACAGCTGTACATAAGAGAAGCATGGGTTTTACAAATTTAGTCCGCACACTTTTGACCGTGTGCCTTCTTGATGATCATCGCAAATGCGAATCAAATCGAAAATGGTAAATGTTCGGAAACACACGAACTGCCATTAAACTGTGTGAAATACTCTCAATGAGCCACCTATTATAAAACGGATTTACTTTGGTAATTGAGGAACCTTCGTAGCTTCCACAACAGCTGACCAACATTCATTTTTGAAAAGACTCGCACCCCATCCTACTTAAATGGATTGTTTTCTTATTCAGAAACCATCATGGGCGTTTGCACAAAACTCACCAAAGTTCAATCGTTGAATCATTTTAGAAATTCCCTTTCTTCGGCAGTTCATAAACGCACATCCCTGCATTATTTACTGCCATTTTTAAGAGAATCTTCTTAACTTACAGAAAATGCTAAATATAGAAGCACCTTTACGGTATGTTCGGATCAAGAGCTGGAGAGACTAACATACATATGGCCCTAAAAGCATGGACGAGTGACCCGGACGCTGGAAACATTTTGTGTAGATTTTTAAGACCGAATGTAATTCTTCCTCCTGAGAATGTTCGATTTCTATATCAAAATGTAATTGTCATAGCATAATAAGGACCTTTCTATGACGGAAGATATGGAATTAAACGATTGTTTCTTTCCATTCTCTTGGGAGAGTCATATCTGAAAGTTCTAATGGCTAGCAGCCACAGGCAGAACACCATCTTCTCTTAAGTGTAGGGGATAGGTGTGTAAATTGATATAACATTGAATTGAAAATGCAAAGCTGCACGTACGATCACATGGGTCTTGTAAAGCAGATCTTAATGTTACAGCAGAAAGATTGCCATGCAAGAGGAATAAACCTATAATATTCATAATGTTGAATTTTGGGCTTATGCCGCGTTTATTATATTAAAATTCGACGCGTTTCGAAAGAAACCATGCCTTTCTTCATCAGGAAAAATCTGGAATACGACAATGATTGCTAAGAGAAAGCAACAAAGAACATATAGAAGGGGCCCAAAGATGGACGCCATTATAGCCCCATGTTAGGGACAACGGAAAGCAGCAGTGAATTACTTTCTCAGGGTTCTGATAATAGGTAGCCAGGATTCACTAAGTTTGTAGCCGGTGTCGCGGTTGTAATTATCTGGGTGTTTACGTATTTCAACCGCCTCCCTGATGATTCTGGGATGATATTACTTTATACAGGCAAGAACATCCACTCCTTGGAACATGACATCATGGCCAGGTGTTAATGCATGATCGGCAACAGCTGATTTATCAGGTTGAATGAGCCTGATACATCTATTATGTTCCTTAATGCGAGTGCATATTGTTCTCGAAGTCTGCCCGATGTAAACCTTGCCACAAGTACAGGGAACTCTGTAGATACCTGGTTGTTGCAATTTAGGCAAACTGTCCTTAGTTGGTCGCAGGAGTTGCCTAATCTTAACAGAAGTTCCAAATACAGTCCGTATGTTGTACCGACGTAGGATTTTAGCAATACGATCCGTCGTGTTATGTATGTAAGGTAGGTAAGCAGTTCCTCTTACATCTCTTTTCTCAACTGACATCCTAATATTATTTGTTGGTTTCAGAACCGTAGAGATCAAAGCCTTGCTATAACCGTTGCTCTCAAAGGTGGTTCGCAAGGTATTAATTTCTTCTTGTAAAGAAGACACTTCACAAATCCTCCTAGCCCGGGTAGTTAGAGTTGTAAGGATACCATGTTTCTGGGCAGGGTGATGGTGAGAACTTGCGTGGAGATATCAATTGGTGTGTGTTGGCTTACGAAAAACGCTGTGTCCTAAAGATCCATCCTCTTTCTTGGTGACGAGAACATCTAAAAACGGTATTTTGCCGTCAGATTCCTTTTCCATGGTGAAACAAATAGAAGGGTGCTGGAGATTAAGGTGATCCAGAAAATGGCTAAGATTTTCCTCACCTTCCGTCCAAACAACGAACGTGTCATCCACATAACGCCACCAGATCTTCGGTTTGAAAGGAGCCGACGACAAAGCTTTCTCTTCAAAGTTCTCCATGAAGAAATTAGCCACAACAGGAGAGAGAGGACTACCCAAGGCCACACCATCAGTCTGCTCATAAAAATTCCCATTCCATAGAAAGTAGGAGGAGGTCATGCAGTGATAAAAAAGCCTTGTGATGTCTTCAGGAAAAAAACCATTAATGAGAGACATAACACCATCAATAGGTACTCTCGTAAACAGAGACACCACGTCGAGACTCACTAGGATATCACCCGGCTGAAGTGTTATAGCTTTTAACTTTTCCACGAAGTGTGTGGAATCCTTAATGTACGAAGGCGTGTTACCCAGAAGCGGCTGAAGTAGTCTACCTAAGTATTTGGAAAGGGCATATGTAGGAGAACCAATCGTACTAACAATAGGTCTAAGAGGAACATCTTCTTTATGTATTTTAGGAAGACCATAGAGTCTCGGAGGAATAGCATCCCCTGGAAGGAGAGTCTTCGCTGCATCCGCTGGAATAGATGATTGCTTGATCAATTTGACAGTGACATTTGAGTAGCGAGTAGTAGGATTACGACTATTAATCCTATATACAGGATTTGATAACAAAGACGAGATCTTGGAATCATAATCAACCTTATCCAACACCACTGTCGCGTTACCCTTGTCAGCGGGGAGAACGACAATATCAGAATTGTCCCTTAGATCTTTATGTGCCCGGCTTTCGCCTTGTTTTATGTTGGTGTTAGGTGGCTTAGCGTTCTTGAGAACTCTGGAACATTCTTGTCTGGCTTCCTCGGCCTCTTCAGGTGTGAGGTGATGTACCGAGGATTCTACAGATGTAATAAGTTCTTCAATAGGAATTCTTCTAGGCGCTACAGCAAAATTGAGACCTTTAGCGAGAACTGCCTGTTGGGTATCATTTAGGGGCATGCTGGACAAATTTACGACAACCTTGTTAGCATCAAGTCTAATGGCTTGAGATTTCTGCATCTGACATAACCTATCATATTTGGAAATATGTCTTGCCCTCACCTGATCTAGAACGCTGTTAGTTTGCACTGAAGAAATACGATCAAAGATCTTCCATAATTCCTCACTTACGAAGTTCGCGAGGCGTAGATGTAGCTGTAGTAACTCCCTCGAAATAAAATCCAACTGCTTACGTGTATGCTGTAACCTCTCTATCAATAACGCCTTGCTTGCACGACGATAGCTTCTCGTTGCCTTAGGTGTTCTGAAGGTATGCTTCAAAATAACAAAATTCGGTAGAATATCATGATCCCGGCATCTTAGGAGAAAAGTGAGTGAAGAGTAGACCTGGGATTTTAAGGCAAATGCCTATTTCGTTCCTTACGAAATAACATGATTTTTTTTAAATATCTTGACGTTTCATGATAAATCCCTTACATTAATAGAGTTTTATAGTGCCCTAAAATGCCTATTTGGACCTTTAGAGCCTATTTTACTATTTTAGTGCCTAAAAATGCCTATTTTCTACATTTAAAATAAAATTCTACTTCTGTAATTTTTACAATCACACAATGGACATCCCTGGAACGAGCAGAACAGCAGAGGGTGGGTTTTTCACAGAAATGTGCTCTTCCCAGACAACTTTCACCAAAGGAATGCTGAGTGAAGGGTGGATGTGGAGGATTAGCTCAGAAGAACAACGAGCAGGTAGTCAAGGACGTACTGTGTCGAGTGACGGGGTGAGGGGGAGGATTATCTAGGAAGAAGAAGGAGCAGGTAGTAAGAAGCGACATACTGTGTCAAGTCGCCAGTGATAGAACATCTGTTTAAGTGAATATAGTTCATCATGCCTAAAACGAAATCATCTAAGAGTGCGCTTATACAACAATGGCTTGTACAATTTCCAGGGATGACTTTTGATGGCAAGATTATTTTCTGCCAGTACTGCAATAAACAGGTATGTGCCTATATCTTAAATTTCATATTAATCTAAAATTAAGGTTTTGATATTGGCTTCTCTAATTAATTGTAGAGACCTACTGTCGGTGCAGAAAGTATGTGCAGTCGAGTTTAAACGCTAATACAATTTGAACCATTCCACCAATCTAAAATATAAATACACCATCGTAAAGCGTGTTTTATTCTACGTTATCTCCTGTTACATGCATATTTCTATTGTGTTTCTGGTGAAAGATATATTAGGCGGAATGCAAAAAAATACCTAATTTCTTGTCCGTTTTTTGTAAACAACAACTTTGTAGTTTAATTACATGAAAACGGAGAGCCTGTCGCTCGATTTCAAATAAAAATCGGTATAAAATACAGAAATCATTGTAAGTTTTTGGTATACAACGATTTGAAACAAAAACCTTCAGACCTTTGATGAACTAAGTCTCGATTTCGGAAGACCACCCAGTATCAAACGGACAGTCTTTTACAAAAACAATAACTTTTTTCCAACGTGTGTAGAGTAATTAAACTTCATAAATATATTTATAATAGTGCATTCCATAATCCACCTAAATTTCATGAAAGTCGAACAGTACGTTTTCATGTAACGGTACTACAAAGTTGTTGTTTACAAAACACGGGCAAGAAAATAGGTACTTTTTGCATTCCACCTAACATAACTTTCACAGGAAACATAATAAAAATATGCATGTACCAGCAAAGAACGCAGAATAAAACAAGCTTTACGATGGAGTGATTGCATTTTAGATTGGTGGACTGGTTCAAATTTTATTAGCATTTAAACTCGACTGCAGATACTTTCTGCGCCGACAGTAGTCCAGGCGACCTGGGTTCGATTTCCAGTACCGGCAGTAATTTAGAAATCTATGAGGTCTGGAAGGGCGTTGACCCAGCATCTCGAGGACAATTGAGAAACTACGGTGGGCAGGGGTCACGGAGGCAAGGCAATACGGCTGAGGGATGTATCGTGCTGACCACACGCCACCCAATATCTGCAGGCCATGAGCTGGGCAGCAACCGTTATTGAAAGCCAAGGCCCTTCAGGGACTGTAGTGTTCTTGTTCTTAATTAACTTTAGAGTAATAATGGCTTAATTTAAATAGTTCAAAATTACAAATTTTATGCAATAGCTCACCTTTTCTATTCCTCATCTTAGTCTCTAATTGACATCACTTTATTGTGTTTTAGATTTCACATGAGAAAAAATGCCACCTTCAGCAGCATGCAGATAGTGCCAGTCACAAAGCGAAAGCAGCCATGAAAAGTAACATTAGACAGACTCTGCTCACACAAACTATATCTCCTACAACTCATAATGGTTTCTATGCTGATATGTGTAGAGCCCTAGTTGCAGCAAATATCCCCTGGAATGCTGTGCATAATCCAGTTTTCAGAGATTTTTTACAGAAATACACCAAGCAGCACATCCCATCAGCATCTACATTAAAGAAAAACTACTTAGATATTTGTTACAATGAGGTCATTTTGTCAATAGGGAGGATATTGGGGAGTCTTGCATATGGTTGTGTGTGGACGAAACCACCGACTCTGTGGGCAGGTACATTGCTAACCTTATAGTAGGAAAACTGGAACCCAATCAGGCATCTACCGCTCACCTTCTTTGCTCTAAACAGCTTGAGAAAGTCAATAGTCGAAGCATTGCATACTTCATCAACAAGGGGTTGCAATTGTTGTATCCTGGGGGTGTTGATGATTCTAAAGTCCTTCTCCTTGTCTTCGATGCTGCTTCCTACATGATTGCCACTGCACCTCTCCTCAAAACTTTCTATCCTTCTTTAATTCATGTTACTTGCATGGCCCATGCCTTGCATAGACTCGCAGAAACAGTTAGGGCCGAGTTTCCTGCAGTAAATACTCTCATTTCAACAATGAAGAAAGTGTTCTGTAAGGCTCCATCAAGAATAGCCATCTTTCGAGAGAAACTCCCCTCTATTCCCCTTCCACCACAGCCAATCATCACCCGTTGGGGTTCCTGGATGGAAGCTGCCCTGTATTATGCAGAACATCTTGAGGAAATCATGACTGTGATAGACAATGTGCCTTTAACGGACAACTCTGCATGTGTGTCGTCTGTCAAAGAACTGTTAAATGATTGTTCCAGTGTTCAGAGAGACATTGCGTATATTCAGGCAAATTTTTCATTTCTTCCAGTCACCATTACAAAAATGGAGGAAAAAGGAAACAGTCTCAAACAGCAATTTTCTGTAATTGAAGAAGCTGAGAATAACATACAAAGTGCTAGGGGCAAGGTAGGAGATAAAATAAGAGACAAGTGGTCTAGTGTACTGCTGAAGAACCCAGGTTATTCAATGCTGAAAAGGGTACATCAGGTAATGGATGGGGAAAAGGTAGACTTACCAAGTGAAATTGAATTGAAAAATGTAGGTAAATTTTCCTATGCCCCTCTAACATCTGTGAGTGTGGAGCGCTCTTTTTCTGCTTTCAAAATGATTTTAACAGACAAAAGACACAGCCTGACTGTGGAAAATTTGGAGAAGATTATTGTTATGTACTGTAAAGCAAACTACGAATGAAAGTACTGTAGGAATGTTCCTCACAAATAAATAAACACATACTCCATTCGCGTTTCCACCGTTATTGGATGCCTACAGTGATTTTAGTATTAAGGTTTTAGATCAGTACTGATAATGATGTATCATATAATCCAAAACATTTTTTGACACATTACTTTTTATATTGTTTTTCATAAATGTCTTTTTTATTCTGTCTTAATTTTGCAGTTATTTCGGTTAAGAATAGGGATACCACGTTTGTTAAAGAAATAAAGTATCACGTTACAGTTTAAGTGTATATTGTAATATTTTAAAGTCTATTTCCTGCCTATCCACACATTTTGAAAACATATTTTAAGTGCTTAATTTCTCTTTTAAAAGCCTATTTACTTGTTTTAAAAGCCTATTTTAGGCGCCTAAAACTAATTTTTTTAGAGCCTAAAATCCCAGGTCTAGTGAAGAGATAAGACACACCTTCTTGCGTCGTAACCTACTAAATCTACACATCAGTCGGAAAATATCCTCCCCGTAGAGGTTTCTAATATTGTCATTTAGACTTTCACGGCCCGTGTTACTATTCATAATGTTGAATTTTGGGCTTATGCCGCGTTTATTATATTAAAATTCGACGCGTTTCGAAAGAAACCATGCCTTTCTTCGTCAGGAATAATCTGGAATACGACAATGATTGCTAAGAGAAAGCAACAAAGAACATATAGAAGGTGCCCAAAGATGGACGCCATTATAGCCCCATGTTAGGGACAACGGAAAGCAGCAGTGAATTACTTTCTCAGGGTTCTGATAATAGGTAGCCAGGATTCACTAAGATTGTAGCCGGTGTCGCGGTTGAAATTATCTGGGTGTTTACGTATTTCAACCGCCTCCCTGATGATTGTGGGACGATATTGCTTTATACGGGCAAGAACATCCACTCCTTGGAACATGACATCATGGCCAGGTGTTAATGCATGATCGGCAACAGCTGATTTATCAGGTTGAATGAGCCTGATACATCTATTATGTTCCTTAATGCGAGTGCATATTGTTCTCGAAGTCTGCCCGATGTAAACCTTGCCACAAGTACAGGGAACTCTGTAGATACCTGGTTGTTGCAATTTAGGCAAACTGTCCTTAGTTGGTCGCAGGAGTCGCCTAATCTTAACAGAAGTTCCAAATACAGCCCGTATGTTGTACCAACGTAGGATTTTAGCAATACGATCCGTCGTGTTATGTATGTAAGGTAGGTAAGCAGTTCCTCTTACATCTCTTTTCTCAACTGACGTCCTAATATTATTTGTTGGTTTCAGAACCGTAGAGATCAAAGCCTTGCTATAACCGTTGCTCTCAAAGGTGGTTCGTAAGGTATTAATTTCTTCTTGTAAAGAAGACACTTCACAAATCCTCCTAGCCCGGGTAGTTAGAGTTGTAAGGATACCATGTTTCTGGGCAGGGTGATGGTGAGAACTTGCGTGGAGATATCAATTGGTGTGTGTTGGCTTACGAAAAACGCTGTGTCCTAAAGATCCATCCTCTTTCTTGGTGACGAGAACATCTAAAAACGGTATTTTGCCGTCAGATTCCTTTTCCATGGTGAAACAAATAGAAGGGTGCTGGAGATTAAGGTGATCCAGGAAATGGCTAAGATTTTCCTCACCTTCCGTCCAAACAACGAACGTGTCATCCACATAACGCCACCAGATCTTCGGTTTGAAAGGAGCCGACGACAAAGCTTTCTCTTCAAAGTTCTCCATGAAGAAATTAGCCACAACAGGAGAGAGAGGACTACCCATGGCCACACCATCAGTCTGCTCATAAAAATTCCCATTCCATAGAAAGTAGGAGGAGGTCATGCAGTGATTAAAAAAAAGCCTTGTGATGTCTTCAGGAAAAACGCCATTAATGAGAGACATAACTCCATCAATAGGTACTCTCGTCAACTGAGACACCACGTGGAGACTCGCTAGGATATCACCCGGCTGAAGTGTTATAGCTTTCAACTTTTCCACGAAGTGTGTGGAATCCTTAATGTACGAAGTGTGTGGAATCCTTAATGTACGAAGGATTACACACACTTCGTGGAAAAGTTGAAAGCTATAACACTTCAGCCGGGTGATATCCTAGTGAGTCTCGACGTGGTGTCTCTTTTTACGAGAGTACCTATTGATGGTGTTATGTCTCTCATTAATGGCTTTTTTCCTGAAGACATCACAAGGCTTTTTTTTTAATCAATGCATGACCTCCTCCTACTTTCTATGGAATGGGAATTTTTATGAGCAGACTGATGGTGTGGCCATGGGTAGTCCACTCTCTCCTGTTGTGGCTAATTTCTTCATGGAGAACTTTGAAGAGAAAGCTTTGTCGTCGGCTCCTTTCAAACCGAAGATCTGGTGGCGTTATGTGGATGACACGTTCGTTGTTTGGACGGAAGGTGAGGAAAATCTTACCATTTCCTGGATCACCTTAATCTCCAGCACCCTTCTATTTGTATCACCATGGAAAAGGAATCTGACGGCAAAATACCGATTTTAGATGTTCTCGTCACCAAGAAAGAGGATGGATCTTTTGGACACAGCGTTTTTCGTAAGCCAACACACACCAATAGATATCTCCACGCAAGTTCTCACCATCACCCTGCCCAGAAACATGGTATCCTTTCAACTCTAACTACCCGGGCTAGGAGGATTTGTGAAGTGTCTTCTTTACAAGAAGAAATTAATACCTTGCGAACCACCTTTGAGAGCAACGGTTATAGCAAGGCTTTGATCTCTACGGTTCTGAAACCAACAAATAATAATAGGACGTCAGTTGAGAAAAGAGATGTAAGAGGAACTGCTTACCTACCTTACATACATAACACGACGGATCGTATTGCTAAAATCCTACGTCGGTACAACATACGGACTGTATTTGGAACTTCTGTTAAGATTAGGCAACTCCTGCGACCAACTAAGGACAGTTTGCCTAAATTGCAACAACCAGGTATCTACAGAGTTCCCTGTACTTGTGGCAAGGTTTACATCGGGCAGACTTCGAGAACAATATGCACTCGCATTAAGGAACATAATACATGTATCAGGCTAATTCAACCTGATAAATCAGCTGTTGCCGATCATGCATTAACACCTGGCCATAATGTCATGTTCCAAGGAGTGGATGTTCTTGCCCGTATAAAGCAATATCGTCCCAGAATCATCAGGAGGCGGTTGAAATACGTAAACACCCAGATAATTTCAACCGCGACACCGGCTACAATCTTAGTGAATCCTGGCTACCTATTATCAGAACCCTGAGAAAGTAATTCACTGCTGCTTTCCGTTGTCCCTAACATGGGGCTATAATGGCGTCCATCTTTGGGCACCTTCTATATGTTCTTGGTTGCTTTCTCTTAGCAATCATTGTCGTATTCCAGATTATTCCTGACGAAGAAAAACATGGTTTCTTTCGAAACGCGTCGAATTTTAATATAATAAACACGGCATAAGCCCAAAATTCAACATTATGAATAGTAACACGGGCCGTGAAAGTCTAAATGACAATATTAGACACCTCTACGGGGAGGATATTTTCCGACTGATGTCTAGATTTAGTAGGTTACGACGCAAGAAGGTGTGTCTTATCTCTTCACTCACTTTTCTCCTAAGATGCCGGGATCATGATATTCTACCGAATTTTGTTATTTTGAAGCATACCTTCAGAACACCTAAGGCAACGAGAAGCTATCGTCGTGCAAGCAAGGCGTTATTGATAGAGAGGTTACAGCATACACGTAAGCAGTTGGATTTTATTTCGAGGGAGTTACTACAGCTACATCTACGCCTCTCGAACTTCGTAAGTGAGGAATTATGGAAGATCTTTGATCGTATTTCTTCAGTGCAAGCTAACAGCGTTCTAGATCAGATGAGGGCAAGACCTATTTCCAAATATGATAGGTTATGTCAGATGCAGAAATCTCAAGCCATTGGACTTGATGCTAACAAGGTTGTCGTAAATTTGTCCAGCATGCCCCTAAATGATACCCAACAGGCAGTTCTCGCTAAAGGTCTCAATTTTGCTGTAGCGCCTAGAAGAATTCCTATTGAAGAACTTATTACATCTGTAGAATCCTTGGTACATCACCTCACACCTGAAGAGGCCGAGGAAGCCAGACAAGAATGTTCTAGAGTTCTCAAGAACGCTAAGCCACCTAACACCAACTTAAAACAAGGCGAAAGCCGGGCACTTAAAGATCTAAGGGACAATTCTGATATTGTCGTTCTCCCCGCTGACAAGGGTTACGCGACAGTGGTGTTGGATAAGGTTGATTATGATTCCAAGATCTCGTCTTTGTTATCAGATCCTGTATATAGGATTAATAGTCGTGATCCTACTACTCGCTACTCAAATGTCACCGTCATATTGATCAAGAAATCATCTATTCCAGCGGATGCAGCGAAGACTCTCCTTCCAGGGGATGCTATTCCTCCGAGACTCTATGGTCTTCCTAAAATACATAAAGAAGATGTTCCTCTTAGACCTATTGTTAGTACGATTGGTTCTCCTAATTATGCTCTTTCCAAATACTTAGACTACTTCAGCCGCTTCTGGGTAACACGCCTTCGTACATTAAGGATTCCACACACTTCGTGGAAACGTTGAAAGCTATAACACTTCAGCCGGGTGATATCCTAGTGAGTCTCGACGTGGTGTCTCTGTTTACGAGAGTGTTATGTCTCTCATTAATGGCTTTTTTCCTGAAGACATCACAAGGCTTTTTTTTAAATCACTGCATGACCTCCTCCTACTTTCTATGGAATGGGAATTTTTATGAGCAGACTGATGGTGTGGCCATGGGTAGTCCTCTCTCTCCTGTTGTGGCTAATTTCTTCATGGAGAACTTTGAAGAGAAAGCTTTGTCGTCGGCTCCTTTCAAACCGAAGATCTGGTGGCGTTATGTGGATGACACGTTCGTTGTTTGGACGGAAGGTGAGGAAAATCTTAGCCATTTCCTGGATCACCTTGATCTCCAGCACCCTTCTATTTGTTTCACCATGGAAAAGGAATCTGACGGCAAAATACCGTTTTTAGATGTTCTCGTCACCAAGAAAGAGGATGGATCTTTAGGACACAGCGTTTTTCGTAAGCCAACATACACCAATAGATATCTCCACGCAAGTTTTCACCATCACCCTGCCCAGAAGCATGGTATCCTTACAACTCTAACTACCCGGGCTAGGAGGATTTGTGAAGTGTCTTTTTTACAAGAAGAAATTAATACCTTGCGAACCACCTTTGAGAGCAACGGTTATAGCAAGGCTTTGATCTCTACGGTTCTGAAACCAACAAATAATAATAGGACGTCAGTTGAGAAAAGAGATGTAAGAGGAACTGCTTACCTACCTTACATACATAACACGACGGATCGTATTGCTAAAATCCTACGTCGGTACAACATACGGACTGTATTTGGAACTTCTGTTAAGATTAGGCAACTCCTGCGACCAACTAAGGACAGTTTGCCTAAATTGCAACAACCAGGTATCTACAGAGTTCCCTGTACTTGTGGCATGGTTTGCATCGGGCAGACTTCGAGAACAATATGCACTCGCATTAAGGAACATAATAGATGTATCAGGCTCATTCAACCTGATAAATCAGCTGTTGCCGATCATGCATTAACACCTGGCCATGATGTCATGTTCCAAGGAGTGGATGTTCTTTCCCGTATAAAGCAATATCGTCCCAGAATCATCAGGGAGGCGGTTGAAATACGTAAACACCCAGATAATTTCAACCGCGACACCGGCTACAATCTTAGTGAATCCTGGCTACCTATTATAAGAACCCTGAGAAAGTAATTCACTGCTGCTTTCCGTTGTCCCTAACATGGGGCTATAATGGCGTCCATCTTTGGGCACCTTCTATATGTTCTTTGTTGCTTTCTCTTAGCGATCATTGTCGTATTCCAGATTATTCCTGACGAAGAAAGGCATGGTTTCTTTCGAAACGCGTCGAATTTTAATATAATAAACACGGCATAAGCCCAAAATTCAACATTATGAATAGTAACACGGGCCGTGAAAGTCTAAATGACAAACCTATAATAAATAAAGAACATGGAACCTATCCAACAAATTTGTAACGTAGCTGTGGGGAAAGCAAAGGAAACCTCTCGATTGTTGCGCACTTAAGTCTGCTACCAAACGCCAAATAATACTACGAATCTCTGCGAAATGTTACTATTTTAAACCATCAGACTGTTACATTGAGTCTGCTGGACGAGGAAGCACCACATTGAAACACACAAGGTACTGTATATAAATCACTCAATCTTTTCCTAGAAACAAAAGTACATCACATCAGCTTGTGTTTAACTCCCAAATATATTTAGAATTCTTGGGGGCTTTAGAATACTGAGACACCGTAAATATGGAGGGCCCAGCTCTGGGATATGAATGAAGGCCTCAACAGCACCTGCGATGGAGGAGTCCTTTGGTACAGTGCAGATGGGGGAGGAGGCAACCCAGTGCTCGGGTTAATAGAGCAAAAGGTAAATGTCCGTACATTGGGCATATAGCAGGCACCGAACATCGCTCGGGATAAGGCAACCACTTTTATCAACTGCCAACGGTTTCTTCGGAGGGCGGATGAGTGGGTAGAGGAAGGGCACTCTCTTGCCCTTGGAAGGGGAAACTGCTCCCAAAGGTGGAAGAGCTTCTAGGTGGACAACGGTATAGAAAGAAGAAGACAACGTGAAATCAGTCCATTAAATATCCTGGGGTATCTAAAGTATAGCAGCCATGATGAGTTTCTCTAGCGATTGTGATTCTACTGATCATGGGAATCTGAAACCAAGATCTGGCATGAGAGTAAACAGTAGCCCCTTTGGTCTTCATTCAACGAAACCCTCGCAATGAAAACTACAAATTCACTATTGGTATGTGGAACGTAAGAACTCATCTACAACCTGGACGGCTTGAGAAGGTAAAAAAAACTCTATGATTAAGAAGAATTGAGATGTCCTAGGGTTGAGTGAAATAGATGGGCAGGCAATGGAGACTTAATTTCTGATGACTTGAGGGTAATCCATGCAGGCAATACCAAAGCCGGAAATAGTGGTGTAGCGATTGTATGGTATTAAGAGGAAAATGGCCTCTCAACGTAGTAAACACTTATCACATTAGTGACAGAATTCTATTGATACAAGTAAATGCAATTCCTGTTGATTTGGTGATAATACAAACATATGTCTCTACTTCAAATGCTGATGATGAAGAAATTGAAGAAATGTATGAATAAATAGAAGAATTGTTTGACATAGTCAAGGAGATCATTATCATCATCATCATCACTGGCACGACAGCCCTGGCCTTCTGAAGAAGTTTTCCCCATTCTTTCCTGTTAAGAGCTGAGCTCCTCCAATTCTTGATTCCAATTGCCCTTACATCCTCTCTCACTCCATCTTCCCACCTTAGCTTTGGTCTTCCGACTTTCCTGGTTCCTTCTGGCATTGCATTCAATATCCTGTTTATCATTCTGTCATTAGCACGCAGCACATGTCCTGCCCATTCCAACCTTCTGATCTTTATACATTTTACAATATCTGGTTCGTTATATAAATCATACAGTTCATGGTTATATCTTCTTCTTCATTCACCGTTTTCCTCCACTGGCCCAAAAATTTGCCTCAAAATCTTTCTTTCAAATATACCAAGTTGTCTTTCATTAGAATTTGAGCATGTCCAGGTCTCAGCACCATATGTTAAGACAGGCTTTACTAAAACTTTATACATTAGGACTTTAGTTTCCCTGAACAACAGCTTGGACTTCAGATGCTTTCTGAGGCCATGATAACACTTGTTAGCAGACAGTATACGCTTCTGGATTTCAGAGCTAACATTGTTCTTGGAATTAACTTCTGATCCAAGATAGGTAAAGCTACATACAACATCAAACTTATACGAATCAATTTCTATGCATGTGGAGCCACTAGGGTTTTCTTTCTTGGTTACGGGCATATACTTAGTTTTCTCTTCATTTATCTGTAGATTCATCTTTCTTGCTGCTTTTTCAAAGCTAGTGAAAGCTTCTCTCATTGCTCTTGGTATTCTTGCAATTATATCGATATCATCTGCATATGCCAAAATTTTAACAGATTTATATATGATGGTTCCTCTCGTGTTGATTCCTGAATCTCTAATAACCTTCTCCAAAGCTATATTGATCAAAAGGCATGATAATGAATCACCCTCCTAACTCCATTCTTGGTCGTTACAGCATTTCATATCATGTTCTGTATCTTAATTTGACTCCTAGTATTGTTCATGGTAGCTTCCACCAGAGTGATCAGTTTCTTAGGGATCTCTAGCTTTTCCATTGCTACAAAGAGAATATTTCTGTCAATACTGTCATAAGCTGACCTAAAATCAATGAAAAGCTGGTGTGTATCAATTCCAAATTCTTTACATTTTTCAAGTATCTGTCAGATTGTGAAAATCTGATCCGTAGTAGCTCTTCCTTGGTGAAATCCACATTGATAGTCACCATCTGCATTTTCCACATATGGCGCCAGTCTGCTAAAGAGGGTGTTAGAGAATATTTTATAGGCAATGGATAATAGCCAAAGCCCTCTATAGTTGGAGCACAACATGATATCACCTTTCTTATGTATCGGGCAGATGATACCTACATTCCATTCATCAGGAATCATTTCAACTACCCATATCTTAGCCACAAGTTTGTGAAAGTGTTTAGTAAATTCATTTCCAGCATTTTTCACAAGCTCTGGTTGTATTTGGTCCATTCCTGGGGCTTTATTGTATTTAATTTCTTAATGGCAAGCTCAACTTCCTCAATAGTAGGTACTGATACTTCTTTTTCCGATTCCTTTTTTATTTACAGAGGTAAGGTTTCTTGGTCGTCAACTGGACTATCATTCAGCAGTTCATCAAAATACTGTGCCCATCTTTCTAGTATTGCTTCCTCACTACCCAATATTATTCCCTCTTTATCTCTACACAAATGTGTTCTAGGCTGGAAATCCTTACGGCTCTTATTTAGCTTCTGATAGAAAGCTCTCACATCATTCATCTCCTTCAACTGTTCCATTTCTTCCAATTCCTTCCTCTCATATTGTCTCTTTTTCTTCTTGTGCAATCTCTTTTCTTGTCTTCTGGAAGTTCTGTACTCTTCTACCGCTTTTCGGTTGTGATTCCTCTGCTGCATTCTCTTGTATGCTTCATTTTTTAAGGTTGTTTTTCGTGCACACTCTTCATCAAACCAATAGTTATACCTAAATTTCTCTTCCCTTCCTAAAACTTCATTTGCAGTTTTTAATAGCGTGTCTTGAAGATTCTTCCATATTTCATCAATACTCTCACTATTAGACAAAACTATCAAGCCTCATTAAGCAGTTTGACATATCTCAAGGCAGTTTCGGGCTCCTTCAGCCGCCCACAGTTAAACTTTCTTGAATTGGATCCATGCCCTTTTCTCGCATTAGATATTCGACTTCTAATGGTTGCTACCACAAGGTAGTGGTCAGAGTCAATATTAGCCCCCCTATAACTTCTAATATTCATCAAGTTTGAGAAGTGTCTTGCATCTACTAGGAGGTGGTCAATTTGGTTAAAAGTACTTCCATCTGGAGATTTCCGTGTCATCGTATGTATGTCCTTGTGATTAAAAGTTGTACTTCCCACTACCGTATTTCTTGAGGAGGTAAAATGTACAAGTCTAATTCCATTATCATTAGAAGTATCATGCAGACTGTGTTTTCCAATCCAAGGTCCATATTCGTCTTCCTTTCCTATCTTTGCATTCATGTTCCCAAAAATTATTTTACAATCTGCTCTTGGGCATTCATTATAGATTTCATCTAATTAATCATAAAATGAATCTTTATCTTCATCACTCTTCTCTTCCGTTGGAGCGTGAACACAGATAAGGCTATAGGGTAAACCCTCCTAAGAGTACGCACTGCTCAAGAGTACGCATTGAGGTTCACATTTCATCCGTTAGAGTACAGCAGCTGTCAAGCACAGTGGATGCGTGTTTTATGTTGGTCAACCTGCTGGCAAGCGTTAGTCGTGATAGAACACCGTATGTGAAGGTATGTACAAATTTTACTGTTGCTATCATTCCGTTATTATATTTCTCATTGAGAGAGAGACTGCTATTGACCTGTAACTACTGATGTATAATGTTGTGTCATTCATATATTAATAATATGTATCTCCGCTCAATATTCATACATAAATATGTTTATTTAATATTACGGTTTTGATGTTAGGGTGTTCGAGGTGCAATGTGACGCCACGTCCTAAGAGTACGCAGCTGCCTTAAAATGTGCGTACTCTTGGGACACTTCCAAGATTTTGACTATAATGCAGTTTCTTAACATTACAGGCAGTATGTCATCTAAATATCAACGTAAATCTGAGAGGCAGTTGTTCACTCTTCAACAGCTGAATACAGCTAGGGAAAGAATTGCTGCAGGCAGTAGTGTCAGAGCTGCTGCAAAATATTTGGGAGTAAATGAGGCAACACTGAGGAAGAGATTAAAAGCAGTGAGTTTATTATTATGATGCAGATAGCACTGTTCATTAATAAGAAATAATAAAGTTGCTTAGATGACGAGATGGTAATATGTATCATATCTTATTTGCAGGGAACAGTACCATCTTCATTGGGCAGGTTCAAATCAACTTTCTCAGACGAAGAGGAGGAAGCTTTGGTGACTCGTATCAAAATTCTAGATAGTAAATTTTTCGGCATATCGAGGAAACAACTTATGGCTGTAATATATCAATATGCCACACAAAATAACATAGATCATCCTTTTAATAAAAAGAAGATGATGGCAGGTGACAAATGGGTTAGGAACTTCTGTCAGAGGCATTCTTTGACATTACGCCAACCTGAGAAGTGTTCTTTAGGGAGAGCCATGGGATTCAATCGCATTCAGTTCCAGAAGTTTCATGAGAATCTAAACACAGTATTTGATGCAAATCCTGGACTTTGTGCAAGTGACATCTACAACATGGATGAAACTAATGTGTCAACAGTTCCAAATAAACTTCCTAAGGTCATTTCACCTAAAGGTAAACGACTGGTGTCAAAAGTTGTCTCACAAGAGCGTGGAGAGTCGGTTACTGCAGTTTGCTGTGTGAGTGCAGCAGGATATTACGTTCCACCAGGGGCCTGTTCCACGAATAAACTTTGAAACTTTTCACTTTTCACTTTGCACTTTTCAATTCTTGCAAAGTGCAAAGTCTTTCTGTTCCACCATGATCTATGTATTACTTTTCAATTTCTTTGCAAAGTGAAAAGTCTTTGCATAGGAATGATCCGATCATGTTTATTCCATGAACAAACTGTATATTTATTCCATGATTTAATGCTTTATTTTTCATGGTGAAACATGTCCCACTAATGACCACACAGTGATCATAATTAATAAAAGTATTGATCAAGGTGGATCTTTTAACCTGTCTATACTAAAGTGAGGTTATGAAAATTCATCTTGTCTTTGTACGTCTTCTTGTTGGATTCTTCATCACTATCCTCACTTCATGATTAAAAAAAGCTCCTGCGTAACATATTCATAACACTAAACCAAATTCTGCGCCGAGAAACTAGTGTAGAGACTTGTTCATTAACAGCTGAAAAGGGAATCGTCTCTTTGCAAAGATTTCTGAAAACTTTTCAATCATTCCTTTGCACTTTGCATTTCTGCACCAATGGAGGAACATAACAGTCTTCTAAAGTGAAAAGATTCCTAACTTTTCACTTTTCACTTTGCAAGACAAATCTGAAAAGTGATGGTGGAACAAAATCTGAACTGAAAAGTGCAAAGTGCAAAGTGAAAAAATGCAAAGTTCATTCGTGGAACAGGCCCCAGCTCTAATCTTCCCACGGAAGAGGTTCAAGGCAGAATTTTGTGACAGAACACCACCAGATACTTTAGGAATGGTGTCGGATTCTGGATTCATCAATACAGAACTATTTATATTGTGGTTACAGCACTTCGTGAAACATGTTATGCCATCTCAACAGAAGAAGAAATTGCTGATATTAGACAATCACGTATCCCACTGCAGTTTGTCAGCTATTGAATATTGCCAAGAGAAGGGCATTATTCTGCTGTCTTTGCCCCCACATGCTAGCCATAAACTGCAGCCGCTTGACGTATCCTTCTTTGGGCCACTCAAGAAGTTCATCTCCGAAGAATGCGATCGCTGGATCACACAACACCCAGGTCGGCCCATTACAATTTACCAAGTTGGTGAAATATTTGGGACAGCTTACACCAAGACAGCCTCTGTGGAGAAAGCAGTCAATTCATTCAAAGCTACTGGTATCTTCCCTCAAAATCCAGCAGCTTTTAGAGATGAAGACTTCTTGCCTTCATCAGTGACTGAAAGAGATAGGCCTATAGACAAGCCTCATGAAGAAAGTGATTTGGGAAATGATGCTGGACCATCATGTAGTGAGCAAAATAATGAATGTGCCCAGACTAAAATCACAGATGATTTGTTAGAAGAAGAAAATCAAATCACAACCGGTATCTCGCTGAAAGATCTTCTTCCTAGCCCAAAAGGGTACAGAGGAAAAAATAAAGGGAAAAGATCAAAATCATCAGCAATAATGACATCCACCCCTTTCAAAAGAACACTCGCTGAGGGTAGGAAAGCAGTTAGCCAAAGACCCAAGAGGGACGCAGTAAAGAAGTTGAATTTCACAGTCCAAGAAGAAGATGATGATGATGATAACGTGATGGAAATATTTGAGGACGATGATGAAGATGATGCCGCCTGTATTTACTGTAACAGCCTCTACTCAAAATCTAAATACCGAGAAAAGTGGATTCAATGCCAGAGTTGCCGACTTTGGGCTCATAGTGAATGTGCTGGGATTGATAGTCGAACAAAAAAATATACATGTGAACTCTGCAAGTAAGGGTCTGTGTACAAAAGAGCGTAAATAAATATTTACTTAATTAAGTAGCATGATCTTTATTCTTTTTCAAAGTGCGTACTCTTGGGCATTGTGTTTGCGTACTCTTGAGACACTATTCGCCCAAGAGTACGCATTTCCCACTTTTTGGCAACGTCAACCTACAGTTAATATGTGTGTTTCAATTGAATAATTACCCCATGGCTAAGTGAGATAAACTAACAAGGAACAGCTTCAGGTGTTTGTAATAACAAAATGTAGGATTTAATCCAAGAAAAGTAACAACAAACAAAAAGTGCGTACTCTTACGCGGTCTTACCCTAATTGAAAAACTTCCCTCTAATTCTGAGTCTGCACAGTCTATGCGATTTTGCCCAAAAATCCTTGACGAGATGTTTCACCTGCTTATTAACAATATAAGCAGTACCAAACGTATGTTCCTTCTTTTGGCAGCTGTAGAATACCATATGGTTCTTTTTCTCCATCACCCCTTCACCAATCCATCTCACTTCCTGAATGGCAGTAATATCTACACTTTTTTAGATTTCCAACTTGGTAAAGATTTAAGACATTCCATCCCAATTCTCAAGTCCTTTAAACGTTTGCGGGGTCGTCGTAAGGAGGTCAGTCCGGCTATTTCTTCTTCAGATTTCGTAACGAGAGTTTTTTACGGATTGGGTTGTTGGCCCAACGCCCCAGCAATCCTGGAGTGTCGATGTTTTCTTTCAGGGTTGTCTCCCTTAGCTGAGAGCAAAACAATGCACCTGACCTTCAGTAAAGGCGGAAATTCAAAGTCAGACATCTTGAAGTTGCACACACATACAAGTATCTAGAAATGACACTTCAAACAACAGAATCCATAACAAAGAAAAATCGACAGCAACTATTAGAGCCACCTACAGAATAAAGTAACTTCACAAACCCTCATTAGCAGCAGCAGTGAAAATATTCCATCCAGCCATAAGCCCGATCGTAACATAAGGGATGGAAATAATCTTGGAAAAGCTATCACTAGAAGATCTAACAAACATTGAGAAAGTAAAAACAAGATACCTGAGAGGTCTATATGTCTCCCAATGAACACACAATCAAGATTGGTGTACGTACTAGCAAAGGAAACATATTACATTGAGGACCTGAGATATAAGCACCCATTACCAACCACACACCAATACATAAATATTCTGAAAGAATAAAAAAAATGATATGTGAAGAAATATGGCCAGAATTCTACACAACTGACGCCATAATGGAGAGGAAATGGACCGGCCTAAACCAGGAGCTACGACACGTATAATCTGTGCGACGTTGCGTTATCAGGAAGCAACAGAAAACTGCGAGTGCACGCTATGTGGTAATAGATGTGAGCGTTATCACATGGAGGTGTGCAAGAGAAGAACTAAATCAGTGACTGAATACAGCAAAGAAACCTAATGATAATTGCGACAACTGGGAAGGGAGACAGGAGAGATGAGAAGACACCCCCAGGGAGAGACCTGCGAGGATTACTTCAAGCTGGCGATAACATTGCGAGACATTGGAAGCCACCACCCCTGGGCAGGTACCTCCTCGTTCTGCACATAAAAGCTGAAACAGACAAATTCACTGCCGAACTCCGCCGTCGTTCCTTAAATCTAGATGAAAATGCGTGTTGAACTCATTCACCTTTTCTTCAGAGATCCGGTGCGCAGCCACAGTCGCTCCTCCGATATTCGAAGTAGAAATTAGAAGAACATAAACAGGAGCCCACAGGTTTCTGTAGCTAAGTGCCCCAACATCCTACGTAAGTATTGACTAACGAATTAGTACACAGGTGTAAATTTAAACTCGAAGATTTAATTAATTTTGAACACACCCTATTTGGACATTTACATTAATAAATGAAGGGGTCGGGTGTAAACAATGGTAAGTGACAATTTGATCAAAATCGAGACATCGAATGTATATTATCATAAGTGATGCACCGAGCAATCAAGTGTAAGCAGTACTCAAAATTTTCAAAAGACAGCAGCACGGTGAGTGAGTGTATCTATGGTAACTACCCCTTGCAGCATGTAGACTACGGAGAGTGATAACAAATACGATACAAGCAAAATGACTGATTTGTTACTTACCATGGTTTACACCCGAACCCTTCAAATATACGTTAATAAGAGGAGCATCTACAAATGAAAAACAAACGAAATTACCCCGTACGAACCCTGTCCTGAAAACTACCTACTCTCACTGAGGTACAGATAATATGCTGAAGGCCACTAGGAAAAAAATCACATGCAATTTTACACTAAATACTTTAAGAGCCTCAAAAGTTGTCAAAGATTCTTTATCAGGATACATTAATGTTAATTAAAATTTAAGACCAAAATAACAACATTATAGAGAAATCCCTACCTATGACTGCATATCAATAGAACAACGTAGTTTACAAACGATCAATGGAAAAAAAAATCCTTTTAAAATAACATCTTTAGAATACAATAACAGCCTCCTGCCATTTACCATAAATAATTTCCCTGAGTAAACAACCCAAATAATATATCACTTTAACTTATAAGGTGCGTTCAAAAAGTAACGAGCCTGAGGCATAATTACAGAAACCATTACCTGTAAGTTAGAAGTATTGGACCTGGCTGTTGAGGCACTTGTCCCACAGTGACACGAGGCGGTGAATTACTGTCTCATAAAATTCCCTGGGCTGCAATGTGAACCAGTTCCGCACGTACAGCTGGACGTCGGCGTCCGAGGTGAATTGTTGGTCCCGCAGAGCCCTTATCAGGGGACCAAACATGCGTAATCACAGGGAGAGAGGTCTGGACTGTATGGAGGGTGACCGAGAACCTCCCATTTGAAATTATGCAGGAGTGCCGCGACTGTGTTGGCCGTATGAGGTCGTGCATTGTCGTGGAGCGACCACGGCGGCTATGGCGGTCCTGGGTAATGAGTGCATCAACCAGCTGGACGTTGCCATCGGTAATACAGGGGGTGCCCCAGACCGGGCATCATCGGCTAACGACACCCGTCCTTCCCTGAAGCGCTTGTGCCACGCCTTGACCCTTGCAAGGGACATGCAGTGTTCACCGTACACTTGTGACATTCGGCGATGAATGTCCGTTCCCCCTACTCCTTCCGCTGTCAGAAACCGAACAATACCTCTTTGCTCTTTGGTTGACGCCTCCATGTCACTATTTGCAATGTGACTGGCAGCGTTGGACGATTGATGCATGCTGCTGCTCGCTTTGTACCGTCATGTGACGTGCACGCGTGCCCTCTAGCGACGGGCTGTGACCTTCCACGCTCTGGTCGGAGCCACACCTCGTTACACATGCCACGATTAGCCGATGTAGCCACCGATTTGCGCATTCCAGCCTCCGGCTCGTTACTTTTTGAACGCACCTTATACAATTGACAAATTTACCAAACTTTGGTCAACAAAAAATCACACACGTCTGATCACTATCACCCCATGTTAAAGACAATTGCTTCAAACCATAATGCCCTGGTTAAATAAAATAAAAAATCAATGGATACTCAAAATGGACGGAGTTTATAATGTCACAGTCCATTAGAAGCGGTTCACGCAAAACTTAGTCTAAATAATAAATTTTGAAAACCCTTAGTGAGATACTGAACCGGCAAAATTAAAATAGTAACATAATTGTACCAATACTAATAGAGGGAAATATTACATAAGCTTCATAAATGCTTCGGATCCTAACGTGATAGACTGACTACCGAAAACCGGATATCTAACTGGATATAAAATAAGAAACATCCCCGGAATTACAACAAAATAATAAATAACTAATAGCAACAGATAAAACTTTGGAATAGAAAATAAAGAAAAATCTATGACTGGTAATATATGGAGCTCGAAAAGAAAAACAATATTAGAACATACCTTTAAAATCCATCTTTCCGGGAGACACTAAATACTCAGACACCCATATAAACTAAATAAATTTTAAAAACATTTACTACCCCAAATCAATGGCTGCCATTTTCGTTCACCCAGATCTGTTCACTGTTTCACATTTCTCCGTTTATCTGCGAACTCAACCTGACGATCCAGGGACCAAATATGTTGGATTATAACTCAATCTAGCCTCTTCTCAATCCGAAAGAAATGTCTTCGAATCCATGTTTCCCAGACAAGGAAACTTTTCCTCGTCTGGGAGACGACACCATTCACTTCTTGCTTGAACCAAGTATCGTTTCAGAGTCCTCTACCAACATCGACAGTTAAACTAAATACGATCACCTTTCACACGGCCCCAATAATATTTATTCCCGAACCAATCAGATTTATTGGCGCGTGACTGACAATGTATATTTTGGCCTGTTACGCATGGCCCCACCAAACGTCAGCTTGGAGGTTTAATAATAATTTTCATTTGTCATAAATGTTTGGAAGATCAGTTTCCACTTTCTCCTTCAGTCAAATATTAGCTCTAAGTGAACGGAAGCAGGGCGCACACAGCGCACTCACGCTGCTGAGCAATTAACTAATTCCAGTTAGGTAGCTCCTGAATACTACTGACCTCTGTGGGAGAGCGGGAGCACTTTTAGGCCGCCAGGACCTTTAAATTGAAGAAAATGTCTTTATCAAATAAATGATGTTGAAAATTTATATGAGACATGGTTTACTTGGCTCAATCTCCTCCCCTCAACTTTGAACACCGTTCACGAATATGCCTGAGTATAATCTTGTACATCAGTACTTTTCGTTGCAAAAGTAGGAGAAAGTCCAAAGGTTACATGAAGAAAATGTCCACCAGTTTACTCCATATGATGGTGATACACACATCGTCTTGGTTAGGCGAAGTACAGGGTCAGGTTGCCAACTTAGCTAGCCGGCTTAGCTAACAGTCATGCATGCGTACATTCACCTTCAGCAACAGAATTTCACACCAGCACTACCGGTGCGTCCAGGGAACGAGGTTCTACCAGGAGAGTGCATCTGGGATCTTGACACTTCAGGGTAAACTTGATGAAGGGAATCCAATGTTAAAGCCGCAGAAATCGTTGTTTGATTCGATGGCAAGTGGCATGACGAGAAATGAAGCGAGCCATTTACATTTTAGCAAGTTAATTGTCTTAAAAATCATTCATTAGTAATCGTTAACTATATCACATATTGACCAACAATGTTTAAATTGCATAAAATAACCGTATCGCTAACCTAGATCCAATTATGCATTACAATTACATTATAATAAATTCAATAGCCATTCATTTGTTTATACTGTTACATTTTTGGTAGACTGCTGTGAAGTATACGACACCATCAAGCAGTAACATAGCTTTCGGAGCTTCGATATAGGAATGACCACCCAAAATTTCAAAACGAAACAGTTACGAATAAATAACAATGAGTTAGTCTTCCCACCGAGTCCTACTAACACGTCAGAATTGCCTATTTCGTTACATACATCCAGTTAAATGTTCACCTAAACATTTACCAATACCAAGATATTATGTTATTTTCTTACAACGTGTCAACCATTTTATCCTCAACCTTAAAAACAATTTTACAGATGTAGCCCAGTAGAGGTATCAAATCCAATCAATTGAAACAATCAAATGCCAATTGGCATCAAGGATAGTTGGGATACTCTACCTTTACACAATATAATTTTACAACACATTTTAGCATATTTCCTGTTTTGATATTTCACCACCACGTTTTATTTGAGATATATGCAACCTAGAAATTGTCTGTGCCGTAGGATTGCTAACTAGCAACTTCACAGGGGTCAGGACTGCTTCCACGAAACTGGACCTTTGAAACGTGGTGTCAACTTCCTAGAAACTTTATTAATCACGCCTTTTAGCTCACAATTACGGACATACACAACATCCTCAACTTCCAAATCAGCTGGTTTGTGAGAACCACTGTATCGCATGGCAAGTTGGTCATGTGAGACTCTGATGCATTTCTAGCGTTGTCGAATTTCGCCCTCCTATCCTCGGGTCTGAAATGGTCTGGCAGAAGATCGTGCAGGGTCCAAAGATTAGACAGAGGAGAATTTGCCAAAAGCGAAAACATCAACGAAAAGTGTATGGTCTGAGTGCTCTCGTGCACTGCAGTATTGAAGGCGTAGATGGGCCAATGCAAATTTGAATCCCACTTGGAATGATCTTCATGGTGGAAAGCGAACAGAGCAGAACGGAGATTACGGTTGACTCTCTCGGCGAGAGATGGATTAGGTAAATAGGGAGTCGTGGTTACATGAGATATTGCATAATTGAACAAAATCTGACGTGTTTGGTTGTACACAAAGCATTTAGCATTATCGAACACATGAAATTGACAGCGACCAAAGGATGAGAAAATAGAAGATAGGCACTTCATGACAGTACTGGTCGTAGGCTGTCTGGTGGGGAAAATCCAATTAAATCGAGAAAACCCGTCCGTGCAAACTAGCGCAATCTGGTTTCCTTGTGCAGAAGGAGGGAACGGGCCAATAAAATGAATGGAGAGCCTTTCCATGGGTCTAGACGACGGTTTAGAAGACAATAAGCTGACCATTGTAGAGGTAAGGGACTTGCTGATATTACACGAGGAGCAATTACGGAGCATTTTCCTGATATCTCTATCCATTCCTCTCCAAATGAAATATTGCCTGATCTTTTCACGGGTCTTAAACACACCAAGGTGACCATTGATATGGGATTCGTGATAACGGAACATCTCAGGAAAAAGAATAGAAGGCAATACAATCTTGGGAAGTCTGTCATGACGGGAAGAGTAGCACAACGCACCATTCTTTAAGGTGTCAGGTTTAATTACTTCCCCGGAATTGATCCGGTTAATCAAGCCTGCGGTAGTGGGATCCTCTTTCTGATATAATGCCACGTCCTTAAATAACATAGGAGAATCGCTTAGAATAACATTGGCAGAATTACCTGGAGGGACAACATTACCGGTCTCACAATTGACATTAGCATCTTCCAAAGACTCTTCATACATCTGGCCTAAGGAATCAGCAATAGCGTTTTCGGTCCCACGAATGTAACTGGCCGTGAACTGGAATGATTGGATCCTAGTTGCCTTTCTAGCAATCCTACCAGTTCTAAGGGGTTTGCCCAAAACCCAGCTCAACGCCTGATTGTCAGTTTCAGCAGAAAAGGGCTCTATGTACATTTTGAACTTTTCCAGGGCAAACAATACAGCTAGGCCTTCCAATGCGTAAATAGAATATTTCCTTTCAGCGTCCGTCAAGGTCCTTGATGCATATTCTATTGGTTGCCTACCTAGTTCGGAGTCTTGCAGTAGGACACAACCAACACCACGACCATACGCATCAGTTTGCACGACGATCTGCTCCACGAAATCAGGAATTGCTAACACAGGGGCGTTAGAGTGCGCAGGCTTTAGATATTCGAAGGCCGCTTTCTGAGAGGGGCCTCTCTCAAACTTCACAGTCTTCTTACGCAGCTGATTTAGAGGAACAGCACGGTCTGCAAAGTTACTAATGAACTTTCGAAGGAAGTTCACCCCAATAAAGCGTGCGATACCCTTCGCATCTTTAGGTGGCTTGACATCCCTGATCGTTTGAGTACGCTATTGATCTACAGAGATTCCAGTATGCCCGTGTCCCTTTTGGTCTTCCTACCGGAGCTGCTGTGTTGTGCAGACTCCTGGGTAAGGTCTTCTCTGAAATTAATTTACATTTGTATACCACTTCTGGATGATGTGGTAATATAATCAAAGTCCTTTGATTAGCATGTCATTCATCTGAAAGAAGTGCTATATCGTTGCGTGACGCTGGCCTAACCGTTTAATTGTCCAAAGCTTCCTCGCCAAACCCAAAATGTCTTTCTTGGGGCAGATTATTTCAGAATCTGGAATCTCTGTAGATCAATCGCGCACTCAAGCGATCAGGGATTTCAAGCCACCTAAAGATGCGCAGGGTATCGCACGCTTTATTGGGATGCTGAACTTCTTTAGAAAGTTCATTAGTAACATTGCAGATCGTGCTGCTCCTCTAAATCAGCTGCGTAAGAAGGCTGTGAAGTTAAGTGGGGCCCCCTCTCAGCAAGCATACTTAGAAGATCTAAAGCCTGTGCTCTCTAACGCCCCTGTGGTAGCAATTCCTTATTTCGGGAAGTAGTTCATCGTGCAAACTAATGCATATGGTCGTGGTGTTAGTTGTGTCCTACTGCAAGACTCCAAACAAGGCAGGTAACCAAAAGCATAGGCTTCGATGACCTTGACGGACGGTGAAAGGAAGTATTCTATTTACGAATTGCAAGGCCTAGCTGTATTGTTTGCCCTGGAAAAGTTCAGAATGTATATAGAGCACACCCCTTTTCTGCTCGAAACTGACTATCAGGCTGGGTTTTTGGTAAACCATGAAGAACTGGTAGGATTGCTAGATGGAAAACTGGGATCTTATGATTCCAGTTCACGCCAGTAACATTAGTGGGACCGAAAACGCAATTGCTCATTCCTTAAGCCGGATGTAAGATGAATCTTTGGAAGATGCTAATGTCAATTGTGAGGCCGGTAATGTTGTCCCTCCAGGTAATTCTGTCAGTGTTATTCTAAGCGATTCTCCTATGTTATTAAATTTTAAGGATGTGGCATATCAGAAAGAAGATCCCACTATCACAGGCATGATTAACGGGATCAATTCTAGGGGAAGTAATTAAACCTTACACCTTAAGGAATGGTGTGTTGTGCTGCCCTTCTCGTCATGACAGACTTCCCAGGATTGTATTGCTTTACGTTCTTATTCCTGAGATGTTTAATTATTGTCACGAATCCCCTATCGGTGGTCACCTTGATGTGTTTAAGACCCGTGCCAAGCTCAGGCAATTTTTCATTTGGAAGAGAATGGATGGAGATATCAGGAAAATGCTCCTTAATTGCTCCTCGTGTAACATCAGCAAGCCCTCTATTTCTACAACGGTCAGCTTGTTGTCTTCAAAACATCGTCTAGACCCATGGAAAAACTCTTCATTGATGTTATTTACCCGTTCCCTCGTTTTAATTGGATTTTCCCCACCAGACAGGCTACGACCGGTACTGTTCAATACTTAACAAAAATCTGTGGACTGTATGACGATATGAACCAGTGAAACTCACAGTAAATTAGACACGCTCACAAGCACGTTTATTTGCGTGAGCAATAAAAACACATGAACATCAAAAATGATGGAGAGCCTACAAAAGTATTGCTCTGAGTGTCCAACGTGACATTCAAGCAATACCTATGTTGAACTTTCCGCCCACCTTGGCAGAATAACAATCTATCAATGAAGAACAAAAGTAATGTAACAATAGTTCAAACATTTATGATGTGACATGGTCTTGTACTGGAAGTGCACAAAGTTTATTGACATGTCTATTAAACAGTCCAGTTTCAGTTTTCACTGTCACCACTCTTACCAACTTGTCATTACCCGGACGAAGAGTTACCATTCTCCCAAGTTTCCATGATAGTGGTGGTCGGATGTCCTCTCGCAAGATCACGAAAGTACCGCAGTGCTTCCACTTAGTCCTTTGTTGAAGGTCGTTTAGGTATTCTCTGTGTCGTATCTTTTGGGCAAAGACGCTACATTATGATTGTCATTTGTTTCTTTATTATCTTTTTTTCCACTGTTGTAAAATTAACTGTCATGCCATCCAGAAATATCAATAAATTGTTGTTTTGAATTGATATATTTTCCTTATATAAAAGAAGAAAGAATCTGCGATACGCCGGTGAGCGTAAAAATAACATAAGTGGCGACCGGTGATGGGATAAATATATCAATATATTTTAATTATGGAGTCAACCCAACGTGAACTGGATCGAGCGATAAAGCTACGTAAGGTAACACGGGCGGCATTTTCGAGGCACTTGAATATCCTCAAAGGTGAAATTGAGGACGTCCAGATGACAGCTCATGAAAAGAGAAGGAAAGTTCACAGTCCTTGCCCCCCTATACCAATTAGTCAAGAAGGACGCCGAGTGGAAATGGGGAGAAGAACACAGTGAAGCCTATGCCAAGAAGAAAAATGAAGAGCTCCTGCAGCTGGATGGTAAGGTCCTAAGTCTAAATCTTGAGATCGGCCAAGAGGACTTGGACGACGAATGTAGACTTGCCGATGACTATCAACGTCAAATTCTTGATATAGAGGTGAGTGTTGAATATATTCTACCTCCAGGAGGCATCGCTCAAGACAACAGTGATTGTAGCAGTGTAGATCGTGTTAGCAAGAGAAAATTCAAACTACCTAAATTAGAACTAAGGAAATTTGATGGCGATGTAAAACAGTGTGTACAGTTCTGGGGCCTTTTTGAGAAGATAGACAAGGATCCGGATATTGCACCGGAAGATAAGTTTCAATACTTAATTCAAGCTATAGTGAAAGGGTCCCGTGCTCGAGAAATTGTTGAAAGTTTTCCACCTATTGGGGAAAATTATACGAAGGCAGTAAAATGTTTAAAGAGCAGGTTCGGTAGAGATGATCTGTTGGTTGAAGTTTACGTAAGAGAGTTGTTATCTTTAGTTCTTAGGAAATCTTCCACTCCCGGTGATGGCAGTTCAATGTGTAGCCTTTATGACAACTTGGAATCGCACATACGGTCACTTGAACCTTAGGTGTTACAACAGATAAGTGTGCATCTATGTTGTATCCTTAGTAGAGTTATGTTTGCCTGAGGAGTTTCTTAGGGCCTGGCAAAGAAGTTCCAACTTTGCACTCACACGTGATTTGAAAGATAGGTTAGACAATCTCGTGCTATTCATGAAAGGGGAAGTGGAATCCGAAGATCGGATCAGTTTAGCAATTTCCGGTTTTGGAATCAAAGATAATAACAGGAGTAGAGACCAACCCAAATTGTCAGAGCACATTGCTACTGCAGCTGACTTGTTCAACACTAACCCAGTTGAGGAGAGTGTAGTACAGTCACTAGAAAGTTAGGTCAACTTCTTCAAGGCTGTGCCTTTCTTAAAAAGGTATCAGGCTTTTGTTCTTTTGGCAACAGACACTTACATTGCGGTATTAGCGAAAAACAAAGGTCATGTCACAAGAGCTATTATATTCTTTTGTGTGTTTATCAATCAATAAACTTTGGTTTCGAGATTGAAGCTGAATTTCTTTTAAGAAGACAAATTATAATAAATGGCGACGAGAAGTTTAGAAACGAACTTACACGAAATAACTCGCGGACAATAGTGAGTTCCATGCAGCCTAGATTGTAATCTCCAAGACAACTTGTGGTCAGTAAGTACTGTCTATATATATTTTTTTGCAAAATGCCGAAAGACTTTCGTCCATTCGACCCACGGGTTGAAGATATCAAATCTTACTTTCAATGCCTCACATATTTTTTTTGTGACGGAGGAAATTGAAGATCTGCAAATATGCAAAGCTTTCTTAATATGCAGTGTGGGTCCTAGAACATTCCAAATATTAGTAGACCTCTGTTCGCCTCATAGTCCGGGAAATTGTACCTTCCAACAACTTCGAGACAAGTTGGAAAATCAATACGCACCGTCGCGTTCCGTATTTGAGGAACGAATCAAATTCCACAATCGCTGTCCTGCTCAAGGGTAATCTTATGCAGACTATGCCATAGCCCTGAGACACCTAGCAGCAACTTGTGAGTTTGGTACATACCTGGATTCTGCTCTGAAGACCCAATTCTACTCAGGCATCACCAGTGAAACCACACGGGACCGAATAAAGGATGTGGAAGGTAATTTTAATGCCATTCTTACCATTGCTCAACGATATGAAAGTGTGCCAACTGTTTTCAGTGTCAACGCTATTCAATACCACAAATCAAGCCAATCAGGAGCATTCAAGAATACCAAACACACTGCATCCAACAACAGGCAGTCAACATCCAGCAACAAGAACAAATCCAATCAATGTTCTGGTTGTCTTGGTAATCATGCCAGGAAGTCATGTCTGTTCCTAGAGGCTGAATGTCACTCATGTGGGATCAAAGGACACATCTCTGCTGCATGTAGAAAGAAATCTGAGAGAAATAAACATTATTCCAGTGGTAAGGTAAAGTCAGTCGAAGACGACCAACAGGTAACATCTTCACCAGGTGGCATGACCTATCTAATTACCTCAGACTTATGCAGTATATCTAGTCGTAACACCAGTTCCAGGACATCGATATGTGTCCAGGTGGAAGGAGTACCCATACAGATGGAAGTGGACACAGCAGCAAGTGTAAGCTTAATTGGTGAGCCATTATACCTGCAACACTTTCAACATCTCTCACTCAAACCCACCAAATTTCTCCGTGGATGTACTGGACACCATCTGGAATTACTTGGACAACTGGAGGTCCAGGTCAAGTATAAATGCCAGAAAGCAACCCTTTCATTAATTGTTGCCAAAGGAAAATTTCCCTCACTGATGGGCCTACCCTGGCAGGAAATATTTCCTCCCGTTACCGTACTCCAGGTAAATCAAGATACATAGGTTCTAAAAAATAAATTCTCCTCTGTATTCAAACAACAACCAGGTGAAATCAAACAATTTGAGGTAAACGTAGTTCTTAAAAAAGGTGCTACTCTATGTATTCTATGGGCCAAGGGTCATTCCCATACCATTCCGTCTCCCTACCACGAAATGTCTGGATGCCATGGAGGCGAATGGTCAAATCAAGCAAACCATGTCCAAATCATGGGGAACTCCTATAGTTGTAGTCCCAAAACCAGACCATACAGTTCGCTTATGTGGGGACTTCAGAGTCACGGTGAACCCCCAGCTGGATATGGAATACTACCCACTTCCTCACATAGATGACTTATCTATTGTAGCTGGAAATTATTTTTTTAAGCTTGATCTCTCCCAGACATATTAGCAACTCCGAGTGGCCGATTCATCCCAAGACATTTTGGTACTCACAACACGCTATGGATCTTATAAATATCTGCGATTACCATATGGTCTTGGCTCAGCATCTGCTATATTCCAAAATATAATGACACAAATACTTGCCTCCTTGAATGTGTTTATTTATCAGGATGATGTCATGGGAGCTCACAAAACCTATGATGGATGTATGAAGCTTCTGAAAGAGGTGCTTCAAAGATTCCAGGAATACAACGTAACCGTCAACTGGGATAAGTGTGAACTGCTAGTCAATAGAATAGAATACCTCGGACACATCTTGGATGATAGAGGTCTCCGTCCAGATACCAGAAGATTGATGCCATTTACAGAGGTAAAGCTCCATCCAACCCAATAGAACTTCAACAGTTCATTGGTCTAGTCTCGTTTTATCATAAGTTCATTCCAAATATATCCACAGTCCTTGCCCCCCTATACCAATTAGTCAAGAAGGACGCCGAGTGGAAATGGGGAGAAGAACACAGAGAAGCCTATGACAAATGCATCCATACACTTACCAGTGATTGTGTTCTGATCCCATACAGCCTTGAACTTCCTCTGCGCCTAACATGTGATGCTTCTCAGCATGGTGCTGGGGCTGTAATATCGCTTGTGATGCCCAATGGAGAGGAGCGTCCCATAGCATTCACATCGAAGACATTTTCGTCTGCTGAACATAAATTTCCGCAACATGAGAGTGAAGCTGCTGCCATAGTGATGGGCCACAAGAAATTCCATAAGTATTTATATGGCCGAGAATTTGAACCCCATACAGACAACTCGGCGCTTATCACAATATTTGGACCAAAATCACACCTGAGACAGTTCACCGCTTTACACTTACAGAGATGGTCCGTTCTATTGTCAGCTTACAGGTACAAGATTTTACTCAAGAAATCCAACGAGATACCCCATGCAGATTATCTCAGCCGCAACCCACTCCCAGACCAAACAGAAGTTGAGTCAGCAATAAATCGAGTAGATGTAAGCAGTATTGGACCTCTGTCAGCAATCCAGATTGCTTAAGAGACTCGAGCAGACCCTCTCCTAAAACAAGTTCTGCACTACATCATCTCAGGTTGGCCTGACAATATAGAGTCAGCTGAATTGCAACCATTTCTCCGCCGCTGCCTAGAGCTTGGCGCCCAACAAGATTGTATACTCTGGGGATGTAGAGTTCTCATTCCGCCTGCGCTACAACCTGTAGCACTTCAAATGTTGCACGAAATGCACCCCGGCACGTCACGTATGAAAACTCTAGCCCGAGGATACGTTTGGTGGCCCCGCATGGACTCGTTCAAACATGCACAGTATGCCAATCACTACATATGGCCATACCACCAGAACAAGTCATGCCTTGGCCATGACCAACGAGAAAATGGCAAAGAATTCACCTAGATTTTGCTGAGTTCAAAGGTACGCACCTCCTAATTGTCATTGATGCACGTTCTAAATGGCCTGAAATTGAAACTATGCATGATGGCACCTCAGCGGAACAAGTGTGTAATAAATTATCTACTATTTTTGCGCGATGGGGGTGGCCGGAAGAAATAGTGACCGGCAATGGTCCCCCATTTGCCTCTCAAGAGTTTCAGAAGTTCTTAACGGAACGAGGCATAAGACTCCTACATTCACCGGTATATCACCCTAAGGCCAATGGTCAGGCTGAGAACTTGGTCAAGTCAACAAAAACAGCTCTGCTCAAACAACTATTAGATCAAGATACCAAGACCAAACCCCTGCAAAGAAAAATTGATGATTTCTCAATGCATTACAGAACAACACCCCATACTTCTACCAAGTCCCAACCAGCTGAAGTGTTCCTGGGTCGGCGTCTTAGGAATCACCTATCACTCCTCCATCCTGCGACAATACTGTCCAGTCAAATGAAGAAGGTCCAAGAGAATATGATAGAAACCAACAATGGCAAGGTGACAGCCTATCAACAGGGTGACACCGTATGGGTCCGGTCTATCATTCATAAGATATTCAAATGGATCCCTGGCGTCATCGCAAGAAGAGTCTCATCTGTCTCCTATGAGGTGATGATGGGGGACAAAATCAAACACATCCACGCCCAAGACACTCTGGTGTTGATTTCAGTCCGGATTCAGAACTACCCCAACTTCCAGTGCAACCTCCTCAAATTTCAATATCTGGTGTTCCTTCTCCACCTCCTATATTGATTCAATGCCCAACAGCAACTGAGCAGGTTGATGTTGCCCATAAGTTTCTCCCTACTCCAAACACTCCGGGGGTCACATCCAGTCCGTCAACTACCCAGTCCCAGATTACTGCTCCATATGACAAGATGACCCCACCTGAACCTAGGGCTTCAGCCGTCCAGAGTTCAGGCACGCTGGTGCGTGCACCTAATATCACTACACGGTCTGGGCGAAGTGTGATTAGACCTTCCTTCCTAAGGGAATACGAATGTCAATTTATATATCATAAGTATTAAAATTGTGACACGTTTTCATCTCCACCCATTGCCAATGTTCAAATTTTCCCGGGGGAGAGGGTACTGTATATTTTGTGGAGGTCAACATGATGCCCTTAATTGTATTAAAGCACAAAACTTAGGTCTATCTGAGAAACAGAAGGTCCTAAAGGAGAAGGGTGGGTGTTTTAAGTGCTTTAAGAAAGGACACTGTGTCAATAAATGTAAAGCCGTAGTACGGTGCATTGTTTGTAGTGAGAGCCACCAAGTTCTGATGTGCCCTGATTTACGTCAGAATAAACAAAATATATCCTATAATAATGTCGAACACAGGCAATCCGGGGGAAGAATGAACAAAAGACAAATTCACTGAGTAATATTTCTAAATATCCTAAAGTTCTTTTGCAAACTTTGGTTATAAAGATGAAAGGTATTGGCTCTTCCTTCTCTGTTAGAGCCTTAATTGACTCAGGATCCCAGAGATCCTATGTTAAGAAAGACATTGTTAAAAAGATTAGGTTACACTCAAGTCAGAACTGAAACAATTAAACATGACCTTTTTGGGGGAGTGAAAAAAAGTGTTTTTTTACGTGTAGCCTCCTGAGAGGCCGAGTGCAGGTCTTTCTAGTCGACGGCCGTGGGCGACCTGCGCGTCGGGATGAGAGATGGAATGGATGAAGATGAATGAAACTGGGCAAGGATGTGGAAGGAAGCGGCCGTGGCCTGTCGGAAGGTACTGTCCCAGCATTTGCCTGGTGTTGAAAATGGGAAACCACGGAAAACTATTTCAAGGACAGCCGACGGTGGGGCTCGAACCCACGCGTCTACCGAGTCAGCAGAGAGCTTGGCCCCTTAACCTAACGCAGCGCTTTAGCCCGCGTAGCCACTACTGTCGGTAAAACAAGTGTTAATGAACATTCATGTTACAATGTAGAAATTGAAAGCCTGGATGGAAAATATCAATGTAATTTTGAAGTATTGGATCAGGTTTTAATCTGTAATGGCATCCCTTCGGTCAAGAAAGGACCTTGGTTGAATGAACTTGAGGAAGGGAATATCAGCCTAACAGATATTGGTGTTGAGTCTAGGCCAGTGGACTTGCTGATTGGGGCGGATGTAGCGGGCAGACTTCTGACAGGAAATATTAAAGTTCTATCTTCTGGTTTGGTTGCTGTGGAAACAAATTTAGGCTGGACTTTGATGGGGAAAGTTCCACAACAATCTTCTTTTAACTTGGCAGAAGAAGTTACAGCTCTGTTTGTTAATGAGATCAACAATCTCGGGAGCCTAGATGCCATCGGAATCTCAGACTCAGCTGTTAAAATGGCCAAAGATGAAAGACAGCTTCAAATTAGAGATGATTTTCTAAGAGGTATTACTGTAAATGATGAGAGACGTTACGAAGTTTCATTGCTATGGAAAGAAGATAGCTTGGCTCTTCCTAGTAACAGGGAGCTAGCACTCAAAAGGTTAGAATCTACCACTAGAAAGCTTCAGTCTCAAAATCTTCTCATATCATACGATGCAGTTCTAGCTGAGTGGGAAGAACTGGGAATTATTGAAGAAGTACCAGTCAAAGAAGTAGGGAATTATGGACACTATCTACCACATCGAGCTTATTAAGGAAAATAGCACTACCAGAGTTTGCCCTGTATTTGACGCGTCAGCAAGAGATAGAAATGCTCCTTCTCTCAACCATTGTTTAGAGTGTGTACCCAATCTGATTGAACAGATTCCGTCCCTGTTACTAAAATTTCGGGAAGGGAGATTTGGGGTGACAACTGATGTAGAAAAGGCTTTTCTACAAATAAGTGTTCGTCAAGAAGATAGAGATTTTCTTAGGTTCTTCTGCTGTGATCCAAATGACTGGAAGAATATAAAGATATTTCGGCATCGGAGGGTGGTATTTGGATTAAAATGTAGCCCTTTCCTTTTAGGAGCAGTTCTTGATTACCATTTCGACAAGTCAATGGAAGATTGTCAATATAGTAAAGGACAGATATCAAGACTTAAACAGAGCCTTTATGTGGACAATGTTGTAACCTGTGTTGATACTGAATCAGAAATGAAAGAATTCATTAATGAAGCACGTGATGTAATGCAGGAAGGAAAGTTCAACCTGAGAGGTTGCAGGCCAACAATGATGCTTTCATTCTTGTAGGCCAGACAGCGGTGCTATACTAGAGCCATCCTAACTTCCGACTTGAAGTTTCAGTGATACGTCACAACTACACTCTAACCAGCTAATCACAGGTAGCCATTCAAATGGATATATCGATATAAATCGAGTTTCGCTGACGACGTTGCCAGCTAACTTCTTGCGCTCACATGTTGTTGTCAGCTGTTTGCACTGTGCTCTGTTAGTTTAATTGGCGGTCTTTGTGTTTTCTCGTATTTCTCGTATATTTTTCTTTTGACAATATTCTAGTCTGTTGTTATTTAATAGCTTAGTATTTGTTTGTCGTTTGACATAGTGTAGTATAATTACGTGTAGTTGTAGGTTAGCTTTAGGTTAGGGAGTGTTTGTGTTATTTCTGTCGTGCGTGTGTGCAATAGTGTCATGCCGGGGTCTAGCACGCAAAAGCCAAGCGCCAAGAGAGGAAAGGACAAGGGACTCCAATAAGGAGTCAAACCCGGGAAATTATTAGTAATGTGCGAGAGTACTTTGAGAGGGAGAAATACAACGGGGAAACTCTATTACCTGTTGCTCAGGCACTACAGAGAACAGCTGATGCGACTAAGGTTCATAGAAGCACAGTAATAGGAATTGGGAAAGAGAAATTCCATGCGGAGGAACAGGCAGTAGAACCATCTAAACTAGAAACGCCAGGCAAGAAGAGAAATAGGCCTAAAACAGTGACTGATTTGGATGCTTTCCAACAAGACGCTATTCGCCGTCATATTTATGCTTATTACCGCAGAAAAGAGCATCCGACAATTGAGAAATTACTCCGTTCTCTTGACAATAGCGATCATTTTCGCGGAGGGAAATCTTCTCTGAAAAAAAAAAAAAATAGTGAAGGATCTGGGATTCCGATATAAAAAGGATAACGGGTGGAGAATACTAATGGAAAGAAGTGATATTGTAATGTGGCGGTGCAGATTTTTGAGGGAGATTATGCAAGAAAACTTTGATTCTATAGTGTGGCTGGATGAAACGTGGGTCAACGCCTCTCATTCCCGGGGAAAAGCCTGGACAGATGATTCCATGGAAGGTACATTGGCAGTGCCTGTTGGGAAAGGGGGGAGAATAATTGTAATTCATGCTGGTACGTCACAAGGTTTCGTGCCGAATTCTCTTCATGTGTTCCGATCCAAGAAAACTGGTGATTATCATGAGGAGTTGAACAGTACCACATCCCAGAAATGGTTTGAAGAATTGCTGAACAACTTGCCTGAGAAGAGCACAATTGTTATGGACAATGCCCCATATCATAGTGTCATTCACGACAAAGCTCCAACAATGGCAGCAAGAAAGAATGTGCTCATTGAGTGGCTGACGAGCCACAACATTCCTTTACGTGACGACATGAAGAAAGGGGAGCTCATGAAACTCGTGAAACTGAACAAGCCACAGTTTCCAGTGTATGAGGTGGACGAAATTGCTAGGCGACACGGACATAAAGTTATCCGACTTCCCCCTTATCACTGCCATTTCAATGCCATCGAACTTATTTGGGCCCAGGTGAAAAAATTACGTCGCAGTTAATAACAAACTCTTCACGATTTCAGAAGTAGAAAGACTTCTTTCACAGGCTGTGGACAATGTTAGGGCGGACGATTGGGAGAGAGTCGTGAGACACACGAAAGGAGTCATTAATGAAGCTTGGGAGAAGGAAGATATCATTGTTGAAGACGTGGAAAGATTTGTCATTTCTTTGGGGTCAAGTGATAGTGATAGTGATGGTGATAGTTCAACAGACGGCAATAGTGACTCCGAAATGAGTGGTGTATTCCCTTTATAGGCTCCGGTCGCGAGGCGGCAATGGTGAGTAATTTATTTGTAACAATTTTGCTCTGCTTCATTATTAACCGCAGCATATGTGTAATTTCTGCTACTATGTACTTATTCACGAGTATGATGTTGTGTGTAAACATGTCTGTTCACATTACGAGTGTTTTGTTAAATTTGCGGCTATAATCATGTACGTCAGCTGATTCGCGTTAGTGAACTGGCAACACCGTATCGCCAGCCGGTGAACTGTCAAGTCGGAAGTAACGATGGCGACACTATAGGTTTATGATGGGATTTGGAAACTGACACTTTATTGTTAAACTTGGAATGGTTACAGAACCATGAATTGGGGGTGATCACGAAACAATCCATTCTGTCAGTTGCACAAAAGGTATTTGATCCGATTGGCATAGTTAGTCCAGTACTTCTAATTCCTAAATTGTTATTGCAAAAGATATGGCTAAGTGGTATATATTGGGATGAAGAGCTTACTACTGATATTAAAGACCAATTTGTAACTTCGTATTCAAGCCTTTTTCTCCTGAAAGAGATGAGAATTCCACGCTGGTTTCTTTATTCCAAGAACCACAGGGATGTCAGTCTACATAGTTTTTGTGATGCTAGTGCACAGGCCTACGCTGCAGTAGTCTTCATACGACTAGAAATTGACGGTGAGAGTAAGATACACCTTCTTGCAGCCTGAGCAAGAGTAGCCCCATTAAAGACAGTCACCATTCCCCGACTGGAACTAATTGCTGCAACAGTGGGAGCTAGATTAGGTAATTCAGTGCTAGAAGGATTAAACTACCAAGATGTCAAGTTGTATTTCTGGACTGATTCGACAACGGTTTTAGCATGGATTGGAAAGGAAGAAACATGGACTGTGTTTGTCAACAACCGTGTTAAAGAAATCCATCGGTTGACTTTACCTGAAATGTGGAGATATGTTCCTGGCCACTTGAATCCTGCCGATCTTCCTTCAAGAGGTTGTCTGGCAGAAAAATTGTTAGCACTTCGATGGTGGGAGGGGCCAGAGTTTTTACGAAAGGACCGGCCGGAGTGGCCTGGTGAAGTTCCACCTGCAGAGGCAGAGCTGATTTTGCAAGAAAAGAGAAAATCAACTCAAACAATGAGTTACTTTGTAGATACTTCATGTGAGTTATGTAGCACCCCAAAACATGTAAATAATAATCAGTGCAGGTACCACGATTTTAATTGGTATTACTTATATTTTTCAAGCTATGGAAACATAATTCGGTTGGTTGCTTGGATAAAGAGGTTTATCCGAAATACGCGAAGAGCAAACCTTACACGAGCTCGTGGAGAATTATCATGTGAGGAGATAATATCAGCAGAAAAAAACAGTCGCAAGATTGGTACACGAAGAGTCTTTCTCTTCAGAAAATGACAAAAGTCTCAGTAGCCTACATGTGTTTAGGGATGAGGAGGGACTTCTGAGACTGAAAACTAAAATCATTAATCGTAGTGACAGTGAGTATTTTGTACCCCTATTGTCTTGCCTTCAAACCATCCTGTGGTGCATCGTTTGATTATGAGTGAGCACAAAAGGAACGCTCATGCTGGTGTTCAAATATTATTAAGCATTTTGAGGGAACAGTATTGGATTTTGAAGGCTAGGAAGACTGTTCGACATATCCTGTCAAAGTGTGTTATTTGTAAGATATGTAGGACGTAATTTACAGGCTCCCATTGCCCCTCTACCCAAGGATCGAATCAAAGACTCTGCGGTATTTGAGGTAGTCGGTGTTGATTTGGCAGGGCCATTATATATAAGAGATGGTGTTAAGGCTTGGATTTGCTTATTCACATGTGCTGTATATAGAGCTATACACCTGGAATTATTGTCATCTTTGTCTTCTGAAAATTTTCTTCAGGGACTTAGACGTTTTGTTGCTCGTCGAGGAAGGCCAGCAATCATTTATTCTGATAATGGATCGAACTTTGTGGGCACTTCAAATGATTTGAAATCCGTTGACTGGAATAAGATCGTGCAATACAGCAGCTTGAAGAAAATAGAGTGGAAATTCATTACACCTACAGCCCCTGGTAGGGTGGATTCTGGGAAAGACTCGTTGGAATAATGAAGCAGATTCTTCGGAAAGTTTTAGGTAAAGCCCTTCTTACCTATGAAGAGATGCACACTGTCCTGTGTGATATAGAGTCACTTATTATTCTCGACCTCTGACTTAAATTTCTGACACGGACAGTGAGCTGCTTCCTTTGTCACCAGCATTATTTTTACATGATATAAATGAAACTGGAGTATCTGATTGTGATGCTGTCGATGAGCAATCGCTCAATAAGAGACTGAGATATCGACAGAAACTTGACTGACTTGAGAAACAGGTTCAGATCAGAATACCTAGGACTATTAGTTCAAAGACCTGATCCCAAGAAAGCTGAGGCTCAGATAAAAATAGGAGACATTGTCTTGATAGGAAGTGACCATGCCAAACGCATTGATTGGCCACTAGGCCGTGTTATGGAGATCATTCCAGGGAAGGATAATGTGACTCGTCTTGTACGCTTGAAAACAGCTACTTCATCACTACTCCCATTCAGAGAGTTTATCCTTTGGAGGTATCATCAAATTGGACTGACAATAGAAAGGTCCAACCAAGATGTATATCTAAATCCCCTAATCCTCTGAGAGAAGGGATGTCAAGAGTAACTACTAAAAGTGGTAGAGCTGTAAATATACCAAACAGATTACATTTATAATTATTGTATTTTGAGGTAATTATAATTATTTATGTATGGTTGAATTGTTCTTCCACCAACTCAAGGTGGGAGGATGTCATATCTTTTGGGCAAAGCTTATGATTGTCATTTGTTTCTTTATTATCTTTTTTTCCACTGTTGTAAAATTAACTGTCATGGCAATCAGAAGTATCAATAAATTGTTGTTTTGAATTGATATTGATACGTGACTAGGCTTGTTCTGAATTGATAACACTGCTCCATCTGTGAGGGTAAATGGGAACTTCGATACGTCAGCGGTCGTCTGGAGATTATCTTGGTAAACTCAGGCATTGTGTTGTCTTTCTCCGCTACTAGATGGCGGGTAAACCTCTTCCACTCCAGTGTCGTGATGGTGGAGCGCTCCGTGTCAGCCAACGGAACTAACATTTTCGTATTGCAGTGTCCATTGGAGTGTGAGTGTGGGAGATGTTTATTGTCTGAACCTCTACGAAGAAAGCCACATGATGTAAGGGCTATAAAAGTTGCTCCAAGTTGAGCCTAGCTCGGCTAGACAAAGGTGATTGGCCTCGTGGCAGCTTCATTCTTTTGAAAATGTAACCGACTTCGTGGGAGAGCTTAGCTTATTTTTATTTTAAAAGGGGGGAAGTTTATTTAAATAATTTGTTTCGGCCAACCAAGGTATGTAATTTGAAAGTGTACTAAGTGATTGAATTCGTTGTGGAAGTAACTGGTAACTGCGCAGTTTTGTATCATTTGTTGTGATTGCTTTGTGAAGTTGAGAGCTCGTTCTTCTATTTTTATTTAGTGCTGGAATTACCAGTTGAATTGTGTCTCTTAGGTAAGTTGTGTTGTTGGTTAGAGTAACATCGAACAAAATTGCGTATTGTCAGTTATGACTACAATAATTCAGTTACCTAGATTTTATTTTTATTGCATGTAATTGGTGAAGTTTTTTTTTGTCATACCCAGGCGTTCTGCCCTGTAGGTCAACTGACTTTCATTTTTGCGATTGTCCTATCCGAGTTTTTAACCTCCTAATTTATTTAATTATTAATTACTAACTTATTTACTTTCCTCCCGGATAGGACATGTAGGATATTCCTTGGAATACTGTTTTGTTACCATCTGAGTATGGTCTTTTCAGCTTATATCATGGTTACCATGAGAACGTTTGGAGCTTGTTCTTGGTTTTCATTATTAATAGTGATGTTTTGTTTTTTTTCTTCTGGCTAGAGGACAACTTTTTGGGATTTCGACTGAACCAGTCACTCTGATAATTAGCTCCCATATTATCAACTTAATTAATTATTTCTTCTTGGTTTGGGGTCCTTCCTTGACCTTAATGTATTTTGATTATGTGGTCTTCACCACCTTAAGGTAATTAAATATTGTTACCATTTTTCTTTAATTGTATTATCAATTAATTTCATGGATTTTTCTGCTCTTCGCCTGGTTCGGTACCAAGCAAGTTTTTAATTTCACATATGAATTTCCTTTTAAATTTAGATTCTTCACTTAGGCCTGTCCAATATCAAATTTTGTTAATATTGCCTTTGTGGCAAGACATGGCTGTAATTTGTTCCTATGTTTTAAATATACTTTTGGTTACCCTAAGAGTTTTTCTTGGTGTTCTTGTTCACAGTAGACCTGTATTTTATTAAGTCTCTTATTACCTTGGGTTATATTCAGTCCAGTACGCTCCTTCCACATTTTTATTATTTTTATTTGGTATGATAATGTACCTTGCTTCTGGATTGCCTTTCTTCTTTTAAATGATCGTAATGGGTCAGATATATTTTCCTTATATAAAAGAAGAAAGAATCTGCGATACGCCGGTGAGCGTAAAAACACTCTGGACCACCTGCTTCAAAGGTGCTGAAGTAACTGTTGAAGATGTTGCCACCGGGAGAGGTGGTTTTCTGACGTTGACTGCAAGTTTGGTTCTCGAAGAGCTGTGAGCGAGGTACCAATAAGGAAATGTCCAGGTGTGAGTGGGATAGATCATTGGGATCCTTGGAACTCTGGGTTAAGGGGCGTGAATTGAGGCGTGCATCAATTTGAGCTGTGAAAGTGTTCAGTTCTTCTAGAGTCAAGTCTGCCTTTCCTACCATTCGTCCAAAAATGTATTTAAAAGACTTAACTCCAGCCTCCCAAACTCCACCTACATGCGGAGATCTAGGTGGAATGTAATGCCATTCCACTCCGTTGCGTGACCTTAATATTCAAACAGAGCCTTTAATTCCTTTAAGTCCTTATTGGCCTTGATGAAGTTGGTAGCGTTGTCTGAGTACATGTTCAATGGCTTCCCTCTTATCGCGATGAAATGACGAAGAGCCCCGAGGAATGTATTTACGTAGGAGTTTTGCCTTCACAACGACTGGACCCAACAAACCAAATGGGTCGAACCATCGTGCGATATCAGCAAGCATGGTCTTTTTTGTGATCTTACCTCCTTCTGGAAGAAGACTTCTTGTTGTGAACTTAAATACATCGTCCTTCGGGTCCCATGTTCTGACTGTTCATGATGGAATATCATGGGTTCAGTTGAGTTCTTGCTGCCCCTTGAGATGTCTAGTATAGCGTCATCATTGGAACTCAATTTCCTCAGATTGAAGCTTCCTGCGTGAAGTAATTTCTTCAGCTGATGCTTTAGACTTCTCGCATACTCAATTGATTCTGCTCCAGTGAGCAGTTTGTCGACATAGAAGTCACTTCTCAGAACTTGCACTGCTTCTGGAAAGTTATCTGCTTCATCTGCTGACAATTGTTGCCAAAATGGTGCGCAAGCGATTCCATATGTCAGTCTTCAATTTGTATGCATTCAAGTGTTGACTTGGGTTCTTTCTCCATAGCATCATCAGTAGACTTGTGTCTGTTTGATCAACTAAAAGCTGTGGATATTTTTTCTATATCTGCTGCGATCACATAATTATGCTTCCTGAATCTGACGACAATTAAGAACAGATCATCCTGGACTGTTGGACCAGTCATCACAATGTCATTTAACGACTTGCCGTTGTTTGACTTGCAAGAACTATCGAATACAACACGTAGCTTCTTCGTTACACTAGCTTCCTCGATAACAGGGTGATGGGGCATGTAGAACAATTTGTATCCCATTCTTCTGTGATGGAATCAGCTATCACCATGTGTCCCTGACAGATGTATTCATTCATGAAGTACATTACAGACTTCTCAATTGAGAATGCTTCACTAACCTCTTTTCCAGCTTGTAGAATCTCTCTTCAGCTATTGACCTGGACTCTCCTAAAGCCTCGCCACCTTCTTTCAGTAGCAATGTTACCATGTATCTTCCTGTATCTAGTCGCACTGTATGTTTGCTGTAGTGATCTTCACATCATTGTCTTCTCCAGTGAGTACCCTGCCGTTGCTGCACTCTTCGAGCTGCCAGAAATCTTGAAGCTTATGAATGATTTCGTGGGTGGCGCTGAGAAGACACACTGTTTGAGGCGTTTGTGAATTGAAACCCAATTTTCCTGTCGGAACCCTACCCAGTTTTGTCTCCTGCAATGTTAAGCTGTCGATATATGATTTCAGTTGCCGTAATCCAATGATGTTCCATAAAATATATACTCCTAACAAAACATGTATTTTTGATGGTCTGTGAAATGTTGGATCCGCCAATTTAACTCCTGGTGGTAGTTTGTTCACAGGGATCATGGACGAAAGAGTCCTATCAGTCACCTTTGGAATCACTAGAAATTCAATCACTCGCTTGAAATCAGTGCACATTGATTGCTAGTTGCTACACCTCATGAGATGATGGTTGACATTCCCCCTGTTTCTACTACAGATATTGATAATCTTATAGTTTTTAGACCGAGCTTGGCACTCGGCGATTGTGTCATGTAGTTACTCTGGGATGCTGAGTCTAAGATGGCCTTACAGAAGATTGTGTGCCCTCTTTCATTTAGAAGTCGCACTTGGACTGTAGCCAACAAAACATGAGTGTATCAACTTGGGGCCGCACTTGTTACTTACGTAATCTGTTCAGGGACTGAAGTCTTGGTCACCTCACTGCTTTCATTGCTGTCCTGTGAATTATCTTAATTAGTATGTAACAAGGTATTGTCATTTTTTCAGACACTGTATACAGTGCCCCTTTGTGCATTGTTTACTTACGTGATCTGAGCCTAGGCAGTTGAAGCAAATCGCAAGTTTCCTTGCCTTGTTTCGTTGCTCTTGGAGTGTCAAGCCCAGGCTTAAACACTACCGGAGGGAAGATGACGTAGGATAAGGAAAAAGGCTTAGGAATGAAAAAAAAAATTACGCAACAAAGGAGCGAATCCACTAAGAAATGTATTTTATAAACTAACAAATTTGAATTTAATATTAATAACACTAGGTGTAACGGAGCAATGAGGAACATTTCTCAAGGCTAATAAATTCAATGTGGGGAAAACGAACAAGCTTTAACAATAAAGTGGTTAACTTTAATTTGTAAATAGGATTTGTTGCAAAAATGGATTAACTATAGCAAGAAGAAATGCCGAAGCGTAATGAATAAACCTAACAAGAAAATCACAGTCTTGCTTGCGCATAAAGCAACCTAGAGTGTGCATAAACAAGTTGCTAATAACGTTATGCAATAATGCAAAGAAAGGTTGGGATGTCCAGCAGGCAGTCACCAAGTGCATTATCCCTTCCATACAAGAAATAGAGTACTGTGTAGGGACTCAGGACACTGGCGAAAGTGCAACCAAGGGGCTATACTGATTATTTCTTTTCAAACTAAAGGAAAATATTTCGAAAAGCATTCTAAATCCTGAAAGTAATAAATCAATAAAGAATAGCTTTGCTCCCCACCGAGGATGGACCTCGAAGCAAAAGAACGATTGTACTTAATATAGATAGATGTGGAAAGCTCTCGAAGCTTTTAGAAAGAAAGTTATAATTAAGCAAAATTACTAGAAAAGAACAATTGTTGTGTTCAAAGTGGACTAAACTTTTATCCAGCAGAGTGCTGATTAGAAGTTTAACAGTAACAGAGGAAAGACTAACAAACCTAACTTATGCAAAACTACGATCCGAACGTTAAATTGATATTACGAGGCAAAAGTACCTCGAGTAGGAAGTTTGCTGAGCGAACTAGACCCGCATTTGACAATGTACAGGAATTGCTAGAATAAACTTTGTATAAAGCATCAGCGGAAGTTTCGCCTTGAACACAACAAATGATCAGGATTAATTTCAAGATTAGCATGAAGTGGTTGCAATTGTTTCTGTGAGTACAGAGAGCAGTATGAGAAAAATAGGGAAGGAAATGCCACTCTTAGAAAGCTCCCTGAGCAATAGAATTAAGTCTAACTCAAACAAATGAGAGCAATTTTAATTGCGAATGTTTTCAAACAATATTACAAAATGAGAGGTCTGAGACCTATAACACGATTAATAGGAAACCCTTAAAATATGTATAAATATTTTGTTCAATAAATTAAGTAATTAACAAATTCCTGACTAGAGTGCTTTCATAGTAATGCGACAAGAGCTTTAGGCGAATATAAAGTTATAATCTTGAATTCCTGGGCACAACAGAACAAATAAGAACGAAGATTAAAATGTGGGTTATAACCACAAGATATTTAAGCAGAGATTACATATTTGTTAAATTCAAAAGGGAGAGGTCACTTCAGTGAAGCCTCAATTTTACACAAAAAAATAAAATAAATAAATACAAAAGTTGATTACTTAAATTTAAGTGTTAGTAAATGGAAAGGAGGAAGGAAAAATGGGATATGTTTAGAGTCTGTTCAAGCTTGGTTTTTGTCGCGGGTGTGGTACCCAATACATATGGTTTGCACCAAACCAATATTTAGAAGCACACGAATAAGTCACTATTTCAATTTATAGTTTGTTCTGTTTCGGAAATTAGCAGTAGTTGAAAGTTATTGAATTTGAGTTGTTTGCCAGTGTGATGTTGCACAATAAAAAGTATATTGCTTGATTCAAAATGCCAGGAGTTGCAAGTAACATAAAATGGGGCACGAAGAGAAACCTTCCACGATCAAATTGAAGAGTAACTTGGTTCAATTTCAAGATTCAGTAGAAAAATCCCTCGAAGAAGAAAAGCGTGATTTTCAAAGTGCTATAAGTTTAGCATGATACCCACGTTGGAAGCAAAAGTGTCCCCTTTTTTGACACAGAAGTACTAGAAAGTTTCCGTAACCATTTAATGGCGAGCTGGATTAAGCTTTAGCAAGGCATTGTAATATCCCTCGTGGGGCCGTTACTAGATTGCACAAGTATGTAAAAGTTCATATTTTGCAGAAATTGTTTATCTAAAACATTCCGGTTACGATTCATATAAGCCTCATAAAAAATTGTTTTTAAAACCACTAAATCAGGTACTTATCTTGTCATTGTAGCAATGTTGAAGTTCACGGCCAGCCGTTAAAATGTTTCAAAAACATGGCAACTTATTTGAAAATCAACACATGGTTGAAAAAGATGGACACCTCCGAGTAAGAGAGCCGAACAGTCTGAGCGAAGCACTTAGCGAAGAGTGAACGAGTATTTCAACCTTTGATCGAGCAACGACAGAGAGGCGATATGAGGGAGCAAAGAGTGGGGAAAACATATGGGCAACATGTTTTTTTTTACATAAACTGCCTTTTAGACAAAGTGCAATTAAATGTTGTAGTATTCATGGAAAATGCAGAGAGCAACACTGATTCCCTCTACTTGAAATGTGTTGAACCAATTCTTGAGGTAATTGAAATCCAAAGCTTCAGCGACCTGTCGCACGGACCATTGTAGAGAGATCTTACACAAAGCATTGCTAATCTGGAACAAACGTTCAAAGAATATAAGAGACTGCGCAGAAAGAAAAAAAAACAGTACTACAAAGAAAGTCCCTGTTTGTGTTTACAAAAAAAAGGGAAGTGAAAAAAAACGTGAATTAAGAAAGAAATCCAAAAAGTAGTGGCAATTATTAAATTCTAACATAATCTGTATACTCAGGAGAATATACCAGCTCTTCTGGACAAACATCTAGGAATTTCATACAATTTAAGATTTTATGAACTTCATCACATAAGGGACATCTTGATTGATTTGAAAGAAAGTATGCATTGTGATTATTGTTGTATTTGAAAGGAGCCTTTACTAAAGGTTTCACCTTGGTATTCTTCGACTGATGACTATTGCCTTCCACAGCTTCGAGTATGCGACTCCTATCTTGCAAGAATTTGTCTTTGACTGTAGGCATTCTTTCTTTATTGGTTACGGTTTTCCACTGGTTTTGTGCTGTGTGGTTCATTTCAGAGGTTATCAAATTTATGATTAGCGAATCCCAATGCTCTGTAGGCTGACCAAGGTCTTTAATTGCCCTTAAATGTTTCAAGCTGTCATCAAGTTACCTTCTGAGGGAACTAGGAGACTCCCTGCCATCTTCTGCATTTCAAACAGTCTACGAATGTGCGTTTGTTTGATCAGCATTTTGTTTTCGTACCTATGTGTGAGCATTTGCCATGCTATTGGGTAATTAGGACAGGTGACTTGCATTGATTGGTTTACTTGTGCTGGTCCTGCCTGTAGTGCTGATTTTAAGTAGTGAAATTTTTGTATGTCTTACAGAGATGAGTAAGTGTGAATAAGAGAAATGTATATGTCCTTAAATGGCATGCCACTTATCGTAGTTGCCGTGAACTCTAGAGAGTTCAATTTTCGGGAGCCTTACTTAAGATAAGCTATGTTGTGATGTGATGAGGTGCTGTCGTTGGTAGATGTCAATCAGTTGTTCTCACAGATTGATTGTGCTCTAGCTACGACCTCATAATATACTGTCTCAAATTGTTCGCGATTGCCTATCGATTCCTCGTTGCTATCGATCAGTTCCAGTTCTGATTGAACCTCGTCGTACTCCTCATAACATTCTTCAATCTTAACTAGTCTTATTTTTAGCTGATTTATATCTATATCTTGATTGAACCTGTCCAAAAATCTAGAACATCTGGTGATTTTTGCCTTAATTATAGCCCGCTTCTTACTGAAGCTAGTCCTTCCTGCTTCGCTTGCCATTTTGACCTGGTCACAAAGACAGCAGAATATTTCAAGTAACAAGAATAAGGAATGTCTCGAGAGAATGGTATCTCACCCACCAAAAAGTTATTGTATACAGCAGTAGGGAGGCTGAGGGGGTTTTGAACCAAATACCGTTATTTATGCAAATTAGGGGGGCGTGGCAAGGTCAATGACCTTGAGGTAGGTCATGCTCAATGACCTTGAGGTAGGTCATTGACAGGGTGTCTACGACCCGGGAAAACCGGGAAACCCGGGAATTCTCAGGGAATTATGAAGTTCTGGAATAATCAGGGAAAAATCAGGGAATTTCTTTGTTAATCAGGGATTTTTCTCCATTTGTCTATATCCCGTAAAAGTGGAAGCAATACTTTCGAATTTCGCGGTAAGTGATCGCTCGTTACCGGTAACGAAAGTAACGAATTTTACAAACGGGTAACGAAAGTGACGAAAAAGCAACGAATTTTAGAAACGGGTAACGAAAATTTTCTGTAGGCGGGTTGAATCATTTAAACTCGCGCCGCTAGGCTCAGAGATTGCGATGGAGCGAGTTTCACGCAAGCGGCGCCGATTGCATAAGCTATACTTCGCCGTGCCTGAGCTAGAGGAAATGCATACTGTGGATACCTTGTGTGGTATAGGCTACATCAATTCAACGTATATTTTCGGCATCAAGGATACTTTCTAGTTTTGTGTGAAATATTTTTCTGTGTTCTTAAGAAACCTGACTTTTCTCGAGGCGTTTATTCGCGAAAACTTCCGAAACTAAACAGAAACCTCTCATTTCAGTTATTGACCTCTAAATTTTGAGTCAAATTGAAGTCCAAAAATAACGTGAAATAATTTAATGTTGCTATCTTGCGAAATGTCACAGTTTCGAAACAAAAAATACGAAATAGCTTCGAAATACATAATAACCTACCGGTATTTTAAAAATCTGTCTCGTAAATTTGCGACATCCGGTATGGTTAATTCGAAATTCAGTTATATGTCGATTTTTCCTTCGAACTTTGGTTCCATCGGATATATAATCTAACTGGTTATTTCGATAACTTGTATAATTCGTGATTCGCATTCGAAAGAGAATGTGCCCTCTTGTCGTATTATTCGTGCAATGCTCTCAGAATAATTCGTAATATTCGATACGGTACCTACTTCGAACGTTCATCCTCTAAATCACATCCTCAAGACGAATGGCTGACATCATGACTTGCCTGCGCGAATCTCGTCAAACGGACCGAGATAGACGTCAGTTGCGTAAAATGATAAATCCCGTCTCCTATCGTGAACTTGTGACCACGAGGACTGCGGGAATCCTGTCAAAGGTGATTGGGCACCCATCACGAAACATTCCGAAACCTACTCGCCACTTTTACCATGACCGTATACTTAAAAGCGTACGGGGAGCGAGAAGTGCATCAACCCACTTAGAAATGACTGCCTACGCTGCATCGCGATACTAATTTTCCCCCGTGATCCACCCTGAACTTATGAACTCCCAACCACAGCATAGGGACAGCGGGAATCACGGCGCCGACCATACAACATGTCCATTACTACTCGTGAATTTTAACCATACCTAACCTTGAGCTTGCCTCCACCATTCTGTCAGGGCAGATAGGCAGGCAATCGTTGAACGGCTGGATGCAGTGCCGATTGCATTAATATTGCGAGGACAACGTGAATCTCGTAAAACGGCCGAGAGCGGCAGCGATTGCGTTACATCGCGATATTTCTCCACCTTCAATGACTAGGACAACTGGATTCTTGGCGCCGATTGCGGAATAATGCTATATTTTCTCGTGCCCGACCTCAAGGACAATGGAAATCTCGTCGAATGACCAAACGTGACACCGTTTATCTAAATCGCGATTTTTCTCCGTGTTCTATCGTGAAAACTGCGGGAATCTCGTCAAACGGCTGAGACCAGCGCCGATTGTGTAACATCTCGATATTTCTCCGTACTTGACTGCAAAGTCAGAATTCGGTGACGATCACGTAACGTCGCATACAATTCTTCGTGATCTACCGCGGGGACAAAGGAAATCTCGCCAAACGGTAAAGAGCAGAGCAACCTCTTGATATTAAAACAACGTATTGTGCACAAGACGACATATTAGCTGAAACAACTAATTTGATAATTAATATCTAGTATTTTTTTATTATTTATTTTATTTACAGCTTTAATCACAGTTCATTGTTGTTTATCTTCATCGCGTGATGAGCCTCTTTGCTTGCAGACCACAGACGTATCTTGAATTCAAAGGTATCTAAAATTGACTAAAAGGTAACTAAAAAGAAACTAATTTTTACTTCACCCTTACAGTAGACACCCTGATGACAGTGCTCAGCCAATGAGCAGTGCCTTCTCAAGGTCAACTGAACGAATGATGTGGCAACTTTTCCGTTCGCTTTCTGCGCAGGAGCCAACTACGCCATTTTATTGGGCCTTGAGCATTTTGTTCGTTGCGATCAGTATTGCCAATTTAGCGATTTTGTCGGTAGATGTAGCAACTTTGGCGACAAAATATTTTAAATTTAGTATTGTTTATAAATATACTATGTGAGCTGCCTGAATAGAATTGACATTTCAGCGAAAATTCCACGTCAGTCATCACCGCTCTGCCTCTTGACCAATCCATGTTCGTATAGTTGATGTCATAATACTCTGCGTTGCAATATTACCGCCCACGTGCCTCAGTGCCTGGTCAGCTTTATCTCTGGCTTGTACAGTTTGGCAATCTCGTTCTCAGACCACATGGCGAAACGAGAAATGTCAATCCTATTCTGGCAGCTCACAGAGTATAATATACTAGCTTCGCCCGGAAACAGTTATGAATGCATTACGTGACAAGCGCTTTTTTTTTTTTCGATGTCAATGAACTACGACCTAGGCCTATATCCGTTTTACGTCTCTGCATGATGGGTTGAAATCACTGACTGGACTATTAATTATATTATCATGGAGATAGCATGTACAACGAATTCTTGTCAGACGTAATTTAAGAATGGCGAGGTGCATGAAACTCAAATCCCCCTCCCGTCCAATCTAAAAGCACTTATAGTGGGCGATGTATTGAAGATAGATATATACTCTCGTGGATTTTTTGTAGAACTTTCCATGCTGAACAATTCTTACACTCATAGTATATTGATATTTTTAACAGTTTGCCCAGTGTAAGCTTCAAAAGCGCAGATAGGTATATTGTCTCGATAGTGCTTTCGGTACAGGAAGTGAGGTTTTACCGTGTGTATTGTCATGTCAAGTGTTAGCGCGCGCCCGGGCAACATGTGTTAGACTTGGGTTGACAATACTGTTTGCGCGGCTTTTCGATCCCGGTATTCTTTGATTATTGTCTGCTGTAGTTCTACTGTTAATGCTTTAGTGTGCTGTTTGAAGTTTACTAAAAATATAACATTTGTGCCATTGTGTGCTAAATCTATAGTGAAAACTTATGGTGTGCAATAATTTCCAGGGTGTTCTTGTGCTGCTGTTGATATATGATTTAGCCCCTAAAATACGTAGTCGTTCAAACACGTGGTTGTGCTACCCCCGATTATATCGTGTGCTATTCGATCTGTGTCTACTCTTGTGCATCGAGGCAAATAACCTCTCGCTCTGCTTACGAATATTTCATTTGGGATACCTTGTACTTTATACTGTAGTGATCAAAAGGCTTAACGGAAGCTCAATCACTTGTGCTGTTGTCTAGCTCATGATCACTATGAGGTTGTTAATGTGATCATCTGAAGTCCACTTGGTATCTTTACCTTGTAGATGCTGCCAGTTATGTTCAGGCTGGTTCACGATTGGCCCGGGAATGAGAACGGGAAGTTTGCTGGGGGTCTGGTTAACCACTGGAACGGGAACAAGGAAAATGTTTGATGTTTATGTAATGTGATGGATATGCCTAGTGCCCTTAAATGCATATTTATTGCTCCTACGTTCCTTGGCTAGGCTAGAACTTATGTCCTATTTTGTTTTTAATTGCGCCCAGGAAATGTGTTTGTAACACCTTTCAAACTCGGCCTTGTATTATCAAACAGACTAGGTTAAATTATTTTAGACTGATAATGGTGTGTTCTGGCCTGTCGAAACATCATTGATAATGATTTCCTTCATTTAAATGTATTTAAAAATTACTAAATTGACGAAATTAATATATATAAACAGTATTTCATACCAATTGTAACATATGGACTGGAAACACTGGTAACGAATAAAAGGCAAAATAGTGAGATACAAGCAGTAGAAATGAAATTTTTAAGAACGTCAGCTGAAAAGACAAGAAGGGATAGAATTCAAAATATTGAAATGAGAGAAGAGTTAAATATGGAACCGTCAAATCAGAAGATACAGAAAGCAAGGTTACGTTGGTTCGGACATGTAAAAAGAATGGGTAAGGAAAGAGTAGCAAAAAGGGAATTAGAAAGTGAAGTCAAGGGAAAGAGACCAGTTGGAAGACCGAGAAGAAGGTGGTTGGACCAAATTTTGAAGGACATTGGAGAAGCTGGGTTGGATGTGGCAGAAGTGATGGAACAGTAAAAATGGAGGGACCGAAAGGAGTGGAGGGGGCTTGTAAACCACACCAGGGTGGCTGTAGTGGGACTTGGATGATGATTACTCAATTACATCTGTCATGACGAGATGGACCTATTTCAGAGTGAGAACTTGGAATATGCCTCCCTTTGTCCCTTGGATATGTGTAAATTACTATATAGGCTTATACTCAGACTTATGCTACCGAATATCATACCTGCGACGTAGATTAGTGATTTCAATGGTAATGAAAGGTTTTACAAATTAAATATTGGTCTAAGATGATCCCACTCATATGGTGACACCTTGATGTGTGTATTAAACCTCCCTTTGTCCCTTTTATTGGAGGCATTTACTGTAGCATGACTTAATAGACCTTGCTTATTTTACTGGACAACAAGTTCACTTATTGAAATAAATTTATTTTCACAACTGTTTCCCTTGTGCCGCCATTGCTCACATCTGTTTGGATCCTGGAATTTCCGAGAACAGAAAACATAAAACTTAATTCTATTTTCCTTTTGCTTTCCTGGATTACATTTTGCTTCTTGTTCCTGGAGAGCGCTTAAAACCAATCAAAAATAGCGTGCATTTCATCATACTTCCCGTTCCCGGGCGAATGTTTAGCATTCTTTACTCAGGGAATTCTCTCATTAATTCTGGAAAAATCAGGGAATAATCAGGGAATTCTTTTAAGATGAGTTGGTAGACACCCTGATTGACCCCCAAGGTCGCCGGGACCCCAGAAGGTAAACAAACCTTGGAGGGTCCAGGAACCGGTTTGAGGGGGTGTGGGTGGAGGGGGAGGAGTGGGGGTGGGGAGGGGGAGGGGGGGGGGTGGTGGCGAGGTTGGGGGATGAGGGGGAAGGATGGAAGAGGCTCTGCACGAGACCCTCTTCGACCCAGTCTCTCTCTTGGACTGAGCGCCTTCTCTGATATTATCCTGGGCTATATAGCTTTGCTTTGATCCCGACGAGATCCGAGTGTTGCCGAAGGTTTCCGAATCTTTGTCGGTGAATGAATCGTCAGAGAATTGAACGGTCAACTGGTGTGTGTGTGTGACGTCACAGCAGATTACGGGATGTGAGGTAGGTCATGAACGGGAGTGTTTTGAATGGAAAACATTAGTGTAACTGGTGTGTGTGTGACGTCACAGCAGATTACGGGATGTGGGGTAGGTCATGAACGGGAGTGTTTTGAATGGAAAACATGAATGGCTGTGGATGGCGGTGGTTGTTTGGACCCTGACGTGGTAGGTTGTTTAGCTGTGAATGGGTCTGAGAGACAAACAAGATGGGGTTGAAAGCGCTCAATGGTAAACAAACATCAATGGTATCGGGAGTAGTGAATGGAATTGAGGGAGAGAGAGGGGGAATGAACTGGTTGTTGAATGTGCTCAATGGTAAACAAACGTCAATGAATCTGGAGTATTATTTCCTGTAAATGGAAGGGTGGGGGTAGGATACAAATCGCATGGCATGTTGAGTCGGCCAGCTCGACATGAAATAAAAACAAGAAGGTGTACACCAGATCTGATTTATTAATCCATGAATTATATGTGGCATTAAAACCTAGCCACTTAACAAAAAGTTTATTGCCACGTTTTTGTACAATTTTTTCAACAAGATAATGCTTGGGATATTGCGTCCTTTGCAGTTCCTCCATGTAGAATCCTCCTTGGATTGGCTGCTTGTTGAGGTCGTCAAGTAAATAAACAACTGGATTAGAAAGTTTTACCTTGCGAATACGAAATATTTCCGTGCTCCAGTTTGGTGTGTATCCTTTGGCGAAGATTGATTTATGTTTACTGATGCGCACATAATCACCAATACGTAATTGATGACGTCGTGGATCTACTGTTTTGATTTTGTGATGAATGCGATCCAATTGCGCAATGTTCTTGGTTACAAGGCGTGGTTTCATTTTGATGGTTCTATGTTTAGTGTTGTTGTAACGTGTCAACAGATCGCCTACAAGTTCAAGCCAGCGATAGGATCCTCTTGCTGTAAATTGTTCCCACATGCGCGTCTTGAGTGTGCGGTTGAAACGTTCTACAACACTTGCCTTTAGATTGCTAAAAGTGGAATAGTGATGGATGTAAAGCGATTTGAGATAAGCGGAAAAAGTCTTGTTGAAAAATTCTTTGCCTTGATCTGTTTGAAGCAAACGAGGTTGTCGTCTTGACCGCTGAACGATGGTCTTGAATGCAGCGGTGACCAGTTGTGCAGATTTATTCCGAACAGGTTCAACAAAGGCCATTTTGGAATAAACGTCGATGACGGTGAGCAGATAGTTGACCCCGTTGTTAGCTTTGGCATAGGGAATCATTTCAACCAGATCAGCTTGCCAAAGATCGTCAACGCCCCGTGTGATGACACGACGACGATGGTAGAGACGACGAGCTGGTCTATGCAACTCGCGAGCAATGGCAGCCTTAACAGGCGAGGGTGTGTGAACACGTTGACTCATTAGACAATAATGCCAGCATGACGAAGCTCCTCTTCTATTTCTAAAACTTCCGCCTCGTGTCCGGTATGACCGGCCTGTTCCGATGCACGCAACAGTTGCAGACGTTTAACCAACTTATTTGGATTGTTCCAATAGGCGAAATCGATGAATGGTTTCAAAGTATTAAACGTGATACCGGACGCTGAATTTGCACGGCGAACACTTGCATAGGTGGGAAACAATTTTGATATGATGGTTTTATATTTGAAGCCCTTATTAGCATTTATTGCTTCAGAACGTTTATAATTACGTCTAAAACCATTTGTAGCCATCAAGATGTCTTTATACTTTTCAAGATCTTCTTTATCATAGTCCTCGGTAGAAGGTGTACGTGAAAATAAAAGTTCTAAAAGCCCTGACGTCAATTTGTAACGAACTGTTTTAACAATCAAAACATTGTCACTTATCTTGATTGCTGAATCGCCAATTCGAAATCTATTGTTTTCATAGCGAACACCATAGGTAGTATCAGTTTTCTTAGTAAAAAGATCTTCAAGGAAGGGGGTAACCAACGCACCATAATTTTGTAGTAAAATGGATTTTAACCGCACATATTGTTCGGGCGTATTCAATATTTCTTTAAGAGTAGGCTGCTTTTCTTTGGCTCTAGTGGGTGTTTCAGCAATTATTGATGTTTTCAAAAACTGGGGCAGCGGTGATTCTTTGGAGCCGGAAGACGGAAGCAATGGAGAAAAAACATCCTCAGGTTCTCCATCATCTTCTTCCTCCTCCTCCTCCTCTTCAATTGTTTGTGTTTCTTTTGAGCGTGTACTAGGCTTTGTTGTTCCTTTCAACACAGCTCCCAGAGGTGATTTCAAATGTTTTTCGACAAACAATTCACTGTCGGCATGTGCACGTTTTAGATAGCGAAACTTTTGTCGAATGCTATTTCGCGCACGGATTATGTGCTTTTTTAATTGACTCCCTGTTGTCGCCATGACATCTGAACTAATGATGTTTAGAAAAGCGATGCAGCTACTTAAATACGAATGAAATGATCAAATCCCATGCGGTAGCGTCCATTGTTGATGTTGCTCTGCTTATCAATAACAAGACAACTGTGGTGATGAGCGTTCCAACACATGGCACACAACTGTGTAAAGGCTTGAAAGGTCATGTCCGGGTTCACGTGATCATCGTAGACGTGATGCATGTTGCGCTCATCCTGACGGAAGAGAACAATCACGTTGGCATTGTCACGAATCAACTGTTTTGGTATTCGCGAATAGGTTTGAGCGAGATAAAAACAATCAATATATTTATGACGTCCCATGCTAAAGTAAGCCTGAATAATGCCCTGTCGTTCTGTGGCCACATCGTCAAAAATCATAAGCGAATGGGGGCGAACATTGTCTGGAGAAATGACATCTTCGTGCGCTGTGAATGTGAAGTACTCCATGTTGCGCAGACCTGACATGACCTGTTCCAAGAACACATACAGCGGTTGATACAGCGATTTGGCAAAAATATAGATATTTTGAAAGCGCACTCCGTTTAAGGAGGTGATGAGGGTAAGCAGAAGATTGGTTTTTCCACATCCCGACGGGCCGGCGATGAGACAGCGAATGGAGGATGGGAAGAGTGAACCATGACGTTGTTCGGACGATGTTGAGAAGAGGTGTGAAACCAAGTCTCCCACCGGAAGTGAATGTTGTTGCTTAATAATCTGCATATCAACTAAATGTGAAAGCTGGTCTCTATATACATGAGGCAAACGGGTGTTTCAGTTCCAGTGTAACCATGGACGCCTTTGGAAGAACTCTCAAAACAAATGAACGATTTGCTTTGACAAACGATCCAAAACATGATACAGATCCGGCTACTAAACGATATGTCGATGCTAATGTATTGTCACGCACTACAGATGGCAATTACGACTTTAATGGAAAGCGATTGACCAATATAACAGAACCCGTATTACCCTCAGACGCATGTTCAAAAAAGTATGTAGATTATTACCGATTACGACGTATCAAAGGAGATTATGAGGCTCAGAATAAACGTATTACAGGCGTTGCAGATCCTGTGAACGATCAAGATGTGTGCACCAAAGCCTATATGTTAACCAATGCTGTGGTGTTAACAGAAGCAAAGGACTATGACGTACACCAACGTCGAATCACTCAGCTGGCTCTTCCAACAAACAACACGGACGCTGCTCGAAAGGACTATGTAGATAGCAAGGTGAAACAGGTGCTCAGTATTGTGCCCACCCTAACTGCAAAGGGCTATACAGCAAATAATGCACGCCTTGTGCATGTGGCCGATCCTGAAGATGATCAAGATGTTTGTACAAAACGGTTTTTAAACTCTGAAATGGAAAAGGTGTGGGAAATTAAGGAGAACGCTCTACAGATGAAGCGAAGACGAATAGCCGAAGTTGCTGATCCTGTGCAACCTCACGACGTGACGACCAAACGATTTTTGGAACAACGGTTATCGCTTTTTATTAAATCAATACCCTCTATATTTCTGCTTCACATTGTAAACCAACAACCGGTAAAATATCCCAATAACCTCGCCTACATACTACGTTCGGGGTATGACAATTACCGTTTAATGTATGATGGTGCCATTCGTGTAATTGAGTATGCACCAGATTTGAAACATTTAGAGGTACGATTAAACGGTAGTGTTCAACCACTTATTGATCAACCGGTGAAAGCCGGAGACAAATTATTCTTTCACTTGAAACTCTCGTCTGAAGAAAAAGAGGCGGGGAAAACGATGAACGATTTTCCTCTGTATATAGAACTTGAATATACAGCCACCATTGAATAAATAACTACAGGTTCCCTTCCAGAGGAGCGTTAGTTGTGTTCTATACTTTGCGGTGTGAGGTTGTCTTGTTCTTTGGTCGCGATGGTGAAACAGAGATATGTGGTGAAGAAGAGGAAGAAGTTGTCAAGAAAGGGAGGCTTTAAAGCTATTCTTCATGCGGCACGTCAAGCTTCGCGCGGAGAAACAAATAGTGAGTTGGCTATTAAGAAAGCACTCCGAGCAGCACGATTGCATGCGAATCCCAAAAGTAAACTACGTTTTAGAAAACGTGCCCGAGTTATTCCTGTGCCGAAACGTGGTGGATTTTTACCTGCACTGTTTGCTGGACTAGCAGCCCTGGGTTCACTTCTTGGAGGAGCAAGTGCGGTAGCACGAACGGTGAAAGCTGTTGAGGAGGCGAAGCAACAGTTGAAGGAAAGTGAAAGGCATAATAAAACTATGGAGGCCATAGCACTGCGCGGTAAAGGTGTGAACATGAAGCTAGCACCCTACAAGAAAGGACTCGGCATTTACATGTCGCCAAAAAACGGTTAATCGATGCACTGCCACGACGAGCCATGACGCATGAGGAAGTTATAAGATATGCAAAACAGCTTAAGATCTCCCACTTTCGAGGCGTGTTTATGCGCAACCAACTACCGTCTCGACCACGGAGCCATGAAAGTGCAGTTGTCAATTTGGATGACAGTCATGGACCGGGAACGCATTATGTGGCCTACATAAAGCATGGGCGAACCGTGTGGTACTTTGACAGTTTTGGAAATCTTCCTCCTCCGACAGAGCTTGTTCGCTATTTTGGAAGCAGTGCAACAATACACTATAATGTGAAACGAGTGCAAAATTTTAACACGCAACAGTGCGGTCGTCTATGTTTGACTTTTCTATATAAGACCGAGCACGGCGGGTGACGTGGTCATTATGACAACAGAAAGTAGAACGTTTACAGTGCACGGACAAGGTGCGGAAGTAACTGTTGACTTTTATCCTCCTATTGAATTGGGACGACGACCCTACGTGCTGGGACTTGTTTCGTTTGAAGGCTATAATAGAATCTGCAACATAATTGAAGACGTCAATGATAAGTTCTACTACGATGACTATGTGTTAACTCTACCGTCTGGCAGCTACACTGTAGATGATATTCACGATCACATCTACACAACTCTCACCAAAGAATTTAGTCTAAAAGCATTTCTGGACGGGACACGCAAGTTTGAACTCATAGCCAACAACGTGACACATCGCTGCAGTATTCTTTCTTCTTTTAGGATTGATTTTAAATCTCAACCAGATTCGATTGGGTCATTGTTAGGCTATTCACCACAAGTGTTAGTACCGAACGTGATACACAAGTCTGACCAACCGGTGAAAATAATTGAAGATCATCACGTATCTGTCACGTGTAATATTATTACAGACGTCTACACCAATCAAGATCCCTCGCATTCGCTTTATGATTTTATTGTTACTTCACCTGGTGGTTATATCATCCGCGAAAACCCGTCGGTGGTGCTCTATCATCCTGTGAGTGTGACCAACGTCAGGAATATTACCTTAAGACTGGTGAATAGAAACCAACGTCTCATCCGATTAGACCCTCATACACCTGTGACCTACAAACTGTATCTGAAGCCAGCATGAAACAAGTGTATAAAGCGGCAACGCTGTCAAGAGCAGGTGTTAGTTGTGGTCAACGCGTGTACAGGTTAACACGTGTCAACAAGCAGATCCTACAACAACTTGGTTACATCTTACGTCATGAATTCGATTCTAGACGTGACAAACCCTGTCGAAGTTCAGGAGGGTATTGTAAGAATTGAACACCATTCCTACCAACCGTATACTCAGGGACTAAATAATAATGATGAGATTCGAATTACTATTAACCAACAAGATATCTACACGCTTCCACATGAAAGTTACATCCAGATTGAAGGGCAACTCACCAAATTGGATGGTACCATTCCAACAACGTCAAAGTTGGCCAACAATGCTTTGGCCTTTTTGTTTTCTGAGGTTCGCTACGTGATCAACGGTATTGAAGTGGATACTACTCGAAATGTTGGCATAACAAGTGTCATGAAACTTTATCCCTCGTACGGAAGCGAAGAGAGTAAAGCTTTTTGTATGGCTGGTTGGTGTCCCAACTCAACCAACGACTGGATGATTAACGATGATGGTACATTTACTGGACATTTACCTCTAAAATTAATACTAGGCTTTGCAGAGGATCATAAGCGCATTGTTGTGAACGCAAGACAGGATCTGATTCTTGTACGAGACAGGAGTGATTATAATGCGCTAAAGGGAGCTGATACAGCGCCAATAGATACAAAAATTCTACTGCAACGAATTCTATGGAAAGTACCGCACGTTACTCTATCAGATCAGAAAAAATTGAGTCTGCTCAAGATTGTGGAGAAGGATACAGCTTTACCCATTCAATTTAGAAGCTGGGAGCTGCATGAATACCCGGTATTACCACTCTCCGATACACATACTTGGTCTATAAAAACCTCACGGTATACAGAGCGGCCACTCTACGTCCTGGTTGGATTTCAAACAGATCGCAAATATCAACAGAATAAAGATGCATCAAAATTTGACCACATCCAATTACGAAATATACGACTCTTTTTGAACGGAGTTACCTTTCCCTATGAGGGAATGGATTTAAACTTTAACAAGAACAAATATGGTAAGCTCTATGACATGTTTGTAAACTTTCAGTCTTCCTATTATCAGAAAGAGGCATGTCCGCTATTATCACCACAAGACTTCAAGTCCAAGGCGCCTCTGGTGGTGATGGACTGTTTGTATTTGGAGGAGTCGATGAAGGAAACAACAATTGATATCAGACTAGAATTTGAAACATCTACAGTTATTCCAGAAAAAACAACAGCTTATTGCCTTATTGTTCACGAGGCGCAAGTGTTTTATCAACCGCTGTCCAATATGGTGACCAGAGTATAAATAGCATGTCTTCCTCCATTGCCCTTCACAGTCATGGAAAGCTACGATGAAGTCACAACCCCCTCTGCGAGGTGGGTCTGCAAATGTGAAAGTGATTCACCAGGCTCAGATGAAGATTCAAGGTTTACCATTTATCGCGCCCTAGTGAGTGAAGCTATAACTGCCTATCACAAGAATCATACTGTGCTTAGAATGCCGCCGCATCTGGTTCACTATTTACCAGATGGATTCATGTCTACGTTTGGTATTCATGACAGGGGCTACAACAACAAGCCCATCGCTAATCAAACAAATAATGTAGACGATGGCGTTGCCAAAGCTTCATCTTGTCATGTTGGAGAGCGGGTAGATTGTATGGACTGCAAATGCGATCGTTGCTCAACAAGTCGAGACGCTGATGCAGCATTTGAGATTTATCGCACCCTGGTGAGCTTAGCAATACGCGCCTACCATAAAGCACAATTTCTTCGTGAAATGCCGCAGCATCTGATTGCCTATTTACCAGCTGGATTTCTGACCGCGTACGGTGCACACGACATTGACCTTAATTGGGATAAGCTACCATTACACCTCCGTATGTCGGCGGATGTTGCAGCCTGCCGTCCTTGTCGTAGACACTTTATGCATCGAGGAGATTCTCACTGTGATTGGGATGGTCCAAATCCTATGATAAAAAATTGTAAGCGATGTACTGATAACTTTATGAATAAAATTGTGTAATTGATTCTTTGTGTGTATATTATTTTCCCGCTCCTATCCAATCAGTTAGTTGTTAAGAAGCAGCGGTCGTGGAAGGTCTGATATCCGTCGCCATGCCGAAAACATTGATTGTCGACGTGCAGGGTTTCAAGGTGAACGGAAACAAGTTTGTATTTAAAGAAGTAGGAATTATTGACTGCACAACCATGTGGGCACCAAGAGTAACCAGTTTTGTCTTTGAACCACCGTTTCCATTGCATTTGCAGTCAGACGAGGACAGAAGACAAACAGAGTGGTTGCAACGCAATTTGGGACTAGTCTGGAAAGAAGGCGACATTCCTTACCAGCATCTATCACTTGTTCTGAAAGCTCACTTGTTTGGTGCTGACCTTGTATTTGTAAAGGGAAGTGAAAAAAAGGAATGGTTGCGTCAGTATGTTAATTCAACATGTCAACTTGTTGACCTTCATGATCTGGGATGTCCTGCACTGTACAACCTGTCCGTGCCTGATGAACCTCTACAAAATAAAACACTTCAAAATGTTTGGAAGCTTTTTGATTGGCTAGCTCGCAGAGCATGTCAAAACTTGCATGTCGAGTGCAAAGCGTCGTAACGTCAGCTTCAGTGTGAGACATACCAGTGATCAGTGTGGACGTGTAGTAATATGGCAGCAATTGAAGGTTTGGACTCAAACCCCACAGAGCGAGCTATTGTCAAGTTTTTTGCCTGTAAAAAGAAGCTTGACAGTTTCACAGATGAGGAATTGAACGCTTTGCCCAAGGCGTTCCTTTTTTATGTTGCTTCAAACGCGGTGAAAAATATTTGGCACAGTGTACCTAGTGAATGGAGCAGAGATCCTGGTCTGCGTGAACTACAACCATGCACTGACTTTAGTCATCACCAGCAAGTGTCTATTACTAAAATGCCATCCATTAGACAGTGTGGAACGTGTCAGCTCATCAAATTGTACCACGGCCATACAAATATACCGTCCTGTAAAGACTTTGCTTCATCATTCCATGGTTGCGATGAAGACGAGGAAGAAGAGACAGCAGCGGCAGTATCGCCAGCACCAAAAAGTAAGACAACGATTGAAAAAGATATATCGGACCTTTGCTGGTCATGGTCTAGTTAACAAGGCCATTGATGTACTTCCCATTGAACTGCATATTCCCGGCTATCAATTTTGTGGACCTGGGACTAAACTAAACCAACGTCTAGCACAAGGTAATTCTGGAATCAACAAATTGGATGCTGCGTGTAGAGATCATGACATTGCTTACAGCGACAAGAATGCAGATGTACGTCGAGTTGCAGACCACATTCTTCTAAGAAAGGCTGTGCAGCGCGTGACATCATCTACTGCTTCCATTGGTGAAAAGATTGCAGCCTTGATCGTGGCAGGAGCTATGAAGTCAAAGCTAATGATTGGTGGTGGATTAGCGAGGAAAAGGACAAAGAAATAACCATGAATCAAATATTGTTAAGTATTTATTTGAGAGTCAGTCCACCAGATTACAGCATTCACAAAAGATGTTTTGGTTTCTTCTTGTAAAAACATACAATTGTAATAAAAAAGAATTGAAAAATTAAAGTGTGTTCTTATTTACTAGGTGTGGAAATGTCCAAAAGGCAAGCTATTTACACCATCCCACAACCGTTTATTGTCATATGTAGACAGCGATGTTTTATTTTGATTTACTGTAAATATATTATGGTTCTTTGAAAGAATGCGTGTTTGCTGGTACAAGCGAGAGGTGTTTGTGTAGAGTACACATCGATATTCCTCAACATTGAGGAATTGTGTGACGCTACGAAGAACACCCTTCGCTTTGCATTGACCTTTATTCTTTTGTGTTGAAAATGCGTACATTTTCGGCGCTAAAGCCACAAATTCCGTCATAACATCACCAGCACACTCATCCTTAAATAGACCAATGTGTTTTTTTAGCCTATTTTCAATTTTGAAAAAATAGGCTTATGAGATCACCTTTTGTCCGTGTGTGTGTGCGTGTGTGTGTGTGTGTATGTGTGTGTGTGTGTGATTCGTGTGTGTGTCCCCCCCCAATAAAATCTAAACGGCAGGAGCGATTTCAATGAAACTCGGAAAGTTCATAGCACTATTCCCGGCGACCTCGACCGTGTCCTTCAAATTTTGTTACGACTCACCAATCCAACATGGCGGCTGTGCGAAATATTTCACCAGCATTCAATATCTCCGAAACTATTACCGATATTACCCTGACATTTTCTATGGTGATAGAGGGAACTACTATAAGTTCACTTATGTGACTTTTGAAAACCTGGTAACTACAAAACCAACATGGAGGCCAAGCGAATTTGCGACTTTTAAATAGACGTTTCTCGTGATTTGACCAACCAAACGCAATGAAACTTGGTACAGTATATGTTTATATACATTGTAATGCACCGACATCTAACTTCGTTCAATTGTTTACATAATCACAAGATGGCGGATGTGCGAAATATTTCACCGGCATTCTATATCTCTGAAACTATTAGCGGTATCTCCCTAAAATTTTGTACGGAGATAAAGGGCACTACTGGAAGCTCATTTGTAAGACTTTCAAAAACCGGTTAACTACAAAACGAACATGGCGGCCAAGCGAATTTGAAAATTTTAAATAGACCTTTCTCGCGATTTAATGTTCCAAGCGCACTGAAACCTGGTACAGGAAATATTTATACACATTGTAATCCACTGGTATCTAATTTAGTTCAATTGTTTACATAACCTCAAGATGGCGGCAGTGCGAATTTCAAAATTAAGTTTTTATTTCTTGTGATGTAGTCATGCGATCGAAGTGAAAGTTTGTATAATGAACCTACGCAATAATTTTCCTTTAATGGTACATGACTCTATGGCCTATACATTTAACAATCCAACATGGCGACCATCCGAAATATTTAGACGATACTGAATATCTACGAATCTATTTTAGCAATCAAACTGCATTTTTTAATGTTCATAGGGGCTATGAACTTAAGTTCACCTATAGGACTTTAAATAACCTGGTGATCACTAATTCAACATGGCGGTGACGCGAATTATAAATATTCACATGGACGTTTCTCGCAATTTAACCATCGAGTGCAGTGAAACTTGGTACAGTAAATCCTTATACGAATGTTAATCCACTGGCATCTAATTTATTTCAATTGTTTCCATAACCTCAAGATGGCAGCTGTGAAAAATTGTAAAATCTCCTTGTTTTTTCTTGTGTCCTAATTATGCGATTGAAGTTTGAATACTACACGTTCACAATAATCTGCATGTAACAGTACATAACTCTAGGACCTACATATATAAAATCCAACATGGCGACCATCGGAAATATTTAGTCGGTTCTTAATATCTACGAATCTATTACAGCAATCAAACAGAAATTGTGTATGTTGATAGTGGCAATTAACATAAGTAGGATATATGAAAATAGGCTGTATAGTTCTTCACGGAACTACTTGTTTTATTCATGGGAATTATGCCAAACATATTGTTAACCTCATAGTTTGAGGTATCAAAGTAACTTGGATGTTCTCTCATCACAGAGTAAATATCCGTCTTATTGGTTTGATAAATAAGACTGTCTGTATCCATATACAGTAATTTTACATCTCCAAACTTTTGTTTGGCAAACTCATAATGAAATTGATACATTACAAATTTTGAATAGTCAAGTATTACCATTCCTAAGTAAATTGGTTTGTTATACATGATTTCTGTCTTTGACAATTCAATGGTTACTAAATCAGTTTCAATAACTCGTACTGAATGGAAATTGGGCATAGCAATATATTTTCGTGTGCCATATCGACCATCCCAGTGGTTTACCAAATGAATAGTTCTTTGCTTTCTAATATTTTCCATAGATTTACCGTAGCATGCATTGTTCATTAATTTATAAAAATTTGACTCGAATGTAGTCTTGGCGTGCTGCCGATAATGAGTATTTAATTGCATGTACGGTTGCAACCATGGTTTCTGGTCAAAACAAATAATGCGGTGAATGGTTTGTAGCTTCAAACCGTGTTTCAAACATTGCATTAAATTTTCGATGTGTATGACGTAGCGATTTTTCGGATTTAACGTTGCCAGCAACTTTTTATTGTTGGAACGTGAACTGGGAGGTTGTAGTTTTTCAACGCAAAATGGTAGATCAGAATGATCATTGTGTATCTCGCGGGGATATAATATGTCAACTTCTAGAACATAGCCACGTGTGTTATTGCTGAACGCGTCCTGTAAATTAAAATTTGAAACTTCATCTGAAGTCAGCCATCGAAAATTTTGATACGGAAGCGGTTTTTCCATAGCATATCCGTATAAATTGTTACAATCCAGGTAGGTGAGGTATGTTGTAGGTTGCTTTGGTTTGTATGTATCCATATATGGATTATTTGCTTTGGCATGCTTTTGCACAAGCGATACAAGCCCGCCACGTATCCCGCGTTCAAAAAAGAGCAACATGTCGATGTCAGTTAATAGTTCCAGTTCTATTTCAGTCACCTTCAACATACAGTCCCAACTGTATCCGGCAAGGGTGTAGTAATGGGCTGGATCTAGATTGTAGATTTCAAGACACAGTTTGCGAAAGTGTTCAAACACGTCTGTCAAAAGTAGTGTATCAATTTTGAGGTATAAATCAGCATACTCGCCCAAAGTTGATATCTTGAACACGTCCCATACTTTTTGGGCGTGTAAATAGTCTTCTTCAGAAATATGACTTTTTGTTAAGTCATTGTAGAATTTATCCTTTGAAGGGAGTGCAGTTTCCTGCAAACATGCCCAATTGTTTACATGATTATAGGGAAACACCCCTTTTCGAATGCATAATTCAAATTGTTCGTCACCAGTAAAGTTTTGACGTACAGAATTCAAATTGTTTGGGTGAAGCCCTTGAACCAGCGCATCCAATGATGATGCGAGGAATCTATACGAATCTAAAAATCGTATACTAATTCCATTTCGCCATTTTGTAAACGAAATAAAATTTTCATGATTTTGTGGAATTAAAGAAAACTTTTGGTTTTCAAGGTTAACAAATTCCTTAATAATTAGATGACTGTCATACCGAGACATGTTGTGCAAGAAACAAGAAATATAGCGTGCTCTTTTATAGGCCAAATTACATGCACTATGAGCCGCTCCTCTAAATTTGCCAGTGTACCGATTATGGTCCCTCACCGGCGTGTCACAAGTTGCTATTGGTTTTTGACAAATGTGGCAAGTGGTTGCTGTTGCAAAAGCCACCTCGTCTGCATCCAACATTTGAAGCGGAATTGGGTTTTCCAGGATATTGTACACCCGATCTGCCAAGGCGTCCAATTCATTTAAAAACCAAGCAGCAGCATTTGCATCGCGATAAGATTTGAAGTAAGAAAGCGAAGGGTCATATGAGCAAATCACGTTTAGAGCACAACTGAATGGCACATGTTGCTGTACTTGTTGAGTGTACGGGCGTGCTGGATCCGGGTTACATGTGTCAATGGGTGTGGTTAAACATTCAAAATCTGCATATACTGTAAATGGAAGCGGTTCTTGACGAGACACATTTTGAAATTTCATACTGGCTTTATCCTTTTCTGGGAATGTAATTTTTACAGCTGGTTGTGTAATGCAATCAATAGTATGGGCTGTCAACTTTTGATTGCTAGTAAAATATTGCAAACAGCGATCACATATATATACCCTATTTTTACTCTTTGTAACTTGTGAACGAACTAGTCTGGAAAGATCTTTGATATAACAATAATGGTTGCACAATTCCCCTTCAATGTACAATAAATTAAAATGCTTTTCTTTTTTTTCCTTTGTCACATAGAGTGGCCCAATAACTTTGTCCCCTTCAACTCCGTATACATTAATGGAGTAAAGCAGATTTTTAGATTCAAAACGAGAAATGGCGTTGAGGTCCATTGGGAATTCTATGTCTGCTAAATTTAGACTGCTCATTAATTCCATAAATTTCTGGTGATATTTGCCCATTCTGTGAACATGTTTACTTGCAGAACATAGCCCAGCAGCCAGAGACCACACAAAACAGAAAACATCATTATTATCCACATTGATAACTGCGTGACGGTTTTCCAACTGTTTAGGCAAATTAACATGAGATGACCCACTATTTATGGGATCAAAGGTGCATACATTAATTTTAAGATGATTGATAGCTTCCAGCGATTTGCCGCTTTCTAATTCATGAAACTCGGCAAAGCGTGTTGTGAGTTTATCAACAATGTTTTTACTATACCAACTGTGTATATTATCAGTGCGGTATAATTTAGTCATGTGGGTGTGTAAATAGATCGGCTGAATAAATTCGACACCTTGTTTCAAAATAGCAAAGTCACATAATAATTCAGCGTTAACCTTTAACGCTACATGTTCTCTTAAACAGTCTTGTATTTTGTTTTGAAAAATGTTGTAACTAGTGTTTAAATATTCATTGAGATTTAAAATGTTTGCATCATTATTGACTTTTGTACAACAGATATTGTTATTGAAACAACTATCCACATCTTCCCAACTTTGTATCGGTGACGACATGATGTCCCTTAGTACTTAACAATTACAAAAACTGAACGGTTTGCAGAGAGAGTGAACCAAAGTTTATTTTCCCTGCAAATTCCGTTTTACATAAACTAATTTTAAATTTTATTTTTTTCTTCTATGAATTCAACAAGACATCTTTTGTTTTCCAGTCCCATGTATTTTAAATAGATGGTTCCTTTGTTGAGATCGGCTACATCTTCTTCGCTGAGTTCCTTGAATCTCGACGGTAGAAATACTACAAAGTCCTCCAGTTCACAAAGAATACGTTCCCCAAATTTCGTCTTGACTCGACGAACATCAGTTACCAAATAAGACTCGTTTACCTGCAGATCCTGTAGTCGTTTAGTCTCTGCTCCAGCATCTTTCCCTATGGAATTCGCATTTTTTATTGCCGACATTCTGAAATCGAATTTGATATCTATAATAGTGTTTTAGTATACCTAAGCCATTAGCAAATATGTATATACACACAAAAGTTATCAAAACCCTTCTACACACCCATTATCGCTAGCCACTAATTTAATTGTCAGCAGCTTGCGTTCACCATTTTCCTACTTCTCCTCATTCCATTACAAGAACACAGGTTATCAAACAAGTTATACACCCAGGTGCTACATGGTCAGGTGCTGGTCATGACTGTACTTTGGTGAAACCGGGTCAGATTGTTTGTATAATTTATCTGTTCCCTGACAAAGCCGGGGGCAAACTGCTTGTGTAATTTAACTGTTCCCCGGGCGAAGCCGGTTTACAACTGTTCCCGGGCGAAGCCGGGGCGGATTGTCTGTATAATTTATCTGTTCCCGGACAAAGCCGGGGCAGATTGCGTGTATAATTTATCTGTTCTCGAGCGAAGTCGGTGCATGCTTTTGGTATAATATAACTGTTCGCGGGCGAAGCCGGGTTGGGTTTCTGGTATAACATAACTGTTCACGGGCGAAGCCGGGTCGGGTTGTTTGTATATTATATCTGTTCCCGGGTGAAGCCGTTGCAGGTTGCTTAAATAATTTATGTGTTTAATACACCCAAGTGCATGGGGGGACTACATTGGTCTGGAGGTAATGATTTAAAAGTCCTTAACTAAATAGGTTAGTTGACTTGGAACTAAAGTATAAAAGTGAATCCATGTCTCGAAGCTAATGTTACATAAGAGATCATTATCTATTCCGAGAATGCCTCGAGCACCGTCATTATCTCGCGGAGCAATGCAGTGAAATCGACAACATTTAATTGGATAATAACAGTACTTATATATAATTGAGCTGCATTCATTTTATATATCCCAGGCAGCTAGTGGTTTAAGATGCAAGTCACGTTAAAACCAATCTTATTACATGCTATGAATTCTGCTCGTTTCAAACTTGAAGTAATTATTGCTTGTCTGATTCATACCGTCTGACTTTTAAACCAGCTTTGGCAATAGGCCATTATACTATTAAAATTCTAAACATCTTCATGTGGATTTAAACATACCATCTCATCATTTACAAGTACTGTAATGTACAGTTGTTGTTTGAGTCTTCAGTCTTTTGACTGGTTTGATGCAGCTCTCCATGCCTCCCTGTTCTGAGCTAATCGTTTCATCTCTACATAGCTCCGACACCCTACACCCGACACAATCTGTTTAACATATTCTATCCTTGGTCTACCCCTACAGTTTTTGTCCTCGAACCTTCCTTCCATAACTTAGCTTGCTATTCCTGGTGTCTTAATATGTGTCCTACCAATGTATCTCTTGTCTTCATTAGCAGACGCCAGAAACATCTCTCCTCTCCCACTCGTCTTAATACCTCTTTATTTGTTACTCTCTCTACCCATCTGATCTTCATCATTCTCCTGTAACACCACATTTCAAATGCTTCAATTCTCCTCTTTTCTGTACAGTACAATCACTTATTTTGTAAACCATCTGAATGAGTTAGTCTCCCAGTAGCACATAGTCAAATATATACACTAGGATATACTTTAAAGTTATATACTTAAGTATGTTGAATATTACCTGATAGACAAGGATCCAATTACAATCTGGTGTGAACGCTGTAAGCTCCTGGTTAACTCTACCTTCATTTCAATTCTGCTCGAGTATTTATACCCCTCCGAATACAGGAAACGTCTCTGGATTACCGTTCCTTTCACACAAACATGACCTCCATACGGCATTACCCTGCGTTAATACAGGAATCGTTACTGACCTTCCTTTCACCAGAAATAGCTCCACACTGTATAACCCTGTACAACTAGTTTAAACACATCTAATTAATCCGCCTTTCACCAGAAACTACACACAGTATATAAGGAGAATGTTCCTTTTCACAACATATCATTCGCTACAATGTCTGGGGACAAGAACATGGAGATGGCAGAAGAAGAAAACAACGAGGAGTTGTTGCTGGATCTGTTAATGTAAGTATTATTTATTTACTAAAGCCTTATGTAGCAGCACGACAGTCTCTCACGGCTGGGTGCGTGGTTCAATTCCAGTCACTTTATGTTAGATCTGTGCTGGGCAAACCAAAAGCAGACAGGTTTTTCTCTGGGAACACCAGTTTTCCCTGTCAAAATTTTCTTCCGACAACACCCTCCACTATCATTTCTTTTTATCTGTCATTCATTTAAACATTGACTCTAAAAAGTGAGACAGGCTTTGGCAGCCAACACAGATCTTTCTCGCCGCTAGATGGAGTTTAATTCATTCCATTCCTGATCTGATCAAATACTGGAAGCAAGCGGTGTTTTTTTCTTCTTCAAAATGATTAGAAATACTGAGCGTAGTTACCGCCTTTGTAGCCCATGTTTACTTGGGTGTGAGTAGAATTTGTCTGATAACCCGTGTTATTGCGATGAATAAAAAAAAGGATTGGGAAGGAAGTCAGATTTTTTTTAGGTGTGTTAAAATACTTCAGTATGCCTTCCTTTGGAGGGGGAGTAAAGCCAGTGGTTACATGTTCTTACTTTATGACATGTAAAAGATCCGTCCATAGACTAAACTTGTGTGAAGCTACATTGACAGGTTAGATTTTGTCAAAACAAGTTCCAACATTTACCACTAGATGGCATTATTATCTGGTAGCAAAAAACTTGGAACTTGTAGCTCACTCTAATGGTGTTTGCTGGAAGCAGCTACATACTCAAGTGAGTCACACATGTTCGTGAACACTGCCAGCACTGAAACCCATACTCAAGTTCGAACATTCACCACTAGGTATCATTAATATCTAGTAGCAAAATTTTGAAACTACTTAAAATTGAACAGAACTTGTAGCTCACCCTAAGGGCGTCCGCTGGAAGCTGCTGCAGACTTAGGTGAACTGTACTTGCTCTCACACACTCCCAGCAATTCACAGCACTTACATACTCAAGTGAGTCACACATGTTCGTGAACACTGCCAGCACTGAAACCCATACTCAAGTTCGAACATTCACCACTAGGTATCATTAATATCTAGTAGCAAAATTTTGAAACTACTTAAAAATGAACAGAACTTGTAGCTCACCCTAAGGGCGTCCGCTGGAAGCTGCTGCAGACTTAGGTGAACTGTACTTGCTCTCACACACTCCCAGCAATTCACAGCACCTACATACTCAAGTGAGTCACACATGTTCGTGAACACTGCCAGCACTGAAACCCATACTCAAGTTCGAACATTCACCACTAGGTATCATTAATATCTAGTAGCAAAATTTTGAAACTACTTAAAAATGAACAGAACTTGTAGCTCACCCTAAGGGCGTCCGCTGGAAGCTGCTGCAGACTTAGGTGAACTGTACTTGCTCTCACACACTCCCAGCAATTCACAGCACCTACATACTCAAGTGAGTCACACATGTTCGTGAACACTGCCAGCACTGAAACCCATACTCAAGTTCGAACATTCACCACTAGGTATCATTAATATCTAGTAGCAAAATTTTGAAACTACTTAAAAATGAACAGAACTTGTAGCTCACCCTAAGGGCGTCCGCTGGAAGCTGCTGCAGACTTAGGTGAACTGTACTTGCTCTCACACACTCCCAGCAATTCACAGCACCTACATACTCAAGTGAGTCACACATGTTCGTGAACACTGCCAGCACTGAAACCCATACTCAAGTTCGAACATTCACCACTAGGTATCATTAATATCTAGTAGCAAAATTTTGAAACTACTTAAAAATGAACAGAACTTGTAGCTCACCCTAAGGGCGTCCGCTGGAAGCTGCTGCAGACTTAGGTGAACTGTACTTGCTCTCACACACTTCCAGCAATTCACAATACAATATTTAGATAAACAAGCGTTATAAAACAATTTTGTTGTACTCTTTATTGTATACATTTTTTTTTATAGCTTTGGAAATGATCCAGTGTTGGTCGAATTTTTTACCCAATTAATGACGGCGATGGAAGGGTGCGAGAGGGTAGGAGGGGATGAAGAAGAAGAAGATGATGATGAAGATGATGAAGAGGAAGATGAAGAGGAAGAAGAATAATTAATAAATCAGATCTGGTGTACACCTTCTTGTTTTTATTTCATGTCGAGCTGGCCGACTCAACATGCCATGCGATTTGTATCCTACCCCCACCCTTCCATTTACAGGAAATAATACTCCAGATTCATTGACGTTTGTTTACCATTGAGCACATTCAACAACCAGTTCATTCCCCCTCTCTCTCCCTCAATTCCATTCACTACTCCCGATACCATTGATGTTTGTTTACCATTGAGCGCTTTCAACCCCATCTTGTTTGTCTCTCAGACCCATTCACAGCTAACCAACCTACCACGTCAGGGTCCAAACAACCACCGCCATCCACAGCCCTTCGTGTTTTCCATTCAAAACACTCCCGTTCATGACCTACCCCACATCCCGTAATCTGCTGTGACGTCACACACACACCAGTTACACTAATGTTTTCCATTCAAAACACTCCCGTTCATGACCTACCTCACATCCCGTAATCTGCTGTGACGTCACACACACACACCAGTTGACCGTTCAATTCTCTGACGATTCATTCACCGACAAAGATTCGGAAACCTTCGGCAACACTCGGATCTCGTCGGGATCAAAGCAAAGCTATATAGCCCAGGATAATATCAGAGAAGGCGCTCAGTCCAAGAGAGAGACTGGGTCGAAGAGGGTCTCGTGCAGAGCCTCTTCCATCCTTCCCCCTCATCCCCCAACCTCGCCACCACCCCCCTCCCCCTCCCCCTCCCCACCCCTACTCCCCCCTCCCCACCCCCACTCCTCCCCCTCCACCCACACCCCCTCAAACCGGTTCCTGGACCCTCCAAGGTTTGTTTACCTTCTGGGGTCCCGGCGACCTTGGGGGTCAATGACCTACCTCAAGGTCATTGAGCATGACCTACCTCAAGGTCATTGACCTTGCCACGCCCCCCTAATTTGCATAAATAACGGTATTTGGTTCAAAACCCCCTCAGCCTCCCTACTTACAGCGTCAGTTGACTAATCAGAGAATGCCTTGCTGAATTAATCCTGCCCATCTTAATTGCTCTTTGCTTCTGTTTTGATGTTGGCTAATTGCGATGCACAGATAGTTCAAATGTGTTACCGCCCAATATAAAAGGTTCCTCCGTGGGTTCACAGATAGCGCCACTAAATGTGTGTGTCGAATCCCTACGTTGACTGATGGTCAGGCAAAGAGCACTACTGCTGTGTTATTGCCTTGCTGCCAAAGTCTGGTAATACTACAGGATCTTTCACTAAAAGTGGGGCCGGCGGCGCGGCTCGCGCGTAGATTGTCGGACGAGCACATGGCGACTCGCCGAGCTTGGGGTCGAGATAGAGCCCGTACGAATCGCATGTAAATAACAGGCACACAAAATAACACATAATCAAAGTAAAACAATTACTCACCTTGTCACAGAAGATGTTGAAAATGCATCTACGCATTTCTGGCATCGTCTAAGGAATTTTCATTCACACGCTTTATTTCATCTACCGAAATAGCTCAATTTCTCTCGTGGTATTTTGTGCTAATATGTACGCAGGTTAAGGCATTATTGATACAATAGGATTTAATTAACTCTTAGTAATAAAACGTTATAAAATTTTGAAACACAATAACAATTAAACAATAACCACGTACACGTCGTAAACAATAACCACTAACACGTAGGGCCTACACACGTTATAAACTTATAACACTTATAACTTAAAATAGGCTATAAACGAAATAACCAAGTCAACTTTACTCGGCAAATACTGCGTCGCAACCAAAGAGCAAGTCCCGCGTTGCTCCGAAGCATTAATTTCATCAATCCTACAACACTTCTTTCCTTAAGACATTTACTGCGCCGCGTTGCTATCTGTTCGTCTGACCTTTAGCTTGACCGGCCCCACTTTGAGTGGAAGACCCTGTAGTTTATTTACGCTAGATGGTGGCTCTCTCTGACGAGGACATTCTTGACTTGCCTTGTGTAGCCATTTTGCGGTTATGTTCGCTTGTGAGCTCATGCGCCGAATATTGTCTTATCCTTACTGTAGTTATCACACATACTAGTCGTATCCAGGTTGGAGGACGAAATGTTCAATACTTACATATATATGTGGACTGTATGACGATATGAACCAGGGAAACTCACAGTAAAATAGACACACTCACGAGCACGTTTATTTTCTTGAGCAATAAGAACAGATAAACATCAAAAATGATGGAGAGCCAACATAAATGTTGCTCTGAGTGACCAACATGACATTCAAACAATACCTATTGTGAACTGGTACTGCCATGACGTGCCTATCTTCTATTTTCTCATCCTTTGGTCCCTGTCAATTTCTTGCGTCCGATAATGCTAAATGCTTTGTGTCCAATCAATTCCGTCAGTTTTTGTTCGATCTCATGTGACAACGACTCCCTATTTCCCTAATCCGTCTCTCGTCGAAATAGTCAACCGTTGTTTGTGGTCACGGGACATTACGGCTTTGGTTGGGAGACTTTGTTTTATGGGTTGGCAACAAGGATGATTGTTGGAACAACATCGCGACGGAATACAGTCCACTGCGGTATATAAGTTATGGTAAAACCCAAGAATAAATAATACATACCTGCCAAGTTTTCCGTTTTTCCCGTAGGGTTTCCGGATTTTAGGGGTGTTTTCCGGTTGTCCGGATTAACATAGTTTTTTCCGGATTTTCAACTCCCTATCTTTTTTCCGTTCTCTGCATCCAAATCGCATTTCAGTTTTGATTTTCGATAATAGCTGCTATTCTCAGATGCGAGTGTTTAAATTCGACTGAAAATCGACTGACAAGACTCAGGGTGTCTACCGGTAACGAAAAGTAACGAAAAAGTAGCTAATTTTATAAAGGTAACGAATTCTTATGTCTGGATTGTTGGAGGTAACGGAAATTCGCCGAGGTCTGTTAAAATCATTTAAACCCGCGCCGCTATGCTCGCAGATGCGATGAAGCGAGTTTCACGCAAGCGGCGCCGATTGCGTAAGCTGTATTTCCCCGTGCACGACCTCTAAGAAATGCATACTGAGGATACCTTCCGTGGTACTGTATACTTCGGTTCAACGTTTATTTTCGGCATCAAGAAGAGTTTAGTTTTGTGTGAAATATTTTTTGTATTAATCGGAAACCTGACTTTTTGCTAGACTTTTATTCGCGATAACTTCCGAAACTCGACAAAAACCTCTCATTTCTGATATGGGCCTTTAAATTTGTATATCTCAAATTCAAGTCCAGAAATAACGCGAAATAATTTATTGTTGCAATCTTGCGAAATGATACCGTTTCACAAAATAATCGCAAAATGCTTCGAAATACATAGACTATATTTTAAAAATCTATCCGTCTAGTGAATTTGCGACATCAAGTGTGGTTAATTCGAAACTCCGTTACAGGCCTATGTCTATTTTCCTTCGAAATATGGATCCATTTGATAGCCTATATAATCTAACCGGTTATCTCGAAAACGGCTGACAGAACGACTTGCCTGCGAGAATCTCGTCAAACTGACCACGATCGACGCCAGTTGCGTAAAATTATAAAACCTGTGCCCGGCCGCGAACTTATGTCCTCGAGGACTGCGGGAATCTCGGCGCCGATTACACAACATGTCCATTACTGCTCGTGAATTTTAACCATGCCCAACCTCGAGCTCGCCTCCGCCATTCTGCAAAGACAGACAGACAGGCAGACAATCGTTGAACGGCCGGATGCGGTGCCGATTGCATAATATCGCATTCTCATTGTGCAACCGCGAGGACAACGTGAGTCCCGTAAAACGACCGAGAGCGGCAGCGATTGCGATACATCGCGATATTTCTCCGCATTCGATGACGAGTGCAACTGGATTCTTGTCAAATGGGCAGTAAGCGGTACCGATTGCGTAATAATAACTTTCCATATTTTCCCGTGCCCGACCTCAAGGACAATAGAAATCTCGTCGAACAACTAAAAGTGACACCGATTATGTAATCTCGATTTTTCGCGGTGTTCTATCTAAAAAACTACGAATCGCGTCAAACGGCTGAGACCAGCGCCGATCGTGTAACGTCTCGATATTTTTCCGTACCTCACTGCGAATGCATAATTCGGTGACGATCACGTAACGTCGCATATATTTATTCGTGGTCTACCGCGGGGACAAAGGATATCTCCCCAAACGGCCAAGATCAGAGCAACTTCTTGGTAATCATAACTTCTTGCACACAAGACGGCATATTTGCTGAATCAACTCTTTGATTGTGTTTGAGTCTGCAGTATTTTGACTGGTTTGATGCAGCTCTCCATGTCTCCCTGTCCTGAGCTAATCGTTTCATCTCCACATAGCTACCACACCCTACGTCTACGGCAATCTGTTTAACATATTCTAACCTTGGTCTACCCCTACAGTTCTTGTCCTCGACCCTTCCTTCCATAACTAAGCTTCCTATTCCTGGGTGTATTAGTATGCGTCCTACCAACCTATCTCTTCTCTTCATTAGCAGTCGCCAGAAACATCTCTCTTCTCTTACTAGTCTTAATACCTCTTCGTTTGTAACCCTATCTACCCATCTGATCTTCATCATTCTCCTGTAACACCACATTTAAAACGCTTCATTCTCCTCTTTTCTGCTGCACCAATAGTCCAAGTTTCACTTCCATAGAGTGCCACGCTCCAGACAAAGGCCTTCAAAAATGATATTAAATATCCATTATTTATTTTTAACTAAATTTTTATGACACCATACGTGAAGTTTATTCACTGCTTTAAACACAGTTCATTGTTGTTTTCCTTCACCGCGCGATCAGTTTCTATGGTTGCCGACCGCAGACGTATCTTGAATTAAAAATGTAACTAAAATTAACTTAAAGTAGCTAAAAAGTAACTAATTTTTACTTCATCCTTACTATAGACACCCTGTAAAGTTTATCGATAATCCCGACTCGCAGATTATTGCTGAATTTATATTACTCTTTGTGCGTCGACTGTAAGCGGGAAAGCTTGGTCAAGTGGTGCTTGCTGTAGTTTTGGTATTCGTGCAATTGTGTGACAAATTTTTGTGCGATTTAGTGTTTTCGTGATGAATTCAAGTAAGAAACGATATCCTCAGTCTTTCAGGGAGGCATATTCTTCAAAATTTTTGGAAACTGGCACAATGAATTAGATAGTCTCACAACACCAAGAGTTTGTAATCTCTTGGCCTGTAGTCTTTTCTAGCAATTTTTAAGACCTTGCGACGCATGTACGTGTTAAATTTTTGCGCTTTGGGATCTTCTGGATTTCTATTTTTGAAAGTTGGCAGGTATGATAATATGTTTTAGTATGTATCTTTGTCTGCATACTTATGTAAATAGGTAAAGGAGCTATTTTAATACACGTGTGTGTATTAAAACCAACATTTCGATAAGCCCAACATTTTGGTCCTATGGGGCCGGATCTATGATCATCAAGCGGAAAGATCACAAGGTTATGAATACACGATTAACATTCAGCAAGTGATATATACGGCAGAGTAACGGCTACGGCAATAATATTCACAATAGGGTGGATATTTACAAAGGTGGACTAACTACACCAGTTAGCGAGTCCCAGGTCGAAACTGTGAAACGGCTGCTTCGTTATCGTCACAACTACTCGGGGAAGGTAATTACAAGTATTATTTTACTCAGGCTTTCCTAAACATTATCCCAAAAATCATGGATCCCGCAGAAAGGCTAAAGTTACGGTAATATGGAAAAGAGCAGTAGTAAAGCGTCAGCGGACGAGAATGGCGAAATTTGTTAGTGAATTTGACGACGAATCTCAAGATTTAAATGAAATTCAACTGCGATTTGACGACATGGTAGATATTAGAAGTAATTACAAGGAAATTCAGTCGAATTTAGAAGTGAAGGAACTTGAGGATCAGAGCCATGATGAAGATAGGGAACAATTTGATGCAAGCTATTATAGGTTGAAGTACGAAATGATGAAAATACTAGCTGAACAGAATCCGGAATATCAGTCAGATGGTTCGCAAGTTGGCAGTGCACATGGCTCGTGTAACTCAACAAGGCGTAGGCAAGTAAAACTTCCACCAATTACCCTGCCTACTGTCGGCGCAGAAATTATGTGCACCCGAGTTTGGAGATAAATAGCAACACAACCGAAAGGCCTACAGAAAAACAAGTGTCATCACCTTTTTCCTTGTTTATTTCTGTGTTGATTGATGATAAAGGTAGTTTTTAGGAACTTATTTTAATATCCCTCATGGCAGGTATAACGTAAAAAGTACCGGTTTTTTGCGGGGTTCGAGCGAAGTGTCGAGTTTAGAGATTCACAACTCTTTACTCAATTGTGCTACAGCACCCAACTTTGGATATGTGTTAGTCAGATATGTTTTCTGTGTAAATGTGAAGTTTCAAAATTTGATCTCCAACACAAACAACGCAACAATCAATTTTGTGAAAGGCTCGTATTTCGAAAATGGACTCCCGCAGAAGTTCGTTCTTGGGTGCGTTGTAATCCACATATAATAAGCGTTAGCGATATGTAACTATCCGTGATGTAAATAAATGGGTTTAGTTTATATGGATTGATATTTATTATGATTTTCGTGTATGTACTTGACAGGCGAGGTCCGCAGGAAAGCTTGTGTTGTGTTGTGTTGCCGCGTTTTGTTTTGGAATGTAGTACTGTACCTACATTTATATTAAGTAGATGAAAATACTTGTACTGCGCCATCTGTAGGACGTTTTGTGAATGGTGTCTGGCAGTATACCCTTTCAGTTGCTCTTTGTGTTCCGTGGATTTTAGTGGTGGAGATTCATTTAAAATTTTATTTTGTATACAGTACATTAATAACTATTAAGATGAATCTCGGCGGTAATAAAATACAAGAAAAACAGAGAAAGCCAGTCCCAATACCATGACGTGGCAATCAATCAATACATAAATTAATAAAAATATTGATTATAATTAAGAACTACTAATTAATTCACAAGTTTCCCCCTTTTCAACTTCAGGCAAATGCTGGGACGGTACGTTCTGACAGGCCACGGCCGCTTTCTTCCACATCCTTGCCCAATTACATTCATATTCATTCATTTCAGCTCTCATTAACTCATCTCATCAGTTTGGCGTCAGGAAGGACATCCGGCCGTAAAAGCCGTTGGCCACATACAATTTCATCGCATCTCATCCCCCAACGTGTTGGACATGGGAATAATAAGGGGTAGACATGCATTCACTACTTAATTCACACGTTCGTACCGCAATGAATAAGAAAAGGAAATTATATGGTATTGTATTGTAGCATGTCTGTTCAAAACAATTATTTTATTAGTGTTTAGTAAAGGAAGCAATTTAATTCCGACGAACTCTGAATATTTAGCGAGTACAAAATAAAACAATAAAAATAAATAAATTATATCAAAGACATATTTTGTTATCCTTGGATGAGTGGCTTTGAATAACGGAAGGATCGCATTCTTTGTCATGGTCAACATCCAACTTTGTTTTATGGGTTGGCAACAAGAATGATTGTTGGAACAACATTCCGATTAAGATTCATATAAGCCTCATAAAAATTGTTTTTAAAAGCACTAAATCAGGTACTTATCTTGTCATTGTAGCAATGTTGAAGTTCACGGCCAGCCGTTAAAATGTTTCTAAAACATGGCGACTTATTTGAAAATCAACACATGGTTGAAAAAGATGGACACCTCCGAGTAAGAGAGCCGAACAGTCTGAGCGAAGCACTTAGCGAAGAGTGAACGAGTATTTCAAACCTGTGATCGAGCAACGATCTTCTGCCAGACCATTGCACACCCGAGGATATGAGGGCGAAATTCGATACGGCTAGACAATGCAACAGGGTCTCACATGACCAACTTGCCAAGTGATACAGCGGTTCTCACAAACCAGCTGATTTAGAAGTTGGGTGTTATATTCATTGAATATACATTTAAACTCTTAGTAATTTTGCACCCACCTTGGGTTCTCTTTTTTTTTTTTTTGGCCCTCCATTAATTTTTCTTCAGTTCAAACCACCAACATACTTCTTGTGTTTTTATCTCCTGTTCATTTTCTTATGGTCTTCGAAAGTGTGTTCTAGCGTTCGAGATATTTCCCCCTTTTTACCTGCAGCTTCCGGCTTCTCCTTACAGCGATTCATATTGCAAAGTGCTGAATTTAATGGTTCTCAGTGACCAGAATGATAGTTACTTCGGCTCATCTCCACCAGAGGGCAACCTTCACGTTTTATACTCTGCGAACCTCGTTTTTTAGGCTCAACCTCAAGATATTTTTTTTCTTCCAGTTGTAACAATATTTGTAAGCATAAGTTGCACTATCTGTGTCTCACGTCATACTTCCGCCCTCCCTTCCCCTCACCATGCTCTCGTTCTCGGCAGATTGTTCGCCTTCTCACTCGTCGTGTGAACTTGGGAATACTCTCTTGGTCTCTGTGCTGGTGGTGATAGTACCGCCCGACATTTTGTGCTAAGTCATGTGCTGACTTACTCACGACAGTACCGTCCGCTGCAATCTCATCATGCAAGATAAGTATTCAAATCTGTTTTGAAACAACAATGAATATGTTTTAAAGTGATTTTAAACTTTTTTTTTACCCTAGCCGGCTAGTAACCTATCGTGAAAAGCTACATTTTACTGGTAATGTCATAGCATCTACTTGTTATGAAAGCCGGATCTAAAGATCATATAGGCTTTCATATAGCCGTGGTAGGATTACAAATTCTGTCTGTATGTATATATGTATGTATGTATGTATGTACGTGACGTTTTTGCGTTTAGCAAAGTACAGGTCGCAATTTTCAAGATATCGAGCTGAAATTTGGTACGGTGAAAGAGTTGGGGCCTGTGACGAACCCTATTGTTGGGCGTTAAAATCGGTGCAGGGCCGGACCTTTTTTTGGGGCCCTGAATTTCATCCAATTTTTTTGAATCGATATATCTCGGAAACGGTTGGTCGTATCGAAAAACGTTGAATGTACAGGTGTAAGATCTCCGCGGTATACAACTTTTTTACTCATAACGAATTTTTGATATCTATCACCGTTTTCTTTTTTTGGGGCCCTGAAGATGTCCATTGTGCGTGACATATTTGTGTTTAGCGAAGTACAGGTCGCAATTTTCAAGATATCGAACTGAAATTTGGTGCGGTGAAAGAGTTAGACCCTGTGAGGAAACCTATTGTCGGGCGTTAAAAACGGTGCAGGGCCGGATCTTTTTGGGGGGCCCTAAATTTCAAACCTTTTTTTTTGGAATCGTCATATCTCGGAAACGGTCGGTCGTATCGAAAAACGTTAAAAGTACAGGTGTAAGTTCTCCGCGATTAGCAACTTTTTTACTCAAAATGATTTTTTGATATCTCTCACCGTTTTCATTTTTTGGGGCCCTGAAAATGTCCATTGTGCGTGTAATTTCTGGGTTTAGCAAAGTACAGGTCGCAATTTTCAAGATATCGAGCTGAAATTTGGAGCTGTGAAAGAGTTGGACCCTGTGAGGAAACCTGTTGTCGGGCGTTAAAAACGGTGCTTTGGGGGGCCCTGAATTTCAAACTTTTTATGGAATCGATATATCTCGGAAACGGTTGGTCATATCGAAAAACGTTAAATGTACAGGTGTAAGATCTCCGCGGTATGCAACTTTTTTACTTCAAACGATTTTTGATATTTCTCACCGTTTTCTTTTTTTTTTTGGGACCCTGAAAATGTCCATTGTGCGCGACATTTTTGCCTTTAGCAAAGTACAGGTCCCAATTTTCAAGATATCAAGCTGACATTTGGTACGGTGAAAGAGTTGGGCCCTGTGAGGAAACCTGTTGTCGGGCGTTAAAAACGGTGGGGCCCGGATCTTTTTTGGGGACCCTGAATTTCATCCTTTTTTTTAAATCGATATATCTCGGAAACGGCTGGTCGTATCGAAAAACGTTAACGTACAGGTGTAAGATCTCCGCGCTATGCAACTTTTTTTTATGTTCTTCGAAATGTTGTTCGCATTCGATTTCTTCCCGCGTCCTGGGAGGAGTGGTCACGTCTTCCAATTCCCAGAACTTCTGTAACTGCTTATCCAGTCTATCTTCATATTTCATTAAACAGGCATTTATTTCTAGTGTGTCATTCTCTGTTGCTTGTTGGACCTGTCCTGACAAGATCCACCCCAGTTCTGTTTCTTGTAGTATTGGGTAGTTTCCTGGACGAGTCATTCTCCCATTCCGCAAAAGCTTGAAGAACAACCCTGCTCCCACCAGCATGTCTATGTGTCCAGGCTGATAAAATGTACTGTATGCCTCTCACCAAGGCGATCCGGGTTCGATTCCCGGTCAATGCATGTGAGATTTTCGAAGTGAAATGCCATGTCCTGTGGTTCGGATTCCACGTAAAAAGGAGGTCCCGTGGCTCATAATCACAAGATTCACGGTCACGTAAAACTACAATCTTCCTTCCTTTTTTGATAAAATGTAGGATCTGCTAAATCAATATCATGGGGCAAGTTCCAATGTTTATGCTCAATGTAACAATGAGGCATGGTGCCTATTATGCGTTGGATAACTAAGCATTGAATTTCATCTTGAAAATTACCGGTAACCGCTTGTATAAGTACAGTGACACTGTGACTTGCATGAGCAGCTGCATCATTGATCCCCTGAATAGGTACCGCTTGCCTATGTCTTTTAAGCTTGAGCGTCTGAGCCAGTTGTTCAGTGACAAAGTTTGCTTCACTTCCGCTGTCTAGTAAGGCGCGACAGGTGTGCAGTCTGCCGACGACATCCTTGACCCGAACCAGGACTGTAGACAAGAGTACTTGTGATCTTAACCTTCCCTTAACAGTGTGGTATGACAGTGTGACAGTTTCATCGGATCCACCCCGTGTAGTTTTTTTTTTACTGTTCATTGGTCGTGTAAGACTCCCTGTGAAGCAGTGAATGATGTTTCCCTCCACACTTCTTACAAGAACTTGATGTACAATTAGGAGCTAGATGTGAACCCTGTAAACAATTGTAACAGTGTTTGCTTGTTGTCACCAGCTGTTTCCGTTCTTCTACGCTTAGGCTTGCAAACTGTGTACATTTGAATAGGAAGTAATTTTCCTTACAGCATGCACAAGTGATCTTCTGGGTTGCAACATACGAATGATGTTTAGGTTTAGTCGCCTTATGTTGACCCCCCCCCCCCCCCCGGTGTAGAAAACGCTTGTTTGCTACCCGTTTGACTGACAGATTTTATATTTTCCAATGCCTGACGTCTATGTTCCACAAAATAAAGTAGTTCATCTAATGTTGGCAGTTCGTGGCTATTGAGCTTTAATTCCCACTCCTTTCTAGTGTTCACATCAAGACCTTGTAAATACACATGCATCAAATAATACCTCATGCAATGGGGTTGAAAGGTTCAATGCCTTTAATGCATTTAAATTACTAGAAAATGAATTGGAATATCTCACAAGTTCTGATGCACATTCCCTCTGTCTACTAATAGTTTCCATGCTACAAGGTAATTGCCTTCCGTGATTGGAATACTCTGAATTAGTTGATTGGCGGCCGCCTCACAAGAAGATACTAAATACTGAAATTTTTGTATTGTTGGTACATCTTCATTTTCATGCACCATAACTCTGAAGGAGTCTGAAAATGACAACCATTTCTCGTATTCACCATTAAAACTACTGTCGGCGCAGAAATTATGTACACCCGAGTTTGGAGATATATAACAACACAACCGGAATGTCTACAGAAAAACAAATGGCATCACCTTTTTCCTTGTTTATTTCTGCGTTGATTGATGATAAAGGTAGTTTTTAGGAACTTATTTTAATATTCCTTATGGCAGGTATAACGTAAAAGTACCGGTTTTTTTGCGGGGTTCGAGCGAAGTGTCGACTTTAGAGACTCACAACTCTTAACTCAATTGTGCTACAGCACCCAACTTTGGATATGTGTTAGTCAGGTATGTTTTCTGTGTATATGTGAAGTTTCAAAATTTGATATCCAACACAAACGACGCAACAATCAAGTATGTGAAAGGCTATTATTTCGAAACTGGACTCCCGCAGAAGTTCGTTCTTGGGTGCGTTGTATTCCACATATAATAAGCGTTTGCGATATATAAATATCAGTGATCTAAATAAATGGGTTTAGTTTATATGGATTGATATGTATTAAGCGTTTGGTGACTGTTGTTGGCAGGCGAAAGCCGCAGGAAAGTTCGTGCGCTGTTGCCGCATTCACTGCCCGCTTAGCGCTGTCTCGGCACAGAGCATGTTCAAGTTAAATGTATTTCATTTTCACATTTCCCATCAGCTTTTCTGAGAAGGGCTTTGGATCTTCAACGGCAGCTTTAAAAATGTTTTTTTTTTGTTATCTCATTTTTTTTTTTAAATGTTCTATTTATAACTTTATAAAATATACAGTATTTACATGACAAACATCTCGGAAAATTATCAGTTATCGTCATCTGATTGAATGTGGTCATCCAAAGTAGAATGTTGTGTGACAGGTGTAAGATCTCCGCGGTATGCAACTTTTTTACTTCAAACGATTTTTGATATTTCTCACCGTTTTATTTTTTTGGGGCCCTGAAAATGTCCATTGTGCGTGACATTTTTGCCTTTAGCAAAGTACAGGTCGCAATTTTCAAGATATCAAGCTGAAATTTGGTTCGGTGAAAGAGTTGGAGCCTGTGAGGAACCCTGTTGTCGGGCGATAAAATCGGTGCAGGGCCGGACCATTTTTGGGGCCCTGAATTTCTTACTTTTTTTGAATCGATATGTCTCGGAAACGGTTGGTCGTATCGAAAAACGTTAAATGTACAGGTGTAAGATCTCCGCGGTGTGCAACTAGTTTACTGAATACGATTTTTTGATGTCTCTCACAGTTTTCTTTTTTTGGGGCCCTGAAAATGTCAATTCTGCGTGACATTTTTGCGTTTAGCAAAGTACAGGTCGCAATTTTCAAGATATCAAACTGAAATTTGGTACGGTGAAAGAGTTGGACCCTGTGAGGTAACCTGTTGTCGGGCGTTAAAAACGGTGGGGGCCGGATCTTTTATGGGGGCCCTGAATTTCAAACTTTTTTTTGGAATCGATATATCTCGGAAACGGTTGGTCGTATAGAAAAACGTTTAACGTACAGGTGTAAGATCTCCGCGATATGCACCTTTTTTACTTCAAACGTTTTTTGATATTTCTCACCGTTTTCTTTTTTTGGGGCCCTGAAAGTGTCCATTGTGCGTGACATTTTTGCGTTTAGCAAAGTACAGGTCATAATTTTCAAGATATCAAGCTGAAATTTGGTACGGTGAAATAGTTGGGGACTGTGAGGAGCCCTGTTGTTGGGCGTTAAAATTGGTGCGGGGCCGCACCCTTTTTTGGGGCCCTGAATTTCATCCAATTTTTTGAATCGATATATCTCGGAAACGGCTGGTCGTATCGAAAAACGTTAAATGTACAGGTGTAAGATCTCCGCGGTATGCAACTTTTTTTACTCAAAACGATTTTTTGATATCTCTCACAGTTTTCTTTTTTTTTGGGGGGGGGGGGTGAAAATGTCCATTGTGCGTGACATATTTGGGTCTAGCGAAGTACAGGGCGCAATTTTCAAGATATCGAACCAAAATTTGGTGCGGTGAGGAAACCTATTGTCGGGCGTTATAAAACGGTGCAGGGCCGGATCTTTTTGGGGGCCTGAATTTCAAACTTTTTTTGGAATCGATATATCTCGGAAACGGTTGGTCGTATCGAAACAACTTAAATGTACAGGAGTAAGATCTCAGTGATTAGCAACTTTTTTTTTACCCCTTATCATATTTTGATATCTCTCACCGTTTTAATGTTATTAAATGCTTTTGAATTTTGAAAACATGGGGCCCAAATGAATATAATAATTTGTAAATATTCAACTGATCATCTCATTGAATTCTACGGAAAATTATCTATAATAACCCGTTTTCACCTTTTCAATAAGTTAAACAAGAAGTTCCGTGACGAACTAACGAGCCTACTTTTCTTATAATTTAAGATTCATGCCAATGATTAATCTATATGGATCTATCTGGAATAATGAGGAAATTAAGTTGGTAATATCGAAATTTCTAATTAGTTCGAAATACTGTATACCTGGCATACTGTAGCCTAATAGAGAACTACAGTTGGCAGCCCTGGTGACTGAATATATTCTTAGTTCCATCTCTTAAGGTATAGAATACAAAATTTGGTTGAAGTCCAATGAATAGCATGGACGTTACATGCAGTTAAACATTGGATTTAACAGCGCGCGCAAATTCATGTTGGCAACAATGACATACATGTATTGGTCAGAAATAATCTGAAATAATATGATCTATTGTTGTGTCAATTTTGAATGAAATCCATTAGTTGGTATAGAAGTTACATGCAATTTAAAATTGGACCTATCAGCAGGCTTAGAATCATGTTATTGTTGGTAGCACTGACGTATATTAGTTACTCCAAATTAATCTAGAATGCCAGGTACTATGCGTGTGCAAAGTTTAGAGCTATTGGCTTGCATACTTTCTGATATATTGATATTATGGTAACAAAAATAGAGACAGTATTTATTAACAGTTGGCAGCCCTGGTTACTCTTAAGAATCGGCATAGACATATCTGTTATGGTACACATAGCACACACGAAATTTGGTTGAAATCCAAATGATAGTATAGAAGTTACATGTATTTAAAGTTGGACCTCTCAGCAGGCTTAGAATCATGTTGGTAGCACTGACGTATATAAGTTACTCCAAATTAATATAGAATGTCAGGTACTATACGTGTGCATAGTTTAAAGCTGTCGGCTTGCATACTTTCTGATATATTGGGATTTGGAAAAAATAAATTGAGAGCATTTATTAACAGTTGGCAGCCCTGGTGGATCTTAAGAATACGTTCTGTCATATTTGTTTATGTACACATAGAGCATACGAAATTAGGTTGAAATCCAATTGATAGTGTAGAAGTTATATGCATTTAAAAGTTGGACATATCAGCAAGCTTATAATCATTTTGGCAACACTGGGATGTATGGCCTCCTGGAAATTAAACTGCAATTTTATTATCTATAGGTTGCCAATTTTGAAATAGCTCCCATTCATACCTTCCAAGATATCCAACATGGAGTTCAAATTTCAATTGCGATTTTTCAGCAGTTGGTAGCACTGACATCACTTTCAAATAAGGCTGTGAGATATTCAGGTACGGTATAGATCTTTACTCCTACCAAATTTTGTTTCGATTGCTGCAGCCGTTTAGGAGTTGATAGGGGGGGGGGGACACACACACAACCAGACAGACAGAAGGACAGACAGACACACATTTGCCCGATCTCATAAGTCTACTTTTTCCTCATTTTTGCAAAATGTGAAAAGTAGGCTAATAATGTATTTACAGCTGTAATATATTTTCCATTTCCCAGGACGTCCGGCTTTCATAACCACGTGATGGTGTCACCATTGCGTAGAATAACATTTTATAATTTTCCTACATTACCACATAATCGGTCCAAAGCCCCGAAATGCAAGGCATGAGACCTTGCTGCCAACGAAGTTGTTGTTTAAGATTATTACCCCTTTTGCTCGCCGCTATCTTGCCGCACCTTCTCATCCAAGCAGGTCGTGCTGCGTGGACGCCTACTTGTTTTAATTGTCAGCTGCCTCCGTGGTATTTTATAGCTATGAGATTTGTAATTTATGTTCGGGCGCATCGCGGGATCTCTTCATAAACTCTGTAAATGGGGCAATGTGGGAATCGTATTAAACTTCGTCAAATCCTAGAAAATTCTCCAAGAACGTTCTAGTAACACCGTCTTCAAATACAAAGTCGATGACGTGAGTGAAATACACTTCCTCAGCTTCTAACAGTTTAATGGGTCAGCGCTGCTTAACACAAAAGCTTCTACATTGAGTTCCTCTCATGACTTGGCCGGCCAGCGCACCGAGCTTATCTGCATCCCGTTGACTCATCACTTCCCGCTCGGAATAGCATAGCAATAAGAGCAGAACAGCACTTCGCTCACTTTATCCGCGCATGACATGAGATAACAATTAAAATTAAGAAAGAATTAATTAATAAACTAAGGTCATACCTTATGAAAGGAGATGTTGGAAATGTTCTCCAACATCCACACATTTCCGGCATCGTCTTAGGAAAGTCCGATTCACACGCATAAGTTCGTCTTCCGTAATTGAGGCTATTTCTCTCCGGATATGCTCTTTCAGTTCGTCCAACGTGTGTGGGTTTCTTGCATACACTTTATTCTTTAAGTTCCCCCATAAGTAAAAGTCACAAACAGTTAAATCTGGGCACCGTGACGGCCATAAGTCCGTACTGCACCCGAAATTCACATAACCACCACTTATTATCTTAGAGATGGAGGGGATCGCTAGGGATGTTGATACCCAGCTAGAGAAACCAACAGTACCCTGCTAGGTGGATAGCTAGTAATTTCTCGATACAAGGATATTCAAAAATACGATAGGACTACTACCTAGCTACGTACAAAAACTCCTACAATTAAGTATGATAGGACGAGATTATTGGAATCTCAGGGGTGAACGGTATAAAAGCGGGCGCCAGTACCTAACTAGCAGTACTATCTCATCAGATCATTAAATAAGGAGATCACCGTGTTCTAATAAAAAGGACAGGCAAACTAAACAGTGCCTGCAAGTTTATTATCCAAGGACAACAATAACAAATGTCCTGCAACAAATATAACACTCATCACACGTCAAAACTTTCCAATTAAGAACCATTAAAATAAATGTATTGCTTCACTATATCAAATTTCGATGTGATTTTCGCTGTCTGGATAGTAATAAGTCCTCATTCACAAATAAAATATTAGCATTGTAGACTCCTTTTATATTACGCATTTAAAACTTGTCAACACACTTGTTGATCATATTGTATTCTTGTGTCATATTCTTCACGACTTCATTAAACAATCCTTCCCCTAAATGATACAACTTTACTAAATTAAAACAATCCTATCCTATCAATAATATATGTTACTATAAACTTGATAATAAATTATGTACAATATACAGTATATATGATTATCGTTAGCAAGGCGATAATATCGTTTCATGATCCACACTGATCATACTCCTGTTCTTGCCTTCTTTAAATATTTCATTTAGATCACTTACTCCAACAGTCTTTCCGTTTTAATAATGTCAATTCCAGTATGAACATACGTTACGAGCTATAAAGCTAATAACTATTCGGCGAAGTCTTAATCTTGAATAAGAACGATACATTAGACGAGATATACCAGACTATCTTTTCGTGGTTTCTCTCAGACGTTATACAATGAGTTTTGAATACTCTTCTCTCAAAATACCATTATCGCATATTAATATCATAAGTAATTTTACCACATTGTCGTATATTCTTTATTCATATCGCTCTATTACCACATTATCCATAGGAACATTATCTTCCACTTTAATACAAGTCTGCGTTACTCCATACGCTTATATCTTAATCCTTCTCATAAATTCGCAATAATAATAATAACTCCCATTTCTATACACGATTACGTGTATGAAAATCAGTAATCCTACTTATATAGTTCAAATTACAAACTTCTCTAACGATTATACATCCTTCTCTTCATATTCGCAATATGAATGACTTGTTCCACTTATATCTCCTAAATATTCCCTTCCTTATACATTTCTGAGCGATCCAAATGCGATATTAACCTTTCTTTTACATTTACAAAACCACAGGTCATGGAACTTTACAATTGAAAGATATTCGTCTGTATATTATCGTCTCATTAATATAAATACTACATATCCTCACCATACTTTTATTTCCATGAATATAATTTCATATTATTCGTTACTTATGCAGGGTGTATCTTAATTATACCGACAAAAAATCAGGGACGCTCTGCGTGTTATGTAAAAGACGATGCCGCAAACGGATTGGCGGAGAAAATTTTTCCCTCCGAGAAAATGAGGTTACTTTGTTACTTCCGGGCGCGCGATTCAAATCTACGAACTAGCCGTATTTTCTGAGCTAGATAGTAAGCCGCTGGCCACCGCTGTGCTTCAAGCAAGGGGAGGGAGTGTGATAGAAGGTGACAGAGATATGCTGGCGGGCATGCGCAAGTTTCCTCGATCGCCTCGGCTTGCCGCATGCCCGCCAGCATATCTCATTCTCCTTCTATCACACTCCCTTCCCTTGCCTGAAACACAGCAGTGGCCAGCGGCTTGCTCCCTGGCTCAGCAAATACGGCGAGTTCGTAGATTTGAATCGCGCGCCCGGAAGTAACTAAGTAACCTCATTTTCTCGGAGGGAAAAATTTTCCCCGCCAATCTGATTGCGGCATCGTCTTTTACATAACACGCAGAGCGTCCCTGATTGTTTTGTCGGTATAACTAAGATACACTCTGTATAGTTCACATTATTCCTTGTTACATTTCAACAATATTCTTATCATTTCGTGCTTTGGTACCGAAAATTCAGCGTTATCATGAGCTGTGCTACTTCGATAAACTATAAATTCCATTCAACAATGCGTTACTTCCAATGAATGAACTTATTGATGTTCTCAACAGAACTCCTCAATAATTTATTCACCAGTAATAAATATGAGAATATTTATTTATTATATTTCTTCAAATCCTTTCCAATGTAAATGACCGTATACTTTCAGTAAAGTATACAAGCAAACGTATTTTAAAATATTCCAACATTAATCCAACTTAGATACGTATAAAGAATCGAATAACTATGCGATATCAAGTGTCGATGACAATTAAAATTTACTATACGTCAAAATCTAAAAGACGACGCTTTTTAAAATAATTTACATGACCGTTAAAACAATGAAAATACTAATTCAAGCTTTCAAAAACATTTAAACAATAAAAATCAATTAGCCACCCAAAATTCGGTCAAGTCAAGGGTATCTTACATTATTGCATAACTAACTACAAGTATTATCGAATCAATTTAAATACCTTCTGCCCGTAATATTCTTCTTAAATGATGAATAACCTGAGGTGTTGTGCTTCCCTCCGCACGCCATGTGACGAGCGATCAACTGTGTGGTGAGGCGTGGATCTGCAACGCGACTCGAGAGAGCCGCTACGCTTCTCCCCTCCGTCACGGTAGCAGGTGTCGTAGAGGCCACGTCACGCTCACTGCTATGCCCCTGGACCTTGGCTGCAACACTCTCGCACACTCCCGGAACGAGATGGTCTCTGACGATCGACTTCAAACGGCTGCATATTTCTGAGATTGCGTTGGAAATACATTGCAGCTGTATGTGCTGGTGACATTAGTGGAATGAAGATGTTGAACATCCACTCTTCTTGAATGTGCCTTGATGTGTGGCTGAGTCACTCCTGGAATCCACATCATGAAAATGGCTTGTCTCCCTCTATTGTTTAACACCACATTATAACTTCGGTATTAAATATCATGATGAACTTCCTCGTTGACCCCAGATTCTTAAGGATTCAAATGAATTTCTTACTGGTGCTCGAAATGCTTCGGTGAACGTCGTTTGTGGAAATTTACTTATTTTTCTAACAACTCGTGTAGTTTCAGAATAAACGTTGCTCTTGTTAGTATATATCTGCTTATACACGTAGACTTATTCTTGAGTTGATCAATCGATGAATTCGCTCCTTATACTTAAGTCTATAATACTGTACTGCAATGCGATGGAATTCTATCAAGTCTTTATCTTATAATATGTTTCATCGGAGCCTCGCTGAGCTTGGCGACTCCTCCGTCAAGCCTTTCAAACTTCCCCCGGGCTATATCTTCCTTACTTGAAAATCACGTCTTTATACTTTTGAAGTCAGAAATGGAATGAATCCACTGACGCTATCCCCCACTCTCTCGTTGGTCGATCAAAATGGCGTTTATGACATCCAACCTTGAAATGGACTTTATCGCTTTATATTTTCTTCATCAGTATTCATCTTTACATATAATTTATATCGACGTCATTTATTTTTAATTTCCAACAGAATTCTGGCCTTAAATCTTTTCTACAAGTGTTTTCAAGTAATTAATAAAATACCATGCTCCGCCAAAATACAATATTCTGATTGGTCAATATCATTCACGTGATATAAGTCGAGCTAATTTCCTCTCCTTATTGACGCGTGCTATCAATGTCCCCTCTCTGTCAAGGTGACCCGCCTCTTCTCGTGGCTCGTGGCCACTCATAACTGGTTTTTCCGGGGGAGACTTCACTGACAATCTCGCTAACTTGCCAATTTCCAGACTAGGCCATTTCTCATTCTTTCAATGTTAAAAAATCTTGCAGTATCGTATAATACTTCTTTCTTCACTGCTATAAATGTGCAGATAAAAGCATTCAGCTCAGACAGCGAGCTTGCTGTAGAAAGGAAAGTTTCGTTAATGCTACGGGTAGCCTAATTAGTCCTACAATATTGGAGTTTGTATTCTTGAGTACTGACAGTTCGACTCCCGACTCATGACATATCCCATGTCCTTTAAATATGGGTTCAGTACTAATAACACGGTCTTCAAACATTTCCTCAATTAGGTTTAATGTGTCATGAGCTGTTTGCACTGTGGCAGAGTCTTGCTGAAAATATCCATTTCGACAGTTAGTGTCAGTCAGTTTGTAAAAAAATTGTTTTAGTATATTATCCCTGTGTCTTTGTGCATTAATTATGCCCTGAGAAAACATAGGTCCTATAATTTTGTGTACATTCACTTCGCACCATACTCCGACCCGTTCGTCATTAAGAGGAATTTCGTTTATGCGATGGGGGTTTTCTGTACTCCAATATCTGTTATTCTGCGTCGAAACATAACCGTGTAAATGGAACCAAGCTTCGTCCGAGAAAAATATTAAGCGTGGATCAATTGTTTCATCATGAACGTTTCGTAACATCCAATTACAAAATCGTACCCGTTTATCATGATCACGTGGATGCAGTTCGTGTACTACAGAATCTTGTATGGTTTCAGTTTCAACAATTTCACAGCCCGCTGTGCTGAGCTCTTCGAAACCCCGGCTTCTTGTCCAAGTCGTCTTAGGGATTTTGTAAGCGTATGTTCTAATCTTTCTGCGATTTAATTTACTTTTTCCTCATTTTCCTCGCTTCTTATCGAGTAAAGAACCAGTTTCTCTCAATTTGTTTACGAGTTTCCGCACGGTCTCTCTATGTGGAGGGTGCACAGCTGGCAAATGTGTTATGAAACGTCTAACGATTTCCCGGCAAGACTCTGTTTTTACATAATTATCGTACATAAATACCCTTTCATCTACCGTGTACACACGTGGAGGCATTATGAGAAATAACCCCCAGAGTAACACTTCACAACTCGAGAACAGTTGGAGCGATAGATCAACACTAACTTATAGGCCACTCACCGTAGACACAATAATCGTGTTAGTTCGCAAAAAAGGTATTCTCCCTTTGAGACTGCTCCTAGTTATACATTCTTTCTATTCCTGGCCACGGCTGTCTCCTGGTCTTGCGCTTTGATATTTGGTGATTTCTTGGGTTTTCTTAATCTGCATTTAGTAATTATTGAAGTTATTTGCCCCTTTAATTGTCGGCAATCTGCAATTAGCTGCAATTTATAGATACGCCACGTGTTCTTTGTGGACTGTTGCCCTTTTGTACTTTCGATTCATTCCTCTTTTGGATTTGGTATACTTTTCGAGTAACCCACTCTCATTAGTTCTAAAAACTTGACCATGATTGTTGTAATAATAATAATAATAAAAACTTGTAAAATGAGCAATGAGCTCCTCTTTTACATGCAATGATTCGCCTAGTTCGATCAGAGGTTAATTCTACGTTACCCTTTAGATGTTTTTATTTAGTAATCCAGTAGCAAAGCCCACAACTCGTTTGTCTATTGTTGATTTTTTTACTTTTGTAATAAATTGTTTATTGGGGGTCAGTCCCTTGCTCCTAATCCTTTTATTTCACTCCTAACTCTTTTCCTTAATTCATCATCTTCCCCTATGTTCGTGATTGGAATTTCCTTCCAATTGCTCCATTGGGATGTTGTGTATGTCCGTAATTGTGAGCCGAAAGGTGTGAGTAATAAATCTTCTAATATGTTGACACCACATTTCAAAGGTCCATGTTTCGTGGAAGCATACTTGGCCCCTGTGACCTTGCTAGTTAGAAATCCTAAGGCGCAGAAAATGTCTAGGGTGCAACTATCTCATATAAAACGCGGTGGTGAAATTTCAAAAGAGGAAATATGCTAAAATGTGTTGTAAAATCTTATGATGTAAAGGTAGAGTATCCCAACTATCCTTGATGCCAATTGGCATTTGATTGTTTAATTTGATTGGATTTGATTTGACAATTATACTGGGATACATCTGTAAAGTTGTTTTTAAGGTTAAGGATAAAATGGTTGACACTTTGTAGGAAAATAACATATCTTGGTAGTGGTAAATTTTTAGGTGATGTATGTAACGAAATAGGTAACTCTGATGTGTTAGTAGGACTCGGTGGGAAGACTGAACTCCTTGTTATTTTTTGTAACCGTTTTCTTTTGAAATTTTGGGTGGTCATTCCTACATCGAAGCTCCGAAAGCTATGTTAGTTTTTGATGGTAACGTGTAGTTCAGAGCAGTCTTCCAAGAATATAACGGTATATATAAAAATAAAAGGTTATACAATTTATTATGATGTAATTGTAATGCATAATTGTAAGCTCTGATCTAGGTTAGCGATTGGGATATTTTATGCAATTTAAACATTGTTGGTCAATATGTGGTACAGTTAACGATTACTAATGAATTATTTTTTATAAACAATTAACTTGCTAATGTGTAAATGACTCGCTACCTTTCTCGTCATGTCAATTACCGTCGAAACAACTAACGATTTCTTCGTCTTGAACTCTGGATTCCCTTCATCAAGTTTACCCTAAAGTGTCCCGATCCTAGATGCACTCTCCAGGTAGAACCTCGTTCCCTGGACGCACCGGTAGTGCTGGTGTGAAATTCTGTTACTGAAGGTGAATGTACGCAAGCATGACTGTTAGCTGAGTGAACTACGAGGCAATCAATTATCTTCATGCTGGTAATCTGACCCTGTACTTCGCCTAACCAAGACGATGTGTGTGTTACCATCATGTGGTGTTATCAGGTGAACATTTTCTTCATGTAACCTTTTGTCTTATGCTAAGGCATATTTGTGACCGGTTTTTACGGTTGAGGGGAGGAGAATGAGCTATGTTAAACATGTCTATTTTATTTCAACATCAGTAATTCAATTAAGACATTTTCTTCATTTTAAACGTCCTGACGGCCCACAGAGGTCAGTAGTATTCAGGAGCGACCTAACTGGAATTAGTTAATTGCTTAGCAGCGTGAGTGCGATTTGTGTGCCGTGCTTCCCTTCGCTTAAACAGAGCCAATGTTCGACTGAAGTAACTGGAAACTGACCTTCCAAACATGTATGGCAATGAAAATTATTATTAAACCGCCAAGCGTCAGGCCACATAGGTACATTGTCAATCAAGCGCCAATACATCTGATTGGATCGTGAATAAATTATTGGGGCCGTGTGAAAATCGATTTTTTAAACTGCCGATGAACCACGCTCTGCTACCATTGCGTCAACTGGGAGGGAGAGAAAGGGATAGACGAGAAGTCACACCTAGGAGAGACAAGCGAGGATTAAGGTCTACGCACACCGGCGCGGGATGCGGGAACGGGAGCGGGATTGACACGATACCCGCAGTCGCTGCGAAATCGTCTTTGTATTCTGACCAGCGCGGGAAACAGTTCCGAAATGAATTCGTCTGATGAAGTGCAACATACGGAAAATATATACCAATTATCGGGAAGCTATCTCGCCTTGCTATTGCTATTAGATTTTTGGCTACTGGGGATTCTTTCTCGACAATTGTCCACAGTTTTCGTGTTGGATTCACAACTGTTGGAGCTATCGTGAGAGAGGTTTGCCAAGCTATCTGCGATACGATGCGATAGTGCAGTTTATATTTAGTTTTAGGGTCGTTCAGTTCGGTTTTCTTTAGGTTACCGGTAATCACCACGTGACAAATGAACACAGAAACAAAGAGTGATATTATTTAAATTGATGCTAACCAGGTACTTGCAGTTCCTTTCCTATTTCGTCCCTGAGCTTATCTTTATTCCTTATATTTCTTAATCTTCATTACTCATGTTATTGATATAAGGCAGGATATTTCCTGACACACTCTATTAACAGTCCCGTCGCCATTGCTAAATGGATGCGGGACGCGGGAAAACGCTGCAAGCTGCGTACTCCTGCAGTAACGCAGCAATCCCGCCATCTAAGCGGGATTGTGACGCAGCTGTCTGAGTGAATGCATATCCCGCCAAGTGCGCAAATATTCGCGACATTCCCGCTCCCGTTCCCGCATCCCGCGCCGGTGTGCGCAGACCTTTACTTCAAGCTGGCGATTAAAGGGCGAGACATCGGAAGCCTCCATCCCAGGGTGGGTTCCTTCTCGTTTTGCACATAACACCTAAAACAGACAACTTCACCGCTGAACTCACCCGTCGTTCCTTCGAGATGAAAATGCGTGTTTACCTTTTCTGCAGAGATCCGGTGTGCAGTCACACTCGCTCCTCTGATGATGGAATCTGAAATTACCTAAGGTGGAAGAAGATAAACAGGAGCCCACAGTTCTCTTAGCTAAGTACCTCCTGCACCCTATATAAGTATTGACCTGTGAATTAGTACACATGTGTAAATTTAAAATCAAAGATTTTATTAATTTTTAACACACCCTATTTGGAAATTTACATTAATAAATATAAGTTAATAAGAGGAACATCTACAAATTAAAAACAAACGAAAAAACCCTGTATAAAGCCTAACCTGAAAATTATCTATTCTCACTGAGGTACACATAACTGGCTGAAGGCCACTAGGATAAAATTCACATGCAATTCTACATTAAATGCTTTAAGAGCCACGAATGTTGTAATAGGTCCCTTTTCAGGATATCTTGACGGTAATTAAAATTTAAGACCAAAGTATCAACTTTAAAGAGAAATCGCTACCTATGACTGGACATCAGTAGTAGAACATGGCTTACAATCTATCATTAGAAACGACCTTTCTTAAAATAAAATCTTCAGAATGCAATAACAGCCCCCTGCCGTTTACCGTAAACAATTTCCTTCCGTAAAGAACCTGCAATAAAATATCTCTTTAACTTACATTGATAAATTTACCAAACTTTGCTTAACACAATTATCTCAGACTTCTGATCACTATCCGGTTATGTTCAAGATAATTTCTTCAAGACCATAATGCCTTGGTAAAATAAAGTAAAAAGATAATGGCTACTTAAAACAAACGAAGTTTATGAGGGTCTCAGTCCATTAGAAGCGGTTCACACTAAACCTTATCTGAATTAAAAAAAAAAAAACTCAGTGACATAGTGAACCTGTAAAATCAGAATAGTATCATAGCTGTACCAATACTAACACAGGAAAATATTACATAGGCTTCATAAATGCTTCTGATCCTAACGTGATAGACTGACTACCGAAAATGCGATATCTAACTAGATATAAAATAAGAAACATACCCGGAAAAACAATAAAATAATAAATAACTAATAGCAACATATGACACACTAGAATAGAAAATAAAGAAAAATGTATGACTAGTAATCAATGGAGCTCCAAGATAGAAAATAAATATTAGAATATACCTTTAAAATCGATCTTTCCGGGAGACGCTCGATATTCAGAAACATATATTAAATTAAATACATTTTATAAACATTTGCTACCCCAAATCAATGGCTGCCGTTTTCGTTCACCCAGAACTTTTCAGTATTCTCCGTTTTCTACGAACTAAAACATACGAGTCAGGGACCAAATATTTCGGATTATAACTCAATCTAGCCCCTTTTCCATCTAAGAGAAGTTTCTTCGAATAAATGTTTCCCAGACGAGAAAAATTTTCCTCGATTTTCCTCGTCTGGGAGACGCCACCATTCACTACTTGTTAGTCAGTTATTGTTGTTTTAAGGGGAGAAACTACGTGGTCATCTGCCCCATGAACCAAGTTTCGTTTGAGAGTCCTCTAACAATATCGGCAGTTAAACAAAATTCGATCGCCTTTCACACGCCTCCAATAATTTATTCACGAACCAATCAGATTGATTGGCGCGTGATTGACAATGTATATTTTGGCCTTTTACACACGGCCCCACTAAACGTCAGCGTGGAGGTTTAATAATAACTTTCATTTGTCATAAATGTTTTGAAGATCAGTTTCCAGTTTGTCCTTCAATCGAATATTAGCTCTGTTTGAGGGAACGGAAGCAGTGCGCATACAGCGAATTCACGCTGCTAAGCAATTTACTAATTCCAGTTAGGTAGCTCCTGAATACTACCAACCTCTGTGGGTGAGCGGGAGCACTCTTAGGCCGTTAGGACCTTTAATTTGAAGAAAATGTCTTTATGGTATGATATTTGAGACATGTTTTACATGGTTCAATAATATCATAATATCACGAGCTACTGCAAATCTTATTGGTATCAACGTATTAATTATGAATGTACTTGACCCGTATCCACATGGTCTTACCTTTTTATATCCGATGGCAAAACTGGATCTTAGAATCTGGAAGTACCCGGTTGAAATAAACACCCCAAAATTCTACCAACATTGATCAACCTGGGATAAGGACACATCAATATTGTTACGGCTGTGAGTTTGTTTTGTCGCCTCGCCGCGTTGAGTCACAGCTGCCCCCAGGCTGTGTGTGCTCTGCCTCAGTGTGTTACGTGCGCGTTACGCAACGGCTGCGAAGTGAAAGGGATGGTCCAGGATATTCGTGACCCAGCCAGTGAAGGAAATCTCTAGAAGCCGTCTGTCCTGGACGATTCTAGAATTCAGTGAGTCACCAGCCTGCTATATAAGCGGCTTCAACAGTGAGGAGACTGAGTTTCCTGTGGGTGTGTGTTTTTGAGCGAGTGCGACAGAAGTGTGGTGACGAAGTGCCGTGCGAGTTACGAAATCCAGTGACATTGTTTCCCCAGCTTGTGGACAGCGAAACAGCGGGTAGCGGATTATCGTAAGTAACTGGAGTTGGTGTACATAAGGGAGAGGAGCCGGTAGTTTCTGTCAAGGCCACCGTACTCATTAAGACGGTTTAACTTCTGTGGTTTGTTGACAAGTGAAAGGGCCAAGAGCGCTCAAGGAAGAGACTTGAGGAAACTGGAGTAAGGTTCCAATTGCTTGTATTTGCTGATGAGTAGTGTACCTCTTCCTGCAAGCAATAAAGCTAACTTCTCTTTAAAGCAGTAATTGGTGTTGTGTTTTCTACCCTCCGTAATCCAGTTAACAAAAGTGCCACTAGGGGGTGGCACGTAACAATTGGTGTCAGAAGCCGGATTACGAACACAAGCACAACACCTGACGGTCCTGGTTTCAAAACCCGAGCAGGTCATTTTTTTAAATTTTCCTGTGAGCGCATGCCCCTTACAAGACAAACATCTAAAATGGAAGAGCAATTCGCAGCATTGCTAGAAAAGTTAAGTGGCATGGAAACCAAGATGGAAGACGGCCAGAAGAATTTAACCAAGGACCTAACTGCCAAATTAGAAGACGGCCAGAAGAATTTAACCAAGGACCTAACTGCCAAATTAGAAGACGGCCAGAAGAAGATGGAAGACGGTCAAAATAAGTTAGCGGAGGACCTGAAGAAGATGGAGGACGACCAGAAGAAGATGGAGGACGGCCAGAAGAAGTTGGCCGAGGACCTAACTGCCAAACTAGAAGACTGCCAGAAGAAGTTAGACGAGGACCTAACTGCTAAATTAGAAGATGGCCAGAAGAATTTAACCAAGGAGATAGAGGACGGCCAGAAGAAGATGGAAGACGGACAGAATAAGTTAGCACAGGACTTGAAGAAATTAGAACTGGGTCTGCGTGAGGAAGTCACGGCAGTGGAAAAGAAGTTCGACGCCTACAAGAGGAAGTTGCCGAACTGCGCCAACGCCCACTCACGGGGGTGGAAGAGAAATTCAACGCTCTTCAAGAGGAAGTTGCCGAGCTGCGCCGACGCCCGCCCACAGGTACACCGGGGACATCAGGAACGGGACAGAGCTAAGTGACGCCCCCATCCTTCGACGGAAAGGTCCCGTGGAGCACCTATTTACGTCAGTTCGAGGCAGCCTGTTCCACAAACAACTGAGATCCAGCACAGGAAAGGCCAACTGCATTATAGCGCCGACGCCCTGTCACGAAGACCGTGCCCCGAAGACTGCACCTTCTGTACCAGAAGGGAGGAGAACACCGGGATACAGTGTCGAAGGACTACCGTGGAACTTCAAGGGAGCTGGAGCCGCGAATCTTTCACGTTGGCGCAAGCGGAAGATGATGACCTGGGACTGATAGCCGAATGGAAGAGGGCCTGTGTCCCCAGACCCGGGTGGAACATTGTGAGTGACTGCAGCCCAAAGTTTAAGTCCTACTGGGCGCAGTGGGACTCGCTGGTTGTAAGGGATGGCCTCATCTGCCGTACCTGGGAGAGCACCGACGGGAAGACATCTCGGGAGCAAGTCGTCGTTCCAAAGGCTATGACGGAGGAAGTCCTGAAGGAAGTCCATGGAGGATAATCTGGTGGACACCTAGGGATAAAGAAGACCCTGGAGAAGCTGAGAGAGCGGTTCTACTGGATCGGATGCCGAACTGACGTGGAGAACCACTGCGCGAGGTGCCACGATTGTGCAGCCAGCAAGGGCCCAGGACGAAGACGACGGGGTCCACTGAAGACCTACAACGTGGGCGGCCCCATGGAAAGAGTGGCCATCGATGTTGCTGGGCCATTCCCGTTAAGCGAGGCAGGGAACCGCTACATATTGGTCGTCAGCGACTACTTTACCAAATGGCCGGAGGCGTATGCGCTCCCTAACCAAGAAGCCGCGACGATTGCAGAGACCCTGGTGAAGGAATTCGTCAGCCGGTACGGAGTACCCCTGGAGCTGCACTCCGACCAAGGGAGGAACTTCGAGTCGCAGGTGTTCCAGAATCTATGCCAGCTGCTGGGAATCCGGAAGACAAGGACAACGCCGCTACACCCTCAGTCCGACGGGATGGTAGAGCGATTCAATCGCACCATCGAGAACCATCTCCGAATAGTCGTCAGCGAGCACCAGAGGGATTGGGACAAACATCTTCCACTATTTCTCCTGGCCTACCGCACCGCCGTGCATGAAGCCACCGGGTGCACACCAGCCCGGGCCATGTTTGGGAGGGAGCTCCGTCTACCTGTCGATCTTGCCTTCGGCCGACCTGGAAATGATCCGGTCCCGGTAAGCCAGTATTGTCAGAAACTGGTCGACCAACTGGAGGACGTGCGCACGTTCGCGAGGAGGAAGCTGCGGATCGAGACCGACCGAATGAAGACCCGATACGACCAACAGACGGATGCTGGCGGGTTCGACGAGGACGACCTGGTCTGGCTTTTCAACCCATTACGGAAGAAAGGCATGTCATCAAAACTGCAGAAGTCCTGGGAGGGCCTGTACCGAGTCGTGAAACGGATCAACGATGTCGTCTACAGGATCCAGCGGAGCCCGAGGGCGAAGATGAAGATCGTGCATCGAGATCGCCTGGCAGCCTACGGAGGGACACAGACGGACCAATGAATGATCGGGACGATTAGCCTTTTAGGAAGGGGGTGGTGTTACGGCTGTGAGTTTGTTTTGTCGCCTCGCCGCGTTGAGTCACAGCTGCCCCCAGGCTGTGTGTGCTCTGCCTCAGTGTGTTACGTGCGCGTTACGCAACGGGCTGCGAAGTGAAAGGGATGGTCCAGAATATTCGTGACCCAGCCAGTGAAGGAAATCTCTAGAAGCCGTGTGTCCTGGACGATTCTAGAATTCAGTGAGTCACCAGCCTGCTATATAAGCGGCTTCAACAGTGAGGGGACTGAGTTTTCTGTGGGTGTGTGTTTTTGAGCGAGTGCGACAGAAGTGTGGTGACGAAGTGCCGTGCGAGTTACGAAATCCAGTGACATTGTTTCCCCAGCTTGTGGACAGCGAAACAGCGGGTAGCGGATTATCGTAAGTAACTGGAGTTGGTGTACATAAGGGAGAGGAGCCGGTAGTTTCTGTCAAGGCCACCGTACTCATTAAGACGGTTTAACTTCTGTGGTTTGTTGACAAGTGAAAGGGCCAAGAGCGCTCAAGGAAGAGACTTGAGGAAACTGGAGTAAGGTTCCAATTGCTTGTATTTGCTGATGAGTAGTGTACCTCTTCCTGCAAGCAATAAAGCTAATTTCTCTTTAAAGCAGTAATTGGTGTTGTGTTTTCTACCCTCCGTAATCCAGTTAACAAAAGTGCCACTAGGGGGTGGCACGTAACAATATAATAGAATGTGTCAAGAAAGTGCCAGTGGTAAAAGAACAAATAAAAACTAGCTCAAAGTGAACTCGAAAACTCTTAAATTAATCTCGGGCTTATGGCTGAACGTTGGAAATATTACCCGACTGGTTCTCATAGCACATCCTGTTTCTAATATAAATCACTAAATCATTCTGTATTTAAAATGAAATATTCAGTTTATATAATGAAGACGTGAAATTGTAGATTGGAGTCTACGAAGTATGTTGTAGATCAGTATCTACTGTAGCTTGACAAAAATATATAAATGGTTCGCCTTAATCTTGACGAAAATATACCATGGAATTGGATTTACAAGCAATGTTTCAAATCCATGAAAGCTTTGATATAAGATAAACTATATGATTATTATACACAAATACACTAGAAATTTTTCATTATAGATTATATACATGAATTTACATTTTAATTCGTTCACCAAATTTCGCTATGATATACTATCATCATCCACTGACATTATTATTTTTAACATTTATTTTAATAATATTCTGACTTATTCGGCATCCATTCAAGGTTATCGAACGCATAGTTCCTCAAGTTAATACTTCAATTATATCTCCAATATATTACAATATTATTATGTGTTTTCTGATTATTGCTTCACACTAGGTATTTGTCATTATTAACAATCTAAATCATGATGAATTATTATCTGCTTAATCAACATTTAAATTGTGGGTTTTATATAAATACTAGCATTGTAGCTTCAATGTTCGTGTTCATGTCACGAATAATTATACTTCGTCATTATATACTTTAGCGATTGCTCATTAGCTTCCACAATTCAAAAAATTTATTACATAAACGGCAATCTCTCCACATTCGAGATTCCTAATATAAACTTACTATTTCTGACCATCCACTGATGTTGAATTGTATTTCAAAAATTTCATTAACACCTGTATTGCTTCATTCAATATGAAGAGTAACACTTAATGGCTGTAAATAATTTTTCCACTCCTATATAAAATTTATGTAAGTTTCAAATAATCGCCTAGATATGTCATGTTTCACAATGAACACGACTATCTAAGTGTTAATCCATTTTCGTAAAAACTGTCATAATTATTGCATAATTATACGATCAATTCATTACATCTTCAAATTCCAAAAATGTCATACTTATTCATGACGGAATATATTTTACATAATATTGAGCTTTATCTCTCAATTATACTTATTTCATTATGGATTTCCATACTCACAAAAATATCTTACAAGATATTATAACTTACTAGAAATTGAGATTTAATTCAGATTCGCAAAAACAAATTCAAAAATGGGACTTCCTCTTAAGACAATCGTATAACTCTATACCATGGAAAAATGCCTAGTATGAGTAGAATACATATAGACCATTAGAATCATACGAAATCAGAACAGGAGTAAAACCAAAAATGAACTATGAAAGTCGAAAACTGAATCTACTGTACCTCAACAAAATATCTCTACTCAAAACTTGATTCAAAAACTGGCGATATTTGCCTAATCCAAAAATACTGCAATTGTTCACTTTAATAATGGTGCTAGACTTCAATATCTAGCTTCACGAAAAAAATATACAGTCATTTAAAATGCAATGCTGTTCGAAGAAATTCTGTTTCGATGCTCACTAGTACACAGAATTAATGTTGTAAAATGTTCATATTATCGTAGTAGGTCATCATCTTCATAAAAACTCTTCTTCTCCATATATGTTTCTTCTCAACTAATTATAGTGCTCGTAATTTATTACCAACATTTTAAATAGTAATGTTGCAAAAATAACACTACAAAAGAGATTATCTACTTAAAAATGACGATATAAGTGAATCCATAGTTGGATCAAAACTTAAAATAGATCATCGAACAGAAATGACAGAAACGTCAAATCTAATTCTCAAGTCCATTTCCCAAACTACTAAACAACAAGAAGTTCCGTGACGAACTAAAGAGCCTACTTTTCTTAAAATTTAAGATTCATGCCAATGATTAATCTATATGGATCTATCTAGAATAATGACGAAATTAAGTTGGTAATATCGATATTTGTAATTAGTTCGAAATACTGTATACCTGGCATAATGTAGCCTAATAGAGAACTACAGTTGGCAGCCCTGGTTACTGAATATATTCTTAGTTCCATCTCATAAGGTACAAAATACAAAATTTGGTTGAAGTCCAATGGATAGCATGGACGTCACATGCAGTTAAACATGGATCTAACAGCGCGCGTAAAATCATGTTGGCAACAATGACATACATGTATTGGTTAGAAATAATCTGAAATAATATGATCTATTGTTGTGTCAATTTTGAATGAAATCCATTAGTTAGTATAGAAGTTACATGCATTTTAAAATTGGACCTATCAGCAGGCTTAGAATCATGTTGGCAGCACTGACGTATATTAGTTGCTCCAAATTAATCTAGAATGCCAGGTACTATACGTGTGCAAATTTTAGAGCTATTGGCTTGCATACTTTCTCATATTTTGATAGTAGGGTAACAAAAATAGAGACAGTATTTATTAACAGTTGGCAGCCCTGGTTACTCTTAAGAATCGGCATAGTCATATCTGTTATGGTACACATAGCACACACGAAATTTGGTTGAAATCCAAATGATAGTATAGAAGATACATGTATTTAAAGTTGAACCTCTCAGCAGGCTTAGAATCATGTTGGTAGCACTGACGTATATTAGTTACTCCAAATTAATATACTGTAGAATGTCAGGTACTAAACGTGTGCATAGTTTAAAGCTGTCGGCTTGCGTACTTTCGGATATATGGGTATTTGGATAAAAAAAATTGAGAGCATTTATTAACAGTTGACAGCCCTGTTGGCTCTTATGAATACGCTGTCATATTTGTTTATGTACACATAGCACATACGAAATTTGGTTGAAATCTAATTGATAGTGTAGACGTAATATGCATTTAAAATTTGGACCTATCAGCAGGCTTATAATCATTTTGACAACACTGCCATGTATGGCCTCCTGGAATTTAAACTTCAATATTATTATCTATACGTGTGCCAATTTTGAAATTGCTCCCATTCATACATTCCAAGATATCCAACATCTAGCTCAAATTTCAATTGCGATTTTTCAGCAGTTGGTAGCACTGACATCATTTTCAAATATGCTGCAGCCGTTTAGGAGTTGATAGGAGGGGACACACACACAGCCAGACAGACAGACAGACTGAAGGACAGACAGACAGACACACATTTGTCCGATCTCGTAAGTCCACTTTTTCCTCATTTTTGCAAAATGTGAAAAGTAGGCTAAAAATGGTGAATAAGGGCATTCTATAGATATGACATGATTCATACCGTCTCCAAATAAAAAGATCTCGAGCTACCTTAGATGTCTTGATGTGAGTCAGTGCATGTAAGGACATACATCACTGTTGCGACCGACCCGTCATCCTCGGCGTTGAGAAGTTGAAGTATTGGTCGGTAATTCAGGTGTTCGAACCCGTCTCCTCTCCGTCCTAAACAGCTGTCCGTAACACAATATCCATCTCTCGTTGACTACCTGGATTGCGTTAGTAGCGAAGAGATTGATGTCACCTCCACTCTTGTTTGAAGATCCATTATTATAGTAGTAATTATCTCAGTATCATTTGATGTAATGCCTTTAATCTCCTCTTATATAGCCTTCTGCTTATCAATTCCATTATCAAGCATTGGTCATTCTTAGAAGTTCAATTCTGCTTAAGTGCTGCATTCCTTGCCAGTGCCTTAGCAAGTCATTGCTACTCTTATATAGTACTGGTTCACCATCCCCCTCACTTCAGTACTGTAATCCATTGTAGTATTGTATAATGATTACTGGATAATGTTATAAGTTCCTTCGAAATAGCGAATGAGCTAACAGTCTATATGAAGCACCAAGTTCAATCGCGACACTGTCCTATACCGAACTGTGTTCACACACAAGGATATGTGGTCGTCCCCTGATTCTCGGCCGTGCCTGCCTGAAAGCAGAGTAGCACTTTTCACGTACCGTACTTTCACTAAGCGCACAAATATTTCAATGTTATTTGAGACTGTTGTTCTGACAGAACCAAAAAGCGAGTGTCTTTCTCCATACCGAGCTCCTCTCAGCCGGACTAGATTCTACCCATGATCCATCTCTGTCCGGTCGATATATCGAAGTTGGTGTACCTTAACTGCGATAAACATCTGTTAGCGTTATAAAAGCATTAGTAACTTCTTAAATGTCTTTAAATTATTATTTCTTATGGTATATCATTATATTTCTATGTCGTCGATCCCTTCGGCCATTTCTGTAATTGTTAATAATTGTATGTTTTCATGTCGCGCTTGCAGGGTAGCCATCTTGTGATCTAACGGTACCTTCCAAAACATATGTTCTTTGCTGCACCAAGGACCTGCTGATACGTTCTCTTTGCTGCGTAGCAGGGTTGCCTATTCAGTTTCCCTAACCTCGCGCCTAACTTGCTGTAACTGTCCAGTACAAGTTGGAATCTTCTCATGAAAGTGCATTATTCGTTTCTTATACATACAAGTGTGTTATTGCTAGCCAAAATACTGGTACAGTACTAACTGGCTATTTGGCTTAAATAAATTCTCATCATATTTAATTGCCCCAAACATCGTTTCGCAAGACACATCTCTGGATCGTGAAGTTTCTTTTTTAACTTCTCTATCATTTAGCATAATCAATACGCACTGCAATATATTACACTTCATTATTTCAGGCTTATATGTCCACAACCATCGGATCCTAGCGTATTGAAGATTGATCCATTACGTAACGCCGGAAGACAATATCCTAGCACTGCAATGGATGAAAATTCTCTTCAGAAGCAACCTATTGCCCAAGGAACGGAAATCACCCTTAGCATTCAGACGGAGAACACAGTTATGTTTGATACAGTCGGAGCATCATTCACTAGAACTCAAAACATGAAGAGTAGCATGCCAGTCCGAAGAGGCATCAAGCAAATTGAACCTACTGACAATCGTCCGAAACCATATTCATGTGGCTTATCCGGCACAAAACTAACTTCAAAGGGAAATTTAAATAAGCATTTTCTGTTTCATAGTGAACGAATGCATTATACCTGTGATATATGTGGTAGGAGTTTCTCTCGAAAGGTGTATTTAAGTACGCATATTTTTAAACATAGTGGTCAAGAACCTTATCTATGTAGTATGTGCGGAGCACAATTTAATATGAAGGGATCCTTGGATAGACACATGTTAAGCCACAGTGACCATAAGGCATATTCATGTGATACATGCAAAGCTAAGTTTATTTCAAAGGCGTCTTTAAAACATCACATGCTCTGTCATAGTGGCAGGAAGTCATACTCTTGTAGTATATGCGAAGCAAAGTACATTGGTAAACAGAACCTAAGAACACACTTGTTAACTCATAGTGGAATACGGCCTTATTCTTGTCTGGTTTGTGGGGCCACATCTGCACGAAAAGGCGACTTGTCCATACACATGAAAACCCACAGTGCGGAGAAGCCGTACTCATGTGGAACATGTGGAGCAGTATTTAATCGAAAAGGACAGTTGAAGTCGCACATCGCTACACATAGTATGCTAAAACCACATGCATGTGACAAATGTGAAAAATCTTTTTTACTTACCTCATGTTTGAAGAGACATATGTTCCTTCACAGTGGCGTTAAGCCTTATTCTTGTAGTGCTTGTGGAAGAAAGTTTGCTACTAAGATGCATTTGAAATGTCATGTGATAGTCCATAGTGTGGAAAGGTCGCATTCTTGCGGTAAGTGCGGATCGAAGTTTGCCAGGAAAGAAGACTTGAGAAGGCACATGGAAACTCATAGTAGTCGGAAGCAATATCAATGTAGTGTATGTGGAAAAAGATATGCTACAAAAAAGTATCTGAGATGTCACGTTCTAATTCATGGTGGAGATAAGTCACATACTTGTAGTATGTGCGGAGCAAAGTTCATTCGCAGGTGCCATTTGACTAATCATATGCTAATTCATAGGGTTCAGAAACCACATAAATGCAGTTCATGCGGAGCTATGTTTGCTATTAAAACAACCTTGATGAAACACATGGTGGTTCATAGTATCTAGGGATTTTAACCACGCGGGGATAATTGAACTTGGACGCACTTGTAATACTTACTAACTATTCCCCGTATTCTTGTAGGGCTGGATACTTGAAGATGAGATGTATGCACATCAGCTGCAGAATGTATTGGTGCCATATTCATGTGTTTTATTTTAATCTTATCGTAGCTTTGTTCATTTGTAGACACATAACTTCATAGTTGGAAGTGGCTACATTCATATTTTTGGTCGGTAGATTTTGCCCGCAAGTATCTACTTGTGGGTCATATGTCTATCCTTCATGTTCAAAATTCACATTAAAAATAGGATTCACCTTGGAGTGGATTTTGGAAAAGCCAATGTTAATTCATGGTAGGTAAAATGTGTATTAACGTGCAGCTCAGTTAAAAATATTTATAGAATTTGCTTACGTATGTGGGACAGATTGCCTCCATGTGAAAGGGGATAAACTTGAGGGGGAAATTTATCTCGCTCATGACTGGTGGCTAGTGGCTACATTATTGTCATAGGATTTGAACCGGAATCCACTATGCAACTTACTTGGATTTTTTAACCAACAGTGGCCATCAGCCCGACGTATGTAATTTACCTTTTATTGGTAGTTGTGAATAAATTTAGATTAGTTAAATAACTTGTGTTCCCCTTGTTATTTAGCGTATGACATAAAATTACATATATACAATTAAATATAGTACAATTACATGAAAACATAATTTCATTTCGAAATATCCAGTCCTTCTATCCACTCTAGTTCTCTCTCTGACGGGATGAAGAAATCAGCCCAGCTACCCGAGTTGGCTAATAGATTGCATCTGCCGACGATGTGAGGGATGGTTTGCCATGGAGCACCACAGTCACACTCCGGTGACGTTAAGCAGTTCCACATGTAGAATGAGTCCCTACATCTTCCATGGCCTGTCTGCACTCTGTTAAGAGTGGCCCAATGTCTGCGTGGTAGATGGGATCCACTAGCTATTTGCACACCAGAAAAGATGTATAGTGACAAGCCAGTTGAAGTTTCCCAACGGTCTTTCGAAACTTTCGCTGCGTCGAAGTTGTTGTGAGCCATGTCAGCAGCAACTTTCAAAGGTGGATAGCGTGACTTCAATCTTTGAAGATTAAGTGCCCTGTCTCCTTGTACGGTTAGTTGGGGGTTTCTGCCGATTTTATGGTACTCTCTTAAGAGGGCATTTGATCTTTGCAGATCAGGTGGCATTATTCCTGTGAGCAGCGGCAACCAATGGGTTGGCATGAATCTGATTGTACCCGAAGTAAGTCGCATGCTATTGTTCAACTGTGTGTCAATATCTCGGTTATAAGGGCTATTAGGCCATACAGGAGAGCAATACATTGCACTGGAGTAAACCAGACCAAGGCCAGAATGACGTAGAGTGCTTGCAGAAGATCCCTAAGTTGTCTCACACAGTTTCTGGAGAATGCTGTTCCGAGTTTTCAGTGTCTTAGATAAGTTCAATAGATGTTGCGTGAATGATCGAGTGCGATCAAATGTTACACCTAAATATTTAGGGAACCTGCTATGACGAAGAACTCGATTACAGAAGCTTATAATCAATTTTGTGTTGGCCAGTCGGTTATTTAAGTGGAAGCATGGCACTTCTGTTTTAGCTGCACTAGAACTGAGTCTCCATTTCATGAAATAGACCTCAAGAGTGGACAGGTCCCTTGTCAGGATTTTTTCGGTTTCCTTGAGATCTTGGTGTTGTGTGACTAGTGCAAGATCATCAGCATAACAGAATTTCCTGCAATTTGTCTCAGGAAGATCAGAGAAGTATAGATTGAAGAGCAGAGGGGACAGAACTCCATAAGGTAAGCCATTGTTGAGTTTTCTCTCTGTACAATTACTGTTGCCAGGGCACACCCGGAATCTCCTAACACTTAGCATGTTGTTGACAACCGGAACGATGGTTCTGCTGAGTATGACTTTGAGGAGCTTGTAGATCATGCCTTCTCTCCAGAGAGAATTGAAGGCAGCAGTGAGGTCTACACAAATGCAGCAGATGTTTTAAGCTTCTTTTGGAAACCTGCCTCAATATATGAAGGGAGCGATAAGACTTGATCACAACTGCTGCGACTTGGTCTAAAACCTGCCTGATGTGGAATAATGTTTGCCAAGATTGTGGGGTTAATTGTGTTAAAGATAAGCCTCTCAAACAGTTTGTAGCAGCAGCTAAGAAGAGCTATCGGTCTATAACTTTCAGTTTTACTGGCCAGCTTTCCAGGTTTCAGAATAGATATTATCTTCGCCTTCTTGAATTCTGGTAGGATTTCTCCAGTTTTTAATATGTCCGTAAAGAACTCTGCCAACCATCTCCTGGCATTCTTACCCATGTGTATAAGGAATTCTGGGTGAACTCCTTCAAAACCAGGAGTTTTACCGGACTTAAGGTTTTTGAGTGAGGCATCTATTTCGTCAGATATGTAGGCACGAGAGTAGTTTGATGTGCCAGGCGTTGTTAATTTCAGAGCTCGAAGCTGCCTTCTGATGACCTGGTGTGCTTATTATTTGCTGGAAATCGAGATGTTGCAACGATGTGTGACGCTATTTGAACAGGTGTCACCATAGACTGGCTTATAACAGCTGGTGCGCTTTCTTCAAGTTTTTTAAGGAGACTTCATGCCTTTCTACTGGAGTGAGTGAAGTCCATATTACCTACAGTTTCAATCCATCTGTTCCTTCGGTTAGCGTCCAAACTTGACAGGAGTTCGTCAGATTATTGTAATTTACAGTGACAGTTTGCTTTAGGATACTAGTTTCCACACATTAGCCATTAGCCTCATTTTATGTCATATTCTTTTGGGTAATGAAGCCCTTATCTTTCAGGGCATATAGGTTAGCTTTAATTATCACACATGATTTTAGAGGCAAACAAATACAGCATATCTAAAGTGTACTGGTGATGAGTGGTTATCGTGTCGGATTACTAACCCCAAGCTTACAGGTACGCTCCTGGCCGTGTTAAGTGATTTTTGAAAGGCGGCAAAATTCACGACACGCATGTCATACGATGTTGGCATGTTAAAGAACCCATTTGGAATCAGTAGGCCGTGTTCATAATGTCAAAATTTATCTCGGGGTTTTCCACCAACACAAAGTTCCTTATTTCTCTACTAGAAAGCGCTATAGTGTCAACTAGGTTAGATATCTAACGTCTTTGACATTCATAGTGCTCCAAGGAACAACGAAATTCGACATGAGGCTGCCCTCAGGGTGTCAAATAACAAAGCTTGCACCCGGAATCCGAGGCCATACTGAGCCTGTTAGAGAAGGTTATCAGGGTACCATCCAGCGAATGAATACGTCGTTCGAACCCACAACCTGAGAGGACGGATGCATTTCTTTAAGGGCTTGTGTAGCACGAGAGTCTTGGTCCCGGAAATCTGGTCCATTTCCACGGATATTGTCAATGACGCCCAAAGAATTACACCCTCAAAAACACAAAGCTCTAATTAAAAAGATCCAGTCTTAAGTAAAATGTCGTGAATGTTTTATTCAATAAAGAAACCCCTATCCTACTTCGGAGGGTTAAAAATCGGCTAATGCGCAAATCCAGTTACATTGTTGAGTCAATAAAAAAACTAAGTGACGTTAACAAACCCTCGCGAAAGTCCTTATTATACAGAAAAGCAAAAGCAACAACTAATCTAGACGCGTGGCACATAACACAAACTAACGAGAAAGCAAGTTTACAAACAAATGACTCGGAAAATTTTACATTTAACATCTAAGCAAACCAATCCCTTAGTTAGGATGGTACCACGGCCACATTTACAGTTACATTTGATATCTATCTAAATCCTGAAATGAATGAAAATATTACGACGAGACGAGTCGTAACCAAAGAATTAAAGCAAAGCTAATGATAGCAGACCACAGACTATCAAAAGAAATAGTAAACAATACAGAAATATACACTCTTACAACTAACAGGGGTATAATTCAGGTAATGCACTCAGAATAAAGTCAATAAGCACACAGTCACAATCCTGTGGCAAGATGGCGTCACAGTGAAAGTGTAGTGAAATAGCAGCTAGTGTAAATATTTGATAAAAGTGGTAAAATATTATAACAGAGGTTTAAAATCTATAAAGTTACTTTCCTTAGGTCAAGTGAAATATGGAATATTGATAGTATTTAGAAATTCTTATTGATAATTTAATAAACTTAAACTAAATTGTGGGAACGTGTAACCAAAGATACGGTGACTTCTTCAATCACTGTTTGAACCAAGTAGAGCAGTGGTGCTTTTACGAGTTTTCACCCGATTGCAAGATATACGTATTTCACATTCTTCTTTATTGGTAGGTAATTAGATTAATTCATTTAGGCAATAATAATTAAAATACATTTAGTGTAATTTGGTGTAAACATCAAGGCTAACTTAGATCTCTAGTATGTCGGCAATAAACAGTGTTAGTGTCTCGTCAGGTAATGTAACCGTTACGGATTTATGCTCGTAAAAAATAAAAGTAAAAAATGCAAATACAATCATCACAAGATCTCAGGTAAAATTGAGTGAGGAGAAAGGTGAAACCGATTGTCGTAATGTAGACCTACCGGTACCGTCATACGAATGGCATAACCTGAGAAACGAACCGTCCTCAAAAGGTGAAATTATAAAGCTGCTAAAGGAAGATATTACTAAGTTAATGGAAGAGTTGAATAAATTAAAAGGAAACAGAGAGGAAAGCAAGGAAACTTGGTCGACAGTGGTTGCTGGTAAGGTAAGGTTGAATATGCCTAGGCCTATAAATGGAGTACCGGTACATGTAACTGTAATTCCCGTCTCAAATTCATTTGGAGCGCTCGTCGAAGAAAATGACGACTTTCCTCAAGAAGAAAAGAAGAAAGTGATAAAGAGAAAATCCAGGAAGATGCGGATATTTGCGGATAGTCACGGGCGGGATGTAGCAGCAAGCGTATTGAAGAGAAGCCGAGAAATGGAGGTCACTTCGACAGTAAAGTCAGAAGCACCCATTGCAGCGGTCACGAACGGGATGGTAGGAGAGTGTGCGTCCCTTACTTCAAAGGACTATGCAGTAATCATCGCTGGAGCAAACGACGTCTATAGAAACGAGAGTAAAAAGGCAATCAAAGATTTAAAGGGTACATTGCCATCCATACATAACACAAATGTCATCATTGTAAACATTCCGCAGAGATACGACTTAATTCCCAAATCATGTGTAAATGTAGAAATAAGGGCTACAAATGGAAAAATTCATAAATTTGTAAAAGTTTTCCAAATGTCCAAATTATAGGTGTAAGTAAATTAGACAGGAAGTTCCACACTCAGAATGGCCTACACTTAAAGGTTAGGAAAAGAGTATCTTAGTGATGAAATCTGCAAAATTGTAGATTCAAATGGTAAGAATAGTTCAACAGTAATATATTTAGAGTGGAAGGAGGGAAACTGGTAAAAGAAGCCATACGTGAGGTTTGGCATTCAGATCTTTTGATGTCAAATTTAACTGAGTCCAACAATGGTATTTCGGATTTTTCTAGCAACAATAATAATAATAACAATTATGATAGTAATAATGTAAATAAATCACCAACAGAAGCTTGCAAAAGTAACAAATTTAAAATTTACCACCAGAATGTTCAGTCTCTCTATATATATACACCGCGGACAGGCCAACAAGGACCACGCAAATATCACTTCTTTATAGGTCTAGTTTCCTTCTTCCTCTTCCAGAAGTCTTTCATCCTGGTCGACTGTGCAGCTCTTCTTTCAGCAGTCCATTCTCCTCTGTTGAGATTTTTCTTCTCCCCGACAAGAATTTTGAGACCAAAAATTTTTTTTCTGTACTCTATTCGATTTAGACAATCTTCTTCAGTAATTTTGAATTTTTGAAGTTCTTCTTTCATTTGTTTTACATAGCCTCCTTGTCCTTTATAGTTCCAGATTTTATCAAAAATTTGTTTGTTTAACCTTGAGCAATCCATGCGGACCATATGTCCGTAGAACTGAAGTCGCCGTTTTCTGATCATCACTTCAAGGTTGTCGATTTTACTATAAATTTCTGCATTCGATCTCAGTCTATAACCTTCCTGTGTTTTCCTAGGACCATAAATCCTTCTTAAAATTCTTCTTTCTATCTTGAGCAAATTCTCCATTCCGGTTATATTTGTAGTTTCCATGCCGTACAAGATGACTGGTCTAACAACAGTATTAAAATGTCGTAATTTTGCATTGATAGACAGGTTCTTTTTATTGTATATATTTTTTGTACAAAAATTTAATCTTTCCAATTTCCCTTTTTTGTTCTCGATTGCCAATTTATCCGTCCCATTGCTACTAATTATTTCTCCAAGATATTTAAATCGGTCAGTGACCCTGGTGCTCCCATAATTTGTTTTTATCATTTTCTTAGTGTATTTCTGATCACTTGTCATCATCTCTGTTTTTACCAACGAAATCTGTAAGCCCGCTTTTTCCGCCGTTTCTTTTAACTGATCAATTTGGTTAATAGCTTCTTGTTCTGATTCAGCAAACAACGCTACGTCGTCAGCAAATGCTAAACCTTTGACTCTGAGGTTCTTATTCTTTGTACCAATTTTAGCACTTGAATCGTTCTTCTCCCAAAACGTCCTCATGACTTTATCCAAGACCAAATTGAAAAGCAGTGGTGATAGACTGTCCCCTTGTCTTAGCCCAGTTTTTACCTCGAAGGGCTCGCTAACTTCATTTAAAAATTTGACTCTGGAAATCGTATTAGTTAATGTAAGTTTTATTAAATTTATGGTTTTTTGATCAACTTGGTATTCCTTCAATGTGTCAAAAACAGTATCCCTATCCACTGAATCATACGCTTTCTGAAAATCAACGAATGAGATAAAGATATTCTTTGGCCTGTTGTTGTAATATTTTAATATCAATTTTAAACTAAGAATTTGTTCTGCACACGATCTATTCCTTCTGAAACCTCCTTGGAACTCGCCAAGCTGTGGTTCGATCTGTGGTTCAAGTCTGTTTAAAAGTAATTTGGCAAATATTTTATATGTGACAGACAACAATGAGATCCCCCTATAACTATTGACATCAATTTTTGAGCCTTTTTTATGTAGTGGATGAATTAAGGCGATTAACCAGTCTTCTGGAACTGCTTCCTCAATCCAAATTTTCTGGAATAGATTTGTCGTCGCTATTAAAAATTCATCATCTACAAGCTTCCACATTTCTGCAATTATTCCATCCTTGCCTGAGGCTTTATTGTTTTTAAGTGAGTTGATAATACATTTAACTTCATTTACATCTGGGGGCGTAGAGTCAAAATTTTGTGTTGTAAATTTGAAACTCAACTTGTCTGTCGGTTTTGGACAATTTAACAACTTCTCAAAATACGCAGCCAAGATATCACAATTTTCCTTGTTGTTTAATGCTAGCGTACCATCTATAATAAAATTGATTACATAAATCTAATGATTAAAAGTGAACTTAAAGAATCTCAGCACTATGTATTTCAGAACATTGGCTGAAAGAGGAACAACTCGAATTAATTCAATTCCGAGGGGTTATACAAGCTAGTAAATACTCTAGAACTAATATTAGCCATGGTGGTACTTGTATCTTCTTAAGAAATAATTTAGATCATGAACAGTTAACAGCTTATGATTATCTAATTATGGAACAGGATTTTGAATTCTCTGCCGTAAAAATACAGCAGTTGAAGTTAATAATTGTATGCGTATACCGTTCTCCGTCAGGAAAGTTTCCTTTATTTATAGATAAATTAGAATTGTTACTCAATAACATGAGCAAAGTAAATTTCGATATAATAATTTGTGGGGATGTAAATGTGGATTTCTTAAAATTTGATAGAAATTGTGAATTATTAACACAGTTACTAATTTCCTATGGACTGAAACCTACAGTAAATACCCCAACAAGAATAACAAAATTTAGTAAAACCACTCCTGATCAAATTTTTATAAATACAGATAAATATCACCATTCAATAGAAGTCTATTGTCCGGGTTTTAGTGACCACGATGGACAAATACTGAGCTTTGAAGTACCCGAAACAATCAATAATAATGATAATGGAGTAAAATCAAAGTGCAGGTCACTGAAACAAATGTTACATATTTCAATGACTTATTAAATAAGGAAACATGGTCAGAAATTTATAAACTAGAAAATGTAAATGATAAATTTAACAGTATCCTAAAACACTATTTTGAAACAGCATTCCCCTTTAGACAAAGAACTGTTCAAAATAACAAAACTAGCAATTGGATAACAACAGGGATTATAAATTCATGTCAAAGAAAGAAATTTCTACACAAATTATATAAACTATACCACACAACACCTGAGTTCAATTTATACTACAAAAAATTAATGATATTTATTGCAACCACTGGTCAAATACAATAATAATTAAAATTGCGCACAATGAAGTCATGTACAGAATTCTGTTAATGACACTGTTCTCTTACTGCAAACTTTTGCATGATATCTTTCACACGACTTTCCACACAATTCACACCTACAGTTCTCGTCTGGGTCATGGTAGACCTTCTTGCAGCACAGCTTGAAATGAAAACCATGAACAGTGAAACGTGTCATGAAATGGCGAAGTTCATACATAGAATTCCTCCACTCTGAGGTCGTCATGGCATCTGTCGGGTAGAAATCCCTCCATATGTTGGCTTTCTTCTCTTGAAGTTCTTGCAGTAATAACTGATATTGCTTTGTAGATGGCAGTAACATTCTTATACGTAACTCTTCGATGTAAAATGGTTGTCTCGTTAGTTCATAGGTCGTCCTTGACGGTGCATTTTGTCCTAGACACAGAATCTTTTTCATTTATATGGCCTTTACCCTTTCTATCTGAGCAAGATCGTTTTTCGAGAGATGCTCCCATATTAATTCTATTGCATATGTCATGATTGGAGAAATTTTTATGTGAAAGAGTTCTAATGCAGTCTGTTTGGAGAGTTGTCTTATTAGTTTTATCTCATTCATGGCTATAACCGTGGTAGCAGCTCTATCTTTTACATGTTTGGAGAAATTCCGTCCAGTCGTTTGGAGTATCAGGCTAAGATACTTGTAGGAGTTTACCCATGTTAGCTCCACATTGCCATACTTGATTTTCACTGATGCTGGTAGCTTACCTCCATTCCTGAACGTCATGTGTACTGTCTTATGTGGATTAAGCTTGAGGTCATTGCTATCTGCCCATCTTACAAGTTTATCGAACGCCTCTTGTAACATTTGCTGCGAGATCGACGTTGTTCCCATATCGTCTGCGTACATATAAATGTTTACTCCTGGTGTTTCTATGGCATCGACAACATCTCTAACTGCGATATTGAACAGCAACGGACTTAATCGATCGCCCTGTAGGACTCCTGTTGTCTGGAGGATAGGCTCCGATCTTCTAAGATTATCATCAATGAGTACGTAATTTTTCATGAGAATTGCCGTCATTATCCTACTCAGATAATGGTCTCTTCCTATGATCGATTCCAACTTGCCTATTGTATTTTCCCTGTCAACTGAATCAAACGCCTTAGCGTAGTCTATATATATCACATGTAGTTTACCTCTAGGAAATCTTAGCGCATCGCCAATACTTTCTAACAGGCACTGAATAGCATGTATCGTTGACCGGACTTTCCGGAAACCGAACTGTTCTTCAGGCAGTTCGCTGTCGATTAATTCTCTTAGTCTTTCTGTCAGTATCTTTGACAATAGCTTAAGACCTGTATTTTCCAACGCTATACCACGATATGAATTGGGATCATCCATTTGACCCTTGCCTTTATATAGCATTTTCATTATGGAGTATCTCCATTTCTCTGGTATTGAGGCCTGCGCGAGACATTGATTGAGTAGTAGTGTCCAAGCCTCTATCAACATAGGGCTACTTTCTTTGAGATGTTCATTGCAAATCCCGTCCAGCCCACAGGCTTTGCCATTTTTTGTTTGTTGAATTACATCCTTGACTTCCACACTGGTAATAGGTTTCATTACTGCTGAGTCGTCTACCATTGGAGCAGTGATTGGAGATGTGCCCGGTTTCTGTAATATAGCTTTAAAGTGTGTTGTCCAACTTTCCATGGGTATTTCTCTGGAGAATTTTGGTTTCCTTTGTTGAAGGACCCTGTATGGTTTTTCTTTTGCTTGTTCTATTAATGCTGCCTCTTGCTCCTTCTGATATTTATCTCTTGTGTCCCGGATAAGATTCTTGTATAGTCTCCGTTTATGTGCGTAGTCCTGTCTTGATTCTTCTGTGTTTGTTTTCAGGCATTCGTGTAAGGCGTTCAATGTTGAGCTTCGTGCTTCATAACATATTGCATTGAACCACGGCTTGGATCTCCTCTTTGTATGATTCACCGGTTCTATTGCAGCTACTAAGATGTCCTCCAGGTGTTGTAGTGTTTCATCCAGATTGCAGCTTGTTTGCTGTATGATCATCTGAATTTCTTGGCCTTTACTCCGTATATCCTGTCTTTAGTTTCCTGGATAGTTTAGTTTGCTCTTTGATAAGTCTGCGTGGTCTGTTTTCCACGACAAAGGTTGTTTCTACTGGAAGATGTGTACCTAAGGGTATATTTTTCTTTACTAGATGTTTTGATACTTTTATATCCTTGTAATTTGTGAACATAAGGTCAATGATACTTTGCCCATTATGACATATATATTTCGATTGTGTAATTTTGTTGATGATGGAGAGGCCCTCCTCCTCTATGTATCTTAATACTGCTCTTGATTTGGATTCATTTTTATCCACTCTACAATTTAAATCTCCCGCTAGTATAAGCGGTATATTGGTGTCAATATCAGCTATTGTGTTGCTTAATTCATCTATTATATCAATTTCTGTCAGTTCCGGTTGGAAGTATGCTGCTAATAATATGAAATAATTCGTTTTGAAGGCTATGAGATGTTTTGTGCTCTTTATTACTTTGAACGGGCAGAATGTGGGTTTAATCCAACATGCAATGCCACCTTTAGGCCTCCCTCTTGGTCCCTGATCCGCCATTATTTGAGTACAATAGAAACCATCCTGTTGCCAATCGTCCGTAAGAATGGTTTCTACTAAAATCACTACGTCATATTCATCTATGAAAGTTATTGGACTACTGGTCATCACATTCTTTAGCCCTTCAATGTTCCATAGTAGAACCCTACATGTTGTATCCTTATTTGAGGGATATTCATTCGAAAAATGGCCTTTCCGCTCCTCGAAACAAGCGGTGGAAACGAAAACGTCTAACGATTATTCCTATAGGCCAAAACTCAGCCACATTTACCTTTTCCAAATACTACAAAAAATACACTAGCATATTAAATAAGGTAATAAGACTAGCAAAGAAAATGCATAATGATAATTTTATTTCCCAATCATCTAATAAAAACAGGGCTATGTGGTCCGTGATTAAGAAAGAAACTGGAAAATCTGCTTAAATATAAAGGAACATTACACTGACCAGAAATAATAAAGTGATTAATAATCCAGAGGAAATAGCAAACACTTTTAATGACTATTTTCTGGAAATTCCACAAAAATTATTAAATAAATCACAGGTAAATACATTAAATTCTGATAATAAAATAAATATATGTAGTGATTCTTTATTTATGAATCAGGTCACAAGTGAAGAGGTAAGGATAGTTATAAAAGAGCTAAAAATAAATTCTGTGCTAGCATTGATGGCATCCCTGATGCAATTTTAAAGAAATGTGCAGAAAATATAATAAATCCACTTGCAAACTTAATAAACAGTCCAATTCTCTCAGGAACTTGCCCGGATATTTTGAAGTTATCAAAAGTAATTCCAGTGCACAAAAACTGTTCAAAAGATGAATTAGATAACTATCGTCCTATTACCTTACCAACTGGTATTGCAAAAATTGTGGGAAAAATCATGTATAAGAGACTGATAAGTTTTTTTTTTAACAAACTCACAACATGGATTCAGAACGGAAAAATCTACACAGACAGCAATTTATGAATGTATTAATAGTATACTGAAATTAATTGACAATAAGGAACTTGTGACTGGCATATTCTTGGATTTATCGAAAGCATTTGATGTTGTTGACCATAAAATCCTCCTTACAAAACTAAATCAATATGGTATTCGAGGTCTAGCTAATAAATGGATAGTCTTACTTAACAAGGCGTAAACAAATTGTGAGCTTGAGACACAAGGATGATGGAGCCAAATTACATAATGAAACATTGTCCAATGAGGGAATTATTAAATTTGGAGTACCCCAGGGATCGGTTTTGGGCCCACTACTCTTTCTTCTATATATCAATGATATAACACAGAACGTTCATTCACATAAGGAAATTTTGTTTGCGGACGATACATCACTCGTAATAAAAGGTGAAACTAAACAGGTCATACAGCAGTCTGCTGACTCCGTAACAGGAGAGTTAACCTAATGGTCACAAGATAATCGCCTCATAATAAACTATAAAAATACGGTATGTCTAAATTTCCACACTATACAGAATAGGAATCCTGCGAAGCCCAATAAAACATTAAATGGTCATCAAATAGAAAATAAATCAGAATCAAAGTTTTTATGACTATGGATACAACATGACTTGAAATGGAATAAACATATACAAAATCTGAATACTAAACTGAACTCGATGTGCTTTGCGTTACGTATTTTGAAAACCTGCACTAGCATGTACACATTAAGAAATACTTATTTTGCTTATTTCCATTCATACTTAAGAGATGGGGTCATATATTGGGGTATGTCGCCAGATGTACTAAGCACGTTTAGGATACAAAAGAATTATGGCAAATGTAAACACTAGAGAATCATGTAGACCTCTGTTTAAAGATTTAAACATTCTCCCACTGCCCTGCATATATATCTTTGAAAGAATTATGTTTTTTAAACATAATTTAATGAATAAGGATGTTTTTCTTAAAAAAACAGTGATGTTCATAGGCATAACACAAGACAAAATCAAAACATTCATATTTCACACACACACACACAAGCATATATCAAAAAGGAACTTTTCACACAGGAGTTAAATTATACAATAAACTACCCCAGTATATAAAACTTGCCCCAAAAATAAAAACCTTTGATAGAATGTTGAAAGCTTATCTGCAGTGCCATTGTTTTTACTCTGTAGTTGAATATCTTAGCGTATAGGAACGATGAAATCTATAATTATATTTTACTTTTCTATTTTAATTGTAATACCTAGCTGTAAGTTGTTGTATTTATAGAATTAAGTTTTCATATTATGATAATAGAGTAAGGTGTAAATAGTTGTCCAATAAGATTGTATCTCTTAAGATCTGTTATTATAATAAGTTATAAATAGTTATAATATTAGTATTATATACCTATTAGTATTTTTATTTTATAGATGTAAATTCTGACGTGTCCTATATCAAAAATGTATTGTATACATGTATTTGATCAAATGGAATTAATAAAAATCTATCTATCTACTTACGCAGATTAGGAAAGCTCTTTGCCCCCAATCGTCATCTCAAGAATGTGAGGTATGTTGGCAATAGCGTAATCAGCATTACGGCTTACATCGCATAGAATCACGCGGACCATGATGTACTAACTACTGTTTCCAGCGATTCTAGTCGTCGATTAGAAGTAGTGTCAACTTAGTTGAAGTTTTTTTTTTTTAAACGTATGGCTTTCAGTGTCGGGAGTATCCGAGGACATGTTCGGCTCGCCAGTTTTTTTGTAGCTGCTTCGAGACGGACACCCAATGGGTGAGCTACAAGTACCGGTGGGGAGGAAAATTGGAAGGGAAGGGCGAGGAGTTGGAGGGTAGCGGCTGAGGCCTATAGTGAGGGACCAACCCCGGCATTTGCCTGGAAGGAAGATGGGAAACTACAGAAGACCATCTTCAAGGTTGCCGGCGAGGGGATTCGAACCTCCTCGCCTCCCGGATGTGAGCGACTGCTATTAGTCATGCCGTAACCACCACGGCTAACTCACCCGGTAGTTGAAGTTTCACTTCCATAAGGAAATGACGTAGCACATGGTGTGGGAGTAAACAATAAAGCAATGGATCCAAAATTAAGATGCTCAAATTATAACTTATTTATCACGTCGTTTTAGTTGAGTGAGAAATATGATTTATATTCAGGTTTATGTAGAAGGTTTTAGTTCCCTAAGATGGTTATCTCCTCAGAGATTAACTGGAAGATGTGACTCTATTAGTCAGCATATCATTCTGAGCTAAAAATGGCTCAAGTACAATAACACATGTGTGTGGCGCGGCTTACAAAATTCGCACTCATAACGATCATCGGTCGATCTGGCTCTCAGGCTCAATATCGCCGGAATACAACACACAACAAGGGGATATTCATTCCGTCTACCCTCACAAAAGTCTGTGTTCTAAGACACCATAAATACACGAGTTAACTAGTCTTTAACAATTACTGGGTCAATTTACAGTAAAGAATAAACCTTAATTACAACTTGCTAAATGAACCAATTCATTAGCGTTAAATAAGATGCTCCAATACATGGGCTATCCTCGCCTGACATTGCGGTACAATACAGGTGTTCACAGCGATCACCTGCTCTCCCCAAAGCTTACATAATACTCCTCTAACATGACCTCCGCATTCCACAAATGTTCTGTGAATTCAAAAGTCGAATAAAAAACAATAAAATGAGAAAATAACCAGTTCGCTTGCCTGCACTCTGCTAGGCGCAACACACGACTTTCTGACTCATTCATTGTGGCGTGGCTCGTTCACACTACATTTATCAAATCTATGCACTTTCAATCTCACGGAAGACACTTTCTGCAGTCCTACAGTGTTCCGTAGATCTGTTAAACATTGTTCTTTATTCCTGAAGAATATCTTTAACAAAAACCTGCCCTGTCTAATGATATAACGTTATTACAATTGCAAATACACTAAAAACGAAGACTACACACACGCAGTCTAACTGATTTGAAATGGGAGATGTTTCAGTAGTAGCTACCTAGTCGTTTCAAACTTCATGTTACGTGGTCATAGCTTAGCACTCATCAAAAATTATAAACAACACCTAATCCCTTTGTGTTGGTTGAAATGATACGATCTTACACTCCTGGTTTCATGTCCAGGTCAAGTCAGTTTTACCAGACATGTGTCCTTTCCCACTTGGAACTATTGTGGTAAAATGTAGCCACAAAATGCTACATAAACCACACAAAAATTTGGTAGTAGCTGTCTACTATCCAACCGGTACGAAAATATTAAATCAAAGTAATTTGAGGGGTCCTAAAACAGGGTGTTCCCTAAAGTTTGAAGATCTTATCTTCATGGTAAAGATGTCAGTTGTCTGACACGAAAAGTTCAGCTCTCACATGGCTGAGGTTTTAAACAATGATAATCACAAACTGTATATGTGCACCCCCGTATGAGATACGGTATAGGGTGACTAAAGATTGTCCCAGTACCAAAAAGAAAGACATAATCTTACAATAGCCCTGCCTGTGTGGTCGCTATCAGTTTCGGCTCAAATAGTTACTCAAATTTACATCTACCTGGACAAACCTTTTACAAAATTGAGGATACAGGACTCACGGTAACATAACTTCGCTGTTCACCTCCCTATTTCCAGGATGAGAGGGGTATTTCGTCTCCATTCCTGTGGAGGAATTATTACGCTCCAAAAGCAAGGTCCTAGACCCTGGCCTGTCCTCCTCGTTACATGGCTTATCCATGGCAGTTCTGCTGGACTTTGCCCTTCATGGTAGTTATTCCGTAGGCGTCTCCCTCACAGTGGGGATCTACTCCATGATGAACATCACATGTATAAGGTGAAGAATGAATAACACGTGGCGGGTTTCACACGACATGGTGACAATAAATCGATGATTTTCACAGAAGTTAATGAATGTTAAACTGTACGATAAGGAAGCACAGACTCTGTACATGTGCAGGTAATAGCAAAAATGGCCTTTTTTTTCATGCGACAGACTCGAAGATATTCAGGTGATATCTCTCTCACTGAATTTACAACTGTTTCAAAGAATAAAAATCACTTAAGATCACGGCCATCACGTAGAAATATAAGGTGTGTAACCTTGCCGGTGAACGTTTTCTTATTTGCGTTCGATGGACTACAATAATTCAATGTAGCCTGAATAGTTTATATTCGACACACGAGAACATTGACATGCTTTGACAGCGTGGCCAAGTATTCTAAGTCCTCCATGTGGTAATTGTGGACAAATGGTGATTTCATTAGAATAACTCTTTCACGTGAAAAATATAATTTCACCAGCCTGACACGGCTTAAAGATGTACAAATCATAGACTAATAATCGTTCCATCAGCACGATGGCTGTAGATAACTTCACGGTGCGTTTAGCACACAAAACGTGGTTCTCGTCAAATGTAACGGGACACGTCCAGCCTAAGTGGACTCGCAAAACGATGTGTCTTGATCGGGAACTCCTTCCCGGGTTCCAAAGAAATTGTAAGTCGTTGAGTGTTCGCTTACATGAACTCCGCATATCTGCGGTGCAAATACCTTTACCTTAAGTATGATTTACCATTTTCAAAGGCACAATAAAGTGGTAAATAAAGCATAATTACATATTAATAAGTTCCTGAGATATGCAGTAACAAAATTGTATGTAAAATATATTCAGGAAGAGAGTGAGCTGTCCTCGCCGAAGTAAAAATAGCGTTATATTCATGAGGAAGCTTCAGAGTGTGTTCTACACATGCGGGCATAAAGAGTAAGCATGCTTCCAGAGAAATATTGAAGACATGAGCGGATTCGGGCTCAATACGGTATTATTATTATTATTATTACTATCGGAGAAAAGCATTCCTTGACCAGATACATGTCAACAGACAAATAAGGGTTTCTCAATCATCTCTATGTACTCGGAAAAATTTGCCGCGCCATTTCCTCCGGGGTGCCCTCGTCTAAGCACAAGATGCTTGCAGTTCTTCTACCGTCAATTCTTTTGTTATAAACTCGACCTTGGCCGCATAATCCTCTGAATCAGGTTCGAAAGTAAAACCTGAAAATTCTCGCAACCACTTTCTATTGTTTCGATCATCTAGAGCGTCTTCAAATATAATTGTATGTAAAGCTTTTACAGCTGACACTGGAACAGTTGAAATGCCTTTGTTTGTGAGATCAATATCTCCTTACGTCATCATTTTGGAAATGTGACTTATCTGCGTCAACACCGATTCCAAAGCTCTTTTGTCGTCCTTCTCAAATCGTCTTCAACCTCTTTTCGTCTTTTTCCAGCTGCAAACCTTTCACTGATGAGATAAGCTTTCAGTCTCGAACACCCATCGTCAATTCTAGCTGAATTCGTCGTCAACAAAATTGGCAGGTTAACATAACCTCAGAAATTCGTCGTTGATTCAATCCGGGACGTGCCCCCAATTTGTGGGAACCGGTGTCAAAAACACTCACGTTTGATTTGTTAAAATTCAAAAGAATATTTGTTTATCTAACAAATGAAATTAAGATAGATTACGTAATTAAAATAAAGCATACGTTGTGGTGAACTCCAATGCCTTCTCCGCTCCGAAGAACAACAGTAATGAACTCTTTTCTCTATGTCCGCACACCCTCTATATCACTCGCGGCAAAACCTCGAAACTCCTGCCCATCTTCCCACATATATCTTCATTGTTTTAAAGAATCTGGCCCTAATCATTAAATAGGGTAGATGTTTGAAATGCGGCAACGAGAAAAGATTGATTGATTTGATTGATTTATTTCCACGGCTACACTTAGAGCTTAAGTGCTCCTTTGCAGTAGCGCTGAGCGTACACCCCATGGGTGTCTGCATTGAAGCAGCTACAGACTCTGGTGGGCCGAAAATGTCCTCGAACACTCCCGGCACTAAAAGTCATACACTAAATAATTAAATAAGGGCTTATAAAATAAAACATTTCACAAACATTCTCAATATAAACAATAATAGTCTAACAATGATACTAAAAACAGTAATAATACATTAATTATAATAATAATAATAATAATAATAATAATAATAATGGAAAAATTATATACAAAAGAGTGCACAGACTCAATATCCGCCTGAAAAACAAACACCGTCTACCAGAAAATATATCAACGCAGGTAGGCTGTCAGCTATAATTGATCTAAAAATACTATTTTAACATTGCAGTAATCAGATGTGAGAGGTATACTGCTCCAAGAAGCAGGATGAAAGACGTCTTTTTAGAGCTGAAGTGCGTGCTACGTTGACGAACTTAGATAAATCGAAGGTGTTGAAGAGGCGTGAGGCGGCGCAAACAAAAGATTGATTGAACTTCATGGTTCGGTGTATGGAATCTGGAGTGTTAATTTTGTGTATCTATTTTCTCGATTATGAACAGAATGCATTTGTGTAAAGGCATTGTAGAGATATAAAGGGCTCTTGGTATGTAATGATTTGTGTCAGAATGGCAACTGATAGCTGCCTGCGCTCGTGATGTTTCAGCCATTTCAGCTGCACGTAGTAAGGTGTGATATGTTCATCTCGCCTTACATACTGAATGTACCAAAAAATGCATTCTGGACTCTTTGTAATTTAATGTTCTGTGTTTCTTATAAATCATTGTATACAGCAGAGACATAGTCAATTTTGGAAAAATGAGTGTTTGGACGAAGAGCTTACGTATGTTAGGAGGGGTGTAAGAAACAGTTCTTGTCAGGAGATGCATAGTTGATACAACCTTCCTTACCACATTAGACGTATGCTCTGCCCTCGATAGTGTTCTCTCAAATATCATTCCGAGATTATTGTGAGTATGGCTGTATTTAATATTATTATCTTGATGGGTGGTATTGAATTAAAATCCAATGAATTTAGAAGTTTTGTATATCCAATAGATATAAGTTGCGTTTTAGATATGTTCAAGTGATTTAGAGCCAATTCACTAAGCTTGCCAATGTCTTCATTAAACAAATTTATACGATCGCATGCAGTGTTAGGGGTGAGGTGAAAATAGGCTTGGAGGTCATCAGCGTATATATGAACAGAACTATTTGGGAATTCATTAAAAACATTGTTTATGTAAATCGAGAAGCATAGTGGACCTAAGACAGATCCCTGAGGTACCCACCTTCCTACCGATTTCCAGTCTGAGGACTGCGAGGACCACTCTGTGTGTACGCCTGGAAAGGTAGGATTTGAACCAGGAAAGAGCACTCCGATAGAAGCCAAAATATTTCAGCTTTGCAAGAAGTATATTGTGATTCACAAAGTCAAAAGCCTTACTGAAATAGAAAAGACTAAGCTTGTAAGCTGACCAGTGCCGGATTAAGGTAAAAAGGGCCCCGAGTCCCTCAGATTTTTGGGGCCCCTTTATTTTTTCAAATAGTTATTATTTTTAGCACCTGAACATTTAATAAAGTATATACAGGAGTTTTTTTTCTCAAGATGAATAATGCAGTTTTATAAAATCATATATACTGAACCCTTATGATATCATCTGATATAATAATGATTCATATTTTATTTCTTATATTTGAAAGAGGGCATTCATACTAGCAGCAGTGGATACATGTTGAGGAAAAATGTTGCAACTATTGGAAGTGAGAAGACGAGGCAGGTATATTTAACCCAAGCTAGTGAGACAAGGAAATGTGTGTCAGAATTCTTGGAACTAAGGAGGTCAACGTTCAAATGGCTTGGCTTCTGTGGGCAAGTCATGAGACGGTTGCTACCGGCCTTGAGCCGATGAGAGAGAGAGCGGAGACGGAGTGTGACAAGGAAGAAGATACGTGTACGTCACGATGTCGGAGGAGTTTCTGGGTCACACTTTACGAGATGAATTTGAATCGACGAATGAAGCAGGGCACACCTTGGAGACCCGTGAAAGCTTGCGTGCCTTTGATTTGGCGCGAAATGGATATTAATGAAACCCATGATCGTTTGTGATTCCGCTGATCAAATTCTTAACCTGTGCAATGAGAGAAGTTCAATGAAATTAGTCGCATGTCTGTAGCTCAAAAACTTCGAACTATTTTTTAATTTCGTCCCCTCCACCGGAGATTTGCCGTGTTCTGTATAATTGTCGCCTAGCTGATGGCTCAAGGTACTATATTATGATGTGTCGTGAGTGACACTGTACTCTATTTCGATGAGTCGTGGGCGACACTTGTGTACTTTATTTTGATGTGTCGTGGGACACTTATCATATTTTGAGATCTCTGTGGAGACGAGTGATAGTATAACTTCAAGACTCTGACGAGTTTTTCTCAAATATTTAAGTATTCGGCAGAAAGTCATTTTTAACTTTCACCATTCTGCCATGTATAATTTGCGTGTGAATTGTACAAGCTATCAGGCTTGTTAACATATTTAGGGAAAGTTTCTTCGAACAAATTGCTTAAGACTTTGAGTGGATCTAGCAACTCATTTAGCAATTTTAGTAGTTAATTTAGAGAACTGTGTAATAACTGAACATTTTCCATCCTAAGAAAATCATCAAGATGTCTGGAACGAGGCCAGTAGTTGGAAGGATGACCATGGACACTCCAGCGACGATGTCGACGTCCGGCTAAATAACTGCTGGGTCATGGGTGGCGATGTGAGCTGAAGTTGTTTTAGCGTAGGAATAAGTACAAAATATTGATTATTCAATTTTAGTAGTAGTTAGATTAGTTTGGGAACTGTAAATATTTTCCTGTATAATTTTTTAAATGTAGTTTGATTTTATTCAGTGTACCTACACGCAAGTGTTGTGTCGTGCGTGACTTTATTTTATTTTCTGATTTAGATTATTGTAATGTAATTTGTCATTGTACAATGCGTGTACAGATTGCTATGTTCAAATCGCTTGAGCAGAACTTATGGTTTGAGCGATAAATGGTGCTTTTTTAGAATAAAGTAACGATAAAACTAGAACTTGGAGGGTAACATTTAACCTTTTGTTTTGACATAAACAGGCGTTTTATTTGTGATTGGCTAGTGCAATTTTATTTGCAGGGAACCGTAGTTCTTTTAGTAAGCTGTAAAACTAATGAAGTAATGATTTTATTGATCTTTGGGAAAGCAGTTGAAGTCTTTCCGTGGCGTCTTAAACCTGTTGCGTATTTCAGGTGGTGAGATGTGAGATGAAGTCATTACCCAGGAGTGCGTTATATGTGGTTATATGTGTGGTGATGTGTGTCTACATGCGCGGGGAACGTCGTGGTAATCTGACCATGATTCCTGCCTGCAGCAATATATAATTAACGGCAGTATGATACTCCAAGGAGGCTACTGGCCGATCGTCGTGTCTTATAATTCTTGAGAGAATTATTGGGACAAAATTGGTATTTTAAACACACATGTTTTCAGGATACGAGGTATTTCCATGATCGTGGGCCACCATGAGCGAGCTTCCGATTAGTTGTGGAACGCACTGGGTTAATGACATGTGACTTCGACGAGACGAACAGATTTAAGATAACACTAATTAGGTTTGAGGCCGGTGCTCCGTGTCCTCGTTTCTTAAAGTGAGATGAGCCTGTATGTTGCGTATTTGTGATTTAATGGGAGTTCGCCATACTCAGACCATAATTTCCTGCGTTAAGTTGAATTAATATTGTTTGTGTTGTTGTAATTAAATGCCTCTGGGCATAGTGTTGATTCTTGTGTATTTTTAATATAATCCATTTTGGATTGTTGTTGTAAATATTAGAATGACGGGCGGTCATGTCCTCGTGTATTTTGTTTAGTCACGTACGCTTGTGTTGATTTGCCAAGACCCGTTTTGGGCATATTGTTAAATTTCTGGGTTATTTTGGAAAATATTCATAAGAAAATTTGCAAAAATTTTGCATTATTTTAAAAATCTATATTTTCTAAACAGTGCCTTTTTAAGAAAATAGTTTCAATACTATGTCAACACATTAGTTTATAACATATCAAAAAATCAACACTTTATCTTGTATAGTCCCTGAGAAAATGTTCCTTAAAATGCCACAATTTTAGCATTGTTAAGATAGGGCTTTCCGTATACCCATAATGGGAGATCGCCATACTCAGACCATAATTTCCTGCGTTAAGTTGAATTGATATTGTTTGTGTTTGTAATTAAATGCCTCTGGGCCTAGTGTTGATTCTTGTGTATTTTTAATATAATCCATTTTGGATTTTTGTTGTTGTTGTAAATATTAGAATGACGGGCGGTTATGTCCTCGTGTATTTTGTTGTAGTCACGTACGCTTGTGTTGATTTGCCAAGACCCGTTTTGGGCATTATTCGTGTTTTTGGGCATGTGGTCAAGATCTCGTTCGGAGATCTATTTTGTATTATGTAAGGGTAGTGGGTGCCGGATATTTCTTAAGTGCCTTGTTGTGGGTTCCCTGAGTTAATCTAATTTACGCCGAATTGCGGATTCGTTGCTTGTCGGGAAACCATATGGTAACGAATCACGTAATCGTACTTATTTCCTTATTTCCTTCATTAAGTCATTTAGTCAAACATCGTCACGCGCACGCAAGTATAGATTTGAAGTAGACGTATTGTTTCAAACGTCTTTTATTTGACAATCTCTCCTGAGATATTTATTTTATTAAATGGTAAATTGTGAATATTTGAACGCCACTTGATTGATGATGCAGACACAACTTAGGGTTGCAGTTGTTGTCTAATTAGAACTTGTGGGATTAAATTCAAGGTGTTGTTTTAATAATTATGTTATATTGGTTATATTGGTTATATTGGTTATGTTATATTTTTTGTTGGTTATTAAACCTGTTTTTATTTAGTATATTTGTTTATCTCCTTTCTTTAGTTATGATTTTACCCTATGCATCTTTGTAAACTATGAGAAGCAAATTTAACTGCACGGCTAACATGGACCGAAACACTACCCCGAATTGTGTCTTGTTACGCTTCTTTTTGCAAGGGTTCAAATCATACATTTCAATTGAAACGATCATCGTTATTTGAAAACGTTTCAGATGATTTGATGAACAATTTAACAAATCATACTATTTTTAGCCTATTTTCATTTATGAAAAGAATAGGCTTATGAGATCACCTTTTGTCCGTGTGTCTGTGTGTGCGGGCGCGCGCGCGCGCGCGCGCGTGTGTGTGTGTGTGACCCCCCTAATAACTTCTAAAAGGCTGGAGCGATTTCAATGAAACTCGGTAAGTTAATAGCACTATTCCGGACGACCCCGACCGTGCCCTTCAAATTTTGTTACGTCTCACCAATCCAACATGGCGACTGTGCGAAATATTTCACCAGCATTCAATATCTCCGAAACTATTACCGATATCACCCTGGAATATTTTACGGTGATAAAGGGAACTACTAGAAGTTCACTTATGTAACTTTTGAAAACCTGGTAACTACAAAACCAACATGGCAGCCAAGCGAAGTTGCGATTTTTAAATAGACGTTTCTCGCGATTTAACCAACCAAACGCAATAAAACTTGCTACAGTATATGTTTATACACATTGTAATGCACCGACATCTAAATTCGTTCAATTGTTTGCATAACCTCAAGATGGCGGCTGTGCGAAATATTTCACCGTCATTCTATATTTCTGAAACTATTAGCGTTATCACCCTGACATTTTGCACTACTGCAAGTTCACCTATAAGACTTTAAAAAACCGGTTAACTACAAAACGAATATGGCGGCCAAGCGAATTTGAACATTTTAAATAGACATTTCTTGCGATTTAATGATCCAAACGCAATGAAACTTGGTACAGGAAATGATTATACACATTGTAATGCACTGGTATCTAATTTAGTTCATTTTTTACATAACCTCAGATGGCGGCTGTGCGACTTTTAAAATTAAGGTTTTATTTCTTGTGTCGTAATTATGCGATCGAAGTGAAAGTTTGAATAATGAACCTACGCAATATTTTTCCTTTAATGGTACATGACTATATGGCCTATACATATAACAATCCAACATGGCGACCATCCGAAATATTTAAATTGATCTCAATATCTACGAATCTATTACAGCAATCAAACTGCTTTTTTAATGTTCATAGGGGCTATGAACATAAGTGCGTCTATTGGACTTTCAATAACCTGGTGATCACAAATCCAGCATGGCGATGAAGCGAAGTATAAATATACACATGATCGTTTCTCGCAATCTAACCATCCAAGTGCAGTCACACTTGGTACAGTAAATCCTTATACAAATGTTAATACAATGCTATCTATTTTTTTCAATTGTTTCCATAACCACAAGATGGCAGATGTGCGAAATTTTAAAATCCCGTTTTTACTTCTTGTGTCCTAATTATGCGATTGAAGTTTGAATACTACACGTACACATTATCTTCATGTAACAGTAGCCTACATAACTCTAAGACCTACATATATAAAATTCCAACATGGCAACCATCCGCAATGTTTAGTCGGTTCTCAGTATCTACGAATCTATTACAGCAATCAAACTGAAATTTTGTATGTGGATAGAGGCAATTAACATAAGTAGGATATATGAAAATAGGCTGTATAATTCTTCACGGAACTACTTGTTTACTTCTGTAAAATGTAATCAATAATTGTTTGGGGGCCCCAGATAATAGGGGGCCTAGTCGGGCCTAATGGGTAATCCAGCACTGAAGCTGACGCTTGTACATAGCTGAGCGTATATCATCGCTAAACTTTAACAATGCAGTAGTGGTACTTACGCCCCCTTTTTAAACCCAGATTGGTAAGAATTGAATATATTTAATTTATTTAGGTAGTCACATACTTGTTCATGAACTATTTTCTCAAGCGCATTGCTAAGGGAACACACGATATTTATTGGTCTAAGGGGAGATGTCAGTGTAAATGTCATTTTTGGATTTATTTTTTTATCAATTAGTACAACTCATTGACAATACTTTCCACAAGTTTCATAATCCAATTCGCATCCTAAGTGCCATAAAATAATTAAATGTAAATCATTTCATTTTTCATTAATGCCTTTGGTGTACACAATTTCAAGCGTCAATATTCAATTGGCGTTTAGTGTCTTAGATTTACCAATAATTTTTAGTTGGCGCTGAAACCTTAACACTCGTATGTGATTTGAAATGCCATAATGGAATATATATACGATCTTAGCGATTCCTACGATAAGGTTCTAACTCTCGAAGACCAAACATTACTGCAAACTCCTACTGGCCATGGGTATGTATAGCAATGCGCAAGTATACTTGCACGACCGTAGGTCGGTAATGTCTTTGAGGTTTGAGCCAAAGGTACTCCTGAAGCCTGAGGTAACTGGAAGGAGATGGCCCACGTAAAATAAACGGTGGTTGGTACGCGTGCACTTTTCTCCAAAACCATATGGAATATTCAGCTGAAGTTTAGCACACTTACTGAACTATGATAGAACTTCATTTCCATGTAAGCAATTTCCAGTATTATTAATACTTTTCAATTTTCACTGTTGTTAACTTCACATCCGAATGAGAAAAAAAGAACATATAATACTATAAATATTTGAAAAATCATAACTGCTGTGCCAAAAAACCTAGAGAGAATTCCTTACATAGAATGTATCTTATATATGAGTCAAAACAGCATAAAAAATCACATTGTAATATCTACTCCTGTTTTCTAAAAAAAGTGAGATTTATATTTTTTAGAATTTCAAAAATTTTTGGAGCCAAAGTGCATCCAAAATTGTTCCGATTTTTTTTAAAATAAGGTAACTTAATTGGAAAAGGGTAAAGTTTTATCCCATCAAATTTCATTCCACTAGAGTTAAAATTTCATGATTTCTTTCAGTTTCTTTGAAGCATTGCATTTACATTGACATCTCCCCCTAAAGTCACTACAACTAGTCGGTTTATTATTTTTGGCACTGGATGTACTGTCCGTCCACCAGCTTAAGAACCGTGGCAGAAATGCAATCAGTCAGCTGGAGACAGCTTGCCTCTGCATGAAAGGCAATAGTGCCAACCTACTACTGACCCGTACGATTACACAATTGAAACTAAACGAAAGTAGCAGTGAGTAACCATAGCGTGAATAACATGGTGCTGAGTTGGCAATACCTGCAGCGGCACGTCCACTCAATCAACGCAGCTGGAATGCCTCTCCTCTTCCCTTCAGACCCCTAAGACCATGAGCTGGTGGACGGACAGTATGTTGGCACACTTCCAAAGAGACGAATACCCTCCACTTTGTAGAGAGATGCTCTTGCTTTTGTACGAACTGATTTGATGGCTTTCACAATCTGGTGTGGGTAAACATACATAAAGAAACATTTTTCATGGGCAGGGGGGGGGGGGGGGATGTGTAGTTAATGACGGTTTTCTCAAGCGCATTGCTAAGGGAACACAAGATATTTATCGGTCTAAGGTGAGATGTCAGTGTAAATGTCATTTTTGGATTTATTTTTTATCAATTAGTAATTTTCAATAATGCCTTTGGTGTGCAAAATTTCAAGCGTCAATATTCAATTGGCGTTTAGTGTCTTAGAATTACCAATAATTTTTAGTTGGCGCTGAAACCTTAACACTCGTATGTGATTTGCAATGCCATAATGGAATATAGGTTAAGTTATAAAAAAAACAAGGCATCACTGTGTAATTAAAAAAACCACACAAAATGCATGCATTATCCCAATTAATTCCAAGTGAAACAGTTTATGAATTATTCCCAAAACTTTATTCTTAATTTCCCAGTACTTACCAATGTTTAACTAATTGTGCACTTTTCTCCAAAACCATATGGAATTTTCAGCTGAAGTTTAGCACTCTTACTGAACTATAATAGAACTTCATTTCCATGTAAGCAATTTCCAGTATTATTAATACTTTTCAATTTTCACTGTTGTATATGCGCAAGTATACTTGCACGACCGTAGGTCGGTAATGTCTTTGAGGTTTGAGCCAAAGGTACTCCTGAAGCCTGTGGTAATTGTTCCGAAATTTTTTAAAATAAGGTAACATAATTGGAGAAGGGTAAAGTTTTATCCCATCAAATTTCTACCACTAGATTTAAAACTTCATGATTTATTTCAGTTCCTTTGAAGCATTGCATTTACATTGACATCTCCCCTCGCCCCCTTTTTAAACCCAGATTGGTAAGAATTGAATATATTTAATTTATTTAGGTAGTCACATACTTGTTCATAAACTATTTTCTCAAGCGCATTGCTAAGGGAACACAAGATATTTATCGGTCTAAGGGGAGATGTCAGTGTAAATGTCATGTTTGGATTTATTTTTTATCAATTAGTACAACTCATTGACAATACTTTCCACAAGTTTCATAATCCAATTCTCATCCTAAGTGCCAAAAAATAATTAAATGTACATCATTTCATTTTTCATTAATGCCTTTGGTGTACAAAATTTCAAGCGTCAATATTCAATTAGCGTGTAGTGTCTTAGATTTACCAATAATTTTTAGTTGGCGCTGAAACCTTAACACTCGTATTTGATTTGCAAACTCCTACTGGCCATGGGTATGAATTGCAATGCGCAAGTATGCATGCATTATTCTAATTAATTCCAAGTAAAACAGTTTATGAATTATTCACAAAACTTTATTCTTAATTTCCCAGAACTTACCAATGTTTAATTGAGTGTGTACTTTTCTCCAAAACGATATGGAATATTCAGCTGAAGTTAAGCACATTTACTGAACTAAAATAGAACTTCATTTCCATGTAAGCAATTTCCAGTATTATTAATACTTTTCAATTTTCACTGTTGTATATGCGCAATTATACTTGCACGACCGTAGGTCGGTAATGTCTTTGAGGTTTGAGCCAAAGGTACTCCTGAAGCCTGTGGTAATTGTTCCGAACTTTTTTAAAATAAGGTAACATAATTGGAAAAGGGTAAAGTTTTGTCCCATCAAATTTGATACCACTAGAGTTAAAACTTCATGATTTATTTCAGTTTCATTGAAGCATTGCATTTACATTGACATCTCCCCTCGCCCCCTTTTTTAAACCCAGATTGGTAAGAATTGAATATATTTAATTTATTTAGGTAGTCACATACTTGTTCATGAACTATTTTCTCTAGCGCATTGCTAAGGGAACACAAGATAATTATCGGTCTAAGGGGAGATGTCAGTGTAAATGTCATTTTTGGATTTATTTTTTATCAATTAGTACAACTCGTTGACAATACTTTCCACAAGTTTCATAATCCAATTCGCATCCTAAGTGCCATAAAATAATTAAATGTACATCATTTCATTTTTCATTAATGCCTTTGGTGTACAAAATTTCAACCGTCAATATTCAATTAGCGTGTAGTTTCTTAGATTTACCAATAATTTTTAGATGACGCTGAAACCTTAACACTCGTATGTGATTTGCAAACTCTTACTGGCCATGGGTATGTATTGCAATGCGCAAGTATGCATGCATTATTCTAATTAATTCCAAGTGATCAGTTTATGAATTATTCACAAAACTTTATTCTTAATTTCCCAGAACATACCAATGTTTAATTAAGTGTGTACTTTTCTCCAAAACGATATGGAATATTCAGCTGAAGTTAAGCACATTTACTGAACTATAATAGAACTTCATTTCCATGTAAGCAATTTCCAGTATTATTAATACTTTTCAATTTTCACTGTTGTATATGCGCAAGTATACTTGCACGACCGTAGGTCGGTAATGTCTTTGAGGTTTGAGACAAAGGTACTCCTGAAGCCTGTGGTAATTGTTCCGAACTTTTTTAAAATAAGGTAACATAATTGGAAAAGGGTAAAGTTTTATCCAATCAAATTTCATACCACTAGCGTTAAAACTTCATGATTTATTTCAGTTTCTTTGAAGCATTGCATTTACATTGACATCTCCCCTCGCTCCCCTTTTTAAACCCAGATTGGTAAGAATTGAATATATTTAATTTATTTAGGTAGTCACATACTTGTTCATGAACTATTTTCTCAAGCGCATTGCTAAGGGAACACAAGATATTTATCGGTCTAAGGGGAGATGTCAGTGTAAATGTCATTTTTGGATTTATTTTTCATCAATTAGTACAACTCATTGCCAATAGTTTCCACAAGTTTCATCATCCAATTCGCATCCTAAGTGCCATAAAATAATTAAATGTACATCATTTTATTTTTTATTAATGCCTTTGGTGTACAAAATTTCAAGCATAGCGGGAATAACATGGTGCTGAGTTGGCAATACCTACAGCGGCACGTCCACTCAATCAACGCAGCTGGAATGCCTCTCCTCTTCCCTTCAGCCCCCATTCAATTGGCGTTTAGTGTCTTAGATTTACCAATAATTTTTAGTTGGCGCTGAAACCTTAACACTCGTATGTGATTTGCAATGCCATAATGGAATATATATACGTTCTTAGCGATTCCTACGATAAGGTTCTAACTCTCGAAGACCAAACATTACTGCAAACTCCTACTGGCCATGGGTATGTATTGCAATGCGCAAGTATACTTGCACGACCGTAGGTCGGTAATGTCTTTGAGGTTTGAGCCAAAGGTACTCCTGAAGCCTGTGGTAACTGGATGGGGAGGGCCCACGTAAAATAAACGGTGGTTGGTACGCGTGCACTTTTCTCCAAAACCATATGGAATATTCAGCTGAAGTTTAGCACACTTACTGAACTATAATAGAACTTCATTTCCATGTAGGCAATTTCCAGTATTATTAATACTTTTCAATTTTCACTGTTGTTAACTTCACATCCGAAAGAGAAAAAAAGAACATATAATACTATAAATATTTGAAAAATCATAACTGCTGTGCCAAAAAACCTAGAGAGAATTCCTTACATAGAATGTATCTTATATATGAGTCAAAACAGCATACAAAATCACATTGTAATATCTACTCCTGTTTTCTAAAAAAAAGTGAGATTTATATTTTTTTGAATTTCAAAAATTTTTGGAGCTTTGTTCCGAAATTTTTTAAAATAAGGTAACATAATTGGAAAAGGGTAAGTTTTTATCCCATCAAATTTCATACCACTAGAGTTAAAACTTCATGATTTATTTCAGTTTCTTTGAAGCATTGCATTTACATTGACATCTCCCCCTAAAGTCACTACAACTATTCGGTTTATTATTTTTGGCACTGGACGTACTGTCCGTCCACCAACTTAAGACCCGTGGCAGAAATGCAATCAGTCAGCTGGAGACAGCTTGCCTCTGCATGAACGGCAATAGTGCCAACCTACTACTGACCCGTACGATTTCACAATTGAAACTAAACGAAAGTAGCAGTGAGTAACCATAGCGGGAATAACATGGTGCTGAGTTGGCAATACCTACAGCGGCACGTCCACTCAATCAACGCAGCTGGAATGCCTCTCCTCTTCCCTTCAGCCCCCTAAGACCATGAGCTGGTGGACGGACAGTATGTTGGCTCACGTCCAAAGGGACGAATACCCTCCACTTTGTGGAGAGATGCTCTTGCTTTTGTACGAATTGATTTGATGGCTTCCACAATCTGGTGTGGGTAAACATACATAAAGAAACATTTTTCATGGGCAGGGGGGGGGGGGGTGTAGTTAATGACGGTTTTCTCAAGCGCATTGCTAAGGGAACACAATATATTTATCGGTCTAAGGGGAGATGTCAGTGTAAATGTCATTTTTGGATTTATTTTTTATCAATTAGTAATTTTCATTAATGCCTTTGGTGTACAAAATTTCAAGCGTCAATATTCAATTGGCGTTTAGTGTCTTAGAATTACCAATAATTTTTAGTTGGCGCTGAAACCTTAACACTCGTATGTGATTTGCAATGCCATAATGGAATATAGGTTATGTTATAAAAAAAACAAGGCATCACTGTGTAATTTAAAAAAACACACAAAATGCATGCATTATTCCAATTAATTCCAAGTGAAACAGTTTATGAATTATTCCCAAAACTTTATTCTTAATTTCCCAGAACTTACCAATGTTTAACTAAGTGTGCACTTTTCTCCAAAACCATATGGAATATTCAGCTGAAGTTTAGCACAGTTACTGAACTTTAATAGAACTTCATTTCCATGTAAGCAATTTCCAGTATTATTAATACTTTTCAATTTTCACTGTTGTATATGCGCAAGTATACTTGCACGACCGTAGGTCGGTAATGTCTTTGAGGTTTGAGACAAAGGTACTCCTGAAGCCTGTGGTAATTGTTCCGAATTTTTTAAAATAAGGCAACATAATTGGAAAAGGGTAAAGTTTTATCCCATCAAATTTCATACCACAAGAGTTAAAACTTCATGATTTATTTCAATTTCTTTGAAGCATTGCATTTACATTGACGTCTCCCCTCGCCCCCTTTTTAAACCCAGATTGGTAAGAATTGAATATATTTAATTTATTTAGGTAGTCACATACTTGTTCATGAACTATTTCTCAAGCGCATTGCTAAGGGAACATAAGATATTTATCGTTCTAAGGAGAGATGTCAGCGTAAATGTCATTTTTGGATTTATTTTTCATCAATTAGTACAAGTCCTTGACAATACCTTCCACAAGTTTCATCATCCAATTCGCATTCTAAGTGCCATAAAATAATTAAATGTACATCATTTCATTTTTCATTAAGACTTTTGGTGTACAAAATTTCAAGCATCAATATTCAATTGGCGTTTAGTGTCTTAGATTTACCAATAATTTTTAGTTGGCGCTGAAACCTTAACACTCGTATGTGATTTGCAATGCCATAATGGAATATATATACGATCTTAGCGATTCCTACGATAAGGTTCTAACTCTCGAAGACCAAACATTACTGCAAACTCCTACTGGCCATGGGTATGTATAGCAATGCGCAAGTATACTTGCACGACCGTAGGTCGGTAATGTCTTTGAGGTTTGAGCCAAAGGTACTCCTGAAGCCTGTGGTAACTGGATGGGGAGGGCCCACGTAAAATAAATGGTGGTTGGTACGCGTGCACTTTTCTCCAAAACCATATGGAATATTCAGCTGAAGTTTAGCTCACTTACTGAACTATAATAGAACTTCATTTCCATGTAGGCAATTTCCAGTATTATTAATACTTTTCAATTTTCACTGTTGTTAACTTCACATCCGAAAGAGAAAAAAAGAACATATAATACTATAAATATTTGAAAAATCATAACTGCTGTGCCAAAAAACCTAGAGAGAATTCCTTACATAGAATGTATCTTATATATGAGTCAAAACAGCATACAAAATCACATTGTAATATCTACTCCTGTTTTCTAAAAAAAAAGTGAGATTTAATTTTTTTTGAATTTCAAAAATTTTTGGAGCCTAAATGAATCCAAAATTGTTCCGAAATTTTTTAAAATAAGGTAACATAATTGTAAAAGGGTAAAGTTTTATCCCATCAAATTTCATACCACTAGAGTTAAAACTTCATGATTTATTTCAGTTTCTTTGAAGCATTGCATTTACATTGACATCTCCCCCTAAAGTCACTACAACTAGTCGGTTTATTATTTTTGGCACTGGACGTACTGTCCGTCCACCAGCTTAAGAACCGTGGCAGAAATGCAATCAGTCAGCTGGAGACAGCTTACCTCTGCATGAACGGCAATAGTGCCAACCTACTACTGACCCTTACGATTTCACAATATTGAAACTAAACGAAAGTAGCAGTGAGTAACCATAGCGTGAATAACATGGTGCTGAGTTGGCAATACCTACAGCGGCACGTCCACTCAATCAACGCAGCTGGAATGCCTCTCCTCTTCCCTTCAGCCCCCTAAGACCATGAGCTGGTGGACGGACAGTATGTTGGCTCACTTCCAAAGGGACGAATACCCTCCACTTTGTAGAGAGATGCTCTTGCTTTTGTACGAATTGATTTGATGGCTTTCACAATCTGGTGTGGGTAAACATACATAAAGAAACATTTTTCATGGGCAGGGGGGGGGGGGGGGGGGGTGTAGTTAATGACGGTTTTCTCAAGCGCATTGCTAAGGGAACACAAGATATTTATCGGTCTAAGGGGAGATGTCAGTGTAAATGTCATTTTTGGATTTATTTTTTATCAATTAGTAATTTTCATTAATGCCTTTGGTGTACAAAATTTCAAGCGTCAATATTCAATTGGCGTTTAGTGTCTTAGAATTACCAATAATTTTTAGTTGGCGCTGAAACCTTAACACTCGTATGTGATTTGCAATTCCATAATGGAATATAGGTTATGTTATAAAAAAAACAAGGCATCACTGTGTAATTTAAAAAAACACACAAAATGCATGCATTATTCCAATTAATTCCAAGTGAAACAGTTTATGAATTATTCCCAAAACTTTATTCTTAATTTCCCAGAACTTACCAATGTTTAACTAAGTGTGCACTTTTCTCCAAAACCATATGGAATATTCAGCTGAAGTTTAGCACAGTTACTGAACTTTAATAGAACTTCATTTCCTTGTAAGCAATTTCCAGTATTATTAATACTTTTCAATTTTCACTGTTGTATATGCGCAAGTATACTTGCACGACCGTAGGTCGGTAATGTCTTTGAGGTTTGAGCCAAAGGTACTCCTGAAGCCTGTGGTAATTGTTCCGAATTTTTTAAAATAAGGCAACATAATTGGAAAAGGGTAAAGTTTTATCCCATCAAATTTCATACCACAAGAGTTAAAACTTCATGATTTATTTCAATTTCTTTGAAGCATTGCATTTACATTGACGTCTCCCCTCGCCCCCTTTTTAAACCCAGATTGGTAAGAATTGAATATATTTAATTTATTTAGGTAGTCACATACTTGTTCATGAACTATTTCTCAAGCGCATTGCTAAGGGAACATAAGATATTTATCGTTCTAAGGAGAGATGTCAGCGTAAATGTCATTTTTGGATTTATTTTTCATCAATTAGTACAAGTCCTTGACAATACCTTCCACAAGTTTCATCATCCAATTCGCATTCTAAGTGCCATAAAATAATTAAATGTACATCATTTCATTTTTCATTAAGACGTTTGGTGTACAAAATTTCAAGCATCAATATTCAATTGGCGTTTAGTGTCTTAGATTTACCAATAATTTTTAGTTGGCGCTGAAACCTTAACACTCGTATGTGATTTGCAATGCCATAATGGAATATATATACGATCTTAGCGATTCCTACGATAAGGTTCTAACTCTCGAAGACCAAACATTACTGCAAACTCCTACTGGCCATGGGTATGTATAGCAATGCGCAAGTATACTTGCACGACCGTAGGTCGGTAATGTCTTTGAGGTTTGAGCCAAAGGTACTCCTGAAGCCTGTGGTAACTGGATGGGGAGGGCCCACTTAAAATAAACGGTGGTTGGTACGCGTGCACTTTTCTCCAAAACCATATGGAATATTCAGCTGAAGTTTAGCTCACTTACTGAACTATAATAGAACTTCATTTCCATGTAGGCAATTTCCAGTATTATTAATACTTTTCAATTTTCACTGTTGTTAACTTCACATCCGAAAGAGAAAAAAAGAACATATAATACTATAAATATTTGAAAAATCATAACTGCTGTGCCAAAAAACCTAGAGAGAATTCCTTACATAGAATGTATCTTATATATGAGTCAAAACAGCATACAAAATCACATTGTAATATCTACTCCTGTTTTCTAAAAAAAAGTGAGATTTAATTTTTTTTGAATTTCAAAAATTTGTGGAGCCTAAATGAATCCAAAATTGTTCCGAAATTTTTTAAAATAAGGTAACATAATTGGAAAAGGGTAAAGTTTTATCCCATCAAATTTCATACCACTAGAGTTAAAACTTCATGATTTATTTCAGTTTCTTTGAAGCATTGCATTTACATTGACCTCTCCCCCTAAAGTCACTACAACTAGTCGGTTTATTATTTTTGGCACTGGACGTACTGTCCGTCCACCAGCTTAAGAACCGTGGCAGAAATGCAATCAGTCAGCTGGAGACAGCTTACCTCTGCATGAACGGCAATAGTGCCAACCTACTACTGACCCGTACGATTTCACAATATTGAAACTAAACGAAAGTAGCAGTGAGTAACCATAACGTGAATAACATGGTGCTGAGTTGGCAATACCTACAGCGGCACGTCCACTCAATCAACGCAGCTGGAATGCCTCTCCTCTTCCCTTCAGCCCCCTAAGACCATGAGCTGGTGGACGGACAATATGTTGGCTCACGTTCAAAGGGACGAATACCCTCCACTTTGTAGAGAGATGCTCTTGCTTTTGTACGAATTGATTTGATGGCTTTCACAATCTGGTGTGGGTAAACATACATAAAGAAACATTTTTCATGGGCAGGGGGGGGGGGGGGGTGTAGTTAATGACGGTTTTCTCAAGCGCATTGCTAAGGGAACACAAGATATTTATCGGTCTAAGGGGAGATGTCAGTGTAAATGTCATTTTTGGATTTATTTTTTATCAATTAGTAATTTTCATTAATGCCTTTGGTGTACAAAATTTCAAGCGTCAATATTCAATTGGCGTTTAGTGTCTTAGAATTACCAATAATTTTTAGTTGGCGCTGAAACCTTAACACTCGTATTTGATTTGCAATGCCATAATGGAATATAGGTTATGTTATAATAAAAACAAGGCATCACTGTGTAATTAAAAAAAACACACAAAATGCATGCATTATTCCAATTAATTCCAAGTGAAACAGTTTATGAATTATTCCCAAAACTTTATTCTTAATTTCCCAGAACTTACCAATGTTTAACTAAGTGTGCACTTTTCTCCAAAACCATATGGAATATTCAGCTCAAGTTTAGCACACTTACTGAACTATAATAGAACTTCATTTCCATGTAAGCAATTTCCAGTATTATTAATACTTTTCAATTTTCACTGTTGTATATGCGCAAGTATACTTGCACGACCGTAGGTCGGTAATGTCTTTGAGGTTTGAGCCAAAGGTACTCCTGAAGCCTGTGGTAATTGTTCCGAATTTTTATTAAATAAAGTAACATAATTGGAAAAGGGTAAAGTTTTATCCCATCAAATTTCATACCACTAGAGTTAAAACTTCATGATTTATTTCAGTTTCTTTGAAGCATTGCATTTACATTGACATCTCCCCTCGCCCCCTTTTTAAACCCAGATTGGTAAGAATTGATTATATTTAATTTATTTAGGTAGTCACATACTTGTTCATAAACTATTTTCTCAAGCGCATTGCTAAGGGACACAAGATATTTATCGGTCTAAGGGGAGATGTCAGTGTAAATGTCATGTTTGGATTTATTTTTTTATCAATTAGTACAACTCATTGACGATACTTTCCACAAGTTTCATATTCTAATTCGCATCCTAAGTGCCAAAAAATAATTAAATGTACATCATTTCATTTTTCATTAATGCCTTTGGTGTACAAAATTTCAAGCGTCAATATTAAATTGGCGTGTAGTGTCTTAGATTTACCAATAATTTTTAGTTGGCGCTGAAACCTTAACACTCGTATGTGATTTGCAAACTCCTACTGGCCATGGGTATGTATTGCAATGCGCAAGTATGCATGCATAATTCTAATTAATTCCAAGTGAAACAGTTTATGAATTATTCACAAAACTTTATTCTTAATTTCCCAGAACTTACCAATGTTTAATTGAGTGTGTTCTTTTCTCCAAAACGATATGGAATATTCAGCTGAAGTTAAGCACACTTACTGAACTATAATAGAACTTCATTTCCATGTAAGCAATTTCCAGTATTATTAATACTTTTCAATTTTCACTGTTGTATATGCGCAAGTATACTTGCACGACCGTAGGTCGGTAATGTCTTTGAGGTTTGAGCCAAAGGTACTCCTGAAGCCTGTGGTAATTGTTCCGAACTTTTTTAAAATAAGGTAACATAATTGGAAAAGGGTAAAGTTTTATCCCATCAAATTTCATACCACTAGAGTTAAAACTTCATGATTTATTTCAGTTTCTTTGAAGCATTGCATTTACATTGACATCTCCCCTCGCCCCCTTTTTAAACCCAGATTGGTAAGAATTGAATATATTTAATTTATTTAGGTAGTCACATACTTGTTCATAAACTTTTTTCTCAAGCGCATTGCTAAGGGACACAAGATATTTATCGGTCTAAGGGGAGATGTCAGTGTAAATGTCATGTTTGGATTTATTTTTTATCAATTAGTACAACTCATTGACAATACTTTCCACAAGTTTCATAATCCAATTCGCATCCTAAGTGCCAAAAAATAATTAAATGTACATCATTTCATTTTTCATTAATGCCTTTGGTGTACAAAATTTCAAGCGTCAATATTAAATTGGCGTGTAGTGTCTTAGATTTACCAATAATTTTTAGTTGGCGCTGAAACCTTAACACTCGTATGTGATTTGCAAACTCCTACTGGCCATGGGTATGTATTGCAATGCGCAAGTATGCATGCATAATTCTAATTAATTCCAAGTGAAACAGTTTATGAATTATTCACAAAACTTTATTCTTAATTTCCCAGAACTTACCAATGTTTAATTGAGTGTGTTCTTTTCTCCAAAACGATATGGAATATTCAGCTGAAGTTAAGCACACTTACTGAACTATAATAGAACTTCATTTCCATGTAAGCAATTTCCAGTATTATTAATACTTTTCAATTTTCACTGTTGTATATGCGCAAGTATACTTGCACGACCGTAGGTCGGTAATGTCTTTGAGGTTTGAGCCATAGGTACTCCTGAAGCCTGTGGTAATTGTTCCGAACTTTTTTAAAATAAGGTAACATAATTGGAAAAGGGTAAAGTTTTATCCCATCAAATTTCATACCACTAGAGTTAAAACTTCATGATTTATTTCAGTTTCTTTGAAGCATTGCATTTACATTGACATCTCCCCTCGCCCCCTTTTTAAACCCAGATTGGTAAGAATTGAATATATTTAATTTATTTAGCTAGTCACATACTTGTTCATGAACTATTTTCTCTAGCGCATTGCTAAGGGAACACAAGATATTTATCGGTCTAAGGGGAGATGTCAGTGTAAATGTCATTTTTGGATTTATTTTTTATCAATTAGTACAACTCGTTGACAATACTTTCCACAAGTTTCATAATCCAATTCGCATCCTAAGTGCCATAAAATAATTAAATGTACATCATTTCATTTTTCATTAATGCCTTTGGTGTACAAAATTTCAACCGTCAATATTCAATTGGCGTGTAGTGTCTTAGATTTACCAATAATTTTTAGTTGACGCTGAAACCTTGACACTCGTATGTGATTTGCAAACTCCTACTGGCCGTGGGTATGTATTGCAATGCGCAAGTCACTCACTCACTGTGTTCTTCTATCTAGTGCTCTGGACCGTCACGATACATCAAAGTGCTACGAAATTCACCGCTCATCAGCCATTTTCAGCGAGGAAACTCTGGTCATCAGCACCTTCGTCTGCATTTTCCAGAATTTTCCAGAACATTCACGAGCTTACCAGATCATACGAGATAGTAACCATACGTCATGTCGGACCCCGGCAAACAGCCGGCACCTCAGAGACGGCTGTCGCAGAGCATATTCGATTCACCACCAACGCCAGAACATACCATGGAAACTCAACAGATAAAGTGCTCTCGCACTACATCGGACGCAGCAAACAGCCCTACTTCATAGGCCAAAAGAAAATGCGGCGATGAGATCTCTTCTGGCTCCACATATACATCGTCTTCAGCTCCATCTTCGGCAGAACCAACTGGGCCTTCGGTGAGTGGAATTGACTTCATGCCTTTTGAAAATCGTCAACTAGCACCACTTCAACTGCCAAACCTTCCACCACCAATGGCTATATCCACAGCCTCATATATGCCAGGCACTCTTCGCTCATACGCTGTGGCAGCCCAGAACCCAGCTCTACATCCTCAAGTTCGCCAGCGAAGCGTTATAAACCCAAACCCTCTTCCCTCACCTGCATTTTATGTCATCAAGCTTACCGACATTGACCTCGCTAAGGCAAACCCCCGCACCCTTTTCACAATCATTTCCTCCTTTACCCCTGACCTTGCCGCCTACCGCCTGGAGTTACAACGCACCCGCGAAGGGTATAATATCAAAACTGTAAAGCCCTTCTACCAGCACCTAACAAACACCATTGGTCTGGCACAGTTCGGCCCTCGCACCCGTGCCAAAAACCTATCCAACTTCCAGCCTTCACGCCCTAACCCCCCTCCCTCCCGCCCTACCCCCCTCCTCTCGGTCGTCGCCTATGGTGTCGACCGGGAATACTCAGAAGAAGATGTCGCCCAGCAGCTCGGCCTTCAAGGACTTACCATCTTCCGTGTTGCCAGGATAAGGAACAACACTGGCCCAACCTCACTTGTCCGGATCCTCAGCCGTGACACCGGTTCTCTGGACGCTCTCCTCCGCGATGGGGCCAACATCTATGCCCGTCGTCATCGAGTGGAGCCTTCCCGTGCAGCCGCCCCCCAGAGGATGCGATGCGATAAGTGTCAGCGATATGACCACGCCCCGGGAGCTCCCTGTGTCCATGCTGAGGTATGTGGTATCTGCAGTCAGGAACACCCTACATCCTTGTGCCAAAACAGAACCTCCCCTAAATGTATCAATTGCTCCCTTCCTCATCCGGCCTTCAGTTTTAAATGTAAAAGCCGACCTGATCCCATTCCCACCCAGCCTGAAACCGTCGTACCAGTAGTTTCTCAAGACCTACCTACTCCAGCCCCTTCCTCCGCCCTTCCCACTCCTAGTACCGAAAACATCATTCGCTTCATAACCATGGTCCTACAGAACTGTCTCCCATTCCACCGTCCTCTTGTCCTCAACCAGGTTCAAATGGCGGCCCGGTTGATATTCAATACTCATTTAGACATAGCCTGTTCGCTTTCGCGAATGTTTTTTGTAGGCTATGTTTCCCGCACGGTGTGAAAACACGTTCAATTTCTGTCCCATTATTTTTTTCCTTTATAATTGCAGTATGAACGCGGTGTTCTGATTATTTATTTATTTATTTAACTTATGTTTCATCTGAATTGTTGTTCTTTATTATTCATGTACTTACCTTTTTTTTTGAAGTGTCTTTCTAGACGCACCATACCGTCACATTTTCTCACGAGGTACTGTGCTTGCCCCAGCGGCAACGCTCGCAATGTGCATGGGGCTGTGCTTTGATTGGCTGCTCTTTCACTCCTCCTTCATTCTGGAAGATTCGGCGCGCTGACGTCACTACCGCTATATAACCGTAGGTCCATCGGCCTATGGGTTGACTCTCCATCTTCAGTCGCTTGCTACTACAAGCTTGCTGGGGGTCATTACCCTCTGGTGTCACGGCCTTCCCAGAGGCCCTGATTCACGTCAACACGGAGTTAGGCTCCAGGCCAACCTTTGCTCCAGCTGGCAGCTGGGCATGTTCTACAAACGCTGTACTCAGTTCAAGGTCTACCTAAGGAAAAGACAACTTCTCGAACCAGCGGAGATGTTAATACCAAGAAACATCTCACTGCTGGTCAACTCTCGTCATCACGACTGAACATCGCCAAAACCTTGGCTCTGAACCAGCGCTGCTGGAGTGTGGGCGCATTAACCACGAGCATCAGCCCTGTGCGGGCAAATAGAACTGCCACTTCAAAGCATCAGCCCCTTGCGGACCAACCAACTGTTTCCAGCCAAGGGTTTGCTGGCCTAAAGAAAGGGTTATGTATTTTCACCTCATTGAAAGGTGGTATCATATTCATCATGGTTAATCATTAAGAGTTCCTCGTTTAGGTATTTATAATTATGTCTCTCTTCTTATGAACAATATAAATTTTTAATCCCTCATAAGGGAATTTTGTTAACCGTTTCCGTTTCCTGGAGAAACTTGCAAATTTGCATTTTTATTATTCTTCTTGTTAATTCTTAAAACTATATTTATTAGGAGTAACTTTATACGCTGTTTAAAAAATATTGCATTTTGAATTTGCATTTTTATTATTCTTCTTGTTAATTCTTAAAACTATATTTATTAGAAGTAACTTTATATGCTGTTTAAAAACTTGAATAAACGCAAAGGCAAATTCTAATCTTTGGTCTCTTCCATCACCCAAGATTCAATCCCTGTGTCCGAAACCTTACATCTTTTCGAAATCCTTAAAAGGGTGCAGCATACCCTTTTCCATGGTGCCGAAACCCGGGATCGAACCCAGATCCTTCATTCTGAGACCACAAATTCTATTCTAAAAAAAAAAGACCTGTGCAATCTAATATTTGTCTTATACATTTCAGTATATCGTGGCTAGCGCAGGAGATCTGCGGGAAAACGGAAACAATCCCAGCATATTACACAACTGGTTTCTTTCTGGAAAGCAGGTCTGTCTGGTGCCGCAAGCAGCTTTGGTAAGTGAGTTGTTCCAACTGTCCAGCCATGCCAGTAATAATAGATGATAAACTGTTAAACTCTCGGGCGGCCTACAAAGGTCAACTCACCCGTTTTCAAAAATATTTAGCTACTCTACCGAAAGAGGAACAAAACCTTGACATTATATCTCAGCGTTTAAAAGCTTTTGAACAGGCGTACGAGAAATATGATCTCGTGCAACTTGAAATTGAATTCAAAAGTCCAGAACATCAATCAGATAGGGAAGAAGTAGAGAGTAATTACTTTGATACACACGCTCAGGCTGTGGCATTAGTTAGAACTTTGACCCTGGCGTTGAAGGTAGAGGAAACTCAAGGAAGAATTAGCGACCATGGGAATGGTATCAAACCATTGCTACCTAAAATTGAAATTCCGCATTTTTCAGGAAAGGAAGAGATGTGGCAATCATTCTTTGAATTGTTCAGTTCATTAGTACATGATAATGCCACACTTCCAGAAATTCAGAAATTTCATTACTTAAAATCCATTTTGCAGGGACCACCCCTCCAACTTATAAGAGAACTCCCCTTAACAGGAGAAAACTATAACATTGCTATAGAGCTTCTTAAAGGCCGTTATGGCAACGAAAAATTATGCTTACAGAGGCATATTCAAGCCTTATTTAACCTGCCCGCATTGCGAGCTGACAGCTTGTCAACACTGCGAGCCTTAAGTGACACGGTCCAACTACACGTCAGAGCATTGGCACGGTTGAATCAACCGGTCGAGCATTGGGATCTATTCTTAGTTCACTTGGTTACTTCTAAATTTGATTCATCAACCTTAAAGGCATGGGAGAGGGAACTAACAAATGACACTTCATATACCTATGACTCATTGCTTACGTTTATAAATAATAGATGTCAGGTTTTATCAGCCGTAGCCTGTCAAATGTCAGGAAGTGCAGGTAACAAATCTAATGTTGTGAAGCCAGTCGGTACTAAAATAAACAAATCTGCTGTCTTTACTGTTCAACATAATTCAACAGATTGTATTCTCTGTAAAGCGCCTCACAGGTTATATTCCTGCGTTGCCTTTAAAGCCCTTTCTACCGACGAAAGACGCAAATTAATAGCTCAAAAAAGATATTGCTACAACTGTCTGTCAGCTAGGCATATGGTGCCTGATTGCGTATCTAAAAATACTTGCCCCCATTGCAAGGCTCAACATCATACCTTGCTTCATAGGTTTGAAAAGCCACGTCAGGCTCCTTCCCCTGGATGTTCTAAAGATACATCCCCAAGAGCCAATGCGCAATCTTATACTCAGAGCTCTAGCTCTATTCGTAGTTCCCAGGTGCTACTATCAACCGTGTTATTAAAAGTTCAAGATTCCTCTGGTAGATGGCTTGAAGCACGTGCCTTATTGGATAATGCCGCCACCCATGACTTCATAAGTGAGCGTCTCATTAAGAAACTTGGTCTTCCCAAGCAACCTACATTAATTCAGGTTACCGGTATTAACAATAGCAATGTTAAATCTTTGCATTTTGTTCGTGTTCACATCAAAGATGCTGTTAATTGTAACTCAACATTTCAGTTGAATTGTCTTGCCATTGATACAATTGGCAGTAATACCCCTAGTACTTCTTTTGAAATTAGAAATTGGCAATTTCCTCATAACATTCAGTTGGCAGATCCAACATTTAATACGAGCGCTCCAGTAGACATACTTCTCAGTGCCCAAGTATTTTGGCAATGTCTCCTTAGCTCTAAGGTTAAAATATCACCAGGAGTGTTTGTTCATCATACCAAGCTAGGTTGGTTAGTAACGGGTCAGGTCCCTCGTAAGTCATTTCAAAATTTCTCACAATGTCATTTTGTCAATACAAGTCTCGATTACAACTTAGAAAGATTTTGGAAAATCGAAACTATAGATTCAGTTTCACCTTCCTCAGTTGAAAATGAAATGTGTGAAAAACTGTTTCGCGAAACAACCAAACGCCATTCAGAGGGTAGATTTGTCGTAACAATGCCCCGAGTGGATAATCCACCTCTTTTATTTGAAACACACCCTAGGGCTCTTAGAGCACTCTATGCTGTGGAAAGCAAATTTAAACGTGACCCTGTTGTTAAAACTCAATACTCCACATTTATGGAGGAATATGAGGCACTTGATCACATGGAGGTTGTTACCAAGAAAGATGATGCTTCTTATACCCCATCTGAAGTCATTTACCTCAATCATCATCCAGTTTGGAAGAATGAGATTTTAAAGGAAAACATAAGAGTGGTCTTTAATGGCTCTGCATTGGATGCCAATGGAGCTTCTCTGAATGACACATTATTATCAGGCCCTCCAATTCAATCTGACATTTGGGGGGCGTGGTGGCTCAGCGGTCTAGCTGAATGCCTCTCACCAAGGCGGTCCGGGTTCGATTCCCGGTCAATGCATGTGAGATTTTCGAAGTGAAATGCCATGTCCTGTGGTTCGGATTCCACGTAAAAAGGAGGTCCCGTGGCTCATGATCTCAAGATTAACGGTCACGTTAAACTACAAGCTTCCTTTTTTCAATCTGACATTTCTTCTGTTTTGATGAATTTTCGCTTGTTCCCTATCGCAGTGATATCTGATATCAAGCAGATGTATAGGCAGATTTTGGTCGATCAACAACAGCGCGACCTTCAGAGAATTCTTTGGCGCGACGAGCCTACTAAACCTGTCAAGATTTTTCGGCTAAAAACATTAACCTATGGACTAAAGCCCTCTGCTTTTTTAGCCATACGTACGTTGAAATTACTTGCTGAACAGGATGGCCCGTTGTATTCTCCTAAGGCTTCTGAAGTGTTAAAATCATCATTTTACGTTGACGATTTTCTTCATTCATTTGAGTCAGTATCTGAAGCACTGCAGGTCTCTAAAGATTTGACAGCCTTGCTTTTGGGAGGCGGATTTTCCTTGTGCAAGTGGAACTCTAATTCGGAAGAATTTCTTTCTAAATTTCCATTAACTTCAGTCTATAACGACTCAGTAGAGCTTCTTCAGGAAAGTAATTCCATCAAAACTCTAGGCATCTATTGGAGTCCTCAAAAGGATTTTTTCTTTTTCAAAATTAATCTCAGTGACATCAAACCGCAAACTAAGCGGCAAATTTTGTCTGAGATTGCAAAGATATTTGATCCTCTCCAATTTTTGGCGCCAATCATCGTCACAGCAAAGCTTTTCATGCAAGACCTTTGGTCCTTGAAAACTGGTTGGGATGAACCAGTTCCTTCCGAGTTGCAAAAAAAATGGATTTCTTATAGAAATAGTTTAGAAGATCTTTCTAATGTTATTATCCCGCGAGTGATTATTCCCTCTCCCTCCTGTGGAGGATATGAACTTCACATCTTTGCCGATAGCTCATTGAAAGCTTATGGATGTTGTGCGTATATTGTTTGCCGTAATTTTGTCCAGTCATATTTCTTTTCCAATTTAATTTGCGCTAAGTCAAAGGTGGCCCCTCTTAAATCTTTATCCTTGCCACGGCTGGAACTTTGTGCTGCTCTTTTGGCGGTTGAATTATCGGTCAAAATCCGTCAATCTTTGAAAATCCGATTTATTAAAACTTACTTTTGGAGTGACTCAGCCATCACGTTGGCATGGATTGGCAAACCTCCCTCGCATTGGCAGGTGTTTGTAGCTAATAGAGTGTCTAAAATTCAACAATTGTCTAACCTTGAACAATGGCATCATGTATCTGGCAAGGAGAACCCTGCAGATGTCATTTCTCGGGGATGTTCCCCTCTTATGTTGGCTAACCTGACATTATACTGGCAAGGTCCCCGTTGGCTTCTGCAAGAACCCTCCGCTTGGCCAAATTTTCCTCTTCCGGAGTTATCAGACTTGCCGGATGCTGGTAAGGTTACTGGATCTTCTCTTCTCGTTTCTGACTCTCCCCTTCTCTTTCCATAAATTGGTGAGGGTTATGGCTTATCTCCTTCGATGGAAATATTTTGTGGTAGAACAACCCCTTTTTCCTAAGCCATATTTAACCCTTTCTGAATTAGGTTTAGCCACTACAAAAATCTTATGGCTTACTCAACAAGAAATATTCTCTGAAGAATGTCTGGTGTTGTCCCAAGGTCAATCCCTTAAGAAATCGAGTAGGCTTTCCTCACTCGCCCCCTTTTTGGATACTGATGGTTTATTAAGAGTAGGAGGACGTTTATCTCTGGCTGATCTTTCTGAGGATAAAAAACATCCAATTATTCTTCCCTCAAAGCATCATGTCACTTCCTTAATCATTCGTCAGTATCATTACCAGCATCTTCATGCTGGAACTCGTACATTACTTTCTATCATTCGTGAAAGGTATTGGCCCATAAACGGAGTCCATGAAGTTACCTCTGTCATCCGGAAGGGCATTCCATGTTTTAAATCCAACCCTAAAGTTACCGCTCAGCTCATGGGTGATCTTCCCAACTTTAGATCCGCGCCTGCTAGACCCTTTACCTTTACGGGGGTGGATTATTCCGGGCCTTTTGTTTACAGAAGAAATTCTCCTGAGGCCAAAAAATGTATTTTTGGAAAACTCTATATTTCGCTGTTTGTATGTATGGTCACCGGAGCAGTTCACTTAGAACTAGTTACCAACGCCTCTACTGCTTACTTTTTGGCAGCTTTTGCCAGATTTTCTGCTCGCAGAGGTCTTCCTTCAGAAGTATTCTCAGACAATGCTAAAAATTTTATCGGAGCTTCTGAGCAAATTAAGAGAGCTCTTACTCAAAATTCAGCGCTGGAAAGGATTACTGATTATGCTCACCAGAGAAATTTCAAGTGGCACTTCATCCCCCCTTATGCACCTCATCAAGGTGGGAGGTGGGCGTCTTGTGTGAAACTCACCAAGAAGCACCTTAGACGTGTTTGTGGCCACACCCCCCTTTCTCATGAAGAGTTTAATTCCTTAATCATTTTTATTGAGGGCATAATTAATTCTCGTCCTTTATCACCCTTATCTAATGATCCTTCAGATCTTCTGCCATTAACGCCAGGCCATTTTCTTATCGGTGGTCCTTTGACTGCCTCTCCCCCTTTGTTATATTCTAATTCTCAATCTTCTTTAGCCATTTCTTGGCGCAAAATTGAAAGTTTGCGCAATAATTTTTGGCGCCGCTGGAGGTTGGAATACCTCGGTTTGCTTCAGCAGCGTGGTAAATGGCTTGTTTCCTGCTCTAACCTTCAGGTGGGGGACTTGGTGCTTTTGAAAGACCCTAGTCCTCCTCTTGTCTGGAATTTGGGTAGGGTTGTTGAGTGCTTTCCTGGCAGAGATGGTAGGGTTCGCGTGGTAAAACTGCAGACTTCTGCTGGCCATTTTCTTAGGCCAATCACTATGATTGCTCCTTTGCCACGCGAGGCCTAACTTCTGCGCTTTCTTACTGCAATTTTTTCTCGCCCCTCCCAGCATGTTCGCTTTCGCGAATGTTTTTTGTAGGCTATGTTTCCCGCACGGTGTGAAAACACGTTCAATTTCTGCCCCATTATTTTTTTCCTTTATAATTGCAGTATGAACGCGGTGTTCTGATTATTTATTTATTTAACTTATGTTTCATCTGAATTGTTGTTCTTTATTATTCATGTACTTACCTTTTTTTTGAAGTGTCTTTCTAGACGCACCATACCGTCACATTTTCTCACGAGGTACAGTGCTTGCCCCAGCGGCAACGCTCGCAATGTGCATGGGGCTGTGCTTTGATTGGCTGCTCTTTCACTCCTCCTTCATTCTGGAAGATTCGGCGCGCTGACGTCACTACCGCTATATAACCGTAGGTCCATCGGCCTATGGGTTGACTCTCCATCTTCAGTCGCTTGCTACTACAAGCTTGCCGGGGGTCATTACCCTCTGGTGTCACGGCCTTCCCAGAGGCCCTGATTCACGTCAACACGGAGTTAGGCTCCAGGCCAACCTTTGCTCCAGCTGGCAGCTGGGCATGTTCTACAAACGCTGTACTCAGTTCAAGGTCTACCTAAGGAAAAGACAACTTCTCGAACCAGCGGAGATGTTAATACCAAGAAACATCTCACTGCTGGTCAACTCTCGTCATCACGACTGAACATCGCCAAAACCTTGGCTCTGAACCAGCGCTGCTGGAGTGTGGGCGCATTAACCACGAGCATCAGCCCTGTGCGGGCAAATAGAACTGCCACTTCAAAGCATCAGCCCCTTGCGGACCAACCAACTGTTTCCAGCCAAGGGTTTGCTGGCCTAAAGAAAGGGTTATGTATTTTCACCTCATTGAAAGGTGGTATCATATTCATCATGGTTAATCATTAAGAGTTCCTCGTTTAGGTATTTATAATTATGTCTCTCTTCTTATGAACAATATAAATTTTTAATCCCTCATAAGGGAATTTTGTTAACCGTTTCCGTTTCCTGGAGAAACTTGCAAATTTGCATTTTTATTATTCTTCTTGTTAATTCTTAAAACTATATTTATTAGGAGTAACTTTATACGCTGTTTAAAAAATATTGCATTTTGAATTTGCATTTTTATTATTCTTCTTGTTAATTCTTAAAACTATATTTATTAGAAGTAACTTTATATGCTGTTTAAAAACTTGAATAAACGCAAAGGCAAATTCTAATCTTTGGTCTCTTCCATCACCCAAGATTCAATCCCTGTGTCCGAAACCTTACATCTTTTCGAAATCCTTAAAAGGGTGCAGCATACCCTTTTCCATAGCCTATGCGGGTAATAGGATGCATTTTGCATTCGTCCCGCTAGCGAGTGTTCCTCTTCTCAATTAATCATGTCGCTGAAAATATACTATGACAATATCCGCTCTGTCACCTCCAACTAGCCGACCTTTGAACTTTCCCTTTTAGAGCACTCCCCGGACATATTTATCCTCAACGAAACTTTCCTTGGTCCCTCCCACCGGCTGTGCCTCCCCCCGTATGTCGTCTACCGTGTGGATCGGCCGTACGGAGCGCGGCTTGCGGGCGGGGTAGCGGTCGGTGTCCATCGTAACCTTACAGTCAAACGTCATTTCTATACCTTTCCTCATCATTTCACAGAATACCTAATCCTTGAAATTTTTGCCCCCTCTAAGACGTTCACCGTAGCTACCCTTTATTTATCCCCAAAGACCCCTCCCCCTATTGCTTTCCTCCAATACCTTGATCGCACCTTTCCCAATTATTTTCTAGCAGCTGACATTAATATCAACTCCTACACTGTGCAAGACCAAACTAATTTCCATAATCTCCTTCATAGTATCCGTGGAGTGCTCGTTCCCTTTCCCTCGCCCACAATACCCTCAACAAACTCTACCCCTGATGTTATGCTCATGTCCCCAACCTTAACCCCTCATTCTCTAGTCCGTATGCTTTCTTCTATTGGTAGTGACCATGTTCCAGCTCTGATCTCGATACCCCACATTTTTCCCCGCCCAGATGCCCCATACCGGCCCCCTCCTACTCGTCGTTTTACAAAGACCAACTGGTCTGAGTATCGAGCCACTGTTACTGATCTCCTTACCCCCCACACCTCCCCGACATCTCTACCAAATCTTCTCACACTAATCGCCGAAACTGAACATGCTCTCCTTACTGCCGACCGGCTTCATATCCCCCGCCACTCCTACCACCCTACCAAACCTTCTATACCCCCTAAGGCCCTTAACCTTTTACGCATAGCCCATGACTATTATCGGGCCTATCTCCGCACCCGAGATCCTGACACCCTCCGCCAACATCGTCGCCATCTCCGTCATGCCAAATCTTATATCCGTGCTATTAAACGCAAAACCTGGAACGATGCATGCACCCGTCTGGATGACACACCCGATCCTTCTAAATTCTGGTCTACCTTTCAACGCCTCACGAAGTCTCGTCCATCCCACCCTACCTACCCCATTTATACCCCCACCTCAGTTCCCACTACTCCCCTCGAAAAGGCTAACCTTTTTGCATCTCACTACTACCATGTCTTCTCTCCAACCCACAACCCTCAATTCCAAAACCCAAATGATGTGCTTATCCAACGTCTTCAAGAACCGAAACTTACACCTGACCTCCAACCTTCCTTCGCTCACTTTACAAACATTGATTACTCTCATCCTCTTAATCATCCCATTTCTCCTTCTGAAATCACATCAATTCTTCGCCATCGTAAAAACACCGCTCCAGGAACTGATACCATTACCTACCGGCACCTCCAAGCCGCTCCCCCCATCCTTACCCATGTTCTTTCCCTTATATATACCACCATGCTATACACCGGCTTTTATCCCACCCACTGGTGTAAAGCTTCCATCCTCCTTTTCCTGAAACCCCATAAAGCTCCCTCTGATATAAACTCCTACCGCCCCATAAGCCTTCTTCCAGTACTATCCAAACTATTCGAACTACTCCTTGCAAAACGAATCAGCTCCTATCTCGAACCTCTCCATTTACTACCCGAATCCCAAGCCGGCTTCCGTGCCCACCGATCGACGCAAGACCACCTTTTCCACTTAACCGCCTCATTGTCCGCTTTCATGAAACCTCGCCGCACTGCTGCTCTCATATGCCTCGATGTAGAGAAAGCTTTCGATAAGGTCTACCACCCCGTACTCTGATACAAACTCCGACATCTCCCCTTCCCCCCTTCCCTTATCCATCTGATATATAATTCCTAATCACACCGTACAGCCTCTATCCGAATCAAATCTGCACATTCCTACACCTTCTCCATTCGTGCCGGAGTCCCCCAGGGGTCGCCACTTTCCCCCTTACTCTACCTTTTATTTACCCACGATATTCCACACCCACCTCCCCCACTACGCCTTTATCAATTTGCTGACGACCTAGCTATCCTCGCTCTCGGTCACACTGCCCCCAAACTACAAAATCTTCTCCAATCCTACCTCAACACTCTTCAGTCCTGGTTCCTCTCTTCTCATATAACAGTCAATGCTCGGAAAACCCAATTCATAGTCTTCAGAAGAAAATCCCGCCTTTGCCCTCCCCGCTATCGAATCCATCTCACCCTGAACTCTCTCCCTCTTCTCGAAACCAACAAACTCATATACCTCGGTATCACCTTTCAAAACAACCTACATTGGACCCACCATCTCCGCCTCCTCACCAGCCGCGCCCTTCATCGTCTAACTGCCACCCGCTCCCTCACCGGCCATACCTGGGGCCTGAAAGCCCCTATGATCATCCGTATATACCGTGCTTTCATCCTCCCTGTCCTACTATACGCTTCCATGTCCTGGCTCACTGCGTCCCCTCCTCTTTATTTTAATCTGCTAAAACTTGATCGTCATGCCCTCCGCATGGCATACCGCCTACCTTACGACACACCATCCGCTGATTTTACCTCCCTCTATACCTTTCCTACGATTCTCACTACTCTACATAACCTACGCCTAAAGTACCTTACCCGTGCTCGTCTCGCAAACCTTCCATTTTTTCCGAAGCTCTATCTGTCTCTCCCCTTGCCCAAGATATCCTCAATGACAATCGCACCCCTGCAAATTCCCATCTCTTTCCCCCACCCATAACCTAGTCTCCTCAACACAGCTCAGCCCTCCACCCCCAGCTGCCTTTGGCTATGAAACACACGTCGCTTCATTTACTTTCCGCGCGCTCCTGGGGGTGGTGACAACCCAGCCACGTTGAAGTCCAGTGAGTGTTCGGCGCATAGCCTGCAAAAATATCGCTTGCACTAGTCGCATCTCTCCGATACCCATTCAATGTACTGTCAGTGAAAAGTGCTCCATATGCGTGTGATTGCCCCCAGTGATTATACTTCCCCAAACAAGTGTGTTCTTTAAACTATGCTTAACAAATCATACGATCATGGACAAAAAAAAAAAAAAACTAGGATAAAAACCAAGGAACTTTGTTTGAAATATGTATATATATGTTTGTATTTATATTTTAGTGTACATTTGTTTTTGCCCACATGTCGTTTTATGTCTTGTGCCTTCTGTATGTAACATTGTGTTGAATAATAAATGGGGGTGTGAGTGGGGCCTCGGCCCGGGCGGGGTGTTGTGTTGGGCCTTTCCTTGGGGGGTCTCCTTTGTTGGTCGGGGTGACCTCTGCGCCACCAAACAAAGAAATCATTCAACTCACGCATGTCCTGACATGCTCCCAGCATAAAAATTTCATTAAAATTAAGATAACAAATATCCAATGGCCTAAGGGCTACTAGTCTAGCCGAAGGCCCGCCTGCTCCCGCGCTTCGCGCGGAAGCAGGAATTGAAATAACAACTAGAAGAATGCGCAAGTATGCATGCATTATTCTAATTAATTCCAAGTGATCAGTTTATGAATTATTCACAAAACTTTATTCTTAATTTCCCAGAACATACCAATGTTTAATTAAGTGTGTACTTTTCTCCAAAACGATATGGAATATTCAGCTGAAGTTAAGCACATTTACTGAACTATAATAGAACTTCATTTCCATGTAAGCAATTTCCAGTATTATTAATACTTTTCAATTTTCACTGTTGTATATGCGCAAGTATACTTGCACGACCGTAGGTCGGTAATGTCTTTGAGGTTTGAGACAAAGGTACTCCTGAAGCCTGTGGTAATTGTTCCGAACTTTTTTAAAATAAGGTAACATAATTGGAAAAGGGTAAAGTTTTATCCAATCAAATTTCATACCACTAGAGTTAAAACTTCATGATTTATTTCAGTTTCTTTGAAGCATTGCATTTACATTGACATCTCCCCTCGCCCCCCTTTTTAAACCCAGATTGGTAAGAATTGAATATATTTAATTTATTTAGGTAGTCACATACTTGTTCATGAACTATTTTCTCAAGCGCATTGCTAAGGGAACACAAGATATTTATCGGTCTAAGGGGAGATATCAGTGTAAATGTCATTTTTGGATTTATTTTTCATCAATTAGTACAACTCATTGACAATAATTTCCACAAATTTCATCATCCAATTCGCATCCTAAGTGCCATAAAATAATTAAATGTACATCATTTCATTTTTCATTAATGCTTTTGGTGTACAAAATTTCATGCATCAATGTTCAATTGGCGTTTAGTGTCTTAGATTTACCAATAATTTTTAGTTGGCGCTGAAACCTTAACACTCGTATGTGATTTGCAATGCCATAATGGAATATATATACGTTCTTAGCGATTCCTACGCTAAGGTTCTAACTCTCGAAGACCAAACATTACTGCAAACTCCTACTGGCCATGGGTATGTATTGCAATGCGCAAGTATACTTGCACGACCGTAGGTCGGTAATGTCTTCGAGGTTTGAGCCAAAGGTACTCCTGAAGCCTGTGGTAACTGGATGGGGAGGGCCCACGTAAAATAAACGGTGGTTGGTACGCGTGCACTTTTCTCCAAAACCATATGGAATATTCAGCTGAAGTTTAGCACACTTACTGAACTATAATAGAACTTCATTTCCATGTAGGCAATTTCCAGTATTAATAATACTTTTCAATTTTCACTGTTGTTAACTTCACATCCGATAGAGAAAAATAGAACATATAATACTATAAATATTTGAAAAATCATAACTGCTGTGCCAAAAAACCTAGAGAGAATTCCTTACATAGAATGTATCTTATATATGAGTCAAAACAGCATACAAAATCACATTGTAATATCTACTCCTGTTTTCTAAAAAAAAAGTGAGATTTAATTTTTTTTGAATTTCAAAAATTTTTGGAGCCTAAATGAATCCAAAATTGTTCCGAAATTTTTTAAAATAAGGTAACATAATTGGAAAAGGGTAAAGTTTTATCCCATCAAATTTCATACCACTAGAGTTAAAACTTCATGATTTATCTCAGTTTCTTTGAAGCATTGCATTTACATTGACATCTCCCCCTAAAGTCACTACAACTATTCGGTTTATTATTTTTGGCACTGGACGTACTGTCCGTCCACCAACTTAAGACCCGTGGCAGAAATGCAATCAGTCAGCTGGAGACAGCTTACCTCTGCATGAACGGCAATAGTGCCAACCTACTACTGACCCGTACGATTTCACAATTGAAACTAAACGAAAGTAGCAGTGAGTAACCATAGCGGGAATAACATGGTGCTGAGTTGGCAATACCTACAGCGGCACGTCCACTCAATCAACGCAGCTGGAATGCCTCTCCTCTTCCCTTCAGCCCCCTAAGACCATGAGCTGGTGGACGGACAGTATGTTGGCTCACGTTCAAAGGGACGAATACCCTCCACTTTGTAGAGAGATGCTCTTGCTTTTGTACGAATTGATTTGATGGCTTCCACAATCTGGTGTGGGTAAACATACATAAAGAAACATTTTTAATGGGCAGGGGGGGGGGGGTGTAGTTAATGACGATTTTCTCAAGCGCATTGCTAAGGGAACACAAGATATTTATCGGTCTAAGGGGAGATGTCAGTGTAAATGTCATTTTTGGATTTATTTTTTATCAATTAGTAATTTTCATTAATGCCTTTGGTGTACAAAATTTCAAGCATCAATATTCAATTGGCGTTTAGTGTCTTAGATTTACCAATAATTTTTAGTTGGCGCTGAAACCTTAACACTCGTATGTGATTTGCAATGCCATAATGGAATATATATACGATCTTAGCGATTCCTACGATAAGGTTCTAACTCTCGAAGACCAAACATTACTGCAAACTCCTACTGGCCATGGGTATGTATTGCAATGCGCAAGTATACTTGCACGACCGTAGGTCGGTAATGTCTTTGAGGTTTGAGCCAAAGGTACTCCTGAAGCCTGTGGTAACTGGATGGGGAGGGCCCACGTAAAATAAACGGTGGTTGGTACGCGTGCACTTTTCTCCAAAACCATATGGAATATTCAGCTGAAGTTTAGCACACTTACTGAACTATAATAGAACTTCATTTCCATGTAGGCAATTTCCAGTATTATTAATACTTTTCAATTTTCACTGTTGTTAACTTCACACCCGAAAGAGAAAAAAAGAACATATAATACTATAAATATTTGAAAAATCATAACTGCTGTGCCAAAAAACCTAGAGAGAATTCCTTACATAGAATGTATCTTATATATGAGTCAAAACAGCATACAAAATCACATTGTAATATCTACTCCTGTTTTCTAAAAAAAAGTGAGATTTAATTTTTTTTGAATTTCAAAAATTTTTGGAGCCTAAATGAATCCAAAATTGTTCCGAAATTTTTTAAAATAAGGTAACATAATTGGAAAAGGGTAAAGTTTTATCCCATCAAATTTTATACCACTAGAGTTAAAACTTCATGATTTATTTCAGTTTCTTTGAGCATTGCATTTACATTGACATCTCCCCCTAAAGTCACTACAACTAGTCGGTTTATTATTTTTGGCACTGGACGTACTGTCCGTCCACCAGCTTAAGAACCGTGGCAGAAATGCAATCAGTCAGCTGGAGACAGCTTACCTCTGCATGAACGGCAATAGTGCCAACCTACTACTGACCCGTACGATTTCACAATTGAAACTAAACGAAAGTAGCAGTGAGTAACCATAGCGTGAATAACATGGTGCTGAGTTGGCAATACCTACAGCGGCACGTCCACTCAATCAACGCAGCTGGAATGCCTCTCCTCTTCCCTTCAGCCCCCTATGACCATGAGCTGGTGGACGAACAGTATGTTGGCTCACTTCCAAAGGGACGAATACCCTCCACTTTGTAGAGAGATGCTCTTGCTTTTGTACGAATTGATTTGATGGCTTTCACAATCTGGTGTGGGTAAACATACATAAAGAAACATTTTTCATGGGCAGGGGGGGGGGGGGATGTGTATTTAATGACGGTTTTCTCAAGTGCATTACTAAGGGTACACAAGATATTTATCGGTCTAAGGGGAGATGTCAGTGTAAATGTCATTTTTGGATTTATTTTTTATCAATTAGTAATTTTCATTAATGCCTTTGGTGTACAAAATTTCAAGCGTCAATATTCAATTGGCGTTTAGTGTCTTAGAATTACCAATAATTTTTAGTTGGCGCTGAAACCTTAACACTCGTATGTGATTTGCAATGCCATAATGGAATATAGGTTATGTTATAAAAAACAAAAAACAACACTCACTGTTTACTTCCTAAGTGCCGGAAACTCTGCTCAAATCTGCGATCAAAGTGCTACGTCAGTCTACCAACAAACATCAGCGAGAAAGTTATTGTGCCAGTTCAGTTCAGTTCAGCGACTTATTATTATCAACTGTGATGTCGAGCGAATCACCTCCGCCGCCTATAAGTGGAAGGCGTGCGAGTATCTTCGACCCTCCCGAGTTGAATCAAATGGAGCAGACCCAGATCAAATGTGCACGAAGACCAGAAGATGCTATCAGCCCTGACCATCAACGGAAGCGAGTATGTGGTAATGAATCCAGATCCTCAGGATCCACGTCTACCACACCAGATACAGGTACACCTAGTGGCATTGAATTCTTGCCCACGACTGCTCAATCTTCAAATACAGACTTTCCATCATTCCCACAACCAGCAGTACCTACATACATGCCAGGCAACCTTCGCAGTTTCGCTGAGATGGCAAAAAATCCAGCCTTGCACCCGCAAGTACGTCAAAGAAGCCAGGTGACACCATGCCCCATTCCACCGGCCCAATTTTATATTATCAAACTAACGAATCTGGATCTTGCTAAGGCAAACCCTCGCTCTTTATACACGATCATATCTTCCTTCACCCCTGACCTCCAATCATACCAACTTGAACTCCAGAAAACTAAAGAGGGCTATAATATCAAAACAGCGCAGCCATTCTACCACCATCTGGTACACACAATAGGACTAGCCCAATTTGGACCTCGCACGCAGGCCACCAATTTATCCAACCTTCAACCTTCCCGCCCCTATGCCCCCCCTTCCCGCCCCACCCCCCTACTATCAGTGGTGATATACGGAGTCGACCAGCTGTACACGGATGATGAAGTGGCCCAGCAACTAACCCAACAAGGACATACCATCTTCAGAGCCATCCGCATTAAAAACAACGCGGGACCCACGACGCTCGTCAGAATCCTAAGCCGGGACACTGCCACTCTGGATGCACTTCTGAGAGACGGGGCATTAATTTATGCTAGGCGTCACCGCGTTGAGCCTTCCCGCGCTTCAGGCCCTCAAAGGATGAGGTGCGAGAAATGCCAACGCTATGATCATGCTCCAGGAGCACCTTGTGTGCAACCCCAGGTATGTGGCATATGCAGTTTGGACCACCCAACATCTTTGTGTAATAACCGTGCAAACCCAAAATGTGTAAATTGTACCCTCCCCCATCCAGCCATCAGCTATAAGTGTAAAAACAGACCCCCCCAACTCCTGCCGAACCAGAAACCGTTATCCCAGTGATCACCCAAGACCTCCCCACCCCTGCTCCTTCTTCTACCCTCCCCTCCCCTAGTACAGAAAATATTATTAGGTTCATGTCCATGGTATTGCAAAACTGTCTCCCATTCCACCGTCCCCTCATCACCCAACACATTCAAATGGTAGCCCGGTTGGTGTTCCATACCCACGTAGATATTGCTTATGCAGGGAATAGAATGCACTATGCATTCTTCCCCCTTGCCAGTGCTCCCCCTATAAGCTAAGATGACTTTACAAATTTACTATGACAACATCCGCTCTCTGCGTGCCAACCGGGTCACCTTTGAGTTTGCCATCAATCAGCACTCCCCGGAAATTTTTATTCTAAATGAAACTTTTCTCAATCCTATCCAACAGCTGCACTTGCCCCCGTTCACTATCTATCGTGCAGATAGGCCGTCTGGTGCGGCTCGGGGAGGTGTAGCAGTTGGAGTACACCGTAAGTTAACAGTCAAACAGCATTTCTATAATTGGCCACGCAACTTTTCAGAATATCTCATTCTGGAAATTTTCGCGCCATCCAAAACTTTTACCATAGTCACTCTTTATTTATCACCCCGAACCCCTCCTCCTATAGATTTTTTACAACATATCGATCGTACCTTCACCAATTACATACTAGCCGCAGATATCAATATAAATTCATACAATGTAACAGATAATAACAATTTTCAAAACTTGCTACGTCAGACCCGAGGAGTGCTGGTTCCCTTCCCAGCGCACACTATTCCCCACACAAATTCAACCCCGGATGTCATCCTCATGCCTCCCACCCTCTGTGCTAACCCTGAAGTCAAACTCCTACCTCATAACGGAAGCGACCATCTTCCTGCACTCATATCCATACCAAACATATTTCCTCGTTCAACAGGCTCAAATCGCCCCCCTCCCACCCGTCAATATAAGAAAACCAACTGGAACGCCTACCGAAACACCATCACCTCACTCTTAGAAACAACCACACCACCAACCTCCCTTCCCAATCTCCAAACCCTTATTGTAGAAGCAGAATCTGCCCTCCTGACTGCCGATCGCCTTCATATCCCTCGCCATTCCCGCCATCCAACTAAACCGCCATTACCTCCAAAAGCCTTGAAACTCCTCCGTCTCTCCCATGACTATTACCGTACATATATCCGCACTCGTGACCCGGCTGACCTACACCAACATCGACTTCACCATCGCCATGCCAAATCATATATAAAAGCTATAAAACGCAAATACTGGACTAATACATGTACGCGACTCTCCGATACCCCCGATGCCTCCAAATTTTGGCCTACGTTCCGACGACTGACGAATACCCAACCTCCTTCCCCTACATATCCTATACGATCAGATAACATAGTGCCAACTTCATTTCAAGAAAAAGCCAACATGTTTGCTACCCACTTCCACTCTGTCTTTTCCCCCGTCCAAAATCCTAAATTCCGTAATCCAAATGATCTACTTATCCATCGATTAAACAACCCAACCCACCCTCCCGACCTCCTCCCCTCATTCGACCACTTTCCCCAAATTCAATACGATCACCCTCTAAACCACCCTATCACTCCAAAGGAAATCAACCGTATCCTACACCGACGTAAAACAACCGCACCAGGGACCGACACGCTTACATACAGACATGTTCAAGAAGCCCCCCTCCCCTTTCTCCATATTCTTTGTCTCATATACAATACCATGTTATATACCGGCTTTTATCCAGCCCACTGGTGCAAAGCCTCTATCCAACTATTTTTAAAACCTAACAAAACCCCCCTCCGACCTACACTCCTACCGACCTATCAGCCTACTCCCTGTACTCTCCAAAATATTTGAACTTATCCTTGCCCGCCGTATGTCCACCTATCTGGAAACCCTACACCTCATCCCAGAGTCCCAAGCCGGTTTTCGCAAACGACGATCAACCCAGGATCACCTTTTTCACCTCGCTTCCTCAATTAACGCTTACCTCAAACCGCGACACACAGCCGCTCTCATATGCCTTGACATTGAAAAAGCCTTCGATACAGTATATTTACCAGTTCTTATGTACAAACTCCGTCATCTCTCCCTCCCCCCCTCTATGATTCGACTCATCTACAACTTCCTACACTATCGCACCGCCTACATCCGTTTGCGCAATGCACATTCCTATGTTTTCCCTCTCAGAGCCGGAGTCCCACAGGGATCGCCCCTTTCACCCCTTCTCTATCTCCTTTTCACACACGACATACCCCACCCTCCCACTCCCTTACGCCTCTACCAGTTTGCAGACGATTTAGTAATACTCGGCCTAGCACCTACAGCCCCCCGCCTTACCAGACTCCTACAAGCTTACCTAGATAGACTTCAAGACTGGTTTAACATTTCCCACATTACCGTTAACCCTCGCAAAACCCAATTCATCGTCTTCCGTCAAAAAGCCCGCATTTGCCGACCACGCAACAAAATCCAACTCACCCTTCACTCCCTTCCCCTTATTGAAACAAACATTATAACCTACCTAGGCATCACCTTTCAAAATAATTTTAAATGGAATCACCACCTCCAAAACATCTACCGCCGTGCCTATCACCGGCTAGCAGCCACCCGGAAACTTAAAGGCCACACCTGGGGCCTCAAAGCCCCCCAAATCCTACAGATCTATCAGACTTTCATTCGCCCTGTCCTTCTTTATGCTTCAATATCCTGGATCACCGCAGACCCCCCTCTTTATTTTAATCTTTGTAAACTAGACAGACATGCCCTTCGCCTAGCCCATCACCTCCCCTATGATACACTTTCAGCAGATTTCACAGCCCTGTATTCCTTTCTGCCTATCCTTGCAACTATCCATAAACTCCGCTTCAAATATTTAACCAAAGCTAGTATAGATAACTTACCTTTTTTCACAGAAGCCCTCACCATCTCACCCCTTGCCCAAGCCATCCTCGACGACAACCGCACCCCAGCAAATTCGCACCTATTCCCACCGCCAATCACCTAAATCCCTTGAATGTACCCTACTAAACTAATACCCCGCCCCCAGCCCACTATCTATCAATATCAACCTCCCCTTTTTGTTAAAATATAAAAATACACACTTTGGGTTGGCGACTTTTCGGTCATTTGGAAGCTCAGTGAGCCATAGGCATACAGCCTGCTCAAACATACGTCCTACAACTGTATTGCCACATCTCCGTACCATTTTCTCATATATATTTACTTTTTCTTTTCTTTCTTTATGCCCACTGAAATGCTCCGTCTCCAGAAAATAGTGAAACCACCGTCAAGTCACACAACAACCAGTGAAGTGAATATGTGCCGTAATAATCTGTGAGAGCCAAGTGTCTAATGATACTACATGAAAATACGTGTGAAACAGAAATTGTGTAATAATGTAATAAGAAAGACACTACTCTGCAATGACAGAAAACATTATACCAAAGAAAAGAACTAAAACCATCATTTAATGTTGAGTTAAAATTGTAAACTGTTTACCCTTGTATAACCATTGTTAAATTTTTCATTATGTATGTACATTGTGACAAATAAATGGGGGACTAGCAGGCTGCCGGCCCGAGTGGGGTGCGGTGTGATGGGGGGCCCTACCTGGGGGGCCGCTTTGTTGGTTGGGGTGACTTCTGCGCCATCATTATACGACCCATACGTACGTTATGACGTACGGTACACCAACAATAAGAAAATAAATTTCAATAATTAAATTCCTATGGCCTAAGGGCTACTAGTCTAGCCGATGGCCCGCCTCCTCCCGCGCTTCGCGCGGGAGAAGGAATCAAATAACCAATTTTTGATTGATTGAAAAAACAAGGCATCCCTGTGTAATTAAAAAAAAACACAAAAAATGCATGCATTATTCCAATTAATTCCAAGTGAAACAGTTTATGAATTATTCACAAAACTTTATTCTTAATTTCCCAGAACTTACCAATGTTTAACTAAGTGTGCACTTTTCTCCAAAACCATATGGAATATTCAGCTGAAGTTTAGCACACTTACTGAACTATAATAGAACTTCATTTCCATGTAAGCAATTTCCAGTATTATTAATACTTTTCAATTTTCACTGTTGTATATGCGCAAGTATACTTGCACGACCGTAGGTCGGTAATGTCTTTGAGGTTTGAGCCAAAGGTACTCCTGAAGCCTGTGGTAATTGTTCCGAATTTTTTTTAAATAAGGTAACATAATTGGAAAAGGGTAAAGTTTTATCCCATCAAATTTCTACCACTAGAGTTAAAACTTCATGATTTATTTCAGTTTCTTTGAAGCATTGCATTTACATTGACATCTCCCCTCGCCCCCTTTTTAAACCCAGATTGGTAAGAATTGAATATATTTAATTTATTTAGGTAGTCACATACTTGTTCATAAACTTTTTTCTCAAGCGCATTGCTAAGGGACACAAGATATTTATCGGTCTAAGGGGAGATGTCAGTGTAAATGTCATGTTTGGATTTATTTTTTATCAATTAGTACAACTCATTGACAATACTTTCCACAAGTTTCATAATCCAATTCGCATCCTAAGTGCCAAAAAATAATTAAATGTACATCATTTCATTTTTCATTAATGCCTTTGGTGTACAAAATTTCAAGCGTCAATATTCAATTGGCGTGTAGTGTCTTAGATTTACCAATAATTTTTAGTTGGCGCTGAAACCTTAACACTCGTATGTGATTTGCAAACTCCTACTGGCCATGGGTATGTATTGCAATGCGCAAGTATGCATGCATTATTCTAATTAATTCCAAGTGAAACAGTTTATGAATTATTCACAAAACTTTATTCTTAATTTCCCAGAACTTACCAATGTTTAACTAAGTGTGCACTTTTCTCCAAAACCATATGGAATATTCAGCTGAAGTTTAGCACACTTACTGAACTATAATAGAACTTCATTTCCATGTAAGCAATTTCCAGTATTATTAATACTTTTCAATTTTCACTGTTGTATATGCGCAAGTATACTTGCACGACCGTAGGTCGGTAATGTCTTTGAGGTTTGAGCCAAAGGTACTCCTGAAGCCTGTGGTAATTGTTCCGAATTTTTTTTAAATAAGGTAACATAATTGGAAAAGGGTAAAGTTTTATCCCATCAAATTTCTACCACTAGAGTTAAAACTTCATGATTTATTTCAGTTTCTTTGAAGCATTGCATTTACATTGACATCTCCCCTCGCCCCCTTTTTAAACCCAGATTGGTAAGAATTGAATATATTTAATTTATTTAGGTAGTCACATACTTGTTCATAAACTTTTTTCTCAAGCGCATTGCTAAGGGACACAAGATATTTATCGGTCTAAGGGGAGATGTCAGTGTAAATGTCATGTTTGGATTTATTTTTTATCAATTAGTACAACTCATTGACAATACTTTCCACAAGTTTCATAATCCAATTCGCATCCTAAGTGCCAAAAAATAATTAAATGTACATCATTTCATTTTTCATTAATGCCTTTGGTGTACAAAATTTCAAGCGTCAATATTCAATTGGCGTGTAGTGTCTTAGATTTACCAATAATTTTTAGTTGGCGCTGAAACCTTAACACTCGTATGTGATTTGCAAACTCCTACTGGCCATGGGTATGTATTGCAATGCGCAAGTATGCATGCATTATTCTAATTAATTCCAAGTGAAACAGTTTATGAATTATTCACAAAACTTTATTCTTAATTTCCCAGAACTTACCAATGTTTAACTAAGTGTGCACTTTTCTCCAAAACCATATGGAATATTCAGCTGAAGTTTAGCACACTTACTGAACTATAATAGAACTTCATTTCCATGTAAGCAATTTCCAGTATTATTAATACTTTTCAATTTTCACTGTTGTATATGCGCAAGTATACTTGCACGACCGTAGGTCGGTAATGTCTTTGAGGTTTGAGCCAAAGGTACTCCTGAAGCCTGTGGTAATTGTTCCGAACGTTTTTAAAATAAGGTAACATAATTGGAAAAGGGTAAAGTTTTATCCAATCAAATTTCATACCACTAGAGTTAAAACTTCATGATTTATTTCAGTTTCTTTGAAGCATTGCATTTACATTGACATCTCCCCTCGCCCCCTTTTTAAACCCAGATTGGTAAGAATTGAATATATTTAATTTATTTAGCTAGTCACATACTTGTTCATGAACTATTTTCTCTAGCGCATTGCTAAGGGAACACAAGATATTTATCGGTCTAAGGGGAGATGTCAGTGTAAATGTCATTTTTGGATTTATTTTTTATCAATTAGTACAACTCGTTGACAATACTTTCCACAAGTTTCATAATCCAATTCGCATCCTAAGTGCCATAAAATAATTAAATGTACATCATTTCATTTTTCATTAATGCCTTTGGTGTACAAAATTTCAACCGCCAATATTCAATTGGCGTGTAGTGTCTTAGATTTACCAATAATTTTTAGTTGACGCTGAAACCTTAACACTCGTATGTGATTTGCAAACTCCTACTGGCCATGGGTATGTATTGCAATGCGCAAGTCACTCACTCACTGTGTTCTTCTATCTAGTGCTCTGGACCGTCACGATACATCAAAGTGCTACGAAATTCACCGCTCATCAGCCATTTTCAGCGAGAAAACTCTGGTCATCAGCACCTTCGTCTGCATTTTCCAGAATTTTCCAGAACATTCACGAGCTAACCAGATCATACGAGATAGTAACCATACGTCATGTCGGACCCCGGCAAACAGCCGGCACCTCAGAGACGGCTGTCGCAGAGCATATTCGATTCACCACCAACGCCAGAACATACCATGGAAACTCAACAGATAAAGTGCTCTCGCACTACATCGGACGCAGCAAACAGCCCTACTTCACAGGCCAAAAGAAAATGCGGCGATGAGATCTCTTCTGGCTCCACATATACATCGTCTTCAGCTCCAACTTCGGCAGAACCACCTGGGCCTTCGGTGAGTGGAATTGACTTCATGCCTTTTGAAAATCGTCAACTAGCACCACTTCAACTGCCAAACCTTCCACCACCAATGGCTATATCCACAGCTTCATATATGCCAGGCACTCTTCGCTCATACGCTGTGGCAGCCCAGAACCCAGCTCTACATCCTCAAGTTCGCCAGCGAAGCGTTATAAAACCAAACCCTCTTCCCTCACCTGCATTTTATGTCATCAAGCTTACCGACATTGACCTCGCTAAGGCAAATCCCCGCACCCTTTTCACAATCATTTCCTCCTTTACCCCTGACCTTGCCTCCTACCGCCTGGAGTTACAACGCACCCGCGAAGGGTATAATATCAAAACTGTAAAGCCCTTCTACCAGCACCTAACAAACACCATTGGTCTGGCACAGTTCGGCCCTCGCACCCGTGCCAAAAACCTATCCAACTTCCAGCCTTCACGCCCTAACCCCCCTCCCTCCCGCCCTACCCCCCTCCTCTCGGTCGTCGCCTATGGTGTCGACCGGGAATACTCAGAAGAAGATATCGCCCAGCAGCTCGGCCTTCAAGGACTTACCATCTTCCGTGTTGCCAGGATAAGGAACAATACTGGCCCAACCTCACTTGTCCGGATCCTCAGCCGTGACACCGGTTCTCTGGACGCTCTCCTCCGCGATGGGGCCATCATCTATGCCCGTCGTCATCGAGTGGAGCCTTCCCGTGCAGCCGCCCCCCAGAGGATGCGATGCGATAAGTGTCAGCGATATGACCACGCCCCGGGAGCACCCTGTGTCCATGCTGAGGTATGTGGTATCTGCAGTCAGGAACACCCTACATCCTTGTGCCAAAACAGAACCTCCCCTAAATGTATCAATTGCTCCCTTCCTCATCCGGCCTTCAGTTTTAAATGTAAAAGCCGACCTGATCCCATTCCCACCCAGCCTGAAACCGTCGTACCAGTAGTTTCTCAAGACCTACCTACCCCAGCCCCTTCCTCCGCCCTTCCCACTCCTAGTACCGAAAACATCATTCGCTTCATAACCATGGTCCTACAGAACTGTCTCCCATTCCACCGTCCTCTTGTCCTCAACCAGGTTCAAATGGCGGCCCGGTTGATATTCAATACTCATTTAGACATAGCCTATGCGGGTAATAGGATGCATTTTGCATTCGTCCCGCTAGCGAGTGTTCCTCTTCTCAATTAATCATGTCGCTGAAAATATACTATGACAATATCCGCTCTGTCACCTCCAACCGGCCGACCTTTGAACTTTCCCTTTTAGAGCACTCCCCGGACATATTTATCCTCAACGAAACTTTCCTTGGTCCCTCCCACCGGCTGTGCCTCCCCCCGTATGTCGTCTACCGTGCGGATCGGCCGTACGGAGCGCGGCTTGCGGGCGGGGTAGCGGTCGGTGTCCATCGTAACCTTACAGTCAAACGTCATTTCTATACCTTTCCTCATCATTTCACAGAATACCTAATCCTTGAAATTTTTGCCCCCTCTAAGACGTTCACCGTAGCTACCCTTTATTTATCCCCAAAGACCCCTCCCCCTATTGCTTTCCTCCAATACCTTGATCGCACCTTTCCCAATTATTTTCTAGCAGCTGACATTAATATCAACTCCTACACTGTGCAAGACCAAACTAATTTCCATAATCTCCTTCATAGTATCCGTGGAGTGCTCGTTCCCTTTCCCTCGCCCACAATACCCTCAACAAACTCTACCCCTGATGTTATGCTCATGTCCCCAACCTTAACCCCTCATCCTCTAGTCCGTATGCTTTCTTCTATTGGTAGTGACCATGTTCCAGCTCTGATCTCGATACCCCACATTTTTCCCCGCCCAGATGCCCCATACCGGCCCCCTCCTACTCGTCGTTTTACAAAGACCAACTGGTCTGAGTATCGAGCCACTGTTACTGATCTCCTTACCCCCCACACCTCCCCGACATCTCTACCAAATCTTCTCACACTAATCGCCGAAACTGAACATGCTCTCCTTACTGCCGACCGGCTTCATATCCCCCGCCACTCCTACCACCCTACCAAACCTCCTATACCCCCTAAGGCCCTTAACCTTTTACGCATAGCCCATGACTATTATCGGGCCTATCTCCGCACCCGAGATCCTGACACCCTCCGCCAACATCGTCGCCATCTCCGTCATGCCAAATCTTATATCCGTGCTATTAAACGCAAAACCTGGAACGATGCATGCACCCGTCTGGATGACACACCCGATCCTTCTAAATTCTGGTCTACCTTTCAACGCCTCACGAAGTCTCGTCCATCCTACCCTACCTACCCCATTTATACCCCCACCTCAGTTCCCACTACTCCCCTCGAAAAGGCTAACCTTTTTGCATCTCACTACTACCATGTCTTCTCTCCAACCCACAACCCTCAATTCCAAAACCCAAATGATGTGCATATCCAACGTCTTCAAGACCCGAAACTTACACCTGACCTCCAACCTTCCTTCGCTCACTTTACAAACATTGATTACTCTCATCCTCTTAATCATCCCATTTCTCCTTCTGAAATCACATCAATTCTTCGCCATCGTAAAAACACTGCTCCAGGAACTGATACCATTACCTACCGGCACCTCCAAGCCGCTCCCCCCATCCTTACCCATGTTCTTTCCCTTATATATACCACCATGCTATACACCGGCTTTTATCCCACCCACTGGTGTAAAGCTTCCATCCTCCTTTTCCTGAAACCCCATAAAGCTCCCTCTGATATAAACTCCTACCGCCCCATAAGCCTTCTTCCAGTACTATCCAAACTATTCGAACTACTCCTTGCAAAACGAATCAGCTCCTATCTCGAACCTTTCCATTTACTACCCGAATCCCAAGCCGGCTTCCGTGCCCACCGATCGACGCAAGACCACCTTTTCCACTTAACCGCCTCATTGTCCGCTTTCATGAAACCTCGCCGCACTGCTGCTCTCATATGCCTCGATGTAGAGAAAGCTTTCGATAAGGTCTACCACCCCGTACTCTTATACATACTCCGACATCTCCCCTTCCCCCCTTCCCTTATCCGTCTGATATATAATTTCTTATCACACCGTACAGCCTATATCCGAATCAAATCTGCACATTCCTACACCTTCTCCATTCGTGCCGGCGTCCCCCAGGAGTCGCCACTTTCCCCCTTACTCTACCTTTTATTTACCCACGATATTCCACACCCACCTCCCCCACTACGCCTTTATCAATTTGCTGACGACCTAGCTATCCTCGCTCTCGGTCACACTGCCCCCAAACTACAAAATCTTCTCCAATCCTACCTCAACACTCTTCAGTCCTGGTTCCTCTCTTTTCATATAACAGTCAATGCTCGGAAAACCCAATTCATAGTCTTCAGAAGAAAATCCCGCCTTTGCCCTCCCCGCCATCGAATCCATCTCACCCTGAACTCTCTCCCTCTTCTCGAAACCAACAAACTCATATACCTCGGTATCACCTTTCAAAACAACCTACATTGGACCCACCATCTCCGCCTCCTCACCAGCCGCGCCCTTCATCGTCTAACTGCCACCCGCTCCCTCACCGGCCATACCTGGGGCCTGAAAGCCCCTATGATCATCCGTATATACCGTGCTTTCATCCTCCCTGTCCTACTCTACGCTTCCATGTCCTGGCTCACTGCGTCCCCTCCTCTTTATTTTAATCTGCTAAAACTTGATCGTCATGCCCTCCGCATGGCATACCGCCTACCTTACGACACACCATCCGCTGATTTTACCTCCCTCTATACCTTTCCTACGATTCTCACTACTCTACATAACCTACGCCTAAAGTACCTTACCCGTGCTCGTCTCGCAAACCTTCCATACTTTTCCGAAGCTCTGTCTCTCCCCTTGCCCAAGATATCCTCAATGACAATCGCACCCCTGCAAATTCCCATCTCTTTCCCCCACCCATAACCTAGTCTCCTCAACACAGCTCAGCCCTCCACCCCCAGCTGCCTTTGGCTATGAAACACACGTCGCTTCATTTACTTTCCGCGCGCTCCTGGGGGTGGTGACAACCCAGCCACGTTGAAGTCCAGTGAGTGTTCGGCGCATAGCCTGCAAAAATATCGCTTGCACTAGTCGCATCTCTCCGATACCCATTCAATGTACTGTCAGTGAAAAGTGCTCCATATGCGTGTGATTGCCCCCAGTGATTATACTTCCCCAAACAAGTGTGTTCTTTAAACTATGCTTAACAAATCATACGATCATGGACAAAAAAAAAAGGATAAAAACCAAGGCACTTTGTTTGAAATATGTATATATATGTTTGTATTTATATTTTAGTGTACATTTGTTTTTGCCCACATGTCGTTTTATGTCTTGTGCCTTCTCTATGTAACATTGTGTTGAATAATAAATGGGGGTGTGAGTGGGGCCTCGGCCCGGGCGGGGTGTTGTGTTGGGCCTTTCCTTGGGGGGTCTCCTTTGTTGGTCGGGGTGACCTCTGCGCCACCAAACAAAGAAATCATTCAACTCACGCATGTCCTGACATGCTCCCAGCATAAAAAATTCATTAAAATTAAGATAACAAATATCCAATGGCCTAAGGGCTACTAGTCTAGCCGACGGCCCGCCTGCTCCCGCGCTTCGCGCGGAAGCAGGAATTGAAATAACAACTAGAAGAATGCGCAAGTATACATGCATTATTCTAATTAATTCCAAGTGATCAGTTTATGAATTATTCACAAAACTTTATTCTCAATTTCCCAGAACATACCAATGTTTAATTAAGTGTGTACTTTTCTCCAAAACGATATGGAATATTCAGCTGAAGTTAAGCACATTTACTGAACTATAATAGAACTTCATTTCCATGTAAGCAATTTCCAGTATTATTAATACTTTTCAATTTTCACTGTTGTATATGCGCAAGTATACTTGCACGACCGTAGGTCGGTAATGTCTTTGAGGTTTGAGACAAAGGTACTCCTGAAGCCTGTGGTAATTGTTCCGAACTTTTTTAAAATAAGGTAACATAATTGGAAAAGGGTAAAGTTTTATCCAATCAAATTTCATACCACTAGAGTTAAAACTTCATGATTTATTTCAGTTTCTTTGAAGCATTGCATTTACATTGACATCTCCCCTCGCCCCCCTTTTTAAACCCAGATTGGTAAGAATTGAATATATTTAATTTATTTAGGTAGTCACATACTTGTTCATGAACTATTTTCTCAAGCGCATTGCTAAGGGAACACAAGATATTTATCGGTCTAAGGGGAGATGTCAGTGTAAATGTCATTTTTGGATTTGTTTTTCATCAATTAGTACAACTCATTGACAATACTTTCCACAAGCTTCATCATCCAATTCGCATCCTAAGTGCCATAAAATAATTAAATGTACATCATTTCATTTTTCATTAATGCCTTTGGTGTACAAAATTTCAAGCATCAATATTCAATTGGCGTTTAGTGTCTTAGATTTACCAATAATTTTTAGTTGGCGCTGAAACCTTAACACTCGTATGTGATTTGCAATGCCATAATGGAATATATATACGTTCTTAGCGATTCCTACACTCACTGTCTACTTCCTAAGTGCCGGAAACTCTGCTCAAATCTGTGTTCAAAGTGCTACGTCAGTCTACCAACAAACATCAGCGAGAAAGTTATTGTGCCAGTTCAGTTCAGCGACTTATTATTATTATCTGTGATGTCGAGTGAATCACCTCCGCCGCCTATAAGTGGAAGGCGTGCGAGTATCTTCGACCCTCCTGAGTTGAATCAAATGGAGCAGACCCAGATCAAATGTGCACGTAGACCAGAAGATTCTATCAGCCCTGACCATCAACGGAAGCGAGTATGTGGCAATGAATCCAGATCATCAGGATCCACGTCTACCACACCAGACACAGGTACACCTAGTGGCATTGAATTCTTGCCCACGACTGCTCAATCTCCAAATACAGACTTTCCATCATTCCCACAACCAGCAGTACCTACATACATGCCAGGCAACCTTCGCAGTTTCGCTGAGATGGCAAAAAATCCAGCCTTGCACCCGCAAGTACGTCAAAGAAGCCAGGTGACACCATGCCCCATTCCACCGGCCCAATTTTATATTGTCAAATTAACAAATCTGGATCTTGCTAAGGCAAACCCTCGCTCTTTATACACGATCATATCTTCCTTCACCCCCGACCTCCAATCATACCAACTTGAACTCCAGAAAACTAAAGAGGGCTATAATATCAAAACAGCGCAGCCATTCTACCACCATCTGGTACACACAATAGGACTAGCCCAATTTGGACCTCGCACGCAGGCCACCAATTTATCCAACCTTCAACCTTCCCGCCCCTATGCCCCCCCTTCCCGCCCCACCCCCCTACTATCAGTGGTGGTATACGGAGTCGACCAGCTGTACACGGATGATGAAGTGGCCCAGCAACTAACCCAACAAGGACATACCATCTTCAGAGCCATCCGCATTAAAAACAACGCGGGACCCACGACGCTCGTCAGAATCCTAAGCCGGGACACTGCCACTCTGGATGCACTTCTGAGAGACGGGGCATTAATTTATGCTAGGCGTCACCGCGTTGAGCCTTCCCGCGCTTCAGGCCCTCAAAGGATGAGGTGCGAGAAATGCCAACGCTATGATCATGCTCCAGGAGCACCTTGTGTGCAACCCCAGGTATGTGGCATATGCAGTTTGGACCACCCAACATCTTTGTGTAATAACCGTGCAAACCCAAAATGTGTAAACTGTACCCTTCCCCATCCAGCCTTCAGCTATAAGTGTAAAAACCGACCCCCCCCCAACTCCTGCCGAACCAGAAACCGTCATCCCAGTGATCTCCCAAGACCTCCCCACCCCTGCTCCTTCTTCTACCCTCCCCTCCCCTAGTACAGAAAATATTATTAGGTTCATGTCCATGGTATTGCAAAACTGTCTCCCATTCCACCGTCCCCTCATCACCCAACACATTCAAATGGCGGCCCGGTTGGTGTTCCATACCCACGTAGATATTGCTTATGCAGGGAATAGAATGCATTATGCATTCTTCCCCCTTGCCAGTGCTCCCCCTATAAGCTAAGATGACTTTACAAATTTACTATGATAACATCCGTTCTCTGCGTGCCAACCGGGTCACCTTTGAGTTTGCCATCAATCAGCACTCCCCGGAAATTTTTATTCTAAATGAAACTTTTCTCAACCCTATCCAACAGCTGCACTTGCCCCCGTTCACTATCTATCGTGCAGATAGGCCGTCTGGTGCGGCTCGGGGAGGTGTAGCAGTTGGAGTACACCGTAACTTAACAGTCAAACAGCATTTCTATAATTGGCCACGCAACTTTTCAGAATATCTCATTCTGGAAATTTTCGCGCCATCCAAAACTTTTACCATAGTCACTCTTTATTTATCACCTCGAACCCCTCCTCCTATAGATTTTTTACAACATATCGATCGTACCTTCACCAATTACATACTAGCCGCAGATATCAATATAAATTCATACAATGTAACAGATAATAACAATTTTCAAAACTTGCTACGTCAGACCCGAGGAGTGCTGGTTCCCTTCCCAGCGCACACTATTCCACACACAAATTCAACCCCGGACGTCATCCTCATGCCTCCCACCCTCTGTGCTAACCCTGAAGTCAAACTCCTACCTCATAACGGAAGCGACCATCTTCCTGCACTCATATCCATACCAAACATATTTCCCCGTTCAACAGACTCAAATCGTCCCCCTCCCACCCGTCAATATAAGAAAACCAACTGGAACGCCTACCGAAACACTATCACTTCACTCCTAGAAACAACCACACCACCAACCTCCCTTCCCAATCTCCAAACCCTTATAGTAGAAGCAGAATCTGCCCTCCTGACTGCCGATCGCCTTCATATCCCTCGCCATTCCCGCCATCCAACTAAACCGCCATTACCTCCAAAAGCCTTGAAACTCCTCCGTCTCTCCCATGACTATTACCGTACATATATCCGCACTCGTGACCCGGCTGACCTACACCAACATCGACTTCACCATCGCCATGCCAAATCATATATAAAAGCTATAAAACGCAAATACTGGTCTAATACCTGTACGCGACTCTCCGATACCCCCGATGCCTCCAAATTTTGGCCTACGTTCCGACGACTGACGAAGACCCAACCTCCTTCCCCTACATATCCTATACGATCAGATAACATAGTGCCAACTTCATTTCAAGAAAAAGCCAACATGTTTGCTACCCATTTCCACTCTGTCTTTTCCCCCGTCCAAAATCCTAAATTCTGTAATCCAAATGATCTACTTATCCATCGATTAAACAACCCAATCCACACTCCCGACCTCCTCCCCTCATTCGATCACTTTCCCCAAATTCAATACGATCACCCTCTAAACCACCCTATCACTCCAAAGGAAATCAACCGTATCCTATACCGACGTAAAACAACCGCACCAGGGACCGACACGCTTACATACAGACATGTTCAAGAAGCCCCCCTCGCCTTTCTCCATATTCTTTGTCTCATATACAATACCATGTTATATACTGGCTTTTACCCAGCCCACTGGTGCAAAGCCTCTATCCAACTATTCTTAAAACCCAACAAACCCCCCTCCGACCTACACTCTTACCGTCCCATCAGCCTACTCCCTGTACTCTCCAAAATATTTGAACTTATCCTTGCCCGTCGTATGTCCACCTATCTGGAAACCCTACACCTCATCCCAGAGTCCCAAGCCGGTTTTCGCAAACGACGAACAACCCAGGATCACCTATTTCACCTCACTTCCTCAATTAACGCTTACCTCAAACCTCGACGCACAGCCGCTCTCATATGCCTTGACATTGAAAAAGCCTTCGATACAGTATATCTACCAGTTCTTATGTTCAAACTCCGTCACCTCTCCCTCCCCCCCTCTATTATTCGACTCATCTACAACTTTCTACACTATCGCACCGCCTACATCCGTTTGCGCAATGCACATTCCTATGTTTTCCCTCTCAGAGCCGGCGTCCCACAGGGATCGCCCCTTTCACCCCTTCTCTATCTCCTCTTCACACACGACATACCCCACCCTCCCACTCCCTTACGCCTCTACCAGTTCGCAGACGATTTAGCAATACTCGGCCTAGCACCTACAGCCCCCCGCCTTACCAGACTCCTACAAGCTTACCTAGATAGACTTCAAGACTGGTTTAACACTTCCCACATTACTGTTAACCCTCGTAAAACCCAACTCATCGTCTTCCGTCGAAAAGCCCGCATTTGCCGACCACGCAACAAAATCCAACTCACCCTTCACTCCCTTCCCCTTATTGAAACAAACATCATAACCTACCTAGGCATCACCTTTCAAAATAATTTTAAATGGAATCACCACCTCCAAAACATCTACCGCCGTGCCTATCACCGGCTAGCAGCCACCCGGAAACTTAAAGGTCACACCTGGGGCCTCAAAGCCCCCCAAATCCTACAGATCTACCAGACTTTCATCCGCCCCGTCCTTCTCTACGCTTCGATATCCTGGATCACCGCAGATCCCCCTCTTTATTTTAATCTTTGTAAACTAGACAGACATGCCCTTCGCCTAGCCCATCACCTCCCCTACGATACACCTTCAGCAGATTTCACAGCCCTGTATTCCTTTCTGCCTATCCTTGCAACTATTCATAAACTCCGCCTCAAATATTTAATCAAAGCTAGTATAGATAACTTACCTTTCTTCACAGAAGCCCTCACCATCTCACCCCTTGCCCAAGCTATCCTCGACGACAACCGCACCCCAGCAAATTCGCACCTATTCCCACCGCCAATCACCTAACTTCCATGAATGTACCCTACTAAACATATACCCCGCCCCCAGCCCACTATCTATCAATATCAACTTCCCCTTTTTGTTAAAATATAAAAATACACACTTTGGGTTGGCGACTTTTCGGTCATTTGGAAGCTCAGTGAGCCATAGGCATACAGCCTGCTCAAACATACGTCCTACAACTGTATTGCCACATCTCTGTACCATTTTCTTATATATATTTACATTTTCTTTTTTCTTTCTTTATGCCCACTGAAATGCTCCGTCTCCAGAAAACAGTGAAACCACCGTCAAGTCACACAACAACCAGTGAAGTGAATATGTGCCGCAATAATCTGTGAGAGCTAAGTGTCTAATGATACTACATAAAAATACGTGTGAAACAGAAATTGTGTAATAATGTAATAAGAAAGACACTACTCTGCAATGACAGAAAACATTATACCAAAGAAAAGAACTAAAACCATCATTTAATGTTGAGTTAAAATTGTAAACTGTTTACCTTTGTATAACCATTGTCAAATTTTTCATTATGTATGTACATTCTTTGTGACAAATAAATGGGGGACTAGCAGGATGCCGGCCCGAGAGGGGTGCGGTGTGATGGGGGGCCCTCCCTGGGGGGCCGCTTTGTTGGCTGGGGTGACTTCTGCGCCATCATTATACAACCCATACGTACGTCACGACGTACACCAACAATAAGAAAATAAATTTCAATAATTAAAATCCTAAGGCCTAAGGGCTACTAGTCTAGCCGATGGCCCGCCTCCTCCCGCGCTTCGCGCGGGAGAAGGAATGAAATAACCAATTATTGATTTGATTGCGATTCCTACGCTAAGGTTCTAACTCACGAAGACCAAACATTACTGCAAACTCCTACTGGCCATGGGTATGTATTGCAATGCGCAAGTATACTTGCACGACCGTAGGTCGGTAATGTCTTTGAGGTTTGAGCCAAAGGTACTCCTGAAGCCTGTGGTAACTGGATGGGGAGGGCCCACGTAAAATAAACGGTGGTTGGTACGCGTGCACTTTTCTCCAAAACCATATGGAATATTCAGCTGAAGTTTAGCACACTTACTGAACTATAATAGAACTTCATTTCCATGTAGGCAATTTCCAGTATTATTAATACTTTTCAATTTTCACTGTTGTTAACTTCACATCCGAAAGAGAAAAATAGAACATATAATACTATAAATATTTGAAAAATCATAACTGCTGTGCCAAAAAACCTAGAGAGAATTCTTTACATAGAATGTATCTTATATATGAGTCAAAACAGCATACAAAATCACATTGTAATATCTACTCCTGTTTTCTAAAAAAAAGTGAGATTTATATTTTTTTGAATTTCAAAAATTTTTGGAGCCTAAATGAATCCAAAATTGTTCCGAAATTTTTTAAAATAAGGTAACATAATTGGAAAAGGGTAAGGTTTTATCCCATCAAATTTCATACCACTAGAGTTAAAACTTCATGATTTATTTCAGTTTCTTTGAAGCATTGCATTTACATTGACATCTCCCCCTAAAGTCACTACAACTATTCGGTTTATTATTTTTGGCACTGGACGTACTGTCCGTCCACCAACTTAAGACCCGTGGCAGAAATGCAATCAGTCAGCTGGAGACAGCTTGCCTCTGCATGAACGGCAATAGTGCCAACCTACTACTGACCCGTACGATTTCACAATTGAAACTAAACGAAAGTAGCAGTGAGTAACCATAGCGGGAATAACATGGTGCTGAGTTGGCAATACCTACAGCGGCACGTCCACTCAATCAACGCAGCTGGAATGCCTCTCCTCTTCCCTTCAGCCCCCTAAGACCATGAGCTGGTGGACGGACAGTATGTTGGCTCACGTCCAAAGGGACGAATACCCTCCACTTTGTAGAGAGATGCTCTTGCTTTTGTACGAATTGATTTGATGGCTTCCACAATCTGGTGTGGGTAAACATACACACATCAAAAAAAGTTTTGCATCACCTCGGTTCCAAGAGTTCCGGAACCGTTAAGTACAAAGGGAATAGAGATCAACACAAACAACATTTCAGCTCGTTTTATTGCTCATGAGACCCACACATTGGATGTTGTACCATCATACAGCTAGACTTTCAGCATTTGTGGTACAGATTGCAGTACACTCCACTACCTCTAATACCCAGTAGCACGTCCTCTTGCATTGATGCATGCCTGTATTCGCCGGTGCATACTATCCACAAGTTCATCAAGACACTGTTGGTCCAAATTGTCCCACTCCTCAACGACAATTCGGCGTAAATCTCTCAGAGTGGTTGGTGGGTCAAGACGTCCATAAACAGCCCTTTTCAACATATCCCAGGCATGTTCGATAGGGTTCATGTCTGGCGAACATGCTGGCCACTGTAGTCGAGCGATGTCGTTATCTTGAAGGAACGCATTCACAAGATGTGCACGATGAGGTCGAGAATTGTCGTCCATGAAGACAAATGCCTCTCCAATATTCTGCCGATATGGTTGCACTATGGGTCGGAGGATGTCATTCAGGTATCGTAAAGCCGTTTCGGAGCCTTCCATGACCACCAGTGGCGTACGTCGGCCCCACATAATGCCACCCCAAAACATCAGGGAACCACCACCTTGCTGCACTCGCTGGACAGTGTGTCTAAGACGTTCAGCCTGACCAGGGTGCCTCCAAACACGTCTCCGACGATTGTCTGGTTGAAGGCATATGCGACACTCATCGGTGAAGAGAACGTGATGCCAATTCCGTGGGGTCCATTCAGCATGTTGTTGGGCCCATCTGTACCGCGCTGCATGGTGTCGGGGTTGCAAAGCTGGACGTCGGGAGTGAAGTTGCGCATCATGCAGCCTATTGCGCACAGTTTGAGTTGAAACACGACGTCCTGTGGCTGAACGAAACGCATTATTCAACATGGTGGCATTGCTGTCAGGGTTCCTCCGAGCGGCAATCCGTAAGTAGCGGTCATCCACTACAGTAGTAGCCCTTGGGCGGCCTGAGCGAGGCCTGTCATCGACAGTTCCTGTATCTCTGTACCTCCTCCATGTCCGAACAACATCGCTTTGGTTCACTCTGAGACGCCTGGAAACTTCCCTTGTTGAGAGCCCTTCTTGACACAAAGTAACAATGCGGACGCGATCGAACTGCGGTATTGACCTTCTAGGCATGGTAGAACTACAGACAACATGAGCAGCGTACCTTCGTCCTGGTGGAATGACTGGAACTGATCGGCTGTCGTACCCCCTCCGTCTTATAGGCCCAGCTCATGCATGGTTGTTTACATCTTTGAGCAGTTTTAGTGACATCTATGAACAGTCAAAGGGACTGTATCTTGGATACAATATACACAGTCAACGTCTATATGCCGGAGATCTGGGAACCGAGGTGATGCAAAACTTTTTTTGATGTGTGTACATAAAGAAACATTTTTAATGGGCAGGGGGGGGGGGGGTTGTAGTTAATGAAGATTTTCTCAAGCGCATTGCTAAGGGAACACAAGATATTTATCGGTCTAAGGGGAGATGTCAGTGTAAATGTCATTTTTGGATTTATTTTTTATCAATTAGTAATTTTCATTAATGCCTTTGGTGTACAAAATTTCAAGCATCAATATTCAATTGCCGTTTAGTGTCTTAGATTTACCAATAATTTTTAGTTGGCGCTGAAACCTTAACACTCGTATGTGATTTGCAATGCCATAATGGAATATATATACGATCTTAGCGATTCCTACGATAAGGTTCTAACTCTCGAAGACCAAACATTACTGCAAACTCCTACTGGCCATGGGTATGTATTGCAATGCGCAAGTATACTTGCACGACCGTAGGTCGGTAATGTCTTTGAGGTTTGAGCCAAAGGTACTCCGCAAGCCTGTGGTAACTGGATGGGGAGGGCCCACGTAAAATAAACGGTGGTTGGTACGCGTGCACTTTTCTCCAAAACCATATGGAATATTCAGCTGAAGTTTAGCACACTTACTGAACTATAATAGAACTTCATTTCCATGTAGGCAATTTCCAGTATTATTAATACTTTTCAATTTTCACTGTTGTTAACTTCACATCCGAAAGAGAAAAAAAGAACATATAATACTATAAATATTTGAAAAATCATAACTGCTGTGCCAAAAAACCTAGAGAGAATTCCTTACATAGAATGTATCTTATATATGAGTCAAAACAGCATACAAAATCACATTGTAATATCTACTCCTGTTTTCTAAAAAAAGTGAGATTTTTTTTTTTTTAATTTCAAAAATTTTTGGAGCCTAAATGAATCCAAAATTAATCCGAAATTTTTTAAAATAAGGTAACATAATTGGAAAAGGGTAAAGTTTTATCCCGTCAAATTTCATACCACTGGAGTTAAAACTTCATGATTTATTTCAGTTTTTTGAAGCATTGCATTTACATTGACATCTCCCCCTAAAGTCACTACAACTAGTCGGTTTATTATTTTTGGCACTGGACGTACTGTCCGTCCACCAGCTTAAGAACCGTGGCAGAAATGCAATCAGTCAGCTGGAGACAGCTTACCTCTGCATGAACGGCAATAGTGCCAACCTACTACTGACCCGTACGATTTCACAATTGAAACTAAACGAAAGTAGCAGTGAGTAACCATAGCGTGAATAACATGGTGCTGAGTTGGCAATACCTACAGCGGCACGTCCACTCAATCAACGCAGCTGGAATGCCTCTCCTCTTCCCTTCAGCCCCCTAAGACCATGAGCTGGTGGACGGACAGTATGTTGGCTCACTTCCAAAGGGAAGAATACCCTCCACTTTGTAGAGAGATGCTCTTGCTTTTGTACGAATTGATTTGATGGCTTTCACAATCTGGTGTGGGTAAACATACATAAAGAAACATTTTTCATGGGCCGGGGGGGGGGGGATGTGTAGTTAATGACGGTTTTCTCAAGCGCATTGCTAAGGGAACACAAGATATTTATCGGTCTAAGGGGAGATGTCAGTGTAAATGTCATTTTTGGATTTATTTTTTATCAATTAGTAATTTTCATTAATGCCTTTGGTGTACAAAATTTCAAGCGTCAATATTCAATTGGCGTTTAGTGTCTTAGAATTACCAATAATTTTTAGTTGGCCCTGAAACCTTAACACTCGTATGTGATTTGCAATGCCATAATGGAATATAGGTTATGTTATAAAAAAACAAGGCATCACTGTGTTATTTAAAAGAAGACACAAAATGCATGCATTATTCCAATTAATTCCAAGTGAAACAGTTTATGAATTATTCACGAAACTTTATTCTTAATTTCCCAGAACTTACCAATGTTTAACTAAGTGTGCACTTTTCTCCAAAACCATATGGAATATTCAGCTGAAGTTTAGCACACTTACTGAACTATAATAGAACTTCATTTCCATGTAAGCAATTTCCAGTATTATTAATACTTTTCAATTTTCACTGTTGTATATGCGCAAGTATACTTGCACGACCGTAGGTCGGTAATGTCTTTGAGGTTTGAGCCAAAGGTACTCCGCAAGCCTGTGGTAACTGGATGGGGAGGGCCCACGTAAAATAAACGGTGGTTGGTACGCGTGCACTTTTCTCCAAAACCATATGGAATATTCAGCTGAAGTTTAGCACACTTACTGAACTATAATAGAACTTCATTTCCATGTAGGCAATTTCCAGTATTATTAATACTTTTCAATTTTCACTGTTGTTAACTTCACATCCGAAAGAGAAAAATAGAACATATAATACTATAAATATTTGAAAAATCATAACTGCTGTGCCAAAAAACCTAGAGTGAATTCCTTACATAGAATGTATCTTATATATGAGTCAAAACAGCATACAAAATCACATTGTAATATCTACTCCTGTTTTCTAAAAAAAGTGAGATTTATATTTATTTGAATTTCAAAAATTTTTGGAGCCTAAATGAATCCAAAATTGTTCCGAAATTTTTTAAAATAAGGTAACATAATTGGAAAAGGGTAAGGTTTTATCCCATCAAATTTCATACCACTAGAGTTAAAACTTCATGATTTATTTCAGTTTCTTTGAAGCATTGCATTTACACTGACATCTCCCCCTAAAGTCACTACAACTATTCGGTTTATTATTTTTGGCACTGGACGTACTGTCCGTCCACCAGCTTAAGACCCGTGGCAGAAATGCAATCAGTCAGCTGGAGACAGCTTGCCTCTGCATGAACGGCAATAGTGCCAACCTACTACTGACCCGTACGATTTCACATTTGAAACTAAACGAAAGTAGCAGTGAGTAACCATAGCGGGAATAACATGGTGCTGAGTTGGCAATACCTACAGCGGCACGTCCACTCAATCAACGCAGCTGGAATGCCTCTCCTCTTCCCTTCAGCCCCCTAAGACCATGAGCTGGTGGACGGACAGTATGTTGGCTCACGTCCAAAGGGACGAATACCCTCCACTTTGTAGAGAGATGCTCTTGCTTTTGTACGAATTGATTTGATGGCTTCCACAATCTGGTGTGGGTAAACATACATAAAGAAACATTTTTAATGGGCAGGGGGGGGGGGGGTGTAGTTAATGACGATTTTCTCAAGCGCATTGCTATGGGAACACAAGATATTTATCGGTCTAAGGGGAGATGTCAGTGTAAATGTCATTTTTGGATTTATTTTTTATCAATTAGTAATTTTCATTAATGCCTTGGTGTACAAAATTTCAAGCATCAATATTCAATTGGCGTTTAGTGTCTTAGATTTACCAATAATTTTTAGTTGGCGCTGAAACCTTAACACTCGTATGTGATTTGCAATGCCATAATGGAATATATATACGATCTTAGCGATTCCTACGATAAGGTTCTAACTCTCGAAGACCAAACATTACTGCAAACTCCTACTGGCCATGGGTATGTATTGCAATGCGCAAGTATACTTGCACGACCGTAGGTCGGTAATGTCTTTGAGGTTTGAGCCAAAGGTACTCCTGAAGCCTGTGGTAACTGGATGGGGAGGGCCCACGTAAAATAAACGGTGGTTGGTACGCGTGCACTTTTCTCCAAAACCATATGGAATATTCAGCTGAAGTTTAGCACACTTACTGAACTATAATAGAACTTCATTTCCATGTAGGCAATTTCCAGTATTATTAATACTTTTCAATTTTCACTGTTGTTAACTTCACATCCGAAAGAGAAAAAAAGAACATATAATACTATAAATATTTGAAAAATCATAACTGCTGTGCCAAAAAACCTAGAGAGAATTCCTTACATAGAATGTATCTTATATATGAGTCAAAACAGCATACAAAATCACATTGTAATATCTACTCCTGTTTTCTAAAAAAAAGTGAGATTTAATTTTTTTTTAATTTCAAAAATTTTTGGAGCCTAAATGAATCCAAAATTGTTCCGAAATTTTTTAAAATAAGGTAACATAATTGGAAAAGGGTAAGGTTTTATCCCATCAAATTTCATACCACTAGAGTTAAAACTTCATGATTTATTTCAGTTTCTTTGAAGCATTGCATTTACATTGACATCTCCCCCTAAAGTCACTACAAGTATTTGGTTTATTATTTTTGGCACTGGACGTACTGTCCGTCCACCAGCTTAAGACCCGTGGCAGAAATGCAATCAGTCAGCTGGAGACAGCTTGCCTCTGCATGAACGGCAATAGTGCCAACCTACTACTGACCCGTACGATTTCACAATTGAAACTAAACGAAAGTAGCAGTGAGTAACCATAGCGGGAATAACATGGTGCTGAGTTGGCAATACCTACAGCGGCACGTCCACTCAATCAACGCAGCTGGAATGCCTCTCCTCTTCCCTTCAGCCCCCTAAGACCATGAGCTGGTGGACGGACAGTATGTTGGCTCACGTCCAAAGGGACGAATACCCTCCACTTTGTAGAGAGATGCTCTTGCTTTTGTACGAATTGATTTGATGGTTTCCACAATCTGGTGTGGGTAAACATACATAAAGAAACATTTTTAATGGGCAGGGGGGGGGGGGGGGTGTAGTTAATGACGATTTTCTCAAGCGCATTGCTAAGGGAACACAAGATATTTATCGATCTAAGGGGAGATGTCAGTGTAAATGTCATTTTTGGATTTATTTTTTATCAATTAGTAATTTTCATTAATGCCTTTGGTGTGCAAAATTTCAAGCGTCAATATTCAATTGGCGTTTAGTGTCTTAGAATTACCAATAATTTTTAGTTGGCCCTGAAACCTTAACACTCGTATGTGATTTGCAATGCCATAATGGAATATAGGTTATGTTATAAAAAAAAACAAGGCATCACTGTGTAATTTAAAAAAACACACAAAATGCATGCATTATTCCAATTAATTCCAAGTGAAACAGTTTATGAATTATTCCCAAAACTTTATTCTTAATTTCCCAGAACTTACCAATGTTTAACTAAGTGTGCACTTTTCTCCAAAACCATATGGAATATTCAGCTGAAATTTAGCACACTTACTGAACTATAATAGAACTTCATTTCCATGTAAGCAATTTCCAGTATTATTAATACTTTTCAATTTTCACTGTTGTATATGCGCAAGTATACTTGCACGACCGTAGGTCGGTAATGTCTTTAAGGTTTGAGACAAAGGTACTCCTGAAGCCTGTGGTAATTGTTCCGAACTTTTTTAAAATAAGGTAACATAATTGGAAAAGGGTAAAGTTTTATCCAATCAAATTTCATACCACTAGAGTTAAAACTTCATGATTTATTTCAGTTTCTTTGAAGCATTGCATTTACATTGACATCTCCCCTCGCCCCCCTTTTTAAACCCAGATTGGTAAGAATTGAATGTATTTAATTTATTTAGGTAGTCACATACTTGTTCATGAACTATTTTCTCAAGCGCATTGCTAAGGGAACACAAGATATTTATCGGTCTAAGGGGAGTTGTCAGTGTAAATGTCATTTTTGGATTTATTTTTCATCAATTAGTACAACTCATTGACAATACTTTCCACAAGTTTCATCATCCAATTCGCATCCTAAGTGCCGTAAAATAATTAAATGTACATCATTTCATTTTTCATTAATGCCTTTGGTGTACAAAATTTCAAGCATCAATATTCAATTGGCGATTAGTGTCTTAGATTTACCAATAATTTTTAGTTGGCGCTGAATCCTTAACACTCGTATGTGATTTGCAATGCCATAATGGAATATATATACGTTCTTAGCGATTCCTACGCTAAGGTTCTAACTCTCGAAGACCAAACATTACTGCAAACTCCTACTGGCCATGGGTATGTATTGCAATGCGTAAGTATACTTGCACGACCGTAGGTCGGTAATGTCTTTGAGGTTTGAGCCAAAGGTACTCCTGAAGCCTGTGGTAACTGGATGGGGAGGGCCCACGTAAAATAAACGGTGGTTGGTACGCGTGCACTTTTCTCCAAAACCATATGGAATATTCAGCTGAAGTTTAGCACACTTACTGAACTATAATAGAACTTCATTTCCATGTAGGCAATTTCCAGTATTATTAATACTTTTCAATTTTCACTGTTGTTAACTTCACATCCGAAAGAGAAAAATAGAACATATAATACTATAAATATTTGAAAAATCATAACTGCTGTGCCAAAAAACCTAGGGAGAATTCTTTACATAGAATGTATCTTATATATGAGTCAAAACAGCATACAAAATCACATTGTAATATCTACTCCTGTTTTCTAAAAAAAGTGAGATTTATATTTTTTTGAATTTCAAAAATTTTTGGAGCCTAAATGAATCCAAAATTGTTCCGAAATTTTTTAAAATAAGGTAACATAATTGGAAAAGGGTAAGGTTTTATCCCATCAAATTTCATACCACTAGAGTTAAAACTTCATGATTTATTTCAGTTTCTTTGAAGCATTGCATTTACATTGACATCTCCCCCTAAAGTCACTACAACTATTCGGTTTATTATTTTTGGCACTGGACGTACTGTCCGTCCACCAACTTAAGACCCGTGGCAGAAATGCAATCAGTCAGCTGGAGACAGCTTGCCTCTGCATGAACGGCAATAGTGCCAACCTACTACTGACCCGTACGATTTCACAATTGAAACTAAACGAAAGTAGCAGTGAGTAACCATAGCGGGAATAACATGGTGCTGAGTTGGCAATACCTACAGCGGCACGTCCACTCAATCAACGCAGCTGGAATGCCTCTCCTCTTCCCTTCAGCCCCCTAAGACCATGAGCTGGTGGACGGACAGTATGTTGGCTCACGTCCAAAGGGACGAATACCCTCCACTTTTTAGAGAGATGCTCTTGCTTTTGTACGAATTGATTTGATGGCTTCCACAATCTGGTGTGGGTAAACATACACACATCAAAAAAAGTTTTGCATCACCTCGGTTCCAAGAGTTCCGGAACCGTTAAATACAAAGGGAATAGAGATCAACACAAACAACATTTCAGCTCGTTTTATTGCTCATGAGACCCACACATTGGATGTTGTACCATCATACAGCTAGACTTTCAGCATTTGTGGTACAGATTGCAGTACACTCCACTACCTCTAATACCCAGTAGCACGTCCTCTTGCATTGATGCATGCCTGTATTCGCCGGTGCATACTATCCACAAGTTCATCAAGACACTGTTGGTCCAAATTGTCCCACTCCTCAACGACAATTCGGCGTAAATCTCTCAGAGTGGTTGGTGGGTCAAGACGTCCATAAACAGCCCTTTTCAACATATCCCAGGCATGTTCGATAGGGTTCATGTCTGGCGAACATGCTGGCCACTGTAGTCGAGCGATGTCGTTATCTTGAAGGAACGCATTCACAAGATGTGCACGATGAGGTCGAGAATTGTCGTCCATGAAGACAAATGCCTCTCCAATATTCTGCCGATATGGTTGCACTATGGGTCGGAGGATGTCATTCAGGTATCGTAAAGCCGTTTCGGAGCCTTCCATGACCACCAGTGGCGTACGTCGGCCCCACATAATGCCACCCCAAAACATCAGGGAACCACCACCTTGCTGCACTCGCTGGACAGTGTGTCTAAGACGTTCAGCCTGACCAGGGTGCCTCCAAACACGTCTCCGACGATTGTCTGGTTGAAGGCATATGCGACACTCATCGGTGAAGAGAACGTGATGCCAATTCCGTGGGGTCCATTCAGCATGTTGTTGGGCCCATCTGTACCGCGCTGCATGGTGTCGGGGTTGCAAAGCTGGACGTCGGGAGTGAAGTTGCGCATCATGCAGCCTATTGCGCACAGTTTGAGTTGAAACACGACGTCCTGTGGCTGAACGAAACGCATTATTCAACATGGTGGCATTGCTGTCAGGGTTCCTCCGAGCGGCAATCCGTAAGTAGCGGTCATCCACTACAGTAGTAGCCCTTGGGCGGCCTGAGCGAGGCCTGTCATCGACAGTTCCTGTATCTCTGTACCTCCTCCATGTCCGAACAACATCGCTTTGGTTCACTCTGAGACGCCTGGAAACTTCCCTTGTTGAGAGCCCTTCTTGACACAAAGTAACAATGCGGACGCGATCGAACTGCGGTATTGACCTTCTAGGCATGGTAGAACTACAGACAACATGAGCAGCGTACCTTCGTCCTGGTGGAATGACTGGAACTGATCGGCTGTCGTACCCCCTCCGTCTTATAGGCCCAGCTCATGCATGGTTGTTTACATCTTTGAGCAGTTTTAGTGACATCTATGAACAGTCAAAGGGACTGTATCTTGGATACAATATACACAGTCAACGTCTATATGCCGGAGATCTGGGAACCGAGGTGATGCAAAACTTTTTTGATGTGTGTACATAAAGAAACATTTTTAATGGGCAGGGGGGGGGGGGGTGTAGTTAATGACGATTTTCTCAAGCGCATTGCTAAGGGAACACAAGATATTTATCGGTCTAAGGGGAGATGTCAGTGTAAATGTCATTTTTGGATTTATTTTTTATCAATTAGTAATTTTCATTAATGCCTTTGGTGTACAAAATTTCAAGCATCAATATTCAATTGCCGTTTAGTGTCTTAGATTTACCAATAATTTTTAGTTGGCGCTGAAACCTTAACACTCGTATGTGATTTGCAATGCCATAATGGAATATATATACGATCTTAGCGATTCCTACGATAAGGTTCCAACTCTCGAAGACCAAACATTACTGCAAACTCCTACTGGCCATGGGTATGTATTGCAATGCGCAAGTATACTTGCACGACCGTAGGTCGGTAATGTCTTTGAGGTTTGAGCCAAAGGTACTCCGGAAGCCTGTGGTAACTGGATGGGGAGGGCCCACGTAAAATAAACGGAGGTTGGTACGCGTGCACTTTTCTCCAAAACCATATGGAATATTCAGCTGAAGTTTAGCACACTTACTGAACTATAATAGAACTTCATTTCCATGTAGGCAATTTCCAGTATTTCAATTTTCACTGTTGTTAACTTCACATCCGAAAGAGAAAAAAAGAACATATAATACTATAAATATTTGAAAAATCATAACTGCTGTGCCAAAAAACCTAGAGAGAATTCCTTACATAAAATGTATCTTATATATGAGTCAAAACAGCATACAAAATCACATTGTAATATCTACTCCTGTTTTCATAAAAAAGTGAGATTTAATTTTTTTTAATTTCAAAAATTTTTGGAGCCTAAATGAATCCAAAATTGTTCCGAAATTTTTTAAAATAAGGTAACATAATTGGAAAAGGGTAAAGTTTTATCCCGTCAAATTTCATACCACTAGAGTTAAAACTTCATGATTTATTTCAGTTTCTTTGAAGCATTGCATTTACATTGACATCTCCCCCTAAAGTCACTACAACTAGTCGGTTTATTATTTTTGGCACTGGACGTACTGTCCGTCCACCAGCTTAAGAACCGTGGCAGAAATGCAATCAGTCAGCTGGAGACAGCTTACCTCTGCATGAACGGCAATAGTGCCAACCTACTACTGACCCGTACGATTTCACAATTGAAACTAAACGAAAGTAGCAGTGAGTAACCATAGCGTGAATAACATGGTGCTGAGTTGGCAATACCTACAGCGGCACGTCCACTCAATCAACGCAGCTGGAATGCCTCTCCTCTTCCCTTCAGCCCCCTAAGACCATGAGCTGGTGGACGGACAGTATGTTGGCTCACTTCCAAAGGGACGAATACCCTCCACTTTGTAGAGAGATGCTCTTGCTTTTGTACGAATTGATTTGATGGCTTTCACAATCTGGTGTGGGTAAACATACATAAAGAAACATTTTTCATGGGCAAGGGAGGGGGGGGGGGGATGTGTAGTTAATGACGGTTTTCTCAAGCGCATTGCTAAGGGAACACAAGATATTTATCGGTCTAAGGGGAGATGTCAGTGTAAATGTCATTTTTGGATTTATTTTTTATCAATTAGTAATTTTCATTAATGCCTTTGGTGTACAAAATTTCAAGCATCAATATTCAATTGGCGTTTAGTGTCTTAGATTTACCAATAATTTTTAGTTGGCCCTGAAACCTTAACACTCGTATGTGATTTGCAATGCCATAATGGAATATAGGTTATGTTATAAAAAACAAAAAACAACACTCACTGTTTACTTCCTAAGTGCCGGAAACTCTGCTCAAATCTGCGATCAAAGTGCTACGTCAGTCTACCAACAAACATCAGCGAGAAAGTTATTGTGCCAGTTCAGTTCAGTTCAGCGACTTATTATTATCATCTGTGATGTCGAGTGAATCACCTCCGCCGCCTATAAGTGGAAGGCGTGCGAGTATCTTCGACCCTCCTGAGTTGAATCAAATGGAGCAGACCCAGATCAAATGTGCACGAAGACCAGAAGATTCTATCAGCCCTGACCATCAACGGAAGCGAGTATGTGGCAATGAATCCAGATCATCAGGATCCACGTCTACCACACCAGACACAGGTACACCTAGTGGCATTGAATTCTTGCCCACGACTGCTCAATCTCCAAATACAGACTTTCCATCATTCCCACAACCAGCAGTACCTACATACATGCCAGGCAACCTTCGCAGTTTCGCTGAGATGGCAAAAAATCCAGCCTTGCACCCGCAAGTACGTCAAAGAAGCCAGGTGACACCATGCCCCATTCCACCGGCCCAATTTTATATTGTCAAACTAACGAATCTGGATCTTGCTAAGGCAAACCCTCGCTCTTTATACACGATCATATCTTCCTTCACCCCCGACCTCCAATCATACCAACTTGAACTCCAGAAAACTAAAGAGGGCTATAATATCAAAACAGCGCAGCCATTCTACCACCATCTGGTACACACAATAGGACTAGCCCAATTTGGACCTCGCACGCAGGCCACCAATTTATCCAACCTTCAACCTTCCCGCCCCTATGCCCCCCCTTCCCGCCCCACCCCCCTACTATCAGTGGTGGTATACGGAGTCGACCAGCTGTACACGGATGATGAAGTGGCCCAACAACTAACCCAACAAGGACATACCATCTTCAGAGCCATCCGCATTAAAAACAACGCGGGACCCACGACTCTCGTCAGAATCCTAAGCCGGGACACTGCCACTCTGGATGCACTTCTGAGAGACGGGGCATTAATTTATGCTAGGCGTCACCGCGTTGAGCCTTCCCGCGCTTCAGGCCCTCAAAGGATGAGGTGCGAGAAATGCCAACGCTATGATCATGCTCCAGGAGCACCTTGTGTGCAACCCCAGGTATGTGGCATATGCAGTTTGGACCACCCAACATCTTTGTGTAATAACCGTGCAAACCCAAAATGTGTAAACTGTACCCTTCCCCATCCAGCCTTCAGCTATAAGTGTAAAAACCGACCCCCCCCCCCCCCCAACTCCTGCCGAACCAGAAACCGTCATCCCAGTGATCTCCCAAGACCTCCCCACCCCTGCTCCTTCTTCTACCCTCCCCTCCCCTAGTACAGAAAATATTATTAGGTTCATGTCCATGGTATTGCAAAACTGTCTCCCATTCCACCGTCCCCTCATCACCCAGCACATTCAAATGGCAGCCCGGCTGGTGTTCCATACCCACGTAGATATTGCTTATGCGGGGAATAGAATGCATTATGCATTCTTCCCCCTTGCCAGTGCTCCCCCTATAAGCTAAGATGACTTTACAAATTTACTATGATAACATCCGTTCTCTGCGTGCCAACCGGGTCACCTTTGAGTTTGCCATCAATCAGCACTCCCCGGAAATTTTTATTCTAAATGAAACTTTTCTCAACCTTATCCAACAGCTGCACTTGCCCCCGTTCACTATCTATCGTGCAGATAGGCTGTCTGGTGCGGCTCGGGGAGGTGTAGCAGTTGGAGTACACCGTAAGTTAACAGTCAAACAGCATTTCTATAATTGGCCACGCAACTTTTCAGAATATCTCATTCTGGAAATTTTCGCGCCATCCAAAACATTTACCATAGTCACTCTTTATTTATCACCTCGAACCCCTCCTCCTATAGATTTTTTACAACATATCGATCGTACCTTCACCAATTACATACTAGCCGCCGATATCAATATAAATTCATACAATGTAACAGATAATAACAATTTTCAAAACTTGCTACGTCAGACCCGAGGAGTGCTGGTTCCCTTCCCAGCGCATACTATTCCACACACAAATTCAACCCCGGATGTCATCCTCATGCCTCCCACCCTCTGTGCTAACCCTGAAGTCAAACTCCTACCTCATAACGGAAGCGACCATCTTCCTGCACTCATATCCATACCAAACATATTTCCCCGTTCAACAGACTCAAATCGTCCCCCTCCCACCCGTCAATATAAGAAAACCAACTGGAACGCCTACCGAAACACCATCACCTCACTCCTAGAGACAACCACACCACCAACCTCCCTTCCCAATCTCCAAACCCTTATAGTAGAAGCAGAATCTGCTCTCCTGACTGCCGATCGCCTTCATATCCCTCGCCATTCCCGCCATCCAACTAAACCGCCATTACCTCCAAAAGCCTTGAAACTCCTCCGTCTCTCCCATGACTATTACCGTACATATATCCGCACTCGTGACCCGGCTGACCTACACCAACATCGACTTCACCATCGCCATGCCAAATCATATATAAAAGCTATAAAACGCAAATACTGGACTAATACCTGTACGCGACTCTCTGATACCCCCGATGCCTCCAAATTTTGGCCTACGTTCCGACGACTGACGAAGACCCAACCTCCTTCCCCTACATATCCTATACGATCAGATAACATAGTGCCAACTTCATTTCAAGAAAAAGCCAACATGTTTGCTACCCATTTCCACTCTGTCTTTTCCCCCGTCCAAAATCCTAAATTCTGTAATCCAAATGATCTACTTATCCATCGATTAAACAACCCAATCCACACTCCCGACCTCCTCCCCTCATTCGATCACTTTCCCCAAATTCAATACGATCACCCTCTAAACCACCCTATCACTCCAAAGGAAATCAACCGTATCCTACACCGACGTAAAACAACCGCACCAGGGACCGACACGCTTACATACAGACATGTTCAAGAAGCCCCCCTCCCCTTTCTCCATATTCTTTGTCTCATATACAATACCATGTTATATACCGGCTTTTACCCAGCCCACTGGTGCAAAGCCTCTATTCAACTATTCTTAAAACCCAACAAACCCCCCTCCGACCTACACTCTTACCGTCCCATCAGCCTACTCCCTGTACTCTCCAAAATATTTGAACTTATCCTTGCCCGTCGTATGTCCACCTATCTGGAAACCCTACACCTCATCCCAGAGTCCCAAGCCGGTTTTCGCAAACGACGATCAACCCAGGATCACCTATTTCACCTCACTTCCTCAATTAACGCTTACCTCAAACCTGGACACACAGCCGCTCTCATATGCCTTGACATTGAAAAAGCCTTCGATACAGTATATCTACCAGTTCTTATGTTCAAACTCCGTCATCTCTCCCTCCCCCCCTCTATTATTCGACTCATCTACAACTTTCTACACTATCGCACCGCCTACATCCGTTTGCGCAATGCACATTCCTATGTTTTCCCTCTCAGAGCCGGCGTCCCACAGGGATCGCCCCTTTCACCCCTTCTCTATCTCCTCTTCACACACGACATACCCCACCCTCCCACTCCCTTACGCCTCTACCAGTTCGCAGACGATTTAGCAATACTCGGCCTAGCACCTACAGCCCCCCGCCTTACCAGACTCCTACAAGCTTACCTAGATAGACTTCAAGACTGGTTTAACATCTCCCACATTACTGTTAACCCTCGTAAAACCCAATTCATCGTCTTCCGTCGAAAAGCCCGCATTTGCCGACCACGCAACAAAATCCAACTCACCCTTCACTCCCTTCCCCTTATTGAAACAAACATCATAACCTACCTAGGCATCACCTTTCAAAATAATTTTAAATGGAATCACCACCTCCAAAACATCTATCGCCGTGCCTATCACCGGCTAGCAGCCACCCGGAAACTTAAAGGCCACACCTGGGGCCTCAAAGCCCCCCAAATCCTACAGATCTACCAGACTTTCATCCGCCCCGTCCTTCTCTACGCTTCGATATCCTGGATCACCGCAGACCCCCCTCTTTATTTTAATCTTTGTAAACTAGACAGACATGCCCTTCGCCTAGCCCATTACCTCCCCTACGATACACCTTCAGCAGACTTCACAGCCCTGTATTCCTTTCTGCCTATCCTTGCAACTATTCATAAACTCCGCCTCAAATATTTAACCAAAGCTAGTATAGATAACTTACCTTTCTTCACAGAAGCCCTCACCATCTCACCCCTTGCCCAAGCTATCCTCGACGACAACCGCACCCCAGCAAATTCGCACCTATTCCCACCGCCAATCACCTAACTTCCATGAATGTACCCTACTAAACTAATACCCCTCCCCCAGCCCACTATCTATCAATATCAACCTCCCCTTTTTGTTAAAATATAAAAATACACACTTTGGGTTGGCGACCTTTCGGTCATTTGGAAGCTCAGTGAGCCATAGGCATACAGCCTGCTCAAACATACGTCCTACAACTGTATTGCCACATCTCTGTACCATTTTCTTATATATATTTACATTTTCTTTTCTTTCTTTATGCCCACTGAAATGCTCCGTCTCCAGAAAATAGTGAAACCACCGTCAAGTCACACAACAACCAGTGAAGTGAATATATGCCGTAATAATCTGTGAGAGCCAAGTGTCTAATGATACTACATGAAAATACGTGTGAAACAGAAATTGTGTAATAATGTAATAAGAAAGACACTACTCTGCAATGACAGAAAACATTATACCAAAGAAAAGAACTAAAACCATCATTTAATGTTGAGTTAAAATTGTAAACTGTTTACCTTTGTATAACCATTGTCAAATTTCTCATTATGTATGTACATTGTTTGTGACAAATAAACGGGGGACTAGCAGGATACCGGCCCGAGAGGGGTGCGGTGTGATGGGGGGCCCTCCCTGGGGGGCTGTTTTGTTGGTTGGGGTGACCTCTGCGCCATCCTTATTCAACCCATACGTACGTCATGACGTACACCCACAATAAGAAAATACATTTCAATAATTAAATTCATAAGGCCTAAGGGCTACTAGTCTAGCCGATGGCCCGCCTGCTGCCGCGCTTCGCGCGGAAGCAGGAATCGAAATAACAATTGTTTGAGTTGAGTTTGAGAAAAAAACAAGGCATCACTGTGTTATTTAAAAAAAGACAAAAAATGCATGCATTATTCCAATTAATTCCAAGTGAAACAGTTTATGAATTATTCACAAAACTTTATTCTTAATTTCCCAGAACTTACCAATGTTTAACTAAGTGTGCACTTTTCTCCAAAACCATATGGAATATTCAGCTGAAGTTTAGCACACCTACTGAACTATAATAGAACTTCATTTCCATGTAAGCAATTTCCAGTATTATTAATACTTTTCAATTTTCACTGTTGTATATGCGCAAGTATACTTGCACGACCGTAGGTCGGTAATGTCTTTGAGGTTTGAGCCAAAGGTACTCCTGAAGCCTGTGGTAACTGGATGGGGAGGGCCCACGTAAAATAAACGGTGGTTGGTACGCGTGCACTTTTCTCCAAAACCATATCGAATATTCAGCTGAAGTTTAGCACACTTACTGAACTATAATAGAACTTCATTTCCATGTAGGCAATTTCCAGTATTATTAATACTTTTCAATTTTCACTGTTGTTAACTTCACATCCGAAAGAGAAAAATAGAACATATAATACTATAAATATTTGTAAAATCATAACTGCTGTGCCAAAAAACCTAGAGAGAATTCCTTACATAGAATGTATCTTATATATGAGTCAAAACAGCATACAAAATCACATTGTAATATCTACTCCTGTTTTCTAAAAAAAGTAATATTTATATTTCTTTGAATTTCAAAAATTTTTGGAGCCTAAATGAATCCAAAATTGTTCCGAATTTTTTTTAAATAAGGTAACATAATTGGAAAAGGGTAAGGTTTTATCCCATCAAATTTCATACCACTAGAGTTAAAACTTCATGATTTATTTCAGTTTCTTTGAAGCATTGCATTTACATTGACATCTCCCCCTAAAGTCACTACAACTATTTGGTTTATTATTTTTGGCACTGGACGTACTGTCCGTCCACCAGCTTAAGACCCGTGGCAGAAATGCAATCAGTCAGCTGGAGACAGCTTGCCTCTGCATGAACGGCAATAGTGCCAACCTACTACTGACCCGTACGATTTCACAATTGAAACTAAACGAAAGTAGCAGTGAGTAACCATAGCGGGAATAACATGGTGCTGAGTTGGCTATACCTACAGCGGCACGTCCACTCAATCAACGCAGCTGGAATGCCTCTCCTCTTCCCTTCAGCCCCCTAAGACCATGAGCTGGTGGACGGACAGTATGTATGCTCACGTCCAAAGGGACGAATACCCTCCACTTTGTAGAGAGATGCCCTTGCTTTTGTACGAATTGATTTGATGGCTTCCACAATCTGGTGTGGGTAAACATACATAAAGAAACATTTTAATGGGCAGGGGGGGGGGGGGGTGTAGTTAATGACGATTTTCTCAAGCGCATTGCTATGGGAACACAAGATATTTATCGGTCTAAGGGGAGATGTCAGTGTAAATGTCATTTTTGGATTTATTTTTTATCAATTAGTAATTTTCATTAATGCCTTTGGTGTACAAAATTTCAAGCATCAATATTCAATTGGCGTTTAGTGTCTTAGATTTACCAATAATTTTTAGTTGGCGCTGAAACCTTAACACTCGTATGTGATTTGCAATGCCATAATGGAATATATATACGATCTTAGCGATTCCTATGATAAGGTTCTAACTCTCGAAGACCAAACATTACTGCAAACTCCTACTGGCCATGGGTATGTATTGCAATGCGCAAGTATACTTGCACGACCGTAGGTCGGTAATGTCTTTGAGGTTTGAGCCAAAGGTACTCCTGAAGCCTGTGGTAACTGGATGGGGAGGGCCCACGTAAAATAAATGGTGGTTGGTACGCGTGCACTTTTCTCCAAAACCATATGGAATATTCAGCTGAAGTTTAGCACACTTACTGAACTATAATAGAACTTCATTTCCATGTAGGCAATTTCCAGTATTATTAATACTTTTCAATTTTCACTGTTGTTAACTTCACATCCGAAAGAGAAAAAAAGAACATATAATACTATAAATATTTGAAAAATCATAACTGCTGTGCCAAAAAACCTAGAGAGAATTCCTTACATAGAATGTATCTTATATATGAGTCAAAACAGCATACAAAATCACATTGTAATATCTACTCCTGTTTTCTAAAAAAAGTGAGATTTATATTTTTTTGAATTTCAAAAATTTTTGGAGCCTAAATGAATCCAAAATTGTTCCGAAATTTTTTAAAATAGGGTAACATAATTGGAAAAGGGTATAGTTTTATCCCATTAAATTTCATACCACTAGAGTTGAAACTTCATGATTTATTTCAGTTTCTTTGAAGCATTGCATTTACATTGACATCTCCCCCTAAAGTCACTACAACTAGTCGGTTTATTATTTTTGGCACTGGACGTACTGTCCGTCCACCAGCTTAAGAACCGTGGCAGAAATGCAATCAGTCAGCTGGAGACAGCTTACCTCTGCATGAACGGCAATAGTGCCAACCTACTACTGACCCGTACGATTTCACAATTGAAACTAAACGAAAGTAGCAGTGAGTAACCATAGCGTGAATAACATGGTGCTGAGTTGGCAATACCTACAGCGGCACGTCCACTCAATCAACGCAGCTGGAATGCCTCTCCTCTTCCCTTCAGCCCCCTAAGACCATGAGCTGGTGGACGGACAGTATGTTGGCTCACTTCCAAAGGGACGAATACCCTCCACTTTGTAGAGAGATGCTCTTGCTTTTGTACGAATTGATTTGATGGCTTTCACAATCTGGTGTGGGTAAACATACATAAAGAAACATTTTTCATGGGCAGGGGGGGGGGGGGGTGTAGTTAATGACGGTTTTCTCAAGCGCATTGTTAAGGGAACACAAGATATTTATCGGTCTAAGGGGAGATGTCAGTGTAAATGTCATTTTTGGATTTATTTTTTATCAATTAGTAATTTTCATTAATGCCTTTGGTGTACAAAATTTCAAGCGTCAATATTCAATTGGCGTTTAGTGTCTTAGAATTACCAATAATTTTTAGTTGGCGCTGAAACCTTAACACTCGTATGTGATTTGCAATGCCATAATGGAATATAGGTTATGTTATAAAAAAACAAGGCAGGAATTTATCATAAGATACTCAGAAGCGTGTCATTCTGACGGATTTTCGTGAAACGGTCGCGAGTGCGAATACCGAAGTATCGTAGTGTTGTGAGGAGTATTGTTGCCAACAATATTAGTGGCAAAAATTAAAAACTAAAAATTTTTTTCTTCATACTCTCGACCAAAAGTGAAGTGTTTAGTGAAGTTTAATTATTATTTCAAGAAAACCAGTGCTACCAACCTTCATAAAAACAAACCAAGTGACTGAAAACCAGCTTTAGACTTCAAATTTGTGACAATCTAAACTTACAGTGACGACGAACAATTACTTAAATATATATTTCTACTTCAACCGATTTACAAAGAAACAGTGACTAAAACAGCAGTTCGAATCAAGACAAGCCCCATGGAGGGCGACGGGCCGATCCCGTTGTGTAACCAATATTCCTTACTATCAGAGACCATTCCTGCACCCAAGAAACGACAAAAAAAACGACGATCACGGGGTTCGAAATCCGACTCCCTGTCAACTCCTACATCCATAGACTATAAAAAATCAAGGGAGTCCAGCGACTCCGAAGAGCAACCTCCATCAAGGCACTCTGCCAGAGCCAGACGAATGCAGACTTCAGATGCCAGCAGTGACCAACCCCAATCCTGCCAACCATCCAGCAGCATGCAGCGTAAGGTAGTAGCCGAAGATTTTCCACCTTTTGTTCTATCTTCCTCCACATCTTATCCACCACTCACAACCTGTACGGTTACAGTATCTTCTAAACCCTCCCCTCCCATAAATACCGTTCCCTACTCCACTGTAGCGGCCAACACAAATCCATCTCCTCAACCTACTCTTTCTAATCAACCTTCAATTTACCATGTCTCTCCACCAATCACTCCTGAACCCTCACAATCTGTTCCGAATTTATATGTATCCCCACTCAGTACTCCTTCATCGCAATTCCATTATCCATCAACTCAACCCTTTTCCTCTTCAAATTCCATGGCCACTCCTCAAACGGTAGCGTACAACTATCTTGGACATACCTACCATCTTCCTTCGTCCAATCCTCAATATTCTCCTCAATCCCATCCTCAACCATCTCCTCAGCCCCATCCTCAACCTTATCCTCAACCCTATCCTCAGCCCCATCCTCAAAATTATCCTCAGCCTACAATTAACTTCTCATCTCGATCATCAATTCAACCCTCTCCTGCCATCAACCGTCCCATCCCCTCAACTACTTCTTCTTCTTCTCCTACCCCTACTAATGAATCTATCTTCACATACCGTCTTTTTAACTTCACGGAGCCCCGGCCTGAACCGCGCCGCATCTCGGCCATTCTCCGCACCTTCCTACCGGCCAGCTCCATTACCCAAATCATCCCCCAACCTCATGCCATCATCTTGAAAACCAAAGGTGATGCCAGGGAGGTGTTAATTCACAAGATGGGCTTAGCTCGCTTAGGCGAACAAGTGGCCATGGAACCTCTTCCTACACGTTCCCCAAAACTTCCATCCCTTCGCCGTGAACCCCTTCTATCTGTCGTGATTCGTGGAGTTGATACCTCCTACACAAATCAGGAAATCCACCAGGAACTCACCTACCATCTCCTAAACATCCATAAAATACTCCGAATTAATAGCGATCGTGGCCCTACTACCCTGGTGCGTGTCCTCTCAGCAGACCGTGCTTCCATAGACAAGCTACTAGCTGAAGGCGCCTTTCTATACTGGCAACACCACCGTGTGGAACCATCCAGAACCTCCACTCCTGCTCCTCTCCGATGTGATCGTTGCCAAACTTATAATTCTCATTCAACAGACCACTGCCCCATGCGTCAGCCAATCTGTGCCCATTGTAGTCAAGCTCATCCCACTCGTAGCTGCCCCAACCTCTCACTCCCACCCAAATGCACTCAGTGCCAGGGTTCCCACCCAGCCTACTCTCCCCATTGTCCAAACCGCCCAACAGTTGACGTATCAAAACCTCAATTTACCGCCCCTGTCCGCACCGTAGATCCCATCACACCCCCTCAATCATCCGTCTCCCCTGCTCCACCTTCTATTGAAGACATGATTCGCTTCACAGCAATCTGTCTTCAAAATCTATTACCCTTCGACCGCCCCCGGGTGCTGGAAATACTACATTTTGCTGCCCGTACAACTTTTGGCCTTAATATGCAAGCCACCACCTCGGGCCAAAAGGTCCACTTCCATTTCAGGCCAATGGAAATTTAATTATGGCTAATACATTAGGAAATGGAATGTGTTCCGTACGCGTGCTCTACTTCAACATTTGTTCCCTGAAATCCAACCGCCACTTCTTAGACATTTTACTTCAGCGCTACACTCCCGCTATCTTCCTCTTAAATGAAACTTTCCTCAATCCTCGACTCCATCCTGTTTTTCCAAATTACACATTATATCGTGCCGATCGCCCTCATGAATCCAGAGGGGGAGTAGCCATTGGCGTTCACAAATTATTCCCTTCACGTCTACTTCAACCTCAACACTTTCTACATGTTCCTGAATTTCTCACTGTCATGGTGCATCTCCCTTCGAACCCTGTCATTCTCTCCACTGCTTATAGTCCTCCCCGTTCTCAACCTCCCATAGATTATATTAACTTCATAGACTCAACATTTAAACACTTCATCTTTGCTGGAGATATTAATATTAACTCTCTATATGCCCATGACAGGGACCTCCTACAGGATTACTTAGACACTATGAATGGTGAACGTGTGGCTTTACCCCCTCACACCATCGTGAGAACGCAGAGCACTCCCGAAATAGCCTTAGTATCCTCTTCCCTATCCCGTAACACGTCAATTAAACTACTCGGCCTCTACGGTAGTGACCATCAACCCTTCCTCATTACAATTCCCTCACTTAATTTCCATCAACCCTCACCTCCTCCTTCCTTCATGAGAAGTAATTTCAATAAAGCAGACTGGGAAGCCTACCGCTGCAGTATTACTGAACTCCTTGCTACTGCCACAATCCCACAGAACAATGAACAGCTGTCTGCTTTGATATCTTTGCTGGAGGCATCTATATCTGTCTCAGCTCGACGCCACATTCCCATAACTAAAGTCACTCCAAGAAAGCCGCCTATTCCACCCAAGGCACTCCAACTTCTTAATTTATCAAGGAGCTATTATAGGGCCTACTGCCAGACTAATGACCCAGACTTACTCACGAGACATAGACAATACCAACGACATGTTCGGTCCTATCTTAAAGCTATTAAGAAAAAGAAGTGGATTGACGCTTGCTCCAATCTAGCTAAGGAATCTACAGCTCGGCCTTTCTGGAAAACATTTAAAAATCTTACTGGGCAAAATACCAAGGAATGCCTTTTTCCCATCAGAGGGCCAAACGGTTTCCCATTCACTGACCAAGACAAAGCTGAGACTTTTGCCGACTACTTCACTAACGTCTACAGTGACCAACCTAATACTCGACACAATTACTCAGACTACAGAACCGTGAGCAAACAAACTAATCCAAAACTTCCTTCTCTGACCCCCAGCTTTGACCATCTCCCGACTTTAGATCCCGAATCACCACTGAACCAACCCATTACTTCTGAAGACATACGATTCCAGCTAGCTAAAAGACGCAATACGGCCCCTGGGACAGATAAGGTGTCCTACGCTCATATCAAACAAGCGCCACCCATCTTCATCCATTTCCTAGCCATCGCCTACACTTTTATTCTTTATACTGGTAGCTTCCCCTCTCATTGGAAGACAGCTAAAATAATTCTCTTCCCTAAGGTAGGCAAACCTCCTTCCCTCCTTTCCTCCTATCGACCGATAAGCCTCCTCTCTGTTTTCTCTAAATTATTTGAAGCTATTATCGCCTCTCGCCTCTACAATTTCCTTAACTCACAAAACATATTTCCCCCAACTCAAGCAGGTTTTAGACCAAAATTTTCTACACAATCCCAGCTTTTCCGTATGACTAGTCTCCTCACCCCCCACTTTAACAAGGGCTATCCTGCAGCCCTACTACTCCTTGATCTGGAAAAGGCCTTCGATCTCGTGTGGCAACGAGGGCTTATATATAAATTACAGAAACTTAACCTTCCCTCCTCGATTGTCCGCTTGCTCAGTAATTTCTTACTGAACAGGCGAGCATTCATCCATCTCCGCTCTGCCTCCTCACACATCTTCTCCCTCTATTCAGGTGTTCCGCAAGGTTCTCCTATCTCCCCACTTCTCTACATCATCTACGCTCATGATATGCCACAACCGAACAAATATTCACACCTCTTCCAGTTCGCAGATGATACAGCCATTTTATCCTTTGCCAACAACACCACCACTCTTGCCAATAGAATGCAATCCTATCTCGATACACTTCTCGCCTGGTTTTCTAAATGGCATCTCTCAGTGAATACGGACAAAACCAAACTCCTACTATTTAAAGCCCGAGACAACCATTTTCGTCCTTTCCGTATTTCAATCTTCCAAGAAGCCATTCTCCCATCCCGTCAGGCTGTGTATCTGGGGGTTACATTAGATATAAATCTCTCTTGGCGCCCCCACATTAAAGAAATGGCACGGAGAGCACGCTTGCGGATAGCACTCCTCAAACGTCTTCGTGGGGTAACGTGGGGCCTTTCCCCAATCCAAATTCTCAACACATACAAAGTCTTCATTCGTCCCATTCTGGACTATAGTTCATTGGCCTGGATTGGAGCGACCTTCCCTCAATATAGCATTTTAAAATCAGTAGAACATTTTGCTATCAAAATTGCATATGGCCTTCCGTTGAACCGCGACAGTAATCTGCTAGTATACCCCAAGACACTTCCATCATTTTTTCACCATCTTTTTAAAATCAGACTACGAGCCCTCCAGACATTAGTTTACAATCGACAGCCTCTGACTTACGACATTCTTATGACTTCCAGCGCCCGAGGGCCTACCAGGCACTCTAAGCCTCTTCCTCAAACCCTGGCACTACAGATCCTTAACCATGATATTCGGCCCAACAACTTCCATCTCATTCCTCCTGATACATATCCCCCCTAAATTTATTCATGCAATCATTTTTAGCCATTGAGACACAGATTGGCCGACACTTACTTTAAGTAAAGCTAATTACTCTCTACCAACTTACTCTGTGTAAATTTCTTTCAATTCAATCCTACCCTAAATTCTCCCTTCCTTTTTGGCAACGATCATACGACAAGACATCAAGGCATAAGGACTTCAAGACTTCAAGACACCACATTTTCAAGACTTCAAGAATTCAGTTTATTCCATACAATTTTTGCTACTAATCGATATATTTTATATTACTCTTTTTAAGCCTCAAGAAATTAATTTATTGTATGTCATTCTCTGTATTTTATATAAAATTATTGATCTCAATAAATAAGGGTCTTCCGGGGTCTTCCCTGGGGGGAGCGGGGCCTCGACTTGGGGCCGTCTTGTTGGTCGGGTAACCCCACCACCATAAATTCAATACCTCCAGGGCTGAAGATCGCCTTAGTTGCGATGGCGGCCAGTCCTCCGAAGTTGGGCATTTTGCCCTCCTTCGGAGGACAAAATGACCCAATTTTGATTTTTGTTTGATTTGAAAAAAACAAGGCATCACTGTGTTTTAAAAAAAAAGACAAAAAATGCATGCATTATTCCAATTAATTCCAAGTGAAACAGTTTATGAATTATTCACAAAACTTTATTCTTAATTTCCCAGAACTTACCAATGTTTAACTAAGTGTGCACTTTTCTCCAAAACCATATGGAATATTCAGCTGAAGTTTAGCACACTTACTGAACTATAATAGAACTTCATTTCCATGTAAGCAATTTCCAGTATTATTAATACTTTTCAATTTTCACTGTTGTATATGCGCAAGTATACTTGCACGACCGTAGGTCGGTAATGTCTTTGAGGTTTGAGCCAAAGGTACTCCTGAAGCCTGTGGTAACTGGATGGGGAGGGCCCACGTAAAATAAACGGTGGTTGGTACGCGTGCACTTTTCTCCAAAACCATATGGAATATTCAGCTGAAGTTTAGCACACTTACTGAACTATAATAGAACTTCATTTCCATGTAGGCAATTTCCAGTATTATTAATACTTTTCAATTTTCACTGTTGTTAACTTCACATCCGAAAGAGAAAAAAAGAACATATAATACTATAAATATTTGAAAAATCATAACTGCTGTGCCAAAAAACCTAGAGAGAATTCCTTACATAGAATGTATCTTATATATGAGTCAAAACAGCATACAAAATCACATTGTAATATCTACTCCTGTTTTCTAAAAAAAGTGAGATTTAATTTTTTTTGAATTTCAAAAATTTTTGGAGCCTAAATGAATCCAAAATTGTTCCGAAATTTTTTAAAATAAGGTAACATAATTGGAAAAGGGTATAGTTTTATCCCATCAAATTTCATACCACTAGAGTTAAAACTTCATGATTTATTTCAGTTTCTTTGAGCATTGCATTTACATTGACATCTCCCCCTAAAGTCACTACAACTAGTCGGTTTATTACTTTTGGCACTGGACGTACTGTCCGTCCACCAGCTTAAGAACCGTGGCAGAAATGCAATCAGTCAGCTGGAGACAGCTTGCCTCTGCATGAACGGCAATAGTGCCAACCTACTACTGACCCGTACGATTTCACAATTGAAACTAAACGAAAGTAGCAGTGAGTAACCATAGCGTGAATAACATGGTGCTGAGTTGGCAATACCTACAGCGGCACGTCCACTCAATCAACGCAGCTGGAATGCCTCTCCTCTTCCCTTCAGCCCCCTAAGACCATGAGCTGGTGGACGGACAGTATGTTGGCTCACTTCCAAAGGGACGAATACCCTCCACTTTGTAGAGAGATGCTCTTGCTTTTGTACGAATTGATTTGATGGCTTTCACAATCTGGTGTGGGTAAACATACATAAAGAAACATTTTTCATGGGCAAGGGGGGGGGGGGGGGATGTGTAGTTAATGACGGTTTTCTCAAGCGCATTGCTAAGGGAACACAAGATATTTATCGGTCTAAGGGGAGATGTCAGTGTAAATGTCATTTTTGGATTTTTTTTTATCAATTAGTAATTTTCATTAATGCCTTTGGTGTACAAAATTTCAAGCGTCAATATTCAATTGGCGTTTAGTGTCTTAGAATTACCAATACTTTTTAGTTGGCGCTGAAACCTTAACACTCGTATGTGATTTGCAATGTCATAATGGAATATAGGTTATGTTATAAAAAAAACAAGGCATCACTGTGTAATTTAAAAAAACACACAAAATGCATGCATTATTCCAATTAATTCCAAGTGAAACAGTTTATGAATTATTCACAAAACGTTATTCTTAATTTCCCAGAACTTACCAATGTTTAACTAAGTGTGCACTTTTCTCCAAAACCATATGGAATATTCAGCTGAAGTTTAGCACACTTACTGAACTATAATAGTACTTCATTTCCATGTAAGCAATTTCCAGTATTATTAATACTTTTCAATTTTCACTGTTGTATATGCGCAAGTATACTTGCACGACCGTAGGTCGGTAATGTCTTTGAGGTTTGAGCCAAAGGTACTCCTAAAGCCTGTGGTAATTGTTCCGAATTTTTTTTAAATCAGGTAACATAATTGGAAAAGGGTAAAGTTTTATCCCATCAAATTTCTACCACTAGAGTTAAATCTTCATGATTTATTTCAGTTCTTTGAAGCATTGCATTTACATTGACATCTCCCCTCGCCCCCTTTTTAAACCCAGATTGGTAAGAATTGAATATATTTAATTTATTTAGGTAGTCACATACTTGTTCATAAACTATTTTCTCAAGCGCATTGCTAAGGGACACAAGATATTTATCGGTCTAAGGGGAGATGTCAGTGTAAATGTCATGTTTGGATTTATTTTTTATCAATTAGTACAACTCATTGACAATACTTTCCACAAGTTTCATAATCCAATTCGCATCCTAAGTGCCAAAAAATAATTAAATGTACATCATTTCATTTTTCATTAATGCCTTTGGTGTACAAAATTTCAAGCGTCAATATTAAATTGGCGTGTAGTGTCTTAGATTTACCAATAATTTTTAGTTGGCGCTGAAACCTTAACACTCGTATGTGATTTGCAAACTCCTACTGGCCATGGGTATGTATTGCAATGCGCAAGTATGCATGCATTATTCTAATTAATTCCAAGTGAAACAGTTTATGAATTATTCACAAAACTTTATTCTTAATTTCCCAGAACTTACCAATGTTTAATTGAGTGTGTTCTTTTCTCCAAAACGATATGGAATATTCAGCTGAAGTTAAGCACACTTACTGAACTATAATAGAACTTCATTTCCATGTAAGCAATTTCCAGTATTATTAATACTTTTCAATTTTCACTGTTGTATATGCGCAAGTATACTTGCACGACCGTAGGTCGGTAATGTCTTTAAGGTTTGAGCCAAAGGTACTCCTGAAGCCTGTGGTAATTGTTCCGAACTTTTTTAAAATAAGGTAACATAATTGGAAAAGGGTAAAGTTTTATCCCATCAAATTTCATACCACTAGAGTTAAAACTTCATGATTTATTTCAGTTTCTTTGAAGCATTGCATTTACATTGACATCTCCCCTCGCCCCCCTTTTTAAACCCAGATTGGTAAGAATTGAATATATTTAATTTATTTAGCTAGTCACATACTTGTTCATGAACTATTTTCTCTAGCGCATTGCTAAGGGAACACAAGATATTTATCGGTCTAAGGGGAGATGTCAGTGTAAATGTCATTTTTGGATTTATTTTTTATCAATTAGTACAACTCGTTGACAATACTTTCCACAAGTTTCATAATTCAATTCGCATCCTAAGTGCCATAAAATAATTAAATGTACATCATTTCATTTTTCATTAATGCCTTTGGTGTACAAAATTTCAACCGGCAATATTCAATTGGCGTGTAGTGTCTTAGATTTACCAATAATTTTTAGTTGACGCTGAAACCTTAACACTCGTATGTGATTTGCAAACTCCTGCTGGCCATGGGTATGTATTGCAATGCGCAAGTCACTCTCTCACTGTGTTCTTCTATCTAGTGCTCTGGACCGTCACGATACATCAAAGTGCTACGAAATTCACCGCTCATCAGCCATTTTCAGCGAGGAAACTCTGGTCATCAGCACCTTCGTCTGCATTTTCCAGAATTTTCCAGAACATTCACGAGCTTACCAGATCATACGAGATAGTAACCATACGTCATGTCGGACCCCGGCAAACAGCCGGCACCTCAGAGACGGCTGTCGCAGAGCATATTCGATTCACCACCAACGCCAGAACATACCATGGAAACTCAACAGATAAAGTGCTCTCGCACTACATCGGACGCAGCAAACAGCCCTACTTCACAGGCCAAAAGAAAATGCGGCGATGAGATCTCTTCTGGCTCCACATATACATCGTCTTCAGCTCCAACTTCGGCAGAACCAACTGGGCCTTCGGTGAGTGGAATTGACTTCATGCCTTTTGAAAATCGTCAACTAGCACCACTTCAACTGCCAAACCTTCCACCACCAATGGCTATATCCACAGCTTCATATATGCCAGGCACTCTTCGCTCATACGCTGTGGCAGCCCAGAACCCAGCTCTACATCCTCAAGTTCGCCAGCGAAGCGTTATAAAACCAAACCCTCTTCCCTCACCTGCATTTTATGTCATCAAGCTTACCGACATTGACCTCGCTAAGGCAAACCCCCGCACCCTTTTCACAATCATTTCCTCCTTTACCCCTGACCTTGCCTCCTACCGCCTGGAGTTACAACGCACCCGCGAAGGGTATAATATCAAAACTGTAAAGCCCTTCTACCAGCACCTAACAAACACCATTGGTCTGGCACAGTTCGGCCCTCGTACCCGTGCCAAAAACCTATCCAACTTCCAGCCTTCACGCCCTAACCCCCCTCCCTACCGCCCTACCTCCCTCCTCTCGGTCGTCGCCTATGGTGTCGACCGGGAATACTCAGAAGAAGATGTCGCCCAGCAGCTCGGCCTTCAAGGACTTACCATCTTCCGTGTTGCCAGGATAAGGAACAACACTGGCCCAACCTCACTTGTCCGGATCCTCAGCCGTGACACCGGTTCTCTGGACGCTCTCCTCCGCGATGGGGCCATCATCTATGCCCGTCGTCATCGAGTGGAGCCATCCCGTGCAGCCGCCCCCCAGAGGATGCGATGCGATAAGTGTCAGCGATATGACCACGCCCCGGGAGCACCCTGTGTCCATGCTGAGGTATGTGGTATCTGCAGTCAGGAACACCCTACATCCTTGTGCCAAAACAGAACCTCCCCTAAATGTATCAATTGCTCCCTTCCTCATCCGGCCTTCAGTTTTAAATGTAAAAGCCGACCTGATCCCATTCCCACCCAGCCTGAAACCGTCGTACCAGTAGTTTCTCAAGACCTACCTACCCCAGCCCCTTCCTCCGCCCTTCCCACTCCTAGTACCGAAAACATCATTCGCTTCATAACCATGGTCCTACAGAACTGTCTCCCATTCCACCGTCCTCTTGTCCTCAACCAGGTTCAAATGGCGGCCCGGTTGATATTCAATACTCATTTAGACATAGCCTATGCGGGTAATAGGATGCATTTTGCATTCGTCCCGCTAGCGAGTGTTCCTCTTCTCAATTAATCATGTCGCTGAAAATATACTATGACAATATCCGCTCTGTCACCTCCAACCGGCCGACCTTTGAACTTTCCCTTTTAGAGCACTCCCCGGACATATTTATCCTCAACGAAACTTTCCTTGGTCCCTCCCACCGGCTGTGCCTCCCCCCGTATGTCGTCTACCGTGCGGATCGGCCGTACGGAGCGCGGCTTGCGGGCGGGGTAGCGGTCGGTGTCCATCGTAACCTTACAGTCAAACGTCATTTCTATACCTTTCCTCATCATTTCACAGAATACCTAATCCTTGAAATTTTTGCCCCCTCTAAGACGTTCACCGTAGCTACCCTTTATTTATCCCCAAAGACCCCTCCCCCTATTGCTTTCCTCCAATACCTTGATCGCACCTTTCCCAATTATTTTCTAGCAGCTGACATTAATATCAACTCCTACACTGTGCAAGACCAAACTAATTTCCATAATCTCCTTCATAGTATCCGTGGAGTGCTCGTTCCCTTTCCCACGCCCACAATACCCTCAACAAACTCTACCCCTGATGTTATGCTCATGTCCCCAACCTTAACCCCTCATCCTCTAGTCCGTATGCTTTCTTCTATTGGTAGTGACCATGTTCCAGCTCTGATCTCGATACCCCACATTTTTCCCCGCCCAGATGCCCCATACCGGCCCCCTCCTACTCGTCGTTTTACAAAGACCAACTGGTCTGAGTATCGAGCCACTGTTACTGATCTCCTTACCCCCCACACCTCCCCGACATCTCTACCAAATCTTCTCACACTAATCGCCGAAACTGAACATGCTCTCCTTACTGCCGACCGGCTTCATATCCCCCGCCACTCCAACCACCCTACCAAACCTCCTATACCCCCTAAGGCCCTTAACCTTTTACGCATAGCCCATGACTATTATCGGGCCTATCTCCGCACCCGAGATCCTGACACCCTCCGCCAACATCGTCGCCATCTCCGTCATGCCAAATCTTATATCCGTGCTATTAAACGCAAAACCTGGAACGATGCATGCACCCGTCTGGATGACACACCCGATCCTTCTAAATTCTGGTCTACCTTTCAACGCCTCACGAAGACTCGTTCATCCCACCCTACCTACCCCATTTATACCCCCACCTCAGTTCCCACTACTCCCCTCGAAAAGGCTAACCTTTTTGCATCTCACTACTACCATGTCTTCTCTCCAACCCACAACCCTCAATTCCAAAACCCAAATGATGTGCATATCCAACGTCTTTAAGACCCGAAACTTACACCTGACCTCCAACCTTCCTTCGCTCACTTTACAAACATTGATTACTCTCATCCTCTTAATCATCCCATTTCTCCTTCTGAAATCACATCAATTCTTCGCCATCGTAAAAACACTGCTCCAGGAACTGATACCATTACCTACCGGCACCTCCAAGCCGCTCCCCCCATCCTTACCCATGTTCTTTCCCTTATATATACCACCATGCTATACACCGGCTTTTATCCCACCCACTGGTGTAAAGCTTCCATCCTCCTTTTCCTGAAACCCCATAAAGCTCCCTCTGATATAAACTCCTACCGCCCCATAAGCCTTCTTCCAGTACTATCCAAACTATTCGAACTACTCCTTGCAAAACGAATCAGCTCCTATCTCGAACCTTTCCATTTACTACCCGAATCCCAAGCCGGCTTCCGTGCCCACCGATCGACGCAAGACCACCTTTTCCACTTAACCGCCTCATTGTCCGCTTTCATGAAACCTCGCCGCACTGCTGCTCTCATATGCCTCGATGTAGAGAAAGCTTTCGATAAGGTCTACCACCCCGTACTCTTATACAAACTCCGACATCTCCCCTTCCCCCCTTCCCTTATCCGTCTGATATATAATTTCTTATCACACCGTACAGCCTATATCCGAATCAGATCTGCACATTCCTACACCTTCTCCATTCGTGCCGGCGTCCCCCAGGAGTCGCCACTTTCCCCCTTACTCTACCTTTTATTTACCCACGATATTCCACACCCACCTCCCCCACTACGCCTTTATCAATTTGCTGACGACCTAGCTATCCTCGCTCTCGGTCACACTGCCCCCAAACTACAAAATCTTCTCCAATCCTACCTCAACACTCTTCAGTCCTGGTTCCTCTCTTCTCATATAACAGTCAATGCTCGGAAAACCCAATTCATAGTCTTCAGAAGAAAATCCCGCCTTTGCCCTCCCCGCCATCGAATCCATCTCACCCTGAACTCTCTCCCTCTTCTCGAAACCAACAAACTCATATACCTCGGTATCACCTTTCAAAACAACCTACATTGGACCCACCATCTCCGCCTCCTCACCAGCCGCGCCCTTCATCGTCTAACTGCCACCCGCTCCCTCACCGGCCATACCTGGGGCCTGAAAGCCCCTATGATCATCCGTATATACCGTGCTTTCATCCTCCCTGTCCTACTCTACGCTTCCATGTCCTGGCTCACTGCGTCCCCTCCTCTTTATTTTAATCTGCTAAAACTTGATCGTCATGCCCTCCGCATGGCATACCGCCTACCTTACGACACACCATCCGCTGATTTTACCTCCCTCTATACCTTTCCTACGATTCTCACTACTCTACATAACCTACGCCTAAAGTACCTTACCCGTGCTCGTCTCGCAAACCTTCCATACTTTTCCGAAGCTCTGTCTCTCCCCTTGCCCAAGATATCCTCAATGACAATCGCACCCCTGCAAATTCCCATCTCTTTCCCCCACCCATAACCTAGTCTCCTCAACACAGCTCAGCCCTCCACCCCCAGCTGCCTTTGGCTATGAAACACACGTCGCTTCATTTACTTTCCGCGCGCTCCTGGGGGTGGTGACAACCCAGCCACGTTGAAGTCCAGTGAGTGTTCGACGCATAGCCTGCAAAAATATCGCTTGCACTAGTCGCATCTCTCCGATACCCATTCAATGTACTGTCAGTGAAAAGTGCTCCATATGCGTGTGATTTCCCCCAGTGATTATACTTCCCCAAACAAGTGTGTTCTTTAAACTATGCTTAACAAATCATACGATCATGGACAAAAAAAAACTAGGATAAAAACCATGGCACTTTGTTTGAAATATGTATATATATGTTTGTATTTATATTTTAGTGTACATTTGTTTTTGCCCACATGTCGTTTTATGTCTTGTGCCTTCTGTATGTAACATTGTGTAGAATAATAAATGGGGGTGTGAGTGGGGCCTCGGCCCGGGCGGGGTGTTGTGTTGGGCCTTTCCTTGGGGGGTCTCCTTTGTTGGTCGGGGTGACCTCTGCGCCACCAAACAAAGAAATCATTCAACTCACGCATGTCCTGACATGCTCCCAGCATAAAAATTTCATTAAAATTAAGATAACAAATATCCAATGGCCTAAGGGCTACTAGTCTAGCCGACGGCCCGCCTGCTCCCGCGCTTCGCGCGGAAGCAGGAATTGAAATAACAACTAGAAGAATGCGCAAGTATGCATGCATTATTCTAATTAATTCCAAGTGATCAGTTTATGAATTATTCACAAAACTTTATTCTTAATTTCCCAGAACATACCAATGTTTAATTAAGTGTGTACTTTTCTCCAAAACGATATGGAATATTCAGCTGAAGTTAAGCACATTTACTGAACTATAATAGAACTTCATTTCCATGTAAGCAATTTCCAGTATTATTAATACTTTTCAATTTTCACTGTTGTATATGCGCAAGTATACTTGCACGACCGTAGGTCGGTAATGTCTTTGAGGTTTGAGACAAAGGTACTCCTGAAGCCTGTGGTAATTGTTCCGAACTTTTTTAAAATAAGGTAACATAATTGGAAAAGGGTAAAGTTTTATCCAATCAAATTTCATACCACTAGAGTTAAAACTTCATGATTTATTTCAGTTTCTTTGAAGCATTGCATTTACATTGACATCTCCCCTCGCCCCCCTTTTTAAACCCAGATTGGTAAGAATTGAATATATTTAATTTATTTAGGTAGTCACATACTTGTTCATGAACTATTTTCTCAAGCGCATTGCTAAGGGAACACAAGATATTTATCGGTCTAAGGGGAGATGTCAGTGTAAATGTCATTTTTGGATTTGTTTTTCATCAATTAGTACAACTCATTGACAATACTTTCCACAAGTTTCATCATCCAATTCGCATCCTAAGTGCCATAAAATAATTAAATGTACATCATTTCATTTTTCATTAATGCCTTTGGTGTACAAAATTTCAAGCATCAATATTCAATTGGCGTTTAGTGTCTTAGATTTACCAATAATTTTTAGTTGGCGCTGAAACCTTAACACTCGTATGTGATTTGCAATGCCATAATGGAATATATATACGTTCTTAGCGATTCCTACGCTAAGGTTCTAACTCACGAAGACCAAACATTACTGCAAACTCCTACTGGCCATGGGTATGTATTGCAATGCGCAAGTATACTTGCACGACCGTAGGTCGGTAATGTCTTTGAGATTTGAGCCAAAGGTACTCCTGAAGCCTGTGGTAACTGGATGGGGAGGGCCCACGTAAAATAAACGGTGGTTGGTACGCGTGCACTTTTCTCCAAAACCATATGGAATATTCAGCTGAAGTTTAGCACACTTACTGAACTATAATAGAACTTCATTTCCATGTAGGCAATTTCCAGTATTATTAATACTTTTCAATTTTCACTGTTGTTAACTTCACATCCGAAAGAGAAAAATAGAACATATAATACTATAAATATTTGAAAAATCATAACTGCTGTGCCAAAAAACCTAGAGAGAATTCTTTACATAGAATGTATCTTATATATGAGTCAAAACAGCATACAAAATCACATTGTAATATCTACTCCTGTTTTCTAAAAAAAAGTGAGATTTATATTTTTTTGAATTTCAAAAATTTTTGGAGCCTAAATGAATCCAAAATTGTTCCGAAATTTTTTAAAATAAGGTAACATAATTGGAAAAGGGTAAGGTTTTATCCCATCAAATTTCATACCACTAGAGTTAAAACTTCATGATTTATTTCAGTTTCTTTGAAGCATTGCATTTACATTGACATCTCCCCCTAAAGTCACTACAACTATTCGGTTTATTATTTTTGGCACTGGACGTACTGTCCGTCCACCAACTTAAGACCCGTGGCAGAAATGCAATCAGTCAGCTGGAGACAGCTTGCCTCTGCATGAACGGCAATAGTGCCAACCTACTACTGACCCGTACGATTTCACAATTGAAACTAAACGAAAGTAGCAGTGAGTAACCATAGCGGGAATAACATGGTGCTGAGTTGGCAATACCTACAGCGGCACGTCCACTCAATCAACGCAGCTGGAATGCTTCTCCTCTTCCCTTCAGCCCCCTAAGACCATGAGCTGGTGGACGGACAGTATGTTGGCTCACGTCCAAAGGGACGAATACCCTCCACTTTGTAGAGAGATGCTCTTGCTTTTGTACGAATTGATTTGATGGCTTCCACAATCTGGTGTGGGTAAACATACACACATCAAAAAAAGTTTTGCATCACCTCGGTTCCAAGAGTTCCGGAACCGTTAAATACAAAGGGAATAGAGATCAACACAAACAACATTTCAGCTCGTTTTATTGCTCATGAGACCCACACATTGCATGTTGTACCATCATACAGCTAGACTTTCAGCATTTGTGGTCCAGATTGCAGTACACACCACTACCTCTAATACCCAGTAGCACGTCCTCTTGCATTGATGCATGCCTGTATTCGCCGTGGCATACTATCCACAAGTTCATCAAGACACTGTTGGTCCAAATTGTCCCACTCCTCAACGACAATTCGGCGTAAATCTCTCAGAGTGGTTGGTGGGTCAAGACGTCCATAAACAGCCCTTTTCAACATATCCCAGGCATGTTCGATAGGGTTCATGTCTGGCGAACATGCTGGCCACTGTAGTCGAGCGATGTCGTTATCTTGAAGGAACGCATTCACAAGATGTGCACGATGAGGTCGAGAATTGTCGTCCATGAAGACAAATGCCTCTCCAATATTCTGCCGATATGGTTGCACTATGGGTCGGAGGATGTCATTCAGGTATCGTAAAGCCGTTTCGGAGCCTTCCATGACCACCAGTGGCGTACGTCGGCCCCACATAATGCCACCCCAAAACATCAGGGAACCACCACCTTGCTGCACTCGCTGGACAGTGTGTCTAAGACGTTCAGCCTGACCAGGGTGCCTCCAAACACGTCTCCGACGATTGTCTGGTTGAAGGCATATGCGACACTCATCGGTGAAGAGAACGTGATGCCAATTCCGTGGGGTCCATTCAGCATGTTGTTGGGCCCATCTGTACCGCGCTGCATGGTGTCGGGGTTGCAAAGCTGGACGTCGGGAGTGAAGTTGCGCATCATGCAGCCTATTGCGCACAGTTTGAGTTGAAACACGACGTCCTGTGGCTGAACGAAACGCATTATTCAACATGGTGGCATTGCTGTCAGGGTTCCTCCGAGCGGCAATCCGTAAGTAGCGGTCATCCACTACAGTAGTAGCCCTTGGGCGGCCTGAGCGAGGCCTGTCATCGACAGTTCCTGTATCTCTGTACCTCCTCCATGTCCGAACAACATCGCTTTGGTTCACTCTGAGACGCCTGGAAACTTCCCTTGTTGAGAGCCCTTCTTGACACAAAGTAACAATGCGGACGCGATCGAACTGCGGTATTGACCTTCTAGGCATGGTAGAACTACAGACAACATGAGCAGCGTACCTTCGTCCTGGTGGAATGACTGGAACTGATCGGCTGTCGTACCCCCTCCGTCTTATAGGCCCAGCTCATGCATGGTTGTTTACATCTTTGAGCAGTTTTAGTGACATCTATGAACAGTCAAAGGGACTGTATCTTGGATACAATATACACAGTCAACGTCTATATGCCGGAGATCTGGGAACCGAGGTGATGCAAAACTTTTTTTGATGTGTGTACATAAAGAAACATTTTTAATGGGCAGGGGGGGGGGGGGGGTTGTAGTTAATGAAGATTTTCTCAAGCGCATTGCTAAGGGAACACAAGATATTTATCGGTCTAAGGGGAGATGTCAGTGTAAATGTCATTTTTGGATTTATTTTTTATCAATTAGTAATTTTCATTAATGCCTTTGGTGTACAAAATTTCAAGCATCAATATTCAATTGCCGTTTAGTGTCTTAGATTTACCAATAATTTTTAGTTGGCGCTGAAACCTTAACACTCGTATGTGATTTGCAATGCCATAATGGAATATATATACGATCTTAGCGATTCCTACACTACTCTTTGGTTATACTAAGCACAGTGGAGTCACTCTGCCCGTCAGTGTTTTCATCTATATTCTACATATTTGCAACTTTCTACGTCATTCCATATATTTCCGTGAGTTCGTCATCAGTGCTATCGTGTGTTGCGTCAGTGTTTCTAGAACCTTCTAGACCCTTCGAGTTGAGCGTGATCCTCATGGATCCATCCAAGCTTCCACCGCCGCTGCTGCCGCTTTCAATTTCAGTTCCATCAACTTCTACTTCTGGCGATCCAGGCGATGACCGGGACATGGAGGCTGAATCCATCAAACAGCCCCGCAGGATTGCTGACACTGAACCCTCCAGTCCTGAGAGCCGCAAGCGCATCTGCGCTGAAGATCAGTCAGATGGGTCATCCACTTATACTACCGGCAGTACCTATGCCGCGTCACAGGCGTCTTCTGTCCTGGGCATCGACGTCTTACCTCCGGCCTCCGGCAACGTGGCGCCTTACCAACCTCCGCCGCCACTCTCTCCGACGTTGAACTTCAATCCGGCCACGTACATGCCCACTCATGTACGCAGCTACGCCCAGGTTGCCTGTAACCCGGCTCTCCATCCGCAGGTACGACAACGCAGCATTGTCACTCCTACTATCGTTCCCCCTCCTACCTTTTACATAATCAAACTGTCTGAAGTCGAATTGGCCAAGGCAAACACCCGTACCATTTTTACCATCCTTTCCCAGTACACCCCCGATCTTTCATCCTATAACCTTGAAATCCAGCGTTCCAAGGACAGTTACCACCTCAAGACCAGCAAGCCCTTCTTCACCCATCTCTCCACCAAGGTTGGGGTTGCCCAATTTGGCCCTCGTGCCAGGGCAACATCTCTTCAACCCAACCGCCTGCCTCGCTTTCCCCCCGCCCCTCCAGCTCGCCCCACACCATTACTCTCTGTGGTGGCTTACGGGGTGGATCGCGATTTCACCGAGGATGAGGTTCTCCAGCAACTCACGCAGGGGGGCCATCTGGTCTACCGCGTCGCCCGCATCCGGAATGCTGCTGGCCCGACATCATTGGTGCGGATACTCACCAGGGATACCGCCACGCTCGACGCCCTTCTTCGAGATGGCGCGCTCATCTTCGCCCGCCGCCATCGTGTGGAGCCGTCCCGAGTATCGCCGCCCCAGCGCATCCGCTGCGACAAGTGCCAGCGCTACGACCACCTGCCCAACCAGCCCTGCCAACATGACCAGGTATGCGCCTTCTGCTCCCAGGAGCACCCCACTAATTTTTGTTCAAATAAGTCACAACCCAAGTGTATTAACTGTGGTGATCCCCATCCTGCCTTCTCTTACAAGTGTAAGAGCAAACCCGCTCCCCTCCCGACCCAACCTGAGGCGGTGACCCCGGTCATCTCTCAGGATCTTCCCACGTCACAACCTTCTTCTGTCCTCCTTTCCCCCAGTTCAGAAAACATCGTGCGTTTTCTCACGATGGTTCTCCAGAACGTCTTTCCTTTCCAACGCTCCCTCATTGCCCAACAGGTCCAATTGGCCGCACGACTCTGCTTTTCTACCCATGTGGACATAGCTTACTCGGGGAATCGCATGCACTTTGCATTCTTTCCCCTGAGTAACAATCCATTGGTTACGTAAACTTTATGTCTCTAAAGCTCTTATACGGCAATACCCGCTCTGCGAATTCCAATCGTGCGCTCATTGACCTGACCCTCTCCCAGCACGCCCCGGATGTTTTTATGTTTAATGAAACCTTTTATACTTTTCACCGCCGGCCGCACTTCCCCGGCTTCACCCTCTTCCGTGCCGATAGGCCGGTGAGGGGGGGCGGGGGGGTTGCGATCGGGGTACGTAATCATATTACCACCCGTCAACATTTTTATACTTTCCCTAATCGCTTTCAAGAATATTTAATAGTTGAAATCTTCACTCCTGGTAAATCTATTATCTTGGCCACTATCTATCTTGCTCCGCGTTCTCCTCCCCCCATAGATTTTCTAAATTATTTAGATAGGAATTTTCCAAATTATATCTTAGCTGCAGATCCTAACATTACTTCTTATACCGTGGCCGATACACTTGCTTTTCAGAATCTTTTTACTCACATCCGTGGCGTGCGTGCTCATTTTCCTTCCCATACTATTCCTACACGTTCTTCTACCCCTGATGTCATTATCCTTACCCCTTCTCTCACCCCTACCCCTCTTATCCACATGCTCCCTTCCCTTGGTAGTGACCATCTTCCCGCTCTGATTCACATTCCCCATATCTTTCCTCGCAATCCTAATCCTCCCCAAACCCCTCCTACTCGTCGTTATAACCTCACCAACTGGAATGATTACCGCCACACTATCACCAACCTCCTTCTCCACCCTACTCCTCCTACCTCCCTTCCTAATCTCCTCACCCTGATTCATGAACTCGAAACTGCCATTCAAACCGCCGACCAATTGCACATTCCTCGTCATTCCTACCACCCCTCCAAACCTCCTATACCCCCCAGGGCCCTCACTCTCCTCAACCTCGCCCATGCCCTCTATAAAAACTTTCTCCGAACTCGTGACCCTGCCACTCTATGCCAACATCGCCGCACTCTCCGCCATGCAAAATCCTACATTAATGCCATAAAACGCAAAAACTGGACTACCGCTTGCACCAATCTTTCCCATACTTCCGATCCTTCTAAATTCTGGTCTACTTTCCGCCGCCTCACTAAAAATACCCCTCCCCGGCCCAGATACCCTATAATCACTCCTACCTTTGTCCCTGTCTCCGCCCAAGAGAAAGCTGATCTCTTTGCCTCTCACTATGTTCGTGTCTTTTCCCCCGTACAGGACCCTTCCTTTCACCACCCTCAGGAACCTCTTCTCCATCGTCTTAGTGACCCCGCTCTTCCCTCTCTCCAACCTTCCTTCACTCATTTTCCAGACGTTGATTATTCTCACCCCCTTAATGCCCCGATCACTCCTCAAGACATTCTCACTGCTCTTCGTCATCGCCCTAATACTGCTCCTTCCTCTGATTCCATTACTTATCGTCACCTTCAAGAAGCCCCGCCCGTCCTTATTGACCTCCTTAGTACCATTTATACCACTCTCCTTTACACAGGTGCTTATCCCCTTCATTGGTGCCATGCCAACATCCTTCTCTTCCTCAAACCTGGTAAACCTCCTGCTGACCTCAATTCTTACCGTCCGATTAGCCTCCTCCCTGTCCTCTCTAAACTTTTCGAAATTATTCTTGCCCGCCGCCTCTCCACTTACCTCTCCTCTCTCCGCCTTTTGCCTGAATCCCAAGCTGGTTTTCGCCCCCATCGCTCTACTCATGATCATCTCTTTCACCTCACTTCCTCTCTCCACGCCTTCGTCAAACCTCACCGCACTGCCGCCCTCCTCTGCCTCGACGTTGCCAAAGCCTTTGACACTGTCTACCTCCCAGTTCTCATGTTCAAGCTTCGCCATCTCCCCCTTCCCCCCACTATACTTCGTCTCCTATACAATTTCCTCCATCATCGCACTGCCCAAATCCTTATTCACCGTACCCCCTCTTTCACTTTTTCTCTCACTGCTGGTGTTCCCCAAGGTTCTCCTCTCTCTCCTTTACTCTACATCCTTTTTACTTACGATATTCCACATCCCGATCCCCCTCTGCGACTTTACCAATACGCCGACGACCTTGCCATCCTAGCCCTTGGCAATACCGCTCCCACCCTTACTCGAAAGCTCCAAGCCTACCTCGACACCCTCCAAGACTGGTTCAACGAATCCCATATTAAGATCAATCCCTCCAAGACCCAATTCGTTGTCTTCCGCCGCCGTTCCCGCCTCTGCCGTCCCCGCCATAAAATTCAACTCACCCTTTATAATACCCCTCTCCTAGAAACTCCTAAACTTACTTACCTCGGCATCATCTTTCAAAACAACCTCCTTTGGACCCATCACCTTAACTCTGTGTATAGTAAACTTCTTCGCCGCTTCTACGCTATCCGATACCTCACCGGCCCCACCTGGGGCCTTCGACCCGCCCAACTCCTCAATATATATCGTACCTTCCTTCGCCCCGTTCTCACATATGCTTCCCTCGCCTGGCTTACAGCCACTCCTCTCCAATATCATCGCCTTCACCGCCTCGATCGTCATGCTATCCGAATTGCTCACCGCCTTCCCCCCGATACCCCCATCGCTCATTTCCAACCATACTATTCCTTCCCCCCTATTCTCTCTCATCTCCACTCTCTTCGTCATAAGTATCTCTCCGCCGCTCTCCTCCGCAACTCTCCCGATTTCGCTGACGCCCTTGCCACCTCTCCCCTCGCCCGCGCTATCCTTGACGATACTCGTACTCCTGCCACTCCTCACCTTTTCCCTCCGCCAATCACTTAACATTAATCCAGCCGTGCCCCGCCCCAGTTGATACACTTATGCTGCTTTTTCTTCAACTACTATTTTGCTTTTGCTCCTGGGGACACGGCGCCTCCCCTGTGCCACCAAAGTCGTCCTGGCATATTTGCCACCAGTGCTACGTTCCCTTACGTGAAAATTCACATCCCCCATACCGTGTGCTCACGCTTTCGCATTCCACCGATTGTGCTTCGTGTGTTACGTGTGTGATATTTGAACAATGATGAACTCTCTGAACATTTATATATATCTATGGCTTTATTTGAACATGTTCATACTTCTTATGCGCTCTCCTTACTCCTGCTCGCCTCTTCGGCCGTGGTAATGAAATAACTTACTTTAGTTAGTTAGCGATTCCTACGATAAGGTTCTAACTCTCGAAGACCAAACATTACTGCAAACTCCTACTGGCCATGGGTATGTATTGCAATGCGCAAGTATACTTGCACGACCGTAGGTCGGTAATGTCTTTGAGGTTTGAGCCAAAGGTACTCCGGAAGCCTGTGGTAACTGGATGGGGAGGGCCCACGTAAAATAAACGGTGGTTGGTACGCGTGCACTTTTCTCCAAAACCATATGGAATATTCAGCTGAAGTTTAGCACACTTACTGAACTATAATAGAACTTCATTTCCATGTAGGCAATTTCCAGTATTATTAATACTTTTCAATTTTCACTGTTGTTAACTTCACATCCGAAAGAGAAAAAAAGAACATATAATACTATAAATATTTGAAAAATCATAACTGCTGTGCCAAAAAACCTAGAGAGAATTCCTTACATAGAATGTATCTTATATATGAGTCAAAACAGCATACAAAATCACATTGTAATATCTACTCCTGTTTTCTAAAAAAAGTGAGATTTAATTTTTTTTGAATTTCAAAAATTTTTGGAGCCTAAATGAATCCAAAATTGTTCCGAAATTTTTTAAAATAAGGTAACATAATTGGAAAAGGGTAAAGTTTTATCCCATCAAATTTCATACCACTGGAGTTAAAACTTCATGATTTATTTCAGTTTCTTTGAAGCATTGCATTTACATTGACATCTCCCCCTAAAGTCACTGCAACTAGTCTGTTTATTATTTTTGGCACTGGACGTACTGTCCGTCCACCAGCTTAAGAACCGTAGCAGAAATGCAATCAGTCAGCTGGAGACAGCTTACCTCTGCATGAACGGCAATAGTGCCAACCTAATACTGACCCGTACGATTTCACAATTGAAACTAAACGAAAGTAGCAGTGAGTAACCATAGCGTGAATAACATGGTGCTGAGTTGGCAATACCTACAGCGGCACGTCCACTCAATCAACGCAGCTGGAATGCCTCTCCTCTTCCCTTCAGCCCCCTAAGACCATGAGCTGGTGGACGGACAGTATGTTGGCTCACTTCCAAAGGGACGAATACCCTCCACTTTGTAGAGAGATGCTCTTGCTTTTGTACGAATTGATTTGATGGCTTTCACAATCTGGTGTGGGTAAACATACATAAAGAAACATTTTTCATGGGCAGGGGGGGGGGGGGATGTGTAGTTAATGACGGTTTTCTCAAGCGCATTGCTAAGGGAACACAAGATATTTATCGGTCTAAGGGGAGATGTCAGTGTAAATGTCATTTTTGGATTTATTTTTTATCAATTAGTAATTTTCATTAATGCCTTTGGTGTACAAAATTTCAAGCGTAAATATTCAATTGGCGTTTAGTGTCTTAGAATTACCAATAATTTTTAGTTGGCCCTGAAACCTTAACACTCGTATGTGATTTGCAATGCCATAATGGAATATAGGTTATGTTATAAAAAAACAAGGCATCACTGTGTTATTTAAAAAAAGACACAAAATGCATGCATTATTCCAATTAATTCCAAGTGAAACAGTTTATGAATTATTCACGAAACTTTATTCTTAATTTCCCAGAACTTACCAATGTTTAACTAAGTGTGCACTTTTCTCCAAAACCATATGGAATATTCAGCTGAAGTTTAGCACACTTACTGAACTATAATAGAACTTCATTTCCATGTAAGCAATTTCCAGTATTATTAATACTTTTCAATTTTCACTGTTGTATATGCGCAAGTATACTTGCACGACCGTAGGTCGGTAATGTCTTTGAGGTTTGAGCCAAAGGTACTCCTGAAGCCTGTGGTAACTGGATGGGGAGGGCCCACGTAAAATAAACGGTGGTTGGTACGCGTGCACTTTTCTCCAAAACCATATGGAATATTCAGCTGAAGTTTAGCACACTTACTGAACTATAATAGAACTTCATTTCCATGTAGGCAATTTCCAGTATTATTAATACTTTTCAATTTTCACTGTTGTTAACTTCACATCCGAAAGAGAAAAATAGAACATATAATACTATAAATATTTGAAAAATCATAACTGCTGTGCCAAAAAACCTAGAGAGAATTCCTTACATAGAATGTATCTTATATATGAGTCAAAACAGCATACAAAATCACATTGTAATATCTACTCCTGTTTTCTAAAAAAAGTGAGATTTATATTTTTTTTGAATTTCAAAAATTTTTGGAGCCTAAATGAATCCAAAATTGTTCCGAATTTTTTTAAAATAAGGTAACATAATTGGAAAAGGGTAAGGTTTTATCCCATCAAATTTCATACCACTAGAGTTAAAACTTCATGATTTATTTCAGTTTCTTTGAAGCATTGCATTTACATTGACATCTCCCCCTAAAGTCACTACAACTATTCGGTTTATTATTTTGGCACTGGACGTACTGTCCGTCCACAAACTTAAGACCCGTGGCAGAAATGCAATCAGTCAGCTGGAGACAGCTTGCCTCTGCATGAACGGCAATAGTGCCAACCTACTACTGACCCGTACGGTTTCACAATTGAAACTAAACGAAAGTAGCAGTGAGTAACCACAGCGGGAATAACATGGTGCTGAGTTGGCAATACCTACAGCGGTACGTCCACTCAATCAACGCAGCTGGAATGCCTCTCCTCTTCCCTTCAGCCCCCTAAGACCATGAGCTGGTGGACGGACAGTATGTTGGCTCACGTCCAAAGGGACGAATACCCTCCACTTTGTAGAGAGATGCTCTTGCTTTTGTACGAATTGATTTGATGGCTTCCGCAATCTGGTGTGGGTAAACATACATAAAGAAACATTTTTAATTGGCAGGGGGGGGGGGGGGGTGTAGTTAATGACGATTTTCTCAAGCGCATTGCTAAGGGAACACAAGATATTTATCGGTCTAAGGGGAGATGTCAGTGTAAATGTCATTTTTGGATTTATTTTTTATCAATTAGTAATTTTCATTAATGCCTTTGGTGTACAAAATTTCAAGCGTCAATATTCAATTGGCGTTTAGTGTCTTAGAATTACCAATAATTTTTAGTTGGCCCTGAAACCTTAACACTCGAATGTGATTTGCAATGCCATAATGGAATATAGGTTATGTTATAAAAAAACAAGGCATCACTGTGTAATTTAAAAAAACACACAAAATGCATGCATTATTCCAATTAATTGCAAGTGAAACAGTTTATGAATTATTCCCAAAACTTTATTCTTAATTTCCCAGAACTTACCAATGTTTAACTAAGTGTGCACTTTTCTCCAAAACCATATGGAATATTCAGCTGAAGTTTAGCACACTTACTGAACTATAATAGAACTTCATTTCCATGTAAGCAATTTTCAGTGTTATTAATACTTTTCAATTTTCACTGTTGTATATGCGCAAGTATACTTGCACGACCATAGGTCGGTAATGTCTTTGAGGTTTGAGACAAAGGTAATCCTGAAGCCTGTGGTAATTGTTCCGAACTTTTTTAAAATAAGGTAACATAATTGGAAAAGGGTAAAGTTTTATCCAATCAAATTTCATACCACTAGAGTTAAAACTTCATGATTTATTTCAGTTTCTTTGAAGCATTGCATTTACATTGACATCTCCCCTCGCCCCCCTTGTTAAACCCAGATTGGTAGGAATTGAATATATTTAATTTATTTAGGTAGTCACTTACTTGTTCATGAACTATTTTCTCAAGCGCATTGCTAAGGGAACACAAGATATTTATCGGTCTAAGGGGAGATGTCAGTGTAAATGTCATTTTAGGATTTATTTTTCATCAATTAGTACAACTCATTGACAATACTTTCCACAAGTTTCATCATCCAATTCGCATCCTAAGTGCCATAAAATAATTAAATGTACATCATTTCATTTTTCATTAATGCCTTTGGTGTACAAAATTTCAAGCATCAATATTCAATTGGCGTTTAGTGTCTTAGATTTACCAATAATTTTTAGTTGGCGCTGAAACCTTAACACTCGTATGTGATTTGCAATGCCATAATGGAATATATATACGTTCTTAGCGATTCCTACGCTAAGGTTCTAACTCTCGAAGACCAAACATTACTGCAAACTCCTACTGGCCATGGGTATGTATTGCAATGCGCAAGTATACTTGCACGACCGTAGGTCGGTAATGTCTTTGAGGTTTGTGCCAAAGGTACTCCTGAAGCCTGTGGTAACTGGATGGGGAGGGCCCACGTAAAATAAACGGTGGTTGGTACGCGTGCACTTTTCTCCAAAACCATATGGAATATTCAGCTGAAGTTTAGCACACTTACTGAACTATAATAGAACTTCATTTCCATGTAGGCAATTTCCAGTATTATTAATACTTTTCAATTTTCACTGTTGTTAACTTCACATCCGAAAGAGAAAAAAAGAACATATAATACTATAAATATTTGAAAAATCATAACTGCTGTGCCAAAAAACCTAGAGAGAATTCCTTACATAGAATGTATCTTATATATGAGTCAAAACAGCATACAAAATCACATTGTAATATCTACTCCTGTTTTCTAAAAAAAAGTGAGATTTATATTTTTTTGAATTTCAAAAATTTTTGGAGCCTAAATGAATCCAAAATTGTTCCGAATTTTTTTAAAATAAGGTAACATAATTGGAAAAGGGTAAAGTTTTATCCCATCAAATTTCATACCACTAGAGTTAAAACTTCATGATTTATTTCAGTTTCTTTGAAGCATTGCATTTACATTGACATCTCCCCCTAAAGTCACTACAACTAGTCGGTTTATTATTTTTGGCACTGGACGTACTCTCCGTCCACCAGCTTAAGAACCGTGGCAGAAATGCAATCAGTCAGCTGGAGACAGCTTACCTCTGCATGAACGGCAATAGTGCCAACCTACTACTGACACGTACGATTTCACAATTGAAACTAAACGAAAGTAGCAGTGAGTAACCATAGCGTGAATAACATGGTGCTGAGTTGGCAATACCTACAGCGGCACGTCCACTCAATCAACGCAGCTGGAATGCCCCTCCTATTCCCTTCAGCCCCCTAAGACCATGAGCTGGTGGACGGACAGTATGTTGGCTCACTTCCAAAGGGACGAATACCCTCCACTTTGTAGAAAGATGCTCTTGCTTTAGTACGAATTGATTTGATGGCTTTCACAATCTGGTGTGGGTAAACATACATAAAGAAATATTTTTCATGGGCAGGGGGGGGATGTGTAGTTAATAACGGTTTTCTCAAGCGCATTGCTAAGGGAACACAAGATATTTATCGGTCTAAGGGGAGATGTCAGTGTAAATGTCATTTTTGGATTTATTTTTATCAATTAGTAATTTTCATTAATGCCTTTGGTGTACAAAATTTCAAGCATCAATATTCAATTGGCGTTTAGTGTCTTAGATTTACCAATAATTTTTAGTTGGCGCTGAAACCTTAACACTCGTATGTGATTTGCAAAGCCATAATGGAATATATATACGATCTTAGCGATTCCTACGATAAGGTTCTAACTCTCGAAGACCAAACATTACTGCAAACTCCTACTGGCCATGAGTATGTATTGCAATGCGCAAGTATACTTGCACGACCGTAGGTCGGTAATGTCTTTGAGGTTTGAGCCAAAGGTACTCCTGAAGCCTGTGGTAACTGGATGGGGAGGGCCCACGTAAAATAAACGGTGGTTGGTACGCGTGCACTTTTCTCCAAAACCATATGGAATATTCAGCTGAAGTTTAGCACACTTACTGAACTACAACAGAACTTCATTTCCATGTAGGCAATTTCCAGTATTATTAATACTTTTCAATTTTCACTGTTGTTAACTTCACATCCGAAAGAGAAAAAAAGAACATATAATACTATAAATATTTGAAAAATCATAACTGCTGTGCCAAAAAACCTAGAGAGAATTCCTTACATAGAATGTATCTGAGTCAAAACAGCATACAAAATCACATTGTAATATCTACTCCTGTTTTCTAAAAAAAGTGAGATTTAATTTTTTTTGAATTTCAAAAATTTTTGGAGCCTAAATGAATCCAAAATTGTTCCGAAATTTTTTAAAATAAGGTAACATAATTGGAAAAGGGTAAAGTTTTATCCCATCAAATTTCATACCACTAGAGTTAAAACTTCATGATTTATTTCAGTTTCTTTGAAGCATTGCATTTACATTGACATCTCCCCCTAAAGTCACTACAACTAGTCGGTTTATTATTTTTGGCACTGGACGTACTGTCCGTCCACCAGCTTTAGAACCGTGGCAGAAATGCAATCAGTCAGCTGGAGACAGCTTACCTCTGCATGAACGGCAATAGTGCCAACCTACTACTGACCCGCACGATTTCACAATTGAAACTAAACGAAAGTAGCAGTGAGTAACCATAGCGTGAAAAACATGGTGCTGAGTTGGCAATACCTACAGCGGCACGTCCACTCAATCAACGCAGCTGGAATGCCTCTCCTCTTCCCTTCAGCCCCCTAAGACCATGAGCTGGTGGACGGACAGTATGTTGGCTCACTTCCAAAGGGACGAATACCCTCCACTTTGTAGAGAGATGCTCTAGCTTTTGTACGAATTGATTTGATGGCTTTCACAATCTGGTGTGGGTAAACATACATAAAGAAACATTTTTCATGGGCAGGGGGGGGGGGGATATGTAGTTAATGACGGTTTTCTCAAGCGCATTGCTAAGGGAACACAAGATATTTATCGGTCTAAGGGGAGATGTCAGTGTAAATGTCATATTTGGATTTATTTTTATCAATTAGTAATTTTCATTAATGCCTTTGGTGTACAAAATTTCACGCGTCAATATTCAATTGGCGTTTAGTGTCTTAGAATTACCAATAATTTTTAGTTGGCGCTGAAACATTAACACTCGTATGTGATTTGCAATGCCATAATGGAATATAGGTTATGTTATAAAAAAACAAGGCATCACTGTGTAATTTAAAAAAACACACAAAATGCATGCATTATTCCAATTAATTCCAAGTGAAACAGTTTATGAATTATTCACAAAACTTTATTCTTAATTTCCCAGAACTTACCAATGTTTAACTAAGTGTGCACTTTTCTCCAAAACCATATGGAATTTTCAGCTGAAGTTTAGCACACTTACTGAACTATAATAGAACTTCATTTCCATGTAAGCAATTTCCAGTATTATTAATACTTTTCAATTTTCACTGTTGTATATGCGCAAGTATACTTGCACGACCGTAGGTCGGTAATGTCTTTGAGGTTTGAGCCAAAGGTAGTCCTGAAGCCTGTGGTAATTGTTCCGAATTTTTTTAAAATAAGGTAACATAATTGGAAAAGGGTAAAGTTTTATCCCATCAAATTTCATACCACTAGAGTTAAAACTTCATGATTTATTTCAGTTTCTTTGAAGCATTGCATTTACATTGACATCTCCCCTCGCCCCCTTTTTAAACCCAGATTGGTAAGAATTGAATATATTTAATTTATTTAGGTAGTCACATACTTGTTCATAAACTTTTTTCTCAAGCGCATTGCTAAGGGACACAAGATATTTATCGGTCTAAGGGGAGATGTCAGTGTAAATGTCATGTTTGGATTTATTTTTTATCAATTAGTACAACTCATTGACAATACTTTCCACAAGTTTCATAATCCAATTCGCATCCTAAGTGCCAAAAAATAATTAAATGTACATCATTTCATTTTTCATTAATGCCTTTGGTGTACAAAATTTCAAGCGTCAATATTCAATTGGCGTGTAGTGTCTTAGATTTACCAATAATTTTTAGTTGGCGCTGAAACCTTAACACTCGTATGTGATTTGCAAACTCCTACTGGCCATGGGTATGTATTGCAATGCGCAAGTATGCATGCATTATTCTAATTAATTCCAAGTGAAACAGTTTATGAATTATTCACAAAACTTTATTCTTAATTTCCCAGAACTTACCAATGTTTAACTAAATGTGCACTTTTCTCCAAAACCATATGGAATATTCAGCTGAAGTTTAGCACACTTACTGAACTATAATAGAACTTCATTTCCATGTAAGCAATTTCCAGTATTATTAATACATTTCAATTTTCACTGTTGTATATGCGCAAGTATACTTGCACGAACGTAGGTCGGTAATGTCTTTGAGGTTTGTGCCAAAGGTACTCCTGAAGCCTGTGGTAATTGTTCTGAAATTTTTTAAAACAAGGTAACATAATTGGAAAAGGGTAAAGATTTATCCCATCAAATTTCATACCACGAGTTAAAACTTCATGAATTATTTCAGTTTCTTTGAAGCATTTCATTTACATTGACATCTCCCCTCGCCCCCTTTTTAAACCCAGATTGGTAAGAATTGATTATATTTAATTTATTTAGGTAGTCACATACTTGTTCATGAACTATTTTCTCAAGCGCATTGCTAAGGGAACACAAGATATTTATCGGTCTAAGGGGAGATGTCAGTGTAAATGTCATGTTTGGATTTATTTTTTATCAATTAGTACAACTCATTGACAATACTTTTCACAAGTTTCATAATCCAATTCGCATCCTAAGTGCCGTAAAATAATTAAATGTACATCATTTCATTTTTCATTAATGCCTTGGTGTACAAATTTCAAGCGTCAATATTCAATTGGCGTTTAGTGTCTTAGATTCACCAATAGTTTTTAGTTGGCGCTGAAACCTTAACACTCGTATGTGATTTGCAATGCCATAATGGAATATATGTACGATCTTAGCGATTCCTACGCTAAGGTTCTAACTCTCGAAGACCAAACATTACTGCAAACTCCTACTGGCCATGGGTATGTATTGCATTGCGCAAGTATACTTGCACGACCGTAGGTCGGTCATGTCTTTGAGGTTTGAGCCAAAGGTACTCCTGAAGCCTGTGGTAACTGGATGGGGAGGGCCCACGTAAAATAAACGGTGGTTGGTACGCGTGCACTTTTCTCCAAAACCATATGGAATATTCAGCTGAAGTTTAGCACACTTACTGAACTATAATAGAACTTCATTTCCATGTAGGCAATTTCCAGTATTATTAATACTTTTCAATTTTCACTGTTGTTAACTTCACATCCGAAAGAGAAAAAAAGAACATATAATACTATAAATATTTGAAGAATCATAACTGCTGTGCCAAAAAACCTAGAGAGAATTCCTTACATAGAATGTATCTTATATATGAGTCAAAACAGCATACAAAATCACATTGTAATATCTACTCCTGTTTTCTAAAAAAAAGTGAGATTTATATTTTTTTGATTTTCAAAAATTTTTGGAGCCTAAATGAATCCAAAATTGTTCCGAATTTTTTAAAAATAAGGTAACATAATTGGAAAAGGGTAAAGTTTTATCGCATCAAATTTCATACCACTAGAGTTAAAACTTCATGATTTATTTCAGTTTCTTTGAAGCATTGCATTTACATTGACATCTCCCCCTAAAGTCACTACAACTAGTCGGTTTATTATTTTTGGCACTGGACGTACTCTCCGTCCACCAGCTTAAGAACCGTGGCAGAAATGCAATCAGTCAGCTGGAGACAGCTTACCTCTGCATGAACGGCAATAGTGCCAACCTACTACTGACCCGTACGATTTCACAATTGAAACTAAACGAAAGTAGCAGTGAGTAACCATAGCGTGAATAACATGGTGCTGAGTTGGCAATACCTACAGCGGCACGTCCACTCAATCAACGCAGCTGGAATGCCTCTCCTCTTCCCTTCAGCCCCCTAAGACCATGAGCTGGTGGACGGACAGTATGTTGGCTCACTTCCAAAGAGACGAATACCCTCCACTTTGTAGAAAGATGCTCTTGCTTTAGTACGAATTGATTTGATGGCTTTCACAATCTGGTGTGGGTAAACATACATAAAGAAATATTTTTCATGGGCAGGGGGGGGGGATGTGTAGTTAATAACGGTTTTCTCAAGCGCATTGCTAAGGGAACACAAGATATTTATCGGTCTAAGGGGAGATGTCAGTGTAAATGTCATTTTTGGATTTATTTTTTATCAATTAGTAATTTTCATTAATGCCTTTGGTGTACAAAATTTCAAGCATCAATATTCAATTGGCGTTTAGTGTCTTAGATTTACCAATAATTTTTAGTTGGCGCTGAAACCTTAACACTCGTATGTGATTTGCAAAGCCATAATGGAATATATATACGATCTTAGCGATTCCTACGATAAGGTTCTAACTCTCGAAGACCAAACATTACTGCAAACTCCTACTGGCCATGAGTATGTATTGCAATGCGCAAGTATACTTGCACGACCGTAGGTCGGTAATGTCTTTGAGGTTTGAGCCAAAGGTACTCCTGAAGCCTGTGGTAACTGGATGGGGAGGGCCCACGTAAAATAAACGGTGGTTGGTACGCGTGCACTTTTCTCCAAAACCATATGGAATATTCAGCTGAAGTTTAGCACACTTACTGAACTATAACAGAACTTCATTTCCATGTAGGCAATTTCCAGTATTATTAATACTTTTCAATTTTCACTGTTGTTAACTTCACATCCGAAAGAGAAAAAAAGAACATATAATACTATAAATATTTGAAAAATCATAACTGCTGTGCCAAAAAACCTAGAGAGAATTCCTTACATAGAATGTATCTGAGTCAAAACAGCATACAAAATCACATTGTAATATCTACTCCTGTTTTCTAAAAAAAGTGAGATTTAATTTTTTTTGAATTTCAAAAATTTTTGGAGCCTAAATGAATCCAAAATTGTTCCGAAATTTTTTAAAATAAGGTAACATAATTGGAAAAGGGTAAAGTTTTATCCCATCAAATTTCATACCACTAGAGTTAAAACTTCATGATTTATTTCAGTTTCTTTGAAGCATTGCATTTCCATTGACATCTCCCCCTAAAGTCACTACAACTAGTCGGTTTATTATTTTTGGCACTGGACGTACTGTCCGTCCACCAGCTTTAGAACCGTGGCAGAAATGCAATCAGTCAGCTGGAGACAGCTTACCTCTGCATGAACGGCAATAGTGCCAACCTACTACTGACCCGCACGATTTCACAATTGAAACTAAACGAAAGTAGCAGTGAGTAACCATAGCGTGAAAAACATGGTGCTGAGTTGGCAATACCTACAGCGGCACGTCCACTCAATCAACGCAGCTGGAATGCCTCTCCTCTTCCCTTCAGCCCCCTAAGACCATGAGCTGGTGGACGGACAGTATGTTGGCTCACTTCCAAAGGGACGAATACCCTCCACTTTGTAGAGAGATGCTCTAGCTTTTGTACGAATTGATTTGATGGCTTTCACATTCTGGTGTGGGTAAACATACATAAAGAAACATTTTTCATGGGCAGGGGGGGGGGGATATGTAGTTAATGACGGTTTTCTCAAGCGCATTGCTAAGGGAACACAAGATATTTATCGGTCTAAGGGGAGATGTCAGTGTAAATGTCATATTTGGATTTATTTTTATCAATTAGTAATTTTCATTAATGCCTTTGGTGTACAAAATTTCACGCGTCAATATTCAATTGGCGTTTAGTGTCTTAGAATTACCAATAATTTTTAGTTGGCGCTGAAACATTAACACTCGTATGTGATTTGCAATGCCATAATGGAATATAGGTTATGTTATAAAAAACAAGGCATCACTGTGTAATTTAAAAAAACACACAAAATGCATGCATTATTCCAATTAATTCCAAGTGAAACAGTTTATGAATTATTCACAAAACTTTATTCTTAATTTCCCAGAACTTACCAATGTTTAACTAAGTGTGCACTTTTCTCCAAAACCATATGGAATTTTCAGCTGAAGTTTAGCACACTTACTGAACTATAATAGAACTTCATTTCCATGTAAGCAATTTCCAGTATTATTAATACTTTTCAATTTTCACTGTTGTATATGCGCAAGTATACTTGCACGACCGTAGGTCGGTAATGTCTTTGAGGTTTGAGCCAAAGGTAGTCCTGAAGCCTGTAGTAATTGTTCCGAATTTTTTTTTAAATAAGGTAACATAATTGGAAAAGGGTAAAGTTTTATCCCATCAAATTTCATACCACTAGAGTTAAAACTTCATGATTTATTTCAGTTTCTTTGAAGCATTGCATTTACATTGACATCTCCCCTCGCCCCCTTTTTAAACCCAGATTGGTAAGAATTGAATATATTTAATTTATTTAGGTAGTCACATACTTGTTCATAAACTTTTTTCTCAAGCGCATTGCTAAGGGACACAAGATATTTATCGGTCTAAGGGGAGATGTCAGTGTAAATGTCATGTTTGGATTTATTTTTTATCAATTAGTACAACTCATTGACAATACTTTCCACAAGTTTCATAATCCAATTCGCATCCTAAGTGCCAAAAAATAATTAAATGTACATCATTTCATTTTTCATTAATGCCTTTGGTGTACAAAATTTCAAGCGTCAATATTCAATTGGCGTGTAGTGTCTTAGATTTACCAATAATTTTTAGTTGGCGCAGAAACCTTAACACTCGTATGTGATTTGCAAACTCCTACTGGCCATGGGTATGTATTGCAATGCGCAAGTATGCATGCATTATTCTAATTAATTCCAAGTGAAACAGTTTATGAATTATTCACAAAACTTTATTCTTAATTTCCCAGAACTTACCAATGTTTAACTAAATGTGCACTTTTCTCCAAAACCATATGGAATATTCAGCTGAAGTTTAGCACACTTACTGAACTATAATAGAACTTCATTTCCATGTAAGCAATTTCCAGTATTATTAATACTTTTCAATTTTCACTGTTGTATATGCGCAAGTATACTTGCACGAACGTAGGTCGGTAATGTCTTTGAGGTTTGTGCCAAAGGTACTCCTGAAGCCTGTGGTAATTGTTCTGAAATTTTTTAAAACAAGGTAACATAATTGGAAAAGGGTAAAGATTTATCCCATCAAATTTCATACCACGAGTTAAAACTTCATGAATTATTTCAGTTTCTTTGAAGCATTTCATTTACATTGACATCTCCCCTCGCCCCCTTTTTAAACCCAGATTGGTAAGAATTGATTATATTTAATTTATTTAGGTAGTCACATACTTGTTCATGAACTATTTTCTCAAGCGCATTGCTAAGGGAACACAAGATATTTATCGGTCTAAGGGGAGATGTCAGTGTAAATGTCATGTTTGGATTTATTTTTTATCAATTAGTACAACTCATTGACAATACTTTTCACAAGTTTCATAATCCAATTCGCATCCTAAGTGCCGTAAAATAATTAAATGTACATCATTTCATTTTTCATTAATGCCTTGGTGTACAAATTTCAAGCGTCAATATTCAATTGGCGTTTAGTGTCTTAGATTCACCAATAGTTTTTAGTTGGCGCTGAAACCTTAACACTCGTATGTGATTTGCAATGCCATAATGGAATATATGTACGATCTTAGCGATTCCTACGCTAAGGTTCTAACTCTCGAAGACCAAACATTACTGCAAACTCCTACTGGCCATGGGTATGTATTGCATTGCGCAAGTATACTTGCACGACCGTAGGTCGGTCATGTCTTTGAGGTTTGAGCCAAAGGTACTCCTGAAGCCTGTGGTAACTGGATGGGGAGGGCCCACGTAAAATAAACGGTGGTTGGTACGCGTGCACTTTTCTCCAAAACCATATGGAATATTCAGCTGAAGTTTAGCACACTTACTGAACTATAATAGGACTTCATTTCCATGTAGGCAATTTCCAGTATTATTAATACTTTTCAATTTTCACTGTTGTTAACTTCACATCCGAAAGAGAAAAAAAGAACATATAATACTATAAATATTTGAAGAATCATAACTGCTGTGCCAAAAAACCTAGAGAGAATTCCTTACATAGAATGTATCTTATATATGAGTCAAAACAGCATACAAAATCACATTGTAATATCTACTCCTGTTTTCTAAAAAAAAGTGAGATTTATATTTTTTTGATTTTCAAAAATTTTTGGAGCCTAAATGAATCCAAAATTGTTCCGAATTTTTTTAAAATAAGGTAACATAATTGGAAAAGGGTAAAGTTTTATCGCATCAAATTTCATACCACTAGAGTTAAAACTTCATGATTTATTTCAGTTTCTTTGAAGCATTGCATTTACATTGACATCTCCCCCTAAAGTCACTACAACTAGTCGGTTTATTATTTTTGGCACTGGACGTACTCTCCGTCCACCAGCTTAAGAACCGTGGCAGAAATGCAATCAGTCAGCTGGAGACAGCTTACCTCTGCATGAACGGCAATAGTGCCAACCTACTACTGACCCGTACGATTTCACAATTGAAACTAAACGAAAGTAGCAGTGAGTAACCATAGCGTGAATAACATGGTGCTGAGTTGGCAATACCTACAGCGGCACGTCCACTCAATCAACGCAGCTGGAATGCCTCTCCTCTTCCCTTCAGCCCCCTAAGACCATGAGCTGGTGGACGGACAGTATGTTGGCTCACTTCCAAAGAGACGAATACCCTCCACTTTGTAGAAAGATGCTCTTGCTTTAGTACGAATTGATTTGATGGCTTTCACAATCTGGTGTGGGTAAACATACATAAAGAAATATTTTTCATGGGCAGGGGGGGGGGGATGTGTAGTTAATAACGGTTTTCTCAAGCGCATTGCTAAGGGAACACAAGATATTTATCGGTCTAAGGGGAGATGTCAGTGTAAATGTCATTTTTGGATTTATTTTTTATCAATTAGTAATTTTCATTAATGCCTTTGGTGTACAAAATTTCAAGCATCAATATTCAATTGGCGTTTAGTGTCTTAGATTTACCAATAATTTTTAGTTGGCGCTGAAACCTTAACACTCGTATGTGATTTGCAAAGCCATAATGGAATATATATACGATCTTAGCGATTCCTACGATAAGGTTCTAACTCTCGAAGACCAAACATTACTGCAAACTCCTACTGGCCATGAGTATGTATTGCAATGCGCAAGTATACTTGCACGACCGTAGGTCGGTAATGTCTTTGAGGTTTGAGCCAAAGGTACTCCTGAAGCCTGTGGTAACTGGATGGGGAGGGCCCACGTAAAATAAACGGTGGTTGGTACGCGTGCACTTTTCTCCAAAACCATATGGAATATTCAGCTGAAGTTTAGCACACTTACTGAACTATAACAGAACTTCATTTCCATGTAGGCAATTTCCAGTATTATTAATACTTTTCAATTTTCACTGTTGTTAACTTCACATCCGAAAGAGAAAAAAAGAACATATAATACTATAAATATTTGAAAAATCATAACTGCTGTGCCAAAAAACCTAGAGAGAATTCCTTACATAGAATGTATCTGAGTCAAAACAGCATACAAAATCACATTGTAATATCTACTCCTGTTTTCTAAAAAAAGTGAGATTTAATTTTTTTTGAATTTCAAAAATTTTTGGAGCCTAAATGAATCCAAAATTGTTCCGAAATTTTTTAAAATAAGGTAACATAATTGGAAAAGGGTAAAGTTTTATCCCATCAAATTTCATACCACTAGAGTTAAAACTTCATGATTTATTTCAGTTTCTTTGAAGCATTGCATTTACATTGACATCTCCCCCTAAAGTCACTACAACTAGTCGGTTTATTATTTTTGGCACTGGACGTACTGTCCGTCCACCAGCTTTAGAACCGTGGCAGAAATGCAATCAGTCAGCTGGAGACAGCTTACCTCTGCATGAACGGCAATAGTGCCAACCTACTACTGACCCGCACGATTTCACAATTGTAACTAAACGAAAGTAGCAGTGAGTAACCATAGCGTGAAAAACATGGTGCTGAGTTGGCAATACCTACAGCGGCACGTCCACTCAATCAACGCAGCTGGAATGCCTCTCCTCTTCCCTTCAGCCCCCTAAGACCATGAGCTGGTGGACGGACAGTATGTTGGCTCACTTCCAAAGGGACGAATACCCTCCACTTTGTAGAGAGATGCTCTAGCTTTTGTACGAATTGATTTGATGGCTTTCACAATCTGGTGTGGGTAAACATACATAAAGAAACATTTTTCATGGGCAGGGGGGGGGGGGGGATATGTAGTTAATGACGGTTTTCTCAAGCGCATTGCTAAGGGAACACAAGATATTTATCGGTCTAAGGGGAGATGTCAGTGTAAATGTCATATTTGGATTTATTTTTATCAATTAGTAATTTTCATTAATGCCTTTGGTGTACAAAATTTCACGCGTCAATATTCAATTGGCGTTTAGTGTCTTAGAATTACCAATAATTTTTAGTTGGCGCTGAAACATTAACACTCGTATGTGATTTGCAATGCCATAATGGAATATAGGTTATGTTATAAAAAAACAAGGCATCACTGTGTAATTTAAAAAAACACACAAAATGCATGCATTATTCCAATTAATTCCAAGTGAAACAGTTTATGAATTATTCACAAAACTTTATTCTTAATTTCCCAGAACTTACCAATGTTTAACTAAGTGTGCACTTTTCTCCAAAACCATATGGAATTTTCAGCTGAAGTTTAGCACACTTACTGAACTATAATAGAACTTCATTTCCATGTAAGCAATTTCCAGTATTATTAATACTTTTCAATTTTCACTGTGGTATATGCGCAAGTATACTTGCACGACCGTAGGTCGGTAATGTCTTTGAGGTTTGAGCCAAAGGTAGTCCTGAAGCCTGTGGTAATTGTTCCGAATTTTTTTATAATAAGGTAACATAATTGGAAAAGGGTAAAGTTTTATCCCATCAAATTTCATACCACTAGAGTTAAAACTTCATGATTTATTTCAGTTTCTTTGAAGCATTGCATTTACATTGACATCTCCCCTCGCCCCCTTTTTAAACCCAGATTGGTAAGAATTGAATATATTTAATTTATTTAGGTAGTCACATACTTGTTCATAAACTTTTTTCTCAAGCGCATTGCTTAGGGACACAAGATATTTATCGGTCTAAGGGGAGATGTCAGTGTAAATGTCATGTTTGGATTTATTTTTTATCAATTAGTACAACTCACTGACAATACTTTCCACAAGTTTCATAATCCAATTCGCATCCTAAGTGCCAAAAAATAATTAAATGTACATCATTTCATTTTTCATTAATGCCTTTGGTGTACAAAATTTCAAGCGTCAATATTCAATTGGCGTGTAGTGTCTTAGATTTACCAATAATTTTTAGTTGGCGCTGAAACCTTAACACTCGTATGTGATTTGCAAACTCCTACTGGCCATGGGTATGTATTGCAATGCGCAAGTATGCATGCATTATTCTAATTAATTCCAAGTGAAACAGTTTATGAATTATTCACAAAACTTTATTCTTAATTTCCCAGAACTTACCAATGTTTAACTAAATGTGCACTTTTCTCCAAAACCATATGGAATATTCAGCTGAAGTTTAGCACACTTACTGAACTATAATAGAACTTCATTTCCATGTAAGCAATTTCCAGTATTATTAATACTTTTCAATTTTCACTGTTGTATATGCGCAAGTATACTTGCACGAACGTAGGTCGGTAATGTCTTTGAGGTTTGTGCCAAAGGTACTCCTGAAGCCTGTAGTAATTGTTCTGAATTTTTTTTAAACAAGGTAACATAATTGGAAAAGGGTAAAGATTTATCCCATCAAATTTCATACCACGAGTTAAAACTTCATGAATTATTTCAGTTTCTTTGAAGCATTTCATTTACATTGACATCTCCCCTCGCCCCCTTTTTAAACCCAGATTGGTAAGAATTGATTATATTTAATGTATTTAGGTAGTCACATACTTGTTCATGAACTATTTTCTCAAGCGCATTGCTAAGGGAACACAAGATATTTATCGGTCTAAGGGGAGATGTCAGTGTAAATGTCATGTTTGGATTTATTTTTTATCAATTAGTACAACTCATTGATAATACTTTTCACAAGTTTCATAATCCAATTCGCATCCTAAGTGCCATAAAATAATTAAATGTACATCATTTCATTTTTCATTAATGCCTTTGGTGTACAAATTTCAAGCGTCAATATTCAATTGGTGTTTAGTGTCTTAGATTCACCAATAGTTTTTAGTTGGCGCTGAAACCTTAACACTCGTATGTGATTTGCAATGCCATAATGGAATATATACTGCTCAAAAAAATTAAAGCACCACTTTTTTCAATGGCCACCAAATTTGGAAAGTTGACTGCACAAGGTCGAAATTTCAGTATGACGTTTGCCCCGACGCCTACCAAGCACATGCTTCAGCACAACTCCCCAACTTGTGTAGTTTCGGGATAGCGCCCCCAAAACCAGCCCATTTTTGAAAACCGTAAATTGAAGTTTGCGAAAAACGCTGTAGGACTTGTCGCAGGTTGCCAAAGCAGTCGAAAATGAATGAGTCTTGCTCTTAAGGTTCCACGAACACGTTGAAATCGTTACATTTGACGTTTGGGCATTTTCAACCCCCTTCATTATCCCCTAAAAATGGACTACCATTGGGGGCGCCTGAGAAGGTACCGGATGTGTTTAACCACCTGAAAACCTGCACACCGTCCTCAGTTGCTGATTGCAGTAAGTTCTTAAGGCCTCCGGCAATGTTCACCCCTCCTAACACCCTCAAATGGCAAGGGACCAAACCACCCCGTCTTGATTCACCCCTAAGGAAGGTTTAAATCGAGATTTTTATCAGTGCTGCTAATGGGGGGGTCTTCCCCTAACGTTTCAAACGAGGACCTGCGCCTGTGTCGCCACCCCTTCCCCTGCAACCCCCGTTTGTATGATTTTTCGAATCAGGCCCTTTTTAAGGGCTGAAATGAGGTCTTAAACGCTGAAAGGGCTGTAAAGGTCCTTAGAAGTAGTGGTGACACGAAATCAACCCCTTATGATGTTTGATTGACATTCCATCCCCCAAAGTTGACATTTTTGCACCCTCAACCCTCCCTGTCTGGACGCGTAACGCGTCATGGCAGAGTTTTCAGAGTTGGATCAAAATGAAGCTTATGGCCTGAAATGGAGCCCAAAACGGCAGGTTGGATGGAAATTCATCGGTAGGGTGGGAAACGGGACCAAAAAGTTTTCAAAAAAGTTAACAGCCTCTAGTAAGTACACCAATGCATAGGCAACCCACATCACGTCATTTTTCTCCCATTGCCAAACTTTGTAACCTATTGCCGATCACAGGCAACCAACACGCACGGACGTGATGTGGGTTGCCTATGCATGGGCGTACTTACTGTAGGCTGTACACTGTTTTGAAAAATTTTGGTCCCGTTTCCCAACCTACCGATGAATTTCTATCCAGCCTGCTGTTTTGGGCTCCATTGCAGGCCATAGGCTTCATTTTCATCCAACTCTTAAAACTCTGCCATGACGCATTACGCGTCCAGACAGGGAGGGTTGGGGGTGCAAAAATTTCGAATTTGGGGGAAGGAATGTCAATCACCGATCGGAAGGGGTTGATTTCGTGTCACCACTACTTCTAAGGACCTTTACAGCCCTTTCAGCGATTAAGACGTCGTTTCAGCCCTTAAAAAGGGCCTGTTTCGAAAAATCATACAAACGGGGGTTGCAGGGGAAGGGGTGGTGACAAAGGCACAGTTACGTTTTTGAAACGTTAGGGGAAGACCCCCCCCATTAGCAGCACTGATAAACATCTCGATTAAAACCTTCCTTAGGGGTGAATCGAGAAGGGGTGGTTTGGTCCCATGCCAGTTGAGGGTGTTAGGGGGTGTGGACATTGCCGGAGGCCTTAAGAACTTACTGCAATCAGCAACTGAGGACGGTGTACAGGTTTTCAGGTGGTTAAACACACCCGGTACCTTCTCAGACGCCCCCAATGGTAGTCCATGTTTAGGGGATGATGAAGGGGGTTGAAAATGCCCAAACGTCAAATGTAACGATTTCAACGTGTTTGTGGAACCTTTAAGAGCAAGACTCATTCATTTTCGACTGCTTTGGCAACCTGCGACAAGTCCTGCAGCGTTTTTCGCAAACTTCAATTTGCGGTTTTCGAAAATGGGCTGGTTTTCGGGGTGCTACCCCGAAACTACTCAAGTTGGGGAGTTGTGCTGAAGCATATGCTTGGTAGGCGTCAGGACAAACGTTATACTGAGATTTCGAGCTTGTAGGTCAACTTTTCAAAATTTGGTGGCCTTTGAAAAAAGTGGTGCTTTAATTTTTTTGAGCAGTATATATACGATCTTAGCGATTCCTACGCTAAGGTTCTAACTCTCGAAGACCAAACATTACTGCAAACTCCTACTGGCCATGGGTATGTATTGCATTGCGCAAGTATACTTGCACGACCGTAGGTCGGTCATGTCTTTGAGGTTTGAGCCAAAGGTACTCCTGAAGCCTGTGGTAACTGGATGGGGAGGGCCCACGTAAAATAAACGGTGGTTGGTACGCGTGCACTTTTCTCCAAAACCATATGGAATATTCAGCTGAAGTTTAGCACACTTACTGAACTATAATAGAACTTCATTTCCATGTAGGCAATTTCCAGTATTATTAATACTTTTCAATTTTCACTGTTGTTAACTTCACATCCGAAAGAGAAAAAAAGAACATATAATACTATAAATATTTGAAAAATCATAACTGCTGTGCCAAAAAACCTAGAGAGAATTCCTTACATAGAATGTATCTTATATATGAGTCAAAACAGCATACAAAATCACATTGTAATATCTACTCCTGTTTTCTAAAAAAAAGTGAGATTTACATTTTTTTGAATTTCAAAAATTTTTGGAGCCTAAATGAATCCAAAATTGTTCCGAAATTTTTTAAAATAAGGTAACATAATTGGAAAAGGGTAAAGTTTTATCCCATCAAATTTCATACCACTAGAGTTAAAACTTCATGATTTATTTCAATGTCTTTGAAGCATTGCATTTACATTGACATCTCCCCCTAAAGTCACTACAACTAGTCGGTTTATTATTTTTGGCACTGGACGTACTGTCCGTCCACCAGCTTAAGAACCGTGGCAGAAATGCAATCAGTCAGCTGGAGACAGCTTACCTCTGCATGAACGGCAATAGTGCCAACCTACTACTGACCCGTACGATTTCACAATTGAAACTAAACGAAAGTAGCAGTGAGTAACCATAGCGTGAATAACATGGTGCTGAGTTGGCAATACCTACAGCGGCACGTCCACTCAATCAACGCAGCTGGAATGCCTCTCCTCTTCCCTTCAGCCCCCTAAGACCATGAGCTGGTGGACGGACAGTATGTTGGCTCACTTCCAAAGGGACGAATACCCTCCACTTTGTAGAGAGATGCTCTTGCTTTTGTACGAATTGATTTGATGGCTTTCACAATCTGGTGTGGGTAAACATACATAAAGGAACATTTTTCATGGGCAGGGGGGGGGGGGGGATGTGTAGTTAAAGACGGTTTTCTCAAGCGCATTGCTAAGGGAATTCAAGATATTTATCGGTCTAAGGGGAGATGTCAGTGTAAATGTCATTTTTGGATTTATTTTTTATCACTTAGTAATTTTCATTAATGCCTTTGGTGTACAAAATTTCAAGCGTCAATATTCAATTGGCGTTTAGTGTCTTAGAATTACCAATAATTTTTAGTTGGCGCTGAATCCTTAACACTCGTATGTGATTTGCAATGCCATAATGGAATATAGGTTATGTTATAAAAAAACAAGGCATCACTGTGTAATTTAAGAAAAAAAAACACACAAAATGCATGCATTATTCCAATTAATTCCAAGTGAAACAGTTTATGAATTATTCACAAAACTTTATTCTTAATTTCCCAGAACTTACCAATGTTTAACTAAGTGTGCACTTTTCTCCAAAACCATAAGGAATATTCAGCTGAAGTTTAGCATACTTACTGGACTATAATAGAACTTCATTTCCATGTAAGCAATTTCCAGTATTATTAATACTTTTCAATTTTCACTGTTGTATATGCGCAAGTATACTTGCACGACCGTAGGTCGGTAATGTCTTTGAGGTTTGAGCCAAAGGTACTCCTGAAGCCTGTGGTAATTGTTCCGATTTTTTTTTAAAATAAGGTAACATAATTGGAAAAGGGTAAAGTTTTATCCCATCAAATTTCATACCACTAGAGTTAAAACTTCATGATTTATTTCAGTTTCTTTGAAGCATTGCATTTACATTGACATCTCCCCTCGCCCCCTTTTTAAACCCAGATTGGTATGAATTGAATATATTTAATTTATTTAGGTAGTCACATACTTGTTCATAAACTTTTTTCTCAAGCGCATTGCTAAGGGACACAAGATATTTATCGGTCTAAGGGGAGATGTCAGTGTAAATGTCATGTTTGGATTTATTTTTTATCAATTAGTACAACTCATTGACAATACTTTCCACAAGTTTCATAATCCAATTCGCATCCTAAGTGCCAAAAAATAATTAAATGTAAATCATTTCATTTTTCATTAATGCCTTTGGTGTACAAAATTTCAAGCGTCAATATTCAATTGGCGTGTAGTGTCTTAGATTTACCAATAATTTTTAGTTGGCGCTGAAACCTTAACACTCGTATGTGATTTGCAAACTCCTACTGGCCATGGGTATGTATTGCAATGCGCAAGCATAACGTATAGAATAAGAAGTGATATCACTGGCCTAGTACGCCTGGTCCGCCGCAGCGCAGCGCTGGCTCCGATCTGTGATGTAAGTTAGCATTGGCGCTTACGAGACTTTTAAAACCTTGCGACCTGTTTTACACGTTAAAACACCGCAAGATATCCTCATAGGCGCTAATAAGTTCAACATCTCCACTTACTTTACTGTGCCCAATTATAATTTAATAAGTCGTCTCCTGTAATAGTCCAGTTTCGACAATAAGTGAAGACAGAGAGCAAGTTCAAAATGCAATTAGTTTTGCCAGCTATCGGTAAATTTATATAAAGAACGGAAAAATTAACCTCGCTATCAGTAAGGATTTCTTCACATTGTTACACATTTTACATTCCCTTAACAGACTTGCAACACAGAGAAAAAAAAGCCGTACGAACGCAACTTTCAACTTTACCGTAGATTACTATACAATTCAATAATAACCATAAATTTCACTCCACAAACCAAAATCAGTAAACTACCATCATTTCAGAAGAACTTAACATTAAACAGACATAGAAGGCATAGTCAAGACCCCTTCATAGAGTAGGCTATTGTCTAAAACTGATCACGCCTCCTTCAGCATTACGGTACATACCGTAAATGATTTTTTAACTCATTGTCTTTTTATTCTCATCCCTTTCCAGAAGTAGTCTTTAATGGCATCAAGAGCATTTTTATTTACACCATTCTGGACAAATACTTAGGCAAATTAGGAAATATATATGGAACAGAATAGTCTTTCAATCGCCAGTTGGTTCTTTGGAGAAGTACTACTTCCTTCCCTTCTATCACAAATTTGTCAAATTTAACAATTAAATCTTCTGCAAAGTGAGCATCACAGATGTAGGACTTTTCAGTAAGTTCCCTATCCTTCCCTGGTATGGCCCCTTTGCACTTGATAAATCGTTCCTTAACTTTAGGAGGTTTGAAAAACCGTCTGACCTCTTAACAGTCCCCACAGCTAGATCTGCATTCTGGTACAATAGAGCAAGGCATCTTCACTACTCACATTAAGCACTCATGAAAATGTGAGGGCTAAACTGCTGTTTACTTACATTAAATAACAATAAAATTAACACACGAAGAAAACGTCAACACACGACAAGAAATTAAATTCCATTTCAGTTAATGCTTCCTACAATAGCATTTCAGGTATTAATACTATGAAGTAATAGTGTAAGCACTTGTAGATCAATAAACATTTGCACTGAACACCACCAAAACACTCCGATCGATTAAATACTTAATATATCGCACATAAACACATAAACATATGTGGAAATCAACAATCTCAAATCGACTGTAGCGCTGCATAGCGGCGAGTGCCAACCCGATCCGTATTCATTACATGCTATTGAGGGAGAAGAGATCACACTTTATATTCTATTCGTTATGGCGCAAGTATGCATGCATTATTCTAATTAATTCCAAGTGAAACAGTTTATGAATTATTCACAAAACTTTATTCTTAATTTCCCAGAACTTACCAATGTTTAACTAAGTGTGCACTTTTCTCCAAAACCATATGGAATATTCAGCTGAAGTTTAGCACACTTACTGAACTATAATGGAACTTCATTTCCATGTAACCAATTTCCAGTATTATTAATACATTTCAATTTTCACTGTTGTATATGCGCAAGTATACTTGCACGACCGTAGGTCGGTAATGTCTTTGAGGTTTGAGCCAAAGGTACTCCTGAAGCCTGTGGTAATTGTTCCGAAATTTTTTAAAATAAGGTAACATAATTGGAAAAGGGTAAAGATTTATCCCATCAAATTTCATACCACTAGAGTTAAAACTTCATGAATTATTTCAGTTTCTTTGAAGCATTTCATTTACATTGACATCTCCCTTCGCCCCCTTTTTAAACCCAGATTGGTAAGAATTGAATATATTTAATTTATTTAGGTAGACACATACTTGTTCATGAACTATTTTCTCAAGCGCATTGCTAAGGGAACACAAGATATTTATCGGTCTAAGGGGAGATGTCAGTGTAAATGTCATGTTTGGATTTATTTTTTATCAATTAGTACAACTCATTGACAATACTTTCCACAAGTTTCATAATCCAATTCGCATCCTAAGTGCCATAAAATAATTAAATGTACATCATTTCATTTTTCATTAATGCCTTTGGTGTACAAATTTCAAGCGTCAATATTCAATTGGCGTTTAGTGTCTTAGATTCACCAATAGTTTTTAGTTGGCGCTGAAACCTTAACACTCGTATGTGATTTGCAATGCCATAATGGAATATATATACGATCTTAGCGATTCCTACGATAAGGTTCTAACTCTCGAAGACCAAACATTACTGCAAACTCCTACTGGCCATGGGTATGTATTGCAATGCGCAAGTATACTTGGACGACCGTAGGTCGGTCATGTCTTTGAGGTTTGAGCCAAAGGTACTCCTGAAGCCTGTGGTAACTGGATGGGGAGGGCCCACGTAAAATAAACGGTGGTTGGAACGCGTGCACTTTTCTCCAAAACCATATGGAATATTCAGCTGAAGTTTAGCACACTTACTGAACTATAATAGAACTTCATTTCCATGTAGGCAATTTCCAGTATTATTAATACTTTTCAATTTTCACTGTTGTTAACTTCACATCCGAAAGAGAAAAAAAGAACATATAATACTATAAATATTTGAAAAATCATAACTGCTGTGCCAAAAAACCTAGAGAGAATTCCTTACATAGAATGTATCTTATATATGAGTCAAAACAGCATACAAAATCACATTGTAATATCTACTCCTGTTTTCTAAAAAAAAGTGAGATTTATATTTTTTTGAATTTCAAAAATTTTTGGAGCCTAAATGAACCCAAAATTGTTCCGAATTTTTTTAAAATAAGGTAACATAATTGGAAAATGGTAAAGTTTTATCCCATCAAATTTCATACCACTAGAGTTAAAACTTCATGATTTATTTCAGTTTCTTTGAAGCATTGCATTTACATTGACATCTCCCCCTAAAGTCACTACAACTAGTCGGTTTATTATTTTTGGCACTGGACGTACTCTCCGTCCACCAGCTTAAGAACCGTGGCAGAAATGCAATCAGTCAGCTGGAGACAGCTTACCTCTGCATGAACGGCAATAGTGCCAACCTACTACTGACCCGTACGATTTCACAATTGAAACTAAACGAAAGTAGCAGTGAGTAACCATAGCGTGAATAACATGGTGCTGAGTTGGCAATACCTACAGCGGCACGTCCACTCAATCAACGCAGCTGGAATGCCTCTCCTCTTCCCTTCAGCCCCCTAAGACCATGAGCTGGTGGACGGACAGTATGTTGGCTCACTTCCAAAGGGACGAATACCCTCCACTTCGTAGAAAGATGCTCTTGCTTTAGTACGAATTGATTTGATGGCTTTCACAATCTGGTGTGGGTAAACATACATAAAGAAACATTTTTCATGGGCAGGGGGGGGATGTGTAGTTAATGACGGTTTTCTCAAGCGCATTGCTAAGGGAACACAAGATATTTATCGGTCTAAGGGGAGATGTCAGTGTAAATGTCATTTTTGGATTTATTTTTTATCACTTAGTAATTTTCATTAATGCCTTTGGTGTACAAAATTTCAAGCGTCAATATTCAATTGACGTTTAGTGTCTTAGAATTACCAATAATTTTTAGTTGGCGCTGAATCCTTAACACTCGTATGTGATTTGCAATGCCATAATGGAATATAGGTTATGTTATAAAAAAACAAGGCATCACTGCGTAATTTAAAAAAACACACAAAATGCATGCATTATTCCAATTAATTCCAAGTGAAACAGTTTATGAATTATTCACAAAACTTTATTCTTAATTTCCCAGAACTTACCAATGTTTAACTAAGTGTGCACTTTTCTCCAAAACCATATGGAATATTCAGCTGAAGTTTAGTACACTTACTGAACTATAATAGAACTTCATTTCCATGTAAGCAATTTCCAGTATTATTAATACTTTTCAATTTTCACTGTTGTATATGCGCAAGTATACTTGCACGACCGTAGGTCGGTAATGTCTTTGAGGTTTGAGCCAAAGGTACTCCTGAAGCCTGTGGTAATTGTTCCGAATTTTTTTTAAATAAGGTAACATAATTGGAAAAGGGTAAAGTTTTATCCCATCAAATTTCATACCACTAGAGTTAAAACTTCATGATTTATTTCAGTTTCTTTGAAGCATTGCATTTACATTGACATCTCCCCTCGCCCCCTTTTTAAACCCAGATTGGTAAGAATTGAATATATTTAATTTATTTAGGTAGTCACATACTTGTTCATAAACTTTTTTCTCAAGCGCATTGCTAAGGGACACAAGATATTTATCGGTCTAAGGGGAGATGTCAGTGTAAATGTCATGTTTGGATTTATTTTTTATCAATTAGTACAACTCATTGACAATACTTTCCACAAGTTTCATAATCCAATTCGCATCCTAAGTGCCAAAAAATAATTAAATGTACATCATTTCATTTTTCATTAATGCCTTTGGTGTACAAAATTTCAAGCGTCAATATTCAATTGGCGTGTAGTGTCTTAGATTTACCAATAATTTTTAGTTGGCGCTGAAACCTTAACACCCGTATGTGATTTGCAAACTCCTACTGGCCATGGGTATGTATTGCAATGCGCAAGTATGCATGCATTATTCTAATTAATTCCAAGTGAAACAGTTTATGAATTATTCACAAAACTTTATTCTTAATTTCCCAGAACTTACCAATGTTTAACTAAATGTGCACTTTTCTCCAAAACCATATGGAATATTCAGCTGAAGTTTAGCACACTTACTGAACTATAATAGAACGTCATTTCCATGTAAGCAATTTCCAGTATTATTAATACTTTTCAATTTTCACTGTTGTATATGCGCAAGTATACTTGCACGAACGTAGGTCGGTAATGTCTTTGAGGTTTGTGCCAAAGGTACTCCTGAAGCCTGTGGTAATTGTTCTGAAATTTTTCTAAAACAAGGTAACATAATTGGAAAAGGGTAAAGATTTATCCCATCAAATTTCATACCACGAGTTAAAACTTCATGAATTATTTCAGTTTCTTTGAAGCATTTCATTTACATTGACATCTCCCCTCGCCCCCTTTTTAAACCCAGATTGGTAAGAATTGATTATATTTAATTTATTTAGGTAGTCACATACTTGTTCATGATTTATTTTCTCAAGCGCATTGCTAAGGGAACACAAGATATTTATCGGTCTAAGGGGAGATGTCAGTGTAAATGTCATGTTTGGATTTATTTTTTATCAATTAGTACAACTCATTGACAATACTTTTCACAAGTTTCATAATCCAATTCGCATCCTAAGTGTTATAAAATAATTAAATGTACATCATTTCATTTTTCATTAATGCCTTTGGTGTACAAATTTCAAGCGTCAATATTCAATTGGCGTTTAGTGTCTTAGATTCACCAATAGTTTTTAGTTGGCGCTGAAACCTTAACACCCGTATGTGATTTGCAATGCCATAATGGAATATATATACGAAGTTAGCGATTCCTACGCTAAGGTTCTAACTCTCGAAGACCAAACATTACTGCAAACTCCTACTGGCCATGGGTATGTATTGCATTGCGCAAGTATACTTGCACGACCGTAGGTCGGTCATGTCTTTGAGGTTTGAGCCAAAGGTACTCCTGAAGCCTGTGGTAACTGGATGGGGAGGGCCCACGTAAAATAAACGGTGGTTGGTACGCGTGCACTTTTCTCCAAAACCATATGGAATATTCAGCTGAAGTTTAGCACACTTACTGAACTATAATAGAACTTCATTTCCATGTAGGCAATTTCCAGTATTATTAATACTTTTCAATTTTCACTGTTGTTAACTTCACATCCGAAAGAGAAAAAAAGAACATATAATACTATAAATATTTGAAAAATCATAACTGCTGTGCCAAAAACCTAGAGAGAATTCCTTACATAGAATGTATCTTATATATGTGTCAAAACAGCATACAAAATCACATTGTAATATCTACTCCTGTTTTCTAAAAAAAAGTGAGATTTATATTTTTTTGAATTTCAAAAATTTTTGGAGCCTAAATGAATCCAAAATTGTTCCGAAATTTTTTAAAATAAGGTAACATAATTGGAAAAGGGTAAAGTTTTATCCCATCAAATTTCATACCACTAGAGTTAAAACTTCATGATTTATTTCAATTTCTTTGAAGCATTGCATTTACATTGACATCTCCCCCTAAAGTCACTACAACTAGTTGGTTTATTATTTTTGGCACTGGACGTACTGTCCGTCCACCAGCTTAAGAACCGTGGCAGAAATGCAATCAGTCAGCTGGACACAGCTTACCTCTGCATGAACGGCAATAGTGCCAACCTACTACTGACCCGTACGATTTCACAATTGAAACTAAACGAAAGTAGCAGTGAGTAACCATAGCGTGAATAACATGGTGCTGAGTTGGCAATACCTACAGCGGCACGTCCACTCAATAAACGCAGCTGGAATGCCTCTCCTCTTCCCTTCAGCCCCCTAAGACCATGAGCTGGTGGACGGACAGTATGTTGGCTCACTTCCAAAGGGACGAATACCCTCCACTTTGTAGAGAGATGCTCTTGCTTTTGTACGAATTGATTTGATGGCTTTCACAATCTGGTGTGGGTAAACATACATAAAGAAACATTTTTCATGGGCAGGGGGGGGGGGGATGTGTAGTTAATGACGGTTTTCTCAAGCGCATTGCTAAGGGAACACAAGATATTTATCGGTCTAAGGGGAGATGTCAGTGTAAATGTCATTTTTGGATTTATTTTTTATCACTTAGTAATTTTCATTAATGCCTTTGGTGTACAAAATTTCAAGCGTCAATATTCAATTGGCGTTTAGTGTCTTAGAATTACCAATAATTTTTAGTTGGCGCTGAATCCTTAACACTCGTATGTGATTTGCAATGCCATAATGGAATATAGGTTATGTTATAAAAAAACAAGGCATCACTGTGTAATTTAAAAAAAAAAACACAAAATGCATGCATTATTCCAATTAATTCCAAGTGAAACAGTTTATGAATTATTCACAAAACTTTATTCTTAATTTCCCAGAACTTACCAATGTTTAACTAAGTGTGCACTTTTCTCCAAAACCATATGGAATATTCAGCTGAAGTTTAGCATACTTACTGGACTATAATAGAACTTCATTTCCATGTAAGCAATTTCCAGTATTATTAATACTTTTCAATTTTCACTGTTGTATATGCGCAAGTATACTTGCACGACCGTAGGTCGGTAATGTCTTTGAGGTTTGAGCCAAAGGTACTCCTGAAGCCTGTGGTAATTGTCCCGATTTTTTTTTTAAATAAGGTAACATAATTGGAAAAGGGTAAAGTTTTATCCCATCAAATTTCATACCACTAGAGTTAAAACTTCATGATTTATTTCAGTTTCTTTGAAGCATTGCATTTACATTGACATCTCCCCTCGCCCCCTTTTTAAACCCAGATTGGTAAGAATTGAATATATTTAATTTATTTAGGTAGTCACATACTTGTTCATAAACTTTTTTCTCAAGCGCATTGCTAAGGGACACAAGATATTTATCGGTCTAAGGGGAGATGTCAGTGTAAATGTCATGTTTGGATTTATTTTTTATCAATTAGTACAACTCATTGACAATACTTTCCACAAGTTTCATAATCCAATTCGCATCCTAAGTGCCAAAAAATAATTAAATGTAAATCATTTCATTTTTCATTAATGCCTTTGGTGTACAAAATTTCAAGCGTCAATATTCAATTGGCGTGTAGTGTCTTAGATTTACCAATAATTTTTAGTTGGCGCTGAAACCTTAACACTCGTATGTGATTTGCAAACTCCTACTGGCCATGGGTATGTATTGCAATGCGCAAGCATAACGTATAGAATAAGAAGTGATATCACTGGCCTAGTACGCCTGGTCCGCCGCAGCGCAGCGCTGGCTCCGATCTGTGATGTAAGTTAGCATTGGCGCTTACGAGACTTTTAAAACCTTGCGACCTGTTTTACACGTTAAAACACCGCAAGATATCCTCATAGGCGCTAATAAGTTCAACATCTCCACTTACTTTACTGTGCCCAATTATAATTTAATAAGTCGTCTCCTGTAATAGTCCAGTTTCGACAATAAGTGAAGACAGAGAGCAAGTTCAAAATGCAATTAGTTTTGCCAGCTATCGGTAAATTTATAAAAAGAACGGAAAAATTAACCTCGCTATCAGTAAGGATTTCTTCACATTGTTACACATTTTACATTCCCATAACAGACTTGCAAAACAGAGAAAAAAAAGCCGTACGAACGCAACTTTCAACTTTACCGTAGATTACTATACAATTCAATAATAACCATAAATTTCACTCCACAAACCAAAATCAGTAAACTACCATCATTTCAGAAGAACTTAACATTAAACAGACATAGAAGGCATAGTCAAGACCCCTTCATAGAGTAGGCTATTGTCTAAAACTGATCACGCCTCCTTCAGCATTACGGTACATACCGTAAATGATTTTTTAACTCATTGTCTTTTTATTCTCATCCCTTTCCAGAAGTAGTCTTTAATGGCATCAAGAGCATTTTTATTTACACCATTCTGGACAAATACTTAGGCAAATTAGGAAATATATATGGAACAGAATAGTCTTTCAATCGCCAGTTGGTTCTTTGGAGAAGTACTACTTCCTTCCCTTCTATCACAAATTTGTCAAATTTAACAATTAAATCTTCTGAAAAGTGAGCATCACAGATGTAGGACTTTTCAGTAAGTTCCCTATCCTTCCCTGGTATGGCCCCTTTGCACTTGATAAATCGTTCCTTAACTTTAGGAGGTTTGAAAAACCGTCTGACCTCTTAACAGTCCCCACAGCTAGATCTGCATTCTGGTACAATAGAGCAAGGCATCTTCACTACTCACATTAAGCACTCATGAAAATGTGAGGGCTAAACTGCTGTTTACTTACATTAAATAACAATAAAATTAACACACGAAGAAAACGTCAACACACGACAAGAAATTAAATTCCATTTCAGTTAATGCTTCCTACAATAGCATTTCAGGTATTAATACTATGAAGTAATAGTGTAAGCACTTGTAGATCAATAAACGTTTGCACTGAACACCACCAAAACACTCCGATCGATTAAATACTTAATATATCGCACAAAAACACATAAACATATGTGGAAATCAACAATCTCAAATCGACTGTAGCGCTGCATAGCGGCGAGTGCCAACCCGATCCGTATTCATTACATGCTATTGAGGGAGAAGAGATCACACTTTATATTCTATTCGTTATGGCGCAAGTATGCATGCATTATTCTAATTAATTCCAAGTGAAACAGTTTATGAATTATTCACAAAACTTTATTCTTAATTTCCCAGAACTTACCAATGTTTAACTAAGTGTGCACTTTTCTCCAAAACCATATGGAATATTCAGCTGAAGTTTAGCACACTTACTGAACTATAATAGAACTTCATTTCCATGTAAGCAATTTCCAGTATTATTAATACTTTTCAATTTTCACTGTTGTATATGCGCAAGTATACTTGCACGACCGTAGGTCGGTAATGTCTTTGAGGTTTGAGCCAAAGGTACTCCTGAAGCCTGTGATAATTGTTCCGAAATTTTTTAAAATAAGGTAACATAATTGGAAAAGGGTAAAGATTTATCCCATCAAATTTCATACCACTAGAGTTAAAACTTCATGAATTATTTCAGTTTCTTTGAAGCATTTCATTTACATTGACATCTCCCTTCGCCCCCTTTTTAAACCCAGATTGGTAAGAATTGAATATATTTAATTTATTTAGGTAGACACATACTTGTTCATGAACTATTTTCTCAAGCGCATTGCTAAGGGAACACAAGATATTTATCGGTCTAAGGGGAGATGTCAGTGTAAATGTCATGTTTGGATTTATTTTTTATCAATTAGTACAACTCATTGACAATACTTTCCACAAGTTTCATAATCCAATTCGCATCCTAAGTGCCATAAAATAATTAAATGTACAGCATTTCATTTTTCATTAATGCCTTTGGTGTACAAATTTCAAGCGTCAATATTCAATTGGCGTTTAGTGTCTTAGATTCACCAATAGTTTTTAGTTGGCGCTGAAACCTTAACACTCGTATGTGATTTGCAATGCCATAATGGAATATATATACGATCTTAGCGATTCCTACGCTAAGGTTCTAACTCTCGAAGACCAAACATTACTGCAAACTCCTACTGGCCATGGGTATGTATTGCAATGCGCAAGTATACTTGCACGACCGTAGGTCGGTCATGTCTTTGAGGTTTGAGCCAAAGGTACTCCTGAAGCCTGTGGTAACTGGATGGGGAGGGCCCACGTAAAATAAACGGTGGTTGGTACGCGTGCACTTTTCTCCAAAACCATATGGAATATTCAGCTGAAGTTTAGCACACTTACTGAACTATAATAGAACTTCATTTCCATGTAGGCAATTTCCAGTATTATTAATACTTTTCAATTTTCACTGTTGTTAACTTCACATCCGAAAGAGAAAAAAAGAACATATAATACTATAAATATTTGAAAAATCATAACTGCTGTGCCAAAAAACCTAGAGAGAATTCCTTACATAGAATGTATCTTATATATGAGTCAAAACAGCATACAAAATCACATTGTAATATCTACTCCTGTTTTCTAAAAAAAAGTGAGATTTACATTTTTTTGAATTTCAAAAATTTTTGGAGCCTAAATGAATCCAAAATTGTTCCGAATTTTTTTAAAATAAGGTAACATAATTGGAAAATGGTAAAGTTTTATCCCATCAAATTTCATACCACTAGAGTTAAAACTTCATGATTTATTTCAGTTTCTTTGAAGCATTGCATTTACATTGACATCTCCCCCTAAAGTCACTACAACTAGTCGGTTTATTATTTTTGGCACTGGACGTACTCTCCGTCCACCAGCTTAAGAACCGTGGCAGAAATGCAATCAGTCAGCTGGAGACAGCTTACCTCTGCATGAACGGCAATAGTGCCAACCTACTACTGACCCGTACGATTTCACAATTGAAACTAAACGAAAGTAGCAGTGAGTAACCATAGCGTGAATAACATGGTGCTGAGTTGGCAATACCTACAGCGGCACGTCCACTCAATCAACGCAGCTGGAATGCCTCTCCTCTTCCCTTCAGCCCCCTAAGACCATGAGCTGGTGGACGGACAGTATGTTGGCTCACTTCCAAAGGGACGAATACCCTCCACTTCGTAGAAAGATGCTCTTGCTTTAGTACGAATTGATTTGATGGCTTTCACAATCTGGTGTGGGTAAACATACATAAAGAAACATTTTTCATGGGCAGGGGGGGGATGTGTAGTTAATGACGGTTTTCTCAAGCGCATTGCTAAGGGAACACAAGATATTTATCGGTCTAAGGGGAGATGTCAGTGTAAATGTCATTTTTGGATTTATTTTTTATCACTTAGTAATTTTCATTAATGCCTTTGGTGTACAAAATTTCAAGCGTCAATATTCAATTGACGTTTAGTGTCTTAGAATTACCAATAATTTTTAGTTGGCGCTGAATCCTTAACACTCGTATGTGATTTGCAATGCCATAATGGAATATAGGTTCTGTTATAAAAAAACAAGGCATCACTGCGTAATTTAAAAAAAACACACAAAATGCATGCATTATTCCAATTAATTCCAAGTGAAACAGTTTATGAATTATTCACAAAACTTTATTCTTAATTTCCCAGAACTTACCAATGTTTAACTAAGTGTGCACTTTTCTCCAAAACCATATGGAATATTCAGCTGAAGTTTAGTACACTTACTGAACTATAATAGAACTTCATTTCCATGTAAGCAATTTCCAGTATTATTAATACTTTTCAATTTTCACTGTTGTATATGCGCAAGTATACTTGCACGACCGTAGGTCGGTAATGTCTTTGAGGTTTGAACCAAAGGTACTCCTGAAGCCTGTGGTAATTGTTCCGATTTTTTTTTAAATAAGGTAACATAATTGGAAAAGGGTAAAGTTTTATCCCATCAAATTTCATACCACTAGTGTTAAAACTTCATGATTTATTTCAGTTTCTTTGAAGCATTGCATTTACATTGACATCTCCCCTCGCCCCCTTTTTAAACCCAGATTGGTAAGAATTGAATATATTTAATTTATTTAGGTAGTCACATACTTGTTCATAAACTTTTTTCTCAAGCGCATTGCTAAGGGACACAAGATATTTATCGGTCTAAGGGGAGATGTCAGTGTAAATGTCATGTTTGGATTTATTTTTTATCAATTAGTACAACTCATTGACAATACTTTCCACAAGTTTCATAATCCAATTCGCATCCTAAGTGCCAAAAAATAATTAAATGTAAATCATTTCATTTTTCATTAATGCCTTTGGTGTACAAAATTTCAAGCGTCAATATTCAATTGGCGTGTAGTGTCTTAGATTTACCAATAATTTTTAGTTGGCGCTGAAACCTTAACACTCGTATGTGATTTGCAAACTCCTACTGGCCATGGGTATGTATTGCAATGCGCAAGCATAACGTATAGAATAAGAAGTGATATCACTGGCCTAGTACGCCTGGTCCGCCGCAGCGCAGCGCTGGCTCCGATCTGTGATGTAAGTTAGCATTGGCGCTTACGAGACTTTTAAAACCTTGCGACCTGTTTTACACGTTAAAACACCGCAAGATATCCTCATAGGCGCTAATAAGTTCAACATCTCCACTTACTTTACTGTGCCCAATTATAATTTAATAAGTCGTCTCCTGTAATAGTCCAGTTTCGACAATAAGTGAAGACAGAGAGCAAGTTCAAAATGCAATTAGTTTTGCCAGCTATCGGTAAATTTATAAAAAGAACGGAAAAATTAACCTCGCTATCAGTAAGGATTTCTTCACATTGTTACACATTTTACATTCCCTTAACAGACTTGCAACACAGAGAAAAAAAAGCCGTACGAACGCAACTTTCAACTTTACCGTAGATTACTATACAATTCAATAATAACCATAAATTTCACTCCACAAACCAAAATCAGTAAACTACCATCATTTCAGAAGAACTTAACATTAAACAGACATAGAAGGCATAGTCAAGACCCCTTCATAGAGTAGACTATTGTCTAAAACTGATCACGCCTCCTTCAGCATTACGGTACATACCGTAAATGATTTTTTAACTCATTGTCTTTTTATTCTCATCCCTTTCCAGAAGTAGTCTTTAATGGCATCAAGAGCATTTTTATTTACACCATTCTGGACAAATACTTAGGCAAATTAGGAAATATATATGGAACAGAATAGTCTTTCAATCGCCAGTTGGTTCTTTGGAGAAGTACTACTTCCTTCCCTTCTATCACAAATTTGTCAAATTTAACAATTAAATCTTCTGAAAAGTGAGCATCACACATGTAGGACTTTTCAGTAAGTTCCCTATCCTTCCCTGGTATGGCCCCTTTGCACTTGATAAATCGTTCCTTATCTTTAGGAGGTTTGAAAAACCGTCTGACCTCTTAACAGTCCCCACAGCTAGATCTGCATTCTGGTACAATAGAGCAAGGCATCTTCACTACTCACATTAAGCACTCATGAAAATGTGAGGGCTTAACTGCTGTTTACTTACATTAAATAACAATAAAATTAACACACGAAGATAACGTCAACACACGACAAGAAATTAAATTCCATTTCAGTTAATGCTTCCTACAATAGCATTTCAGGTATTAATACTATGAAGTAATAGTGTAAGCACTTGTAGATCAATAAACGTTTGCACTGAACACCACCGAAACACTCCGATCGATTAAATACTTAATATATCGCACATAAACACATAAACATATGTGGAAATCAACAATCTCAAATCGACTGTAGCGCTGCATAGCGGCGAGTGCCAACCCGATCCGTATTCATTACATGCTATTGAGGGAGAAGAGATCACACTTTATATTCTATTCGTTATGGCGCAAGTATGCATGCATTATTCTAATTAATTCCAAGTGAAACAGTTTATGAATTATTCACAAAACTTTATTCTTAATTTCCCAGAACTTACCAATGTTTAACTAAGTGTGCACTTTTCTCCAAAACCATATGGAATATTCAGCTGAAGTTTAGCACACTTACTGAACTATAATAGAACTTCATTTCCATGTAACCAATTTCCAGTATTATTAATACTTTTCAATTTTCACTGTTGTATATGCGCAAGTATACTTGCACGACCGTAGGTCGGTAATGTCTTTGAGGTTTGAGCCAAAGGTACTCCTGAAGCCTGTGGTAATTGTTCCGAAATTTTTTAAAATAAGGTAACATAATTGGAAAAGGGTAAAGATTTATCCCATCAAATTTCATACCACTAGAGTTAAAACTTCATGAATTATTTCAGTTTCTTTGAAGCATTTCATTTACATTGACATCTCCCCTCGCCCCCTTTTTAAACCCAGATTGGTAAGAATTGAATATATTTAATTTATTTAGGTAGTCACATACTTGTTCATGAACTATTTTCTCAAGCGCATTGCTAAGGGAACACACGATATTTATCGGTCTAAGGGGAGATGTCAGTGTAAATGTCATGTTTGGATTTATTTTTTATCAATTAGTACAACTCATTGACAATACTTTCCACAAGTTTCATAATCCAATTCGCATCCTAAGTGCCATAAAATAATTAAATGTACATCATCTCATTTTTCATTAATGCCTTTGGTGTACAAATTTCAAGCGTCAATATTCAATTGGCGTTTAGTGTCTTAGATTCACCAATAGTTTTTAGTTGGCGCTGAAACCTTAACACTCGTATGTGATTTGCAATGCCATAATGGAATATATATACGATCTTAGCGATTCCTACGCTAAGGTTCTAACTCTCGAAGACCAAACATTACTGCAAACTCCTACTGGCCATGGGTATGTATTGCAATGCGCAAGTATACTTGCACGACCGTAGGTCGGTCATGTCTTTGAGGTTTGAGCCAAAGGTACTCCTGAAGCCTGTGGTAACTGGATGGGGAGGGCCCACGTAAAATAAACGGTGGTTGGTACGCGTGCACTTTTCTCCAAAACCATATGGAATATTCAGCTGAAGTTTAGCACACTTACTGAACTATAATAGAACTTCATTTCCATGTAGGCAATTTCCAGTATTATTAATACTTTTCAATTTTCACTGTTGTTAACTTCACATCCGAAAGAGAAAAAAAGAACATATAATACTATAAATATTTGAAAAATCATAACTGCTGTGCCAAAAAACCTAGAGAGAATTCCTTACATAGAATGTATCTTATATATGAGTCAAAACAGCATACAAAATCACATTGTAATGTCTACTCCTGTTTTCTAAAAAAAAGTGAGATTTATATTTTTTTGAATTTCAAAAATTTTTGGAGCCTAAATGAATCCAAAATTGTTCCGAATTTTTTAAAATAAGGTAACATAATTGGAAAAGGGTAAAGTTTTATCCCATCAAATTTCATACCACTAGAGTTAAAACTTCATGATTTATTTCAGTTTCTTTGAAGCATTGCATTTACATTGACATCTCCCCCTAAAGTCACTAAACTAGTCGGTTTATTATTTTTGGCACTGGACGTACTGTCCGTCCACCAGCTTAAGAACCGTGGCAGAAATGCAATCAGTCAGCTGGAGACAGCTTACCTCTGCATGAACGGCAATAGTGCCAACCTACTACTGACCCGTACGATTTCACAATTGAAACTAAACGAAAGTAGCAGTGAGTAACCATAGCGTGAATAACATGGTGCTGAGTTGGCAATACCTACAGCGGCACGTCCACTCAATCAACGCAGCTGGAATGCCTCTCCTCTTCCCTTCAGCCCCCTAAGACCATGAGCTGGTGGGCGGACAGTATGTTGGCTCACTTCCAAAGGGACGAATACCCTCCACTTTGTCGAGAGATGCTCTTGCTTTTGTACGAATTGATTTGATGGCTTTCACAATCTGGTGTGGGTAAACATACATAAAGAAACATTTTTCATGGGCAGGGGGGGGAACATGTAATTAATGACGGTTTTCTCAAGCGCATTGCTAAGGGAACACAAGATATTTATCGGTCTAAGGGGAGATGTCAGTGTAAATGTCATTTATGATTTATTTTTTATCAATTAGTAATTTTCATTAATGCCTTTGGTGTACAAAATTTCAAGCGTCAATATTCAATTGGCGTTTAGTGTCTTAGAATTACCAATAATTTTTAGTTGGCGCTGAAACCTTAACACTCGTATGTGATTTGCAATGCCATAATGGAATATAGGTTATGTTATAAAAAAAACAAGGCATCACTGTGTAATTTAAAAAAACACACAAAATGCATGCATTATTCCAATTAATTCCAAGTGAAACAGTTTATGAATTATTCCCAAAACTTTATTCTTAATTTTCCAGAACTTACCAATGTTTAACTAAGTGTGCACTTTTCTCCAAAACCATATGGAATATTCAGCTGAAGTTTAGCACACTTACTGAACTATAATAGAACTTCATTTCCATGTAAGCAATTTCCAGTATTATTAATACTTTTCAATTTTCACTGTTGTATATGCGCAAGTATACTTGCACGACCGTAGGTCGGTAATGTCTTTGAGGTTTGAGCCAAAGGTACTCCTGAAGCCTGTGGTAATTGTTCCGAATTTTTTTAAACTAAGGTAATTCCTTCCTTAGGTGTGTAATGTAAGGGTGGTACAAAGCGTGCATCAGACATAAATTATCAGTTTACCGGGATTGAGACACATTGGAATGTAGTAAAGAACACTGGAAGACAGAGGAAATTTCGAACTACAAACGAACGTGAAGGAAAGTGGCAAATTGACCTGAAAGAGGGTAAGATAAGTTAAATGCAAATTGTTAAGTTGGTTAAGATATCACAGCGAGGTTGAACAAGTGTACTGCAAACTGCCCACCAAGAGAGCGAGACCCGCGACGAAAACGCTACCTGGCGAAACAAGGCTTAAACGAGCAAAAGCCATAGGAGGCAGATACTGCTTACGTGTAACACAGGAGGCAAGGAATTCTCAACTGGCAACGTCATAGTAGACAAAGACGGCTTACATGTAACAAAGGAAGCAGGGCATTCTCAACGAGTGCACTCGTGACTTTCGGAAGACATACAACACAGAGGAGATTCAACGCACGCATGTTCAATTTACAGTAAAATATTTACGATAGATACTTGCTAGGGACTCGTAGAATTCCAACCCGCATATCCTCGCTAACGCTAAGAAGTATACATGCATATACGCGTCTAGAACATAGGCCTCAATAACAACTGATTCGCAACTTGATCAACAAAGAAGACAACATGAAACCCTTCTCGAAATCAGAAAACAAAGACGCACGCGAGAAACGGAAGTCGAGAGCTCCCACAAGGTACCGCTCAGAAAGCTCTGAAGAAGAGATTCAAGCAGTAAACCAACAAATCCAAACAAAAACAAACACAAACAAACAAACCCAAGGGAAGGAATCAAAAGAAGTGAAAGACATGTTTTCTGAAATCCTAACAGAGCTTCAAAACTTAAAGAAACAAAATGAAGACTTTCGAAAGGAAACAAGAGAGGAAATAAACTGCATCAAACAAGAACTAAGGACAACAGAAGAAAATTCACGTAAAATAAACGACGCCCTTGAACGGAAAATAGAAAATGTGGACAACAGAACGCAAGAAAAACTAGACACACTATCCGAGAAAATACATGCCCTAGAGCTACAAGAGGAGCAAAGATTGAAGAGGGAAAGAAAGAACAACATTGTCATTAATAGTAAAGAGTTATTACATGAGAACCTAACAAGCAAAGTCAAATCTATACTGGACAAAATAGAAACTGAAGTCAATGTAGAAAGCGTATTGCAGATTGGAAGAGACAGCCACGGTAAAGGGATAGTGAGAGTCACATTCAAACACTTTGCAGACAAGCTGAAAATAATGAGAAACAAACACAAGCTAAAGGGGCAAGATCTCTATGTTGACGACGACCTCACCAAGAACGAAAGAGCAGTACAAGCGAAATTAAGACAGATAGCCAGGGAGGAGAGGAGCAAAGGTAACAGTGAGGTGAAAGTGGGCTACCAGAAGATCCTCATAAACGGTCAATGGATTAATTGGGAGGATCTAAAATACGGGGAGCTGACCGCCGCACTGTGATCAAGCAACCGGCGGTAACAAAGAAAGAACTAATACTTGCCTCACTCAACGTAAGGTCTCTGAGAACTGAAGACAAGGAACTTGAACTGGAAAATGCTCTCTTAAACATAAAGTACGACATACTAGGACTTAGTGAAGTAAGACAACTCGGCGAAGGAATCCGAGAAAAACCAAATGGAGACATCTTCAGCTACATCGGTGAAACCGAAGGGCAAAAAGGAGTGGGCTTCATGATCAAGAAGCACCTAAAAAACAACATTCGGGAAATTCGAGGAATCTCAGAGAGAATTGCGCTACTGTCCTTAGATCTAGAAGGGAATACCATCGTAATTATACAAATCTATGCCCCCACAGAGAACAGCACAGAGGAGGAAATTGAAAAGTTTTACGAGAAACTAGAAGACACACTGGACAACTTCAACACACAAAGAACGTTTGTAATGGGGGACTTTAACAGTAAAGTGGGAATCAAGGAACATACAGACGAAGCACCTATGGGACCATTCGGATACGGAATTAGAAATGGGAGAGGAGACAGATTGATCCAGTTTGCTCAAGGACACAACATGAAAATTGTGAACACCTTCTTCAAGAAAATGCCAGAGAGTAGATGGACATGGAGAGGCCCGAACGGCAGGACAAAAAACGAAATTGACTTTATACTTACCGACAACTTAAAGGAAGTAAAGGATATTCAAGTGATCAACGGGCTAAAATTCGACACCGACCATAGAATGGTGCGCATAAAGCTAACACTAAAGAAGAATAGACGGCCATACTTCAAGACCAGGATAACTAGCCCTGGATAGATCAACCAAACCGAATACGCCCAAGAAATCCAGCAAAATCTAAATCACCTGAAGCAACAAAACCACTTAAGCACACAGCACCTCTACACAGAACTCATAAAATGTATAACATCTGCATGTAACAACTCAGCAATATCAAGAAGTAAGAAGGGACGGCGCGATAAGCTAAAAGACAGTACCAAACGCCTAATCGAGGAAAGAGAAATATTGAAAGCACAAGCTGTAGATAACAACCAGAAAAAGTTAGAGTACGGGCAGCTTAATAAGCGCACCAAAAGGGAAATTAGAAAGGACATTAGAGACCACAACACAGAAATCATCAGAAAGTACGCAGAAGAATCAAAATCAATCAGAAAGATGAGAAAAGAACTAGCACCAGACAAACAATGGATGCTTGGAGTGAAAGACAAAAGAGGTAAAAGACAAGCAACAAGGGAGGAAATAACGAAACAGGCCACAGACTTCTACAGAGAGCTTTACTCCAGTGCACACCAGAGAAGAGACTCAGACAAAAGTGATAAGGGGCTGGAGGCACTATACGACGAAGAAATTCCTCCCATCATGACCAGTGAAGTCAGAGCAGCAATAAAGGAGGCGAAAAACGAGAAATGCCCCGGAGAGGATGCCATCTACAACGAATATCTGAAAATGGGTGGTGAGGATCTCATAGAAATGATAACAAGGCTATTCAACATGATACTTGAAACAGAAGAAATCCCAACAGAATGGAAACAGAGCGTTATTGTTCTGCTTCACAAGAAAGGCGCTAAAGATGACATTAATAACTACAGACCAATCAGTTTAATGGCCAGTCTCTACAAACTTTTCACGAAAATCATGACTAGAAGGATGTCTAAACTACTAGATGAAAACCAAGCAGTGGAACAAGCCGGATTCAGGACAGGCTTTAGCACAATTGACCACCTGCAAGCAATGAACCAGCTCTTGGAAAAAACGCAGGAATTTAATCTCGAACTATACATTGCATTCGTAGACTGTAACAAAGCCTTCGATTCTGTGGAACATAGGTGTGTGCTAGAGGCATTGAGAAGCCAAGGCATACAAAAGGGATATGTCAGACTACTGGAAAAGCTCTACGAAGGCTGCCAAGCGAGGGTAAGAACGGAGAGGGAGGGTGCGAACATCAACTTAGAGAGAGGCGTGAAACAAGGCGACCCCCTCTCACCAAAGTTGTTCACATGCCTACTGGAGAACCAATTTAGGAAGTTGGAATGGGACAACAAATACGGCATCGAAATAAACGGGGAAAGGCTGACACACTTACGATTGCACTGCTAGCAAAATCGGCAACAGACTTGGAACAAATGCTAGCAGACCTGGACACTGTCAGTAAAGAAGTAGGTCTATCTATGAACCACCTAAAAACAAAACTGATGACCAACTCACTGGAAGTACAAATCCTCATCAATGGCAAACCACTAGCGTACACACAGGAATACGTCTACCTTGGACAAAACCTGTCATTTGACTGCTCCCAGGAGAAGGAAATCAAGAGACGAGTTGGACAAGCATGGAAGAAGTTCTGGTCCTTAAAATTTATATTGATGGACAAATCCCAGAAAATAAGTCTAAAGTCAGAAGTGCTAGAAAAGTGTGTAATGCCGGTACTGCTATACGGCTGTCAAACCTGGGCGTTAACAGAGAAGCAAAGGCAAACAATCCGGGTATGTCAACGCAAAATGGAACGGAAGATCCTTCAAGTTTCCTTGAGGGACAGATTACGAAGCGAGGAGATAAGAAGAAGAACTGCCATGAAAGATGCCGTGACAACAGCTGACAGGCTAAAATGGAAGTGGGGAGGCCACGTGGCCAGAATGAAAGACGATCGATGGACGCACAAACTAACGGTATGGGACCCCAGAACAGGAAGAAGGAACGTGGGTAGACAGAGGACCCGCTGGGATGACTCAATCGTAAGGAAGACAGGCAAGCACTGGACGAGGATAGCACGGGAGAGACAAGAATGGAGACGTATGGAACTATAAGAAGGGAAGAGAAGGAGAGCTTCAACAATGAATGATCCTGGTAGACAGCACACCTATGACATGAAAGATACACTTCTGCAACCTGTAACAATCCAAACAACGCACGCAAAGCGAAGTGAAATGTAGTGTTAGTGATATGAACTACAGTGAAGTGTAGCAAGTGGAGTAAAAACTTCTACACAACTCCTTAGGACTTGCTCGCCTAACGAGTTTAAACCAGAGCACGTCCCTGTTCGCAGGAGGCCTTTGCCCTTATGGGATTATCTAGGCTATATTTATTTATTTATAATTGGAAAAGGGTAAAGTTTTATCCCATCAAATTTCATACCACTAGAGTTAAAACTTCATGATTTATTTCAGTTTCTTTGAAGCATTGAATTTACATTGACATCTCCCCTCGCCCCCTTTTTAAACCCAGATTGGTAAGAATTGAATATATTTAATTTATTTAGGTAGTCACATACTTGTTCATAAACTATTTTCTCAAGCGCATTGCTAAGGGAACACAAGATATTTATCGGTCTAAGGGGAGATGTCAGTGTAAAAGTCATGTTTGGATTTATATTTTATCAATTAGTACAACTCATTGACAATACTTTCCACAAGTTTCATAATCCAATTCGCATCCTAAGTGCCATAAAATAATTAAATGTACATCATTTCATTTTTCATTAATGCCTTTGGTGTACAAAATTTCAAGCGTCAATATTTAATTGGCGTTTAGTGTCTTAGATTCACCAATAATTTTTAGTTGGTGCTGAAACCGTTACACTCGTATGTGATTTGCAAACTCCTACTGGCCATGGGTATGTATTGCAATGCGCAAGTATACTTGCACGACCGTAGGTCGGTAATGTCTTTGAGGTTTGAGCCAAAGGTACTCCTGAAGCCTGTGGTAACTGGATGGGGAGGGCCCACGTAAAATAAACGGTGGTTGGTACTAGTGGATGTTGACGGGGTGAAAGGAGTACCTTTGGTTGTCGGGCTGTTTTGTCGTATGTTATGTTATATATATAAAAAAAACAAGGCATCACTGTGTAATTTAAAAAAAAAACACAAATTGCATGCATTATTCTAATTAATTCCAAGAGAAACAGTTTATGAATTATTCACAAAACTTTATTCTTAATTTCCCAGAACTTACCAATGATTAACTAAGTGTGCACTTTTCTCCAAAACCATATGGAATATTCAGCTGAAGTTTAGCACACTTACTGAACTATAATAGAACTTCATTTCCATGTAAGCAATTTCCAGTATTATTAATACTGTTCAATTTTCACTGTTGTATATGCTCAAGTATACTTGCACGACCGTAGGTCGGTAATGTCTTTGAGGTTTGAGCCAAAGGTACTCCTGAAGCCTGTGGTAATTATTCCGACATTTTTTAAAATAAGGTAACATAATTGGAAAAGGGTAAAGTTTTATCCCATCAAATTTCATACCACTAGAGTTAAAACTTCATGATTTATTTCAGTTTCTTTGAAGCATTGCATTAACATTGACATCTCCCCCTAAAGTCACTACAACTAGTCGGTTTATTATTTTTTGCACTGGACGTACTGTCCGTCCACCAGCTTAAGAACCGTGGCAGAAATGCAATCAGTCAGCTGGAGACAGCTTGCCTCTGCATGAACGGCAATAGTGCCAACCTACTACTGACCCGTACGATTTAACAATTGAAACTAAACGAAAGTAGCAGTGAGTAGCCATAGCGTGAATAACATGGTGCTGAGTTGGCAATATCTGCAGCGGCACGTCCACTCAATCAACGCAGCTGGAATGTCTCTCCTCTTTCCTTCAACCCCCTAAGACCATGAGCTGGTGGACGGACAGTATGTTGGCACACTTTCAAAGAGACGAATACCCTCCACTTTATAGAGAGCAATTAAATAGATGGATAATTGGGGGTAGAAATACCTCAAGGCAGAGATAAGAGAAATAGGGGTGCTCTTGCTTTTGTACGAATTGATTTGATGGCTTTGACAATCTGGTGTGGGTAAACATACATAAAGAGACATTTTTCATGGGCAGGGGAGGGGGGGATGTGTAGTTAATGACGGTCTTTGATACCAATTGACGCAACATTTGAGTACGGTAATGTTCATTTAATTGTGATGCAGGGGCAGGCATCTCAACACACTGGTACCAACTCCCCAAGATTTTGCAGCACGCCATCTGGCGGAGGTGGTTTTTCAGTCACTGAAGAGGTTGTACATATATTTCACTTTTGTATTCCTGATTGTTTGTTTTGTATTATTACGCAGAATTTTGTACTCTTCATAGTCATCGGTAAGTTGTGGGTAGGTTATAAATATTCCCAAATGGGAATATGATGTAATTTCCGTTTGATCAGATAAATTATCAATTAATATGATAAAATTGGTCCGGCCAGATCAAACATAAAATGCCATTGTTTCGCCCCAGTGTGCCGCTGGGTTCGTCAGTTGGTACAGACAAACCTCACCAATACGCATGGCTAGCACATACGGAGAAGGCCATATCACAAGACACAAAATGCAAGTAGTATTTGGATTGCCAAGGTAAGGTTTTTGTTTTATGAAAGGGAGCTTGACTTCCGTAGCACATTGGCATCACTCGTGACGTCTTGTGCTATGGCCTTCTCAGTATGTGCCAGCCATGCGTATTGGTGAGGTGTGTCTGTACCAACTGACGAGCCCAACGGCACACTGGGGCGAAACGCTGGCATTTTATGTTTGATCTGGCCGGATCAATTTTATCATATTAATTGGTAAGTTTTGATTTAATAAATGTTCTACGTGCCTTGTCACGTTTCTTTAAAAGCGTTTTGATTTCTTTACTGATCCACGGAGCAGAGCTATGTTTTATATCCACTTTTTTGCGCTGAATGCTTATCGTAGAGTTTATTAGTTTGCCACGGTGGGTGAATGGATAGCGTGTCGGTATACTAATCCCAAGATTGCCGGTTCGCTCCTGGCCGTGGTAAGTGATTTTTGAAAGGCGGCAAAAATACGACACGCATGTCATACGATGTTGGCATGTCAAAGAACCCATTTAAATTCCGTAGGCCGCGTTCATAATGGCAAAATTAATCTCGGGAGTTATCGTCAACACAAGTTCCTCATTTCTCTACTAGAAAGCTCTATAGTGTTCAAGGAGCTTAGATATCTAATCTCCTTGACTTTCATAGTGATTCAAGGAACAACGAAATTCGACATGCAAGCTACCCTCTGGGTGTCAAATTACAAAGCTTGCACCCGGCAACCGAGGCCATACGATATTATTATTTATTTATTTAGTATGTTTCGACCCATACAGGATCACATAAAGCAAGTTATGATCTGTTGCTGTTATTTCTCTTGTTCTTCCAGAATTCTTTCATCATGTCGCTATGTTTAGCTCGACGTTCTTCAGTCCATTTTCCCCTAGGTCTGCTGGGCTTATCTTCTGATGCAGCTTCCCAAGTGTAGATCTTATGTCTGAAAGTTTTGCGGTCTTCGATATCTGTGGGTGTGATGTTGGCGTTATTGAGATCAGTTTGGACTTGTTTAATCCACACCGTTGTCGTCTTTAATTTTTGTGAGTACATCAATATTTTCTTTGTTAATCGGTTGTCATCTAGCCTCATAATGTGTCCATAAAATTTCAAGCGTCGTTTACGGAAATCGGTTTCAATATTTGAATATTTTTCTGTGATCTTGTGCGATTGTAAACGATATCCTTCATCTGTACGTCTTGGGCCAAGAATTTTTCGGATGATTTTCCTTTCAGCTTTCTTGATGTTTTCAAGATCCCCTTTATAATTGAGGTTTAAGGTCTCACTGGCGTAGAGTGTTTCGGATTTGATGACCGTCGCGTAATGTCGAATTTTAGTGTTAATGCTCATGCATTTTTTGTTGTAGATGTTTGCGGTTTTCCCATAAGCTTTCCGCATTTTGAGTTCACGAGTTCTTTGTGCTATTCTTTCTGTGCCTGTAGGTTCAATAATTTCACCTAAGTATTTGAAATGATTAACCTTGTTGATTGAACCGTATTTTGTTACCAAAGTTTGGGTTTCAATGTGTTTTGTAGCCATGAATTCAGTTTTTGTAAAGGAGATTTGCAACCCTACTTTCCCAGCACATTCTTTGAGGACTTCAATCTGGTGAATTGCTGTTCGTTCATATCCGGAGAGGATTGCCAAATCATCAGCAAAAGCTAAGCATGTAACATTGATATTATCCTTCTGTCTTCCTAACACGACAGGTTTCCATATGTTGCGAATTTTTAATTCTTTTTCCCATTCTTTGATGACCTTATCGAGAACGATGTTGAACAGCAATGGAGAAAGTCCATCACCCTGACGAACACCAGTTTTAATGGGAAAAGGTTGGGAGATCTCTCCAATGAATCTGACCTTGGAAATTGTGTCGGTTAAGGTTTGTTGGATGAGTCGTCTCGTCTTCGGATCGAGATGGATTTCTTCGAGTACATTAAAAGTAGATTTTCGATCAATGGAGTCATAAGCCTTCTGAAAGTCGACAAATGTACAGATGGTTGGGAGATTTCGTGTGGCTCGAAGTTTCAAAGTGGATTTCAGATTGAAGATTTGTTCGACGGCCGATCTGTTTGGTCTGAAGCCAGCCTGATATTCACCGATGAGTGGCTCGAGTTGTTCTTGCGTGCGTTGTAAAAGACAGGCGGAGAGGATTTTATAAGCGATGGGTAAGAGGGAAATTCCTCTGTAGTTATTTACATCAGATTTATCTCCTTTCTTATGGAGTGGGTGGATGAGTGCTCATTTCCATTCGTCCGGTAGTTTTTCACTTCGCCAAATGTCCTGAATGATCTGTGAGATTTCCTGTAGTGATCGTGGTCCTAGATTTTTCAATAGTTCTGCGTTGATTCCGTCTTCTCCTGATGTCTTTCCGTTCTTGAGTTTTTTGATGTGGTGATGGATTTCTTCTTGCGTTGGTGGTTTGGCTTCGGGTCGTATGTGTTCTGGGACTGTGTGTATAAATCGCTCAGGTGGTTCAGGACAATTGAGGAGGTCAGAAAAATAACGTGCTAGTTCTTCACAGTTTTCTTGGTTAGTGAGTGCGAGACTTCCGTCTTGTTTCTTGAAAGTCAAATTTTGCGGTGTGTAACCTTTAATTCTGTTCCCGAAGGTTTTATAAAAATCTCGACTGTTGTGATTCCTGAAGTCAACCTCGATTGACTGAAGTTGCTTAGTTATAAAATTACGTTTAGTTGTCCTGAGAATTTTGGTTGCCTGTTTGCGGACGCCAAGAAAGTGTTGTAAAGTTTCTGGAGATTTGTGGCTGTTGTATTTTTGGAATGCGATTCGGCGATCAATAATGACTTGATCACAGTCGGACTCCCACCAGGGGTGTTTTGCTTTCTTTTTTAGTCGAATCAGTTCTTTGGCTTTTCTGATAATTTTGCTGCAGAAGTCCGTCCAATTGTACACTGGTTCTTTATCCCATTCTTCTGCGATTTTTGTTTCTTGAATTTTGGATGTGTCAAATTTTGGGATGTAATATTTTTTTTAATGAATTCTCTTAGGTGAAAATTTCATTTTGATTCTTGTGAGATAATGATCTGAATCAATGTTTGCCCCTCGTCGGACTTGAACGTCATGGATGGTTCTATAGTGTGCATGGGAGATGGCAAAATGATCAATTTGGTATTCACCGAGATGTTGAATGGGATATCGCCAAGTTTTCTGTTTGTGTGCAGGTTTCCTGAAATGCGTAGACATAACTTTGAGATTGAATTGATGACAAATGTCTACCAATCGTGTGCCATTGCTGTTTGTATTTTGGTGTGCAGAAATTTTGCCAATGATTTTTCGATAGATTTTTTCTTTGCCAAGTTGGGCATTGAAATCTCCCATCAGGATTTTCACGTCATCTTGATGAATGTTACTCATAATTTTTTCCATTTTTTTCCAAAATTTTTCAACATTTTCAGGATTTTTCTTGTTGTCGATGTTAGTAGGCTAGGTGCATGAGCATTGACAAGAGTGTATTTCTTGTTGGCGCTCTGGATGCGCATGGTCATAATTCGATCATTAATGGGTGTGACTTCTTTGACAGAGTTAATGATGGATTTGTGGACAAGAAAAACCATTCCGAAGATTGGTGCACCTTTCGCGACTCTCTGTAATGTTTTGCTCTTGAAAATGCGGTAATTTCCATAGTCCATAGTTTCGTTGTCAGTCATTCTAGTTTCTTGAAGTGCAAGAATGAGAATTTTTTGTCTGTCGATTTCGTGCGTAAGATTGTATAATTTTCCAATTTGAATTAGGGTATTAATGTTTAGTGTTCCAATGAATGTTTTCTGTTTGTAGGGAAGGTGACCAGAGATCTCCGACTCTCTCTGCTGCGCTTGCCTGGACTCCCCAAAATCCGAAAGTCCAGTTGCCGATTGTGGACGGGTGGATTGGGTACCACCTGGGGTAGAGTTGTGATTGCTTGCACAGTTCATGTCAGTTCATATTATTATTATTATTATTATTATTATTATAGAGTTTATTTACACAATCATTAAATACAGTCACTTTTTCATCTATGTCAGTGGATTGGTAGAAATTATGCCAAGGGAGTAGTTCTGCGTCCGTTTTAAATTCATTTAAATTGTATTTGCTGAAGTCACGCACAACGATTGATTTTGGTCGGGTTTCGGGGTAGATAGAGAACACTGCGTACAGAAGATCACGGGCTTAGAATCCAGCAGCTGGTTCTTCTCCGTAGTCAACAACTAGGTCATTACAGTTTGAAGAAATAATATCGAGAGAGCTGTCGCAAGTAGCTGTGTGAAATGTAGCATCGAATGGTAAACATTCAACATTACAGGAACAGAGCACATCACATAGCTGTTTCGTTTGGAAAGCGCCACTACCAAAACGAGCATTAGCATCCCATATTTATAATCAAAAATGAACCTATAGGCTATATGTCATTCAGAAACATATCTAGGAAGCCAGCTTTCGGTGGACGGTACACACAAGCAAAGAGAATTTTAGCTTCGGTAAGAAATGTCAAGTATAATGTATTCAGTCCTCTTAATATATTCACCAGGAAACAGACTTTGCACACTATATTTTATGTTATCACTAAGGTAAACTGCAACACCACCTCCAATTACGGTTAATCTGTCATTTCTAGTGACTTTATAGCCAGTGAGAGACGCGGCAGCATCTGGAATTGAGGACTTGCAAAAGGACTCACTTACTGCAATTATGTCAAAAGACGAACCACCAAAGACGTGACAAAATTCAGAATAGTGAGAAGAGTCAACCAATGATTGAGCATTGATATGAGCAATTTTTAGGCTGTTAGTGTTTTTCATGCTGATAGAGGAAAGTATGTCTGATAAACTATGGTCAGATGCTACCACAGGTACAAGTTAAATGATCTTGTAAAGTAGTGAAAGGCTCACTAGTCACTCAGAAAAGAAATTAGTATAGTGACAATTATGTGTCGTCATTCACAATCTACAATAGCACAAACTACAACACAATTTAGAAACTAAAGATAAAGTCAAGTTATGATAAATGGCACATCAAAATATGAACTAAATAATGGCACAGTGAAACATACTGCAATCTTCAGTTGTTGTTTGAGTCTTCAGTTTTTCAACTGGTTTGATCCAGCGCTCCATGCTTCCCTGCCCTGAGCTAATAGTTTCATCTCTACATAGCTACCACATCCTACATCTGAGGCAATTTGTTTAACATATTCTAACCTTGGTCTACCCCTACTACTCTTATCCTCAACCCTTCCTTGTATAACCAAGTTTGCTATTCCTGGGTGTATTAGTATGCAATATTACTTTACGTTCCATTTGATGCACACTGCTTCATGAATGTACTAATTTGAGGTTATTTCTCGACTTATATATTACATTTGGCTTACCGTATCAAAGTCCAATTATTTCATTGCAACTTATAAATATAGGCCTACCTTGGCTAACTTGAGTTATCTTAAGGAATACATTAACCATTTGGACAGCTAGTTCTACAGAGCTAACCAAGAAATAGGAATTCTCTGTCTTGTTCAATTTTTCTTTTTACCATTTATAGAAAATTTGTACAGTTTTCGACCATCTTGAAACATATTAAAAACGACAAATAGGATTCAACTGGATTCTCTCCAAGTGTTAGGTTCACTTCTTAATAAATCACATAGACTCCTCTAGAATGCATATTTTATTATTTTTTGTGGAAAGATTCACAATTCACACGACACACACCTTATTGTTTTGACACTGAACTTCACTGATATCAAAGACTATGTCAAAGATACTGCACTACACTCTTGTGCTTGCTGCCAACACAACATTCTCCCACCTTGAGTTGTGGAAACAACTCAACAAAACAATAAAATAACATAACACATATATTTTCACAAAATAAAAGAACACAGAAATAAATAAGTCACTCAAAATATCTCTTTGGTTTAACCACAACTCTCCCACTACTGGTTTTGATGAGATCAGAAGTATTAGTAGATGGTTTAACCGTCTTTGGATTTTTCTCCTTCTTCTCATTTTCATTCCGCTCAACTTGCAGTCTTAAAGCATGATCTTCTCCAGATGTCACTTCAAGTGGATACACCCTCTGTACTGGCCTCAGTAGCTCTCCTTTTGTAGTCACCAAGCGAACAACTCTCACGACACCTCCTTTGCCAGGGATGACCTCCGTCACTCTTGCCAGCGGCCAGTCTAGTCTCTTCGTGTTGTCACTGGTTACCAGTACTACTTCACCTACGCAGGGTATGTGATGACTTTTCCTAATGTGGTTCTTCTGTATTAGCTGTCCAAGATATTCATTCCTGAATCTTGCCCTTAATGTTTCCTTTACTTTCTGTCTGTACCTGAATCTTCTGTCAAGTTTTATGTCCTCTATCATGTCGATATCGGGCATTCCAATCTCCTTGACTTCCTGTAGGAACATTGCAGGGGTGATAGCCATCAAGTCTTCTCCATCATTGGACAGGTAAGTAAGTGGTCGTGAATTCATGACAGCTTCAATGTCACACAGAACAGTCATCATTTCTTGGTACGACAGACATGACTTTCCCAGAACTCTCCTGAGCATTTGTTTGAGGACACCAATCAGCCTCTCCCACCATCCTCCCCACCATGCTGCAGTGGGAGGATTGAATTTCCATTTTATTTGGTGTACAGAACTATATTCAGCAATTTTATCCCACTGAATTGTCTCCAACATATTGCAGGTGCCTTGAAAGTTTGTCCCATTGTCACTATAGACAATCATTGGCCTTCCACGTCTGGACACGAAGCGCCGAAAAGCTTCGAGGAACGTTGCAGTAGCCAAAGATGTTACTAACTCCAGGTGTACTGCACGAAAAACCGCACACGTGAACAGACAGACCCAGGCTTTCTCTCCACCTTTCAAAATCAGAGGCCCGGCAAAGTCGACCCCTGTTATTTCAAAAATTGAGGCTTCTCTTACTCTGTCTATGGGGAGATGAGTTTGTTCTGCTTCAAGATGTTTTCCATGGTACCTCCTGCAGACAACACATGTTTTAATTGCACCCTTCACCGTTCTCCTTCCTCCAAGGATCCAATATTTCTGTCTGAGCCCACTGAGCAGAATCTGGGTTCCAGCATGACATAAGTCTTTGTGCTTCTCCCTAATGAGAGCGTGAACTGCTGTATGCTTCGCAGGAAGGATAGCAGGACAACGGAAAGCATAATCATCTTTGCGCGATATAATTTTCGTTTTCAGTCTCATCACTCCCTCATCATCCATGAAAACACATAGTGAGTTGAATCTTTCATCCTTTTCACCAACAAAACACTCCTTTTGTATGAACTTCATCACGACTTTTTCTGCTTCTGTGGTTTCTTCAATGGATAGTTCGGTAGTTCTTCTATTATTTTTCTGTCGACAATTATACAGAAACCTCAAGATCCATCCTATCATACGAACTGTTCTACGAAAACTTGAGAAATAGTCAAGGTGCCATTCTTGGGTATTGGACTTGACTTCTAACACCGTCATAGCGTTGACTTTCTTTTTTCTTTCTTGGAAGACTTCATCATCGTTTGTTGAAATTTCGGGGCTAGGCCATTGTGTAGTGGATTGTTTTAGCCATTTTGGCCCTTCCCACCATCTCTGTTGAAGTAACTGTTTTGTGCTACATCCCCTTGATGCCAGGTCAGCCGGATTCATGGTTCCTGGAACATGTCGCCACTGTTCTATTCTGGACAGTCTTCGAATTTCTTGCACTCTGTTCCACATGAAGGTCCCCCAAGGTTCGTCTAACTTGATCCAGGACAACACAGTCGACGAGTCACTCCAATAATAAGTAACGATTTCTTTTGCAGTTAATGTTGGCAGTACTGACGTCACTAGTCGAACCCCTATTGTAGCTGCTAATAATTCCAGGCGTGGTATGGTGATACTCTTCTTGGGTGCCACTCTTGTCTTAGCTTGTACAAATCGTAGCTCTATATTGTCAACCCTCTGTATTCGCAAGAATATAACTGCAGCATACGCAGTTTGACTGGCATCGCAGAACACGTGAAGAGATATATCTTCAACCGACTGGACACTACCGATCAAACATCTAGGAATCTTAATCTCAGACAGCTGAGGTAGTTCTGCCAACCACTTCATGAATCTTCTCTTTGTTGTTTCGTCTACTCTGGTGTCCCAACCCAAGTCAGTGGCCCATAGTTCTTGCAAGATTAATTTTGGACAGAGAAATACCGGACATGCGAAGCCAATAGGGTCAAACACCTTATGTGCAGCTCCTAGTATAGCTCTTTTAGTGATTACATCATATTTGAAATCGTTAACATGAGTTAGATTCAGTTCAATGGTATCTTCTCCTTTATTCCAAATGAGCCCTAGCACATGAGTAAGATTTTCAGCTGTACCATCCTGAGAATACTCCCACCCTCGGAGATTGAAAGATGCCTTATCCATTATTATGCTTGCCTCTCGCATGAATGAATGAAGGTCATTTCTGTTGTTAACACTAATAGCACAGTTATCCACATAAAAACATTCTTCCAATCTTTCTATTGTTGAAGTTGAGTAGGAACTATTATCGACTGTTTGTCTCTTCAACTCGTTCAAGTGGAGTTTGATGGTTGCCGACAATAGGAACGGAGAACATGCAAGTCCAAAGACAACTCTATTGTGACGGAACACTTCTACCTTCCCTGTACTTTCCTCCTCCCACCAAAGGAATCTCAGAAAATCACGGTCTCTAGGATTGACACTTATTTGAAGAAATGCTTTTTCTACATCGGCCGTCACACCGATCTCATTTTCTCTGAACTTCAGTAGCGAACTAGGGATCAACTCTATGAAGTTAGGCCCTTTTTCAATACATTCGTTCAGAGATGGAGCGTTTCTCTGCTTCGCCGAGGCATCAAAAACAGGCCTGATCTTGGTGGTGCTGTTTTCTTTGAAGACAGGTCGGTGACGTAGATAGTGTCCACTATTCTTCAGTTCTTCTTCAGGTACCCTCTCGATGATTCCTTGCTCCAACCAACTTCGTAAGACATTATCATACTCCTGATAATGTTGTTCAGCTTGTAGTTTCTTTGTAGTGATTTCTAATCTGTGCTGAGCAATTTCTCTGTTGTCAGGGAGAGGTGGATGTTGTTCACTCCAAGGCAGACACACTTCATATCTGTTATCTTCATTTAGTCGTGCAGTCTCAAGGAAGTTATTTCTAACACGCTCATTCCTCTCAACGATAGATTCTTTTACAACAGGGTCAGTAATTCCAAGAATTTCTAAGTCCCAGAGATCAGAAATTCTTGTATGTTGGGAAAACAATGATGACACTAATAATGATGCCGAATCCCTTTGGGCCTTGTTACCTATAACTTTTCCCATTAGTGTCCACCCTAGGGAAGTCTCCACCAAAACTAGGCCACATTTTAGTTGATGTTTCCTCCCAGTGAGCAGTTCACCTGCCTTATCGGTCCCAATCAGAATCTGCACAGGCCCTCTCTCTCGTACATCAGTTAAACATATTTTCAGATCCCTTATCTCCTCACTCCAAGAACCATTCTTAATATATGGGACATCTTCACAAATTATATCTTGGCTTAAAACTTCCAGCTCCTTGGAATAGTTTCCCTCCAATCGCTTTAAACTTATTCTGTAACAGTCGTATTTTGCTTCTCGAGAACGTACTCCACCAAACAAGGAATGTATTAATGTTTCCTTCCTGATTGACTGATACCCCATTTTTTCGGCTAGGTCACGTGCAATGTAGGATTTAGTAGACCCAGTATCAAAGACAGCTCGTACAGTTTTTTGTTTACCCTTTCCTTTAACGACAACTGCCAGGGTTTGCAAGTACACCTCAGGAGAACAAGACACATTAGCTAAAGCCTTATCCACATTATTGACATCCTGGAGAACCAAATTCCTGTCTCCCTCGTAATTCTGTTTGGACACACTTTCATTTTCTTTGTCACGGAGCTTATAACACATTAATACCACATGTTTACCACCACAAACAATGCACCTGACAATCGATTTACAAGCTCTACTTGCATGGCCCTTCTTTAAACAATTGAAGCAACAGTGTTTATCAGTTAAGATTTTCCTTTTCTCCCCTACAGTCATTTTTTGAGCTTTAATGCACTCTGGGCTCGAATGAGGTTTAAGACAAAAAACACACTCCTGTCTCTTAGAAACATCAGCAAACAAAGCAGAAGCAGTAGGTATATTTGGTTCAATGACATCCCTTGGTTTCTTGTCTCCCTTAATCTTAGATCCTTGGGATGTGCTAATACTAAACCCTTTCATAGCCAATGAAATTCTTTCTTCACTTACTACTTCATTTTGAAGAAAAGCCATGAGCTGCTGCAAACGATCTTTGGATATGGAATCACACCTGAAGGAAGTATTCCTCTGCCATGCTCTTAATAGGTCTTCTGGCAAAGATGATTCAATTAGGGGATACAGCATTGCAGTACATTTTTCTGTAGTAACGCCTAAACTTTCCAGCGATCTGAGATGTGACTCTAATTTATCATACAAGCTACTCAGTGTTGGCCTTTCTTTGGAATTGACTGCATTCGTCAATACTAGTTTGAGCAATTCACGAACATAAACTTCCACCTGCAAGTCCTCTCTACCAAATCGAGCTTGAAGACTCTCTATAGCTTTGTCATAATTCTCGGCAGTGGGTGGAAAACTAGTAACTAATTCATATGCTCTGGAACCTTCTGTCATAGCCTGAATTAAATATTGGAATTTATCTTCCTTCCCAATGTCCTCATCCTCGTGAATTTTACGGAACTGGCTCCAAAAATATAACCAATCAATTATTTCACCAGAAAATTTCTTAAATTCTATTCTTGGAAGTCTATATTTCTTTTTATCACAAACATTGTCATTCACTACACTTTGTGGGGGGTTAATGGAAACAACGGGATTCATAAAACGTGTTGCTTTTGTTCTACAACTAAGGAATTTGTGTTTGTAATCATCAGCTGATTCACATTCCGTTTCTATTTCGTCATCCTCGCACTCGTCGTCTATCATCTGTTGAAATATTAGTCCATCTAAATTAGAGATATCATCATACTTTTCTTGAAGGATTTCAAGTTGCACTTGCACTTTTTCCGTTTCAGTTTGATCTTCTTCTAACAACGCCATTAGTTGATTGTGTGAGCGCGTAAATAACCGCCGCTTTACGGTTCTTTCTTTAGCGAGTCTTTCCATCTTCTTTCTTCACGGGAGCCTTTTACTATGAATGAGTCCTGTCACGGTCGCCATAAAATGTTAGGTTCACTTCTTAATAAATCACATAGACTCCTCTAGAATGCATATTTTATTATTTGTTGTGGAAAGATTCACAATTCACACGACACACACCTTATTGTTTTGACACTGAACTTCACTGATATCAAAGACTATGTCAAAGATACTGCACTACACTCTTGTGCTTGCTGCCAACACAACACCAAGGTTAGATGACTTCATCTTTTTTAAATTTTATGCGCTGTTCCATTACATTATACCTGGCTGAAAGCAACATCTCGTAGCTCTCAGCAGCGACATCCGATAGACAGTCCATTAAGATATATAATTTATATTAACTTTTAATCTTGTTCTTTTATGTATTTTCCAAAAAAAAAGTGAACTTTCATTTACCGGTATTTAATTTCTAATGCTTCTGTAAGGATATCCATTTTCTCTTTGGTATTTGTTAACGTAGTTTTTTAGATCTTTTTATTATTATTTAATCTACGCTGACGAAGGTATCATTGTATGCCAAAACATGTACGTACGTTTTAATTTAATTATTAAACTTCTTAGTGTTTGATAAGGCGGATTTTATGAGCATTGGAGATTAAGGGCATACATATCCCTAGTCCATCCACTGCTGGAATATGCTGGGGGAGTGTGGGATCCATACCAAATATACCTAATAAAGGAATTGGAAGGAGTTCAAAGGAAGGCCGCCTGGTACGGTATGCAATGGAGGACCAAATGTTGACGAGTAGTGTGAGTGGAATGATTCAGGATTTGGGTTGGGAAAGTCTGACTGGTAGACGTTCAAGAGCAAGACTACGGGGTATGTTCTTAGCTTACAAAGGGAAAATTGCATGGGAAGACATTAATGAGAGACTGGGAAATATAGGGTCATGGCAGATATAGTCATTCTCAGGGGCGGATCTAGGGGAGGGCGAGGAGGGCGACCGCCCAGGGCCCCGCGGATTTGGGGGCCCCGCGCCATGGATTTGTTTAAATTTAATTAATTAATTATTCTTTTCAAACTAATTTATGATCATATTCCTTTTTCTCAGTGCAGCTATGACCTCCCGTCACAGTTTAGCAAGTTTAGATTTCGGTGAAATAACAGAAGATTTCAGCCGGGAAAAAAGTCGCAAACTAATATTTTAATCCCTGCTAAGGTCCCATTCCTGTTTTGAACCGAAAATAAGGCCCCAATAACACCAACCTACACATATGGGGTACCTACAGGTTCAGCATAACCCAATGCGTAAGCGAACCGCACTCACTTACTCTTTAAATGACTCACAATTAAATAAATACCTTAAAACATGTATATTTACAATGCGAGATCTCAGATCCCTTTGCAATCAAAACTGGTATCAGACAAGGTGATGGATTATCTCCAATTCTTTTCAACTGTGTCTTGGAAAAGGTCATTCGTGAATGGATGAAGACACTGAGTCGGGAAGAAGGGAATGAAGAACGATTCAGGCTAGGGCCCAAACTGAAAGGGGTGCACGTTGATTGTTTGGCTTTTGCAGATGACCTAGCTATTTTTGACAACAATATTAAATCAGCCATTGTAAAGATTAATCGGTTGTCAGAGATGGCTGAGAAAGTAGGTTTGCAGATTTCCTTTGAGAAGACAAAGTACATGACAAACATCAGTGATGGTCCAGAATGGATGAAAACAAACCAAGGGAAGAATAAACGTGAAAAGAAATTTAAGTACCTGGGTGAGGTAATCCAACAAAATGGCCTAGAACAGGAAGCAATTAATCTTAGAATCTGGAAATTAGACCGAGCCTATCACCTGACGAAATATCTCTATAATAAGAAGTCACTGAGCATTGGAGCCAAATTAAGACACTACAGCACGGTTGTCAAACCTGAAGCATTCATTATATGCTTCGGAGACTTTGACTATGAACAGACGGGGACTAGTCGACCAGTTAGTCAAAAGAGAACGCAGGGTATTGAGAAAAACTGTAGGCAACAGATGGTTAACGGACACTTACGTTTGAAGTCAAACGAAGAGTTATATAGGAAGATAGAACCAGTCACGTCAACAATAAAAAGGAAAAGGTTTTTGTTTTATGGACACATTTTCAGAATGTCCAACGATCGTTTATCAAAGAAAATTTGGAATTTCGGGAAACCAAAGAGGAAAAAATTGGCATGGTTCGAAGAATGCAACAAAGACCTTATAGAAATTGGTGTTCCGGACTGCAAAATTATGAACAGGTGTGAATTAAGACACCTAATTAAAAATTACCAGGGATTTAAGGTAGGGGCAGAACCCAAAAGACGGAGGGGACCTCTTTCAGAGGATCGGAAGAAGGCGCTGAGTGATGGGCTCAAGAGATACTGGCAGGACATCAAAGCTGGCAGACGATCTAGAACGAAATATTGATTTTGATTGTTACTCCGTAGTCCATAGTGGCTCAATTCGAATGTAAACAAGTAGTTCCGTGAAGAACTATACAGCCTATTTTCATATATCCTACTCATGTTAATTGTCTCTATCAACATACAGAATTTCAGTTTGATTGTTGTGATAGATTCGTAGATATTGAGAACCGTCTAAATATTTCAGATGGTCGCCAGGTTGGATTTTTATGTATGTGCTATTACATGAAGATTATTGTGTACGTGTGGTATTCAAACTTCAATCGCATGATTAGGACACAAGACGTAAAAACGTGATTTAAAATTTCTCACAGCTGCCATCTTGTGGTTATGAAAACAATTGAAATAAATTAGATGCCAGTGGATTAACATTTGTATAAGCGTTTAACGTGCAAAGTTTCACTGCACTCGGATGGTTAAATCACGAGGAACGTCCATTTAAATATTTATATTCCGCGTCGCCGCCATGTTGGATTTGTGCTCACCAGGTTACTGAAGGACCTATAGGTGAACTTATGTTCATAGCCTCGATGAACATTAAAAAATTCAGTTTGATTGCTCCAAAAGATTCGTAGATATTGAGAATCGTCAAAATATTTCGGATGCTCGCCATTTTGGATTGTTATATGTATAGGCCATAGAGTTATGTACAATTCAAGGACAATTATTGCCTAGGTTCATTATTCAAACTTTCACTTCGATCGCATGGTTACGACACAAGAAATAAAAACTTAATTTTAAAATTTCGCACAGCCGCCATATTCAGGTTATGTAAACAATTGAACTAAATTAGATGCCAGTGCATTACAATATGTAAAATCATTTACTGTACCACATTTCACTGTGCTCAGATAGTTAAATCACGAGAAAAGTCTATTAAAATGTTTCAACTTCGCTTGGCCGCCATGTTCGTTATGTACTTTACAGGTTTATGAAAATTACATAAATAAACTTGTTTCAGTACCCTTTATCACCGTACAAAATTTCAGGGTGATATCTGTAATAGTTTCGGAGATATAGAATGTCAGTGAAATATTTCGCTCAGCCGCCATTTTGAGGTTATGTAAACAATTGAACTAAATGAAACTCCAGTACATTACAATGTGTACAAACAATTACTGTACCAGGTTTCATTACGCTTGGATAGTTAAATCGCGAGAAAAGTCTATTTAATGTCTCAACTTCGCTTGGCCACCATGTTGGATTTGTAGTCACCAGGTTTTTGAAAGTCTCATAGGTGAACTTCTAGTAGGGCCCTTTATCTCCGTACACTATTTCAGGGCGATATCGGTAATAGTTTCGGAGCTACTGAATGCTGGTAAATATTTCGCACAGCCGCCATGTTGGATTGGTGAGACACAATAAAATTTGAAGGGCACGGTCGGGGTCGGCCAGAATAGTGCTATGATCTTACCGAGTTTCATTGTAATCGCTCCAGCTGTTTAGAAGTTATTAGGGGACACACACACACACACACACACCTCACACACACACGCGCGGACAAAAGGCGATATCATAAGCCTATTTTTTTTTCATAAAATGAAAATAGGCTAAAAATAAAATAAAATGAAAGAATGCACCACGATAACCATGGTAACAGAATCTCACAGGTCCACCTATTTCTGTAAGACGCAATGCAATTCCAATTATTACATTAGTGTGAAAGTTTCCAGACAGTTATAAGGTTATCAATGAACCTAATTAAGCCGTAAATTTCATCAATACATACAGTATAATGCGCTTAAGGGGGTCAAGGGGCACTCTAGAATTTTTTCACGCAATTTTCACGAGTGAATGTGGTACGGAAGGTCTTTTTCACCCGGCTATTTAAAGGACCTTAAATTAACAGTGTCTGTGTTATTCCCAGAAAACTAACTTCGCTCTGCTATACCTATGAAGGAATGACAAACCCCTAACCACTGCACCAGTAGCTGAATTGATAAAGTCTGATTATTCATACCAAGGATAAATCAGTCATAGCATTCATGATTGAGATTTTGCTAAGTGTACTCTTTACAACTAGAATATTCGCGGGCGAAGCCGCGACGGGTAATGCTAGTATTTCATAGTTTACATAATCTTCTTCAAGAGGACTTAGAGGTTTCTTTAATATTATTAAAAAGCATGTACTGTAGTGTATTCTGAATATTGTAACTATTCTTTAATGTATTATTATTATCAAACTATTTTCCATTTGATTTGTTATTATTTTAAATTTCCTATTGTTGGGCCCCACCCCCCCACCTATCATATCGCCCAGGGCCCCGCAAGGCCTGGATCCGCCACTGGTCATTCTTGTAAATTAAAATTAAGTCAGTGGAATAGTAACTGGAGCAAATGAGGGGGGGGGGGGGGGGCAGAATAGAACAGTTTGCCCTTTGCCTTCTGATATTGGTAAATTCATTAGTTGGTAAGAAGGCACCACATCAGGAGACAGTGATGTACGGTACATGAGTTGAAGCATTTTCTAAAATGTTTGTGATTGTATGAATGAATTGTTTTCTATAGTTGTTGTAATTTGCCACCATGGACAGCGTCCATATTTGCAAATAAATTATTTATGTATGTATGTATCCAAATCATCTTCTGAAAACGTATTTACCATCTGCCTGATTTAAGGGGAAACCCTCAATGAGCAATCTTGTAACAAAAAATGCTGGACTTTTTCGATAAATTAGAAATGCCGGCCGGACATAATCAAAATGAATGAAAAGCAGTCCCTAGCCAGGGACCACTGTGTCTGACAGGCACAGGATTGTTTTTGTTTATTTGTGTGTGCCTTCCCGCAGCGCACCGAGAGGGACCCTTCCCTCCCAGTAGTTTCCTAACTTTGGTAGCTGGTTCCAACCCATATGGTCAGTTTGTGTCCAGGCGTCAAAGAAGTGCGTCACACATGTTTTGATCTGACAGGCTCACCACGCCCAATTACGTCGCAAATCCAAGGTCTGTATTTTTTTACTTTTGATTGCAATTTTGATAGCTGATGATCGTCCAACATCACCCCCAGCCCCCCACAAGAGGTCCAGATGCAGTGATTGGACCGTGGAGACAGGAATACAACGGCTCACGAACTATTCCTGTGTGAAATGCAACCGAGGAATATGCCTTCCTCATGCGAAACCATTCTGCGCAACATGCTTTTCAGGCTGCTCTTGCGATCCCACAGCGGCTTTGATGGATGACGACTCCGACTGATTTTTGTCCCCACACATCTCAACTTCATGCCTGACCCATTTTTGGAACTTTTTTTTAAGGATAAAAGGTCGCATTTTGATTTATATTCATATCCATGATATGCGAATTCTGCATTTTGACTTGTTTTGTTTCTTGTAGCCTACCTAAATAAATACTAAGTTTTTTTTTAAATTGATTTTATATTTTTCCCTTATTGTCAACATCCTAAAGATGATTGGTAAATTTTGGTTTAATTTAATACGGCGTTGTAGGGACTTGATTTTTTTTTTGGTGTGCCTGTCAGGCTCACGGCGCCCCGATGTTGAGAATCCTTGACCGCGCCCTATGCAGGGTTAAAGCTTTCTATTTAATAATAATTAATAACGTAATTCACTTGACACTTTTCACAGCACAATTCACACACGCACTCTTCATTTTGCTTGATGAAAGTCCTTTCTTGAACACATTTTATGACTAATGGTCTGCTATAGGCGTGTTATCGAGTGTCGCATCTTTTGATTGGGTTGCGTCCAGTTGCGATTAAAGGGATATAAAAAGATAGCCTGAAAATATTCTACAATAACTGAATATACTCCATGTACCATAGTAATTATACAGGGCGCCCGAGAATGTTCTCCGCATTGGGTACGTTCAGCTGTGAGTGGTTGAGTCATGAGTTTTAGTTGGCTGCACTGCACTGTGTCCTTCAAAGCGGGACTTCCCCGTGTCAGCTGTCGATGTGTATCGCGATAAGCGCGCCAGCCTGCATGTCTTCAGCGTGTATTACAGTCAGCGAGCGTTCAGATAGATTATTATTGGAAGTGTGCAACAGTATACAGGCGGTAATGTTTACTACTGAAGAGAGAGTTTTTTTTTTGGTGGAATACGTTTTTCGCGAAGACGATTAGTTTACAGAAAATGTAAAATTAAGATTTCAGGCGCGGTTTCCTAATTCAAAGTGTCCAAACCGTGATACCGTTCGGGATTTGGTAAGTAAATTTCGTGTGACTGGCTCAGTTCACGATGAACCGGGAACAGGCAGGCCTACGCTTTTAACAGACGAAGAACTTGATGAAATCTCCTATATAATGCTGCGTAGTCCAAGTAAATCAACACGAAAATTAGCTCAACAAACAGGAATCTCTAAGTCGACAGCACATAGAGCTGTAAGAGACAAGCTTCAGTTGTTCCCTTATAGTGAGCGATGTATGGAAGATAGACATATGCTCTCGCGGACTTTTTTTGTAAAACTTTTCATGCTGAACAATTCTTACACTCATAGTATTTAGATATTTTTAACGGTTTGCCCAGCGTAAGCTTACAAAGCGCTCGACGACAGGTATTTTATCGACTTTTCCACTAAAATCGTTACTGCTCGGCTTCCTTTCATCATAAATAAATTATTTTCTACAGAAATCATACTCGATTTATCCTTTACGGAATGGTGAAAACTGCATCAAAATCCATCCAGTGGTTCTCGAGTTTACCTGTAACATTCAAGAATCGGGGATTTTGTTTTATACTAAGTAGAGATGTTGCAAGCGGCAGCCGTGCTACGAACGTAACTGCAGTAGTTAGCTCTCCCCGACGCAAGTAGGCGCTGCGGAGAACATTCGCGGACTCACTGTATGATGAGGATGTACTGTTTGGTAGATTTCATTAGAAAGCTAACTATTGCAATGGGTCCCATGTTTCGACTTCCGGAAAATTTCGACATATCTTCGCGTTTCACATCCCCCAGACCCCAAAACCACCGTCAGTTCAAAAGTTTATATATAATTTATCTATGTATATAGACTATGTATATATATATATCAGTTTCTTGTGGACACGATAACTGCCGTAATTTTGCCCCAATCACTTTGAATTTTTTTCATAATGAGTATCCCATTAAATTCTCGGTCGAGTTCGTTAATGGGCAAAATCGGTCAAAGGGGGTGAAAATGGGGGGCTTTTTTTTCGAAAAAGTGAAATATCACTATAACTCTCTTAATACATGAAATATCGAATCCATTCAAAGTTCATAATATGTGTCGGATAAGTGCCAAAAATTTATGTCAAATAAGTTTTTTGATAGCACCAACCATTGACCAAAGGGGTGGAAAAAAGTGGGTTTTTTCGGGAAACATTAATCATATCTCTCTTAATAGGCACAATATCAAAACCGTACAAAATGGAAAATATTCCCCTAATAATTACCTAAAACTTTTGTCTGAGAAATATTGATATGACCCACCATTACGCCAAGGGATGAGAAAAACGATTTCGGAATTAAAGAAAATGCCAAGTGCCATCAGATGTTACCATGACAACGCTTCTAAATTGATCAGGGATGAGCTATCAGAGGTTGCCAAGACAACGCCATTGACGAGATCACATTCGTTTTTAGCCTACTTTTCACACTTTGCAAAAATGAGGAAAAAGTAGACTTATGAGATCGATCCGGGAAAATGTGTCTGTCTGTCTGTCCTTCTGTCTGGCTGTGTGTGTGTGTCCCCGCCCCCCCCCCTTCTGATCAACTCCTAAACGGCTGCAGCAATCGAAACCAAATTTAGTATGAGTAAAGATGAATACCGGAATATCTCAAGCCCATATTTGAAAAAGATGTCAGTGCTACCAACAGCTAAAAAAACGCATTAGAAATTTGAGCTCCATGTTGGATATCATGGAAGCAATTCCAAACTTGGTACACATGTAGATAATACTATTTCAGTTTAATTTCCAGGAGGCCATACATGACAGTGTTGCCAAAATAATTTTAAGCCTTCTGATAGGTCCAATTTTTAAATGCACATAACTTCTACACTATCAATTGGATTTCAACCAAATTATGTATGTAATATAAGCACATAAGCAGGTATGACTGAGCGTATTATTAAGAGCCACCAGGGCTGCCAACTGTTAATAATTGTTCTCTCTACTTATTATCCAAATACCAATATATCAGAAAGTATGCAAGCCGACAGCTTTAAACTATGCACACGTATTGTACCTGACATTTTACATTAATTTGGAGTATCTTATATACGTCAGTTCTACCAACATGATTCTAAGCCTGCTGATAGGACCAATTTTTAAATACATGTAACTTCTATACTGTCAGTTGGATTTCAACCAAATTTCGTATGTGCTATGTGTAGGCCTAATATAACAGATATGACTATAAGTATTCTTATGAGCAATTAGGGCTGCCAACTGTTAATAAAAGGTGTCTATATTTTTTACCCTAATTTCAATATATCAGAAAGTATGCAAGCCAACAGGTCTATACTTTGCATACGTATAGCACCTGACATTCTAGATTAATTTGGAGTAATTAATATAAGTCAGTGATGCCAACATGATTCAATGCCTGATGATAGCTCCAATTTTAAAATACATATAACTTCTATACTAAAAAATGGATTTCATCCAAAATTGGCACAAAAATATATCATAATATTTCCGATTATTTCTGACCAGCATACGCATGACATTGTTGCCAACGTGCTTTTACGTGTGCTGATAGATCCTATGTATAACTCCATGTAACATCCTTTGGACTTCAACCACATTTTGTATTCTGTACCTTAAGAGATGGAATTAAGAATATATTCAGTCACCAGGGCTGCCAACTGTATTGCTGTATTAGGCTACATTATGCCTAGTATACAATATTTCGAACTAATTAAGACATTCCGATATTACCAACTTAACTTCGTCATTATTCTAGATAGGTTCATATACTGTAGATTAATCATTGGCATGAATCTTAAATTTAAGAAAAGTAGGCTCTTTAGTTCCGCACGGAACTTCTTGTTCCATCTGACTATGTGGGAAGCGGCTAACTGGTAGCATGCTGAACTTCTATGCCCAAGGTCGCTGGTTCAAAACCGGCCAAAGTCGTCGGATTGTCTAAGAGCGCTAAAAATCCCTCAGCATGCTTTCCTTCGGAGGGGAAGTTCCAACGTTCATTGCAAGTTGCTGGTTGCGGTGGAATCTAGCAGCCAAGTTCACAGTAGGTGTCGTTGACGGTAGTATTTGATACAAAATTAGGTACTACTACTTAAAATTGACCTTCTGCAGACCTTAACTGAATTAGAGACTAATACAGTCATCACAATTAACACCGTTTATCAGACAGACTCTACACGCACCCAATGTACACGGGGTTACATGACCACGTTGTCGCAGCCCCTAATCTGAGGAACCAACCAACATCTCTGCGGGAGATAAAATTTTGCGCGAAGAAGTAACAGACTGTTAGATAGTTACACAGCAGTTTCAAACCTTGCATAAGGACATTGTGATCAAAAGTATTAAAATGAACCCCAAATATGACAAGAAAGTTACCATCCCCATAAGACAATAAAATGTTAAAAATATGCATAGAAAGACGAAAAAAAGGTTAATTAACCTCCAATTGTAAAATACTTTCTCGCAATAAATGAGGTCTGATCCACCTACGAAGACCTGCATATTTCGCCTATTTTAGCCTATCCTCTAGTCTGCCCGGTGAAATCTACCTCCGCCTTCCGGCGTGCCGAGAGGAATTTTTTTAGTTTGAACTGGGTTTCTTGTAATACAAAGAGGAAGTAAGCCTACTGTCTTGTATTTTTGAAACTCGCTGTACCTCGGTACAGCTAATTTCTTAAAATGGTACAGTGGGTCGAGTTCATTTTCACGTAGCCTTATGCAACGTGTAGATGGCTTGTAATATACTTCCGCGTCTGGCAATTATATTTTTAATCCACCTGCCCCGTCACAAGTACTCAAGTTTATGTGTAGGCCTACTTAAGAATAGAGAAACAGGATTGTAGGCTACATTTAACTACTTCATAAGCTGGCACCAATAATTCCTCATTTTATAGACGGTAAAAATGTAGGCCAATACGATATTATCAGCTAACTCACATTTTATCAAACCAAGTCTCATTTTGAATACCGTACCGTAAGGCTAACCTCCCCCAACGTACGTGCGTGCAGCTTGAGAGTGCACCAGTATTAGCTTGTATTAACTTCCGTTCGAAGATCTGAAAGTAGGCTACCGGTACGGTACCTTATATGATTTGTTATATATATATGAGAATGATTTGGCGAACCGATATAACTCCGACTTTTAATTAAATATCAAGTGCATTTTATGTGTTCTAGTTCCCTGGACATTATGGAGCAACAATCATTCGTCAAGAGTGAGCCAGAATGGTTCTCTCAGACAGACGAGTTATCCAACATTGTAAGTTGCATTGTAATTCATATATCGAGTAGTATTGCTATCTTAGTGTTGTGCATGACAAGCAAGGTTAAGTGACTTAATACTTGCTACCAAATAGCAGGATAACCAAGGTCTATTAATCATTTTATGTTGCACTTACAGTAACTTAATATGGTAGGCCTAGACCTAGGCCTACACTTATTCCGTCTTTATATTTCACTATGGGTCATAGCCTACTTGTTCAATACATTCTAGGAGTCAACCGAGCAGTCACCTGCTGATAACCTTCTGGATGAAGCTGGTGATGAACTTGAAAATTTGATTGTAATGGAAGACCGTCAAATGCAGGTGATGATAGTTCCGACATTTTCTCTCTCATAATGATAATGATTTTCATATTAATCATTGGGTAAGGTAGGTTGGTTCTTAAGTTTAGGGTCTGCAACAACGCGGTCATGTAGCCCCGTGTACTTTGGATGTGTGTGTAGAATCTGTCTGATAACCGGTGTTAATTGTGATGACTGTATTAGTGTGTGCTATCTGTTTTTTTTTAAATTTAAGTACTGCAACTAAGAATTTTTTAAATAGTTCCTACTTTTGCCATCAAGCGCCACCGTCAACGACTACTAGGCCAAGTTCAGAACTTAGCTACTAGACGCCACTGCAGTCATCATTGGGTAACAGTGCAGGATACATGAACCCAGGGGGAAAAAATAATAACTTCTGAAATTTGACATATATATCTCTTCTCATCATCATCATCATCATCTTTTACAGTTTCCAGCCCCAGGCTGGATCTGTTTGGAACATAAGCCTCGCCACATAGTCCTTTATTCCCACCACCTCTCCGCTGTCACTCTGGTCCAGTCCTCGCCTCTCTTCTAAAGATTCAAAATTGATCTGGGAATGATGTAGTTCACTCCTTGGCTGTCTATAACTCACCCGCCTTCCCAAAATTATAACACGACTTACATAGTAAAAATTCCAGCTGTGTCGGCCATATTCGGCGTTAGAACAGTATTGCCAACCCCACGCATACGGGCCTACTGATTTAGGCGGTTTTGTAAAATAAAGGAACGCCAATGTCAACACATTCAATCCAATGGTTTTTGGGTCAACAGCGCCCCGCTAGCCACCCACATCCAACCATTCTAACCTTCATTTCATCAAATCCAATGGTTTTTGACAACGGTTACAGCCTAATGCACCCAGATCAATGGTTTTGTCAATGGTTACAGCCTAACGCGTCCAGATTAAAGTTTTTTGTCAACCGTGCCCCGCTAGCTACACCTACACCTGATCCTTCTAACCTTCGTTTTGTCCAATCCGATGGTTTTGACGATAGTTACAGCCTAACGCATCCAGATCAATAGTTTTGACAATGGTTAGGCAACAGCCTAACGCCTCCAGATTCTCCGAGTGGTGGTGTATTTTATTCAGTAAAGGTTATTTTTATTTTCCGCCCTTTCAATACAATTAACCATTTTATATCTTACATGTTGGGCATACTGCCGTGACATCAATTTCTCGTCATATCTTGTCATGTCTCGCCCAGCTGGAGTGAGCCAACATGGCCTGCGTAGTTCAAATTCAACAAGAAAGAAACTCACATAATTAAGTAATTTAGCACATACTTCCCGTATATTGGTCATAATGAACGGGAATTTCAAGAGGTATTGTCCCCTGGAACCCCTGAAATGGTACGAATATCATATATTATCATTTACCACCTAAGTGAAACTGTGAAAGTCAGTTTCTTGTCTCATGCACTGGTAATAACAAAACTCGGTAAGCAACTATCTCTACTTAGTATAAATGTTTTTAGGTTTTCATTTCTTCCAACAATCTCCATTCAATTACTGAGTCGACAGTTTACGAGCTAGCGAGGGGCATGCCTATCACCCCAGCTACAGCCTAACTAGCGAGCGAGTCTATTACCCCGGATACAGCTAGCAGCAAACTGTTGATGCGTGTTGAGTTAAGACTCAGAGAAGAGTGGTTGTGTTTGGAGTTTCTCTGGAAGTACAATTCGGCTTTTTCTTATTTCATCTATGAACTTTTCGTTCCGCTAAATACACAGTCAAGTTAAGATTGGACGGAAGGGGATTTGTGTTTCATGCACCTCACACTTCTTAAATTACGTCTGACAAGAATTAGTTGCACTTGCATCTCCTTGATATTACAGTCCAGTCAGTGATTTTAACCCATCATGCCGAGACGTAACAGATATAGGTCATAGTTCATTGACATCTTAAAAAAAGCGCTTTTCACGTAATGTATGAGAACTGTTCCCGGGCGAAGCCGGGGTGGGTGGCAAGTTAATTTATGAATTGCACAGGCAACACTGACAAAATAGCTTCATCAGACTGCTTAAAGCAATGCTTAGATCCTAACTTGGCTCTCAGCAATCAGAGTTCAATTGAGCAATCATCACCACATCTTCTTGGAAGCTTAACAGCCATCTTGGATCAGAAATTATGTTTTGGGCAGTTATGAAAGGCAATTACACCACAAACTGTCTATGGTTCACAACTCTTGATTTACAGGACTAGAATGTGGAATGCTAAATAGGGTTATTTCTAAAATTCTCTATTTTTTATGGCAGTAGTAGGAAGTGGCCTGAGTTCCATGGAACCTGAGCTAAGACCGGCATTGATTGTACTATACTTACTAGTGCCGGATTTCTCATTTTGATCTTTTCTTTGGCCTTCCTTGGCCAACCCTTCTTCAGTTACATTCCCAATGACATTAGGTAGTATTTCTCCGTCTCATTTTAGAGAATATTTTTTTGCCATGTGTTAACTTGCCTAAATATTTTGGTAGCACTGAATGAACGTAGAATGAGCGATAACGTTCTCTATAGTACACGAATTAGCCAAAATACTTATCAAACGATGAGAAGTGAATCAGGGAATGATGTTTAAATAGATCTATTATTTGTGGAGATAACCGGAACCAAACTAGAACGTGGTAGATTATTAAACATACAAGTATATAATTCACATACCTTTCTGGGAGTCATTAGAAATTGAAAATACTGTCTAATATCACTAATATTGCTTAAATGTAGCTTCTTCAACGAAGGCAGATGTTTGTGGACGAGACATTGACGTCATATTGGATTGCCAACATATCCGATACAAAATACTCCAAACGACACACGTAACTTGGTAATTATGTGAAAAAAGAAAAAATTGGCAAAACAATTGGCTGGCCTAGATGAAGATTATTGATGCGTTACTACCACCACTGTGCGTGACAAAAACCAGGGGTGTTTATATTAGCTAAGCGGGCCGCGCTACCTAACAATTATTGGTCTATGACTTTGAAAGAATAATAAAATTTCCGCCTTTCAATACTGTTTATTGCTAATTATTACCTACAGGGACATGTTTCGGGGGCTAATACTCCCCCTTCATCCGCCTTTCCAACAAAACTTCACAAAGGAAAAACTTTCCTTGTATAAGCACATACAAATCACATGAAGAATAATGAATAATGAAATAATAATTATTTACAATCTACGTTCGTAATCATTGTTGAACTTTTTACATTGAAAAGTAGCTAGATGTCTCGGTGCTTATTTATTATTCCTACATTTCTTCATGAAATCTATGTCCTTAATCACATTGGAAAGCTGCAGTTTGAGATCTTTGTATTTGAAGCATAACCTCTTTGCTTGGCATGCCGTTTGATTCATAATGTCGATTATTGGTCTATGCGAAGACCATTGGTCTGGATGAAAATATTGGTCTAGGCAAAACCATTGGCCTGGATGAAGATTATTGATGCGTTACTACCCTCACTGTGCATGACAAAACCAGGGGTTGCCTTATAATTACATTTTTAGGTATCAGGTGCAGGGCGAGTCTTGTTGCATCTAACAGTTACTGTATGTTACCGGTCGATTTTAAGTACTTAACTTGCAATACACGGTGACATTGCAGGCACAGTAGTGTTTTCACTATTAAATTGTGTTCTTGTAATAGTTTCAACAACTTGTCACTATCATTATGATATTCTCTGTTGAAATTCCAGATTGTCAAGTGGCAACAAACTTGGCGCTCTTTCGCATTAACTTGATGGCACTCTTTTATTTTACGATACCGGACACGATATAGTACCGAATGAGTTGGGTTGGCGATCTTGTACATGTTCCTAGAAATGGCGGACTGACCTGCGATTTCATCTATATAAGTCGTGATTCTATTTGGGATGGCTGGGTGGGTTACAGACAGCAGAGTAGTAAACATCTATCACTACATCATCTCCAGATATTTCCCCTAACATTACTACAGGTATTTTGACTCATTTCAGAACGGTAGCTAAAGATTTTTTTACTTCCTCTCAGGTAAACTCCACTCTTACCATAGATCTTTCCGATAATTTTGAATGAAAGTAGAACGCGGCTTATACACTAGCATCAGGCATGAATGTGACTTCTACATACCTTGTGTCCTTGTTTCATCTTCAGGGCCATACTACGTATTGAAATTAGGAACCCTGGTCATTAATGCACCTATGTGCTTACGTATGTAAATATGTGTTTTTTATTTATTGCTCTTTTAAAAACGGCTCGCATGTTCCAACAGAGCTTGCATCTCGTTCAACTGTCGACAAGGCGCATTCTAGCGGCACACACCGAGGAGCACACATTGTTGCCAACATGTGGGATACAAAATCAGTTGATAATAAAGGTGGGATACAAAATCACTTTGATTAAAGAAAACATTCATCACGACCTGTTAGGCTGTAACCATTGTCTAAAACCATTGATCTGGACGTGTTGGGCAGTAAACATTGTCAAAATCCATTGGATTGGACAAAACAAAGGTTAGAATGGTCGGATGTTGGTGCGATCTTGGCTGTGCGCAGCTAGCTGGGCACGGTTGACACAAAACCATTGATCTGGTCATGTTAGACTGTAACCATTGTCAAAATTCATTGGATTGGACAAAACGAACTTTAGAATGGTCTGGTGTAGGTGCGGTCTTGACGTTCGGGTAGTCTATTGTTGCAGTTTATAGATAGGTTGTGTTCAATTCACCTATCTTCCACTTCACGATGCCATTTCACGCACGGTACTGTTTTGGTACGAAATTGTGTTGATGGAATAGCTTCAGCAACTTCTTAGGTTGATCATAGAACCACCGATTGATCTGACTGATTGTTATCAATCAACTTCGACAATCCATAGTGAATAAATGATTCAGTTCGATGTACTATCAAATGAACTGAATGCTGCGCATGAATGATGAGCACTAGAGAATGAACTGGTTGCTTTTGTTATACTTAGTACCCTAAGGGCGAGGTTGGCAGTACTGTTTTGATGACGAATGATTTAGACAATGGCGGCCACGGCTGTAATTTTGGCTACATGAGTCGTGAAACTATTTGGGATGGTTGGGCGGATCACAGACGGCGGAGGAAAAATCTATTTAAACATCATTCCCTGATTTATTTCTCATCGTTTGATAAGTTATTTTGGCTAATTCATGTACTATAGAGAATGTTATCGCGCGTTCTACATTCATTCAGTGCTACCCTGTATCTACCTCAGCCGTCTGTGACCCACCCAGCCTTCACAAATAATATCACGACTTATATAGCCAAAATTACAGCTGTGGCCGCCATTGTCCAAATCAATCATAATCAAAACAGTACTGCCTACCTCACCGTTATGGCACTATGTAAAACAAAGAAGCACCCTGTTCATTCTCTAGAGCACTCAGTTCATTAGATAGTATGCTTAATTGAACCATTTATTCACTCTAAGTTGTTGAACTTTCCTGATAAGAATCAGTAACTTCATTCAGCGGTTCTATGATCAACCTGAGAAGTTGCTGAACTATTGCAACAACACTTTTTAGTACCAAAAACACTACCGTGCGCGAAATGCCATCATGAAGTGGAAGTTAGGTGGATGAAACATAACCTATCTGAACCTGCAACAAGAGGGTACCCGGACATCAAGGCCGCACCCACACCCGACCATTCTAACCTTTGTTTTGTCCAATCCAATAGTTTTTGACAATAGTTAATGCCTAATGTGCCCAGATCAATGGTTCAACCGTGCCCCGCCAGCTGCGCATGGTCAAGGCAGCACCTACAGTACACCCGACCATTCTAACCTTCTTTTTGTCCAATCCAATGGTTTTTGACAATAGTTAATGCCTAATGTGCCCAGATCAATGGTTCAACCGTGCCCCGCTGGCCGCACCTACATCCGACTATTCTAATCTTCGTTTGTATAATCCAATGGTTTTTGACTGGTTACAGCCTGATGCATCCAGATCAATTGTTATTGACAATGCTTAGAGCCTAACGCGTCCCGATGTTTTTTTGTATCCCACTTTTCTTTTTCAACATAATGGCAACAATGTGTGCGCCTCGGTGTGTACCACTAGAGTGCGCCTTGTTGACAGTTGAACGAGATGCAAGCGCTTTCGGAACATGGAAGCTGTTTTTAATGGAGCAATGAAATAATCACATACTTACATAATTGAGCACATATATGAGGTGCAATAGTGACCAGTGTTCCAAATTTCAATACTGTTATGGCTGTGAGTTTGTTTCGTCGTCTCGCCGCATGAGTCACAGCTGCCCCGGGCTGTGCTCTGCTTCAATGTATTACGTGCGCCTTACGCAACGGGCTGCGCGGACAAAGGGATGGTCCAGAATATTCGTGACCCAGCCAGTGATGGAAATCTCGAGAAGCCGTGAATCCTGGACGGGTCTAGAAGTATTCATTGAGTCACCAGCCTGCTATATAAGAGCGACCTGGCCAGCGAGGTGGACAGTGTTTTCGAGCTAGTGCGCGCTTTTACCTGAGCGACAGTTGTTGGTGACGTGACTTGCGAAACCCTAGTGAAGCTGATTCTCTTGACAGCGAAGGAGTGTGAAGCCTACGGAGGAACTGTGTCTTGAGCGAGTGTGTTTTCCAGTGTGGTGAATTGCGAAAACACCTGGGGCTGTTTCCCTAGCCAGCGGACAGCGAAGGAGAGTGTACTGGTGAGTGACCGGCTATCGTAAATAACTGTAGCGTGTGTATTCAAGGAAGTGTTGCGGGTAGTTCTACAGAGGCCACCGGTCCCATTAGGCGGGATTAACTTCTGTGACTTATTGACAAGTGAAAGGCAAGTGTTCCCTACAAGAGGAAACTAGAGTGGGATACTAATTGCTTGTATTTGCTATTTGTGTGGTGTATCTTTCTGGCCCGCAATAAAGGTAATACGTTTCTTTAAAGGAACAATTCGTGTTGTGCTTCTACCCACCGTAATCCAGTTAACGGAAGTGCCACTAGGGGGTGGCACGTAACAATACGTAATATCGCCTAGAAGATGAAACAAGGACAAAAGGTATGTAAAAGTCACATTCATGCCTGATGCAAGCCCCATTCTACTTTCATTCAGAATTAATAATTTTTTGAGGGGTCAGACTTCTTATCATGATATCCCCTATCTTTCATAAGAGGGAACTAAAATGATGATAGGTGTGTGGAGCACCTTCAATTGTACACCCTTGGTAACATTAACGCGAGAATATCTCCCATGTAAAGCTCCTGTACTCGCTGACATGTGACCCACATAAATTCATTGGATCCAGAGAAATTTATGTGTGCTGTTATTTTGTCCCTAAATTCATTGGGGTGATATCTGCAGAGGGCGTTTTGTAGCATTTAAATGCGCTTTGACTTACAGTGGTGGATCTCACAATGAGAAGGGTTGCTGAGTTCCCATATACTCTCCTCTATCTCATCCTGCTGAGGGAATGGTTGCAGTCCTCTCTAGAAATAGTTCATTACAAATTGTGGATGGAATACAATTTGACCAACTTGTTTGCAACATTTAAGTAAAATGATAAGAATCACGACAACGGCCCCTTTGTATCATGGGCTCATGGCTAGTGAGCCCGGTTCTCTTTCCCTTTTAAGGGGCCTACACCCTCACGGGCTCACGGTTAGAGACTTCCCTGAAGACTCTCTCCTATATTCCCGTTAAGGGTCTTACATCTTAACTGTCTCATGGTTTTAGAGTACAGTATTTTTTCCTTTGTATGGGGACTACACCTTCATGGGTTCACGGCTGGTGCCCCTCTCGTATTGTCTTTCTTGGCTTCATTCCAAGATCCGCAGCCCGAATTCTTTTTTCTTTTGTGTGTGGTGATGTGTAGTCAGCGCGTTGGGTTCCCTCGGCAGTTAATCTTGGTTTCTGTTACCTTATTGTCAGACAACTATTTCATTTTCTTCATGATGCTGCCGAATGAGGTGCACGCGCGATGCCCGAATACTACAAAGCCGGCAATAACAGTTCTTCTAAATTTAGAAATAAATGAACCACTTCTCAACCTATGTTTGCAATATTTTATTTCCAAACATTTTCTTCTGACTCTGTTTGGGACCTGTAGGATATTTAAAGTAGTAGTGCTCTCGCCTAAAGTGACCAAGGTAAGTGACTTAGGGTTTGCATAAATGTGAGAAAGCTCGAATATATTCGACGGTGCAATAAGGGACCCCTTGAGAGCTAAATCTCCCCACGTCTTTGTCTCCGATCTCCGAGCAATTACATGGGATGTTAAAGCCGCATCATTATTATTATAATATGTTGATCCAAAAAGCGCAGTATATTAAGCGTCATCTTTCATATCCGATGGCAGTTAGTTTGATCTGGTCATTTCCTGGGGCATTTTAGGGTGTTTAAAATTTGCAACCTCGTCTCTTTGCCCCTGACCGTGGTGTTCGTTATGCCGCCAGAACAGGAAGACATAATACCAATACGTCATAACAATGAGGCTTTTCTCGACAATTTCTGAGACATGGGCCTTCGAATGACAACTCGTCCTTGATTGGATAACACAATTGTGGGATTTACTTCCTCCATTTGCAATAAATGGCTAACACAAGTCTTAAGGCCATGTCGTCCTTCCCGCCACACATACAGAAATGTTGGTGAAGAGCGTCAATTGCGGCTTGCATTGTGTGGATTTTTGATGCAATCTCGATATTATGTGGGTATTATAATAAATACAGGTAGTTCTATTTGAGGGGCTTATCGCTACATTATATCTCAGCAGTAGTACCCACAGCTGTACGTTAGGACTAATAAGATTTTGCTGCACTTTTGACAGCTACAGTAGTGTTGTAGGGCTGTGACAATTCATGATTAACATTATGGGTTTTATAAGTGTCTCATAGAGCAATTTGTTGTCTGGTATCTATGATTGATCTGACTGACCTGGATCTGATGTTCGCTTGACCAACACAGCGTATCATCTTTGTAACCCCACTCCTTGTAACAATCATCACATGCAGATTTTCCAGCTAGAATCTCATATTTCCCGCAAAATATAAGTGAACAAAAGTTCGTGTTGACTGACCGAAAGTTAAAAATCAATTGTTAATATGACAACATTGTAATATGGCTTCAAACCTTTTTTCATTTAAGGATATTTGAATATTGGTTTACTTACTCCAAGTCATCGGTGCTAATGACCAAAGAGGTTGATGAAATTCTTCCATACCTTGTAATGCTCTTTACTAGCCCTGCCTTACACTTTGAAATATTTACTCTGACTAAGATATGTTGTATTAATGGGCGCCAAGACCTCAACGCTATGTTGAAATCTAAATTTATATTTAACAACACCTAGCTCTGGTAGAACACCTTCAAGGCTCTTCACTCTCAGATCGTGGTATGATTTGATCATTAACCCAACTAACTATTGTATCAGGAGAAGGAATTTGGTCTATATCTAATGCTACCTACTGAAAGCAAAGATTGCATGGTTATAAGAAATGAATTTATTATATATAAAAAAACAAGTATGGCAAAATTAATAATAATAATAAGTTTAACTTGGAGCGTTGCGATTTGAATATTACCGCTAGAGAATTACGTGAAAACGGAGTCGGATGAATTACTGATTTTACTATTATTCCCAAGCTAAGAAGTTACTGAAATACTGAATATGAAACAAAGAAACGAGAGATTATGTAGTTCTGAGTCATTCGCGCTTACCATTGGAAATTGCCGTGGCATTTCCCTCGTACTGGATGCTGAAGAGCTTCCCATAGCCTTCTGGACGTCGTCATCTTCTTCGTCAGTTGTAGAAATATTTGTAGCAATGTTAATTTATGGTCCGGTCACACCGGAACCAACAACACGAGCAACCACAACGGTCAAGTTTTACAAAGATTATCGCCCTGCTTCCACGGCGTGCAAACAATATATGCACTCGTCGCATCCCCTCTCCGGAGCCGTCTTCTAGTCGGCCGGTCTCCACTGATTGGCTGAGCCACCACGTGATCTTCCCCACCTCCGCGTCAATACACTCGGCGGGACGAAGATGTCGATTACCGGTCCAGGCCATTTCGCCTTTTCTTAATGCAGCAACCCCGCTTGCGTCATGCTTCTCGACAAGAATAAGCCTGTAGCAGAATTTCCAGTGACTCATCTCTCTCAACAAACTCTAACTGACAAAATCCGTAAAATTCCGTAATCATATAATTTTCCGTGATAATGCTGTTCGTAATAACTCGCTTGATAGCGTTTTCTATAACATCGAAAACCTATCTGTATACTTATAATCTTATAAAAAACGCTCCAAAAAATACCTTAACAATAATAATAAGTTACATGAAAACTTCTCTTGGCTGAACAATTTGCCGCGTAAATAAATATTGAATGGCTTCCTACTGACTTATGTCTGTGGCGTAAAATACCCTCGAAAAACACGTTACAACCTGTGGTTTATTAAATAGAACAGTTGGATGTGCTCAATGGCCTTATGCTTCATTCACTAACTGATAAACCCCCTTAAAATATATCGGGATGAAATCATGATCCTAGCCATCAGAAACCTGAAATCACTTGGGATCAGAAGATGGTTGATCTATCATGGATGCCAGACTTGAAAGTCGATGCAGGAGTTGTTTTGATTTTGTGTTCGGAACATCATGATCACAAGACATATGTACTTGGGATAGTGCTCAATTTTTGAAAACCTGTAGTGTATTTGTCCATTGCTGCATATGTTGGCCGCTCTTAATGTTCTGTAAATATCGTATCAGATTCTGCTAGTTTGTCATGCGGATGAGAAACTCACTGAGGATGCTCTCTGAACGACAAATACCTAGCTGCCTCCCTTGACGCCATTTCAAGGCACCTGGCCCTCAGCTGGAATGATAGTGAAAAATCACTCCTTGAATGTTTACAGTTGTTCCTCGTTGTCTTCATGGGACGGTGAACAGCATTCCAGATATTAGATCAAAATTAGTTTCCTTGGTGGAGTTAGAATATCCAGCCTTTATGCTTACAGTAGGCCTGGACCACAATAGCGATGGGATAGGTGAAAGAGAAGCAATGCAAGACTAGACTCAGTGTTCCAATTTTCCATTACTTTTAAGACGTAGGGAAGGGTAGTAAATAGTTTCCCTCCAACAGCTAACAACTACAGTATGATAGTGCAGTTCAGTGTCTTCGAAGTAGATTCGGTAGAGAAGAATTACTTTTAGAGTTTTTTACCTGAACTACTTGGACTGAGTCCCTTACTACTCTACGATCGCTTAAAATCCCACGTTTGATCACTTGAATCTCTTGGCATGACTGTTGACAAATATGCTGCATTCTTGTTTCTTCATTTTTTAAATTCATTCATTTACTTTATTTGCAAATGGTGGTAATTCTCCGGTAGCAAATTGTACAATTACAGAACATTACCAATAATAACACTTAATATACACAAGTCGCGAGTTGGGAACTATTGTAAATGCATCGTAGTATTTACACAAAATTTCAGTCTTCTCTTAAACACATCAATATGTTTGGGGAATGGTTCTATGACTGAGGCAGGTAATGAGTTCCAATTATCTATTCCACCATTAATGAAAGAATATTTCCCATCATTTGTACACTGCGGTCAGCCCTTGATCTGCCCTGTTCAGGTAGGTGGGATTTCTCAGACATTTGTTAGGTTCTCCCCATGCTGGCCGATTAGTGTAAGTGTGAAGCATAACGTATAGTCTGCATTTCGTCCATCTTCCAGAGATTACCACCGTAGTTTTTCGATAATTCGTGTTACATTACTTCAAGGATTAAAATCGTTAAGCACAAACCTAACAGTCTTCCTTTGTACAATCTCCAGTTCATTGATGAGCCGTACTTGATATGGGTCCCAAACAGCTGAGCCGTTTTCTAAGGTTCGCCTCACCAGGGTCAAATATCCTAATCCTTGTGCAGTGGAACTACTGCCTTTTAATACCCTCAACACAAAATGAAGTAATTTGATCGCTTTGGAGATGACACAACCCACTTGAATACTCCATTGCATATCATTCCTTACATGGATGCCCAAGTATTTGCATGAGTCTTTTCTACAAGTATTTCTGAGGCGACATTATGTACAAAATCATGCCTTCCCCCTCTCCCTATTCTCATGTGACTACATGTACTCGCATTTATCTTCATTTTGTTGTCAACCACCCATTTATGAACCAGGTTGAGATCAGTTTGTAACTGAGCGTTGTTTTGTGAATTATGAATTTTTCGGTATATTACATAATCATCCGCAAACAAACGCTTTAAAAATCTGTCCTCTAGCTCCTTCTTCCACGTCTAAAGAAACATTATTTTGAAGCAATAAAAAGCATTGCTTCAGAAACACGGAAAGTGTGAAACTAATTGGATCATATCGAGAGATGCAGATGTCGGCTTCTGGAACAGACGACTCTAACGTTAATCTCTAATGTTAGGTATCGTAGCTTTTGTGAATCACTTCAGCGCACTGTTCCGTACGAGATCAAGCCTCACGCTACATATTCCAACATCCAATTATTCAAATTGTTCGAATACGAATATTTGATTCCAACTTACGAATAGTTTGACTATTGGAATATTTCTCACATTTGTATGTTTGAATTAGTCGAATGTCCAACCTCTTCGAACATTCAAATTTCGAAATATTCGTTAGTTATAGTTATTGTTGTTTTAAGGGGCGGAACTACGAGGTCTTCTGCCCCTCGAAATATTCGCAGGTGAAATAACTCGACTGTTAAGTCAATAATCGTATGAATTGACGAACAAGTGGAATCATTCAAATGTTCGAATAGTTCTAATAAACATAGAAAGAAAGAAGAAAAAGAGAAGGTAAGAAGCAAAGAAAGAAAGAAAGAGATAACAAGTGATGCTTGAAAAACGGGGAAGGAGTTAACCTCCATCCGACCCATTACATTCGCCCCTCCTTCCAACAACTCGTCCACTGGACATATTTCTTTGCACAAATTGCTGTAATTTTCGGGTACTTATCATCATCTTCGAATAATTCAAATATTTGAACTGCTCGATTTATTTTAATAATCGACAATTGGAAATACTCGAATGTTCGAATGATTCTAACAACTGAAGTATTCAGACATGCGCATTGCTCGAACAATCGAGTATTCGAATGTTATGTACAGTGCTTTTTCAGACCATAAAGCTCTATGTCTGAGAAACGATCGGTTTGCCTTTTTACAGGCTCGAATTTTAATTTAAATGGTCTATTGTTCTTAATGTTTTATTCTAAGAGTTTGGGACATTGTGGTCATTGATACGTGACAAATATTCTTGGAAGTATTGCCACTTGTATCTTTTAAAAAGGTGATCTTCGGTAGTTGCATGTATCGACTTCTGGTGGAGGAATTGGAAACTATGCTACGGCCAGGCGACTGGATTAACTCAGGTTGTGCCGACTAGATGGCAGGTCAGTTCCTATTTGCACTGCTGGATCGATATCGATTGGTATTCCCGTGGATCGAACTTATTGTCATTGCGAGGGAGTTGTATTTTGTTATAAAAAGGGATTATTAACCAGGCTCCATGATGTGAAGTCACGAAGAGTAAAAGTTCCCGAGAATTGAGGGGAGGATTCGCCTTTTTAGGCATCCTAACCCTGGGACCTATCAACGACATGAACAGTTATTTGCATCCAGTTTGTTCGACATTTTAATTTATATACAAATATTACCTCAAAATTATCTTCTGTCAGATACGAAGATGCCAACCAAAGTTCGACAACCGTGCCTCAGGGATATTATATTATGGCTTAACATATCGAAGTTGGAGTTACGTGGGATGTGACCTGTCTACGGTAACGTGTGTTAAATATCTTCTTGTAATATGTAGGTCTAACTTACTTGAGGTTATTTCCCTTTTCATCTTTGAAGACGTCCCAAACTGTTCTACTTTGAAGAACGTCTGTCATCTTTTATCAAATATCGAGCATGTTTCTTTAACTAACTATTTTAATTTATTTATTTTTCCTCTTGCTCGATATATAATAGTGTGCCTAATAGAGGTCTGTTTTAAATAGTCTTGCACTTGACGATTAGGTATTCTTGGCTGGGACAGTAAGTTTTATTCCATGACTGCAGATAGTCAGCTGATCATGCTTGGGCACATATTTGATGGAACTTTCATCTACGTACGTATTTGGTATCTTTCCTTATTTTGACTGTGATCTAAATTATTAATTATGCAGGGTTTAACTTCTAACGTTTACACGATCCTTCGTTTTCTTGGTATTTATCTGATATTTGTTAATCTTTATCCTTCTGGCCTACTGTTTTATTTGCTTCGGGGACATGTTTTTTAAAATGTAATTATTTTATGTAAATTATATATAAATGTCCTTGAAGAAGACTGCGTTTTATTTATTTTAGCATTAGTTTATCTGAATTAGTTTTCTCCTCACCTATTGTTTAATTTTGAAACCTCTGAGGTTAGTTTAGCACGTCTTCCACGAAATCTTGTTTTATTGGTAGCACTGTACGAAACATCACTTCTTTAACTTAACCTTTAGTAAATGTTAACATTACCTTGTAATTTATTTTCAGACTGCTCAGTCATCACTTCCGGCTGCTTGAGTGTGTGATGAATTTGTCTTATAACCTGTGTTCTTGTGGTGACTGTGATAGTGTGTGTAACTATATTTGTTGGGGTCTGAATATTGGAGTAGGTACCCAGAGAGTTGAAGTAAGGAATCAATATGGAGGAAATGTAAGGTAGCCAATTAATATGCCAATTAAATTAGGGACATAATGAGAATTTGCCATTTAGAAAAGAAAAAAAAACTAGCAACCGTAGACGACTTCGCCCGGGTGATGAATCCCTCACGCTTTCAGAGTTTCTGTACATATTTTTGTTACAAAATACCACAGGTAATGAAAATACAGTATTGTTAATGTTAGTTTACACATATTACATGTATTAATTAGATTATTGCAATTATTGGGACAATTTTGGATCTAAATTTATGTAACTTTCTCCTGGAGTGTGTTTACATAATATATCTTGTACCCCGCCCATTCATTGGCACAATCGTGTTGACCGACTGAAGAGCTACAAATGACTATTTTGTGTAGCCAACACTGAAAAAGAATGGCTTCACATCTCTTCATCCCTTAAAGTGAAGACCATTGGAAGCAAGAATTCGATCAAACGTTTTCATAATAATTAAAGATGGAGGATGGCGCGAGCAGGCAAAAAAGCGACACGAGAGCAACCATAGCTCCCCGAGTCTTCCAGGCAGCCCCATGCCTTGAGTATACATGTTATCTGAAATTGAAATAGTTGATTATTTAACTTCATTCTATAGTGTTTGACAAGGCGGATTTCAATTTCTAATCAATGTGTAGAATCTTAAGTTTGCTATAGTGATATTAAAAGTAAGGCATACAGTATATGTTACCAGTTGCCCATTTGATTATTTCTATCACCTGAAAATGAAGACCATTGGAAGAAAGAATTCGATGATACATTTTCATATTAATTAGAGATGGGGGATGGCGGAAGTAGTCTGAAAAGCGGCACAAGAGCAACTATAGCTCCCCGAGTCTTCCAGCCATCCCCATGCCATGAGCATCCGTATTATCTGAAAAAAGTGGGTAGGAGATGATTACGAGGGTTGGGGCAAAAGTCATGGCAACTATTTTTTTCTTGTAGATATGTGAACGGATCACAAACGTGTGTGTGTCGTGTGGAAGGTCTGCAGGCATAGTGTGTATGCAGAACAAGAGATGGCTCTGTGATAGCTGGTAGTAGCGAAGCGAGGACTGTGAAATCAGTCAGTTGGTGAGTGTCGTGCGAGATGGACGTAACCCGTGTTGAGCAGCGCGCTTGCATCAAAATAGCCGTTCTCCGAGGGAGAAATGCGATGGAATGTCACAGTGAATTAGTGGAAGCCCTTGGGAATAATGCCCTACCATACCGTACAGTAGCACGGTGGGTAGGAAAGTTTCAGCAAGGACGTGTGTCAACCAATGATGAGCAACGTTCGGGATGACCTGCCAGTGTGCGGTCCGACGTGGCACGTGCCGTCATCGAGCAGCTCCTGGATGAAGACAGACGATGGACGCTACTGGAGTTAGAGAGGGCAAGTGGCATCGAGAAACGCACCGTCCACAGGATATTGCGTAATGAGCTGCAACTGTGCAAAATCGCATCGCGGTGGGTACCGCATGCACTGACGGAAGTTCAAAGGTGGGTGCGTTATTGCAATATGCTCCGACCACATTGCACGCTGGCAGCAGGACGGCGATCAATTCTTTTCACGAATAGTCGCCATCGATGAATTTTGGGCCAGGGCATACGAACCAGAACTGAAACGTCAGTCCGCGGAGTGGCGACATGCTGGATCACCAAGGAGGCAGAAATTCCCTCAGTCAAATTGATGGTGATCGTCGCGTATGACGTCCGCGGTGTCATTGTTTGCCACTTTGTTCCACATGGCAGAACAGTGACCGCACAGTACTACAGGGACTTCCTGGTGCGACAGGTACGACGTGGCGTTCGGGAGAAACGTCCGGATCTTGTGGACAGTGCAATAATCCTGCACGACAATGCAGAACCACATAAAGCAGAGTGTGTAGGGCAGCTACTGTGACGTTGGGAATTGGAAGAATTGGAGCACCCACCGTACACTCCCGACATTTGGCCCTGTGACTTTCATCTCATTCGGAAGATTAAGGAACCACTACGTGGTAGGCGGTTTGCAACACGAGATGACATTTCTAATGATGTGCGCCAACAGGTGACCCGATTCTTACATGGTGCGGCAAATGCCGAGGCAGATGGTATTCAGCGCCTCCCAAATCGTTGGCAGCGTGTGGTGACAGTAGCATGGGACTACTTTGAGGGTCTTTAGGCCCAGGTTTGTCATGTCAACTGTATGTGTACTGTGTTGTCATACTTTTGCACCGTGAAGGCCATATTGCCCTGTATAATACCAGAATAAATGAGTGTGTTACGATATTTCAGTGCTATTCATTGTCCACACATGTAGTTAACACCTTGTCCTTTCGTCTGTATATGTCACATTTTCCAACCTGACTGATATCTTAAAAAAAAAAAAAAAAGTTGCCATGACTTTTGCCCCAACCCTCGTATTATAAAAAAAAACTCCTAACTTCACTTGGCGTGGCATTCTACCCTTTCGCCTCGATGGTGGCCCCTACGGCCAGGTGTGGTCATCAATATTGTACTGTACCCTACTCCTCGGTGAGAGCCTCCTCTGCTAGCCGTGACCGTTAATACGATGTTGGTCCACATTTCACCTTGATGACAGCCTTCACTCCAGCTGTGAGGCCCCTTTCACACCGAAGATGCATGCATCTTAAACATCAGACTATATAGCCTAATTGAACGAGAGGTTTCACACCGATGATGCAAGTGCGTCTAGCATCCTGGAACCAGCCGGCTAGAGATTTCAGCGTGCATCTTTGTTGTGCTGTCTTGCATACTCGCCCCTCCCTTAGAAATCTTGACTTACTCGACTCTCGGCAACACTGTATGTGATTCACACCGTTGCACGTGTGCTTGACTCTCGCCATTTCTTTTGAGTTCCATTAATTTCAGACTTCAATTAGACGTTGTGTTCCAAGTACGAAACTTCCATCCACCCTTCAACTATGTTATCCGACACGGAGAACTTCAACGTGACCTGAGCAGTCCCGCAATATACGATACTACAAGTAAGGAGTACTCAAATAGGGATGACCAAGAGAAATCATCTAAGGCCCTGGTACAAAAATTCGAATCAACAGGTAAGAGAGCTAGATCTTCACCAACACCAGTACAATGAAAAGTTATGTGCTAAAATATATACGCTAGTTTCAATATCGGTGATTAGACACCTCCTGCTAGGTGGCACCTTTCCGTGACGAATTAATGGTACTGTATTAATTTTTAGAAAAACCAAATACTCGGCTTCTATTAATAACGAAAAGTAAGCTACAGAATTTAGTGCCCTTATACAGGGTGAACAAAAAATGCCGCACTTGGAGGTCGGCATTCGATTCCTCATCCAATTGCAAGACAAAAGTTTCAATAGCAAAATCGGATCGGGTGCTGTTTGAAATCACAAGTATGAAAACAAGAAGCTGGCAACACTGTCACATCCTGCAGTGCATCGGAATGTTCAGAGAAAGCTCTGGCAGAGCGCCGAGTTCCTGCAACCTGCTTCTGGCCACGCTGCATGCAGTTACAGCGTTGCCAGATCCTCGCTTCTTAACACGCACATCTGTTAAACCTATTGGTGGGACTAGGCTTTGCAACATAGACGTTTGTCGTGAATTTCGACGAGGAACCGCATGCCGAGCTCCAAGTGCGACATTTTTTGTTCACCCTGTATAATGGTTATCATAGCTCATCATACGAATCATCTTTTCAAACGATTTTTTATAGTGATACTTTTACTAAGAAACAATGCTGTAGAAAATATTCCTAAGTAATGTTTTTAGTTTTGAGCTATATTCACACGTTTCAAACATGAGTTATACTGTTCATGGGAATATATAGTTACCGTACTTACCTCAGAAATATCAGTAGTCTTTCGCAGATACACACATCCGATAATTTGTATCCCTATGACTCAGTGACGGTTCCATGAGATCCAACAACTTGTTAAAAGTCGAAATCTCCATTTTATAATACGCCTGAAACTTTACCGGATGGTTCAGTAATTGCTGAGACACAATAGCAGGGCTAAGCTTTCAGCATTATCCCAGTATGGGTGCTGCCATAAACGATTCCTTCTTTGTCTTCGTCTCCTTCTGACTGCACAAGCCAGAATTGTAATTTCGTCGTCTAAAGAGTCGGATGATTGATTATTCATTTCTCAAACTCGTGTACTAAATTAAACAGAGATAATGGATATTTAAAGAAGGTGCAAGTGGCACGTGCATCTTGGGTGTGAAAGCTCTTTCATCAAGATGCATGCATCCTGCACCCTGCATCTTGCGTCTTGCATCTTCGGTGTGAAAGGGGCCTCGAGTGTCAATAAGTTATTGCCCTACCCTTGATGACAGCCTCCATTGCTACCCATGACCGTCAATACGATTTTGGTCCACCCTCGGCTTTGATGACGGCCTTCACTCCAGCTGTGATTGTCAATAAGGTGTTGCTTTACCCTTGATGACAGCCTCCATTGCTATCAGTGGCTAATAATGGTGTTTGTCCACCCTTCGTCTAGACTGCCTCAATTGTTAGCTGTGGCTGTTAATAAGAAGTCGACCCACCCTTCGCCTTGGTGACTGCCTCCACTGCTAGCTGTGGATTTCAGTATGTTGTTGGCACACCCTTCCTTTTGATGACGGCTTCCTAAGTACATGTCATACTGTTCATTTGATGGTGAGCTTTTCTCGATTCTTCCCTTACCATTATTTGGGAGAGAGAGAGAGGGACGAAGGTCGTTTTGCCCTGATACGAAGTAACCGTGTGAAAGAACCCTAGAGATGTCCTATGCGTCTCGGCCTGTATTAGACTGTGGTCAAGTTCTGCGGCCAGTGTCTACCTAAAGAAAGAAATTATATTGTGTTCTTCAATTTAATACAGTGCTTAACCATATTGATAACGTCAAGGGGTCAATTAATTTGAATGAAGTTGAATTTTAAATAGCTGGCCATGTACTTGGAATTAAACCTGGATTTCCTTTTTTTCAAATTGAATTTTTCCTTGAGATCAGTATTATTTAATGTGTTCCCAACAGAGTAAAACACACAAAGTGATTTCTTAATGTGTAATTTAGCGACTTTGCTTGTCTCTTCTTCATGATAGAAATGAACATTGTACTTACTAAATGTAACTGCACCTGTGTCACGAATACTGACCACGCACACGAAGCTAGTGACAATCTGCTAGGGCTACATTTCGCAAGTGTATACCAACTGGAATGCTTTCTGATTTTAACCCCACCAAAACTTATAGTATTTTACCGTGTCTTCATTGGCCTAAGAATGCTCTACAATTGTGAGGTTGAATTACTTAGGGAATGTTATTTTATTCTTTGATTCTTTCAGTGCACGTTTACAAGTCATGTGTAGCAAGTAACATATGATGTAACATATATAAGAAAGTATTGATTTCCCTGCAGGACGATGCGGAGCATATTGGGGATGTTAAGATAGAAGAATGTCTGACACCGGAGATCATTCCATCCATTAAAACAGAAACACCATCCTTGGCTCTAGTAGAGGTAAGTATCAGATTAGTACTTTATGTCTTCACACGACAGCCTTTTTGGGTTAGGAATTATATTCCCACAAATGCACTGATGACAAATGTTAGGGTTTGGTTGTAAGATTGTGTACTGTACAGAAAACACAAGCCATTATGATTAACAAGAGTAATAATGCAATAAAAGTAAATTGTAAGAACCATTAGAGTATAAATTGATAGCAATGAAATACAGTTTGGTGTTCCTTCTTATTCCTAGGATGTTCAGGAAGAAACCCATGATGAAGAAAGTGCTGCAAGTGGAAATCATTTAAATGAGTAAGTGTACAACATACAAGATAAGACGTTCTTTTGCATTTATGCATAATTGTAGCAAAAACTCACGGGGATTATAGAATCATAAGCTTAATGAGCCATGTCCTCAAGATCTTCCTCAAGGTAATACATGCCAGGATATACAGCAAATGTGAAGCATACGTAGGATATACTCAGTTTGGATTCCGTAGTGGTTTTGGTACCAGAGAGGCATTATTGGGGATCCAGGTTTTGGTGCAAAGACGCATAGATATGTCTGTGGATGTTTATGCTTGTTTTATTGACTACGGAAAAGTATTTGACCGAGTGAAATATGGAATATTACTGCATATCCTGTGCGGATTCGGTGACGTAGTTGGAAGCATGGTGAACTGCTGTGCCCAAGATAGCGGGTTCAAACCTGGCCGAAGTCGTCGGATTTTTTTAGAGCGTTAGAATCCTTCAGTATGCCTTCCTTTGGAGGGGAAGTAAATCCGGCGCCATGTCATAGATTTATGGCATGTAAAAGATCCTTCCACAGACTTAACTTGTGTGAAGCAAAATTTCTAGGTTAGATTTCATTGGAACGCTCTATCAAAGTTTCAGCGTTCACCACAAGGTATCGTTGCATTTGGTGGTGAAAGTTGGAACTACTTGAAATTGAATGGAACTTGTAGCTCACCCTATGGGTGTCCGCCTGAAGAAGTTACAGTCTCTGGAGAGCCGAATATGCCCTCGGACACTCCCGGCACTAAAAGCCATACGATAAATAAATAAATACTGCATATCGTACATGATATTGGCCTTGATGAGCGAGATATAAGAATTGTTGCCAACTTATACTGAATCAAACCGTTTCAGTAAAAGTAGATTGCATCAACACCATTAGTGTTGAAATAAAACAAAGAGTAAGGCAAGGCTGTGTTCTATCTCCACTTCTTTTCAATATCTACTCAGAGAATATATTTCCTGAAGCGTTGGAAGGTCAACATGAAGGTATAATTGTTAACGGAAACATCATAAATTGTTTGAGATATGCAGATGATACAGTTTTGCTTGCAACAAGTGCTGACGATCTGCAAACATTACTCAACTGTGTAGTTCAATGCAGGGAAAGGGCAGGTCTGTATTTGAATACAAAAATGACTAAAGTATTGGTTGTAAGCATGCATGTAATTTCACCTGTTAACCTAACAGTCGCTTGGACGAAACTGGAACAAGTTCAGCATGTAAAATACCTTGGATGCATACTTGATCATAATTGGAATAATGCTATTGAAATTAAATCCCGCGTTGAACAGGCAAGAGCTGCATTCAAGAAAATGTATAAACTACTCTGCAGCAGAGACTTAAATATCGCTTCCCCCAGGGGCTCACATCTAGTGGGACGTGGGTTGGCATTGCTTCCACTTGTGTCGGGCTCCTCTCCGTTTTCTTTCCTGTCGACCTCCCTTGGTCAAATCTTGTTCTTCTCCGACCCCAACGGTAATAGGGTATCCGAGGCCTAGGGAGTCTTTCACTTTCCTGCCTTATTAGGCCCTTGTCTCGTCCTTCCTGATCCCTCCTTCTTCGAGGGGTCAGAACTCTTGTATTCTTTCAATTATATTTCCTTTTCTCTTTAAGATTCCCACATTGTTTTTTGTTAATTGGCTCCCCGTGTATCTAAATTTCATTTCGCGTTTTTTTTTTTTGCATCTACACTCCATTTTGTAGGTGTTTTCAATCTCCGTTGCATTTTGTAAGTCTTTTCGATCTAAATTGCATTTTGTGAGTGTTTTCAACCTCAATTGCATTCTCTAAGGATTGACAACCTAAATTGGTTATTAGTAAGTCTTTCAATATAGGGGATGGGACTTTTGTGAGTATTTTGAATTTCAATTGCAATTTGTATTTTCAACCTAAACCACTTTTTGCACGTATTTTCAATCTAAATTGCATTTTGTAGTGTGCGCATTTTGCAAGTATTTTGATTCTCAATTGCATTTTGTGGGCATTTTGAATCTAAATTACATTTTGTAAGTATTTTCAATCTAAATTGCATTTTGTAAGTATTGTCAATCCAAATGAGTAGTTTGAATCTACCATACATTTTGTAAGTATTTTCAATTTCAATTGCATTTTGTAAGTATTTTGAATATCAATTGCACTTTGTGATAATTTGGAATCTGAAATGCGCATTTTCAATCTAAATTGCATTGTGTATTTTCAATTTCAATTGCATTTTGTATGTATTTTCAATCTCATTTACATTTTGTGAGTATATTGAATTTCACTTGCATTTTGTAAGTATTTCGACTGTACATTGCATTTTGTACGTATTTTGAACTTAACCTACATTTTGTGCGTATTTTTCAATCTATTCCTTTTGTGAGTATTTTCGTTCTAAATTCCCTTTTGTATTACCGCTCTCCATTTTGTGAGTAGTTTCAATCTGAGTTCCTTTTTGAAAGTTATTTCCTTCTCACTTAATTTTCGTTCTGGTTTCCACATCATTGTTTAGGGGCCGATAACCTAGATGTTAGTCCCCTTAAAACAACAATTATCATCATCACCACTTCATTGACATTTTCGCTATCACCCAGACCATTAGGGGCCGATAACCTAGATGTTAGGCCCCTTAAAACAACAATTATCATCATCATCATCATCATCATCATCATCATCATTAAATATCGCTCTTCGTCTCCGTTTACTTCAATGTTACATTTTCTCTATCCTGATGTATGGTGCCAAAACCTGGACCCTCAAAGAGAACAGTAGTAAAGAACTTCTAGTATTTGAGTTGTGGTGCTAGAGACGCATGCTCAGAATATCATGGATCGATAAATTATGTAACACCAAAGTGTTCGAACGCCTGTACAAAGACATGGAGGTCTTACATACCATAAAAAAGACCAAGCTTGAATACTTGGGTCATATCATTCGTAATGATAAATATACTCCCCTTAAGATCATAATTGAAGGAAATATTGAAGGTAAGAGAAGCCGAGGAATAGGAGGATATCCTTGCTAAGGAACTTATGTGAATGGTATGGACTCAACACTCCTACACTATTCCAAGTTACTAAAAATAAACAACAGATCGCCCTGATGACAGCCAACGTCCACTGAGGATATGGCACATGACGAAGAAGAAAATTTTGTGTATGATTAAGTTCTGTTCACAACGTCAGATGTGTCTGTCATTCAGGCCTATATTAACCGTGGATCGGACGAAGTTGTTGGTCTGGGGCTCCCGCAATTATGGGCTCTCAGCAAACACCCTCAAAATCGCGAACGAAATGCGAAATAAAAATAACTGAGATAGGTAAACAAAGAAAGAAAGAAAGAAAGAAAGAAAGAAAGGAAATAGTACTGGACGACGTTAAAAACGAAACAGAAATATAAAATAATACAATACATTGAAATCAAACAACCTGCATGAAACTAGAAAGATCCTTTACGATCCATTTTGGCACTCTGTGCTCTCGTACCTTAAAAATCTCCAGATGGAGCTCTGTTGTGCTGGCATATAATGGCTAAAGTTAGTGAGCTACATGTAACATAAACATATTATTAACCTTAAGTATTACAGTGAGTAATCACACGAAGAGGAAATATAAATTAGTAAAAAACACATGAAATTCTATGTAAACGTGTAGAATTATACTTCGTTGAAATAGACATCAAGCAAAATCACCAGAGACATAAGTTCCTGTAAATGGAGGCTACGATCTCATAAGAATGCACAAGAATTTTATTAACTTTCATTCACAATTAACCCTATCTTATATTTAAAAACATAAAAACACAGATTTTTTTAGGAATTAATTATTCAGTGTTCAGCAGTTTGGCACACTAGCAATGAAGCTCGGGCGGCGCAAGCACTCAGCTTGCAACTCGTTTGTTTCTGCACATTTGTAGCTAGTTTTTTTGTATAAAGATGTGTTTTGTGATTGGAGTCTTGCACACATGAGGATCAACGAGTATGAGTCGAGCATGGATCAAATTATGGGTTTTGCTACAGCTTAACGCCTCGAAAATTTATGTTTTTCAGAGATTTTTCAAAAATATAACCCTACTTTTCTTGTTCATTTTAATAAAAGAGTTTTATAAACATCTACATTAGTTGAGGAGATGAGCCTCCGTGGCTTAGGCGGCAGTACGCTGGCCTCTCACCGCTGGGTCCGTGGTTCAAATCCCGGTCACTCCATGTGAGATTTGTGTTGGACAAAGCGGAGGCAGACAAGTTTTTCTCCGGGTACTCCGGTTTTCCCTGTCACAAATTTAATTCCAGCAACACTCTCCACTATCATTGCATTTCATCTGTCATTCATTTAATCATTGCCCCAGGGGAGTGCGACAGGCTTCGGCAGCCGGCACAGTTCATATCCTCGCCGCTAGATGGGGGACTGAAAGCAGGCTGTGGACTTTTCAGTTGAGGAGATATGATTCTAAAAGATAGTCATTGCACAAGCGGTTTAATGAGTCACAACTTTGAAGTTCATTTTCTCCAACTTTTCTAATCCGTTTCACCTGTAACTCCTAAAGTTTAAGGTGTATACCAGTGCATTCATTTCTCAGGTGTTCTTAGTGATAGGCTCTGCAAAAGTGGCCAAAATAGTGGGCTTTAATTGATGATTTTTTTTGAAGAAAAAAATATATCTCCACAAAAAATATGGATTTATATTATATGTTATTCTCATTTAAATAAAAATACTGTCAGTTGTAGCTTTTCAGTCTGTCACATGAATTTGCCCAAAGACTGGGCGGGGTACAGTGTGTATAATATTTCAACAATACGTAAATACCACTCCTGGAAAAAATTACAAGTCTTAGTAATGATCACTATTATAATGGGTAAATGTTTAGGTTTACGCATGTCGACCTTAACCCTTTTCCAGTAGAATTATTTGTAAGTACTTATTTCCCCCGACTCCTATTTATTTCTGTCAGCATTCTTCATATTTTAAACCTGGTGTTAAGTACTGGTTGTAACTATATATACCGGAAGGGACTACAAAATTAATGATTGTATGGTATTTACATGACACAAAATAATGGTTTTAACTTCCTTAGCGGTATGTCTTGGGTGTGTGGAAGCATTCAAAGCACAAGTCTGGATGAAGCCCTGGTTGCTTCTCACAGGTTTTACAGAAGTTGACTGTCTCTCGCCTTTCAATCACTCATGGAAATATCACTTTTGTTGTCAGATTCAAAAATTTCATCACTTCCATGAATACTACCATCAAAATCAGCCGAAATAGACGCCAGATTCTCAGTTTCGGTTAGATTGTTGCTTCACGGCGACAGCTTTCCTCGTCAAGGAAATGGAGCAGTGTTGCTGAGCAAAATGAAACTAAATCACTCCTGTTGGTTTCTTTCGTTTTCCGGAAGAGACCAGCACTTACTAAACGAAGTACAAAAGCCCTGGCATGCCAGGTAACCTAGAAATAAGTGGCAAACAGGTGAAGCGGTCATCATCCAATCCTGATCACTGAGTTGAGGTTTAAATTCAAATACAATGTTACCTAATTATATAAATGCTGTAGTGCGCACATTTGGTGTTTATATTTTTATTCGCAGTTAGTCTGGTTAGTCAGTTTTATTGATATGGGTTCCTGAATTACGTATGAATATTATGTACATGTATACAAATTAGAACAACACATTATAATAAATAAAATTAGAGCATGCACTTGAATTCTATTATGTCATATGAGTAATTATATCAGCGAAGCTGCCTGCCCACTCTCCACTGCCGATCCATGGTGTTAACGTGCCCTAAATTTGATTAGCGTTATGCGCGACATCTGTTGATGGAAATTGTAATGAACTGAAGCTAGAATGACTTATTAATAAAGTCTACAGTAAGTTATGTTATGGATTCTGGAAATATTCTCATTACTATTGCAGGTCATTTAAGCTATCTGCCACGCCTAGAAAACCTTCCATTTATGCTGCTGCCCTATCTATTAGATGGAAATAGAATTCTGCAATACTGCATTAATTCAGGCCTTGGTTTATTGAAAAATAACACATGGTTCATCCTGCTCCTATAACATATTTCCCAAATTTCTTGTTCTCGTATACATTCATTGCTTTATAGTTACGAGTGTGGATTTATTTTATTTAGTAGTGTGAAAAGAAGTGACCCTTCTTGAAACATGTACTCGTTGAGATTCGCAGATTTCTCTTTCTTGGCGAGATGTATTTTTATGGATTCTTTAATGTCAAGAACCCTGCCCTTTGCTTCCTGGCATAGAATTTTCAAGTTTGTCTCCATGTTAGTGAAAAGATGGTTGGTGTCATACATACAGTGCTGGATTAATCATAAGGCACAATAGGCAATTCCCAAGGGCCCCAAAAATGAAAAAAACCCACCTAAAAATTAAAAAAAACACCAATTGTTTGCATTTTTTTGGGGTGGGGGAGGGGGGAAGAAGTCAAATAAATTCTTGAAACAGAAGGTCATACTGGCGAAAGTTTGAAAACTCGAACTGTGAACTTCGTCACTGAAGATTGCGGTTTGGAAATTCAAGATTGTAAAGGACAGTCCTATGACAACTCACCAAGCCAAAATATTAGAACTGAATAAATTTGCGATTTATGTTCCTTGAGGTACACATTCCCTCGATTTAGTTGGGCAATCTGCTGTTAAAAGCTGTTTTTACGCAGTTTTTTTTTTCGATAATGCAATCATTGATAACTTCTTTTCTGCAATCCCTCACATTTGGGGCGTGTTGAAAAATTATATAAAAAACGCTAAAACTTTGAAATCATTGTCAGATACGCGCTGGGAAGCACATGCTAATGCAACGAACGCGGTTTATGATTCGTTTCATAATATTGTCGAGGCTTTACAAAGCATTGAAGATGACGATTCGGAATATAATGACACTTGGAATGAAGCGGGGTGCTTCGCAAACAGAATGCAGAAATTCGAATTCGGGTTCATGTTAATTTTGTGGGATTCAATTTTGACTTCTATCAGAATCAGATTCAGAATCAGAATCATATATTTTAAGGAAAATCAACTTCGATGATATTATTGAAACTTTCTACGAAACAAAATGCAGAAAAAAGCTTTTCTGAAAATGTACGTATGTATATGTATGTTATTCATCATTCATTGTAAATTTGTAAATAAAATCTCTTTCAAAGTTATGATTGACTTTTTTGTGAAGGGGAAGGGGGAGGGGGTTGAATAAAAAGGGGAAAAGGGGCCTCAAATTAACAATCGCCTAGGGCCACTGGGAGTCTTAATCCGGCACTGCATACATATGTTCTCATATAGCATAATGTTTGTTATGTTTAATATTGCATTTTTGTGCTCTTTGTAACGCGTTCCAATTTGTTTTCCACTTTGCCGTACATAGTATTACAAACATAATCTTGGCGTATGATCAGACATTTTGAATGCATTTTCTTTGGTAATTTGCTATTCTGTAGGTGCTTACAGAGTGTGTTGTTTGTTCTGAAAGCTATATTAAATCCTTGTTTCTTGAATATATTTATTTCATACATGTTATTATTTAACCGGCCGTGGTGGCCGAGAGCGCTAACGTGCCTCGCTGGTATTGGGAGAGCGTGGGTTCGAATCCCCCTCGCCGTCCAGAAAATGGTTTTCGTGGTTTCCCATTTTCACCACCATGCAAATGCCGGGACGGTACCTTTCAATAGGTCCACGGCCGATTTCCTTCCAATATCCCTTCCCTGACCCGTCCTGAAAAGAAAAGTACATGGCCATTGGTTGCATTAATAAAATTATTAATTATTATTATTTACGAAATTGAATCCTACATACTTGTTCTCATTTTGGGTAGGTGAATTGTCCTCTTTTTTCTTCCATTGGTTTGCTAGTATCTGGTCGACCGTGTTGGAAGAGAAATTATTCCCTGTTGCCACTTGTATGATTTTGTGAATTTCATTATTGAAGTTTTGAGTTGACAGAGGTATGCTGATATCCCTGTTTACCTTGGATTTAATGTCTGCTAATTTGTGTGAATTTGGTTGGTTTGAACGGTTATCAATAATGTGTGATATTTGTGTATTCTTTCGGCATATAGAATACCTTAGATTATTGTCGGCTCAGAGGATTGTTGGTTTTAAGTAATTTATGCGCCTCTTATTTTCCGTTTCCGTATTGGATTTAAGGGATTGGTGCAAGTTGTTGATTATTTTGGGTAATGAATCTTCTTTGGTTAATTCCTTAACATATGCACAAATGACGTTATCCATGAATCTACTCCAATGTATAATAATAATAATAATAATAATATCGTATGGCCTCGGTGCTGGGTGCAAGCTTTTTTATTTGTCTCCAAGAGGGTAGCTTGCATATCGAATTTCGTTGTTCCTTGGCTATGAAAGTCAAGGAGGTTAGATGTTAGATATCTAAGCTCCTTGAACACTATAGCGCTTTCTAGTAGAGAAATGACGAACTTTGTGTTGGCGGAAACTCCCGAGATTAATGTTGCCATTATGAACTCGGCCTACTGAATTCAAATGGGTTCTTTGACATGCCAACATCGTATGACATGCGTATCGTATTTTTGCAGCCTTTCAAAAATCACTTACCACGGCCAGGAGCGATCCTGCAATCTCGGGGTTAGTAGACCAACACGATATACACTTACCCACCGTGGCAAGCTCTCCAATGTATGATGCCCTGGGCGGAAATACCTTCAAGGAATTTGTTCTTTAGATTATTAATAAATACGTTGGCAACTGGGACACTGAGTAGTGACCCCATTGCTAGACCTGTTGATTGTTCAAGTGGAACACCAGCCTAGAGGATCTCCTTGGAGAACGGTGCTGTAGGCCACGAGTATCCCTACGAGATACCAGGTGCTTGGTTTGAATTTGGGGTACCGTATTCCTTCCCCTAGATTGGCTGCCTTTACTACGGCTGATGAGTCCTATCAACCACACTTGGCCCTCTTGATGACTATCATATACTCCTATTACACACTTTGTCCAGAAATCTCTTTGTCTCATTGTAATTTAGTGTGTTCTTTGTTATCATTTCCAAAACAGCATATTGTGCAAGTTGGTACTGTACCCTAAATTACCTTTTACCTGTTGGAATCCCTCGATGGTAGCTGGATCGCAGGACCTGAAAATCCCCGGCTAGAAATACCCCCAGATCCTTCCAACAAGTGAAGGGTGTAATAGGGTGCAAGTTAATCCTAACAGAGTTGGCTTTAAGCAAAACCAAAGCATCTAAGAGAACTGCTCATAGAACACGAAAATCATGAAAAATCATCATCTCAAGAGTTTGGGGAACTCTAGAAATACCTAGCTATGGCACTCTTAATGCGACCTCTTAATACCTCTATAAATCATCACACTGCACGATTAAAATAATTAACAAATTTTATTCAAGTAAGAATTGTCTGCAAGTAAGTCGTCGGACACAAAAATAATCATTAATGAAATGCATTAAGAAAAATGCAGTGAAGTGTCCCCATGGACTGGACTGCAAAAATATGACCCTAATGTTACAACGAGAGTTAATTATGTACAACGGATGATCCAACAACAAAATGAATATACAACCCTAATGGATCATCTCCACGGTTCTTCCGAAATTTATTATTATTACGCACATTAAAAAAAGAAACCTTTTATACATATTTACAAGATATTTGTACACCCTTAAGTGTAAACGCCACTAGCTTGATATTGCTGCACCCATCATGTGTGCTTTTGTCAAATTCAAGTTTCAATCAGGTTCATCAACCGAGCAATTAAGCTGAGAAGAAGTGTAATTTAATTATTCAACATTCCGTTAATTCCCATTATTATGCTGATTTGTTATTATTCTTAATTAGGCCTATATCTATTTAATTCATTATCAATCTTCATACTTATTTAAACACTCTTAATTAGACACAATCGCAGAAATAATTAACTGGGGATGACAAGAGAAAATTAGGAGGCTTTACTATTAGTTATCCATAACTGGAATCACCAACTCAACAACTAACAAAATTTATGAATGTATTGAAAATTTTGTTCATCATTAAACATCAGTAATATGGCGTAGTTTAACTAAGATACTGTAATCATTTCATTGTCATACATGACATCGACGATTGCCTATTAAACTGTGGCTATTACCACCAACTTCACGGAGAGTATTCATTAGAATATGTTCTACACATTTTGCTCACATTAGCATAACAGAATCATATGTATTTCACTGAGTACTTCTATATATATAACCATTAACGTTCACAGACGTTTAATACCCATATTTCACCATCATGGTGATTATTAAATTCATTTACAAGTATCTAATTCCTTGTAGGCCTTTGCCTATCCATTAAACATTCTGTTATACAACTTATACAACTTCAATGCACTACATTTAATTCAATATGTGGATCATCAATATATTCCACTGGACTACAAAAGTTCTTGCCTCAAAATTATACTCAAGTCACGCATATCAAAATTATACGCCTCCATTTAGAATTAACCCTGGGATTGATGTCAAAAAGTATGAATGTTCTTTCGTAAACTCTCATGTCAATAAAAACTACGTAGAAAACTCATAAGAATGAACTAATATCAAGGATTTCAATCCTAACTGAATTTAACAATGACGTACATGAACCAAAGTACACGTGGTAACGAATTAGAGGTCGAAATCGATCAGTCAAAAATAGGAACATTCCCCTCAAGTGAATTCACAATATCCGAACTGGTTCTACACCATGAATCTAGGTAACGACTCAGTTAGCAACTATTGATCCATTAGAAACCAGAACGATTACTGATCCTTCACAAGAGAAAAATCCCCGAATCAAATAGAATGATCAAACTTTACATCCTGTAAATTCTACAAAAATTACTTTTAAAAATATCTGATTGCATTGGCAAGGTTCAGAGACCACAACTATTGGACTCAAATTATAGTGCGTCTATCAATATCAAGTCTAAGCTTGATATAAAATATCAAAGTGTTTTTACAAAAATGAAAAATATATATCACAAAAGTTAACTCAACTCCACTAAGGAGAAACGGTAGTCTGCTCCTAAGAATGTCCTCTTCTCTACAATTAAGAAGATCATTGAAAGTTACTGAATTTCATTATATTAATCTGAAATCAAAAATAGCACTAATCAAAAATTTAGAAAAATGGGTGCGCTTGTTATTCAATCCGAAACCCGAATGAAGATGAGATCAGACACGAAAGAAATATCATGCCTAAACCTCATTTCAATCAAACTACAGAAAGCATAAAAGATGGCAATAGTGGTCACTCTGAAATGTCGCTACTTTGATACGCTACATAAATGTTCTTTCTACCTTTTGAAGCATCCCGGAGTCGAAATTAGAGCAAAGACTTGCCCTACCATCTGTTTCCACCATATACTGTAGGACAGTATAGTTCCTCCTCATCTCCGGCATTCGAACTAGGGACCACCAACTCTCCTTCCCCTGGCACCCAGATGGTAACAGGATCGCTCCATTGTAGTGGAAATTGCCTCTTTCCTCCAAAGACAAGCTCCAATTCGCCCGAAAGAACTTATGCGTGCGGTCGCAATATCGCAACACCCGAGTGGATTCACGGCTGACGTACGGTACTCGCGTACGCACTAGGTCAGTACTGGTGTCGTTCTTAGCTATGCGAAGCTATTACAAGATCTGAAGTCCACTGCAAATCACAGGAAGGCTATGCTTCCCCCTCTCCTGTGCGTGATATATATCGATATCTGATGCACTGGTATAATATTAATATACTTCATTTCTTCTGCTGAAGATATTTCCACAGAAAAGTGCTTGTATTACCTCTCTGCTAGATAAATATAAACTCCAATGCATACTGAACAGTATAAATAGGTTTTAACTCAATATTATCAATTTATACATTTCTCAAGCGGACAGCTTGAAAGACATATCAATATTATTATTTATATCTTATTTCCTAGATTACCTATTACTACCACGTTAAGTCTTGCCACATTTGGCTTTCTCTTGCGCCCAGAACTCCCGCATCCTTTGGGAATGAGCCTGCTTGCGTTCCTCAGTCCAAGGGGCACCATGTCTTCCTTTTGGAGGCAAGACTTCGTTTTTATGTGGAAGAGATCACTGTCCAATACGACGTCGGGATCGTTTGGGAGCATTAGGAGGTTCCCTTTGGTGTTACTAAACCAGGGCTCCGTGGCTTTGTGGTTGGAATCTAAATAGAGAAAGATCTTCTTTGTCAACCTTTAGCCGTCCACTCGTCTGAGGTGGCGATAAAATCGTACCCGTCTTTTACGGATTTTCTCTGTAAGCTTCACTATTTTATTATAGACTTCCTTGTTGGATCTGTTTTGGTGGATGCCATTCTTGTAATTGGATCCTATGATTCCTCGACTGATTCTGCGCTCACTTTTATCCAGTTGTTCAAAGAGCCCTTTATCGGCATTTAGGGAGAGGGTTTCGGCTGCATATTTAACTACAGGCTTCGGAATCGTTTCATAGTGACGTATCTTGAAAGTTTTAGAAAAGGCACCTTTTGTTATAAAATCGTGCCTGATGTTTGGTATGCTCTTGCAAGTTTGCGTATTCGTTCCCGAAGCGCTTTCATGGCCAGTCCATTTCTCACCTGGATACATGAATTGTTGCTTATCGAATTCCGTTTTGGTCATGACAAGAGTTAGACAAAGCGATGGGCTCTCTCCGATGCTTTTCAATTGCGTTCTTGAAAACATCATAAGGACTTAGCGAACGTGATTAACGGAAACCGGCTACAGCCCACTGAGAATGCGAAGAAAATCAACGGGGATCGTGAAATACTGTCTAGCTTTTACCAATGACATTGCTATTATATCAGAATATATATATAACTTACTAATAGCTGTTATGCCCGGCGTTGCTCGGGTTCGCAATTTGAAGTAAAGAGATCGTGACATTGTTCGCTGTGTTGTGTTGTATTGTGTCGACACACGAGGAAGGTCGTTGTCAAAATAAACAGTTCTTATGACGATATAGGTCCTTGTCATAAAACATTTCTGATCCAAATGAAATGAAAATCCACAGCCTGCTTCCAGTCTCCGACCGGGTCAGGAATAGAATGAATGGAGCCCCCATATAGCGGCGAGGATATGAACTGTGCCGGCTGCCGAGGCCTGACGCACTCCTCTGGGGCAATGCTTAAATGAATGACAGATGATATGAAATGATAGTGGAGCGTGTTGCTGGAATGAAATTTTGACAGGGAAAAGCGGAGTACCCGGAGAAAAACCTGTCTGCCTACGTTTTGTCCAGCACAGATCTCACATGGAGTGACCGGGATTTGAACCACGGGCCCAGCGGTGAGAGGCCGGCGTGCTGCCGCCTCAGCCACGGAGGCTACTCTGATCCAAATATGTGTTTTAATTGTTATTAAAATTCAAAATTTTGTTTTAATGTTAAGATTAAAAATAATTTCCCCAATTTAAACTTCGTATTTTTGTTAACTAATGTACTGCATATTAAGGGGCAATGAACCATTTTATGCTCAATTATAGTAGCCCAACGCGCTTTGCTGAACAGCAACATTTGATGAAGGTAATGAACGTTCGAAAACCAAGGGCTTAACAATTGGAAAATAATTTTGTCGACGAATAAGAAGATTATTAACAATTCATTCATTTTATCACAGTTTCCTGGGACTATCAAAGTTTAATTGTTACAAAAAATATGCAAATATTTCCTCCTCTTGGTCAGTCGAGATAACCTAATTGTGCGGAAGGAAAGAATAATTATCATCCCCACACATACAGTGGGCTTGTAAATGCCACTTCTGGTACTAATTATTAACCTCCCTCCTGGCGAACCAGTAAGACTATTCAGTGTCAATGTCTACCAATTTTTTCACGAGGATTCTGGAAATGACAATGTTCGCATTATACAGAAATGATTCATTAAAGCTGGAGAATATTTTTTTCTCAATCCAGGACATTGTTCATAAGCATGTAAACAACATCAACAACATTCCGCGATTTTAGATTACTAGGGTACTTTCCCTAACCTGATGAGATAGCGGCAGTAGCTTAACCTTAGCCTAACCCAGCTTAACCTGAGTGGACTGTCTTCCGTTCCAGCTCTCAGATGAGAATTAAACTGCTTCCGAGATCTCTTTCAGTTTTGGTTAGGTGATGGAAGGTAGAGCTCGTGGCCGCCATCCCGATATTTGCCTGGAACAGGGAAACAACGGAAAACTACTTCTTAGATTGCCGACGGGGAATTTTGGAAACAATCTGTTGAATATGGGTAAATTTGGGGGATTTTATATTGACCGACTGAGGATAGCCCGCTTGGCTACCCTGCCTGTCTGCCCCCTGCCTAACAGACGTGCATCACGTAACCGAGTAAGCCTCTTGCCACATCACAGCCAACTCTCCGGTGGAGGCCTCTGACGTGCCATCCCTAATTCGGGTTCCCCCAACGTTAAGGAAGACCCTCCGCCATCTTCTTATTGCCAATAACCCCCGCTGCCCTCATCAAAAAGTTGCTATCCCGCATAAGGGCCCAAAACACCCTATTTTCCCCGTGGTAGGGGTTGTTATAATCTTAGGGCAGAAGTGACTTGTCCTATGGAAAATGGAACGTGACCTCCTTTTGTTTGAGCCATTACACGACTTTTTACGATTATTCATTTGAGAGATATCGACTATTTCCTAATATTTCACTAAATTTAAAAAAAAATCGATGAATCAACAATCGATCAGTCAATAAAGTGACGCCGGAACAGCCTCACATCCCTACTGATAAAAATGATTGTTGTAAATTGTTTGGCATTTTGAAAAGATTTAATAAAGTACAACTTGATTTACATCCTGAAACAGGACGTCATTTATTGATTTTGAATGACATGAGAAAAATGCTGGTATACAGACAGGGTGTGAGGTAAGGCTGCAACTTATCAATCGATATATTGAACAAACCATGAAGGAAATGAGAATGAAAGTTAAAGTAGCAATAATGGTTTAATGTGAAGCTGAAAATAGCTGATGAAATCATTATCTTGGCCAAGTAACCAAAGGATTTTAATAGGCTTCTGAATGGTATAGACTTCAGTCTTAAAAAATGAATTCATTATGAAAATAAATAAATAAATAAATAAATGCAAAACGAAAACAGGAATGCAGAAGGAAGAAATCAAGACCCTTTAATGACACCGATAGGTAACGCTCAAGGAAGTAGGAGTTTTCAGCTAATTGAGAAGTAAAATAAACAAAGATGGACGAAGTATGGAGAATACAAAAAGTAGGTTGACATAGACAAGGTGAGCTTTTCTATGCAATCTGTCGACTTCCAACATATTTTATGGTATTAGAGAGCCTTTTTTGGAAGATTTTCTGGAGCGCGGCGCTTTATGGAAGAATTCCGTCCTCTCGCTATTATCGTTTGATCAGTATTTCTTTGGGGGTACAGTATATGAAACTTTGCTGCTGTTGAATTTCAGCCAGATTAGAGTTGTAGAGGTCGAGTGCAGTCAATACTCTTGCCTAATAAAAGTTAGGTCTGCTGCATGCTCTCATTATTATAATAATTTCATGTCGTCAAAAAATTAGCTTGTTTGTTCCGTATTCACATAATAATAATGACTATATGTCTTACTCGAAACATCACTACAAGAGAACGGAGAAGCAACTTAGTCTGAAACTCTGACGTTTTTATAAACATTTCAAAGAAAAATTCACAAAAAATAATTTTCAAAAATTAGAACCATTATTCTAGTACGAGTTGTAAGCCATAAAGTCTTCTATTCGTGTGTTAAGTTTCAAATCTCCAATTTGAACAGTTACATCTTAAATGTACGTTTTCCTTAATATTTTATTTTTAAGATTCATTAATTGTAACGTTGGTAAAATTGAAGGAAATAGTTTTTCAGTAACCTATCTCTTTCAACATATAGTGGGAGTCCTACGTACCACGTGGATCAAGTTTCATAACAAGTGATTCAGTAGTGTGGTTGGTAGGAGCATATTAAGAAATTGTTTTATTCAACTACAGTGAATTACGATAACGCGCGTGTTTTCAAAATCAAGTAGCTTGCATACTCCGACAAGCCAGAATTGTCATTCTACCGCAAATTTAATGTGGATTAATGTGTGTCACGTATACCAGCGGGATCATTGTTAGTTGCCAAATAGTCGTTATATCCTCGTGTCAAAAACCTTAACTTTCATTAGAAACTAATATGTATGGCTATTCCTCCGGGATTTGTAAGTGATAAGATAGTAAAATGCTCGCACTTGAGTTATGAACCAGCACACAGTTTCCATATCCTTACAGAGCCGATGATGGACGAAATTGGCCGTTGTGGATATACTGGCAATTCACTTAACACTTATTTTGTGCTGGAGGTCAAAGCGAGCTATTACTCCAAAACTTCTGCCAAGCCAGATTCTATCTGCATTAAAATTATGTTATTGCCCCAAATACTGTTTTACAAGACACATGCCTGGATCGTGAAGTTTTTTACACTTCCCTTTATCATCTAGCATAACTATGTACTGCAACATATTACACATAATTATTTCAGCCTGATATGTCCAGAAACTTCGGATCCCACCGAAATGAAGATTTATCGTCTACGCAACGTAGGAAGACAATATCCTAGCCCTGCAGCCGGTAGAAATTCCTTTCAGAAGCTGCCTATTGCTCTCAGGACGAAGAACAACACCTTAACCATTGATACGGAGAACACACTTGTGATTGATACGTGTGGAGCATCATTCGTAAGACCTAGTAACTTTACTAGAAACATGCCAGTCGCAAAAGGTATCCCGCTAATTGAACCTACCGAGAGTCGACTGAAATCATATTCATGTAGCTTATGTTGCGCAATATCAACTACTAAGGAATATTTGAGAAAGCATATGTTAGGTCATAGTATCCAAAAGCCATATTCGTGTGGTATTTGTGATGCTAAGTTCACTCTTAAAAGAAATTTAAATACGCACAAATTTAGACATTCTGGTATCAAACCTTATTTATGTAACATGTGCGGAGCACAATTTAAGGTAAAGGGTTCCTTGGATAGACATACGTTAAGCCATAGTGACCACAAGCCATATTCATGTGATAAATGCAACGCAAATTTTGTATCAAAGGCTAACCTGAGGGAGCACATACTGCGTCACACTGGCAGTAAGTTATGCTCTTGTAATATATGCGGAGCAAGGTATACTGGTAAAAAGAGTCTAAGGATACACTTGTTAACTCATAGTGGAATACGGCCTTACTCTTGTCTGGTTTGTGGGGCCACTTTTACACGAAAAGGCGATAAGACTACACATATGGTAAGTCACAGTGCTGAGAAGCCTTACTCATGTGGTACATGTGGAGCAGTATTTAAACACAAACGAAATTTGAGGGACCACATCGCAGTTCATAGTACGCAGAAATTACATGCATGTGGGAAATGTGAAAAAACATTTACTCATGGCAGATCGTTCAAGAGACATATGTTACTTCACAGTGACGAGAAGCCTTATGCATGTAATACATGCGGAGCACAATTCAGACTACGGGATAATTTAAAACGTCATATTGCTATACATAGTGATAAATAGCCATATGCATGTAGTATGTTTTCTAATATGAGAAAACATATGGTGACTCATACTAGCCATAAGCCATACTCTTGTAGTGAATGTGGATGAAAATTTTATTTAAGGAGTATTTAAAGAATCATGTTTTAAATCACTGTAGAGAGAAATCACATTCTTGTAATATGTGTAGAGCAAAATGCTAATTCATAGTGAGCAGAAGCCACATAAATGCAGTTCATGCGGACTAACGTTTGCTTATCAAACTTCTTTGAAAAGACACATTGTGGTTCATAGTGTCTCGAGTTCTTCCTTATGCGGGGCTAATTAAACTTGGACTAGCCTAAGATACATATTAGCCATTCCTCGTATTCTTCTTGGACAATGGTTATTTGAAGATGATGTATACATATTTACTGCTGAATTTATTCAAGCCATATTCATGTGTTCTTTTGAAATTATCATAGCTTGATTCATTTGTAAAATCATATTTTTCCTGGTGGCAAGTGCCTACATTCATGTAATTGGTTATTAAGGTACAGGTCAGTTTAAAATATATACAGGATTTACTTACGTATGTCGGACGTACTGCAGACATTTTGTAATGCGAAAGAGGATAAACTGAAGGGGGAAATTGAAGTCACTTATGTTTATCCATATTGGTAGTGGCTACAGTATTGTCATAAGATTTGAACCGGAATGTTTTTACCCATAGTGGCCATCAGTCAGATGTATGTAATTTCAGCGTAGCTAAGTTTTACTTTCTTAGGTAGTTGTGAATAAATTAAATTAATAACTTGTATTCCCATTGTCATTTACAAAGGCACTTTGCTCAAGATACTAGTTTCCACATATTGACTATTAGCCTCGTTTAATGTGTTATTCCTTTGGGTAATGAAGCCCGTATCTTTCAGGACATGTAGGTGAGCTTTATTTGTAAATGATTTTAGACGCAAACATCCATAGTGTTCTGAAGGCTCTTTCACATAATCGTCGGTGAATTGCATGCCATGAACAGGTACATGTCAACAGTCAAATTAGGGCTTTGTACACATCCAATTGATATGTTCCTAAAATGTTATCGTGGGAGTAGGTTTCCACACATCTACAGTATATGTGGACTAATGCTCTGTGAATGTTATTGTGAGAGGGTTTTCTACACATTCTGCACAAGGCAGTGCAGTGTTATACAGTGTCTCAATGTGGTGCAACACAAGGAAGTGTAGTGTTATACAGTGTCACAATTTGATGAAACACAAGCATGTGTAGTATTATACAGTGCGTGAGTAGTGTGGTGTCACAATGTGGTGCAACACAAGGAAGTGTAGTGTTATACAGTGTGTGAGTAGTGTGGTGTCACAATGTTGTGCAACACAAGGAAGTGTAGTGTTATACAGTGTGCGAGTAGTGAGTGTCACAATGCTGTTCAACACAAGGAAGTGTAGTGTTATACAGTGTGCGAGTAGTGTGGTATCACAATGTGGTGCAACACAAGGAAGTGTAGTGTTATACAGTGTGTGAGTAGTGTGGTGTAACACAGGGAAGTGTAGTGCAATACAGTGTGTGAGTAGTGCAGTGTCAAAATGTGGTGCAACGCAAGGAAGTGTAATGTTAAACAGTGTGTTTACTGAGTTGGACACCCTTTCTCGAGGGGTTATAAATATGAAGGGCCCAGCTCAGGGTATGACTGAAGACCTCAACGGCACCTGCGGTGGTGAAGGAGTCCTTTGGTAATAGTACGTAATGTTGGCCGAAGCCAAGGCTTATAAACTACAGAGGTTGCCTCAATTTTCACTCACCAATCAGCGCTCACAAGTCGGATGACGTCACAAGATACCAAACGCGCCATGTGGGGAACGTAACGAAACTGTCAACATCAGCTGTTGAGTACGCAAAGAACAGTTTATTCTCTTGAAATTATTGGTAAATGGGTGATAAAATATCTGAATGTAGCCTACTTACATTTTATGTTGTGATCTTCTTGAATTTCTTGGAAATTCGCCTAGACTCGGTAGCAGTATCGTGGGTGTTAGTGACTTCCAATAACCATTTCATATGCAAGATAGAATTGGAATGTTTCAATCTGATGAAGAAAATTGTTATCACAGCTGCCTCAACCCCACCAGACGGTACATCAGAAACTTCTCTCGACACAAAATCTGTCGTTCTTCTTAGAACGTTCTTGCCTCGATGAAATCCGTATTTTCCGTGAAATGTGACGAATTTTGCTGAAATGTGCCGGAACTGGTTTAGCCAAGTTTCTGAGGGATCGGTCATACCACCGTATGACAAGTGTTCAATTCAGGTTGGTAATGCATAATCGTGTTAAGTTTGCATTCCATAGGTTAAGTTCCCAAGTTGTGGAAATTTACCTTGGAACTTGTGGGCTGCATAACCTGCAACATAAGCCTTGCCATCTTCCTCACTTTGTTCCATGATATTGGCAATGAAGGACGCAGGTTGAACATTGCTCCCTAAGGTTGGTTCTGGAAGCACGTTACTTGATTCAGACACTATGCCAGCTTTGTTTAGTGCTTTAGCAACTACATATTCATCTGAATCTGGATCAGCAGTGTTGGTTTGCTTTTGAACAACTCCTGGATTTTTTTCCTAAAATAATCATCCTCAGTCTGTAAATGCAGTCAAGGGGAGCCACCACGGGTTCGCAATTGAGAAAAGAGGTTTTCCAGTACATCTTGATTTAGCCTATGTGTGAGAATGTACTTTGTATTATGCCTACGGGCCATATCTTGGAACAGAAGTCGGAAGGGATTTTATTGAAAGGATGACTGCTTTCTGTAATATTTGCAAATAATTTTTACCAATACAAAGAGAATTACTCATGAAATTTTCCATCTTGTCCAAAAACAAAATACCATGCCTGGGTGTATATAAGGGGGGGGGGGGGAGGGGACTGAGGGGGCTCCAGATCCTCCCCGAAAAAAGCCAACTTGGGTATAACATACAATGTATTTCACAGTAGTCTACTTTTAAGAAATAATTATCAATTTGTAAAAGAAAATGAGAGTTTACCTTTCTGCTTTATAAATTGACATGTAGCCCATTTAGATATTTTCCATTCATACTCCATAGGCTATAATAGAAAATTCATTAAGTACTCACAATTTTCCACGATAGTCAGCCCCTCCCCCCCCCCCGTCTAAAATTTGTATACACGCCCCTGATACCATGTACGAAATATGTCAAAAATATTAACAGCTTTAAAATCATCCTAGCAGGTCATCAAAACTTAAGAGTAGGCCAGCTAGGCTCACTTACCATTTGGTTTTAGATTCCTTGGAAATCTTGGCTTTATATTAAGCAATTCGGCCCTGTAGTCTAATTCGAAGTCTTCACTCGTAAAGTGCAGGGAACATATCCTACTTGTATGAGGGTTGCAATGATCATTTCGCTTACATGCAGCAATCCACTGATTGCTAAGGCATGCGTCTTTTGGCATCGTGAAAAACGACAAGTCATTTCCAACTTTATAATAACTGTGACAAACTGCCACAGCACATCTTTGGCCTGGCATGATTATAAACAAAAGGGCTTAAAACACATGTTTAAACCATTGCAATCCATACAATATAAGTTGACTTTCCTTGCATATCTCTCACCTCGCGCGCTACGAGGAAACGTGTGACGTCACGTCCTTTCCCTTCCCTCCGCGATCCCCTCGCCGGAGAGCTCCATATTGAGGCAACCTCTGTAGTTTACTAGCCTTGGGCCGAAGCTGGTTCAATGGCTAAAGGGCAAGATGGCCGCCACGAACAAACACTCTATGTTATTCTTATGGAAGAAGAGTCATAGCTGTTGCAGGGGCTAATGGGCGAAATGGCCGCCACGCGCAACCGCACTCTTTAATGGCGGCTTTTCAAATCATTATTTATATGTTATTAACTATAAATTATTTACTATCTATTATTTATTTTTTATTTAATGTATTATGTATATGCTTTTTATTATTTTTTTATTTTAATATTTAATGTAGTATATCTAATTTTTTTACTGTGTCAAAGCACTAAACTGCAAGGTCATTAACCCAACAATACTCTAACCCACAGAAACCTCATTTCAAGATTTAAATTAATGTGTAAGGACCACAATTGTAAGGATCACAATTAACTTTTATTTTTAAGAGTTGGCAAGAGATATTTACGTACTTTCAGAAAGAAAAAAAAACGTGAGTGCAAAAAGCATGGTGGGAAACAAAATAGGTGATGTACAGTACTTATACCATGAAAATGAAAATCCACAGCCTGCTTCCAGTCTCCGACCGGGTCAGGAATGGAATGAATGAAGCCCCTATCTAGCGGCGAGGATATGAACTGTGCCGGCTGCCGAGGCCTGACGCACTCCTCTGGGGCAATGATTAAATGAATGATAGATGAAATGAAATGATAGTGGAGAGTGTTGCTGGAATGAAATTTTGACAGGGAAAACCGGAGTACCCGGAGAAAAACCTGTCTGCCTCCGTTCTGTCCAGCACAGATCTCACATGGAGTGACCGGGATTTGAACCACGGACTCAGCGGTGAGAGGCCGGCGTGCTGCCGCCTAAGCCACGGAGGCTCTACTTATACCATATGTGTATTAATTTGTAAAAGTTTATATGTATTAGTGTGTGAAAGTTTACAAATAAAAATAGTGGTACTAGTTCAATGTCGACGGTTAAATATTGGTGACCCCGACGTGTTAAAGAGAAGAAAGATGTCGACAACCGAGAACATGCCGGACACGTGATTAGAAGCCAATAAAGTTAGCATCAAAATCCCACCTTTTTGGATAGAGAAACCCGAAATCTGGTTCCACAGTTTAGTATTTGCAAAATTATTTCAGAAGAGACTAAATTTAATCACCTAGTGTCTCAATTAGAACCTAAATACATTGAAAACATTTGGGACATTATTAGAAGTGCGGAAGTAAATAAATACTCATTGGCCAAGGAACGTTTACTGAACATTTACAAGGAAAGCGAAGATATACGTATTAAGAGACTCGTTACTGGAATTGATTTAGGAGACCAGAAACCTAGTCAATTATTGCGTAAGATGCAAGCCTTAGCAGGGATCGATGTATCAGAAAAAGTTCTTAAGACTCTCTGGTTAGAAAAACTCCCGGATTCAATAAAGAATATTCTGATCGTCAGCGACTAAGGGCTTGAAAAAGTAGCTATAATAGCAGATAAAATAATTGAAATGAATCCCCGCAACGAATTATTTGCCATGAAAAGTGACTCTTGTAAACAACTGGATGTTCCTGTTACAATGCGCGATCCAATGGACAGAATTCCTGGACTAGAGCAACAAATAGCTGCCTTATCCACTGGTCATCAGGTTAGGCCTCGCCATAGAAGTAGTGAACGTCGACGATGTGATAATAGTCGTAGTAAATCACGTCGGGGTCACCAATATTTAACCGTCGACATTGAACTAGTACCACTATTTTTATTTATAAACTTTCACACACTAATACATATAAACTTTTACAAATTAATACACATACGGTATAAGTACTGTACATCAACTATTTTGTCAGATTTTATATTTTAGATTTTCCTAAAAGAGTAAACTACAAGGTCACATACATAACCTAGCCTAACCTAACCTAACCTAATCTAATTTTACCTACCCTAACCTTACATAACCCACAGAAACCTCATTTAATCATTTAAATTAATGCATGTAAGATTTTAGATTTTAAATTTTCCAAAAAGAGTAAACTACAAGGTCACATACCTTACCTAACCTAACCTAAGCCTAAGGCTAATCAACACACCCAAAGTATATAAGGGCACACGCAACTATCTTTATGGTAGTCTTATAGATTTTAAGGTAAAGCTACTATTACTGTGGCTACTGTATAAGATGTTCGCTACGAACAACCAGCTTAGCATTACAAAGTTAGTTACGTTTTAAAAAGTAAAAGCTTTTAGTCATATTTTTTCTTTTCATTTTCATATTTCCCACATTGCAATTTGCCAATTTCCAATTTACAGTTTTTAAAAATGTCAGTTTTAAGTTTTTTGTGTTTTTGATGATATGGAAACATGGATTCTCCATTTTTGTTGTTTACATGATTTTGATTTAGTCCATGTCCAAAGTTCATATTTGCGAAATACGATTTTTCATTACATACAACAAGGCTGTATACCTTATCCCAAAACATATAGGTAATACATGGGTTATACTGTACTTTTGGCTACCTAGTTTTAGCTAGATAAGGCAATTTCTCAAAATTACTATAGGTTAACAGTTAGATTGGGAGTGGGAGGTGGGTAGCAATTAAAATGTACAAGCAGGGTCCATACAATATATTTTTTATTTATCTTAAATACATTTATAATATTTACACATAATACATTTTTATTGTTAAAAATTGTACAGTTGGTTATATTTGTTTTCTATTTTTAAGTATGAGTAGCATTTTTTCTTTTTTGTTGCTTGATTGACAATGTTTTCTATTTTTAGTGCTATTGTTTTACAATACGGTAATATATTTCTTGTTTTATGTATTTGCTATATACAGGTAAAGGATTTTCATATTCATAATTTAACTCTTTAAGCATGGTCAACCGTTGAGTAATGACTATAGGCATGTGTACCTATACCATTCGAATCAATTAACTATTTTATCATCACCAGGACACAAAGCAATTGTGTTTAATCTTATAGATGATATGTCATGTTGTTTAGAAGCAATAATGTTCATTGGTATTCTTTTTACCTCGTTTTTCATAATACAATCCTTATAATCTTGAAGGCTTATACAATTTTTGACAACACCTCTGCTAATACCTATAATCTTTTTGGATTGCTTTACCATTTATGTCTAAAGCGTACATTTTAGCTCTAAGTCCAACATATGATTTGATAATTTGTCCACAAGCCTCGTCTTTAAATTTCCCCAACGTTTTGTTGTTTGATGTATAGTAACATATGTGATTAGTAGGATAATCAGATGTGTCTAGGTGTTCTAGGAAATCCAAATTGTCTTGATATACATCTTGGGTGTTAACCAAATAAATGAATGAGTCGGTATCCATATACATGTGTTTAAGATTTTCCATGCCATAATAGGGTAGCAGGACATCATAGTGGTGGGAATACATGAGAGTTTTTGATATATCCAGTATACACATTCCAATATATATAGGCTTATTGAATACAATGTTACGTTTAGCCATATGGAAAGCAGCTAGGTTAGGACCATAAATTGTTCTGTCAATGAATGTTGGTTTTGCTATTAGCTTTTCAGCCTTTTTGCTGTCAGTCACAAGACGTATGTCTATTTTTTTACGAATATTTCCCATTGTTTTTCCAAAAATGGCTTTGTTACATAATTTGTACAAATTTTTCTCAAAATAATTTTTAGCTTGTTTTCGAAGGTTGTTATTAAAATCAACGTATGCCTTTAGACAAAGTCTTTGTTGAAACTCTTACACACGATGAATTTTTATCAATTTTAGTCCATGATCTAGAGCCTGTTTAAGTGTCATGTAATGAACGACGTACCGCCTTCGATTTCCAAGATGAAGAATTTGCTTTTTCAGAGGCGAATCCTTAGCTTGTGAACACTGTGGTAGGAAAGGTAAATCGTTGTGTAGATTATAAAGGTCAGATGGGTGTGGTAGGTTTTTGCTGAGGATTAACACTACCTAAGGGAAGATGAAAAGAGAGAAAAGGAGATGGGTTTCGGCGTAGAGACAAGTATTGGTAGATAGGATGAGCATCCAACACTATGGTTTAAGTAAATGTGTATATAAAAGGAAATTTCGCTGTTCTAAACCTTGGAGGAACCTTACTTTAGTGGGGGCCTGCTCACGGCAAGCGGTGAGCGCAGCGGGAATTGACGTTACCTGCAAGCGCTCGGTGTTTCCTCTTTCCCTCCAGAGCCGGTATTCCTGTACTGTGGGGACGGGTGGTACTCTGCCAAGACAAAGTAAGTCAAAAGGAAAGGATGTAATAACTTTCCCTTCTGAAGGGTTAGATTTTATTATGCATTTAAGAATGCTGGAAAGATTTGAATTTGGAGTAATAATTTTATTTCTGGGTAATGTTGGATCTCTGGCAAACCACCCGAGTGCTCCCAGAGAGTGAAGAGACAAAGTATTTTTGATGATTTTAGTGCTGTAAATATTGTTTTTTGGTGAAAATCTTTTACCAATACCAATTGTTGCACTTAAGGAAAACTAAGCTTTTACCCAGCAGGATGCCGATTAAATGTTTAGAACAGAGGAAGACCTCAAACCTAACTCAAACAAAACTTAAATTTTGAAAACAAACCGTAAGTCAGAAAGAAAATCTCTACAAGAAGGAAAGCTTGCGGAGCTAGCTTTACTTGCCTCAAAGGCTTGCTAGAATTGGTTATGACAACCAAGAGAAACTTTGAAAATGTTGTTACTTGAAGTTTTAGTTTAAATGCAACAATTAGTTAAGACTTTATTGTTTTAGAGATTATCCTTTTTCGTAAAGAGAGCTTAAGCTTAGAGGAAGAATCAGGGATGAGAAGGTCTTGTCTAATCCTGATTCTACCGAGAAAGATAAAGCCAAAAGGAAAACAATTGATTTATTTAACTAACTATAAATTTTTGAACTGATTAACAATACTTAGGTTGGTATTTAATTTGAGTTAAGAATAACAATTGGTTATAAAATGCCAAGGTCTCAAACCTAATAATAAGAGGTTTACAATTTATAAACAATATTAAATGGAGTACAAGTTTCGAATCTGATAAAGTACTAAAATGTTACAAAGATTTTAAAAAGTATGCTTACGATTAAGAAATTTGAAGTTTGTAACGATAATTGTAAAGCAATTTTAACTTTGAAAGTTTAATTAGGTACGATCTAAGCACCGTTAGAATGTCTTTGTGGCAATCGAAAGGGCTATGAACAAATATATTGGATTCCTGATTGTAACAGAAAGAGAAGAACAAATTACAAGCAGAAATCACCGCTATTTCTAAACAGAAATTACTGTAGGTAGTATACAAGAAATGCACAGATCGCATTAACGAAGCCTGGATTACACAATTTATAATTGGAAAAAGTACAATTCCCTAATTTTAGAAGGGAAAGGCAATACATATTAAAATGTGGACTAGCCACAGTTTAAGCTGAATGCCTATATGAGAAATGGAACAAATTTGGGAGGGCGCTTGATTTCAAGCGAGGCGTCTTTGTGATTTAGCTAGATGTAGATCTTAAACTAAATTGGGTTAGTAAAAGTATTTGGGATAAGAGAAATAGAAACTTATGGATAAAGTCCTGGCCAGATTTATTGCTCTCACGTACGCGGCGTGGTTGAGATTAGCACACGCGGATTCGAAGCTCTGTTGGTTGCTGATAAGTTGAAAATGTTCACTGTTACAATGTATGTGAGTTCGTAGAACAAAAGAAAGTTATGTAGAACACTTAGTTTAATTTGAGCTCGAACAAGTTTATTGCGTTAGAAAGTATATGGGTTGCAGTCGAATTATGAAGTAAAGTTCCCACGGTGGAAAGCAAATTAGGTTTTGACCAGCAGTTAATGTATCATGAATTCATCGGTGAGGAAAAATATTCCCTTATTTGGAGTGGAAAATATTAGATCGCTTTACTGGTGGAAAGATTGGTTCATGTGGAAAGTTCCAGAGCCATGATGACAGTTAAATGGGGCAAGAGAGTTCCCACGGTGGAAAAAAGCTAAGTTTATAGGCAGCGGCTAATTTGAATTAAATCCCTCGTAGTGGGAAGGTATTCGCATTTATTTCGTACAAGAAGTACTGGATTTCATGTCAAATAGCCAGCTTAGATAGCTAAAGCATGACAAGGAAAATCCCACGAAGACGGTTATTGCACAATAGTTAGCAATTTCACACACTGTCTATAAAATAGTATTAAAAGCGTTTAGCATTTTAAAACCTTTAAAATGAGTCCTGGCCAGATTTATTGCTCTCACGTACGCGGCGCGGTTGAGATTAGCACACGCGGATTCGAAGCACTGATAGTTTGCTGATAAGTTGAAAATGTTCACTGTTGATCAGGCGATGGTTCCTTGTGAACGTTGACTTAAAATACAGACATGGCGTCTGGTTTGAAAACGTCTCATAAGGACAGGAGACTGGCCCGTGGGAGGGATTTGCACTGTACACTCGACGGCCGAACTAGGAGAAGTGAGGACGAGCGATTCCGCACATGACAGAGGTAGGTAGCAGAGGGGAAAGGGAAGGGGAAGCAAGGGAGAGGGGGTAGGAGACAAGAGAGTATATATCATAATATACAACATGACAAAATAAAAGATTCTTCATAAATATAAATTTTCTTCATGAAGCAGTCTTCATGGAGATGTTAGCTGGCGCCAATGACGACGCCTCGTGGATTGTTGAGGAAGTCCTCTTGAGCTTCCAGATATTGAGGAACTTCGGCAGTTAGCTGCTAGATGCCGCTAGGTTCTCCATGGAAGTTACAAATCTAGAACAGACTCAAAGACCAAATAAATCCGTGCACAAGGAGAAAATGAAAAATATAACTGTTGGTGTCTGCGAGGAAAGGAATTAAATAAAATAAAATAAACAAAGAGCAGCAACAGCTAACTCTGACAGAACGTGTATTCCAAGGGATACCCCAGGGTAATCAACATCAACGTCTAAAATGTATCCGATAGGGTCGTCTTCCTTTAGCGTTTCTAAATCAACAGTATCTGGATAAACACACTGAAATCCACCTTAAGGACGAGACTGACACATAGCCCACCCATATTGGTTGTTGGCATCATCATAGTTAATAAGCTGTGATGGTTTCTCGGAATCATAGGTTTTCACGTATTTATTGTTAGCTTCAGCATACCGATGAGACACCTGGCATATTCCTCCACGTATCCCAGACTCTATTAAAAGAATCTGATCGTAATCCTGTAGCAATTCCAGTTCAATTCCAGTGTAAAGGAGCATTGCTTCGAAACTTGAACCAGGCGAAGTAAAATGTGTGCAGCATCCACACGATTTGTTTCTAATGTTTTGTATCTAAACGTTTCAAAGCTCTCTGAAAGAAGAAGTACATCTGAAGTTAGTTAGAGGTCTCTATATTCACCTACAGTTTTAATTTTGAACTGATTCCATACATTTTTGGCATGTTCGTAGTCTTCTCTACTAACTGCTTGACTTAATTTGTTAAAGAATGCCTATTTTGGAGGTAAACGAGTTTCACTTTAACTTTTCCCATGAATCAATGAAATCATAAGGAAATACCACTTTTCGAGTCATAAGCATTACATTTTCTTTTCCAAGGTACTTGTCTGTTTCAGGGTATGATTTTAAGTTTATACTAAGTTTTCCAAACTACTCGGCATTATCCGAAACGTATCTACAAATCGAAGTTTAATATTCCCTACATATTTGGTGAAGGAGATGTACTTTTCTTTAGAGTTAGGGATAACGTCCACTCTCTCAATAGTACACCCCAACTGCTTTACAATGAAATTTGCGTCATATCCACTCATATTATGTAAAAATACAGGAACGGTGTTATGTGTTTTACACCTCAAATTACAGTTATTGTGAGCACTTCCACGATATTCCCTAGTAATATGGCAATAATCTCGAACTTTCCAATCCTCTTTGGTAAATGGTTCTTGACACAAATAACAGGTTTCAGAATATTGGAACTCTGATTCTTGATCCTCAGTTAAGTCATTTGGAACATTTAAGCTGTAAAGGCGATCAATTTCATTAGCTATTGGGATTAAATAGTCCATAAATTTTTCTGCAGCGCCAGGTCCACGATAAATAAGAGGTTGGCTTGGAAGGTTTGTCTTTTTGTGATCCACAGCAGGTGATGGCTTAACGTATATACCAAAGCTCATAGAAACATGACTCTGGTATGGGACTCTATAACTTGCCTCAGGATTTGGTAGACATGTTTGATATGGTAAAAGTATACTTTCGAAATCTGCATAGATAACGTAAGTTATTCTCAGCATTTTTTCGACATTTAAGAATTTCAGAATTGGGTTTTTAAAAGGCATTTCAACCCTAGCGGTGTCATGCAGGACACATAAAGCTCTATGTTTTTTAATTTTTCCATTCCTTGTTGCCCACATCGATTATCGAAGTGAGTAAAACACCGGTACACGTATATATATTATGTCCATTGTGGATAGTCTGATGTCCTACTAGTTTGTCAAAATCTTTGATAAAGACGGAGTGGTTCTGTCCAGATGGAGAAATTAGCAGAAGGTCGCGATGGTCTTGTAGCTCTTGATCCACAACCTTTAGAGGAAACAGTCTGATGTCTTCTTTCAGTCCAACTACATTAATGGATATGTCGTAGTTAAAAGGGACGTAAAACCAATAACATTATTATTATTTCTCAAATTTGGGAATGTCAGCTAGCGATGTAGGAAACGATATTACTGAAAAATCATATTTGTTTCCCAGATCCTTGTATTTAGTAATGTGTTCAGCATTTGTCTTAACCAGTTTTGCTAAAATGGCATACATAAAACACCTCTCATCCTTTAAGTGTTGAGGATTAATGCAGGCTTTTCTTGCGTTTATAGCTGCTGGTAATGGCTTCGGTGGCGTAGTCGGTAGCATGCTGAACTGCTATGCCCAAGATAGCGGGTTCAAACCCGGCCGAAGTCGTCGGATTTTTTAAGAGCGTTAAAAATCCTTCAGTATGCCTTCCTTCGGAGGGGAAGTAAAGCCGGCGGTCCCATGTCATAGATTTATGGCATGTAAAAGATCCTTTCACAGACTAAACTTGTGTAAAGCAAAATTTGTTAGGTTAGATTTCGTCAGAACGCTCTATCAAAGTTCCAACGTTCACCACTAGGTATCATTCATATCTGGTGTCGAAAGTTGGAACTACTTGAAATTGAACGGAACTTGTAGCTCACCCTTTAGGGTATCCGCTGGAAGCAGCTACAGACTCAGGCGAGCCGAACATGTCCTCGGACATTCCCGGCACTAAAAGCCATACGATAAATAAATAAATAAATAAAATGGAATATATGTGCTTCCACGCAAGGGATTTTACTTATTTATTTTTAATCGTACTCCTTCCACTGCTAACAAAGCCCAATTACTGCCTTTTAGCTCTGATTCCTCCATTTCTGTAGTTAATTTTTTAATTTGTGATTCCAAGAAATTACTTAAATCTGTTTCCAAAAATATAGCCTGATTACGTGTTTTAAAAGCACGATCTGTAATTTCATTGGTGCATGTATGAATGAATCTACATTCAGCCGTAAGATTAACTTTTATTGACTTGTACATTGCTAGTTCTTTCTGCATAGCTTGTATTATTTGCTCTTTGGAATCTTTAAGGTATGAATTTAAATCCTTACACGTATCACAACGTATTAAATAGGATTTAAGACGACCTTGAAAAGACGTTTCATATTCAGTAAGTCAATTTTCGTCAGGCACCATTGAGAGCAGGTAATGTTTTGTAGGCTCAGTTTTTTGTTTTTTAGCTGCTGACACAACATTACAACCTTCATCATGACGACGTCCGTTGTAGACATCGTTGAATTTACTATCACACGTTTTGCACTCTTGAAATTCACCACACGATACTTCATGACGTTTCCAATTGTTAAGGCCCAAGGGAGCCTACACCCTTAGGACCTTATACCCCATAGAAGAGATATAGCCATACGCCCCTGAACCTGCAGGCGGCTACACAATTACTCATTCAACCATAAATCCAATTAACACGACTACGCTTCTATCCCAACATCTTACACCCTCTTCTACCCCCAAAGCACCGTCAGACCGGAAACAACCGGCACACACTTCAGTTACACATAGCCGGCGGAGTTGGAACCTCAGCTCTTGCCTAAGGCTTACGTCATTTACACACTGCTACATTGAAACTTGAAACTAACTGGGACATCAACACGAATTAAGAAACACCGAGTCAGCACATTCAAAAGGATAAAAGGGACATCTTCACCGGGCCAAATGTCTGTTGTTTGCCGAAGGCCTTACCCATCTACACCGTGACGTCCTGCCAGGGGTAAGTGTGACTCAGAATCCTAAACTTGTAATCTACATTCCTTCCCAATTTGACACCTGAATACTTGTTGTATTTTTAACATTGCCTACACTGTTCCTAATCAGAGTAGCACACACTTAACATTACTGTATCAATAAACCAGTAACCACAGTTATTAAAGACTCATTGGAAGCAGTTATTCACACCCCTTTGTTTTACCTCTCACATCCCCTCCTGACACCCTGAATTGCCAATGTCCATAATTAGTAATAGAATTGCTGTTCATGCCATTATCATTGTAGGTAACCTTGAAGTGCTCAAACTGCCAAGCGTGACGTGCGCGCCCAGCGATTAGTGAATAGCTCGCATACAGTGTTTATCCTGTAAGTTAACAGCCCTTTCTCGATCGTGCACCCCTTAGATAACGCTCCCCATTTTAATAGAGCTCACCACATTTCCCCAACACTCTTTCACATACTCTTACTCGTAGTTTCCGCACCTTCGTGGAAACTCACACCTTTTGGACCACACCCTCTAAATTCCCACATTTACACCCTTATTCGACCTACCCCCATTTCAGGTGAGAACAAAAGTGGTGGAAGCACCGGGCGCTGCGTATTACAATGTGGACCCACACAACGGGCCCAGCAGTGCGAACGGTACTTGCTGCTAAGCAACCCCCGAATAGCAAATTTTTTTTGAAGGGTAAATTAGTGGAAATTTTTTCTTCTCGATCGGCAGGAATTGTTTTATCACCCTATAGGGAATTAAGGCGAAATAAACCGCGCGTAGAATAAAGCAAGGCCACCCCAAGGCTATAATTTACGGATACACCAAAGGAGCCTCCCCGAAGATTGTGTTTATATTGTGATTCAAAGAAAATTATATACAATCGGGCGTATCCTGGGCAACATCAGTCAACTACTGAATCACTGGCGGCTGATCCTTTCACACCAGAAACATCCATTTTCGAGCCCTTTTCAGGGCCACAGTTAACGATTATCTCTATTAACATAGAAGGCATAACACCTGCCAAAGAAGAACTGCTACAAGAACTATGCACTCATCACCAGTGCCATATACTGTGCATACAGGAGACACATAGACGGTGTGACATGCGCAGACCAAAAATACACGGAATGTGTCTCGCCATTGAAAGACCACATGATAAATATGGAAGTGCTATCTTTGTTCATCCTGATATCCAAATTGTATCTACAGCATTTACAGAAGAAAACAACATTGAAATCTTCACCCTAGAAACAACTAATTGTACCATCTCATCCTTTTATGAACCACCTGGTGCTGAATTCATTATTAACAAACCATCCAATTTTGAAAATAAGCATGTGCAGTTTGTGATCGGTGATTTCAACAGGCATAGTATTGTTTCGGGTTTCGATCACGAAGATGAGACTGACACAGCAGTACAAGAATGGGCAGAAATAAATCATCTGACTTTAATCCATGATGCAAAACTACCTGGATCTTTTAACAGCGGCAGGTGGAGGTGAGCTTACAATCTTGACCTCATATTTGGCAGCAGCAGTATCAGTCAACAGTGTGTAAAATCTGTCTGTTCCCCAATACCAAACTCACAGCACAGACCAATAATGTGCCAATTATTCCCTGCTATAAGACCACAGAAGGTATCTTTTCGGAGGAGATTCAACTTTAAGAAGGCTGACTGGTCAAGGTTTACAGAATTGCTGGACACCGAAGTATCTTCCATAGAACCAGTACCCGAATTTTATGACACCTTTAACATGACTGTAAAGGGATGTTCAAGGATGTCTATTCCCCGTGTCTGTCGAACATCTTATATTCCCGGGCTTACATAAGTTCAAGCCACCCTACTAGTAGAATATAGCAACTTATTTCAAGAAAATCCTTTCATTGAAGCAACTGTGGAAGCAGGAAACAAGCTCATTTCTTCTATAAGGGAGACAAAAAGGGATCAATGGATAAAAACTATTGAAAACTTGGATTTGAAAAAAAGACAGTCATAAAGCATGGAGACTTCTGAGACGTCTAAGCAAATACCCAACTAAGACCACGGCACATCATAATAGCACTGCCAATCAAATAGCACATCAGTTACTGCTGAACGGGAAGGCAACCCACAAATCATTGAAACCTAAATTGCAAAGAGAAGAGCAGGAGGAGAGTAATGATCTCACATCATCATTCAGCATGGAAGAATTATAGAAGGTTATCAAACAGAGCAAAAATGGAAAATCAGCTGGCTTGGATGATATACGGACCGAGCAAACTAAACACTTTGGCTTAACAACAAAGAAATGGATTCTCCAACTTTTCAACAACTGTGTGAGCAGAAGCCAAATTCCAAAGATCTGGAGGAAGAGCCGAGTGATCGCTTTGCTGAAACCTGGCAAAGAAGGAAATAATCCAAAGAATTTTAGACCAGTTGCACTACTATGTCACCTCTACAAACTGCTGGAAAGATTGATTTTAAATCGCCAATCACCTGTAATTGACCCCTTATACGTCAGCAATCTGGATTTCGCCCTGGTAAAAGCTGTACTGGACAACTGCTAAATATCACACAGTTTATAGAAGATGGGTTTGAAGCTCGTAAGGTGACAGGAGTGGTATTTGTCGACTTATCAGCAGCTTATGATACTGTCAACCATCAGCTACTACTAGTCAAGGTCTACAACCTCACCAAGGATTTTAGTCTAACCAGGATCCTCGCCACTCTTTTGCAAAATCGCAGGTTCTTCGTCGACTTTCAAGGACAGCGTAGTCGATGGAGACTACAGAATAACGGCCTCCCGCAACGAAGTGTCCTGGCTCCAATCCTGTTCAATATATACACAAACGACCAACCTATAGCCCCGAACAGCAGAAGTTTCCTGTAAGCTGATGACCTTGCTCTAGCCACTCAGAGCGCAGATTTTGAATCAGTGGAGAACACCCCCACGAATGCCTTTAAAGATCTTTCCAGATTCTACAACACAAACCAGCTTAAGCCAAACCCCTCAAACACACAAGTGTGTGCTTTTCATTCGAGAAACAGGGAAGCTACTCGCAAGTTAAAGATCGTATGGTCAGGGGTCGAACTGGAACACTGTGAGACTCCAAAATATCTAGGAGTGACACTTAACAGATATCTTACGTTCAAGAAGCACTGCATGAACTCCAAGTCGAAAGTTCTTTCCACGAACAATCTCCTACGCAAACTGGCTTGATCACAGTGGGGTAGTCAACGTGAAACGATACGAACTTCTGCAATGGCACTATGCTATTCTGCAACAGAGTATGCTTCTCCTGTTTGGTTTAATTCAACACATGCCAAACAGGTGTATGTAGCTCTCAACGATACCTGTAGAATTATAACAGGCTGCTTGAAATCAACTCCAGTCGAATGGCTTTATCTCCTCGCAGGAATAGCACCACCCCCTGTTCGAAGAGAAATAGCTGCGAACAAGGAACAGTGGAGCATGAAAGAACTCATCCTCTATATGGACACGGACCGCAGCCGCAACGACTGAAGTCGAGGAAGAGTTTCCTTAGAACATCAAAGGAACTTAGAACCACTGTTGAAAAAGCTAGGTTGCAAATGTGGAGTGCTACGACCAACCTTCCCCCTGGTTGGGAAAATGTTTCTGAAACTCTACCTCCTGGCTATGACGAAGAATGGACGACTTGAAAGTCCCTGAATAGACTGCGCTATAGAGTAGGCAGATCAAGGGTTAATATGGCAAGATGGGGTTACATTGACCAGGATGATATGCAATGTGATTGTGCAGAAGAGCAGACTGTTCACCTTATGACTGAGTGTCGACTGTGCCCAGCATCCTGCACGGAAGAAGATCTTCGTCGGAGAGGACAGAGTGCGCTGGAAGTAGCCAAGTTTTGGGCAAAGATAATATAATAACTGTGTTAAATGTTTAAAATGTATGTTTCTGATACGAGAATAAAAACTTTTCGAATATGAATTTCCTTGTAGAAGCGATAGTTAGGATAATTGGCAGGCCACAGTTATTACATTATCCCTTACATTTACACGTCAACACATTCATATTCGACATGACGACACTTCCCCGTTTAGCTATGCACAAGAAAGTGGCAATGTGCGACAAAATTAGAAGCAGACAAAGCTGCCTACGGAGGGCACAGGATTGCCTGCAAATACAGTATAGCAGGATCCTTTGCGCTCTCGCACATCCACGGGAGGCACGGCGCATGAGGGTAAAGATCCCAACCCTCAGAACACAATTTAACAGGACACACTGGCGACTACACATACAACATGGTACACTGCGCCAGGGGTATCGTAAATTTCGGGACAACAACTTACACGCAAACAATAAGCAAATGTCCGACCAAGATAGGGAGGTGATGAGAGAGTGTGCCAAGCTCTGCTGAAAATACGGTAAAGTATGGCAAGAGTACGCAAAACTCCAGGCGGACAACATGCAATTCGAGGTAGTAGCGGGCATGACTGTGAATCCCATGTGGGAGATTGAACAGCTGACCCGGAGGGTTGCAAGATTAACCCTAAATACACCAAACACTACGAGGGAAAAGGAGGTTGACGTGGCCCCATTACACAACACCGACACAGCAAAGGCACACCCCACAGATGACATAGAACAATTAACCCGGAGATTGAAAAACATAAATACACCCACACGTCACAACACGAGAGGGAAGTAGGAGGCCGTGGCCCTAAAACGGGAGCCTGCCACTCCAACCTCCAACACACGAATGACACGACCACCTACACGGTCTACACCGCCGGTTCAAAGGGTAATTATCCCAGAAACCATGCGAACACTAGCACCAACCCCCTCAAGCCAGGAGGTCAGGAGGGGGTTACCACCAACCCCAATGGTACATCGAGGGGTACACCATAATATACACGCTAATACCCCAGCAACACGGAGGCGAGCGCTATACACCCCCAGGGGGGAATACACTACGGCAAAGCGCACATTTCGCCACACACCCTCGAGGCTGCCACACACGCTCGAGGCAGCCACACACGAAGATAGGCCTATCTAGACCCATGACCATCACTCAGACAAGGCAACACAAATTAGTACACACCCCTGTAAGTACAATGCACTCGCCCCGGCGTATACCGCCAAGTGCGTCTGCACAGACACTTAGGACGGGCAGGGAAGAATACGCGAGGGTAAAGCAGGAGATGACCCGCGTGCGATCACATTACCAGGAACATAGAGGCCCACCTAGAAGGGCACCAGGGGCGTACGCCACGACGAGGTCTGAGACCCGAAATCGGCGGCGGAACGACCTGAATGGGCAGACGGATAAGCGGGCGCAAAACCTGCACGGCATCCAGACATTCACCACAAGATGCGACACCAGGTCATACATTACCACAAGGCGAACAGGCCGAACTACGCACGGAATGGCAAATTCGAAGCCAGGACCGTGGATACAGACGCAGACACTAACCCATACGGAGTTTCACATCCGACACACCCATATAGCTACACATAATTTGTAGAATATGGTCCTATCCACCCACATGGATACAACAGACAACACGACGGGGAAGGGGGAGGCCGTGGCCCTAAAACAGGAGCCTGCCGATCCGACCTCGAATACACTGCAGACACGAACACCTGCACGACCTACAGCGCCGGTTCAAAGGGCAATTATGCCAGAACGCAGGCAGATTCTGGTACCAACCCCCTCAGGGCAGACACATAAAAGGATGTTGATTTCAACACCTCCAAATACAGTCCACACACCTCAGTACACATCGCCCGTTCATACACAAAGTACACGGGGAAATAGGAAAACTTTGCTTCCTACCCCCACGGGCCATCTAGACAGAGGGACTCACTCCCAGGGCAGCGTGGCGCGAAATTGTACGCGGCCTTAAGTTTAAGTAGGCCATGCGACAGGCACAAACCCAAGACCGTCTAGGGGACAAACACTTACACGTACGGCGGATTAGGGCCAAAAAATTGCACGTCATTTGACAAGACACTGGCCAACACACACATAAATCATACATAAGCCCTTAACAATGGCAAACCCTTAAATGAGTAAACAGGAAAAATATAATTTTTACAACTACACAATGGTAGTGAATGTATATGATATTTGTACACAGTATTATAATATATGATATGTCTCCATGCTCCATCTCAATCACACCACAAATGTGTGGAGCAGGAGGATCTTTTACATGAAGTGTTAGAAAGGCCGACACCATTATTCAGGCCAGCTAACAAACGTGATTGCTCTGCACGTTGAGAATATAAACATGCGGGAAGCAAGCGACTAGGCTGTCAAGAGTGCTTGCTATAACACGGTATCTTGAGCTATCGCTGAATTAGCGAAAACCGACGCACGAATACAACAGTAGGAGAGATTACAGCAGAGCTGATGGCACTCTCACTAGCGAGGTAGCAAGACACAATCATTCACGCCATTTCACACACTGAAAGAACGCCCGATATTACAATACGAGGGACAATCACCAAGCCACAAATCATTCACACTAGTGTACATTTTGTCGTGCACATTTCAGCTATGCAATACAAGCCACGGGACCTAAATTAGCGAATTAGGGATCCCGAAACACCGATACAGGGCATACGAAGACGCTACAAAGGTCTATACAATACCTTTGTGTGTCGCGTCAAGCCCACATGCCAGCAAAACAAAATATCACAAACAGGGTATGCAATTTTTAACCTACAGTAGAACTGGTTGCAGAAATGTCTAATATATGCCTCAGAGACACGCATACAAACAGTGGATAGAGACATGCCACTGATTAATGACCACAAAATTGATACCACACATTCGCTACCCACTACACTATAATCGTAGCGGGAAATGAAAGGGGGAACAGTCCGAGTGAAGGGTGCAAGGCACGGGGATTAACACTACAAACACAGTGAAACAGGGAACAGGGGTAGCAAGGATTAGGTTACTGCGAAGCACACTAATAGAGGTCACATATAGACATAAACAGTAACACTGGCTAACACGTGCAAACATAGAACACAGGGGATACACATGGTCAGAGGTCCGGATTCCAATTAAAAACGGAAGCCCCGATAGGCGAAAACTGGCGACCAACTGAAAATCAGTCAGCCCTAAACACACAGGTCATCAGACCCGGACGAATCTTCTAAACTACACACACTAGCGGTACAACGCTAGATATAAATCCAACACAAAATAGGACCTTACGGGACGGACATCGCATATAGCCGCGGCCACCTCCCAATCAATCAGGGCCCGCAACACGAAATGCGAAACACAGGCCAAAAATAGGTATTCCAGGGAAAAATACACATTTGCACGCACAGACACACAGTTACACAGACATATATCAGTAAAATAGGCATATAATTCTAGGAAACCCATTATTCAGCAGAAAGTTGCGAACACCACATTTTGATTTCCCAAATAACATGTATAATACTGGCATTTACACTGGACAGTAGAAATAACACCAGTAACAGGCCCAAGGCGCCTATAAAAGAGTAAAACCAGGTAAACTAACGCCATAATACAGAAACTGGAAGAGGAAAACCTAGAGAAAAACTTAGGAATAATTTTCCAGTATGATGGCACATTTGAAGCCAGTACATGGCGAAACACGAGGAGCACCGCGGGAGGACATGTTATTTCCATTTCCAAACGAGGCTTGAAACATCATAAACGTATTCCGTAATGAAAACACAAGCAATCGCGGGCCATACATACCACAAATTATTTAGCCTGCCAAATACCGGAAGGTATTTCAGCATACGTACACACACAAACAAAAAAGTCACACTGAGTTGCTGACTATAAACTAACAGGTTCACGGAGGACAAACAATTGCAACAGTGCACGCTTGCATCATTATAGGGCACACTATTATTATCAATGGATTACTACATTTCCACTAGGATAATAGAACACCTAGCATAGATAATACAAGGCCGACACAAATTACAAAGGTCGCCATTGCTCTCAGCGGCCACCTGACTACTACAAACAGCCATTGAAAATCCAGCCACGGTATTGGCTGATAACATTGCGTGTCACTGAACACTACTACACACATGGAGTTCACGCGGGGAGCGGGACGAGGCAGTCATTATGATAGAGTGACGTACTCGCACAGGGCGATATGTGACGTCACTAGGCCAGACGCTTCGACACAGCTCGCAGACACGCCAGGTAGGCCAGAGCCGAATCCCACCCATACACGATATCTTCATAAATACGGCCAATTACCATACCAGCGTGCAAACAGTGGCACTCAACTCTACTAACTAGGGGAAAAAATAAACAATACTACCCCGATAATAACAATAAAATACCCTAAGGAGGTCCAAGAAACTTAACGCCCAATATAGGTGCATGGACATTACTAAACACATAATACAGACATAGGGGCGATACAATATGCGGAATGGGCACAGACATTACATGCATAGGCAAATTTAGCCTACATGTAGCCCGGATGTAACATAGGATCGCAAGTCATGTATATACCGGTCCACAACAATGCGGCAAGCGACATCACGCCAAACGGCGATATGCACTGAAGGCCACGGCCGCTTCCAGCCGACTAGCCGCATTTCTGCCACATAAGGCAATCATTGTACTGGCAAATAGACGCCGTAGGCAATAGAGCACAAGGGCAGATAAATACAATGTCCTATATTAAATAATACACCCCTCTGTTTAGGGAAGGTCACATTATAGAACACAGGGAGGTTCACAGCCATTATAGCGCCGACAAAGACCCTAGTATAAGGGCATGAATAGTAAGTTGACCCACATGATAGGGCGGACGCACAAATCACAAATAGAGGCTATAAATAGAGCCTAAGGCAGTCCACACTACAGATAGACAGGCCACAGAGCGCTAGGTGCCTAAATTTAAACCAATATTATAGCAGCCACACTTGGTTGGGGCGCTAAGCGCATCCCCGCTAATATCATTAATAAAATAGGGGTGACCATGAATAATAAAATAGATCCATTATAGAGCAAAGAGTGAAAAAGTGCGATGACGCTACCGAATGTAATACTATATTTTTATGATAATAAGGGATAGTAGGATGCATAGTAGGCATTATTCGCCATAGGGATTACAGACGCCCAATGAGCGAGTATTTAAATAACGCCAGCGAGCGGAGAAAGCGCGATAGGACCAGGTGAGAACGATCAGTATTAAAGGCACCAAAGGAAGGCACAAATTAATATAATACACACAGTTCTCAAAATACACCATAGAGGCAAAGATCCACACCACACATCCCATCAAATCCTAACCTATATCACACCACAATACACAAATATCTTAGGGCATCATGCGTTTAAAAGTAAGGGTTCTGCTGCACCCCAAAGGAACGCGGCTCACACCTGAGCATAAGGGGTGTTCAGACAACAATTAATGAACGCTGGTACCATTTATATGTATATATAAATGACGGCCACAGACGCACTAACAAATATTATAGTAATACTTCCTGCATGGGGCAAACCTACACAAACCCATCTCCTTTATTGAGTGGCAGCCATGCACGCTCAAAATCCATGGGGACGCTTGTACATCCCATCCACGCACCCAGGGTTTTATAGTAGCATACCTGCATGCGATATTTGAATTTTAAACACCCGGGAAAAAACCAACCCCATCCACTAAATTAAAAACATCCTCACAGCATTACCGACTCAAGGCCAAACTGAAATACAGAGTCTAACGATAATGCAGCCTTCCAAACCCACGCGATACACCTTGTTAACGAATAACACCCCCTCGAACCTCGCTAACTATACTTTATACAATCAAGAATCCTATTAACATGTCTATGTATAGAGAAAAAACTAGCAGCGTGGAGAGTCTGATTGAGCAATAGCGTGCTGAAGCATTCTATGTATTTATTATATGCCCTAGGATCACTTACACCCACAATTACAGATACAAAACAGGTACACAAATACACATTAATTGTACATTAATTGCACTGCCCCCAGAAAATATATAAATAGAGGATCTGAGTACACACGGTAAGGACACCCATAATAATCACGAGGACAAAAGTCACAGAGGGCAAAGCCGAAGACGGCATGGACAGGTCGGACTGAACTTAACGGACGTCCAGAAAGACGGAACGGCCAGACGACGGTGACGTAACGCGGTCAAACATTGGGTTCTTTTTGGGAATAGCTTGCCCTTAATGTCGGATAAGGTTACACCCACTATTTGTTACAGTCAACGGCGCCAGATCTGCAGGAGAGGATTTACCCGTCTGATAGGAGGCATAGCCACCTCAGTATCGGACATAAACTATGCATCTAGGGACGACCAGCTTGACTTGGACTTCGTAGTTAGTTTGTATGCTAAGTCCACCCCTTCAGGCGTACGGGGTAGTCCCACGTTCGCAGTGGGTGAAGCAACAAAGTCCTCAGCCGGAATTGGGGTGAAGATTTGAATAATAATGAATATAATAAACGAATAAATGAATTTTACGGAATAATACTCACATGACTACATTCCGTTCAGCCCACAAATGTCGGGTAGCGACCCGCGAGTCTAAATGTCGGTTTTAATCGTACCGTGAGTTGTAAATGGTAGTGTTAATGTTATTTTATTGCTGCAATAGGAAAATGAAGACTTTAATTTTAACTCGAACTCAACGGTCATTTATTTATATCAATACTTGCTCACCACTCTTAGTAACTTTAAATCGTTAACATTAATAATCAGTAAGTACAATGAGATGTATATACCAAAGAGAAATACAAGACCCTTGATTCCTGAGAGCGCCACCGCACGGCACGCGTCTCAGCAAATGGCTGCAACAGCACAATAGCAATGCACATTTTCTCCCACCTTGCAATTTCTAGAAGGTGAAACATTGCAACCTTTCTTTGTTCTTAGTCACAAGTCGAGCATCTTCACACAGCGCCCGATTCTTGTGCACCTTTTCCCTTCTGCCTTTGGTGTTATTGAGTCCTTTTCCTGGGTACCCATTGAAGGCGGTGTAGAATCTGGTTCCAAAAGCAGCTGCTCAGTTGTAGCGCACACCTCCAGAGGATAAAGACGTTTGTCTAATTTCTCTGCATCTGTTGCTGACAAAGACCTTACAATTATCATCTCCCTCTATCCATATGAGAACAACAGATGAATCACTCCAGCGGAATGTCTTACAACCTTCCAGTTCCAGGCCCTTCTTCACTTCACTGCATAGCCTTGATGCAATCACAGCAGCAATCAGTTCGAGTCTAGGAATAGACACTTTGGTCAACGGTGCTACTCTAGCTCTTGCCTGCACTAGACGTACGGTTATTTTCCCTTTATACTCTGTTCTCAAGAAAACACAAGCCGCATTGGATGACTTGCTAGCATCACTGAACACATGCAGGCTGACTGCTTCTGATTCAATCGGCATCTCTGCTAATCTTCTCTTTACGCGACATTTCCCAAGCCAATGCAGGATTTTTAGCCATGCCAGAAACTTATTCAATATTTCTTCAGGCATCTCTGCATCCCAAGTTGTCTCTAATTTCCTTGCTTACTGCAGAAGCAGTTTTGGCACAAACATTGTTGGACTAGCAAATCCAAGGGGATCGAACACCTTTTGGGCATTGGAGAGCAGTATGAAAAAATGAAAATTCACAGCCTGCTTCCAGTCTCCGACCGGGTCAGGAATGGAATGAATGAAGCCCCCATCTAGCGGCGAGGATATGAACTGTGCCAAATGCCGAGGCCTGACGCACTCCTCTGGGGCAATGATTAAATGAATGACAGATGAAATGAAATGATAGTGGAGAGTTTTGCTGGAATGAAATTTTGACAGGGAAAACCGGAGTACCCGGAGAAAAACCTGCCTGCCTCCGTTTTGTCCAGTGACCGGGATTTGAACCACGGACCCAGCGGTGAGAGGCCGGCGGGCTGCCGCCTAAGCCACGGAGGCTTAATGGAGAGCAGTATCCTCTTTGTAATTTTATTGACTGCAAGCTGTGTAGAACTGACATCACAGTACATCTCATCCGTGTCAGTGTTCCACCATAGTCCAAGCAATGGTACTGTCCTACTGTACCCGATATCCTGATAGTAGGCTGTCAGATATCCGCCCCCCCAATCGGATTGCCAATAATCAATCGCACCGGCACAGCTACATCAATGAAAATGGCACTGACAGATACTATCGAGATTAGAGCACAATAGTTAACAAGAAATTATTGTAGAACACACCAAAATATACGGGGGTTCATACTTACCTTTACTTACCTCTTAAATTTATCTCGGGGACTGGGTTGTCAACTGGATCACTTAAAGTATGCCCACACAATAACCTCCACCATGATATTTAAAATGAACCAGAACGAAGACGAGAAACTTTAAACTGCACAATAATTTATTTCACAAAAAGAATGATTTTAACAAAAATGAAACAACAAAATCCACGTGGCAATCAGAAGCCATCGACCACATAACCATGTCCTCCTGTAGGACCTGTCTTCTCTACATATAATGTTTCAGCTTTCTCAAGCTCATAGCAACGTAAAATAATAATGCACTGGGAATGGAAACGGGATTTGGGACAAGACACATATATCAATGTTTTGCGTGTTTATATACTTCACATTTTATTTATAGCCACAAGGCTATTATGAAACGTCCTTGGCCTCTGTAATACAGTTGTCCGGGCCAGCTGCAATGCACCTGCATCGTCAAAGCGGACTCCCGTTCGTTCAACCCTAGCATAAGCGTGTTACCTCAGAGCTTGGCTCTCCTTTTTCAAACACGTAAATGTTCACATCTCAACTGAAATATTATCACGCAAATGTTTTCAATGCTTCATTCAAACACCAGTGGATTACTCCAACAATCCCAAATCATGTTTAATTGTTCAAACCACTTGCTTAATTAGCGTTGTTTAGAGTATAAAAAAACTCTTAATGTTAATAACAAAAGTTCATTAATTATTTATAACAATAATAAATTGTTTATAACAATGTCAAATGACAATTGAAAATATTATACACGCCTGTATTAATCACTATCATTTCAAATTATTTAACAAAGATATTTACAAAATTATTTTACAATATTATATTGTTTATATTATTTATACAAGAAATACATTAAACCACACGTTTATCCGGTTGATAATTACTCAAATCGTGATGATATAATCGACCAATGAAGGTTAGTTATATTTAACTGTCAAATTCAGGTTTAATAAGGTTTAATAATAATTATTAATATTTGTGACTGTAACCTCCATTCAAAATCTTCCTCTCAAATTATTTAACACTCTTGTTAATTTTAACAGTATCTTCATATGAATAACTTTCAAAGAACCAGAACAATACAATCAGCGGGAAAATACTTCGCTCATAACGCACAAAATTACACAACAATTGGCCCAAAATTCATCATATATCTTCATATATATGGCATAAAAATCTTCCAACTACACACAAAAATCCCCCACTTATAAATTCATCAACTTCATTAATTATTGTGGGAACCTCCTTCATTATTCAAGGGCATTATTCAACAGCGACTTTTACACGTCCACTGAACTAACGATTATATATCCATTGTTCCTCTTTAAAAATTCTTATATTCATCAATTGTAATAATGACTGTTATTATTTAACCTTCGTGGGTTTCATTCATGAATCGATATGAAGTAAAAATTTGCCAATCACAAATAAATTTAATAGCAAATACGATTAGACACTCCTGCCTGGTCTATCAAAATTGAGATTAATATCTTCAAAGTAACGCAGTATAAAAATACTATCTTCAAACAAAGTTCATCTAAACTGCAAGAATAGTCGAATAGAATACAATTAGATCGTGGAATGCAAACATTATTGTTCCAATCTATAATTGAGAAAAACTCCTATCAAATGTTCATTACTATAGTGAGTAGTAAGCGTTTGCTACACTCCAAATATTGCATCATCATGACCAGAAATTGCGTAATCCTGATGACGTCATGGGTCCTTAGAGCGACCACGTGGTCCAGGAGCGGGGCATGTGCACTGCACGTGTTAGCGTGGGAAGGGGTTGACCTTTTGGCTTGTTTATGTGATTGTGATAAAAAGTTAATGGGTGTTGACGGCATGGGGGTTGTTTATTAGGATGGTAACTCGAAATTCAGACTCCTCTTCCACTCCTACAGGGGAGTTTCTTGGTTCGATTCTGTGTTTTGTTATTTAATTCCCGGGGCAGCCTGTGTATCATGGTTATTAAGTATTGATTGATTATTGAATTATATTTTGGTAATTTCCCAAGGAAGTGTAGAGAGTCTTGTGTGTCATAACTTTTGAATGAGAGTGTACGGTGAGGCACTCGACATAGCCGGATCGCTACCAGACATGTGGTGTGCAGCTGTTCCGTTTTTGCTCGCGCCGTGCGGCAAGCCATGAGAGTAGCCAGCGCATGTAGTGCATGGTTGTCGTTAAAGTTTTTGCTCGCGCAAGCTAAATAAGTAATCAGATGTTGTAATGCGACACTCTGTTTAAGTACGACATATATTACCACAGCGTGGGAGTGGAGTTGTGTTACTCCTTCTCGCTATGTTATGTCTGTTTAATTTAAATGATGTTAACATTTTTTGTGTTCTGGCTTGCTTCATGATCTCAATCTGGTTAAAGTGTTTTATATGACATGTATAACTTTGAGTGTGTGAAATGAATTTCGATCTGTTTGTTTTTAGATTCCCAGATGTCATTAGTCAAGTCTGTAATTTTTAATGCGAGAACGAGATTGGATGTTGGTTCCCAGAGCTCCGTGTGAAAATGTTTAAAATAGCTTTTTGCAGTTTGATATTCGCAATATATAAGAGCACATAGCTATGAAGTAACACTTAGTTTCAAAGCAACTCAGTTAACAATCAACATGACCATGTATGGAAATCTTTTAGTTAAGCTCCAGCAGCTCTATGAGATAAAATCTCTGAGAGAACAATCAGAGAGGCTGGGGCTAAACTTCGCAGTGAGCGCGTTCAAAGTGGAAGAGGACGTTTGGTTCAACGGGCTTAGCAATCTTCAGCAGGACATGTATAATTGCGAGTTATTGGAAATAATTCGAGACCGCCAGCATTGTAGAGAGTTGACGGCGGATGGCGTAACCCCCCACATATTGGGGGTGATCATTCAGCGGCTGGAATCAATCGACTCCGACAGTATCGAGCTGCTCGATTTTCCACCGCTGGAGGAAGAGAGTGTGGGGGGTGAAGATCGTATGGATGCCGAAGAAGGTGGAGAAGAAGAAGAAGAAGAAGAAGAAGAAGTCCAAATGATTAATTAAATGGACGTTGGACAGTGGGTGTTTAAAAAAAAAAATTAAAAAAAAAAAATAATAATAATAATAATAATTTGTGTGGTGTAAATCTTTTTTAAAAATATATTTATTTGATCATTTGTGGTTTACATTAATTATATAATATGAATTAGTGAAAAATGATATGATCTTCGTTCTTAAAGTGGTAAGTAGTTCTTTTTCCAACAAGCGGCAGAGAGAATTGAAGATGCTGTGTTGTTTGCAGAGTGGAATATGCTGGTCTTGTGCACGGGGTAAGTACAATCATTCTTTTCTTTCTTGCGTGTGTTGGTTTTAGTGAGCTGAAAAATATATATATAGAGACACATTAATAATAATAATAATAATAATAATAATAATAATAATAATAATAATAATAATAATAATAATAATAATAATAATATCTTTTGTGAGGAATAAAAAATAAAAATAAAAAAACTTACACTGTTCTAATTATAAGATATTTTTGTTGGGGATCCAAGAGTTGTGAGTTGAATCGAATCCAAGCCAAGATACGAAGGCTCGGGTTCCTTTTCTACGTAGTACTTTGTCGACTAAGTAAATATTAGGATGTTTTGTTCGTTGTAACTCTGCTTCGTAGAACGCACCAAATATTGGGATATTTTTATTATCTTTTAAAAGATATGTTCGTGGATTAGTATTTTGAACTTTATAAATTGTAAATAATTCTGTTGTCCAATTACCTTCGTACCCTTTACTGAAGTGTTTCTTGATTTTTGATATTCTTACAATGTCGCCGATTTTAAATTTTGGTTTTCTTAAAGTTTCATTATATTGTGTTGGCAAGCGGGGTGGATTGTTTCTTTTCACATCATTAGGTTTCATGCCAATGCTGCGATGTATTTTGTGATTATACTTTACTAGTAACTCAGGCAAAATATGTACCCATCGGTAAGAACCTCGTGTTGTGAATTCTTTCCACATCGATTCCTTAAGAGTTCGATTAAATCTTTCTATCACACTCGCTTTAATGGAGCTGCCAGTGGAATAATGCTTTAGATTTTGTTTCTGAGACCATGTTTTGAATTCACTGTTATAAAATTCCGTTCCTCGATCGGTGTGAAAATAATTGGGCAATCTTTTACTTTGAGAATAAACAAATTTTAAGCTTTTCACAATCTCACTTCCTTTTTTGGTTTTAAGAGGAATTGCCCATGCATATTTCGAGTAAACGTCAATAATGGTTAATAAATATTTAAATCCATTATTCCATTTTGCAAGTTTGGACATGTCCACAAGGTCAGCTTCATGGAGGTCATCGATTCCTTTGCTAATAACACGTCGTCTTTTAAACTTTTTTCTAAGCGGTGCGTGAAGTTCTTTTGCAATTTCTCGTCTGATTTCGTTCATAGTTATTTTCCAAACAATGTTTTATAACATACTGTGCATTGTTTTACAAACGTTGGAATTTTTATTCAATATATCCAGCATTTCTTAGTTCTTCTTCTATTGCAAAGATTTCGCTGTCTAGTCCTGTGTGACCTGCAGCTTTCGATGCAATTAATGTTTTAAGTCTTGATACCAATTTGTTTGGTTCATTCCAGTGAACGAATTCAATATTGTTTCCGCCTTCAAATTTCCAAATGGCTTGTGGCGCGATGTGTTTTTTTTGACCATATCCAGTATGCATCGTAGTATTTGCTTTTTCATTTTCATCTGCTGTTTTTATAATTCTATCTATGTCTTCAGTGAGAAGGGGTTCAATTATATGTCTATACTTATAAGATTGCGTTCCTCTTGGAGCTGCATTGCTTGTATTGTATTAGGTACTCAGCTAATAATAGTGTACATCACCCCTTATTATTTTCCCTAATTACAGTACATGGGAATGATGACCATGATTTCCAAGCCTCTAAGTAAAACAAAAACAAATTATTTCCATTTCCAAACAGTTGGTGTGAGGTGAGGTGAGGTGAGTTTTCTAAACGTCAAACTCATGTGGATTTCCACTTTTACTCCAGGTAAATGCCGTGTTTGCCCACAGAAAAGTGCAAAGAAAATCGAAACATGTTATGTTTGGATCAATTCCTTACCTACATGACAACATGTACTCGAAAGAACAAGTAATGAGCATTCTATGTTAACAATAGAGAGATGTTTGCAAACTGCCAATGCTTAGAGCTCATTAGCGGCTTCTAAGAGAGATAAGGAGTACACTCACTTGAAAGACTAACAAGAGGAGTTTTCGATTTTCCCACAACATCCAATCTGAAAGTAAATATAAATGACTATGCACTTAAGTCCATAACCATCTCCTTACCATTCCTACCCTTCATAGTCAAAGGCACACATTAATACAGCCATCACAGTGACAGAGGTTATTTTTAAAATATCTAAATATCTGAGATTTATCTTGAAATTGACCAGAATTTTGTAAAATCCACTAAATTTACCGCAAATTTAGCAAATTCCACCAAATTTCAGCAAAATCCAACAAATCACTACCAGATTTATTGAAATGCCATTGAATTATTAAAGAATGGTTTGAACTAGCTCAAATTTATATAAAATTACCCGAATATTGATGAAAATTCACCAAATTCTACCAAATTTAGCCAAGAGGACTACAAAGCATGAAATTTAACCATTTTTTAAAATTCACAACATATACTCGAAAATTCTATAATATTCCCTTTACGTGTATGCTTTTTTTTAGTTGTTGTTTCGTTTCCCACACTCCCTGCAGACAAATACCTGAACATGACTTTCTGCTAGACTAGGAGCTCCACATTCGACATGATAGCTGAGTTTCATCTCCCATAAACTCGTCTCTGAGGTGGGTGCCAGAAAAGGCATCCAGCTGTAAAAACCACACCCTCACATAGACTTTCATAACTTCTTACGTTGAGGTTCATAACACTACGTTGAATGATTTATCGGTTTCCTTTTCACAATTCCTGTCTATACTTTCCTCTTGAAGGTTGCAAGATGCTTGCAAGGTTCCTAAAATGCAATTCAATTTAATAAATACCTTAAGATGGTTTGATTTGTTTAATGATATGGTGTTAATACTATTTTTAGGTCTTGACTGGCTTTGCAATAAGAATTGACTAACCAAACATGAGTTACCTATGAGGGAAACATTTTGGCCACTATGTTGGCTATTGACCAGTGAGTTTAGCTGTTTATCATTTTTTAAAATCATAAACAACAGAGGCTTAAACGTATAGATAAACCGTGTGACCATGTTTGTTAAACAAGACATTATACCAGAGACAATTAGGATACTTATGTAGAGTTTACCAAAAATAATGTTGTGTAACAGTAAATGCTAGTCAACAAACAGTTATACACTTCTAAAAAAAATCATCATACAATACCTGAGAGCTCTTCTAAAATTATTGATGTGTAACATGATTCCACTAACTTGCTATGTATTTTTTGGCTTGGGGGTGATTTTCAAGAAATGCAAATGGAACTGAAATGCAATACAAACGATGAGCGCGCCTGGTGGCTGAAATTGATACCACGACGTACTGTCGGTTATGTAGCTATGTGGAATGTATATCAAATATGGTTTACTTAAAGGTTTGGTGGTCCCATTAAAGGTATTCCTACAATAAATGATTTTCAAGTTGTCGTTCTGTGACGTGAAAATATTTATTATATGATATTTGCTAACAGGATATGCCACTGGAATTATTTTTCAAGTAGTTATTTTAATGACAACAGAGTTCACTGTTAATAACGGAGAGCCCTATGTGGAATGTAGGATAACATGTAACATAATATACGTGATATGTCACAACTGTAAGGCTTGTGATTTTTTAAAGATGCCTTTATACCTATATTAATCACCCAGTTTACAAGACTGATAACTGTAATGCTACGGAAAATCATAACAAACCAAAAAATGTGCATTGAAAAACCAAAAAGTGGTTGAGCAAATATACAGTCAACATGCAAAGAAAACAAGAAATATATACAAACTGTGTTAATTAATTCAAATATATATATTTTTACAATAGGTACACACACACACACACACACACACACACACACACACACACACACACACAGAGAGAGAATACAGCTCTTTTTTGTTCATGTTGTCCTGCTAGAGTTTTTAAATATAACACTTGCTGAACATTATTTTAGGGGATGGAGGTGTTGCTAGGTTGACCAATTACACAATAATACCAGCTTTACGAAGTTCATCTTCTATTTTTAACAGCTCTTCCTCATAACCAATATGACCAGTCTGTTTACAGGCATGCAAGAGCTGTAGACGTTCGACTAATATATTAGGATCGTTCCATTTGCTATTTTTTATGAATGGTTTCAAATACTCGGGAAGCAGTCCATCATTTTCACCATCAACATCATTATCATCCTCATCATTATAATCATCTTCATAATGATCATCATCATCCTCATCATCTTTACCATCATAATTTCCACCTGTGTCCACAGTCTGTTCAATGGTTTGAGTTCCCTTTGATAGTGTTGAAAGCTTCTTTTTAGATGTACTAGAGTGCTTCAACATTATGTTATTATTATCACCATCACCATACTTTTCATCTTCCCCAACCAACTTCTTGATGGGGTATGTTGTCTCTGATAGAGTTGAGGGCTTTTGAGATGTGTGTGTGTGTCTGATCATGGGTTTTACTGGAGGTCTTAAAGGTTTCTCATTAAACAACTCGCTAACAGCATGAGTGCGTTGTAGTGTATTAAACCCGAGGTTAATATTATCTTGAGCAGCACTATTTTTTTCTTCGACTTGGTTTTTTGCTTCGGTTTGAGTTTTCCTTACATTTACACTAGCATGATTATTATGTTTACAATCATGACTGTTTGAAGAAAGTATGTCCAATTCTCTTGTCTTAAGCATTCCTCGACACTGTTTCGATCGTTGCTTTGAACAGCGCCAAATAACAGTTCCATTTTTATTGCTTCGTTTCACAATATATGAATATCCTTTATAGTATGCATAAGGCTTACCATACCTAGTCACTGATACTTCCATATCAACTGTCAAGCATAAACTAATTTCTAGTAAAGACAACTTGGTAATAACAACAATAGATTAATGTGGGAGCATATATATAGATGCAAAAATAGGGAGCAAAATTGGGGGTAAAAAGTGTCAGCGAAAGTGGGAGCAAATGTGGGAGCAAAAACTGTGAGCAAACATTGGGAAGCAAAAAGTGGGAGCATATATGGGATGAAATGTGGGAGCAAAGCAAATATAAAAAGTGGGAGCAAATATGCTAACAAATATGTCAACAAATATGCCGGCAAAAGTAAATACACATTTCAAGATAGTTGAAAGTGCAAAGAAAATATGGAAGCAAATATGAGAGCCAATGCAGTGTTTTTCTAAAACAACTAAGCATAACAAACTTAGTCATAACCTAACCTGCCGCAACCTCACCTAACTTAACTTCACCTATCCTAACCTAACCTAACCTACCCTAACCTAACCTAACTTCACCTATCTTAACCTAACCTAGCCTAACTTAACCTAACCTAACCTCACCTAACCTAACGTAACCCAACTTCACCTAACCTAACCTCACCTAACCCAACTTCCCCTAACCTAACCTAACTTCACCTAACCTAACTTGACCCAACTTTACCTAACCTAACCTATCATAAATTCACCTAACCTAACTTTACCTAACCTCACCCAACCTAACCTTTCAACTCTCAGATCAAAATTAAATTCTGGGCATAGCCGAGTTGGAACCCATGACCTCAGGGATAACACCAAAGTATACTAACCACTACATCGCGAGATGGGCAAATTATCACGCTACACAACACAAAAATAAAAGTTTCCTGTAGTGGAATTCATTGGCTGACAACCATAGTTGGGAATTCAAACCCAAGACTTCAGGACTTTTGTTATGAACATTATCAGAAATATTATTCCATTTACATTTTGCTGCTGCTTATAATTATAAGAGTTGGCATTAATATGGGATCAAAAAGTGGGAGAAAAAAGTGGGAGCCAATATGGGAGCAAAAGTGGGAGCAAAAGTGGGGGCAAAAGTGGGAGCAAATGGGGGAGCCAATATGGGAGCAAATGTGGGAGCAAATCAGCTCACCTCGGATATCACCAGTGAGTGCTCATATCCACCGCTAGGTAGCGGAAACACACTTTGCGTGTTGTATGTAATTATCTTACTAAGTTTGACTGCATGCAAAACGTGCTTGTATAAGCTGTGCATATAATTTTAATATACAATTAACACTAATTGTTCAGAACTAACATGTATAGCCTTTTCTAGGGTATCCTTAGCAAGAACGACTGACTAACCCAGGAGTGTAAAGCCTTGCCATATTCAGTAAGCACCTGTTGCCGCTTCCATATTTTCTTTGCACTTTCAACTATCGTGAAAGTTGAAATTTTCTCTTTAGATGATCTGGTAGATGTTCCCACTCTATACGAATTCGTTGTGGTTCATATATACTCAAGCCTTACAGTTGTGACATATCACGTATATTATGTTACATGTTATCCTACATTCCACATAGGGCTCTCCGTTATTAACAGTGAACTCTGTTGTCATTAAAATAACTACTTGAAAAATAATTCCAGTGGCATATCCTGTTAGCAAATATCATATAATAAATATTTTCACGTCACAGAACGACAACTTGAAAATCATTTATTGTAGGAATACCTTTAATGGGACCACCAAACCTTTAAGTAAACCATATTTGATATACATTCCACATAGCTACATAACCGACAGTACGTCGTGGTATCAATTTCAGCCACCAGGCGCGCTCATCGTTTGTATTGCATTTCAGTTCCATTTGCATTTCTTGAAAATCACCCCCAAGCCAAAAAATACATAGCAAGTTAGTGGAATCATGTTACACATCAATAATTTTAGAAGAGCTCTCAGGTATTGTATGATGATTTTTTTTAGAAGTGTATAACTGTTTGTTGACTAGCATTTACTGTTACACAACATTATTTTTGGTAAACTCTACATAAGTATCCTAATTGTCTCTGGTATAATGTCTTGTTTAACAAACATGGTCACACGGTTTATCTATACGTTTAAGCCTCTGTTGTTTATGATTTTAAAAAATGATAAACAGCTAAACTCACTGGTCAATAGCCAACATAGTGGCCAAAATGTTTCCCTCATAGGTAACTCATGTTTGGTTAGTCAATTCTTATTGCAAAGCCAGTCAAGACCTAAAAATAGTATTAACACCATATCATTAAACAAATCAAACCATCTTAAGGTATTTATTAAATTGAATTGCATTTTAGGAACCTTGCAAGCATCTTGCAACCTTCAAGAGGAAAGTATAGACAGGAATTGTGAAAAGGAAACCGATAAATCATTCAACGTAGTGTTATGAACCTCAACGTAAGAAGTTATGAAAGTCTATGTGAGGGTGTGGTTTTTACAGCTGGATGCCTTTTCTGGCACCCACCTCAGAGACGAGTTTATGGGAGATGAAACTCAGCTATCATGTCGAATGTGGAGCTCCTAGTCTAGCAGAAAGTCATGTTCAGGTATTTGTCTGCAGGGAGTGTGGGAAACGAAACAACAACTAAAAAAAAGCATACACGTAAAGGGAATATTATAGAATTTTCGAGTATATGTTGTGAATTTTAAAAAATGGTTAAATTTCATGCTTTGTAGTCCTCTTGGCTAAATTTGGTAGAATTTGGTGAATTTTCATCAATATTCGGGTAATTTTATATAAATTTGAGCTAGTTCAAACCATTCTTTAATAATTCAATGGCATTTCAATAAATCTGGTAGTGATTTGTTGGATTTTGCTGAAATTTGGTGGAATTTGCTAAATTTGCGGTAAATTTAGTGGATTTTACAAAATTCTGGTCAATTTCAAGATAAATCTCAGATATTTAGATATTTTAAAAATAACCTCTGTCACTGTGATGGCTGTATTAATGTGTGCCTTTGACTATGAAGGGTAGGAATGGTAAGGAGATGGTTATGGACTTAAGTGCATAGTCATTTATATTTACTTTCAGATTGGATGTTGTGGGAAAATCGAAAACTCCTCTTGTTAGTCTTTCAAGTGAGTGTACTCCTTATCTCTCTTAGAAGCCGCTAATGAGCTCTAAGCATTGGCAGTTTGCAAACATCTCTCTATTGTTAACATAGAATGCTCATTACTTGTTCTTTCGAGTACATGTTGTCATGTAGGTAAGGAATTGATCCAAACATAACATGTTTCGATTTTCTTTGCACTTTTCTGTGGGCAAACACGGCATTTACCTGGAGTAAAAGTGGAAATCCACATGAGTTTGACGTTTAGAAAACTCACCTCACCTCACCTCACACCAACTGTTTGGAAATGGAAATAATTTGTTTTTGTTTTACTTAGAGGCTTGGAAATCATGGTCATCATTCCCATGTACTGTAATTAGGGAAAATAATAAGGGGTGATGTACACTATTATTAGCTGAGTACCTAATACAATACAAGCAATGCAGCTCCAAGAGGAACGCAATCTTATAAGTATAGACATATAATTGAACCCCTTCTCACTGAAGACATAGATAGAATTATAAAAACAGCAGATGAAAATGAAAAAGCAAATACTACGATGCATACTGGATATGGTCAAAAAAAACACATCGCGCCACAAGCCATTTGGAAATTTGAAGGCGGAAACAATATTGAATTCGTTCACTGGAATGAACCAAACAAATTGGTATCAAGACTTAAAACATTAATTGCATCGAAAGCTGCAGGTCACACAGGACTAGACAGCGAAATCTTTGCAATAGAAGAAGAACTAAGAAATGCTGGATATATTGAATAAAAATTCCAACGTTTGTAAAACAATGCACAGTATGTTATAAAACATTGTTTGGAAAATAACTATGAACGAAATCAGACGAGAAATTGCAAAAGAACTTCACGCACCGCTTAGAAAAAAGTTTAAAAGACGACGTGTTATTAGCAAAGGAATCGATGACCTCCATGAAGCTGACCTTGTGGACATGTCCAAACTTGCAAAATGGAATAATGGATTTAAATATTTATTAACCATTATTGACGTTTACTCGAAATATGCATGGGCAATTCCTCTTAAAACCAAAAAAGGAAGTGAGATTGTGAAAAGCTTAAAATTTGTTTATTCTCAAAGTAAAAGATTGCCCAATTATTTTCACACCGATCGAGGAACGGAATTTTATAACAGTGAATTCAAAACATGGTCTCAGAAACAAAATCTAAAGCATTATTCCACTGGCAGCTCCATTAAAGCGAGTGTGATAGAAAGATTTAATCGAACTCTTAAGGAATCGATGTGGAAAGAATTCACAACACGAGGTTCTTACCGATGGGTACATATTTTGCCTGAGTTACTAGTAAAGTATAATCACAAAATACATCGCAGCATTGGCATGAAACCTAATGATGTGAAAAGAAACAATCCACCCCGCTTGCCAACACAATATAATGAAACTTTAAGAAAACCAAAATATAAAATCGGCGACATTGTAAGAATATCAAAAATCAAGAAACACTTCAGTAAAGGGTACGAAGGTAATTGGACAACAGAATTATTTACAATTTATAAAGTTCAAAATACTAATCCACGAACATATCTTTTAAAAGATAATAAAAATATCCCAATATTTGGTGCGTTCTACGAAGCAGAGTTACAACGAACAAAACATCCTAATATTTACTTAGTCGACAAAGTACTACGTAGAAAAGGAACCCGAGCCTTCGTATCTTGGCTTGGATTCGATTCAACTCACAACTCATGGATCCCCAACAAAAATATCTTCTAATTACAACAATGTAAGTTAATTTTTTTTAAATTCCTCGCAAAAATATTATTATTATTATTATTATTATTATTATTATTATTATTATTAATGTGTCTCTATATATATTTTTCAGCTCACTAAAACCAACACACGCAAGAAAGAAAAGAATGATTGTACTTACCCGTGCACAAGACCAGCATATTCCACTCTGCAAACAACACAGCATCTTCAATTCTCTGCAGCTTGTTGGAAAAAGAACTACTTACCACTTTAAGAACGAAGATCATATCATTTTTCACTAATTCATATTTATATAATTAATGTAAACCACAAATGATCAAATAAATATATTTTTAAAAAGATTTACACCACACAATATATATATATATTTTTTTTTTTTTTTTTTTTTAACAGCCACTGTCCAACGTCCATTAGTTAGGCCCTTTTGACAAAAGCCACCGGTGTGCATACATACAAAAATTGCTCTTTCACCCCAGGTAAGGGTAGTTTTTATTTTGGGGGTTGACATACCTCATTCATACAAAAGGAGAATTCACTACGAGTCCTATGACACCCCATATGTTTAAATCGCATTATTGGTTAGCGAGATACTAAAAAGCGAATGACCTATTAGTTTTTGTTTTTTTAATAAATTTTTTAAAAAGCCTCATCTATAAAGAATCTTTTAAAAATTCCGCTCTCTTACAAAAGCCCTCAAGTGCGCATGCATACAAAAATAACCACTACTTAACCTCCGGGTAAGGGTAGATTTATTTTGGGGTGGATATACTCCCGTCCATAGCAAGGGGTGGTTCACCACAAGTCCTACGACACCCTATATGCTCAAACCCGACCATGCCTTCGCCGAATCATCGCCAATGTTCGCCAGAAAGTAGGCTATCATTTTGTTTTGTCCTACACACTTCAAACTTGCTGTCAGCCTAGAGGGCATAGGGACCTTTCATTGACTTCAAACAAACTTTTCTCTCATCTTCACCGTTTCCAAAATAGCACCAATTTCAAAAACAACAATTTAAAAAATATATATATACCGACACGCATTCATAGCAAAGAGGACGTCACACCATTCCTAAATAACACATCGTTCTAGCCTTACAAGCTCATTAAATTCGCCAAAATGTCAAAAACGCACGTTTACCTCAAATTGCGTTTCCAAATTCCACCCATTTAAAAAAAAATTACCTCACCATCAAATAGAGCGGGAAAAATAGCATTTAAACGACCCCTCACTCAACCCTAGTCCTCGCCCACCACCAAACATTTTCCCAACATAGCCATACGTATTCAAGCACACACGCGACTTGCAAGAGAACATACACTACCCCACTACCCGCGAATGACCTTTTGTTTTGGTATTGTATTTAAATAATGAGGCTATAGGAAAAGAGGGGGGCATTACTACGAGTGCGAGATATCAGGTTCGGGGCCGATACGACGAGGGTTCAATCGCGAGCAAAAAAACATAACAGCTGCACACCACATGTGTGGATTGCTCGCACTGGCACACATGCTCACAGTCGCACGGGTGTCAAATGACAGTTAAAATCCTAATAAACAACCCCCATGGCGTCAACACCCATTAACTTTTTATCACCATCACATAAACAAGCCAAGAGGTCACCCCCTTCCCACGCTAACACGTGCAGTGCACATGCTCGCTCCTGGACCACGTGCTCGCTCTAAGGACCCATGACGTCATCCCATGACGTCATCAGGATTACGCAATTTCTGGTCATGATGATGCAATATTTGGAGTGTAGCAAACGCTTACTACTATAGTGTATTCAATAAATTGTAATCAACGTTCATATTTCATGAAATTGTCTATAATGCAATGATAAATGTCTATGTTGCAATCATGTTCATAAGACGACTAGTATTTCAAAGATCGTCGATATCGTAATAGATTTTAACGCTCTAAAATCATTTAATTATTCTTCTTTCTTGAGGATGACAGAAAATTGGTCAAAGTAATTTACTGAATAGAATTACTTTAATAAAAAGACACGCTGTCTGAATTCGAATCTGCTATAGCAAATCGTTAACTTTACAGTCAAATCGTGACTACAAAAATATGCAAATTACTGAAAGAATCTAATATCAGTTTCAACTGATCCAAAATTATTTAAGTATGCCAATGACATAGCAATGTCTCAAAAAATCGAAGAAAAAGGCATAAATCATCGAAGTGTACTGAGTACAGAAATATCAATCAAGAAAATGGGGCAAAATATAGGACAGAAAATATGGGAAGAATGGTTGCTCAGATATCGCTACAAGACTCAAATAATACAAGAAACATTTACGACTACCTTATCTGTTGATTGAAGTTCTAGAGGAAAGTTTTCAAAGAAAACTGCTGTTGGTTCCATTTCACCAGCGTGAAGATGTGCTCCGTCCTCGAACCTGGAATCAGCGTCCTCGGAGAATCGAACTGCTTCCTCCTCCGAAATTGCACTGCTCCGTGGATACGAAAAACATCCTTCTAGCAAAACTCTTCTTTGTGCGCCGGGACAACCCTGGCCTCTCTTGAAAGTTCCCTGAAGTTCTTGCAGGAATTCGCCATGAATTTTATTGTAGTTATTTCCGCAGAAATATTCATAGTTGTGGAGTATGAAAATATTTCCACTGTTATCTGGTATAATTCAGCGATGGATTCACGATGCATGAGTGTAGTTGGATGTTCACTACATGCTCGCTTTTGTAGAAAGACGATTAACGAAGTTCCATGCTGTTATTTCACTCCAATCGATATATGTCCCAATTGCATTGAAGCCTTAGCCTTCCATCTCAACTACTGTTATAATCATTGAAAGCACTGCAAGATTATAATGTTCCATAGTCGAATGTATCGTTGTAATACCAAACGTATTCTCCAATATCACTGTTGCACTCCACGTGTCAGCCGTAGTGTATAATGTGGAATTTTAAAAGTGTTTCTCATGTGGCGAGAAAATCACTTTTGTTGGCAGCCTAAAAGTTCCAATATCTTTCGAAGTATAACTGTGAAATTGTTCAAATCTTCTACACACCTCAATGTTATACTGCCCAATAGAATTATAATACAGGCTGAAGTTAGCGCTTGATATCTTAACTGGTGGAAACGTTAATGTGAGCGTTTCAACTTCACCTAGTTTCGAGCAGCGTAAAATGGAACTGCTCCGAGTTCGTTCGATGCGCCGGGCTTTAACCGCACGCTTAAGACAACTTACTTCACTGAATCACTTGAAAATAACTATGACATCTGAAATATATATGCGATCTGACATATGAGATCTGAGAGCTCCTCTATCCTGTGCACGACCTTTTATCAACTTCTTAAGGGGCGTATCCATCCCTTCCATAGCCTGTTGCTGCGTCATTGCTAGAAGTTTTAACTTTGGCTATTCTTGACGGATTTTCAAATTTCAAAAACTCAAAATTAATTTCTTCAAAATTCCAAATCAATGCCATAACTGAAAATAGATTTCCGCAAATCTACATGCCAAAAGTAATCAAATATCGTAGTTTCAGCAATCTCCGTCTTCCTTCCAAACTATCGTTCATTGGTTCGAGTCTCTCCTCCAATAGCGTAGCTTCTTCCTTAGCACAATACCTTGTTTCCTGCGACTGCGTCGTAAATCTCGGATCTTTCTCGAACAAAATCATGACGTCACCAAGAATCTCAGCTCAATCAGCCTACTTGCATGAAATCTGCGTCATCCGTGCCTACGTCATGAATATCCACGTCATAACTATGACATCCATAACTTTACTCATATTTGCCAATACAGCCATTGTGGTCTCAATATAATTCAATTTCCGGGGGCATTCTCCCTTCACCACGTTTTAAAAACAGTTGCAAATTGTTTTTAAACTCTGTGTTATAAATATCTCAATTCACTTGAACACGAAATTGAATTATTATTGGCTTACTCTTGGATAATATTTCTTCAAGTTCCCAGCATTGAACTTGCCATAAACGACATTATTCTCATCATCGTAAAGTTCATAACAGTTGTTTCCATAGGCATTCGTAATTCTGAACGGACCCATGAACACTATTCCAAACTTGGGATAGATTTTCTTACCTACGTCAGCCTTGACAGGTCTGCGTAATAATACCAGATTTCCAATTTCTAAGGGAGCACCAAAACGTTTTCCAGCTACTCTTTTCAATCGTTTTTGTGCTGCTTTCTGGAGTTGTTCCTTCGCTCTGTCTATTCTCTGCTGCCTTCCTAAGTCGGGATCTCTAGGAACGTGGTTAAAAAGATTATCCCACGGCCTTTCTGGGTTTCTTCCTAGATGAAGTTTCATTGGCACCTCTCCTGTGCTCTCCTGTACTGTAGAATTTAGACATTCCTCAATAAGGGGTACAAATCTCACCCAACCAGAATAATCATTTGGACAGAAAATTCGACAGAATTTCGAAAATTCAGCCATATATCTTTCCGAAGAATTCGATTCCGGATATCGCACGCTTGAAAATATGTGCTTAATACCAAGCCTTTCCATATCTGCAGCAAATTCTAAGGACGTAAACTGAGCTCCATGATCCGAAAGTAGATATTCTGGTTTACCAGCTTTTGGAAATACAGCATGTTCCAGTCTGCTTACAACGTTTCTCGTGTTAGCTTTTTGCATGGGACTCATTGTTACAAATTTTGAGAAGACATCCACGGTAACCAACAGATACTGATTACCCTGATATCCCTTCGGACAAGGACCAAATATGTCTGTCGCCATGAGTTCATTCGGTTTAGAGGGAATCATAGCCTTAGGTTTTCCTTTTAATAGAGCGGAAGCATACTTTGCTCTTTGACATTTATCACATGAACAAATGACATTAGCAATGCTGGAACGCATGTTAGTCCAAATAAACCTCTCTTTGAGAGTATCAAGAGTTTTATCTAAACCCGCATGTCCAGTTGCGTGATGAGCTACCCACACTAAATTGACAACAAGTTTAGGTGGCACGACTATTCGAAGCTTTGTATGCGCAGAGTCAACATACTTACATACGATGTCTCCACTCAAGACAAAGTGTCGTGAATCTCTCTGTGTAGCTGCATAGTCAACATCAGTATTGTCCATGTAACCCTTAAGGAACCTGTACATTTTCCTGATTGGAGCGTGTCTCTTCTGTGACACACCGATTCGGGCTAACCTCCTAACGGTCTCTTGATCTTGCTGCTCCAATTGTACATGGTGTATCTGCACATTTTTGATAGGGTTACGTGATAAAGCATCAGCCAGTAAGTTATCTTTCCCAGGCTGATGAACGATAGTGACATTAAACTGTTGGGTGAACAAAGCCCAACGTGTCAATCTATCACTAGACATGTCAGTTTGCAGCATAAACTGAAGTGCTTTGTGATCTGTAATAATGATAACCTTATGTCCCAGCAACATTTTTTTCCAAGCTTGCAAAGCTGTTACAAAAGCTAACGCTTCTAGTTCTGTCGTAAAGTAGTTTTCCTCGTGTTTCTTTAACTTCCGACTAGTGAACGCAATGTAGTGCTTGTTGCCTGACTCGTCTTTTTGGTATAAGACTGCACTAATGCCTATTCTTGATGCATCAGACTCTATATAGAATACCTTCTCAAAGTCTGGGTACTCCAGTTTGACGTTGTTTCTGAGCATCTCCTTTGCTTTCTCAAAAGCCTCGTCTGCTGCGGTACTCCATTTCCATCTATTATTTTTCTTGAGTAAATCATACAGAGGAGCCATAATTTCAGAGTATCTCGGACAGTGGCTGCTAATGAATTGGCAAGCGCCTACAAATTCTCTGACTTGTTTCACCTTAGTTGGCTTTGGGAATCTTGTGATCGCATCTACTTTCTGCATGTTTGGATGATATCCATCTTTATCAATGGTATGCCCCAAGTAATTGATCTCCTTCTTCAAGAATTGACATTTTCCAAAATTGACCTTGATATTGGCTTCCCTTAAATTTTCAAACAACTTTCTCAAGTGCACTAAATGTTCTGCGGCGTTGGGTGAAGATACAATTAAATCGTCAATGTAGCAGATTACATTCTCCTTTACTTCGTCAGTGAGCTTGCTATCAAGTGCTCGAATGAGTGCTGGTCCACTGTTGACCATTCCAAAAGGCATTCTCACAAAGACCCATGACGTCTGGTCAAATAGGAATCCAGTGTACTGCATACTTTCTTCCTCCAGTTGAACTTGGTAAAACGAAGATGTCAAGTCAAGAACACTGAAACATGCTCTCCCTTTGAACTTTCTAAGCAGATCTCTGATCTTAGGTGGTCGGTCATTTTCTGGAAGAATCTTCAAGTTGATGGTCCGAGCATCGAGACAAAGACGTATCTGAGCATTACTTTTCTTCACTACAGTGATGGGGTTTATGTAAGACGACGCCTGTTTTTTAATAATCCCGTCTACCTCCATTTTTCTGATCAACCCTCGTACTTCTTGATAGTATTTCTCAGGTATGGGGTATATTCTCTTTTGGTAAGGGGTTTCATCGGTCAGCCTTATCTTATACTTATAGTCTTTAATCAATCCAGGCTTTTCATCGAAAATATCTTGGAATTCCTTTATCAAATCCTCAAATTCCCCCTGAATTTCTTCAAATCCTTCAGTTTTTCTACTGGGCATTTCTGTTATATTCTCTACGTCGTTAATAATGGTATTTAAAATTTCTTCCCTAAGGTCTATCTCCAGACTGTTTTTCACGTCCTGTTCTTCGATCTCTTCTGTGATCATGTACCCATCATTAAAGCTAATACTTCTATTCTTCATATCAATAATGGCTCCAACCTTCGATATAAAATCGATTCCCAGCACAATATCGAAATGGATCTTGTTAACCACAATGAAGATCTGTTCATAATTCCTTCCATTAATTTCAAAGTTCAACAGCACTTGGATCTTGCATTTCACTGCCTTGTCTTGGAAAATTCCTCTCACTTTGACGGTAGAAACTGGTAAAACTGTCATGTTTTCTCCTTTTAACAGACTTTGATAGCATTCATCAGAAATGATAGAAATAATTGCACCAGTATCCATAAGAGCTTTATACTGTTGGCCATCTATCAGTACAGAAATAATAGGTAATGCACATGGTCTTTCCTCTTTGACGATTCCCCTCTCTTCTAATAAATCCTCATCAGTTACTTCGTAAATTTCGTTAATGGTAATCAGGTGTGGTGTGGCAATGTATTCATAGTTTCTCACTGTCGTTGAGAAATCGGCGTTTGTTTTTTTTGTGTTACCAATCTCAAAGTTCCCCTGCTGACTTGTAGAAGGACCAGGATCGATCACTACATCCTGTCTTTTCTTTTGATTTTCAGCTTCCTTTTCTCGTAATTCCTTCAGATACTGCTGACTTTCATTCTCTCTTTCTTGATACTTGTCGGGTGTCATAACCTGACCTTGAGAATTCTGATTTTGGTTCTGGTACTGGTTATTTCTGTTATAATTTCTATTATAACCATTGTTGTAGTATCTACCTCTTCCGTTGTTGTAATTCCCTCTATTATTATTCCAGCCTCGTCTTTGCTGATATGGACGGTAACCTTGGGATCTGTGGTTGTGGAAATAATTATTCCTGTGAGGACCTACATTTTCAGTTTTTCCTTCCTCAGGCTTATCAGTTTGCTGCACTTGATCCATGTAGACCGTATTAACGTCTTTGAATTCGTGCCTCTGACCTTTTTGTACCAAATTTGGCATTGGACTCGTGTAGTCAAGCCTCCTCAACAATTCGTCCATACTTGTCAAATCTCTAATGTTTGACGATATGATCAGTCTTCTTACCTCCACAGGCAGCATACGTGAAATCGCATCTATCAACTGCTCTGTTGACAATGGGGGTTGCAAAAATCTCAAGCGTGATAGTTGGCTCGTGAAGAAATCAGCGTACCGTGTTGGAAGAGTACCTGCATACTTCCTCGAGTATACCTCAGCTCTTAGTGATTTCTGAGCTTCTATTGACCAGAATCGTTTAATCAGTGCCTCTGCAAATTCGTCAAAATTGCTGAAAGTGTACCGAAATGCTCTAAACCATTCGAGGGGTCCTCCAGCTAGAAATCTTTCTACGATTCTCATCTCTCTCTCTCTAGGAATGTGGGCTTCTATGAAGTAGTCTTTAAGATTCCTGATATATTCGATCGGTGTGAGACTATCAATGTTGCTAAATTTTTGAGGTTTGTCTTCAAAATTCCGGATGACTGTCACATTTCTCGGATATGAATCCATATAATTCCTCCCACTATCGCGATACTTCCATTCGGGTTCAATATTCCGATCCTCTTCTTCTTCTCTGAATCTGGATATACGTTCCTCAGGATTAATATCTCTCTCTTCTGTAGTAAGGTTTCCTCTTCTCACGTAATTTCTCTCCTCTTTACCAGTCAATCCTTCGGTATCCTTGTCTGTGATTTCCGTGATGACTTTCCTAATTAACTCTTCCTTATAGGTTTCCATCATGCTAGCTTCTCCTAGTTTCAAATTCTGCAGCTTGCTCGTAGTTTCATTAACATCAGAGACAACCTTATGAATCTGTTCCTCTAACGCAGTTTTTAATGCTTGCACGTCCTGACCTATTTGAGTTCTATCCTCTACCTGCTTTTCGGATAGCGAATCCATCCTTACATTCAAGTCTTTCCTAATCTGAACTACTTCGTTATTAATGTCTACTTGTGTACTGGCAAGTTTTCTTTCAATTCGTTCCTGAATCTGATCTACATGTTCCCCACTTGACCTGTTCCATTCATCTTTCCACACCGTTACATTTGCAGTTAACATTTCCGCAATATCTACTTCGATGTCCTCCTTAAGTAAACGATTGTGATCTAATACTTGGGTTCTCATGACCTCTACATCGTATTTTAAACCAGCCAAAGAAGCTGTCGTCCTAACAGACTCGTCAACTAACCGAGTTGTTAATGCACTAATGTTAAGAGTACAAAGCATTTTTGAAGTTTCAATTTCCTCCCTGACTTTGTTAACATCAGTCTGAACTTTAGCAATGTCTACAAAAACAGTATTGACCTCTACTTGTATTTTATTGATATCGCTTTGCATATAGTTAACATCTGAATGAATATTATTGATGTCAACTTGAACATTTGATACATCAGTTCGAACATTACTAACCTCTCTTTGAATTTCTTCTACTTTGTCTTGTACAGTAGCAACATCATTCCTTACAACAATTACTTCAGCTCTAGCACATGAAATATCACCCCGGACATTGGCAACATCAAGATTCAACATGGTAAGATCTTTCTGTACCTTAGAAACATCATTTTTAACATCAGACACATCTTTATGCACATTGGATAAATCTTTATGGACATTGGACACGTCTGTGCGCATGTCAGTTACAGCATTCTCGATTCCCTGGGTACTGATCTGTAAACGCGACATATCATTTTCTAGGTTTGCAGAACTGGTCTGAATAACTTTCAAACTTTCACCAAGCTTAATAGACAAATTACTAGCATTCCTAGCTTCCATCTCCTGCATTCTAATAGACAAATTAGCAGACAAGTTACTAGCATTCTCCTCCATTCGACTAATATTCCTAGCTTCCATCTCCCTCATATTGTTGAACATCTCCTCCAACATTTTCTTAATACTTTCATCTGCCATTTCAATAATATTTCAATAATAAACTGCTTTAGGGACATACATCAAACAGAGCAAAATAACAACATCTGAGCAACATTTTTCACCATATATAAATTTGAGCAATTTTCTGTCTTATATCTAACTTATAATTACCTTATAATTAACCTTCGTAGACACTTCATGTTGAAATAAACTCAAGCACATGTTCAAGTTTCTTTGGTTCATTTTAAAATATCCTAACACAAATAATTTACATTTATAATCCAAATGGTTTAATTTTATCTTTAATATGACTAAACCTGTCATAAGCCGGTCAAATAAAATAAGATTCCAGATCATAGGCGATTTTTCTAAGTTTCCAGCCTATTTAACCTCTCTCAAGTCGTATAAGATCTGATCTTTTCTGAGTGTAATTTTCCTAATACAACACAACATTTAATCCCTATATAATCACACTCTCGAATTCTACAATTGGCTAAAACATCTAACAAAGAATCAACCTCTTTATTTGAGTCTTCACAATCCCTTTGACATCGATAACTTGGTAATCCAATGTTATTCGAACACTCCACAAAAATTGCAGTGTCTATTCTACTGCAATAACTTGGTAATCCAATGTTTTGCTGATCGATCCCCACGTTATAGGGTCGCCAATCCTACTATACCCGATATCCTGATAGTAGGCTGTCAGATATCCGCCCCCTCAATCGGATTGCCAATAATCAATCGCACCGGCACAGCTACATCAATGAAAATGGCACTGACAGATTCTATCGAGATTAGAGCACAATAGTTAACAAGAAATTATTGTGGAACACACCAAAATATACGGGGGTTCATACTTACCTCTTAAATTTATCTCGGGTACTGGGTTGTCAACTGGATCACTTAAAGTATGCCCACACAATAACCTCCACCATGATATTTAAAATGAACCAGAACGAAGACGAGAAACTTTAAACTGCACAATAATTTATTTCACAAAAAGAATGATTTTAACAAAAATGAAACAACAAAATCCACGTGGCAATCAGAAGCCATCGACCACATAACCATGTCCTCCTGTAGGACCTGTATTCTCTACATATAATGTTTCAGCTTTCTCAAGCTCATAGCAACGTAAAATAATAATGCACTGGGAATGGAAACGGGATTTGGGACAAGACACATATATCAATTGTTTTGCGTGTTTATATACTTCACATTTTATTTATAGCCACAAGGCTATTATGAAACGTCCTTGGCCTCTGTAATACAGTTGTCCGGGCCAGCTGCAATGCACCTGCATCGTCAAAGCGGACTCCCGTTCGTTCAACCCTAGCATAAGCGTGTTACCTCAGAGCTTGGCTCTCCTTTTTCAAACACGTAAATGTTCACATCTCAACTGAAATATTATCACGCAAATGTTTTCAATGCTTCATTCAAACACCAGTGGATTACTCCAACAATCCCAAATCATGTTTAATTGTTCAAACCACTTGCTTAATTAGCGTTGTTTAGAGTATAAAAAAAACTCGTAATGTTAATAACAAAAGTTCATTAATTAATTATAACAATAATAAATTGTTTATAACAATGTCAAATGACAATTGAAAATATTATACACGCCTGTATTAATCACTATCATTTCAAATTATTTAACAAAGATATTTACAAAATTATTTTACAATATTATATTGTTTATATTATTTATACAAGAAATACATTAAACCACACGTTTATCCGGTTGATAATTACTCAAATCGTGATGATATAATCGACCAATGAAGGTTAGTTATACTTAACTGTCAAATTCAGGTTTAATAAGGTTTAATAATAATTATTAATATTTGTGACTGTAACCTCCATTCAAAATCTTCCTCTCAAATTATTTAACACTCTTGTTAATTTTAACAGTATCTTCATATGAATAACTTTCAAAGAACCAGAACAATACAATCAGCGGGAAAATACTTCGCTCATAACGCACAAAATTACACAACAATTGGCCCAAAATTCATCATATATCTTCATATATATGGCATAAAAATCTTCCAACTACACACAAAAATCCTCCACTTATAAATTCATCAACTTCATTAATTATTGTGGGAACCTCCTTCATTATTCAAGGGCATTATTCAACAGCGACTTTTACACGTCCACTGAACTAACGATTATACATCCATTGTTCCTCTTTAAAAATTCTTATATTCATCAATTGTAATAATGACTGTTATTATTTAACCTTCGTGGGTTTCATTCATGAATCGATATGAAGTAAAAATTTGCCAATCACAAATAAATTTAATAGCAAATACGATTAGACACTCCTGCCTGGTCTATCAAAATTGAGATTAATATCTTCAAAGTAACGCAGTATAAAAATACTATCTTCAAACAAAGTTCATCTAAACTGCAAGAATAGTCGAATAGAATACAATTAGATCGTGGAATGCAAACATTATTGTTCCAATCTATAATTGAGAAAAACTCCTATCAAATGTTCATTACTATAGTGTATTCAATAAATTGTAATCAACGTTCATATTTCATGAAATTGTCTATAATGCAATGATAAATGTCTATGTTGCAATCATGTTCATAAGACGACTAGTATTTCAAAGATCGTCGATATCGTAATAGATTTTAACGCTCTAAAATCATTTAATTATTCTTCTTTCTTGAGGATGACAGAAAATTGGTCAAAGTAATTTACTGAATAGAATTACTTTAATAAAAAGACACGCTGTCTGAATTCGAATCTGCCATAGCAAATCGTTAACTTTACAGTCAAATCGTGACTACAAAAATATGCAAATTACTGAAAGAATCTAATATCAGTTTCAACTGATCCAAAATTATTTAAGTATGCCAATGACATAGCAATGTCTCAAAAAATCGAAGAAAAAGGCATAAATCATCGAAGTGTACTGAGTACAGAAATATCAATCAAGAAAATGGGGCAAAATATAGGACAGAAAATATGGGAAGAATGGTTGCTCAGATATCGCTACAAGACTCAAATAATACAAGAAACATTCACGACTACCTTATCTGTTGATTGAAGTTCTAGAGGAAAGTTTTCAAAGAAAACTGCTGTTGGTTCCATTTCACCAGCGTGAAGATGTGCTCCGTCCTCGAACCTGGAATCAGCGTCCTCGGAGAATCGAACTGCTTCCTCCTCCGAAATTGCACTGCTCCGTGGATACGAAAAACATCCTTCTGGCAAAACTCTTCTTTGTGCGCCGGGACAACCCTGGCCTCTCTTGAAAGTTCCCTGAAGTTCTTGCAGGAATTCGCCATGAATTTTATTGTAGTTATTTCCGCAGAAATATTCATAGTTGTGGAGTATGAAAATATTTCCACTGTTATCTGGTATAATTCAGCGATGGATTCACGATGCATGAGTGTAGTTGGATGTTCACTACATGCTCGCTTTTGTAGAAAGACGATTAACGAAGTTCCATGCTGTTATTTCACTCCAATCGATATATGTCCCAATTGCATTGAAGCCTTAGCCTTCCATCTCAACTACTGTTATAATCATTGAAAGCACTGCAAGATTATAATGTTCCATAGTCGAATGTATCGTTGTAATACCAAACGTATTCTCCAATATCACTGTTGCACTCCACGTGTCAGCCGTAGTGTATAATGTGGAATTTTAAAAGTGTTTCTCATGTGGCGAGAAAATCACTTTTGTTGGCAGCCTAAAAGTTCCAATATCTTTCGAAGTATAACTGTGAAATTGTTCAAATCTTCTACACACCTCAATGTTATACTGCCCAATAGAATTATAATACAGGCTGAAGTTAGCGCTTGATATCTTAACTGGTGGAAACGTTAATGTGAGCGTTTCAACTTCACCTAGTTTCGAGCAGCGTAAAATGGAACTGCTCCGAGTTCGTTCGATGCGCCGGGCTTTAACCGCACGCTTAAGACAACTTACTTCACTGAATCACTTGAAAATAACTATGACATCTGAAATATATATGCGATCTGACATATGAGATCTGAGAGCTCCTCTATCCTGTGCACGACCTTTTATCAACTTCTTAAGGGGCGTATCCATCCCTTCCATAGCCTGTTGCTGCGTCATTGCTAGAAGTTTTAACTTTGGCTATTCTTGACGGATTTTCAAATTTCAAAAACTCAAAATTAATTTCTTCAAAATTCCAAATCAATGCCATAACTGAAAATAGATTTCCGCAAATCTACATGCCAAAAGTAATCAAATATCGTAGTTTCAGCAATCTCCGTCTTCCTTCCAAACTATCGTTCATTGGTTCGAGTCTCTCCTCCAATAGCGTAGCTTCTTCCTTAGCATAATACCTTGTTTCCTGCGACTGCGTCGTAAATCTCGGATCTTTCTCGAACAAAATCATGACGTCACCAAGAATCTCAGCTCAATCAGCCTACTTGCATGAAATCTGCGTCATCCGTGCCTACGTCATGAATATCCACGTCATAACTATGACATCCATAACTTTACTCATATTTGCCAATACAGCCATCGTGGTCTCAATATAATTCAATTTCCGGGGGCAGTACCTTCAGTTGAATCTGCGTTCGTTTTATGTTTGGTACTGGTCCACCCACGAAGATCAAATTTTGCCGTAGACATAACCTCGGTTGCTTCTTTTCCAAATTTTCTTAGCTCAGCTTCTGATTCAACACTTGTCACGCAGTTGTCAACATAGAATGACTTCTTCAGCTTCTGAGAGGTGTCTCTCAGTTCTTTTGGTGCCATGTCCAAGTGATGGCGCAAAGTAGCACTTAATAAGATTGGACTAGGCACTACACCGAACACTACCCTACAATGTCTCAATACTATTATTTCTTTCGAATCCAAACTTTTCCACCACAGGAATTTTAAAATTTTCCTATCCTGCTGTGCTACACTAATCTGCAGGAATGCCTTGGCTATATCAGCTGTAACACCAATAGCATTCTTTCTGAACTGGAGTAGCAAATTTGGAATTAGTTCAATTAAATTTGGCCTTGTCTCCAGGCAAGAATTTAACGAAGTTCCACGAGCATCACGACATGAAGCATCAAATACTGGGCGTACCTTGGTTGTTTCACTGGATTGCTTTATCACTGCATGATGCGGGAGAAAATATCCTGGGGCATGTTCTTCAGATTCTTCAACCCTTTCCACAATGCCCTCTTTTTGCCAGTTATCAAATATGCTATGGTATTCTTGCAACTTATTAATTCTCGAGAGATGTCTGGTTACTGAGTGCAGCCTCCTTTCGGCAGTGGCACGATTGTCCATAAGCTCCGGATGTCCCTCCTTCCAAGGTAAGCTCACTTGATACCTCTCCTCTTCCTTAATGGTTAACTGCAACAACTGAGAGGCCTCATCTTCTTTTTGCTCTTGGCATTTCGCTTCTACTGGATCCCGGATCGCTAGAATGTCTAGTTCCCATAGTTTCTTCAGATTGAAATTAACATTAGTGAGTCCAACCACTTGGTTACCATTGGTATTAGTCGTACATCCCATGATGGTCCAACCTAACCGCGTTTCAATTGCCACGACATCCTCATCAATTTTCACGGTAGCACCAGTCCATAGTTTACCAATGATGTCTGCTCCTAATAGGATTTCAATGTCTGGTATCTCATGACCTTTATCTGTGAGCGTAATGTTTGCTTCCCTCAACTGAGGGAATATTTTCTGCGTTTCCAGTCGGGGAACAAAATTACAAATATTCTTCTGGTCTAACAGCGACACAGTACATTGAAATTTCCTATCTAAACCTTTGACGTTGGTATGAGTGACTAACATAACGCAAGTTTCTGTGCTCCGTGTTTATAAGTAATATAGTCTAGTAAAGTGCACTGCTCGGGACAAGGATACGTTCACACTGAATCGGTGAGTAATAAAGGTCATTTGGATGTATAAATCTTAATAAAACATAAATGGACTAGCAACATCTAGGATATTTTCTAAGCGTGAGGATGCATAACCAACAAAAGCGACTTTCAACTGTTCGTTTGAACGCCTGTGCTACCACCAAGGAGTAATAAGGAGAGGCCTTAACGGCAAGGAAGTGAAGCCAGAAGTTACTCCACATATGCTCAAAACATTGCGATAGTCCCATAAGAAAAGCATGTAATGCTGTGACGTACGTACTTAAAAGTGGTGATTTTTCGCGTGTGGGTCGAAATGTCGACACATGGGGCATATGTTTGCACAAAAAGAACTCCCACCTGCCAAAGTAATGTCATTTCACAAGTAAATCCACTTTATTTGCCATTTATTGTGTTAAGTTTTCATCCTTAGAGTAGCCACCTCACGGTACTGTTCTAGTATCATTCGTTAGATGTTCAAATATTGGTATACGTGTCCACCAATATAATTATTTCGATTGCTAGGAATTAATTACGGATATTTTCCTCCGTTTCTTACTGGAAATAGTTTCTGCTTGTCAATTAATGAACGGTATTACTGTAATCTAATTACCCCCAATCTATTTTCAACTTGGCCTGAGTTCTAGATTTATTGCTCGTGGGTGTTAGAAGATTGATATAACATTATTTGCATATCTCAAACCTCAGACTAGACGTTGTTTAGTTTGTTACCGGAACTGAACTGGCCTATTTTTTTAAATCATCGTGCAATAAAATCAATAACACCACCGCCCAATTAGTTCGCATGCCTTAATATTTTAAATTTATTTAATTTATTTAATACACATTCGGGAATATAATGGCAGGCCTACTGGTATCTCGGTAATTATTTGCCTATTATTTGGTATAAGTTAAGAATAGTGATGAATGTCTGGTTGCCTGAAATCCCACAATAATTGAGTAGCTGTCTGACAGTGAGACAGCGCCCCGATCACGAATACCAAGATTATCGGCCGAGGGGACCCGACGCGCTGATCACGCGTCACCCCAATATATGCAGGCCAAATGGCTGGGCAGCGGTTGCTTGGTCGGCCTTAGCCCGTCATGGGCTGTATAGTGCCAGGGCTTGTTTGTTTGTATTGCTCTAGTTTATATTGTAAAATTAAACGTTTTATGGCAGTTTACATGATTCTCGATTGCGACGAAAAGTATTGTGACTGGCGTACACTTCATGCTAGCCAGCAAAGATCAACAAATATTCCTTGATTTCCATCGTCATCTAGGCCTATCTTACAATTTCGTAGTATAGGCCTACCTGCACACGAATCTTTTTCTTTCGTAGTTCCGGCCCTTAAAGCAACAATAACTAACTAACTAACACGAATCTTTTACTGGTAATCATACTTAAATCCCACTAATAAATAAGTCTACGGTACCGTAAACTCAATTTACCGCTCGAGTCAGGCAAGTATGGGGGCGTGGTCAGTGCTTCAACTCTCCGCTTGCTGTAGCGCTGACAGGGCGCCTCCTTATTACTCCTTGGCTACCACCCAGCGAATAATCTGTGACTCAAGTGCACCCCGACAGTCAACTGTTTCTGCCAACCACTCGCAAACAAATTTCCGACTTCAACGCTACCCTACATCCTTGTCCGCATCAGCGCTAGTGAGCTCTCGCACAAATATTAAACAGTGAAGTGACGAGTTACGTATTGCCAAGGAATTAGTAATACACCTTTCACATCTAAAGCAGTGCCTTTACAATACTAGTAGCATTATTAGGAGCCAGTGCAACAATGGGTGTCTGTTTTGAGTGCAACAAGGCGGTGTCCAGGCAAGACATCAATGCAAAAATTCGATGTGCTGTATGTAAAAACTGGTATCATAATTATTGTGTAAATTTAAAAGAAGATGATCTCAAGTCCATAATTTCTTCGCACAAAGAATGGAAATGTCATAAGTGTCCCAAGAAGAAGCTTAGCCTACATGAAGAGGGAAAGAATCAGTTAACCTTACCTAACAATGACGAAGTTTTTAACTTATTGATTAATTTAAACAAAGAAATCTCTGAGTTAAAGGAATTGTGTAAACAGAGGGAAACTGATTTGGGGAGGTCGTTAGATCTGGTGCACGAGAAATTGGACGAAAATAAGGAAACCCTGCGGAAACAAGCAGAAACTATTAAAGATTGCAGGCAAGCAATTGAAGAGATGCATCAGGAGAACCTAAAGTTAAAGAAAGAAAACTTGGAACTAAAATCAAGACTTACTGATTCTGCGCAATACTCAAGGATCAATATGATAGAAATACATGGTATACCGTCAAACCCTGCAGAGGACACAAGCAGGTTGGTTCAAGAAGTCGCGCGAACACTCCACGTGGAACTGAAAGAGGAACATATTGACGCATGCCACAGACTTCCCCCTCGTAACAATTCCCAGATTGCGCCTATAATCGTGAAATTTACAAGACGTCACTACAAAGAAGAAATCCTCAGACAACGGAGAATTAAACGTAATCTGAGTACCCTTGACCTTGGATACACCTACAACAACCCGGTGTATATAAATGAAAGCTTTTGCGGGGAGCGGAAAAAACTTCTAGCGAAGGCAAGGGAAGTGAAACGAGTGAAGGACCTAAAGCACTAATGGACAAAGAATGGCAGAATACTCATGAGGAAACACGACCACTCTCAGGTAATCTCCATCAACACTGAAGAGGACCTTGACAAACTTTAACCTGAACATTGAACATGTCTCGTAAGAAAAAAGAAACCATCATTTACTACCAGATCGTAAGAGGACTACGGACCAAATCCAATACTTTATTTTTGAATACACTGTCAAATAACTATGATATTATTTATCTTTCAGAAACATGGCTTCTTGAGGGTGTAAACAGCTCTGAGCTCTTTGATGACAGATATATTGTGTATAGGAAAGACCGAGATTTTTCTTTAAGTTCCAAGAAAGATGGTGGCGGAATTTTAATAAGTGTTAAAAGTACAATACACTCGAAGAGAATGCCAATGTTAGAATCGGATACCGAATCATTATGGATTCAAGTTTCATTCAACAATAGGGAATGTTATATATGTGTTTCATACTTTCCGCCGAATTCCAATATAGAAGCATACAAATCATTTTATGAGAAAATAGAAGAAAATATGCAGTTATTTAAAGATTACGATATTTGTATCATTGGTGACTTTAATTTACCGGAAGTAACTGATAAATCTTACAATCTATTGAAGGGTTCAAACAAATCCAATGAGTTACAGAATTGTTTGCACCTGCTGAATGCCAGGCTGTTTAATGATATTAAGAATGTTAATGGGAGAACTCTTGATTTAATAATCAGTAACATTGACCAGTTGCATATCCAGGAAGAAACCGACCCCTTAGTCCGATTAGATGAAAATCATCCAGCATTGCAAATTATATACAAACAGGGGAAAATTACCAGATCACATGAAAGTTCAACCTATGAATATAACTTCCTCAGGGCAGACTTCTTAAAATTGTATGAATTAGTGAAAAAATGCAATTGGGATAACATGAATAATTGTAGAAATATAAACGAAGCTGTTGATATCTTTTATGACAAAATATACTCTATAATTGACCAGTGCGTTCCAAAGACTAAACATTACAAGCGCACATATCCTGTTTGGTTCACTCAGTCTTGCGCCACTATAGGTCTAGTAAAAATAATAATAATGTGCGTCAGAGTAGCAGTGGAAGATAAAATCGACAAGGTCGCAAATGGATGGGGGAAAAGACGTCTTGCTCGACCCGGTGCTGGGCCCAAAGATTTCGGAGCGAGCAAAAGATGATTTCCAAAAACCAAATGGAAACAAATAATTGCTTAATGCAACAATCAAAAGTGCAAAAAAAAAAGAAACTCATGAAATTAATTAAAGAAAACCCAGAGGCGTGTTAATCGTGCCTTTGTTACATCACAAAGACAAGATTGACGAAATCAAGATAAGGAATAAGGGGGGGGGGGGACTTAAATATAAGAAATGAAAAGACAAGGGAGCTATACTGCTTAAAATATAAAAATGTATTCAAGATAAAAGAAAGAGCGTGTACACGAAATAAACAAATTATTTAAAACAAAGAAAAAGGCAAGCTAAGACAAGATCAATAATACAAAAGAAACCCAATACCAAGAATAAAGACTTAAAAACTAAAAAGCACGACAGAACCTGAGTTCAGCTCAACAACATGAATCTAACGAAAAGATACGAACATGGAATAAAATAAAATGAAACTTACGAAAGCCAGAGAGAAACGCCAAACTTGCAAAAATTCAAAAATCGAACATTAACTAGACGCGAAGCTTTTCATGATGTTATGTGAACACACCGGAGGGGGAGGGGGAGGGGGAGGAGTGAGGGGGAGTAAAACAAAGGGGAGAGAGATCTAACGGACGTAGGAGGAAGGAGAAGACAAGGAAATTATTATTAAGTTATGTAATACGGCGAAAATCGAAAGAGAAAAACAAAACAAAAGGAAAATGAGATATACGGAGATACATTACATTACAATTGACTTGGGACGAAAGAGACCGGTAAAAATCGAAAGCACGCTATAAAAAAATAGGCTTATACTCCAACATAATGCCGCACCAACGCGACATATAAAAAAAGAATAATATGACATCGGAGCTGGAGAAAATCCCAGTTAACCACCGTAACATATATTCTATAAACAAAAGGGACATGTATTAGTGGGACGTTGGACATAAGTCCCGTTATCTCACACATACTGTCCGCAAACAAAGGTCCAATTGCTACCAATCAAATGAAACATTTGTGGTACAAAAGAGACACCGACGCAAAAGACGAGCACCAAGGCCCGACCGGAAAATATACATAAGCCAAGACGCAGAAACGCAATACTTTCGAATCTTACAGGTATTAACCAAAATAATAAAACTGTGAGGAGGGTACATAACAAAAGCAGCAAAAAGAACTCCGCCGTATGACATTACGCAAGGTCTCGGAGATCTGGTTCAAGGATTAAAATACTAACAGTAACATCTTGAAAAGGAAAGAGAATTAAGCAAAAGAAGGAACGTTTAACAAAAACAATTACATTGCGTTAGATAGAAATACATTGAGCTGTACTCACATTCCGCTGCGCCATGAGGGCGGACCTCTGCTCGAATACAAACGTTCGCCTTACATCTCGGCACGTCTAAGACTGAATAAGCTTCTGTCCCCCAGAGAGGAGAGAAGCCTCTCAGAAATATCAAATGCGTAGTTTGGGAGTGGCACCAAACTCGCGTCAAATATTGTCAGAGCCAATGGCAGAACGAATTGCACAACAACATGCAAGGTAGCAACAACACTAGCCAATACGAGAGAACTAGGTAGTATGTAGCTAGGGGTTGCACAACGTTAGACAGAGAGATACATACAGACAATCTGCGCACTTTTAAACACTCGAGGCGTAATATAGAGATGTCACAACACATGACAATAATAATAATAATAATCATGATGATAATAATAATTACAATAAATTCTGAAAAGTGGTTCAGTCTATAATATCAAATTTAAAGCTAAGGGAAAAATATAGAAAAAAGAAAAATTTATCCGAATATTACTTAAATAATTATACTTAACTTAGATCTAAAACTAAAATAGACATAAAAAAAGCATATGATGACTATGTAGCTCTTACTGAGCAGAACATGGAAAAAGATAGCAATAGCTTCTTGAACTTTATAAAAAATAGAAAGGAGCGTAAAGGATCAGGATTGGCGATGGAATATGAAGGTAAAGAATATTGTAAATCCCTGGAAATTGCCAATTGTTTCGCTGACTATTTCAAATCAGTATATTCGCAAACTATTCCCAACTATAATTTGAACACAAACAGCAATAACGTAAAGCAACATTATTTTCAAAATTATTTGGTTATATCTGAAGTCACCGAGGATATGGTTGAATTCGCCATTAAGAAACTAAAACCAAAAAAGTCAGCGGGGCCTGATAGGTTACCACCATACCTCTTTAAAAGCTGTAAGGAATATATTACTAAACCACTGACTATAATATACAATCTCATACTGAAGACCAGCACATTTCCAGATAAATGGAAACATACAAAAGTAACACCAATTCTAAAATCCGGAAACTCAGTTCAGATTAAGAATTACAGACCTGTAGCTGTATCGTCATCTCCGGCTAAGATATTTGAGAGTATTTTGTATAGTCATATTTTTCAACATGTTAAAGTGATCATTTCCCCAAATCAGCATGGATTTATACCAAACAGGTCAAACGTGACTAACCTTATTAATTTTACGCAATTTGTATCCACGGAAGTAGTGGAGTAGTGAGAGTTCCAAGCCACTCCAGAACCCTCCTCGACCCACTACTAAGCCTCGGCCATGTTAAATATTTCTTGAACGCATGGTCCGATTTTGACAAATGAGGTGTCGTTGGACTCGAGCTGACGTCCTCTTTCCTATGGACCACTCGTTATATATATTTTTTTGAATTCTTTTTTTCGAAAGTTGGTGATAGTTTGAAAACCAAACATGGTAGAACGTTGTTCCATGGCTTAAACGAATGGTCTTTATGACCTTTATTTTTTGTAATAAAACTTTTTTATTTTTTATGTTTTTTTTTGAAAACACTCGAATTTTGAAAATTCTATATTTTGGAAACTAGGAATTTTACAAAACAGTTTGTTTGACATAAATGAAAGGTCCATATGCCCTCTACCCCCAAAATAAATTTCAAGTCTCTAGAGCAAACATTTGTGTTTTGTAAGTAGTGAGATGATGGGGGAGCTGTCTAGTAACTTATTGAACCCTCCTCGTATTTGCCCCGAAGCTGATATCTCGCTAACCAATGGTCGGATTTGAACATACAGGGTGTCCTAGCACTCGTAGTGATGCCCCCTACTTTCCTATAGGCTCTTTATTTAATTAAACGACCAAAACTAAAAGGTCATGTGCTTTTAATATCTCACGAACCAATAACGCTAGAGGCGTGTTCGACAGGTCCAAGGACTCGGGGTGACGTCCTCTCAGCTATGGACCACTCGTTATAATTTTTAATAAAATTGGAAACTAGATTTTGGGGTAAACACGTGTTTTTTGTGATTTTGCCGATATCTCGCGAACCAATCATGCTAGAGGCGTGTTCGACAGGTCCAAGGACTCGGGGTGACGTCCTCTCTGCTATGGGCCACTCGTTATAATTTTTAAGAAATTTTGGAAACTCGATTTTGGGGTAAACACGTGTTTTTTGTGATTTTGCCGATATCTCACGAACCAATCATGGTAGAGGCATGTACGACGGGTCCAGGGACTCGGGATGACGTCCTCTTTGCTATGGAGCACTCGTTGTAATTGTTTAAAAAATTTGGGAAACTCGATTTTGGGGTAAACATGTGTTTTTTGTGATTTTTGCCGATATGTCACGAACCAATAACGCTAGAGACGTGTACGAGGTGTCCTAGGACTCGGGCTAACGCCCCCATTCGAGTGTGGTAGATATTTTTTCCAAAAAATAATTCACAAAGGGCCTAACGCCATACATGTTGAAAAAACTTTTTTCTTTACCGTTACCTGTTTATAATGTTTATGAAGCGTGTTGGGTGAGAGAGACGATACTGCAGAGTGTGTGTGTTTCAACGAACCTGTTGCTTAGCACAAGGACCATGCTTAATAGAACAATCGCTATTTCGGCGGGTCGGTGTATGAAAGAGCGAGCGTGCGTTTTTCTGATATTTTACCTTTAACGTGTAAACGGTGATGAGAACTTGGTTCTATGTTGGTCGAAGCGAGTACAGAAAACAAACTTGCCGAGGAGCAGGAGGTGAATGTCATTTGAGCTTATTGGATGACGTTGATCTGACTTGACAACAGGTGACGCTTGAAGGTGAAATAATCTGACCATCGTGGTGGCAGGGGAGTGTGAAATGCATGCACACACATGTGTGAAACCACATGTACGCTAAACAAGTTACATTCTATTTTGCTTCGTACGTGACAAAATGCAAGTCCATGTGAAATTTGATCTACCACAGGTGTTCACCTAGGACGTTAGCTGTCCACGTGCGCGATAACTGTTAACAAGTGACATCCTGTTTTGCTTCGTACGTGACAAAATGCAAGTTCATGTGAAATTTGATTCGCCACAGGTGTTCACTTTGGGCGTTAGCTGTCCACGTGACCGATAACAGAATGTTCAAAGCGTGGGAAAAAATGATTATACATGCAACGTAGCATATATAAAGACATGTCGTTATCATTTCCACTCTCACTTGGGTGGACTACCTTTGAACACACTGCGTTGCATGAAACCCCTGGTCTTGTTTAACAGTTTTGGTGTTGGTGGAAAATACTTAACCTTGTTGTGGGGTAGGTATTTATTTATATATTTATTCATTTATAAATTTATTGATTAATATATATATTTACAAGCAATTATTTATTGATTAGGTAATTAATGATTTTATTTATTTGTTTGCAGATAACCGGCATACCTTACATGTCTGAGGGAGAAGAAACCATTGCACTTTTGAGCCCACTAGAAGGGAAGAGCAACAAGTCACTGCAAGTAAAGGTGAGATGATTTTTTTAAACTAACTTGTTTCATTTTTTTGTTTTATGTTTTATTTTATGAAATGTATGTATTAACCTGAATTTAGGTATTTATAGCGGTTTATTTTATTTATTTTTAGAAACTTGTAAAGAATAGCCTTACCGCCGTAGCAGTCGCTGAAAAAAAACAGAAACGCACTAAAGCGAAACCATTGCCAAAGAGTGAACTGTTTAAAACTCAGGTAAGTCCAACTTAAAAAGGCTATTCCATTTTACCACTACTGAAAACTCGTAGACAAAAAAAAATCATTACCTGTACATGACTGGGACAATGATTGCTTTCTTGATTAATGGCTATGTTGTTGTTGTTGACTGGGAAAAGTACAAGGCCATGTTGGATTTTCTAAAAATAAAAATAATAAATTTAATTTATGGGTTGTTCCCTATGGACTCAACGAATATCCACAGGTTTGAACATGATAATGTGAACAAAATGACATGACATTCATTTTTGTTTATATATTGGTTAAAGGGAGGGTGGGGGAATGTAAATGACTGTAGCTTTATAAAAAAAAAGAAAATAAGTACATGGGTTACTGTTAGTGCCAACATACAGTTTATTTTTAATGGTGTTTTGATATATTAATGTCAATTAACGTTAACGTTTTATTTACAAGTATTGATTGATTGATTGATTGAGTGATGGGTTATTTTGTTTGCTTTTAGGTGTCGTCATGTGCCATTAACGTAATGAACAGACAGTGAACAAACATGCATTATGCTTTAAAGTACTCTGTGCTCTTGTGCAATGTTAATAACTTACAATAAGAAAAAGTTTTATTATAACACATGGCGTTAGTACCAAATACAACAAGTGAGCAAGTTGGTTTACCACGTGGGTTAAATTTAAAATCAGAACATGATCGATGGTTAACATTTGAATCCTGGCCTGTAGGCTTTTTGTCGACGCATGAACTTGCAAAAGCCGGTTTTTTTTTACTTGAACCGAGAAGATGTGGTGCGCTGTGTGTTTTGTCGTATTGAACTTTCACACTGGGAAGAAGGGGATGATCCCTTTAGAGACCATTTGCGATGGTCTCCTCACTGTCCTTACATGCTTGGAAAGCAAGTGGGTAACCTACCCGTGCATTCATTTTACCGAACCACAAGGCCTTTGGCCGCTACTTACGTTGCTGAATCACAAATAAATAATAATAATGATGTAACACCAGCCAACGGTAGTGTCCATATATGTGGTCCATATGCCATAGACAGTGTTGAATTGGCGTGTGCTTTTGAAAAATTGGGAGTTTGCAAGACTAAAGCACTAGCACACTCAGAGTACAGCTCTGTTGAAAAACGTTTCGAATCTTATAAAAATGTTTGGCCATTAATATTAAAACACCTTACCAAACAGCTAAGTGAAGCTGGATTTTTTTATACTGGTGAAGGGGATAAAACAATATGTTTTTATTGTGGATTTGCTTTAAAGGATTGGCAAATGACTGATGACCCTTTTGTGCAACACGCTCGTTGGTTACCAAACTGTAAATACATGGTGTTGCTTAAAGGTCAGGAATTTGTGAACACTATTCGTAAAGAAAAAGTGATTGCAGCACAAGACATAAAAGTGCCTTTAGAGTTAGAGCACGTGGAGCAAATACATAAGGCTGAAAGAAAAGACTTGTGTTACGAACAGATACAAAAGTGTGACCAACAATTATGTAAAATTTGTTATCAAGATGAACTAGGTGTTGTATTTTTACCCTGTAGACACATGATAGCCTGTGTCAAGTGTTCATTAGATATTAACACTTGTGCTATATGCAGAAAAGTAGTATCCGCTACAGTTAGGGCATTTCTTGCATAACTAGTATAATTTATTCGCCATGCATAGTGCAAAATCCCTAATTGCACAATATTATTAAAGCTGTTTTAGAGTGTAATAGATATGCTTTTGTTTTGTTTATAGACTACTACAATGAATGTTTTGAATGCTGTGGGACAATCATGTGGCTTAGAGACAAAGAAGCTCAGCGAATTGCCAACGCATATTCCATTCCGCATTATCAAGATTCGGAAATTGAAAACAGCATATGGTGATCGTGTACTTTGTGTATGTGAAAACTTTGAGACATTTCTGCCTATACGGTTTAATGATATGTCGGAAAGTGTTTTTGATGAAGTCAATAATGCTGTGCAACCTGTACACCTAATTTATGAAGGTTTTAAAAACAATAGGTGCATGGTTCGTTTTAATTAAATAAATTTAAAAAAATGTGAAATAATAATGGAAAATATAAGTAATGACAATATACTGATAAAGAAAGAAAATATGTGTATAGAATAGTAATGTTTTAGTGTTAAGTGTTGTCTTTAAAAATATTATGATGAAACAAAAAAACAAGAAATGTATATAAAGTTTGTAAATAAATGCAAAATCATGTTACAATGTTGTTTTATTTTATACAAAGTTAGTATATTTAACATTGCAGAGTATACATGATTATGACAATAAATGCACACTGAATACAAGCCTTTCTCACTTTACAATAGTCTGTTATAGTTTTAAACACAAGGCTTGTTGTAGATTATGTTATAGCAATGTCCATTCAACGTTGTTTTCGAAAAGTGGGAAGCCGCAATGGATGTATAGGCATAAAAACCTTATTGTTATTACTATTTAGTCACTTTGATCCCCTTGCATATCAAGAGCACATGACCTAGTTGTTCCACTCTTTAAAACGACAACAACAACACTACCTCCTGCATAGTTTGTGATGTTGATGGCTCTTGCGACGTGGAAGATGGATTAAAAATAACTTTTAGAACTGGGGTTAAACGTTGCTCATTAAACAATACACTATTTTGAGTAGCAATATGGTTTTCTTGATTTTTTGTCGACGGCAACTGTGTTTCATGCAGCACACTACATTGATGATCACCGACACTTAAAACCTCACTATTTTTACTTTTTAGGTTACCACGACAATGTTTGGAACGTTGCTTTGAACAACGCCAAATAACAGTTCCATTTTTATTGGTTCGTTTCACAATATATGAATATCCTTTATAGTATGCGTAAGGCTTACCATACCTAGTCACCGATACTTCCATATCAACTGTCAAGCATAGACTAAGCTCTAGTAAAGTCAACTTGGTAATAAGAATACTAGTTTAGTGTGAGAGCAAATATGGATCCAAAGAGTTCAGGTAAAAGTGAAAGCAAATAAGCAAATATAAGAAACAAGAGTGGGGGGTAAAAGTGGTCGCAAAGTGGCAGACTCATTACACAATAATTTCAGCACGACGAAGCTCTTGTTCAATTTATTTGATTTCCCAATCGTGACCGATATGCCCAGCTTGTCGTAAAGCATGCAATTGTCGAAGCCGTTGAATTAGCTTACTGGGTTTGTTCCAGTATACAAATTTAACAAATGATTTTTTAGGTGTAAACAAAGCATTACCATTATCATGATCATTATCATCATCATCATCATCATTATCATCATCATGATCACCATTATCATCATGACCATCATCACTGTTACTATATAGTCCTTTTTGATCCTCTTGCAATACCACTTTATTTATAGTCTGAGTTGATTTTGATAGTGTTGAAGGTTTCTTGGACGTTGACAACTGTCCTAACATGACGTTTTGAGGACATGATAAGTCCTTTTGAACAAACACTGCACTATCTTTAGCCGCAATATCGTTTTCTTGAACTTGCTTTTTAGCATTGTGATAATTGTTTGTAAACAGTAAGCGTGGTTCGTTTCGAGCACTACATTGATGAACACTCACACTTAAAACCTTTCCATTTTTACTTTTCAGATTGCCTCGACATTTTGTTGACCTCTCTTTTGAGCATCGCCAGAATATTATTTCATTCACATTCTGGCGATTATAGTTATAGGAGTAGCCTTGATAGAGTGCACGTAGCCTACCTTTGTTGGTTGTAATAAGTTCCATAGTAGTAACTGACCTGTCAGTACGATGTTCACACTACAAAGGTTACAACTGTTTTGCTGATGGAGTGACCTACCATAAGCTTATATATTGGCTTATGTGTTGGCTTTTTGTGTTGGCTTTTTGTGTTGGCTTATGTGTTGTCTTTTTGTGTTGGCTTTTTGTGTTGGCTTTTGTGTTGGCTTTTCGTGTTGGCTTTTTGTGTTGGCTTTTCGTGTTGGCATTTCGTGTTGGCTTTTCGTGTTGGCTTTTTTGTATTGGCCTTTCGTGTTGGCTTTTTGTATTGGCTTTTCGTGTTGGCTTTTTGTGTTGGCTTTAGTATTGGCTTTTGTATTGGCTCATTTGACAAGTTATTTGTGTCAATGTATTTAGTGGATTTTTTTCTTGGTGTTGGAAAGTAGTTGAAAGAGAGGGAATATTTAAAGACTTAACCTCAGCTCACTAACCTAACCTAACCTAACCTAACCTAACCTTTCAACTCTCAGATGTTAATTAAATTCTGTGCATAGTCGAGTTGGAACCCAAGACCTCAGGGGTAAAAAAACAATTATTTTTGACGACTTATTTTGGTAACTTATTTTAATGGCTAACCTAACTTTACCTAACCTAACCTAACCTCAGCTCACTTTGGATATTACTAGTAAGTGTTCATATCCTCTGCTAGGTAGCATGCTAGTAGTACAGGTAGTGCTCATATTTACCGCTAGGTAGCCGAAACATACTTTGCATGTTGCATGTGACACTTGTGAAGTTTAACCACATGCAAGACGTGCTTGTATAAGTTCTCTATTTAAACTCAATATACAATTAACCACTAAATGTTCAGAACTAACATGTATAGCCAAGTTTAGGGTATATAGGAGACCCACAGCAAGAAAGGCTGTCTAACCCACGAGTGTACAGCCTTGTCATACGCAGTAAGCACCTGTTGGCAGAAAACAACAACAATAACAACAATTTGAGAAAGCCAACAACATATCCATTAATGTATTTAAAGGAAACAGGTAACTGAAGTGCCATGACACTATTCATCTCAGATAGCTGTTCGGCCGCTACAGTTTGGAAGAGATTGTCATACCTTGTTTTGATGAAAATGTACTCATCCCTATAACCTTCCGCATTGCGCCCGAACTTATATATAGCCAAAACCATGACTCAGTCGAGATGAGAACTAAGACACAAAAAATTGAGAAATGACGGAATAAAATGATTCAGAATGAATAAAATCGAAGATCTGAAGATTTTATACTCAGAATGAGTATTTTATTATGTCAAGCAAGTACTAGTAAGATTTATAAAAGGCCGGACGAAAGGATGGAAATTTAGAAATTATTTAAACAATAAACAGGTGAATTATAGGAATGGACAGGCCGACATCGCTTGAAGCGCGGATCGCACGTCTGGATACGGTAGTGTGTCGTCACAAAGAAGGAGAGGTAATAACATGTGACAACACCGTGGGGAGGTCAGCAGTCGCGTCACAGAAGGAGAAGAGTGGGGGAGACTTGAAGAGAGGTTTTGAGACAGGCTGGGAATCGCTCGTATTCACTCTATACATTGACCAGGTCGAGGCAAGACCTAGTCTGGGAACAAAACTTCGTATAACAGTGCAACGTATATCAAGTGAAGCGCGAGGCTTCAGAAGGCAGTGAAATCGGCGTGATATCAGTTCTCTTTAGTGCGCAAGCTAACATTGCTAGGTGGACTTGCACCTGTGCACTACACACACAGCGTGCAAGCAGTTCATTGATACGGCTCAGTTTACTACAGGAGGACGGAGGTATATCATGCAGCCACAGTTTAAGACTTATATTTTTACACAACAATAATCATACTGCAGCCTATTCTTTATACTTCAAGGCAGTATTCGACGGTGGTATTACATTGCAAATACCTGTATGAAAAATGCAAGTTACAGTCAGGCAAAGGGGAGATATCATTGGTTCACTCTTTAACCAAATACTGATGTACTGCTAATTGCATTAATGTAGGGAAACAGAAACGCAGTATCTACAGTGAAGTCCAGGATACTTCGACATAGATGGAGATCGCGGTTATCCATCCACGCGAGACTCTGAAACTATGAATGGAACTACTATACGATAAGAGAATTCACTCACATCTTGAAATTCTCTTGCAAACTACAATGGAACGAGATTCGGGGCAAACCAAATGCGTTGGTCAAGCAGCATTGAGAAGAAACATCAAAATTCATCACGATAAGCCGTAGGACTGCCAACGAACCAGGAAGGGACCAGGAGAGTGAGGCGAGGTCATCACGCTGTCCATTGACCCAGTTTCGCTGGCTACGTCACGGTCCAACCACAGGAGGGGGCCACAGCTGATTTTGAAGGTCTCGAGTAGAGCTTTGCTTGCTTATAGCAAGTACTCCAAGAATCTCGCCGTTCAACATAAGGTAGCTGAAGCTGGCAGATTACATAATCCATGTTTGTAGTAGTAGTTTCTTTTCTGTGTTTCATCCTGTGATTGACCAACATTTTATTATTAGTATTAGTATTATTATCATTTTTTGTAGATTAGTAAAATCCGTTAAATTAATTTTATTGGCACTTTTTCATACAGATTTAAGTCACTTTGACGGTATTTGAGCGAATAATCCTTTTTCTCATTGCAGATAGTAGGAAATAAGCTTTATATATGCGCAGCGTTATCTATATCTGTATTTTATAGTGAGATGGAACACGCATTGATAAATCTAGATACAGCACTGTAGGATAAGAAAGTCGGTATTTTCAAGGAAAATACGGAGATAATCGAGACTTACGATGTTGATTCAAGTTTCAATCCCAATTACAAACTTATAGCGTGCAATTAATGCCTAATTACACGACAATTAATTGTTAATAAATGATAGACTTTAAATAAATCAATCAATTTACAATAAATGTCATTTGTAGTAGACAAGGCAGATAGATTTGAAACTATACTGTTAATAAAACAATGGATTAAACTATATTTCCAATTATGAAATGTCAAGAGAACATTCACATTGGTAAATGAAGGAGAAAGGAAATGACAGGCGACATTTTATAAGTCGACCGGTGTCTGTAAAATAAGCCAATATAGAATTAACGGAATTAGATTCAGAGTTTTTGAAATACCAGAAGGAGAGGTTATGTTCGTATCATTATTTCTCCTAATTCTTGCAGACTAATCAAATTGTTAGTTACGGCATTATCAAAACGAAGTTTATACGTGGATTAAGATAAATAAAATCTTCTTACAAGATATTTAAAAGGCTGTACAGACGTAGTTGAAATTTGAAAATTTGTAGCACGAGGAATAAATGTATCAGGATAGTAGAAGTTTTGTAAGGTTGTGCATTATAGATAAAATGCAATCGAAAGGGATGTTATAGTTGCATTCCGTGCAATGTGATGAACGTAGATGAAATTACGTTTTACTGAATCAGGAGGCATAGTGTAAATATTTTCCCAGTTTGTTCACAGGTAGTGTGAAAATATTATATTGCATCGAGGCAAGTGTCTGTACAGTATGTTAGAAAAGTAGAGCAATTATGTGTGTAATTTTTGAAAGGGAAGTGTTGAATGAAAATAATGCCAAGCACTTTTAGAATCCACTATTCTTACGTAACTGATAGTCTGGCAATGAATTATATTATCGGGATTATCACCAGTTAGTGGATCAGAGCAATGCTAAACTTTACCATTCGGCACGAATGCTCAGTTTTGCAACGACTTTATACTTTAACCTAGGAAAGGGGTGGTGATTGTAAAGAAAAATCATGTAGATTTATTAGAAATTGTGATAGAAGGAACATTAAACTAATTTCATGTAAGAAATTATAATTTGTGCTGAACACAAATCGTTGTACATTTGCACATAAGCTTCATAATTAATACTTAATAGTTAACATTTTTTTACCATTACAATTTTAGATTTGGAACTACTGTTCCAGAAAATGAAACGCAACTGTATCAACTAGGGTAATGTCTAAAGCTAACGTCGTTTCATATTTTTTTGTGAAAGTTCTGATGAATTTCACAAGGGTTTGAGATTATGTAAATCATTTTCATGTTCATTGAGGTGCACATTTATGCACGAGATTTATTCGAGGGAGGAATAAGGGCTCAAATGGAGTGCCGATTTCTCCAAATGTATTTCTTTTTCAGGACATATTTATTGTCAGTTTAATTTTGTGTGTGTTAAATTTGGTAGTGTCAAGTGGGACACTAGGTCAGATTGTTTTCGATAGGGACATTTCTTGTATCGTTCCTTCGTGAATAAACGGCTGACATTTTTTAGTGACTCAGTCAATTTTATTTTAACTGATCGCTTACTCATTCTATAGACTTCGTAAATGGCACGGCTGGATAGCTACAGGCGCCCACTATAGTTAGACCTTGAACACCCCTCGTGATTGGAGTTTCTTGAATTCACTATTAAATGTAAATTATAGTAGAAGTATGTAGCTGTTCAGGCGGTACTATTTAAAGTATGCACTATGTAATCCTAGAATTCCCAATTCTTACTTAGCCGGCCACGGTGAGATATGTTGAGCTGGGCATTTGTGAGTCTGCAATCCTTTTCATCTCTGGGGATATAGGTGTTGATTGGAGAATTCGGGTGCATATAGATGTATATTTTTATAGCGCCCAACGTGGGGTTCGAGAGGCGTAGAGAGACGTAGAGGGGCCATATTTTTAATTGAAATAATAAAGAAATGCTGATCCCAAATTTGATGATGGTTGAGTTGAATGAGACTTCAACAAATTTGCGGAGTACATTGTAGTTATGAGGCATGTTTGTAGAACCGGCTAACGACAGTTTGTCACGTAAAATTAAATTAAAGTGTAAAATCAACATTTATTTAAAATAAGTTAGGAAGGCTTATAGAATGAGGTAATGACGGTTGAGTAAAATTCGGCAAGTTTACACATGTACTTTAGGACATGCGTTTAAGTAGATTTAAGGAGTATTAGATTATCAATGCATTCTATACTCGCATAAAATACATATGTTGGTCAATCCTGGATATTCACTTGTACATTAATGTAGTGGATGTTTCCCTTCTCTCAAGAAAGAAGAATTTGTCGTCGAACGATATGTCGTTCATTAAGAGCATGTTGGAAGACATGAAGAAGAGTCAAAATGTGTTGACTCAAGACATGGAAGCCCTTTATACTCTAACACTCAATAATACTAAACAAATGAAGGCAGAAATACACAAGTCTGCAGCCACGGTTAAATCTGAACTTAAAGCAGAATTATCTGTAGCCCAGACACTCACAAAGGCTAGTATTACATTCGCTCAAGACGAAGCTAGATGAGCATTAGAGAAGGTGCGTGCGGTTGAAAAGCTAGAAAGGGAGAAGGCACAAGACGAAGCTAGATTAGCATTAGAGAAGGCACGTGCGGAAGAAAAGCTAGAAAGAGAAAAGGCACAGAAGGAGATTAAGCTATCATTAGAAAAAGCTAGGGAGGAAGACAGATTAACTCGGGCGGAAGCCCAGGAAAAAGCTAGGATACTTTTAGATAAAGCTAGAGAGGAGGACAAAATGGATCAGGAGGAGACTAACAGGATTAAGGCTGAGATAAGGTTAGCCCAAGAAAAAGCTAGACAAGAAGATAGATTAAATCAGGAACAGGCTAGACAGGAGGATAGGAAGATTCAAGCCGAAATCAGGAAAAGCCAGGAAGAGATCAGAAACCAACAGGAATTAGCCAGGAAAATCCTAGAGAAAGCAGGAAGTTCCCAGGAGGAAGTAAAATGTCCCAGGAGGAGTTAAAAGCGTCCTTTGATAAAGTCAAAGAGGACATGGATTTTACAAAAACGCAGATAGCTATACAGGGAACAGACGTGATTGGGAAGGTGTTAGAGGCAAAAATGGCTAGTAGAACAGCATTTTAGAACTGGAGGAGAAGTTACAAGCTAGCATTAATGGGGTAAAGGCAGAGAACACTCAACACCATGAACACATTTCAGGGTCCCAGGACAAGCTGAAGGAGCAGCTTGACAGTCTCAATTGTACTGTTATTGAACTGCAATGTTAACTGTCTGATCAAAAGAAATTGATTGAGGACGGCATTAATGTTGATATAAACCTTGCTATTGTAAACGCTGTCACGGATTTGAAGAAGGAGGTCCTGACAGAAACTAAACGTTCAATAAATGAGATCCATAATGGATTTTCTAGGGATTTAAAAGCAATAGAGTTAAGCACTAATTTAAGTGTTAGTCAAATCCGTGAAGATTTTACTAAGCGGATTGACGAAATACAAACATCAAACGTTTCCACTCTCACAAACATTGTTAAAATGCAGATCTAGTAAAACCAAGCGAACTTGATAATATTAAGAAAACCGTAGATGATATTAACACAGAACTTGCTAAGGTTAGGTCTAGGCAGGAAAATGAGGCTGATGAGCCAAGTCAGCAATTAAAGACGCTGAAAATAGGAGATTCTACTTTTACTACCACGCTAAGAACAGAAGTCAGAGAGGACTTGAGAAAGGACTTAGCCCAATTCTTTCAAGAACGGGATGAGAAGCTGAAAGAAGAATTAAAGAAACTTGAAGCTAGGACGGAGCAGTATGAAGAGGATAAGAACAGCGTCACTAGTCAGCAACGTTCTAGGCCCAATTTTATCTTTGAAGAGGAACAATTTCACCAGGATAAGGAGGATTTCGGAGGACCCTTTGAACCATTTCAAACCAGGTCTAATCCTAATATCATTATTATTAGAGGAAATGATGAGAAGCCAAACAAGTTTAGTGGTGTAGGCAACATCAGAGCCGTAGAATTTTTGAGGGATATGCGGTCTTACTTGGAGGACAATAGGATACCCAGCGAACGCCACTTTAGGGTGGTAGAAAAGTATCTGGATTCGGAAGCACTAAGTTGGCATCGCGCTTTCCGATACACATATCACACTTTCGAAGAATTCGCCGTAGCACTTCAAAAACGGTTCTGGAGTAAAGAACTCCAACAAGATATTCGTGCGGAAATATATTCAAAGAAGTATGCATATTCAGTCCCAACAAAGTACGCAAGGTTTTTCACGAGTCAGTTAGCCCGCTTGCAACATCTGCAACCCCCGTTAGCAGAGGGAGATTTGGTGCATGTGATATCATGTCAGTTTCCGACAGAGGTCAGGAGACATCTGATAGCAGCAGACGTCTGCACGCTAGAAGGAATGGCGGAAATCTTACGAAGATTGGACCACACCTCAAATGTGTCCAACAATGCCAGCGGTAATCAGAATTCCAGAGGCAGAAATCAGGAACATCGGGAAGTGCACACCGTTCATGTTGGCCAGACACAACAAACGGAAGTGAGTAAGAATGGCGGAGGTCCGACAAGAAATAACATTTATAGACAGAACAGATTTCAACCAGAGTACCGGAGACCATACCAAAACCTACGCTGGAATTTTGCTCAGAGGAGGAGCAGCTATCACCAAAGAAATAATAACTACCATAGAGATGAGTATTATAACAGAAACAATCGCAACAACAACTACGGATACAGAAGGTATCAAAACTGGAGGTCTAATAACAACAATTATCCTAGGCAACAACAACAACAGAATTAGGGATGGAAAAATGACGCAAACGTAAGGAGGTATTACGATGACTGGGAGAGAGAGAGTCAAGAATACCGGAAGAGCCTCAGAGAGAGGGATGAGAGAAACGCCAGAGACCAAAATCACAACAAAACGGGAATCAAGAACCAAAGCCCGGAACAAGCAGAGAACGGAGCAATGAAGACCCAGGCGGCGTAGAAAAAAAAACGCCAAATTCCAAACAGAAGTGAAGAACTTAGGAGAAATCACCACGCCTAGACATAAAATCATCATTAATGAACTATACCAGGCAACAAACGAAGATCTACTGTACGAGAGAGAAGAGACGAAGACCGGAAGAGGAGCGAGGCTACCGATAATCGAGATTGTGTCAGAAGGCGAATGTCTGAGAATGCTTCTGGACACAGGTGCAACAGCGTCCATTTTTTCAAAAAACTGCTTCAATAAACTGAAAAATGGAAGTTCACTGATAGCCATGCCCGTTTCGACAATCAAAGTAAGAGGCGTCTTCAACGATAAAACCATGAAATGCAAAGTCCAGGCATTAATGGAATTTACGATAAATGATCAAAAGTATGAACAGATAATTATAGTCCTAAATCAAATTAGTTTTGACGCAATCCTAGGCATTGATTTTATAACTAAAACCGGAGCAATTATAGATCTACGTAACAGTGTTGTAAAATTCAACGAACATCTTGGTCTAATGGAAAACTCGACGAGGGAGGAGAAAGAGTGTATTCTTATTGACGAGGAGACAGAAGAAAACCTAGTGAAAATCGTTATGGAAATCGAAACTGAGAAACCATCTCAACATGGCCAGAATATTGACAATGTCGAAGCCTATAGAGAGAAATTGGAAGAGTTGGTTCTAAACTTTGCGGACGTATTTGACGATAAACCTGGAATTATCCGAGGATATAAGTATCAAATTCGACTTTTTGATAACACACCTTTCGAGAAGAAATTATATCCGATACCGGAAAAGTATCAAGCAGAAGTACAAGAGCTGATTAAATGTATGGAACGAGATGGGATAATAAGAAAGCAAGCCACTCCTTATTTAAACCCTCTCACCGTAGTAAAGAAGGCAGATGGAAGCCTGAGATTGTTTAGATGCCAGAAGCATCAACCTCTTATTACTGAAAGAATATGATAGGCCACCCAAGATAAGAAAACTACTGCGTAAGTTTAAAAATAAGACATGCTTCTCCGTCATTGATTTAACTGCACCGTTTCACCAGATTGAACTTACGGAAGATAGTAAATGCTATACAGGGTTTATGTTCAACCAAACCTGTTACGTCTACCAACGAGTACCTTACGGGTTGGTAAATTGAAGTCCGGCACTTATCCGAGCATTGGACGATAAGCTACACGAAGACGTTAAGCAATTTTCTCTTTGCTATGTTGACGACATCATCATTGCTTCAGAGTCGCCAGAATAACACTTTCTGCACTTGAAGACACTGTTTGAGAATCAAAGTCAAATACAACAAGTGTCATTTTTTCCAATAAAAGATAAATTTCCTCGGACACACTATTGACAGATTCTGTTACCATCCTAATGAGGATAAAATTGAGGCAATATCGAAGTTCCCAAAGCCAAAAATGATTAAGGACATTCGAGCTTTTGCGGGGCTTTGCCAATTCTTCAGCAGTCACTGCCCTTGACATTCAGAGATAATGGCTCCACTCCATGATCTACTGAAAAAGAACAACAGATGGAAATGGGACGCAGCAGCGGAAAACTCTTTTATCCAAGCTAAAGAATGGCTCTAGAACAATATTAAACTAGAATACCCGGATTTCGAAAGGTCATTTGTAGTTGAAACCGACGCATCAAGGATAGGTATTCGCGCAGTCTTGTATCAGAAGGATCAAGACGGCAATAATCACTACATATCTTTTAGCAGTAGAAAACTACGCACCCATGAACTCAACTATTTTACTACAGAGTTAGAAGCCCTTGCCGTCAGAAATGCTCTCCATCAATGGAAGAAGATATTGCTGGGACATAAAATAAGAAGAAGAACTGACCACAAAGCATTATAGTTTATACTGAAATCAGACCTATCGAGCGACCGCATGACAAGGTGGACCATGTTCTTACAACAGTTTGATGCAACCATAGTTCATGTTCCCGGGAATGATAATCTACTGGCAGATATTCTTTCACGCAACCCTACTAATGAAATAAATATTCGAATAAACGTGATCCAGACAGACGCTGAAGATCAAGACACGATAGATAAGCTGAGAAGAATTACCTTATTTAAAAAAAAGATGCATCATTAAGAAATATATATAGATTCCTTACTGGCAGGATGACGATGCGACACGCATTGTACGTCGAGACACGAAGGAAGGCCACTCACTACATGATGGCAGGAGAAATCGTGTGCAAGTACGTTGACCCTGAACACACCAAAGTCAGAGTAGCAATTCCATCAGAACTGGTTGTGCCACTAATCAGGTTAGTGCACAAAAGCATAGGTCACGGCGGTGTGGATAAAATCTACTACACCACACGTGATAAGTTTTATTGGATAAATATGCGTGAATCAATTACCATTGTAGTCAGGTCGTGTGAACTCTGTCAAATGAACAAGTACACCTCTGAACTACTGAAGGAACCACCGAGAGCTATAATTCCAACACGACCGTTGGAACTGTTCAGTCAGGACATTTTTGGACCTGCACCTAGAGGTGATCGAGGCAATCAGTACGTGCTAGTCACTATGGACGTGTTTTCGAAGATTGTGATGCTAAATCCAATGCAGAAGGCCACAACGAAAACAGTTTTGTATCATCTAGAGCGGAACATCATTCCGAAGCTGGGGAAGCCAGAGAGACTTTTGACTGACCATGGAACTCAGTTCACTTCCGCAGATTTTCAAGGAGCTATGGATAGACTGGATATAACCCATATATTTTCATCTATCCGTAGTCCCGAGACAAATCCAATTAAGAGAATTATGCTAGAATTTAGTAAGTACATTCGTCTGTATGGTGCTGATAACCATGCAAATTGGGTGAATATAGTACCCATAGTGGAATTTTGCCTCAACAATACACGGCACGAGAGTACCAACGACATTCCAGTCACTCTTCACTTCGAAGAAAAACCTATTCGTCCATGGAACGGAATTTTTAACATTCCGGAAGACAACGGACCATCGATGGACCAGAGAATAGAGTCAGCGCGGGAACAGCTCAACAAAGTAGCCAACAAGAGGTTGAAGCGGCAAGAAGGAAAGAGATTCAGCGGACCGCTACGAGAAGGAAACTTAGTATTAGTAAGGATTCCAGTCAAGGCCGATGTATTTAAGAAAGTATACATCAAATTTTCTAGTCTGTTCCGGGGTCCATTCAAGGTAGCCAGAGTCTACGGAAACAATTGTTATCAAATAGCGAGGATTGAGGATGACAGATCCATTGGGAAGTTGAATCACTCAAAATTGAAGCGATTTTATCCAAAAATCCGCTAAGTAAATAAATTCAGTCTTTAGTTATAAGGCAACAGTGTTATTAAAGAAAGTACAGGCTATACTTGACTTTAAATGGCAAAGGGGAATTGCGCCCGAACCTATTTATAGCCAAAACCATGACTCAGTCGAGATGAGAACTAAGACCCGCAAAATTTGAGAAATGACGGAATAAAATGATTCAGAATGAATAAAATCGAAGATCTGAAGATTTTATACTCAGAATGAGTATTTTATTATGTCAAGCAAGTACTAGTAACATTTATAAAAGGCCGGAAGAAAGGATGGATATTTAGAAATTATTTAAACAATAAACAGGTGAATTATAGGAATGGACAGGCCAACATCGCTTGAAGCGCGGATCGCACGTCTAGATACGGTAGTGTGTCGTCACAAAGAAGGAGAGGTAACAGCATATGACAACAGCGTGGGGAGGTCAGCAGCCGCGTCACAGAAGGAGAAGAGTGGGGGAGACTTGAAGAGAGGTTCTGAGACATGCAGGGAATCGCTCTTATTCACTCTATAAATTGACCAGGTCGAGGCAAGACCTAGTCTGGGAACAAAACTTCGTATAACAGTGCAACGTATATCAAGTGAAGCGCGAGGCTTCAGAAGGCAGTGAAATCGGCGTGAAAGCAGATCTCTTTAGCGTGCAAGCTAACATTGCTAGGCGGACTTGCAGCTGTGCACTACACACACAGCGTGCAAGCAGTTCATTGATACGACTCAGTTTACTACAGGAGGACGGAAGTATATCTTGCAGCCACAGTTTAAGACTGATATTTCTACACTACAATAATCTTACTGCAGCCTATTCTTTATACTTCAAGGCAGTATTCGACGGTGGTATTACATTACAAATACCTGTATTAAAAATGCAAGTTACAGTCAGGCAAAGGGGAGATATCATTGGTTCACTCTTTAACCAAATACTGATGTACTGCTAATTGCATTAATGTAGTGAAACAGAAACGCAGTATCTACAATGAAGTCCAGGATACTTCGACATAGATGGAGATCGCGGTTATCCATCCACGCGAGACTCTGAAACTATGAATGGAACTACTATACGATAAGAGAATTCACTCACATCTTGAAATTCTCTTGCAAACTACAATGGAACGAGATTCGGGGCAAACCAAATGCGCTGGTCAAGCAGCATTGAGAAGAAACATCAAAATTCATCACGATAAGCCGAAGGATGGCCAACGAACCAGGAAGGGACCAGGAGAGTGAGGCGAGGTCACCACGCTGTCCATTGACCCAGTTTCGCTGGCTACGTCACGGTCCAACCACAGGAGGGGGCCACAGCTGATTTTGAAGGTCTTGAGAAGAACTTTGCTTGCTTATAGCAAGTACTCCAAGAATCTCGCCGTTCAACATAAGGTAGCTGAAGCTGTCAGATTACATAATCCATGTTTGTAGTAGTAGTTTCTTTTCTGTGTTTCATCCTGTGATTGACCAACATTTTATTATTATTATTATAAGTATTATTATCAATTTTTTTAGATTAGTAAAATCCGTTAAATTCATTTTTATTGCCACTTTTTCATACAGATTTAAGTCACTTTGACGGTATTTGAGCGAATAATCCTTTTTTCTCATTGCAGATAGTAGATCATAAATTCATTAAATAAGCTTTATATATGCGCATCGTTATCTCTATCTGTATTTTATAGTGAGTTGGAACACGCATTGATAAATCTAGATATAGCACTGTAGGATAAGAAAGTCGGTATTTTCAAGGAAAATACGGGGATAATCGAAACTTACGATGTTGATTCAAGTTTCAATCCCAATTACAAACTTACAGCGTGCAATTAATGCCTAATTACACTGCAATTAATTGTTAATAAATGATAGAATTTAAATAAATAAATAAATAAATAAATTTACAATAAATGTCATTTGTAGTAGACAAGGCAGATAGATTTGAAACTATACTGTTAATAAAACAATGGATTAAACTATATTTCCAATTTAGACATGTCAAGAGAACATTCACATTGGTGAATGAAGGAGAAAGGAAATGACAGGCGACATTTTATAAGTCGACCGGTGTCTGTAAAATAAACCAATATAGAATTAACGGAATTATATTCAGAGTTTTTGAAATACCAGAAGGAGAGGATATGTTCGTATTTTTATTTCTTTGAATTCTTGCAGACTAATCAAATTGCTAGTTACGGTATTGTTGTTTGAGTCTTCAGTCTTTTGACTGGTTTGATGCAGCGCTCCATGCCTCCCTGTCCTGAGCTAATCGTTTCATCTCTACATAACTACCACACCCTACATCTGAGGCAATCTGTTTAACATATTCTTACCTTGGTCTACCCCTACAGTTCTTGTCCTCGACCCTTCCTTCCATAACTAAGCTTGCTATTCCTGGGTGTCTTAGTATGTGTCCTACCAACCTATCTCTTCTCTTCATTAGCAGTCGCCAGAAACATCTCTCCTCTCCCACTCGTCTTAATACCTCTATGTTTGTAACCCTATCTACCCATCTGATCTTCATCATTCTCCTGTAACACCACATTTTAAATGCTTCTATTCTCCTCTTTTCTGCTGCACCAATAGTCCAAGTTTCACTTCCATAGAGCGCCACGCTCCAGACAAAGGCTTTCAAAAATGACTTCCTAATACCTAAATCTATATTCGATGTCAGCAGATTCCTTTTTTGTAGAAAAGCTTTCTTTGCCTGAGCCAACCTACTTTTTATATCCTCTTTGCTTCGTCCATCACTGGTTATTCTACTTCCTAAGTAAAAGAAGTCTTCTACTTCCTTCAGCTTTTCACCTGTCAATTTGATCTCCATAGAGGTTTCTGATTTATTTCGGCTGCATTCCAGTATTTTTGTTTTACATTTATTAATTTTCATCATGAATTCTTTCTGTAAGACGGAGTCCATACCATTCAAAAACTCATTCAAATCCTCAGGCTTGTCGGCCAAGATGACTATGTCATCAGCAAATCTCAGAGTTGAAATTATTTCTCCTTGAATCTTCACTCCCACTTTAAATGTTTCTCTAATTTCCTTCATTGCTTGTTCAATGTAAAGATTGAAAAGTATGGGTGATAAGTTGCAGCCTTGCCTTACACCTTTCTGAATACCAGCTTCTCTCTCATGTCCTTCAACTCGAATGACTGCTGTCTGGTTTCTGTATAGATTGTATATCACCCTCCTATCCCTGTACTTTATTCCAATCGATTTCAAAATGTCAAACAATTTAGTCCAATCAACGTTATCAAAAGCCTTTTCTAAGTCTACAAAAGCCATGAACGTTCTCTTATCTTTTCTTATTCTACCTTCCAAAATCAGCCTAAGACGTAGTACAGCTTCCCTTGTTCCTACATTTCTCCTGAAACCAAACTGGTCTTCACCCAACTCCGTTTCTATCTGGCTTTCAATCCTCTTGTAAATTATCCTAGACAGGATCTCTGAAGAATGAGTAATCAAGCTGATTGTACGGTAATCTTCACATCTGTCAGCTCCCACTTTCTTTGGCATAGGGATGATTACATTCTTCTTGAAATCAGGGGGTACCTCACCTGTCTCATAAATCCTACACACCAAGTGAAATAACCTGATCAGACCTTCATCTCCTATGCAGCGTAGCAACTCAATCGGTATATCACCTATGCCTGGTGCTTTGTTCCTGCTTAAGTCTTCCAAAGCTCTATCAAATTCTGATCTCAATATTAAATCTCATTTCGCATCCTCATCAATTTCCTCCTCCCTTTCCATTATATGATTCTCAATCTCCTTTCCCTTATACAAACTCCCTATGTAAGCTTTCCATCTCTCAACCTTTTCTTCCCTATCTGTTAGAGGCTTTCCATTTGTGTCCTTAATATTACAGCACTTAGTCTTCTTTTCCCCAAAAGTATTCTTAATCCTTCGATAAGCTGTGTCTACTTTACCTAATTTCAGACAATTTTCTGTAACTGCACATTTCTCTTTCAACCATTCTTCTTTCGCTTCCTTGCACTTCTTGTTAACCTCATTTCTCAGACGTCTGTATTCTGCTTTCCCCTTCTCATCTCTTACATTCTTGTGTTTCTGCCTTTCATCCATCAATTCTAGTATATCCTGAGTGATCCACTGTTTTCTACCTATTCATTCTTTCCTACCAATGTTTTCTTCTGCGGATTTTGTTATTTCATTCTTCAAAAGTGCCCATTCGTCTGCAATTGAAGTTTGTTTAAGGTTTTTCATTAGTCCTTCCTTTATACTCTTCTTGAATCTTTCGTTTACATCCTTCTCTTTCAGTCTGTCTATTGCCCACCTTTTTGGCTTTTGACTTTTCTTCAGTTTCTTAAACTTTAATCTGCATTTCATTACGACCAGATTGTGGTCAGAGTTTATGTCAGCACCAGGATATGCTTTACTATCCAAAATCTGGTTTCGAAACCTCTGCTTGACCATAATGAAGTCGATTTGGTAACGCCCTGTATCTCCTGGTCTCATCCATGTGTATATTCTTCTATTGTGGTTATTGAATAAGGTGTTAGCTATGACCAACTCATGCTCGGTGCAGAATTCTACCAACCTGCTTCCTCGATCATTCCTTTCACCTAATCCGAAATCTCCTACTATTTTCCCTTCTCTCCCTTTTCCTACCACAGCATTCCAATCTCCCATTACTATAACATTTTCATCACCCTTGATATACCTCAGAATTTCGTCTATTTCTTCGTAGACCTTTTCAACATCCTCATCATCAGCTTGACTGGTAGGCATATAAACTTGTACCACTGTGGTGCAGGTAGGTTTAGTATTGATTTTTGCTACAATAATCCGTTCACTATATTGTTCATAATATTCCACCCGCTGTCCAAGTTTCCTACTCAATATGAGGCCAACCCCTGCTTGGCCATTGTTTAATTTAGTGCTAATGACCCTATAGTCTCCTGACCAAAAGTCCTGTTCTTCCTGCCAGCGCATTTCACTAATCCCAACCAAATCCAATCTCAACCTATCCATTTCCCTTTCTAAGTTTTCTAACCTTCCACTTCCTAGCAGACTTCTAACATTCCACGCTCCGATCCGTAGAATGTCAGATTTCCTCTTTGTCACTTCTGTGATGTTAACGGTATTATTACAACGAAGTTTATACGTGGATTAAGATAAATAAAATCTTCTTACAAGATATTTAAAAGGCTGTACAGACGTAGTTGAAATTTGAAATTTTGTAGCACGAGGAATAAATGTATCAAGATAGTAGAAGTTTTGTAAGAGTTGTGCATTATAGATAAAATGCAATCGAAAGGGATGTTATAGTTGCATTCCGTGCAAGGTGATGAACGTAGATGAAATTACGTTTTACTGAATCAGGAGGCATTGTGTAAATGTTTTCCCAGTTTGTTCACAGGTAGTGTGAAAATATTATATTGCATCAAGGCAAGTGTCTGTACAGTATGTTAGAAAAGTAGAGCAATTATGTGTGTAATTTTTGAAAGGGAAGTGTTGAATGAAAATAATGACAAGCACTTTTAGAATCCACTATTCTTACGTAACTGGTAGTCTTGCAATGAATTATATTATCGGGATTATCACCAGTTAGGAGATCAGAGCAATGCTAAACTTTACCATTCGGCACGAATGCTCAGTTTTGCAACGACTTTATACTTTAACCTAGGAAGGCGTGGTGATTGTAAAGAAAAATCATGTAGATTTATTAGAAATTGTGATAGAAGGAACATTAAACTAATTTCATGTAAGAAATTATAATTTGTGCTGATCACAAATCGTTGTACATTTGCACATAAGCTTCATAATTAATACTTAATAGTTAACATTTTTTACCATTACAATTTTAGATTTGGAACTACTGTTCCAGAAAATGAAACGCAACTGTATCAACTAGGGTAATGTCTAAAGCTAACGTCGTTATATAATTTTTGTTGTTAAAGTTCTGATGAATTTCACAAGGGTTCGAGATTATGTAAATCATTTTCATGTTCATTGAGGTGCACATTTATGCACGAGATTTATTCGAGGGAGGAATAAGGGCTCAAATGGAGTGCCGAAATCTCCAAATGTATTTCTTTTTCAGGACATAGTTATCGTCAGTTTAATTTTTTGTGTGTTAAATTTGGTAGTGTCAAGTGGGACACTAGCTCAGATTGTTTTCGATAGGGACATTTCTTGTATCATTCCTTAGTGAATAAACGGCTGGCACTTTTTAGTGACTCAGTCAGTTTTATTTTAACTGATCGCTTACTCATTCTATAGACTTCGTAAATGGCACGGCTGGATAGCTACAGGCGCCCACTATAGTTAGTTCTTGAACACCCCTCGTGATTGGAGTTTCTCGAATTCACTATTAAATGTAAATAATAGTAGAAGTATGTAGTTGTTCAGGCGGTTCTATTTAATGTACGCACTATTTAATCCTAGAATTCCCAATTCTTACTTAGCAGGCCACGGTGAGATATGTTTAGCTGGGTATTTGTGAGTCTGCAATCCTTTTCATCTCTGCGGATATTGGTGTTGTTTGGAGAATTCGGGTGCAGCATCTTTCTGGTAGGCTTCAGCTTCATCGTCATCCTTAACTAACCAACCTTTCCGGATTTCTTCATCCAGCCTAAAGAGACGATTCGTCATGTCCTCTAGCATTTTGAACAACGCTTCCACTTCAATTTTATCTGTGATATCATCACGTAGCTTTTCTTTAATCTGACCGATAGCCCGTGTAAACAACCGTCTTATTTGTGTTCTTTCTTTCTTCATCTTTTCCCATCCTGTTGCGGTCGCCATTATGTTAATGTTCTTTTCGTACTGCAGTAGGAAAATGAAGACTTTAATTATAACTCGAACTCAACGGTCATTTATTTATATCAGTACTTGCTCACTACTCTTAGTAACTTTAAATCTTGCACAGTGATAATCAGTAAGTACAATGAGATCTATATACCAAAGAGAAATATAAGACCTTTGATTCCCGAGAGCGCCGCCGCACGGCTCGCGTCGCTGCAAATGGCTGCAACAGCACAACAGCAATGCACATGTAGGTAGCTACCACCAGAGGGGTTTGGGCTCCCAAGAAAATAAAAATGACTATACACGATTCCCTGGAGACACCCGATGAAATGTGTAATATACGAGGTGATTCCACCAGAGCGAACGTCTGCTTTTATAGCATTAAATATGCGCAGAGGCCTATACACTATACACACACATAGTCATTAAGGGGCGAAGTCGACAGTTTAGTATATAAGGAGGAAAGTGTACAAGGACTTCGGTCTGGCGGTCCTGGAGGCTTCCGGTGCCAGCAGGATTTGCACGCACGGAACCCTCGAATGGGAGATATTCCTCGTTTGAAATTTAGCAAATAAGATATAGTTGCATATTTAGGGAGCAACTTAGATGATAAGCAAATTTAGTAAGTCAGTTGCTGTTCCAAAGCAGTAACTGACAAGGAATATTGCGGCAATAGAATAAGGAACTATCTCGGCAATTTTTTTTCTAGATATAGATTAGTATGTAGTTAGCTGTAAGATACACTTACACGGCACAATTAAGGCGAAGGCCACGTCCCGCAGAGGACAGTGCCATTATATGCCAGCGTCCTAAATGCAAAGGCGACGGATGGCAATTCGGCACCAGTAAGACCATTAAAGATGGCAGAGGTAAGCCCGGTAATACATAGTGCGTTTGGCACCGTATAGCCATTAAAGTTGGCAGGGTAAGCCCAACAAAGCAATATTAGCGATGGCAAAGCGTCGATTCAATTATTCCGCGAGGTAATATTCCGCGATGAACCTAAACGAATGAAATTCCTGGCACTAAGACCAGATGAGTAATAATATAGCCTATTTCAAATAGCGTGGTAGCGACCCCTAGAGTTTTAAATGTTCGGTAATCAACCGTCGAGATAAAGGCTCAATGAAACGATGCGCGCTATGTATGCGACAATACGGTACAGCAACCGAAGCTGACCGACCACAGCGTTGCGCGATATATATATATAAGGAATATATTTGGCGGCCAAGGGCATATCTAATAATGTATTTATATTTCAGAGATGAGTTCCAACGTAGCTAAGGCAGAAATTAGCAATGATCATAATAAAAGGTAATGTGGACCACCGACGTCGCAAACACACACATTCACACACTGTATACACTGATGGTACACACACAAATACACAAGGAGTATAGACATAAGTAGTACGGTAGAGCACAGGTTACCTAGGTTAAGATAGGCTAAGGTGGTGCCAGAATAAATATTTGCGAATGACCGCAACCAGGGCTGACCAGCCACTAATCAGTGGAGTGTTTATGACCGACTAACGAATGTTAATGGACAAGTGCATGAACAGAATATGTACCAATATTGATGTACTCTTTTTCAGACAACGCATCTGTACGATATATGTCAATGGCGAGATATTAATGATGATAACTTCTATTACAGACAAACGGAAAGCAATTACATAGATAAATGTGTACACAAGCTCTATTTCTTTGCAGATGACGAGGATTATACACATACCTATTGTAAATATATTTCCAACACAGAAATACCATATCCTTCTTGTACAGTTAAATACACTGCTCGTCGATCTGAGTCACACCAATAAGGTGATGGCGCCAGCGGCCATTAGCATTCAGCATCCTTGGGACGCTGAAAGCTATGGACGCAAACACATAACGCTCAAATGAGGAGCGACATACGGTGACCAGCGACGGCACGGATCTGTAAGTGCAGTGCCTCATCATCATGGTGGAATTCCCAACCCACGGCGGGAAAACCACTAGGGTATAGAACAGGTAAAAAAAGTGGACGAGTGGATTACCCACTGAACCACGATCAACACCGGCTGGGTACCAGGAAAACAAATAAGGTGTTAGAGTATAGATATTAGCGCGCATAAGCGAAAAGTATGGCGAGATAGCCAGTTAAGGAGCTCCATCAAAATTGTAAATTAACTTGTAACAGAGATATCGGAATCATGTATATGAGTATAGCTATTATGATCATCGATATTATCAGTATTATCATTATTACTACCAGACTAATAGTATTCTGCCAAAATAAGCATGTTACTACTTCACCATTGTTATTATCACTGTTGTACACACAGACACCTTCAATACACTTGTTTTTTCTTTCCTTTCCTTCTCTTAACGATAACTTGTAAAGGTGTCCTATTTCACCCCACATAATAAACGCATTTTAAAACATACCCTTAAATTTACACCCCAGGGCACCTGTTTTTCTTTTATCTTCACTCTTTCATGCATTTATACTTTTACACTTTACTTTTATATAATGCACGTAGAGAGCAATTTTTTCATCGCAAATCAAAGACAGATGTTTTTTTCTTTCTACGTTGATAACGGAAGGAGGATATGATTTTATGTACCAGATATGTCACTTATATATTTTTGTTTCCATTTATAATAAGTATCACTTGCAATATGTAATGTTCAATGACGGCTATGCATATGTGCTCAAACAATGTTCCAACCCTTACAACCCACCCTTTCTGAGCGCACACTACCCCTACACACTTCCAAGGAACTACACGACACACCGAGAGAACACAGCATCTACTCCGAACAATTCATCCACGTACCAAGAAGAACAGGAGGTCAAAGAAGAGGAGGAAGACCAGGAAGAAGAAGAAACACCTACCCTTATCTCTCATTCCAGTTCGTGAGGACCCGAACTAAAATAGGGCAACCTCATGTTAGGGCCCAAGGGAGCCTACACCCTTAGGACCTCATACCCCATAGAAGAGATATAGCCATACGCCCCTGAACCTGCAGGCGGATACTCAATTATTCATTCAACCATAAATCCAATTAACACGACTACGCTTCTACACCAATATCTTACACCCTCTTCTACCCCAAACCACCCTCAGACCGGAAACAACCGGCACACTCTTCAGTTACACATAGCCGGTGGAGTTGGAACCTCAGCTCTTGCCTAAGGCTTGCGTCATTTACACACAGCTACATTGAAACTAACTGGGACATCAACACGAATGAAGAAACACCGACTCAGCGCTTTCAAAAGGACAAAAGGGACATCCTCACCGGGCCAAATGTCTGTTGTTTGCCGAAGGCCTTGCCCATCTACACCGTGACATCCTGCCAGGGGTAAGTGTGACTCAGAATCCTAAAGTTGTAATCTACATTTCTTCCCAATTTGACACCTGACTACTTGTTGTATTTCTAACATTGCCTACACAGTTCCTAATCCGAGGAACACACACTTAACATTACTGGTATCAATAAACCAGTAACGACAGTTACTACAGACTCATTGGAAACAGTTATTCACACCCCTTTGTTTTACCTCCGACTTCCCCACCTGACATCCTGAATTGCCAGTGTCCATCATTAGTTATAGAATTGCTGTTCATGCCATTTTCATTGTAGGTAACCTTGAAGTGCTCAGACTGCCGAGTGTAACGTGCGCGCCCAGCGATTAGTGAATAGCTCACATACAGTGTTTATCCTGTGAGTTAACAGCCCTTTCTCGATCGTGCACCCCTTAGATAACGCTCCCCATTTTAATAGAGCTCACCACATTCCCCCAACACTCTTTCACATACTCTTACTCGTAGTTTCCGCATCTTCGTGGAAACTCACACCAGTTCAACCACACCCTCTAAATTCCCACATTTACACCCTTGTTTGACCTACCCCCATTTCACGTCAGAACACTATGATAGTCTCGAAGAAAAGTTTTTCCACACTGTTTGCACACATAGCATGTATTAGTTTCTTCCATCATGGATGTTGATTTTTGCCAACAGCTGCTTACTGCGTATCATGAGGCTAGAGGCTGGTCAGTGAGACGGTCTTTCACGATGTGAGCACTGCAAAAGGTAGTAGTCAACTGATGGTATTCTTGCTAAGGGTTCTCTAATATACCCTATTCAAGGCCAACAGCTACTTACCACGTAGTTCAAGGCTGTACAATGGCCGGTGAGACAGTCTTTCACGATTTGAACACTGTCAAAGGCAGTAGTCAACTGAAAATATTCTTATACCCTACTCAAGGTTATCAGGTACTTACTGCATATGACACGGCTGTACACACGTGAGTTAGGCGGTCTTTCTTGCTAAGGGTCCCCTATATACCCTAAACAAGGCTATACATGCTAGTTATGAACACTTAGTGGTTAATTGTATATTCAATTTATATACACAGCTTATACAAGCACGTTTTTTCACGCGGTAAAACTTTATCAAATGGCCACATGCGACACGCGAAGTATGTTTCCGCTATTTAGCGGTGACTTTGAGAACTACCTGAACGACAAGCATGGTACCTAGCTCTCCATATCAACACTCACTGAACGACCAGCATGCTATCTAGCAGTCGATATCAACACTCACTCAAGTTCCAGCATGCTACTTATCGGTCAATATGACAACTCACTCAACTACTAGTATGCATTCCAATAATGAACATTCTGTTCATACCACTAACAATACACAATGCGGGTTTGCTTTATCGTTTAATACAAATATATCTTGTTTAAATAATGTAACAAAAAATTTAATGACGACTTTGTATGGAGTGTTGCATTACCTAAAATGTAATACTATGCAAGTGTTTAACATTTTACAATCGGCTTATGTTGAAGGATTCTGTTGGTGGCTTATTTTGATAGCTTAGGTTAATGTCTTATGTTGGTGGCTTATGTTGGCAGCTTATGGTGGTGGCTTATTTTTGGTGGTTTATGTTAATGCCCTATTTGTAATGGACATTTATTTATGTCAAACAAACGTTTTTGTAAAATTCCTAATTTTGGACATATAGCCCATTTTCAAAATTTTCTTTTTGTTGTCCTAGAGACCTGAGACCTGGTTTACAGGCAGAGGGGGTAAGGACCATTCATTTACGTCAAACAAACTTTTTTGTTGTTTTAAAATTCCTAATTTTGGAAATATAGCTTACTTTCCCAATATGTTTTGGAAAAAATTGAAAATACACATTTTTTGGACTGAGGGTGGAATGTAGTAGGTGTAAGAGATAAGATATGACTTTTTAGGATTTTTAGTTTAAACATATAGCCTACTTTCCCAATTCAACTTTTTAGGAAAAATTTATAATTATATTGTTTTTGACTAGGCGTGGGATATAGGTAAGAGTAAGAGTTCAGAGTCAACCTTAGGTACTTTGGATTTTTGGAATTTTAGTGTGCTGTTGTTGCTTACAAACACAGCGGTAAGCATTACGCTACTATAAAAAAGGGCTGAGATAATTTCTAAGACCAAAAGAAAAATCCTTTAATTACATTGACAAAAATAACTTGTCAAAAAATCCATTACAAAAGGGTATTAACATAATCCACCAAAAATAAGCCACCAACCTAAGACATTAACCTAAGCCATCAACATAAGCCACCAACAGAATCCTTCAACATAAGACGATTGTAAAATGTTAAACACTTGCTTAGTGTTACATTTTAGGTAATATAACATTTCCATACAAGTGCGCCATTTAATTTTTTGTTACATATTTAAACGAGATATATTTGTATTAAACGATAAAGGAAACCCGCTGTGTGTAATGTTAGTGGTATGAACAAATGTGTCCATTATTGGAATGCATACTAGTAGTTGAGTTGTCATATTGACCGATAGGTAGCATGCTGGTATTTGAGTGAGTGTTGATATCGACCGCTAGATAGAATGCTGGGCGTTCAGTGAGTGTTGATATGGAGCGCTAGGTACCATGCTGGTCGTTAAGGTAGTTCTCATAGTCACCGCTAGATAGTAGAAACATACTTCGCGAGTCGCATGTGGCTATTTGATAAAGTTTTACCATGTGAAAAAAGTGCTTGTATAAGCTGTGTATATAAATTGAATATACAATTAACCACTAAGTGTTCAGAACTAGCATGTATAGCCTTGTTTAGGGCATATAGGAGACCCTTAGCAAGAAAGACCGCCTAACTCACGAGTGTAAAGCCTTGTCATATGCAGTAAGTACCTGATAACCTTGAGTAGGGTATAAGGATATTTTCTGTTGACTACTGCCTTTGACAGTGATCACATCGTGAAAGACTGTCTCACCGACCATTGTATAGCCTTGTACTACGTGGTAAGTAGCTGTTGGCCTTGAATAGGGTATATTAGAGTAACCTTAGCAACAGTACCATCAGTTGACTACTACCTTTTGCAGAGGTCACATCGTGAAAGACCGTCTCACCGACCAGCCTCTAGCCTCATGATATGCAGTAAACAAAAATCAACATCCATGATGGAAGAATCTATTCCATGCTATGTGTGCAAACAGTGTGGAAAATCTTTTCTTCGAGACTATCATAGGAAGCGTCATGAAGTATCGTGTGGTGAATTTCATGAGTGCAAAACATGTGGAAGTAAATTCAACAATGTCTACAACGGACGTCGTCATGAAGAATGTTGTAATGTTGTGTCAGCAGCTAAAAGACAAAAAACTGAGCCTAAAAAACATTACCTGCTCTCAATAGTTCCTGACAAAATTTGACTTACTGAATCTGAATCGTCTATTCAAGGTCGTCTTAAATCCTACTGTATACGTTGTGATACGTGTAAGGATTTAAATTCATACCTTAAAGATTCCAAAGAGCAAATGATACAAGCTATGCAGAAAGAACTAGCAATGTACAAGTCAATAAAAGTTAATCTTACGGCTGAATGTAGATTCATTCATACATGCACCAATGAAATTACAGATCGTGCTTTTAAAACACGTAATCAGGCTATATTTTTGGAAACAGATTTAAGTAATTTCTTGGAAACACAATTTAAGAAATTAACTACAGAAATGGAGGAATCTGAGCTAAAATGCAGTAATTGGGCTTTGTTAGCAGTGGAAGGAGTACGATTAAAAATAAATAAGTACAATCCCTTGCGTGGATGCACATAGATTCCATTACCAGCAGCTATAAAAGCAAGAAAAGCCTGCATTATTCCTCAATACTTTAAGGATAAGAGGTGTTTTATGTATGCCATTTTAGCAAAACTGGTTAAAACAAATGCTGAACGCATTAGTAAATACAAAGATATGGGAAGAAAATATGATTTTTCAGTAATATCGTTTCCTACATCGCTAGCTGACATTCCCAAATTAGAGAAAGCCAACGACATATCAATTACTGTGTTTGGACTGAAAGAAGACAACAAACTGTTTCATCTAAAGGTTGTGGATCAAGAGCTACAAGACCATCGCGACCTTCTTCTGCTAAGTGCTCCATCTGGACAGAACCACTCCGTCTTTATCAAAGATTTTGACAAACTAGTACGACATCAGATTACCCGCCATGGACATAAGATATAAACGTGTAAACGGTGTTTTACTCACTTCCTTAATCGATGTGGGCAACAAGGAATGGAGAAATAAAAAGAACATAGAGCTTTGTGTGTCCTGCATGACATTGCTACGGTTGAAATGCCTATAAAATACCCAATTCTGAAATTCTTAATTGTGGAAAAAATGCTGAGAATACCTTACGTTATCTATGCAGATTTCGAAAGTATACTCTTACCATATCAAACATTTCTACCAAACCCTGAGGCAAGATATACAGTCCCATTCCAGAGTCATGTTTCTATGAGCTTTGGTGTATACGTTAAACCCTCACCTGCTGTGGATCACATAAAGACAAACCTTCGAAGCCAACCTCCTATCTATCGTGGACATAACGCTGCAGAAAAGTTTATGGACTGTTTGATCTCAATAGCTAATTAAATTGATCGCCTTTACAGCTTAAATATTCCAAGGGCCTTAACTGTGGATCAAGAATCAGAGTTCCAATGTTCTGAAACCTGTTATTTGTGTCAAAAACCATTTACCAAAGAGGGTTGGAAAGTTCGAGATCATTGCCATATTACTAGGGAATACCGTGGAAGTGCTCACAATAACTGTAATTTGAGGTCTTAAACACGTAACCCCGTTCCTGTATTTTTTCATAATATGAGTGGATATGACGCAAATGTCATTGTAAAGCAGTTGGGGTGTACTACTGAGAGAATGGACGTTATCCCTAACTCTAAAGAAAAGTACACCTCCTTCACCAAATATGTTGGAAATATTAAGCTTCGATTTGTGGATATGTTTCGGATAATGCCGAGTAGTTTGGAAAACTTAGTTACAAACTTAACATCATACCCTGAAACAGACAAGTACTTTGGAAAAGATAATGCAACGCTTATGACTCGTAAAGGGGTATTTCCTTATGGTTTCATTGATTCATGGGAAAAGTTAAGTGAAACTTGTTTACCTCCAAAATATGCATTCTATAACAAGTTAAGTCAAGAAGATGTTAGTAAAGAAGACTATGAACATTCCAAAAACGTATGGAATCAGTTCAAAATTAAAACTGTAGGTGAATATAGTGACCTCTACCTAACTTCAGATGTACTCCTTCTTGCAGAGAGCTTTGAAACGTTTAGAAACCAAACATTAGGAACAAATCAAGTGGATGCTGCACACTTTGTTACTTCGCCTGGTTTAAGTTTCGAAGCAACGCTCCTTTACACTGGAATTGAACTGGAATTGCTACAGGATTACGATCAGATTCTTTTAATAGAGTCTGGAATACGTGGAGAAATATGCCAGGTGTCTCATCGGTATGCTGAAGCTAACTATTAATACATGGAAACCTATGTTTCCGAGAAACCATCACAGTTTTTTTACCTATGATGATGCCAACAACCAATATGGGTGGGCTGTGTGTCACTCTCTTCCTTATGGTGGATTTCAGTGGGTATCTCCAGATACTGTTGATCTAGAAACGCTAATGGAAGACGACCCTGTGGGATACATTTTAGACGTTGATGTAGATTACCCATCTGGCCTTCATGATCTACACAACGATTTACTTTTCCTTCCACAGTGTACATAACCTAAGGATTCACCTCTGAAAAGACTAATTCCTCATCTTGGGAATCGAAGGCGATACGTTGATCATTACATGGCACTTAAACAGGCTCTAGATCATGGACTAAAATTGATAAGAATTCATCGTGTGTTAATGTTTCAACAAAGACCTTGGTTAAAAGCATACGTCGATTTTCATAACAAACTTCGAAAACAAGCTAAAACTTATTTTGAGAAAAATCTGTCCACATTATGACATGCCATTTTTGGAAAATCAATGGAAAATATTCGTAAAAGAATAGACATTCTTCTTGTGACTGACATCGAAAAGGTTGAAAAGCTAATAGCTAAACCAACATTCATTGACAGACCAATTTATGGTCCTACCCTATCTGCTTTCCATATGGCTAAACGTAACATCGTATTCAATAAGCTTATATATATATTCGAATGTGTATACTGGATATTTCAAAAACTCTCATGTAATCCCACCACTATGATGTCCTGCTACCCTATTATGGCATGGACAATCTTAAACTCATGTATATGGCTACCGACTCGTTAATTTATTTGGTTAACACCAAAGATGTATATCAAGACAAGTTGGATTTCCTAGAACACCTGGACACATCCGATTATCCTACTAATCTCATATGTTACTCTAAATCAAACAAGAAAATGTTGGGGAAATTTTAAGACGAGGCTTGTGGACAAATTATAAAAGCATTTGTTGGACTTAGAGATAAAATGTACGCTTTAGAAATAAATGGTAAAAGAAATCAAAAAGATTAAAGGTATTAGCAGAGGTGTTGTAAAAAATTGTATAAGCTTTCAAGATTATAAGGATTGTATTATGAAAAACGAGGTTAAAGGAATACCAATGAACATTATTGCTTCGAAACAACATGACATATCATCTATAAGACTAAACAAAATTGCTTTGTGTCCTGGTGATGATAAAAGAGTAAATGATTCGAATGGTATAGGTTCGCATGAATATGGTCATTACTCAACCATTGACCATGCTTAAAGAGTTAAGTTATGAATATGAAAATCCTTTACCTGTGTATAGCAAATACATAAAACAAGAAATATATTATTTTAAAACAATAGCACTAAAAATAGAAAAAATGTCAATCAAGCAACAACAAAAATGTACTCATACATAAAATTTAAAAAAAGAACATATAAAACCAACTGTAGAATTTGTAACAATAAAAATGTATAATGTGTAAATATTGTAAATGTATTTAAGATAAAAAAAATTGTATGAACCCTGCTTGTACATTTTAATTACTACCCACCTCCCACTCCCAATCCAACTGTTAACCTATAGTAATTTTGAGAAATTGCCTTAGTTAGCTAAAACTAGGTAGCCAAAAGTACAGTTTAACCCATGTATTACCTATATGTTTTGGGATAAGGTATACAGCCTTGTTATATGTAATGAAGAATGGTATTTCGCAAATATGAACTTTGGACATGGACAAAATCAAACACATGTAAACAACAAAAATGGAAAATCCATGTTTCCATATCTTCAAAAACACAAAAAAAATAAAACTGACATTTTTTTAAAACTGTAAATTGGAAATTGACAAATTGCAATGTGTGAAATATGAAAATGAAAAAAAAAATGACTAAAAGCTTTTACTTTTTAAAACTTAACTAGCTTTGTAATGCTAAGCTGGTTGTGCGTAGCGATCATCTTGTACAGTAGCCTTAGTAGTAGTAGTAGCTTTACCTTACTGTCTATAAGACTGGCATAAAGATAGTTGCGTGTGCCCTTATATAGACTTTGGGTGTGTTGATTAGACTTTGGCTTAGATTTAAAGGTTAAGTTAGGTTAGGTTACGTAAGGTATGTAACCTTGTAGTTTACTCTTTTTGGAAACTTTAAAAAGTAAAATCTAAAATCTTACATGCATTAATTTAAATTTTTAAATTTCTGTGGGTTATATAAGGTTAGGTTAGGTGAGGTAAAGTTAGGTTATGTAAAGATAGGTTAGGTAAAGTTTGGTTAGGTTAGGTTAAGTTAGGTATCTGACCTTGTAGTTTACTCTTTGGAAAATCTAAAATATAAAAATAGAAAATCTTACATGCATTAATTTAAATATTGAAATGAGGTTTCCGTGGGTTAGAGAATTGTTGGGTTAATGACCTTGCAGTTTATTGCTTTGGCACAGTAAAAAAATACTAAATTAAATATTAAAATAAAAATATTAGAATAAAAATTAAAAATGAATAAAAAACATGTACATAATACATTAAATAAAAATAAATAATAAATAATGTATAGCTAGTAACATATACATAATGATTTGAAAATCTCGCCATTAATTAGTGTGAATGCGCGTGGCGGCCATTTTGCACATTAGCCCCGGCACCAGTTATGACTCTTCCTCCATAATCATAACATACAGTGGTTGCGCGTGGTGGCCATCTTACTCATTAGCCCCTGCACCAGCTTCGGCCAACTTTACCTACTGGTAATGCAAAGTTGGATGAAGAGGCGACGCTGTGCTCGGGGTTAATGGAGTAAAAAACATTTGTCCATATTATGGACACCAGTAGCGTCTGTACTGAGCCCGATTGACGAGGATTCCGGGGAGCCATCGACCTTAAATGAACCTTCCGAAACCCCCATCTCCCAGGAAGACATATAGGTCGGGAAGGAATGCATTCTTGGACTGGGAAAGCAATCGAGAAACTGTACTCGTGGGGTGTCGGGTGTAATGAGAGGAAAAACTACCAGTCCAGAGGAATACAAACTCAACAAATGCAATAAAGAGGCAAGGCTTACATTTAAATCACACTCAGTTTATTCAAAAAAGTGGCAGACCCCTAACTACTTCCGAGAGGTAAAAACGGCGAGTCCATGCTAACAATGTTCATAATAATTTAAGTCGTCTCCGTGTGATAATCCTAACAAATTAACCCTCTCGAAGTCCTACGCAAAAATGGAAAAACAAAGGATGCAATCTAAGAGAATGACACGTAGATTTTCCCTATCCAATTACTTCGGAGATTCAATAATAATAATAATAGTACAATAATGATTGTACAGCAAGGTGAGTTATTTACTTGTTTACAATGCATGATATTAGTTACACTTAAAGCACATTAATTTTAAGGCTACGCTATGATGGTGCCATCTCCAACATTTAACGTTATAATCATTTAATCTAATGCCTATCGTACGTTAATAATAATAGCAACGATGTAAACGAGAAGTGTTTCATCCAAAATGTACTTCCAAGCTCAAGCTATGCACATTCTGATCCTAACAGAAAGTATGAAAAATCTAGCCTAATTACAACACAAATGTATAACATGTAAACACTCTTAAATTATGTGCGCAATGGGCGCCACTGCAGTTACCTTCCTACCTCGCAAATCCACTGTTTGTGAACTTGGGGTCATGTTTGTGTTGGGAGAGAAAAGTTACGTCGGCGATAGCATGAGCAAGACATGTCTAACATTGCATTAATGTTAGTTACCGCGTTTAGACACGTAACTACTGACTGTCGTCGCTCAATAAGGGAAGCTATATTTGTATTTAAAAAGAATCGAAGAAGCAAATCTAAGTTGTGGTCACCAATGTTCATTTAAGTTTATAGGTTTGGTTCAATTTTATTAGAGTTCCTAGCTTTTGGTTTATACTCAGTTTTAGTTGAAAATCATCCTGATATTTGATTATTACGTTCATATTTATCAGATTAGTTGAGTCCTATCAGTTCCATTGTATTTTTAATGACCATGTTAAACTCGTGTAGTGTAAACAATTGGTGTACCAAACATCTAATACAAACACATATCTCGAAGAAAAATCAATTCCACAACCTCAACTCACACATATGTGTGCTGATCAATACCACTGATCCTTTGATCATCCGCTGTAATGACATGGCAAAAGTCGTACACGTTACCAGCCCATAAAGTACTAAAACTTGTACTTGCATCTAAGGGTAATCATATTCTACCGTTGTAGTGCGTTTTAACATAACATAGGTCTGATTAAATCTATACAATCCAAGCTTGAGGATAAGGTTTAATAGTGCTGTCACAACAGCTGTATACTCTGAATTTATATAAAGGTGCTTCATTTACTTATATATCAGACGCCTAAAGTCTGGAAATCTAGTATTATAAACCAGGGTCTTTTGATTACAGTCCTATAAAATGACCCATTCTTTCGAACCCAAGACAGCTTGCTCTGCTCATCTTATAATGTTACAATTCATAGCTGATTTGGCAGTCGTCTGCTTGTCAAATTAATACAGTTATTTGCTTCACTTCTCCACACTGCATAAACGGGTTTTCAAGTGGTAATGTTCGGTATTCACTGGGCCCACTGCCTTCTATGTAACTTAATAAAGAAAAGAGTGCGCTGTCATCGCGTTGACAAGGTCAAAATAAACAAAATAAAGTGTGACATTGGCTTCTTTCACGGCCAACAGCTGGTCGTTGAGTTTCACTGCTCCAATCAAGTACAGCTATTGAGACCTGACTGTGTCACAATTCCTACACGCTAAAGTGTGTTGGTTCGATGCTCTGTCGAAGTTCTATAAAAACGTTATCTACAAAAACTGTTGGCAAATGCATTTATCCTCATCAAGTGCAAATGATACGATATTTTTGTGGTTCCTCCACCACTAAGAGTACATGTTATCAATAAAGCCTACCTAGGAATGTGCGTCGTAAGGTCATAACTAATCTAATCCCCAAAAACAGGATCGTACATAAAAATATGTTCGGCAATCTGCCAGACTCACGTGTGCTCTTCATATTTTCTTGCATGGTTTAAGTAGCAAGTTAGGCATGTAGATGGAATACCTGTAGTCCACGTGCTTGCTTTATAGTGCGATCCAGCCATCGCTAAACCATTTGTAGTGCGATACAACCGTCGCTAAACCATTGGTAATGCCTTCTAACCGTCGCTAAACCCTGCCATCCTATGGGGTTTGTTACTCCATCTCTACAGTTATAGTTGAATGAATAATTGGCATTTCTTCTGTACAATAAATGTGTGTTAATAATGCCATGATGCTGTGAGATTTGGTTGCACTGAATTTACTGTTACGCCTCAAATAGCAATTGCACTGAATTTGCACTGGTGTAGTGGTTAGCAAGTTAGCCATTGGTTTTCCGCTCACAGAATTTAAATCTTGTAGCTTGTGCTACAGTACACACTAAAAACTGGTTTACTTGAAATCACAAGTAAACTGTCCTTTACTGTTCTACACTGTTTTATAAATTTCGCTGCACTTATGAAAACGTGGTTTGGCAGCGTGCTCAATGCCTGTATTAGATAGTACTTGGAATATCACAAATATTCAGAATTTACTCTTTCTGATGGTTTTAAATGCACTCAGCAGTTATACTGCACGCAAACGCGTATCCTTATGTATCAGATTGAGTTAAATGATACTGATATTCCTCGATTATGTCGAGCACGTTTTGACGTTGTTGAGGACCATGCCTGTCAAAGGTTACACGTCAAGCTATCATGCTTGCGATAGGAGAACGACTGCTTCATCAAGATGCCGGATGGACTCTCTAGTCAATAGTCAAGTGTGCGACTATGTAAATATCTATGGCATTCACTAGGATCTTTCATAATCATGTCTCTTATTTTTAATAAATCATATTTTTCTTCTGTGCATTGAAAATATTTACAACATCGGTTACAAATCCTGTGTTTTACAAAACATAAAAATATAATACACTCTCGGCGCGGCAACTCATATAAGCCAAATGAGCGCTCAATCGGCCTCCTCCACGGATGGTGAACTCTACATGAGCCAAATAGATCACATGGCAATTGTGACATCGGGTTCAGTACTCCAGACGAGTGGCTGCAAAAAGCATCTGTTCTCCATGTTAGGAGCGGCCTAGTTCATACCTGTCAGTAGGTCATAAAATGCATTTGGGAGAGGCGACCCGATCTTAATAAGAGCCTAAAATGATAGGAAATATGGTTCAGCCTCGGAAAATGCTAGGGCGTCCCTTGCAGGCGACGCGCAGTTCTTCAGATGCTGGGGGAGCTGTGAGAAATGGACGACCAGCATCACAATATTGTTGCATCTCTTAGGGGGATGCACCCCATACGTTACATTATCGCTCCCATATCCCTACATTTATCAGACATCAGACATTATTCCAAATACATTAGACTCCACTACAACCTCAAACACACTCACTGAACTGTCATGGCCCCTTTGAACTGTAATGACCCACACACGGGCCACATACAAGAAGGAATGCGCTGATAATGCCTAGCTTGCAGACCGGAATTATAAAAAGGCCGACTGCCCAACCACAGGTATCTGTGTAGTGCGAAGCCTCTGCCCTACGTGTTCCTGAACGACATCATTCGGTAAGTGTGTCTCACGAGTCTAACTCCCACACCCTTACACATTGCACCCTTGTTTAAACTATACTTGTTACCATTTGTACTTGTGGACACTGAAGGCATAAGTGCCAGTATTAATCTGCAAAGTCCAAAGACTTCACAAACACCAGTAGTAATTAAAACTACTTGTCTAAATAGAACACTTGATCTTTTTATTTATTTGAACACTAATCTCCACTACTTAGATCATAGCCTGATCACCGCCCCAAATAGGATATTTAACCGCACATTCGTAAACACTCAGCAGTTAAATTGTTTCCAAGCCAGACTGCCTCAGTCAGCAGGACTGCAGTCCGCGAGCTCTCTTATTCACTGCTTATTACACTAGCGTACTCACAAACAGACAGGTAATTCCTTCCTGTTATAATCGTTTAAGAACACCCCCTTCCACCCTTCATCTAACTACACGTCCTATTCACCCGTAGGATTACCACATCTCACCCTTTACCCCATCTCCTTACAGCACACTTGTACACACCATAGTTGACACTTAACCCCCTTTTACACAACATACTGTTGGAGTCAACACGAAAAGGGCTCCAACAAGATTAGTGGAGGCGCTCGGGTATTGCATTTAAGAGGGGTTAAAACAAATAATTCCGCAGTAGATCCCGAAGTGCACCTCGAGCAAACAAAAGCCAAGCCCCTAGGTTTGAGAAAATTTTTCGGAGTACACTATCGCGGTTACTAAACAGGCGAGTTAAAGAAATAGCTACCCACCCGCCCTCAGATAGATAACAAGGGATTAACACGTGCTCTTTAGCACAGAACCCCTATATATATACATTTCATATAGAACTTGCCTAAAGGCGGCAGCGCACATATAACGGTTCAAGTAGCTCCGCACGAATTTTCCTTTCGGCAAATAGAAAGAAGCGAAGGAAACCTTAGTCCCTACACTACCCTCAGATATTATATTCACACGCAATTACCATATAGTTACCTATTATGGCACCTCATGACACATCCACAGGGGTAACACATAAACAAGGGAGGGTAGACTCCACTCGAAGCGATAGGACATCGCCCATACTATTTACATTATTACAGAGCCGCCAAAACCGAATGCAGAGGGTGCAGTCCCAAATACAAACACGATACCTCGAGTAGGAAGGAGGTCGCCGTGGCTCAAAAATACGCACCTCCTAATCCAGCCACACGCGCGAAAAACAGGCATGCACACACACAAATTACAACACTGTTGCATCAACATATTAGACACGAACCCCCATGCTTATTGAGCTCCACCCCCACCATTCCACTACGCGAAAGGACATTGCCACCTTCCCCGGCGATCAACGTCATTACGTCCCGTCAAATATCGGTAACCATACACAGGCGGACAATTTACACGTCTAGGGAAGAACAAGTAAGAGCCAAACCGAAAATTACCCTCTTACGAACGCCGAAGAAAGGGCGGGAAGGTCCACCTGAATGGATTCCAGGGGCATATGCCGCAATAATTATTAGAGGCCGGACACATCATCCGACAGCGGGTATATGAAAATAGGCATAGAGCATTCAGTTATACATGCACAACAGCCAGTTAAACCTCAATAGGCACAGACGACAGGGAGTCGAACTTAGACTTTCCAGAACAATATGGCAAGCATTGCCTCACGTACGGGCTATAAACCCAAAGGAAATGTCCTTACCATGCTCATGCAGTACAGTACATGTTTGCAGACCCACATTTACACAATACACGTTCGCAAAACTACACTCCAGCGATACATTAACATAAACGCTACACTTAGACCTCCTCATCGATCCCACGTCCTCTCAGTACATAACAAACAAGTTCCAGCCCTCACTAACCTTCCCATACCTACTATTTGTATAGTGTTTATATGCATATTATGTATTTGCATGACAGAGTGTTCATATAGTTTAGGAATTTCAGGAAGTGAATTGTATTATTTGAAGGAAACGCACATATGATTGATTCAAGCTCAGGCAGCAGTGACCTCAGGTTACCGCAGGGCCACGAGTCACTATTGCAACGTAAGCTCATGACACAACACTACCATTCGCTTTCCGGGAGAAAACATACTTGCTCCCAGGCACACTTGCTCGACGCACACAATGAGAGAAGCGGATTAATATCATTCTACGGAAATAAACACGCGAAATGACAACTAGATACATCAAGTCACGCGAGCAAACACGAGTTAACATACTAATATAGAATTTTACACAAACGTTTGAACGTCACTCATAAACATTCACACATACATGCCAATCGAACAGCAGTCAGATAAGCGACCGACTGAAGATCATTTTTACGTGAATACAGGGATCATTTGTCCAGCATGACATTAAACTGCACGCTTAGGCAAAATACTAGCCATTCACAGTCCATACACACTCTCAATGTAGGAACACATACATAGCGTCGAATAGGGATCATTTTAGGCCCGAGGTGACTTTCGCACACATGTTATTGACCTGGGCACTTCAAAAAACTGCATCCACCACTATTATCATCATCACCATCAGCGGGAACAATAGAATTAGCGATTTTCACACGCACACTGTAGCATACATACAGGGTATCGAACAGGGAGCTTGTTAGTTCCAAGACAACCCTGACACTACAATAGCACAGGTTATTAGACCCGTGTACATCTATAAAATACGTACAAATAGCGAAAACAGCGAAATTAGGAAAGCCACATACATACGGACAAATACACGTGTTAGGGCATCGACCCACACCTATGTAGATTCAGAGCGCGATACAAATACACTATAATACGGTACATCAATTAGACGCACATTTGGATTAAGGCTACAACAAGATTGGATTAAGGCATCAAAACAAAAATTCTTACACTACAGGGTACAGTTTAGTAATGAATTGGTCACCACTACTATGCTATGACCCAACGCTCAATACTGGAAACGTCCAGCACAGATCCATGAATACAGATACGACAATAGCAAGGCTTACGATACTCTACAGCAGGCTGTTCTAGCCGAGCTGCTCGCTAGGGAGCAGATGAGTACTCGCCGGCTTTCGTGAGTAAACCTGCAACATGCAATACAGCTCTGCTGTGGGGGCTGCCGTCACTGCGCGGTGGATACATCAACACTGGCAAGAAGCCCATGAACTTGTGGTATGTCCTTCGATCAGTGACGTATTGGCTTTGACCCCCGGTCCCTCTCCACCCATGCTCCGAGCATCACTGCTGGGTACTCGCGTGTACGCTTACTCAAACTCGTGGATTTGGAACAGCTGCTCTACAGGGTACAGGGAATTGTTTAGTAATGGATTGGTCACCAATACTATGCTATGAAGCTGCACAATATTTTTGTAAACGGCAGGAAAGACACTACTGTGGTAGGCCAGAACAAAAACACAGGTTAATACAAATAGGTACTGTACCATTACCCTCAAGCGTTAGTTGCAGTACTGTGATATGCAGGATTTGTTTTGTAACACTGCGCAGCACGTGGCTGGCGAGCTTGCGTGATATTTTCACGCTGAATATGTGCCATGTAACGCGCAAGCTTAATCATGTCATACACATATTAAGGAAAGCTCTGCTACGAGCAACATTAACTTGGGCAAGTGAACTGTGATATCTCCAGTAGAACATTCACTTCAGAATAGTGCTACTTCAATGGACACAAGTATTGTTACACTTGAGCACTAAATGAACCATATTACTCATTCCTCTCATTTTACCGACATGATTATCATCGAGATTTCGGGAGGAAGGGTTTTCATGCACGAGTACATTATAGATATGTCAGGCTTAACATTTATACATGAATACAGCGGTGTAAGCGACGCACTATGCATTCTACGGAATGGGCACTGACTTTTTAAAGCGTTATCGCTAGTGCTAAATTTCTTCTACCATGTCAGTCCATCATAACATGATGACATTAAGATGCAATTATCGCTTCGGGCGAATACTACTACTCTGTGACGAGATTCTTATTTGGACCGATATGGACAGTACGTGGAGTGCAGTAACAACCGGTGTTGTTCGTGTGGCTGTCTGGAACTCATGCGTTGGTGACTGGCGATCCGGGGTTCGATTCCATCGACATTCCAGGATGACCCAGGGCGTTTCTACGTATCAGGGAGAATTGATATGGGAGGCATATCATTGCCTTCGATTCCATCATCGTCTGGCGAGAAGGTACAGCAAATTAACACTCATCAGTAGTAGTAATGCATGAATATTATAATGTTTTAGTAACTGTCATATTTTATTTTTATTTTTCTTAGTATGGTCTTGACGTCTTACCCATGGCTGGTCCTATTCTCGACTGGATTTTGATTCTTTTTAAAAGAATGCATCCATTTTGTAGTGTGTTTTTCCACAGGTCATGGTAACTTATGGTAACTTATATGGGAACATTTTTGTCGTAGTGAAGAGAATCGACTTAGGGGAAGTTTCGTTTATAGTGATTTTGAATTTTCATCGTGGTATATATTTTCTTTTTGCCACGTTTATTCGCATTCGCATTTATCGACGGATCTATTTTATAGAGATCGTTCCGATTGTTAGTTGAAGAGTTGTTAATCTTCTTTTGAACATTTTTCTTCGTCATGTTAGATAGTTGAGACGTTTTTGAGCTCCCTCTTGATCTGATAGGATTCGTTTTAGTTTTTGCTAAGAGAGATTTCCAATTTTGGTGCATTGTGGAAACAGTAGGGTTTTCTAATCGACGATGTAGGTGCTTATCGTTTCGATCACCCTTGTCGATGGTGTAGGAACCCTATATTATTTTCCATAGTCCACTCGAGCAGGAATATTTCTTTTCATGCTTGAAAAATCTTGATCCTATTGAATTTATTGCTTTGTCACACGAATGTCAAATTAATTTTGAGCTGATAGAAATCCATTTCTTGTGGTATTTTTCAGACTTCTCGATGCAAATTATAGTCTATTAAGACATTCTGAACAGCATTTACAATCTTTTCTTCAACGAAAATCGCAGATAATCGAATGTGGAGGCATGTCTTTAACATACGTGTGATTGTAATAAACTATTGTAACAGCATTAACAATTATTCCAATATTTATTTGGAGACATAAGAGATAACAATTTTAGATACTCTATATGAAGTATAACGACCCTGTATAATTCTAGGAACGCAAATATATAGCAAACTGTAACAATTAAAGTATATTATTGATAAAATCATTCGTATCACCATAGAGGGTGAATTATGGTTATAAGTATATAAGAGGCAATTTTGAAACGATTAATACTCAGAGGAGTAGATTTATCATATGGATAAGACCATGTTCTGGCACCGTTGAATAATGATAACTAATATTTAAAATAATTATGATGAAATCCATTGCAGAATGGAAGGTGAATAAATAGTCAGGTGTGACTTCAAAGTGATTACAGGTTTACAGACATCGAACTAGATTGCAAACATGTATTATCAGGAAACGTGCACTTCTAGACACGACCATGTATAATTTAAGTAATGATTTTTATTATCCGATTTCTGGATTTAATTGCAATGCTAATAGCTACATAATCATCCCTTTGACGAATTCTCAGATCATTGTTGAATAAATTTGATTTTTTTTTTGCTTATTCTCGCTAGACATTATTGGGTCCAAGGGACACCAAGCATTTATGATATTACTACCACGAAACCAATCTTCCTATTTTGCCATAACACTCTGAGAGGTGTTAAAACCAATTGTACCTATGTGTATAAATTCTTTTTCAGTGTCATTACTAACATGTATATCAGGGGAAATTACCCACTGGAACGAGACAGTTCTGATATTTGATTTAATAGAAGTTTGTTTGGATCAATAATTTTCTATGGGATTTTGCAGCCCATTCTTGTGTGATGGTTTTATTCTTGTTTGTGTGATTTATTCTTGACCGTCGAGCTTACTAATGTTCATCAGATTATTATTCTGAGGACATAGCACTTCGCTATGTCGTTTTTGTGAATAAATAATTTTCAATTCCTTTTTATTCGACATTATTGTGGTGATTTATAGAAGTGAGTGGAGGTCACGTTAAGAAAGCCATTGTTTGGTATTTCTAGGTGTTTCTACGCCTGAGATTACACTCTTTTGTAGACCTCGTGTTCTTTGAGCTGTTGCTTTTTAGCGTTTAACCATGGTTTTTCTTAACGTTGCCTAGTTAGGTTTCCCTGGGCCCTATTATCCCCATCTCTTGCTGGTAGTATCTGGGGGTTTTCAGCCGGGATTTTCCAGGTTCTACGATCGAATGATCTTCGTGGGATTTCAGCAAGCTGATGGTAGGTAATTTCAGGTACAGTACGATAGTTGAAATTGACAGGATAATATATACCAGTACGAGAAATCCACATAAAGAATGAGTACATATTCTACAATACATACTTCTCCCTGAGATGTTCATACTCATGTATTCACACTAGTTACAACACTCATACAAGCAACACAAACAGGTGGAAACCGGGAATCTGACACTGCAAAAGCGTACAGCTTTCCACGGCTACGCAGCACGCGACGAGTAGGGACGCCAAACTCAGCAGGCCACGCGTGGCACCCTCTCTAGAGCACATGCATCTTCACACACACACTTACATATTTTCTTTCTATGGGATATGTTTGCTTTTTATTCAAGTCAGAATGACAAATCAGTAGCGACATAGGGCTACACTTTACAGCCAGTTCCTAATTCAGGCCTTATCATTAGCCGTCGATAGCAGTATGGTCGCAAGCCCATTTTACTGTCAAATATGGAAATTCATTAAAATTTAACAAATCACCCAAACTTAGTCTACGAAGCAGGGCTTTGTACCAAGAGTGCTCGGATTGTGTCCAATCGCATAACCCGCTACCAAGGGACCCATCTGAATCATCCAACGCCAATTTATGAACAGAACGCAACAAGCAGCCATATGACGAACAAATATAACATATTTAAGTAGCACCGCATTTCAATGAAGGCCACAAGGCTACATTAAGATCCCATACCAAACACACGCTAGGATTATATTAGTCTACAGTCATTTATTGGCCTCAATCACAACAGAATAAATTAAAATAAATTAAACTTGATATTAGTAATAACGACAGGGCACAAGTTTTTCTCTTTGTTTTAGCAGGAATGCACGTGTATACACGCTAAAAGTCACGTCTGCGCCCACAATGGAGAGTAAAATAGCCATATACGGAAAGTCAGAGATTGTCCTTTGTTTTAGCAGGAATGGACGTGTATACACGCTAAAAGCCACGCCTGCGCCCACAATAAGTTATAATCTAAGGGCATTCCTACAATACAGTCATAATTCAACAATAATGAAAGGCAAAGTGACTCTATAAAATTACACGTCAAAGACACACTTGCAAACACAGACAATTATACGATTAGACACATGTTCCCTTATTACAGATCATTTACAATCGCATACTCACACATTTGTCACTTAAAATATAGAAATGTTTCCAGTGGCAAGGATCAAGCTTACTACATAAAAGGACATAACAATGGGCACAGCCACTTCATTACACTGAGACGCGGACCGTCAATAGTACGATAAAGAATACACGGATGCAGTATCTTTGTATACAGGGAGGAGAACATGATTACACACTTTTCCGTCTTACACAGATACAGATTCCCACACACATCATTTTCCGTCTTACGGAGGAGTCAACACCAGACACTCCGATAAACTTTGGGAATTGAGCGAAGAGCACGCGCACGCATTGTACCCTATATTATAAACAGATAGGAAAATACAGATCGCTAAGCTACAACATAAATTTTACGACCTACATAAGCCGGAACAGGAACACAACATAACTACAGGCATTTCGTTAGCATACATAGAAAAATGGAGCACCCACAGACCCTCCTACACATTTTCTACATTTCCATGGAGTAGAAGTGGCAAAACGTGGAACGAATAGTTACTACAGGAGATATAAGTTAGTTGGGCAGGTATTATAGTGTTGATGATATGTCAACAACAAAATAACACAGGCTACCAGATATAATAACAAGGGATTACCTAACGCACCAACATTTTCGCATAGGCAGCGATTTCACTCACCACATGTACCGACACAAGCGTACGGGCATCTACCTAACCACACTTATACACTTAGGGACACGCACTAGTACACTTCGTCAACATAAACAAAATAGGGATATGTGCACATCCATTTAAGACACGCACGTTTAGTGGATACAAACCACTGAGCTACGGCGTAAGTTTCACGACCCACATAAAGCGAAGAGAGAACGCAACTTAATTACAGGCATATTGATAGCTTATATAAGGAACGGTAGCCACCCGAAGTTCCTCCCATGATGTTCAACATTTCCCTGGATTGGAAGACAAACCACCGAAATCTCACCTACATATCGATATTACTACAGAGACACTGAACCCTACAGCGTCGACACATCTAATGCCTATAATTAAACACTGCGAAAATGGGACAATATCATTACACAAGACACCTAATTAGCACGTGGCTAGACATGTAAACAAACCGCAGCCATAGCTATCTTTCCAACACGAGTGCAATCTGCCACTCAGGCAGGCCAGTCAGACGAGCTTATGAGAATACACAATGTGCGTTGCTTAGTTACCACACTTCCCGAGGTGGAGCGACAAGCACCCAGTACCTAACCACGCCCACAGGCTCCAATTACAACCCTTCACGTCAGACTGATTACCACGTGACCAAGGCCGGCAGCCATCATTAACACTACTTCCGTTCACATACCTGAGCGCCACATTCAAACTCCGTACGGAACTTAACTACTTACGCTTTCGACACACTAGCAGGGTCGACGCGCAAACGTTGTTATTATTATTATTATTATTATTATTATTATTATTATTATTATTATTATTATTATTATTATTATTATTATTATTATTATTATCTAGCAGGGACAGAACAGGAAAAGTGAACACAGTGATATTCCAACACGATCATAGCGACATTGTGATTAGTAGAGCAGGATCGCAAAATGATAATTCACACCGATAGATATATATATTCTTTCTTTCATTTCCTTTTCCACGTTATCAAATACTAAAACACAAGCA